>CM057462.1:66548733-67798733 GCA_030035585.1 Dugong dugon | reverse complement strand
TGTACTGTGAAAAGTTTTATTTCCATCTCCATGTGTGTTCACATTGTGTGGTGGCCTCTCACAGGCAGTGTCAAATGAGATGGCGAACGCAGGCACTGAAGAGACTAAAACACTGCTTTAACACCCCCTCGAGGTGCAGATGATTTATGTGCTCCGTGCTGGGCATGCTATGCTGTAGGTACTCTGTAATTCTCCCCAGGGTTAGTATGGTGTAGAAAATGAGTTTTAGGGCCAGACAAACCTGGACCAAATCCTAGTTCTGCCTGTTATTTTGGTCGAGTTTCTTTAATTTCTTTCAAATATGAAATGGGAATACTACTACTTACCTTGGGGAGGGCTGTTATGGACATTGTATGAGATTATGTTTGTAAGAAACCTAGAAGAGATCATGTCACATGACAAAACAAAATCCTTTGTTGTCTCTATTATTATTCGTGAGAGATCCAGCATTTCTAGTATTTTAAGCATGATCTCTGGGAACATGCATACTAGCAGTACTATGATGGTCTGTTTAATGGTAAATAAGTCTGCATACAGAAATGGATAAGTAACAAAGTCATATCTTGAGGTGACTCCTTAATTTCAGAGTGGTTTTCTAGATTACTTTTCCTTTCTAAGCCACAGGACTTACTCCCTTTTTATTTTTGAAAGAAATCTTATGGGGCAACTCTATAGAGTGCCCAGAAGTGGAGGCTTCTCTTGGTGTGCGTGAAGGTAGAAGGCCTAGAGCCTTGTATCTGTGAAACATCAAGGCTCCTTGGAACAGTCTGAAAATCACTGATCCAGTAGCAAGAGTTCTGTAGTCAGGTAGAGATTTGAAATCTTGACTCCCACAGTTATGAATTTGTGATCTTGGTTTCCTTATCTGTAAAGCAGAGTGAATACCTACCTCCTAGGATTTCTGTTAACATTAAATGAGGAATGTCAAATCCCTAGCAGAGTCATTACACATTGTAGACGCTCAATATTAGTTTTCATCGTTTTACTTTCCTAGCAGAGTCATTACAACATTGTAGACACTCAATATTAATTTTCATCCTTTTTTTTTTTGTAGGAAATAGAAAATAGTCAGAGACGAGAATGGAGTTTAATTCTCCTGGAATCTAGATTTCTGGGGCCCATGGGGTTGGGGTGACCCACCTAGGCCATTGCCCTGAGATTTTCTTTTGAACCTTGAGCCTTGAGAAAACTGGTTTGCTAAAGTCACCTTTATATCAAACAATAGCCTAGTAAGTAGCTTGGTGAAGACCGTTTTGCCTTAAGCATTGGGCTCTTTTGAAGAACTACCTATATGCAGTCAGTTTCAAGGAACAAAAACTCTAAGGTCAGACTAGAAGCTGTCTTTTAGGGTAACTTGTTATTATATAAACACTGTTCTGTCCCTTTTTCCATGGCAATGTCAGTAAGATGAGGTATAAGAATATTTGAAAGTTCTTTCATCTTTGGAACATTTTTGATTTCCTAGTCGAAATGTTACCCTGATTTGCAAATCATATATTAAATAAACTTCAATCAATTTCTATTATTGGCTTAATATGATTTTTGTTTTAACAGACATCCGAGTGCTAACCAAAAAGTTGAAGATCTATGTTAGGGATGGCATGGTACTAGGTCAAGATCTGGAAACAAGCTCATGGGAGGGAGCTGCTACTCTTTACCTACTCAACTACAGCACTCAGTTGGTTTTTAATTCCTCTGTTGAGAATGATCCTTTATTTAATACTTATCGACATTACCATTGTCCTGTTGCCAAGCACAATCAAGGAAGTTGGAGGCTTTTTCTTCATGAAAGATCAAGAGAGAAGTTTGGAAGCAAAATCTCTTTAGTTACCTCCCCTTTCTTCAGGAAAGAACTTTAAAATGTCATTTAATTGTAATTAAGTACTTATTCACTGAGGATCCTTTCTAGTTTTAAGGACTTCTACTTGTTAACACCTTCCCAGTGACTACTTAGAATGAAGTAAATGAAAGGATCACTAGAGAGTCAATATAAAGCTTTATTTTAGAAATTTATATATATTTCAAATCTTGATGACACGGAAAAGAAAACTGGTTTACAGCACAGTCTAGAGGATTAAGGTTAGACACACAAAAAATTTGATACTTAATGTTAAACATTAAGCAAAACTGTGTGATCGTCTTTTCTGAACTTTTCAAATAAGATAGATGGCCATTTATCCAAAAAATCATAGATAACATGTATCAGAGAGGAGGTAGATCAACCTGATAGTCCCCAAAAGATCTTCTCTAATCTCAGAATTCTATGATACAGACACCACATGGAGTTATACCACTGAAGAAAGAACTCTCCACACTCTTCCCAGGCAGGGATATTAAGGCCAGTTCTACCCAATGAGAATTCATCTATACGTGATCATTGTGCCAAAGCTCCTTGTTGGGCTGGCTGAGACTTTCTCAGAGCTACGCCACAGTCTGAGGCTCTTTCTACCCAATCCTCCTTCTTAACAGATATGAGACCTGCATTGTGATCGGAAAGCTTTCCCTGTCCACGTCTACTCCCTCCCTTTATCTTTCACAGCTATTACCTCCAATAATCCTCTTGCAATACTAACTTCACCTTGGTTCCTGCTTCCCTGAGCAGCCTCCTTTTAGTTGTATATAGGGATAAAAAAAGAAGGACTAGGCCATAATTATGTTCACCATCAAAGACAAAAGAAAATGACTATATAGGAAGTAAGAGTTTAACCCATTCTCACAGAGGTGAAGTCTCAGGGTGGGGGAAAAAAAAAAAACAACTTTTTTTATAGAATCCTTTTTTTTTTATTTTGTAGCTATTAATCCAGGAAAATTGATAATTTACATTAAAAGTGGCCAGTAAGCACGCAAAAAGTTGCTCAACATCATTAGGGCAATGCAAACAAACAAAAAAAACAACAACAAAACTCACAACGAGATATCACTTTACACACACTAGGTGGGCTATTATCAGAAAAACAGAAAATAACAAGCGTTAGCTAAGATGAGAAGAAACTGGAACCCTCATCCACTGCTGGTGGGAATGTAAAATAGTGCAGCACTTGTCTGTCTAGATTTATTTGTATAATCTAGATACTTCATATAAATGAGATCATACAATATTTGTCCCTTTATGTCTGGTTTATTTCACTTTGCATGTTTTCAAGACTTATCCATGTTGTTGTAGCATGTATTAGAACTTGACTCCTTTTTATGACCCAGCTGATTTCTTTGCAGATATTGACAGGTGATACTAAAATTCACATGAAAATGCATGGGACCCAGAATAGCCAAAACAATCTTGAAAAAGAACAAAGTTGGAGGACTCACACTTCCTGATTTCAAAACATCCTACAAAGCTACAGTAATCAAGACAGTGTCATTCTGGCTTAAGAATAGACATATAGATCAGTGGAATACAATTGAGAGTCCGGAAGTAAACTTTCATATTTACAGTCAATTGATTTTTGACAAAGGTACCAAGACAATTCAAAGGGAAAAAATAGTACTATCAACAAATGGTGCTAGGACAACTGGATACACACACGCAAAAAAATAAAGTTGGGCCCTACCTCACACCACATACACAAAAATTAATTCAAAGGCTTAAATGTGAGCACTAAAACTATGGCTTATACAACTTAGAAGAAAAAAAATAGGTGTAAATCTTTGTGACCTTGAATTGAGCAATGGTTTTTTAAATATGACACCTAAAGTACAAGCAATCAAAGGGAAAACATATAAATTGGACTTCATCAAAATTAAAAACTCTTATGCTTCAAAGGACCCTCTCAAGAAGTAAGAAGACAACCCACAAAATGGAGGAAACTATTTGCAAGTCACATATCTGATAAGGGACTTGAATCTAGAGTATGTTTTTTAAAATCTTAAAACTCATAATAAATAGACAAATAACTCCAAAAGATTTGAATAGACATTTCTCCAAAGAAGATATACAAATGGCTAGCAAGCACATGAAATATGCTCAATATCATTAGTTATTAGGGAAATGCAATTCAAAACCACAATGAGGTACTAATTCACACCTACTAGGATGGCTATAATTTTTTTTAAAAGAAAAATAACAGATGTTGGCAAGGAAGTAGAAAAACTGGAACCCTCATATATTCCTGTTGGTAATGTAAAATGGTGCAGCTGCTTTGGAAAACATCCTCAAAAGGTTAAACAAAGAGTTACCGTATCACCCAGCAATTCCACTCCTACGTATTTACCCAAGAGAAATGAAAACATATATTCACACAAAAACTTGTACATCAATGTTCATAGCAGTGTTATTCACCAAAAAGTGAAAACAAGGAAATGTCCATCAATTGATGATTAGGTAAACAAAATGTAGTATGTATCCATACAATGGAATATCATTCATTCATCCACAAAAAGGGAAGAAGTACTGATACATGTTACAATATGGATGAACCTTGAAAATATTATGCTAAGTGAAAGAAGTCAGATACAAAAGGACAAATATTGTATGGTTCCATTTATATAAAAAGTATAACATAGGCAAAGACAGAAAGTAGATTAGTGGTTGCCTAGGGCTGGGAAGAGGGGAAAATGAGGAATAACTACTAGTGGGTATAGGGTTTCTTTTTAGGGTGATGAAAATATTCTGAAATCAGTGGTCATCATTCCACAACTCTGTGAATATACTTAAAAACCATTGAATTGCATACTTTAAAAAGGTAAATTTTATGATGTGTGAATTATATTTTAATTTAAAAAAGAATAAATTTAATTTAACATATGTAAGACCTGTGCACTAAAAACTATAAAACAATGTTAAGATAAATTAAAGAAGATCTAAATAAATGGAAATATATACCATGTTCATGGCTTGGAGAGCTCAATGTTGTTAAAATGGAAACTCTCTCTAAACTGATCAAAGATTCAGTGAAATTCCAATAGGCAATTTTGTAAAAATTGATAAACTGATTCTAAAATTTATATGGAAATGTAAAGGCCCTAGAACAGACAAATCAACTTTGAAAAACAAAAAACAAAGTTGTAGTGTTATGCCTTCTGATTTCAACACTTACAATAAAGCTACAGTATAGTCTTGTCATAAGAACATGCAGACAAATGAAATAGAATACGGAGTCCAGAAATAGACCCACAAAATTGATTTTCAATAAAGGGGTCAAGGTAATTCAAGAGGGAAATAACTGTCGTTTCAACAAATGGCTCTGGAATAACTGGATATATATTTGGAAATAAATGGATCTCTACCCCTACGTCCCACCACATACAGAATTATCTCCAACGGATAATAGAAGTAAATGTAGAAGCTAAAATCTTTAAAATCTTCAGAAGATAGGAGAAATACTTTGTGACCTTGGGATAAGCAAAGATTTCTCAGGTAGGCTTTCTGTGTCCTATCATAAAATTATTTTTAAAAAAAACTGATGAATGCTTACTTTTAAATTACCAAATGTAAAAGCTTCTCTTCATAAAAAATGGTTAAGTTTTGTTCATCAAAAAACTTTACCAACAAAGGGAAGAAATAATCCACAGATTGGGAGAAAATATTTGGGAACCGTATATCTCCTAAGTGCCTAATATTCAAATATATAAAAAACTTCTACAACTTAATCACAAAAATCAAACAACCCAATCAAAGAATGAGCAAAGGACTTGAACAGACATTTGACCAAAGAAGATATTCGAATGGCCAACAAGAACATGAAAAGATGCTCAACGTCATTAGCCATTAACCAAAGCCAAACCAAACACATGGTCATAGGGTTTCCAAGGAGCAGGCTGGTGGATGTGGACTACTGACCTTTTAGTTAGCAGCCGAACTCCTAACCACTGAGCCACATTAGCCATTACCAAAAACCAAACCCAGTGCCATCTAGTCAATTCCAACTCATAGCAACGCCATTGGGTTTCGAAGCAGACTGCCACATCTTTCTCCCACGGAGCCACTGGTGGTTTCGAACCACTGATCTTTTGGTTAGCAGTCAATTGCTTTAACCACTGTGCCACCAAGGCTCCTTACATTAGCCACTAGGGAGATGCACATCAAAATCACAAGGAGATACCACCTCACCCCCATTAAAATGGCAAATGATCAGAAAAACGGAAAACAACAGGTGTTGGCAAGGAGGTAGAGAAACTGGAACTTTCACCCATTGCTGGTGGGAATGTAAAATGGTACAGCTGCTGTGGAAAACAGTTTCGCAGCTCCTAGTGAAGTTAAACATAGAACTACCATATGACCTAGCAATCCCAATCCTAGGCATATACCCAGAAGAAGTGAAAGTAGGAACTTAAACACCCACCTGTACACCAATGTTCACTGCAGCACTTTCTACAATAGCCAAAAGGTGGAAACAACTGAAATGTCCATCACCAGATTAAAGGATAAATAAAATGGGGTATTGTCATGGTTTGAATCATGTCCCCCCAAAAATGTGTGTATCAATTTGGCTGGGCGATGATTCCCAGAATTGTGTGGTTGGCCTCCATTTTGTGATTGTAATTTTATGTTAAAGTGGATTAGGGTGGGATTGTAACACCACCCTTACCCAGGTCACATCCCTGATCCAAAGTAAAGGGAGTTTCCCTAGGGTGTGGCCTGCACTACCTTTTACCTTACAAGAGATAAAAGGAAAGGGAAGTAAGCAGAGAATTGGACACCCCTGGGGAAGACTGATGACAAGGAGGATCTTCCTCCAGAGCAGAAAGAGAGAGAAAGCCTCCCCCGGAGCTGACACCTTGAATTTGGACTTATAGCTTACTAGACTGTGAGAAAATAAATTTCTCTTTGTGAAAGCCATCCACTCGTGCTATTTCTGTTAGAGCAGCACTAGATGGCTAAGACAGAATTTGGTACCGAGAGAGTGGGATGCTGCTCTAACAGATACCTAAAATGTGGAAGCGGTTTTGAAACTGTGAATGGATAGAGGAATGGCAGTGACAGAGGACCAGCAGCAGCAGAGAAACAAGTGGCAGAGAACCAACAGCAGGAGAACCAGGAGACCAGTGCGAGACGGCGCTGGAGCCGACCCACAGAGTGAGACAGCTGAGTGTCTGTGAGCAGGAGGCTTCCTGGCAGAGTGGGGTGCCTCTGGGTACTTATTGGTGGAGCTACCCAGCTTTGGGAACACTTGCCCCAGCAGGGCAGATGCAGGCTTGAGGCCCGAGGGCTGAGAGTCCATAGGAAGTAGAAGCTGAAGAGACAAGGAACACAAGAAGCCGAACTGCCTCACTCTCAAAAGGTACGGCCATGACCTCAGGGGTTCCAAAGGGTGGAGCCATGGCCTCTGGTGTTTCTAACGGTGGAGCTGTCACTCCAATGGACTAGGAGAATGGTGTGCCTAAAGCCGAGGGAGCAGAGTTGCTGTCCCAGTGGGCCTGGAAGGTGAAGCTGAAGCCCAGGGCCAAGGGGCCTCCACTCAGAATCTAAATAAAGACTGTGGCCAATACCTAGAGTCTGGAGGGCAGGGCCATTGTGTAAATTGTCTCAGAGAACAGAAGATTACTTTCAAAGCCTTGAGGGCTAATGTAATGTGTTCTGCTGACTTGCTAGGTGCCTGTTATCCTTTCTTTTCCTCCAGTTTCTCCCATTTGTAATGGAAATGTCTAGCTTGTGCCTGTTCTGTCATTGTACCTTTGGAAGCAGATAGCTTGTATTCTAGATTTCACAGATGAAGAGGAATTTTTGGATTTTGGACTTGGAGTTAAGACTTTTGCTATGATATGATGAGATGAATATGTTTTGCAGGTTGCAAGGATGTGATTTTTTGGGGGCCAAACGGTAGAATGTCATGGTTGGAATTATGTCCTCCAAAAAATGTGTGTATCAATTTGGTTGAGCCATGATTACCAGAATTGTGTGGTTGACCTGTGATTGTAATTTTATGTTAAAGAGGATTAGGGTGGGATTGTAACACCACCCTTACCCAGGTCACATCCCTGATCCAATGTAAAGGGAGTTTCCCTAGGGTGTGGCCTGCACCACCTTTTATCTTACAAGAGATAAAAGGAAAGGGAAGCAAGCAGAGAATTGAGGACCTCATACCACCAAGAAAGAAGCACCAGGAGCAGAGTGTGTCCTTTGGACCCAAGGTTCCTGTGCAGAGAAGCTCCTAGTCTGGGGGAAGACTGATGAGGACGAGGCTGAAAGAGAAAGAAAGCCTTTCCCTGGAGCTGACACCCTGAATTTGGACTTCTAGCTTACTAGACTGTGAGAAAATAAATTTCTCTTTGTAAAAGCCATCCACTTGTGGTATTTCCGTTAGAGCAGCACTAGATGACTAAGACAGGTATATACATCCAATGGAATATTACTCAGCCATAAAGAGAAATGAAATCCTGATACATGCTGCAACATGTATGAACCTTGAAAACATGCTGAGCAAAATAAGTTAGTCACAAAATGACAAATACTATATGACCTCACTTATATAAAATAAGCAAATATATAGAAACCAAAGACTACTAGGGAGGGGGAAAGCAGGAGAGTTTTTGCTTAGGGGGCATTGAGTTTATGTTAATGGTGGTGGAATAATTCAGAAAAGAATAGTGATAATGATTACATAACATGAAAAATGTAATCAATGTCACTGAATTATACATGTAGAAATTCTTGAATCGGTGAATGTTTTGTTGCATATATTTTCACCACACACACACACAAACACACAAAAACATTGTTAAGGCCCCCAGACACCCTTTTAGCTCAGTGGTGAAGTCACTCCCGAGGTTCACCCTTCACCTAGGGATTGGACAGCCCCATAAAACAAAACGGGACTCATGAGGCACAGCAGTCCAGGGACAAGGACTAGAGGGCAGAAGGGGACAGGAAAGCTGGTGATCGGGAACCCAAGGTTGAGTAAGGACAGTGTTGACATATAGTGGGTTCTCAACCATTGTCATAGGGGAATATGTGTACTGTTTAATGAGAAACTATTTTGTTCTGTAAACCTTCATCTAAAGTGAGAATAGCAGCACAACTGGAAGAACGTAATCGATGTCACTGAATTGTACATGTACAAATTTTTGAAATGGTGTATCTTTGGCTATGTACATTTTCACACAAAAAATAAAAAAATAAAAAAGTCCTCCAAGGCCAAGAAGGGAGTGTGTTGACATGTCTTGGGGTTGTTAACCAATGTGTACTGACAAAACAATATGTGTACTGACAAAAAAAAAAAAAAAATTGTTAAGAAAAGGAAAGCCATAGACTGAGAGAAAATACATGCAATACACATATCTAACAAAGGATTGGAATACAGAATATATAAAGAACTCCTACAACTCAACATGAAGAAGACATAACTCAATTTAAAAATGAACAAAAGATTTGAACAGATGCTTCACAAAAGAACATACACATATGGTCAATGATCACATCAAAACATACTCAAAATCCTCAAAATGCAAATTAAAACCACAATGAGACACCACTACACACCCATTAGAATAGCTAAACTTAAAAAGACTGACAATAGCAATGTTGGTGAAGATGTGAAGCAACTGGAACTTTCATACCATTGCTGATAAGAACGTAAAATAGTACTTTGGAAAACAGTCCGGCAGTTTCTTACAAAATTACACATACTCTATGATTCAGCATTTCTACTCCTATGTATTTACCCAAGACAATAAAAAAACAAACCCACACAAAGACTTGTATGTGAATATTAACAGCAGCTTTATTCATATAAACAGTCAAAATCTAAAAACAACCTGAATGTCCATCAACCAGTGAATGGATAAACAATTTATGTTATGTCTATATAGAGGAATATTACCCAGCAACATAAAAAACAAACAGGCAAAAACAGGGAGGAATCGGAAAAGTATTTAGGCTAAACAAAAGAAGTCAAACACAAAAGAGGACGTACTGGATGATTCTATTTATTTGAAATTCTAGGAAAAGTTTTGTAATAAAAAGTGATGGAGTAGGGGGGATTGATAACAAAGGAGGAGGAAACTTTTTGGGGTAATGAATATGTTTTATTTCTTAATTGTCATGGCTGTGGCTACACAGATGTATGCATTTGTCAAAACTCACTGAACTCTACTCTCTAACTGGGTGTACTTAATCATATATCAACTGTATTAAATTATATCTCATTAAAATTAATTTTAATTTAAAAATTAATTTTAAATACAAATAACTTTTAAACATATAAAAAATATTCAGTCTCACTCTAATAAGATAAACAAAAATTAAAACTACACTGACATACTCATTTCACCTATTATGTAGCAAAATGCAAAAGCCTGACAATACATTCTGTTGGTGATTTTTTTAGAAAACTGACATTCTCATACATTGCTGGTGAGATAGGAAAATGGGGCAATTCCCACTGAAGGGTAGCTGGCAATATCTACCAAAATTATAGATGCATCAACCCTCTGACCAACAATCCCATTTCTGTGACCCTATCCTACAGAAATATCTGCACATGTATACAAAAGACCGGGAAAAAACCAAGTGTGCATCAGCAGGGGACTGGTTAAATAAGTTATAGTACATCCACACAACAGAATGCTAGATTGCTCTAACTAAGGATGAGAAAGATCTCTATGATATGGAAGGATTTCCAGGAGCATTTTTGTTAAGGAAAAAAAAAAAAAAAAGATGCTAAGAGAGAAAGAAGCTTGAATAAACATTCAAATTGCTTGTATCTGAATAAAGAAATAAGAATTTATTTCTGAATAAGAAACGAATTAAAGTGGTTACCAACAGGGGATTAGTGAGGAGGAAAGAGGCAGTGGGGCAGGGATGGGAAATGACATTTCTTTGTGTACATTTTTACAGTTACTTTGACTTTTGTAACATGTACATGCATCTTCTATTCAAGAAAACATTTAAAAATTCTCTAAGTTTGTTTGACTTTATAAGGTGGGTATCATGGGGCTCCATCATGACTCTGTGCTATCATTACTTACCTGGAAATACTTGGAATAATAATAAATCACAATACCTGTAACTAGGAGATGATGTAATTTTTGTGTTCTCAACACAACTCACTTATATTGAATAAAACTATATTTTATTTGATGCCGCTCTATTTGTAATTAGCCAATTTGGTCCACAGGGATGGGAAAAGCCATTAGAAGTCTGAAAAATCTAGGACCAAAGGTCTGCTTAACTACATTTCCCTAGAATTAGTATTTTCATCAGGTATTTCTACCACACAAAAAGGTACCCATTCTTCATGCAAGTTGTGTGACCCAGAAAAATGATGTAAACTTACAGCTGGGTTGAGGACTAACTGCAACATTTATTTTTTATATATTACCTGAAATGTATTCAATTACCATCAACTTAATTTAAATTAGAGGACCATGGAGTCCTTTGGGAATAATGTTGTACAAACTATTGAAGATGCTCTCTCAATTTTTGTTTGTTTGTTTTTTATACAACCGTATTGTTTACCTGCAAGCGAGCTTTGGGATACAGGAATGATACTAGTTTCTTATGCGGGGGGCCAAGAAATACTGTACCTGTAGTTTCCCTGCTACCTAAGAGGCCTGTGCTGTAGGGCCCAAAGAGTTATAATAAAAACAAGCTCTGGTGTATGAGATCCCTCAGTAATGAGGGGATGTCATTTATCATAGGTATGTAAGAGGAAGGGCTTCCCCAAAGCTATCTAGCCTTTTGATCTGCATGTCTTAAACAGCATTATCTAAAACACATTGGTGCTTGTTTCCAACTGTCTTGCGTTTGACCCCTTTGCCCACCACTTAGATACTAATCACACTGAAGAGACTAGACCCTGTATATACTGGAGCCTAAATACTGTTAGTTCTCTACAATATTTGATTACATTTAGTGTAGTTCTCCCTTCCATCCCCATTGCATGGTTCTATAAATCAACTCTTTGATGATTAAAAATGCTCAAATTGGTTGTATCTTTGTAAGATTCTTTTTTTCTTTAAAGAAACAATTGATTATATTCTTTATATTAACTGTCTCCCCTAGGAAAGGGGTGAACAGAAATAGATCCTCTGTACTTCAATTTCTTCCTCTACTCTAATTAGCAGTAGGAAAAGACAGCTCAATAAGAAGACAGAAGGAAGTGATCATTGTCAATTGCAATAGTGTACTCTGTAAAAATGTAACTCCTTTAAAAGTTAGAAATCAGAAAGAAGAGGACTTTAAAATACCTGTACTTTCTGTTCGGTACCCACAATTTTTCCAGGGGAGTGGTTTCCAACTTGCTCATTCTCCTGAGATTCATGAATCTCTCCTTTAAGTTTTTCAACCTTAAAAACAAAAGTAAGCACCTTGTAGACTTCTCAGTTTTGTCTGCTATACTCTGGGGGAGCAATTTTGCTTTGTTTTTAAATTATACAAGTAATACATGAAACCATTCTCTTTATATAAATTCAAACACAAAAGTATATAGAGCAAAAAGTGCCATTTTCCTTTACATACCCTTACCCCACTATCTCTCTTTCTTTTATAGAAGTAACACTGTTTGGGATGTACTCATCTGTCATGGATTGAATTGTGTCCCCCAAATATATGTGTATCAATTTGGCTAGGCCATGATTCCCAGTATTGTGTGATTGTGATGTGATTTTCCTATGTGTTGTAAATTCTATCTCTATGATGTAAATGAGATGGATTAGCAGCAGTTATGTTAATGAGGCAGGACTCAATCTACAAGATTAGATTGTGTTTTAAACCAATCTCTTTTGAGATATAAAAGAGAGAAACAAGCAGAGAGACATGGGGACCTCATACTACCAAGAAACAAGAGCAAGGAAAATAGTGCATCCTTTGGACCTGGGGTCACTGGGCTGAGAAGCTTCTCAACTAGGGCAAGATTCATGACAAGGACCTTCCTCCAGGGCCGACAGAGAGAGAAAGCCTTCCCCTGGGGCTAATGCCCTGAATTTGGACTTGTAGCCTACTAGGCTATGAGAGGATAAATTTCTCTTTGTTAAAGTCATTCACTTGTGGTATTTCTGTTATAGCAGCACTAGATAACTAAGACACCATCCTAGACTTTTTTATGTATTAGACACGTAAATTTACATACATACATACATATATATATAGATAGATACATATATCTCCGCAACATATCTGTCTGTTTGTCGTACTGTGGGGGCCTGTGTGTTGCTATGATGCTGGAAGCTATACCACCGATATTTCAAATACCAGCAGTTCACCCATGGCGGACAGGTTTCAGTTGAGCTTCCAGGATAAGACAGACTAGGAAGAAAGACCTGGCGGTCTACTTCTGAAAAAATTAGCCAGTGAAAACCTTGTGAATAGCAGCAGAACATTGTCTGATACAGTGCGGGAAGATGAGCCCCTCAGGTTGGAAGGCACTCAAAAGACGACTGGGGAAGAGCTGCCTCCTCAAAGTAGAGTCGACCTTAATGACGTGGATGGAGTCAAGGTTTCGGAAACTTCATGGCATGACTCAAAATGAGAAGAAACAGCTGCAAACATCTATTAATAATTAGAACATGCAATGTACGAAGCATGAATTTAGGAAAATTGGAAATCATCAAAAAGGAAATGGACCACATAAACATCGACATCCTAGGCATTAGTGAGCTGAAATGGACTGGTATTGGCCATTTTGAATCAGACAATCATATGGTCTATGATGTTGCAAATAATAACTTGAAGAGGAATGGCACTGCATTCATCATCAAAATGAACATTTCAAGATCTATCCTGAAGAACAACACGGCCAGTGATACGATAATATCCATACGCCTACAAGGAAGACCAGTTAATACTACTATTATTCAAATTTACACACCAGCCACTAAGACCGCTGAAGAACTGAAGATTTTTATCAACTTCTGCAGTCTGAAATTGATCGAACATGCAATCAGGATGCATTGATAATTACTTGTGATTGGAATGCAAAAGCTGGAAATGAAGAAGGATTGGTAGTTGGAAAATATGGCCTTGGTGACAGAAAAAATGCCAGAGATTGCATGATAGAATTTTGCAAGTCCAACAACTTCTTAACTGCAAATACCTTTTTTCAACAACATAAATGGCGACTATACACATGGACCTCACCAGATGGAATACACAGGAATCAAATCGACTACATCTGGAAAGAGACAATGGAAAAGCTCAATATCATCAGTCAGAACAAGGCCAGGGGTCAACTGCAGAACAGACCATCAGTTGCTCATATGCAAGTTCAAGTTGAAGTCGAAGAAAATTAGAACAAGTCCACGAGAGCCAAAGTACGACCTTGAGTATATCCCACCTGAATTTAGAGACCATCACAAGAATAGATTTGACACGTTGAACACTAATGACCGAAGACCAGATGAGCTGTGGAATGACATCAAGGACATCATACAGGAAGAAAGCAGGAGGTCATTAAAAAGACAGGAAAGAAAGAAAAGACCAAAATAGATGTCAGAAGAGACTCTGAAACTTGCTCTTGAATGTCGAGTAGCTAAAGCAAACAGAAGAAATGATGAAGTAAAAGAGTTGAACAGAAGATTTCAAAAGGCAGCTTTAAGTATTATAACAACACATGAGAAGATGTGGAGTTACTAAACCAAAAGGGATGAACAGACTCGGCATTTCTCAAGCTGAAAGAAGTGAAGAAAAAATTCAAGCCTTGAGTTACAATAGTGAAGGATTCTACAGGGAAAATATTAAACGACGCAGGAAGCATCAAAAGAAGATGGAAGGAATACACAGAATCACAGTACCAAAAAGAATTGGTTGACAGTCAACCATTTCAGGAGGTAACATATGATCAGGAAGAAAGAGGTCCAAGCTGCAAAATGTAAGGCTCCAGGAAATGATGGAATATCAATTGAGATATTTCAGCAAAGGTATGCAGCATTTCTCACCTAAGCCAAGAAATTTGGAAGACAGCTACCTGGTCAACCAACTGGAAGAGATCCATATTTATGCCTATTCCAAAGAAAGGTGATGCAACTGAATGCAGAAATTATTGAGCAATATCATTAATACAACATGCAAGTAAAATTTTGCTAAAGATCATTCGAAAGTGGCTACAGCAGTACATCAATAGGGAACTGCCAGAAATTCAAGCCAGATTCAGAAGAGGACATGGAACCAGGGATATCATTACTGATGCCAGAAGGATCTTTGTTAAAAGCAAAGACTATCAGAAAGATGCTTACCTGTGTTTCATTGATTATGCGAAGGCATTCGATTGTGTCGACTGTAACAAATTACGGATAACACTACAAAGAATGATAATTCCAGAACACTTAATTGTGCTCATGAGGAACCTGTACATAGATCAAGAGGCACTTGTTCAAACTGAACGAGGGGATACTGTGTGGTTTAAACTCAGGAAAGGTGTGTGTCGGGATAGTATCCTTTCACCACACTTATTCAATCTGTATACTGAGCAAATAATCCAAGAAGCTGGACTATAGGAAGAAGAACAGGGCATCAGGACTGGAGGAAGACTCATTAACAACCTGCATTATGCAGATGATACAATCTTGCTTGGTGAAAGTGAAGAGGACTTGAAGCACTTACTGATGAAGATCAAAGACTATAGCCTTCAGTATGGATTATACCTCAATATAAAGAAAACAAAAATCCTCACAACTGGACCATGATAAACAGAGAAAAGACTGAAGTTGTCAAGGGCGTCATTTTACTTGGATCCACAATCAACACCCATGGAAGCAGCAGTCAAGAAATCAAAAGATGCATTGCACCGGACAAATCTGCTGCAAAAGACCTCTTCAAAGTGTTAAAAAGCAAAGATGTCACCTTGGAGGCTAAGGTGCACCTGATCCAAGCCATGGTGTTTTCAATCGCCTCATATGCATGCAAAAGCTGGACAATGAACAAGGAAGACCGAAGAAGAACTGATGCCTTTGAATTATGGTGTTGGCAAAGAATACTGAATATACCATGGACTGCCAAAAGAAGGAACAAAACTGTCTTGGAAGAAGTACAACCAGAATGCTCCTTAGAAGCAAGGATGGCAAGACTATGTCTCACATACTTTGGACATGTTATCAGGAGGGATCAGTCCCTGGAAAAAGACATCACGCTTGGTAAAGTAGAGGGTCAGTGAAAAAGAAGACCCTCAACAAGATAAATCGACACAGTGGCTGCAACAATGGGCTCAAGCATAACAACAAATGTGAGAATGGTGCAGGACCGGACAGTGTTTTGTTCTGTTGTACATAGGGTCGCTATGACGGCACCTGACAACTATAGATATGTGTATATATATGTATGTATGTATGTAAATATACATATATATGCATTAAAGATGTAAATTTACAAAGACTAAGACAATTCAGCCTTCATTTGTTAATTCATTTTTACAAAATTTCTTGAGCACCTTGTGTATACCAGATATTAGACACTAGAGATATGATTGTAAAATCAGTATAAACCAAAATTAAAGAAACATACAATTTATCCAGAACTTATAAGTACATATTAAAAATCTATAAATTGCTACGAAAAAATTGTTGAAAATGTAACACAACTAAGGATTTAGTATTAATGATCTCAAACTTATTCAATGTAATAATCATTTCTATTTGGTAAATGTGTTAAGTATAAACTACTTATCTAAATCCCTATTAAAAAGAAAGTTCCTAAATCGACATAATACCAATAGTTTTGGCATAGGTATTCAAAATGTATAAAATATACATACCTAGAGAAGGCATCTAAGTCAAAGTGTGGCATATAAAACCATTCTGCCTGGGATGCCGTAGCCAGTTTTATTAGTCCTCACTAATGACCAACTTATGTAATGTACATCCATGTTACTCTAGCTGCTGAAAGTTACTATATACATATTTAAATAAATTCTAACAACTAAACAACTTACCTCTTCTTCAAGCATTTTTTTTTCCGAGTCAAGTGATCTAACCCGATTTCTTAAAGCCAGAACTTCCTCATTCAGTCTCTGATTACATTCCTTTGCTTTCTGTAGGTCAGTTGAATCTAAATCAGAGAAGAAAATAGTTTACTCAACTGAATCAAAGTTTTAATTTGGAGGTATTAACTCTAAAAACGGAAACCTTGGTGGCGCAGTGGTTAAGAGCTACAGCTGCTAACCAAAAGGTCGGCAGTTTGAGCCCACCAGGCGCTCCTTGGAAACTCTATGGGGCAGTTCTACTCTGTCCTATAGGGTCACTATGAGTTGGAATTGACTGAACGGCAATGGATTTTTTTAACTCTAAAAACTAAGAGACTGATATTTCTTCCCCTTCTTGTCAGTCCTACCATGTCTCTCACATGTGGCCCTCTGTACAGTGGTGCCACTAGATTTTCAAGCCCAGCCCTAGGATATTCTACCCATGTATCATAACAGAACTGATGTTTTTTATTTATCACATCAGACTAATGAATTAGACTTTTTCAGTGTAGGGTTTCTACCAATAGAGGCTCTTCCAGGACCTGGAATTTTAAAATAATTTAGCCTACCTTTTCACTATGAGTTGAAAATCTACTCCACGGAGACTAACAACAACAATAACCTTTTAAAAACTTAAATGGCTGAGAAAACTATCTTCCTATCTTCCCTTTAGGACAGTCTCATTCACCTTACATACTCCCAGACACCTCCCTTCCACTCATCAACAATAAGGCCCACAGATGACAGAAGTAGTACAGTGAGCTGAGAGCAGTGAATGGATAGATTTTCTAAGTTAGAGTTAATTCTTCATAACCACCTTTCTGCCTGTACCACTGACCATTAAATGGTGATCTGCTCTCAGCACCTCATGATAAGATCTGCTATTTCCAGAGCTAATCAATGTCTCAATAATACAGATTTGCTGCCTGTAACTTCCCTGAATCTGTAGCTGTTTCTTAGTATCTTTTTAAGCCATTTTTCACTTATGCTTCTGTTATTTTTCTTTTGTTGTGTTAATGTCTCCTTTTGTTCTCTTCATTGTTTTATTTTTAATTTATATTAAATTTTCCCCCTCATTTTTTCTTTTTGTTTTTCCTCCCTTGCTCTACCCTCCATTGCTTTCTCTTTTGTATTTAAAGTAAAAATTTTTTTTAAATACTGCAAAACACACAAAAAAGAAAAAACACCCAAAATCTCATCACTTAAATATATATATATTCCCTTTTGTCTATCCAGTCCTAATTTTATACTGATAGATATATACATATATACCTTTTTTAAAAAATTTAAGTAATGCTATACAATACTGTCTTCAACTTTTTTCCACTTGTGAACATATTGTGGATGTCTTTACTGGTCAGTCTTTATAAAGTCATTTTCCACTTGGAACTATTTTTAAATGAGATATAATTTATATAAAATATAATGTATGTTCTTAAGAGTTTAGTTCAATGAACTCTGACAATTTTATATATACCTGTGAACTTGCCTCCAACAAACAACATTTTCATCATCCCAGAAAGTTCCCTCATGTCCTTTCCAGTCAATTCTTCACTCTCACTTGCCCATCATCCCTGTAACCACTTTCTGACTTCTATCACCCTAATAGATTAGTTTCGTCTGTTCTTGGTTTTCACATAAATGCAATCTTATATTTATCTATATCTATAAGCATATATAACATATAAAATACTTATTTTTATGCTTCTGTTATTTTTCTTTTGTTGCGTTTGGAGTCCTGGTGGCACAGCTGTTAAAAGCACTCAGCTGCTAACCACAATGTCGGTGGTTCGAACCCCCAGCTACTCTGTGGGAGAAAGATGTGGCAGTTTGCTTCCGTAAAGATTTACAGCCTTGGAAACTCTATGAGGCAGTTCTACTCTTCCTACAGGGTTGCTATGAGTCGGAATCAACTCGACAGCAGCGGGTTTTGTTTTGGTATACATATATATATATATATATATACATATACATATACATATATATATCTTCTAGTATGACTCACCATTTTCTTTTAGTTTTATCAAATTTTCTTTCAATTTCTCTATTTCTAGTTGAGCCATCTGAAGCGCAGAATCTAAAAGAAAAAAGAAAATATTTGCCTAAGAATCAAATTATAAGTTTAATAATAAATTTCAAATGTCTCTCTTTGGAACACTCTCTTTCAGCGGGCTAATTGCTACTTATCCTCAGTTTCTACATAAATGTCACTTTTTCTAGACTCCCCTCTTAGTGTTCCCACTGCAGCCTATGTTTATCCTTATCACTGATAATCTGATCTTTAATTGTCTCTTCCTGTTTACCCCACCAGGTTTCATGCTGAAGTGTTTGAGCCCCTGAAAACAATAGGAAAAACAGCTGAAAGTTTTTAAGCATGGCACTCAGTTTTTTGGAGTAAATCCCAGTATAACCTACCAGATTCACCTACAACTATATTCCTGACTACTGCAATACTATTACTACCACTGCTACCACCAGCAGCAGCTACTTACTAGTGTCAGATATATTAATCATTATAAGAAATATACAGAGTAGACATTAATATTCCCACTTTATAGATGAGATGAGACCCAGGAAAGTTAAGCAACTTGCTCAATGTTACACAACTAGTAAATGATATAGCTGGAATTTGATCCCAGGTCGGTTTGACTACACTATGCCAGAGAAGTAAGAATAGCTTCTGTTTTACTAAAACAGTGGTTTTCCAATGTGTTCCTCTCTGGAAGAAAAAGAAGGAATAGTGTGACAGCAAGTGGAAAGGATGTTCCAGAAAGAGGAAGTAGCATGAGCAAAGGAGAAGAGATAGGAGAAGACACAGGAAAGGCTGTAGAGCAGAACATAGATTGTTCTAGGAACTACACTGTGATGGTTAAGATTGTGTGTCAACTTGGCTGGGCCATGATTCTCACTGTTTTAATGTAATCACTCCCATGATTGAATATACTGTGAGTAGCCAATCAGATGAAAGGGAGTCTCCTTGGAGGGCCCGCATCTGTATATAAGCAGATGTTCTGGCTTTTTGGTCTCTCTGGATCCTGCGGCTGCTTCCTGTCATCTCATCTCCTGTTCTTGGGACTTCAGCTGTCAGCTTATCTGCCGAACCTGGGATTCGTCGATCTGCACCACCTGTGAGTGGGAGACCCGCTCTCCAACCTGCCGATCTTGGGCTTGCCAGCTTCTGTGGCAGTTTTACTTGGGAGAGGCCTCTACCGTGATCCGGACTTGGGACGTTCTAGCTTCTACAATCACGTGAGCTGTTTCCTTGATATAATCTCTCTCTATACATATATTTATACACTTTACTGGTTTTGCTTCTCTAGAGAACCCAGCCTAAGACACACACATAGTCTAACACTGCTGGGGTCTACCATGCAAAGATCAGGGGAAGTGTAGGATATAAGGCTGGTTAGCTAGGCAAAAGTCAAACCATAAAGTCCTTATTTGGTGCACAAAGGAGTTAAGAATTTATGAAATAAGCCAGGGGCTTCCATGTGTTCTATGGAACCTTAACATTCTGAGGAAGTACTTCAAGGATTCTGAAAACATTTACTTTCACTTGCAAAAAAAATTAACTATTTTAGAAATAACACAGTCAAATATGTTACATATCAAATTTAAACATATCAGAGACCACCAAATTCATTAACTTATACTACTAAGTTAGATTCTCCTGCCTTGTTTGTGCAGTATTTCAAAACTGTAGCTTTCAATCAGTTGTCTTAAACTAGTAGTATTTCTTAGAACTATGTTGGTTTGACAGTTTTACTCTACTGGTTTGACAGTTTTACTTTCTAAGTTTTTCTTAAGTAGTTACTCTAGATAGCCATGAAAACTTTTTGACAATGATGAAAAATTTCAAACATATACAAAAGTAGACAGAACTAAGCAATGTTCTATCTACTGTGGATTGATCATACCTATCATCCAGCTTTTAACAACCGTCAACTTATGGCCAGTCTTGTTTCATCTATTCCCTTGCATATTGTACGAGTTTTCTATTGCTGAGTAATAAATTACCACAAACTTAGTGACTTAAAACAACACATCCATTTATTAGTTCTAAAGTTCACAATAGGCCTTTCTAAGGATAGCAGTCTCAGACCACCATGCTAACTCTTTTCTGCACATTTGGTTTATTCATTCATCAACTGATGAACATTTGGGTTGTTTATACTTTTCAGTTGCTGTTAATAATGATGCTATGAACATTCACATACAAGTCTTTGTGTGGACATGTTTTCCTTTCTCCTGGGTAGATACCTAGGAGTGGAATTGCTGGGTTACATAGCGATTTTATGTTTAACATTTTGAGAAACTATCAAACTGTTTTCCAAAGTGGCTGTACCATTTTACATTCTCACCAGCAATGGATGAGGGTTCCAATTTCTCCACATTCTCGACAACACTTGTCGTTGTCTGTCTTTTTGATTATAGCTTCTAGTGGGTGTGAAGTGGTATCTCATCGTGATTTTGATTTGCATTTCCCTAATGACTAATGAAGCTGAGCATCTTTTCATGAGTCTATTGGCCATTTATATATCTTCTCTGGAGAAATGTCTACTCAAATCCTTCAAAACACATTTTTTAACTTAGTTGTCTTTTTATTATTAAGTTGTAAGAGTTCTTTACATATTCTAGATATAAGTCCCTTACCAGATATATGACTTACAAGTACCTCTCAGTCTGTGAGTTATCTTTTCACTTTCTTTAATTGTTGTAGTTTAAGTGAAAGTTTACAATTCGGGTTAGTCTCTTATCCAAAAATTTATACATACATTGTTACGTAACCCAACTGCTCTCCCTATACTCTTTTCACTTTCTTGATGGTGTCTTTTGAAACGTTGCTTTTGTTAGGCGCTGTCTAGTCAATTTCGACTCACAGCAACCCCATGTGACATAGTAGAACCGCCCCAGAGGGTTCTTCTAGGCTATAATCTTTACAGGAGCAGATCACCAGGTCTTCCTTCTGTGGAACTACTGGGTGGGCTTAAACCACCAACCTTTTGGTTAGCAGTCGAGCACTTAACTGTTGTGCCACCAGGGCCCCTTTTTTGAAGTATAAAAGTTTTAAATTTTGATTAAGTCCAATTTATTATTTTCTTGTTGCTGGTGCATTTGGTGTCATATCTAAGACATCACTGTCTAATCCAAGATCACAAAGATTTATTCTTTTGTTTTCTTCTAAGTATTTTATAGCTTTAGCTCTTACATTTAGCTGTGTGATCCATTCTGACTTAATTTTTGTGTAGGTGTGATGTAGGGGGCTGTATTATTTTGAAGTAAATCCCAGATTCATTCATTCATCTATAAATATTTCCTTATATATCCTTAAAAGATAAAAACTTAAAAAAAATAAATTCAATACCATTACCTGTGACTAACGAAATGTCACAATAATTCCTTAATACAAATATCCAGCAAACTTTCTAATTGCCTCACAAATGTTAAAAATTTGTTTGAATCAGGGTCCGGTAAGGTCTGTGCATTATACTTGTTAATGAATCCCTTAAAACTCTTAAAATCCATCTCTTTTTCTTATATTTATTGGAAAATACACTAAATATTTGACTTGAATTATTTTCTATTCTTGAAAAATATTTTTATTATTGACCAAAATTTTCCATTTTCATGCCAATTTTTTAAATGCAATATAGAGAAAGCTAGAGAACAAACTAAAATAAAGCCCTTCATTTAAAAAGAATTAGTTTGTTGAAAGAGGTAAACTAATACTTGGAAAATACTGTGATACAAAACACATACCTAGAAATAAATTCTGGCTATAAGTTGCTGACTCAGGGGGTTACACCTAGTGCGCACATTGATGCTACATATGACATTCAAGAAAGAGCTTGCTAATTCAGCTTCCTAACAGTCCCCCAGTATGCTAACTGTGGAGATAGCTATTAGTTTAAAATTTAGGATCTCCCAGTCCAAGCAGCTGCTGATGGAACAGGGTGCTATGTGAATGTGTTCTGTTATGTCCTCAGTGTAACTAAGAGTGATGGGTGTCCTGCTTTTCCCTTTTCCTTCTGTGTTGTAAGCAGCAAAGACTGCATCTTGTCATATTCATGTCACTGTATTTTCTTTTTAAGTTGGATTCACTGAGGTATAGTTTATACACAGTAAAATCACCTTTTAAAACATACAGATAAATTTTGACACATGTATACAATTGTGTAACCACCAACTCAATCAGGATATAGAACATTAATATCACTCCAAAAAGTTCCTTTGTATCTGCTGTTTAGCATGCATTCTTAACAAAATATAAACCCTCCTGAAGTTTTTAACCCCACAAACTACTTGGAAAAATCATTATTATTTTAAACATTCAATAATTTTTAAATATGATTCTAAAGCAACATATATACTACACATGAAAAAGAATTAGTCTAATTTTTTTATTATCACAAATCATAAATATAGAGTGGAAATAATTAAACATTTTTAAACCGTAACTAAAATAAATTCCAGGTAAAACAAAGATTTAAATATAAACAATAAACCACAAAATTACTAAAAAAAAAAAAAAAAGTGAACTCTTCAATAATCTTGTAGGGAACTAGAAAAGGCTTTATAAGCATAACATGAAAACCTAGAAGCATAAAGAATAACTCTGTTAAACCTGGCAGGATGGATATTAGCATTTCTGTATGCCGAAGCAAACAATCAAAAACCATAATGTTCATAACCAACAAAAGGCTCATATGCAGAATATATATAGAACTCCTACAAATGAACAAAACACAAAAATTCAACCCAATAAAAGAATGTACATGAAACCTGAGCAGGAACTTCACAAAACAGTAAATTCATAAAATCAACAACTATATAGGAAAGGGTTTTCAACCTCATTAACCATCATAGAAATGCAAATTGAAGCCACAATTTAAATAAACACACTACACACTTACCAGAAAAGATAAAATTAATAAAACTGACAATACCAAGTACTGACAAAGAATGTAAAGCAACTAAAATCTCGTTTACTGCTGAAGGGAGCTTAAATTAACAGAATTACTTTGGGAAACAGTTTGGCAATTATCTGCTAACGTAGAACATATCCATAACCCTTTGCTCCAACAATTCTATGCTTAGGTATATCTCAACCAGAAATGTGTAGATAAGTACACCAAAAGACGTACAAGAATGTTCATAGCAGCAGTTTTCGTTATACACGAAAACTAGAAACAACACAAATGTCCATCAACAGTAGAATGGACAAATGATAGTATGTTTACTAAGTGGAATACTACACAAACGGCAAAATAACAAACTACTGCTACCTGCAATAACAAATCTTCACAAACGGAAGATCAAGCAAGAGAAACAAACTAAAGAATGCATACTGCGTATAGTGAAAAGTCAGCAATGATGTTAAAAGTCAGGATAGTGATTACTTTTGGTCAGGAGGATGGGTGTAGGATAGGCAGAAGGAACAAAGGGGCTTCCAGGATGCTGGGAATTTCTTGCCCTGGGTGGTTCCACTTATGAGTTGGTTACTTTTTGATAGGTATGTTATGCTTATACTTAAATAAAAATGTTTAGACATTGCAAAAAATGAGTTTTTTAAAATCAGATTTTTACATATTTATCCTAAAAAATTTTTTTTTTTCTCAGTGCACTCATGTGCCATACTGAGAAAAGATCATTCCACCATGAGGATGCACTTTAAACATGGTCAGAAACATTCCTCTGTAACCACAGCTTACCTAATCTACTCTGCTCTTTCTCTTTCACTTGTAGTTCATCAGTGAGCCTTCAGATCTCTTCATGAGCCATCCCTGTCTTTGCTGCTTGTTCCACATAGCTCTCTAGGCTGTTTTGTGATGTTTTATCTATTTCTAGATCTTTATTATAGGACTAAAATAAAACTACTGTTAGTAATCAAACAAAAGTAAATGTACTTTTATGATATTGTGCTATTTCCTATAAATGTTTGGAAGTCAATAAAGAAAGGTAGCAAAATAGAATATTTCATTTATGTGCATTTCTTTTATTAAGTTGAACCATGTAAACCTGATGATATTTGATTGTTTTTGTCCTATAAACATGTAATTTCATATGGTTCAATCCAATACATCTAACATTATTATTATATGATTATGTAAAAAACAAGGACTTAAACATAAAAATAAACATCACCTATCAAAAGAGAGAATACTCCTCATTTATATTGTACATTAAATACAGTTTATAAGATGATTTCACATAAAGCATTTCATTTAATTTCAAGGTATGAACACACTCAACAAGGCTCAAATTATGTTTGAAGCTTCTGTAACTATTTTCAAAGACATTTTAAAAGCTAATTAAGAAATTGAGTCTCAATTATAATTTACTTTTGATTTCCAAAAGAATATCAATTTTTATCAATACACAAATTTTCTAAAAGATAAGAAAGCACAAAATACCATCCATATAACAAAACAACTTTTAGCATATTTTCTTGTATTATATCATATCCATATATAGTCATATTCCCAGTCTATGTACAAGTTTCTGTCTGGCTTTTTCATTTAACATTACACCAGGAACATTTTCCCATGTTGCTACACACATTTTATAATGATAATTTTTAAAGTTTATATACTGTTCCAGAGTGGGTGTAACATAATTTACATAATCATTTAAACATTTGGGTAGTTTCCAATTTTTGATATAAAAAACAATAATGTGATGTACAGTATTATCCATATATATTTTTCCCCATAATTAAGTTCCAAGTATGCAAATTTGCTACTCAAACTGATTATTTACTTTATTCACAAGATTTGACTCTTAATAACATTCCACAGATCAAAAAATTAAACTCCATAAAGAAAACTGATGATATTTAAAATAATGTGCTACAGGTTTTAGCACTCTCCAAAACAGCAGCTCCAAACATATTTGGGAAGAAGTATGCACTGTCCCAAGGTAAGTTTTCAAAGGATGTAACACACACTTGATTGCTTAAATTTTGAAACATTCAGTGGAAAAAAGGTATTATGTTAACTGAGTGATTGTTTTTTTTCCAAATTTTTGTGATGTGTTTATAATACTCTTATGTATAATTTGATAATTTTACAGCATGAATCAATGTATTTTAATATATTCAAATAAAATACTTTCAAAGTAAAAGCTGATTTGCAATTAGCTACTATTGTTAAATAAAGTATTGCAACATAATTTTACTTCACTCAAGAGTTTTTTTAGAGCATTGCACAGGTTCTTGATGTTTTTGATGTTCTCTCTGCAACAGACAAGCAAGCCTGTCAGTTTGTTGGACTGTGGTGGCTCATGTTGCTGTGATGCTGGAAGTTATGCCACTGGTATTTCAAATACCAGCAAGGTTACCCATGGTGGACGGTTTCAGCTGAGCTTCCAGACTAAAACAGACTAGAAAGAAGGACCTGGCAACCTACTTCTGAAAAAATTCGCCAGTGAAAATCTTGTGGATAGCAGGCGAACAATGTCTGATATAGTGCTGTAAGATGAGCCCCTCAAGTTGGAAGGTGCTCAAAATACAACTAGGGAAGAGATGCCACCTTCATTTGCTGAGGTGGCACAGCTCAAAATAGAAAGAAACAGCTACAAACATCCATTAATAATCAGAACATAGAATGTACAAAGAATGAATCTAGGAAAATTGGAAGTCATCAAAAATGAAATGGATCACATAAGGATCGAAATCCTAGGCATTAGTGAGCTGAAATGGACTAGTACTGGCCATTCTGAATTGGACAATCGTATGGTCTACTATGCTGGGAACGACAACTTGAAGAGGAATAACATTGCTTTCATTGTTACAAAGAACATTTCCAGATCTATCCTAAGGTACAGTGCTGTCAGTAATAGGATAATATCCATGTGCGTACAAGAAAGACCAGTGAATACAACTACTATTCAAATTTACACACCAACCACTAATGCCAAAGATGAGGAAATTGAAGATTTTTACCAACTGCTGCAGTCTGAAATTGATCAAACATGCAATAAAGATGCATTGATAATTACTGGTGATTGAAATGAGAAAGCTGGAAACAAAGAAGGATCAGTAGTTGGAAAACATGGCCTTGGTGATAGAAATGATGCTGGAGATCGCATGATAAAATTTTGCAAGACCAACAACTTATTCATTGCAAATACTTTTTTTCAACAACATAATTGGCGACCATACACATGGACCTCACTAGACAAAAAACACAGAAATCAAATCGACTACACCTGTGGAAAGAGACTATGGAAAAGCTCAATATCATTAGTCACATCAAGGCCAGGGGCCAACTGTGGAACAGACCATCAATTGCTTATATGCAAGTTCAAGTTGAAGCTGAAGAAAATTAAAATAAGTCCACGAGAGCCAGAATATTACCTTGAGTATATCCCACCTGAATTTGGAGACCATCTCAAGAATAGATTTGACGCATTGAACACTAATGACTGAACATCAGACAGATGAGTTGAAGGGATGACAAAAGACATCGTACACGAAGAAAGCAAAAAGTCATTAAAAAGACAAGAAAGAAAGAAAAGGCTATGTATATTTTCACCAAAAAAAAAAAAAGGTCAAGAAGGGAGAGGGTTGACATATGGGGTTGTTAACCAATGTCATAAAACGATACGTGTACTACTGTTTCATGAGGAACTATTTGTTCTGTAAACCTTCACCTGAAGTACAATAAAAAAAAAAGTATACTATAAAAAAGAAAGAAAGAAAAGACCAAAATGGATGTCAGAAGAGTCTCTGAAACTTGCTCTTGAATGTCAAGTAGCTAAAGCAATTAGAAGAAATGATGAAGTAAAAGAACTGAACAGAAGATTTCAAAGGTGGCTCAAGAAGACAAAGTATTATCAAGACATGTGCAAAGACCTGGAGTTAGAAAACCAAAAGGGAAGAATACACTCAGCATTTCTCAAGTTGAAGAACTGAAGAAAAAAATTCAAGTCTCAAGCTGCAATACTGAAGGATTCTACGGGAAAAATATTAAATGATGCAGGAAGCATCAAAAGAAGATGGAAGGAATACGCAGTCACTATACCAAAAAGAATTGGTCGATGTTCAACCATTTCAGGAGGTAGCATATGATCAGGAACCAACGGTACTGAAGGAAGAGGTCCAAGCTGCACTGAAGGCATGAGCAAAATAGAAGGTTCCAAGAATTGATGGAATACTAACTGAGATGTGTCAACAAACAGATGCAGCACTGGAAGTGCTCACTTGTCTAGGCCAAGAAATTTGGAAGACAGCTACCTGGCCAACCCACTAGAAGAGATCCATACTTATGCCCGTCGCAAAGAAAGGTGAATCCTTTGAACGCAGAAATTATCAAACAATATCATTAATATCACATGCAAGTAACACCTTCTATAACAAACTAAATTACTCATTAGCTCAAAAATATTTTTCTGTAAGTGGTGTAAATGGTATGCTTTTGACTGCTAACCTAAAGGTTGGCAATTCAAACCCACCCAGCAATACTGCAGAAGAAAATGTCTGGAGATCTGCTTCCGTTAAGATTACAGCCAAGAAAACCCTACGGAGTAGTTCTATTCTGTAATACACGAAGTTGCCATGAGTAGAAACTGACTCAATGGTAACTAACAATAACAACAGTATAGTCTAAGAACCAAGTTAGACGCTCACGCCGAACTCCTTAATTTAGCATATGAGTCTCACGATGATGTGGTTCTGTTTTTTCAGTTTCTTAGTTTTTTTTTTTTTCTTATTGTACTTTCAATGAAGGTTTACAGAACAAATAGTTTCTCATTAAACAGTTAGTACACATATTGCCCTATGACAATGGTTAATAACCCCATATGTCAACACTGTCCCTTCTCGACCTTGGGTTCCCCACCACCAGCTTTCCTGCCCCCTCCTACCTTCTAGTCCTTGTCCCAGGACTGTTGTACCCCATTAGTCTCATTTTGTTTTACGGGGCTGTCTAATCTTTGGCTGAACAGTGTCTCTTGGGAGTGACTTCATTACTAAGCTAAAAGGGTGTTCAGGGGCCATACTCTCAAGGTTTCTCCAGTCTCTGTCAGGCCAGTAAGTCTGGTCTTTTTTTGTGAGTTAGAATTTTGTTCTACATTTTTCTCCAGCTCTGTCTGGAACCTTCTGTTGTAGTCCTTGTCAGAGCAGTCAGTGGTGGAAGCCAGGCACCATCTAGTTGTACTGGACTCAGTCCAGTGGAGGCCGTGGGAGTTGTGGTCCATTAGTCCTTTGGACTAATCTTTCCCTTGTATCTTGTTTTCTTCATTTTCCCTTGCTCCCAAAGGGGTGAGACCAGTGGGGTATCTTAGATGGCTGCTCACAGGCTTTTAAGACCCCAGACGCTACTCACCAAGACAGAATGTAGAACATTTTCTTTATAAACTGTTATGCCAGTTGAGCTAGATGTTCCCTGAGATCATGGTCCCCATGACCCTCCGCCCAGCAATTCGGTCCCTCAGGGAGTTTGGATGTGTCTATGGAGTTTCCATGACCTTTCCTTGCGAAGTGGTTCTTAAAAATATCTCCAGCCACATTCCCCAGCATTCATAGACATGAACCAGCACGTGTCATACATTCTGTTCCCTCTGCCAGGAATGCCCTTCCCAGCTTCTTTACCTAGCTAACACCTATTCAGCTTTCAAAACACTACTCAACATCACCTCCTTCTGGAAGCGTTTTCTGATTACCCTGCCCATCCTGTGTGACTTAGCCCCTCCTCTGAGCTTTCCTACCCTCCTCCCTAGCCTTCCCTTATCATAGAACTATAACTACTGGCTTCTTTCCTCCATTAGCAGGTAAGTTCCTTGCAAGTCCAGATCATGTCTAATTTGTTTTTGTATCCAGCAGCACAAAGCAATAAATAGCAAGAACAATAATAGCTAATTAATAAGTGCTGAGTACTGTTCTAGTGCTTTATATATACTGAATGGTTTAAATTTCATCATCTTCTTGTGGAACAGTTGAATTAATCCCAGATTTTATAGATGAGGAAATTGAGGCTCAGAAAAGGTAACTAACTTGCTTAATGTCATACTTCTAACAAGTGGTAGAGGAAGTCCATCTAACTCCAAACCCTGTGTTCTTACGCACTATTAAACCTGGCTTCCTAATGTTTTAATGCATGAATGATTAAATGACTGAATGAATGCATTTTTAAACTGAACTTCCTCTTACTCAATTATCTAGTTAATATTGGAATACCTGTGGAAATTCCTTCTGTAGTTTACTGCTCATACATCTTTGTGATTCTGGCTTGGGGTCCACAAGTTCTAGTTTCCTCAAGAGTGTACTTCTCTCCACCAGTAAATATGCAATCTGTTCACTGGGGCTGCTCAGTGCTATTTCAGACAAGCCTTCTTGATATAACATTTCTTCAACCTCCTTTAGTTGGGCTTCTGTTAGAAAGAAATAACAGAAACAAAACTGTTTAAAGAAATGAAGGCAAATAACTTGTTATAAGATACAGAATGAGTTATATATTAAATAATAATTAATAAAAATAAGCTATACTTATACTACCACTCTTCTCTCCATTTCCCTGATCACCCTTCTCTCATCCTCAAACTTCCAGAAATAATAACAAAGAAAGTAGTAGAAAAAGGTTCTCAAGAGCAGTAAGTATTCTCTTTGCTACGTAACTTTTAAATTTCAATAAAGACTATTTAATAAGGAGTAAGGGTATCCTTTTTGAAAATTTTATTAAGGATCCAAATTTGTGTTTAAATATGGTCACAGCCTTCTTGTTGTTTTACTGAGTGCTTACTATGTGTCAGGTATTGTGCTAAGCATTTGAGATACACTATCTCATTTAATCCCTACAACAACTCTATGAGGTAGGAACCATTATTATCCCTATGCAACAGATGAGGACTGAGGTGCCAAGAAGACAAATAACTTGCCCAAGGTCACTCAACTTACCCCGTCAAAATTCTCGGTGATTTCAATATTCAAGTACATGATTATTCCAGTGTCCTGGCTTCTCAATCCCTTCACCAGCTAATTTCCAAAGATCTAGTCCTCTACCCTACCACAGTCACCCATTCAATAGTAATTCCATAGACCTTGTCATTACCAATAACTGTAGCCTCTTCCTGGGGTCAATTTCAAGCATCCAATCATCACTTCCTATGTACTAATTGTCCCTCGATTTCAACAAGTTTTAGATCATACTGGAAACTACAATCCATTGACCCTAACAATTTTTCAATGTCCCTCACCTCCCTTCCTGTTCTCATTTACCTTCTTACCCAGCTTAGATTCTATGGTCCATCATTATTATCCTCCCTTGCATACATTCATAACTCCCTTGCCATTATATTTGGTGGGCAAAACTTCAATCTTTTTAAATCCAATTCCCACCCCTCCTACATCTCATTCTAGAAGTGAACGTGGCAGGAGAAAAATGCAGAACTAATGTTGAGTGGTTTCATTTTAAATTCATGTCTACTAATTTCAAGTGAGTCCTTATTGCTGCCTGGAAATCCTCCTACATTTCCCTCATCACCCTTTTCTCATTATCTAGAGATCTAGACCATTATTTCACTCCTTCTGTGATGGTTAAGATTGTGTGTCATCTTGGCTGGGCCATGATTCTCAGTGTTTATATGTGATCACTCCCATGATTGAATCTGCTGTGAATAGCCAATAGGTTGAAAGGGAGTTTCCTTGGAGGTGTGGCCTGCATCCAAATATAAACAGATGTTCTGGCTTTTTGCTCGCTCTGGATCCTGCAGCTGCCTCCTGTTCGTCTGACCTCCGGTTCTTGGGACTTGAGCTGTCAGCTTATCTGCCAATCTTGGGATTCCTCAATATTCACAGCCTGTGAGTGGAGCCCTACTCTCCAACCTGTCGATCTTGGGTTCGCCAGCCCCTGCAGCTACGTGAATCAGAAGAAGCCTTGCGGTCTTGCCTGCCAGTCTTGGGATTCGTCAATATTCACAGCCTGTGAGCAAGAGCCCTGCTTTCTAATCAGCCAATCTTGGGTTCATCAGCCGCTGAGGCTATGTGAATTGGGAGAAGCCTCTATCCTAATCCATGGACTTTGGACATTCCAGCCTCTACAATCACGTGAGCCGTTTCTTTGATATACATCTCTCTCTATATATATTTATACACTTTACTGGTTTTACTTCTCTATAGAACCCAGCCTAAGATACCTTCTAGCTCCTCAAGCATCCAACACCTCCTCTCTTATCCTTACTCTTATCTGATTATTTTGCTTCTCATTTCCCTGAGAAAAAAGAAGCACTTAGAAGAGAACCTCCATAAGCTACCCTTACCAAATCTGCCAACTCTTGCATACACTTCCCTCTTGTGAGAATTAACAAGCTATCCTTGCTCCTAAAGCCAACCCCTTCCCTTGTGCACTGAACCCCAATCCTCTTATCTCAAAGACAACACTCTTGCAGTTGACTCCATTCTCTATTACCTCATCAAGCTTTCTTCCTAACTAAAGCATTATAATCATCATGGAGACATGCTATAATATCTCCCATCTTAAAGAAAAAAGAAAGAAAAGAAAAAACAACCTTCCCTCAACTTCATGTTTCTCTGCAGCTTCTGCATCATTTCTTCATTCTCTTTTAGAGCAAAACTTCAAGAAAAGATCAACTGTACCCGGAGTCTCCTCTTCCTCCTCTACCACTTGCTTGAATTCATTCTAGTCAGGCTTTCATATCCATCATTCCACAGAAACAGCTCTCATCAAAGTCACTAATGACCTCCATGTGGCCAAATCCAATGGTCCCCTATCAGTCCTTATTTCACATAGCCTATCAGTGGCATCTGACCCAGTCTCAATCCTATCCTTTTCTTAAAACACTTTTGTCATTTCTCTTCTGGGATACCACACTCTTTTGGTTTCCCTCCTACCTCACAGGCCACTCTTTGGATTTCTTTGCTGATTTCCCATCTTTCCAATCTCTAAACACTAGAATGCCCCAGGACCCAGCCCTGCACCTCTTGTCTATCTATACTTACTCCCCAGGTTATCTCGTATAGTCCCCTAAGACTTTAAGTATCAGCTATATGCTGATGATTCCAAAATTTATATCTTTAGTCTGCACTAAATTCCAGATTTATATATGCAACTGTCTATTTGACATTTTCACTTGTATTTCTAACATACCCTCAAACTTTACATATCCAAAAGCAAACTCTTTTCTGTCTTCCCCGATCTGGACTTCCCACAGCTTCCCCTTATGCAACTCCAATATTCCAATTGTTCAGGCCAAAAAGCTTTGGGTCACCAGTGACTTCTCTCCTTTTCTGCCACCCAACATTAAATCCATTATTAAATCATGTTAGCGCTACCTTCAAAATATACCCTTTGAGTATACAGGGATTTCTGCTGTGACTGACATACACATTCCTGAAAAAAACTTGTGTTTTGCAGAACTACTCACTAAAAATAATAGGGTATATTGAAAAAAACAGGCTGGATAGACCGCTCAAAACCTTTGTAATTTTGTAAGTAGAGTGCTATCAAAAACATTGAACTATTAATAAATATAGAGGTGCATTTTAAAAGATATGTTAAATTGTTCTCAAAATTTCTAAAAAATAAAAGAATACTAAAGTAAAAAAAGGACTTTATATATATATTAAATCAGGCTTGATGTAAAGGAGAGCTAAAGAACAAGTTGAGGTTGCAGAGTTATGGAAACAAGGGAAAAATGCACAAAGATTGGGGAGATCTGTGCAATTAGCACTTCCAAGGAAAAACAGATGGCCAAACTGAGCCCCAAGAAAAACTCAGGATAAATGGACAACATGAGCAAACTCCAAGGCTAGTGACAGCACAAATCATTAACATGCTTGGAAAAATCATGTATTAGCTTCCACATTATAATGACATTATCCCTCTATTTACTAATCTCTCATGAGATAATTTAGGCTACAAAAACACATGTTGCAGCAGAATATACTGTATCTTTTCTGAAACATAGCAGATCAGAGTCCTGAATAATCCTCCTGCTGTGAATAACTAAAAATGCTAGAAGAAATGAAAGAAAACCATTTTATAATGCAGCTACCACATGAATCAAAAATAGAATGAATAACTTTTAAACCAGCAGAATAAAATTCAATATATCCAATGGAAAGTGAGAAAGGGAAAAAAAAATGATAATGCAATACTTATGAAGAATGTCTTATAATTAACTCAACCTTCTCCGTATCTGAGGTCCAAACACAGAAAAAACATTTCCACCAACAGACCCTCATAAAAGGAAGTTCTAAAAGGAAAATGATTTCAAATGGATTATCTGAGACGCAAGGAAGGATGGTGAGCAAAGAAATAATAAATGTGTAGGTAAATACAAGTAGTCAGTGACCATATGTAATAATAATATCTAATTTGTGGAGTTAAAACAAGATACAGCTAAACTGGACGATAATATATAAGTTGAGAGTGAGTGGTCATCAGTTAAAATGTTCTAAAGTCAAGGGGCGTGGTCAAGATGATGGAGTAGTCAGATGCTTCCAATGCACCCTCTTACAACAAAGACCCAAAAAAACAAGTGATTCAATTATATATGGCAATCCGGGGGCCCTGAACATCAAAGGCAGAATTGAGGAACTAGACTGAGTGGCAGGGGTAGGGAGAGACAGTTCAGAAGCAGCAAGGAGTTGCCAGACCTGAGCTGGCAAGAGCCTGAGCCCTTCAGACCTAATCAGCTCAGGAACAAGGGGTGAGGCAGGCAAGTGATGGTGCTCGGGAGGCGCGTTTTCCGCACCAGGAGAGACCCAGATCCAGAGAGTCTACATGCTCACCCAGAACCAGTCAGAAGCAGCCCTCATCGGTGAAAGACAAGTAATTCTGCAGAGCTTACTGCGCGGATCAGAAACACCCCCCTTAGGGAAAAGTCTTTCTCCAATTTACCTCCCCACGCCCTGCTCTGCACTGGGTCCTGGACAAGCTTCAGCAATTGCCGAGTCCCCTGGGCCAGAAGTAGGATCCGTCACATGCCTGCAGCCATTCTCCTGCCTTGGAGAGTGAACAAATTAACAAACAGGGGAAAAAATAAAGTGCTGGCTCCCTTAAGGCAGGAACCCAAGGTAGGCACAGCTCCTTTGCCTAGTCACAGGCATAAGGGATCCACAGACTTTGACGGCCTTTCTCCCTGCAAAGACTTTCGTGGGCTCACTTCTACAGCGTAGGCCCTCATTACCACAATACAACAGAGTATACACCAGAACTCTAACTTCAACTGCTTCAGCTGTAAAGTGGCAGGTTCTTGACATTTGACACTGCTCTGACCATTCAGCAGGGTCTTCAACTACCCACATCACAAGCCTGAGGAATGGTGGCTCCACCCATACCACCTAGCCACCTGCAATAGGAGTCCACGAATAAGAGGTGCCCCCCAGTCCTTACAGCCAACAGCATTACGTGCTCATAGTCTGGCTGCAAAACACACCCACCTAATCGCTCTAGGGAACAGGGACACGCCTTCCTCCTGGACACTAAGGGGGTCTGTCAGCTCCCTTCCTTGCTCAGAGTGTATCCCCCTGCTGCAGCCAGATGCCTGTACCTACACCAATCACCGATGCCTGTCTAGGACTGTAGGTAAGAGCCTACAACACACACTTGATGGCTATCTACCTGGGCACCTGAGCTGAATCCATATAGGAGGAGTGGGCAGACTCCTGAACTCACATACCTAGTAATAAATCTAACCACCCGGTGACAGGACATTAGAGCTTCAAAGGTGCCTATAATCAAACTAGCTCATCCGAGCAGCCTATTTGGGCATATCAAAACAAAACAAGAAGCTATGACACAGTAAGCAAACATAAATAAATCTAATAACTAATTGATGGCTCAGAGACAACAGTCAATATCAAATCACATAAAGAGGCAATCCATGATGGTGTCAGCAAGCTCCCAAAATAAAGAATCTAGAAATTTTCCAGAGGAAGAACATTTCTTGGAATTACCAGAGGCAGAATACAGAAGATTAATATATAGAACGCTTCAAGAAATTAGGAAGGAAATTAAGCAAAATGCAGAAAACACAATAAAGGAAACTAAAGATTAGAGAACAGCATAATGACAAATTTAACAAGCTGCAAGAAACCACAGAGACAGCAATCAGAAGTCCAGAAGATTAACAATAAAAATTCAAAATTAGACAACTCAATAGAAAGTCATAGGAGCAGAATTGAGGCAATGGAAGTCAGAATTAGTGAGATTGAAGATAAAGCATTTGACACTAACTTATTTGAGGAAAAATCAGATAAAAGGATTTAAAAAAAATGAAGAAACCCTAAGAATTATGTAGGATTCTATCAAGAAGAATAACCTACAAGTGATTAGAGAACCAGAACGGGGTGGGGGATAACAGAAAACACAGAGAGAATTGTTGAAGATTTGTTGGCAGAAAACTTCCCTGATATCGTGAAAGATGACAACATATCTATCCAAGATGCTCATCAAACTCCACATAAGCTAGATCTCAAAAGAAAGTCACCAAGACAGATTATAAACAAACTTGCAAAAAAAAAAGAGAATTTTAAGAGTGGTTAGGGATAAACGAAAAGTCATCTACAAAGTAGAGTCAATAAGAATAAGCTCGGACTACTCAGCAGAAACCAGGCAGGCAAGAAGGCAATGGGATGGCATATATAAAGCCTTGAAGGAAAAAAACTGCCAGTCAAGAATTATATAAGCAGCAAAACTGTCTCTCAAATATGATGGCGAAATTAGGGCATTTCCAGATAAACAGAAGTTTAGGGAATTTGGAAAAACCAAACCAAAATTACAAAAAATACCAAAGGGAGTCCTCCAGTTAGAAAATCAGTAACATTGGATAACAACCCAAGACTAGAACACAGGACAAAGCAACCAGATAACAAAACCAGATAGGGAAGTCACAAAAGTAAATCAAAGTTAAAACGCTGAAAACAGGGAACCAGAGACATCAGTATGTAAAAGATGACTACATTAAAAGACAAATGTTGGAGAGGAAGTCAAGGTGATACAAAGAAATAAAATACTGGTATAAAGTTAGAAAAACAAGGGTAAATATTAAGGTAACCACAAAGGAAACTAACAATCCTACAAGTCAAAATAAAAAACTAGAAAAACATAAAGACTTAGCAAACACAAAATCAATAACAATGTAAAAGATGAAAAGAAAATACATAAAGAAAAACAACTCAGCACAGAAAATTAAGTGGAACAAAGAAACTGTGACCAACACACGAAAAAAGACATCAAAATGACAGCCCTAAACTCATACCTATCAATAATCACGCTGAACGTAAATGGACTAAATGCACAAATAAAGAGACAGAGAGTGGCAGACTGGATAAAAAAACACAATCCATCTATATGCTGCCTACAAGAGACACACTTTGGACTTAACACAAACAAACTAAAACTCAAAGGATGGAAAAAAATACATCAAGCAAACAACACTCAAAAAAGAGCAGATGCGGCAATATAAATCTCTGACAAAATAAACTTTAAAGTAAAATCCACCACAAAGGATAAGGAAGGACACTATAATGATTAAAGGGTCAATACACCAGGAGGACATAACCATAATAAATATTTATGCACCCAACGACAGGGCTCCAAAATACATAAAACAAATTCTAACAGCACTGAAAAGAGAGAGAGACAGCTCCACAATAGTAGTAGGAGACTTCAACACACCACTTTTGGTGAAGGACTGAACATCCAGAAAGAAGCTCAACAAAGACACGGAAGAGCTAAATGCTACAATCAACCAACTTGATCTCACAGTCATAGACCAAACACTCCACCCAACAGCAGCCAAGTATACTTTCTTTTCCAACGCACGTGCAACATTCTCCAGAATAGACCACATATTAGGCCATAAAGCAAGCTTAACAAATTCCAAAGCATCAAAATATTACAAAGCTTCTTTTCTGACCATAAAGCCACAAAAGTAGAAATCAACAACAGAAAAAGCAAGGAAAAAAAAATCAAACACATGGAAACTGAACAACACCTTGTTCAAAAACTACTGGGTTATAGAAGAAATTAAGGATGGAATAAAAAAATTCATAGAATCAAACTAGAATGAAAATACATCCTACCAGAACCTTTGGGACACAGCAAAAGCAGTACTCAGAGCTCAGTTTAGAGCAATAAATGCACAAATCCAAAGAGAAGAAAGGGTCATAATCAAAACATTAACCCTACAACTGGAACAAGTAGAAAGACAGCAGTAAAAGAAGCCCTCAGGTGACAGAAGAAAGGAAACAATAAGAATTAGCAAAATTAAATGAAACAGAGAATAGAAAAACAATTCAAAGACTTAAGAAGACCAAAAGCTGGTTCTTTGAAAAGATCAACAAAATTGAAAAACCACTGGCCAAACTGACAAAAGAAAAACAGGAGAGGAAGCAGATAACCGATACAAGAAATGAGATGGCTGATATCACAACAGACCCAACTGAAATTAAAAGAATCATAACAGAATACTATGAAAAATTGTACTCTAACAAATTTGAAAACCTAAAGGAAATGGACAAATTTGTAGACACTCACTACCTACCTAAACTAACACAAACAGGTAGAAAACTAAATAAACCCATAACAAAAGAAGAGATTGAAAAAGTAATTTAAAAAACTCCCAACAAAACAACAAAGAGTCCCTGATGGAGCAGCAGAAAGATGGGGTGCAGAACTCAAATTCTAGTAAAAAAAACCAGACTTAATGGTCTGACTGAGACTGAAGGAACCCTGGAAAGCATGGCCCCTGGATTCTCTATCAGGCCAGGACTAAAACAATTTCCGAGGCCAACTATTCAGACAGGGATTGGACTGGACTGTTGGACATAAAGTGATACTCATGAGGAGTGTGCCTCTTAAGCTCAACTAGATACAAGAGACCAAAGGGGCAGTTTCTGTCCAGAGGTAAGATGGGAGGGCAGAGAGGGTTAGTCGCTGGTTGAATGGACATAGGGAATCAGGGGTGGAAAGGAGGAGTGTGCTGTCGCAGAATGGAGTGAGCAATTACGGTCACATAACAATGTATGTATAAAATATTGTATGGGAGACTAATTTGAAATGTAAACTTCATTTAAACTACAACAACAACAACAACAACAAAAAACTCCCAACAAAAAAAATCCCTGGCCCGGAAGGCTTCACTGTAGAATTCTACCAAACTTTCAGTGAAGAGTTAACACCACTACTACTAAAAGTATTTCAGAGCATAGAAAAGGACGGAATACTCCCAAACTCATTCTATGAAGCCAGCATAATTCTGATACCAAAACCAGGTAAAGACACCACAAAAAAAGAAAATTACAGACCAGTATTCCTCATGAACATTGACATAAAAATCCTCAACAAAATTCTAGCCAATAGAATTAAGCAACATATCAAAAAAATAATTCACCATGATCAAGTGGGATTTATACCAGGTATGCAGGGATGGTTCAACATTAGAAAAACAATCAATGTAATCCATCACATAAATAAAACAAAAGACAAGAACCACGTGATCTTATCAATCAATGTAGAAAAGGCAGTTGACAAAGTCCAACACCCATTCATGATAAAAACTCTCAACAAAATAGGAGTAGAAAGGAAATTCCTCAGTAAAATTAAGGGCATTTATACAAAGCCAACAGCTAACATCATCCTAAATGGAGAGATCTGAAAGCATTCCCCTTGAGAACGGGAACCAGACAAGGATGTCCTTTATCACCACTCTTATTCAACATTGGGCTGAAAGTCCTAGCTAGAGCAAGGCTAGAAAAAGAAATAAACGGTATCCAAATTGGTTGGGAAGAAGTAAAGTATCTCTATTTGCAGATGATATGATCCTATACACAGAAAACCCCAAAGAATCCACCACAAAACTACTGGAACTAATAGAAGATTTCAGCAAAGTTTCAGGATACAAGATAAACACACAAAAATCAGTTGGATTCCTTTCCACCAACAAAGAGAACCTCAAAGAGGAAATCACCAAATCAATACCATTTCCAATAGTCCCCAAGAAGATAAGATACTTAGGAATAAATCTAACCAGAGACATAAAAGACCTAGACAATGAAAACTACAAGACACTACTGGAAGAAACCAAAAGAAACCTGCATAAGTGGAAAAACATACCTTCCTCATGGACAGGCAGACTCAACACTGTGAAAATGTCAATTCTACCCAAAGCAATCTACAGATACAATGCAATCCCGATCTAAATTCCAACAGCATTTTTTAATGAGATGGAGAAACAAATCAGCAACTTCATACGGAAAGGGAAGAGGCCCCGAATAAGTAAAGCATTACTCAAGAAGAACAAAGTGGGAGGCCTCATACTACCTCGTTTTAGAACCTATTATACCGCCATGGTTGTCAAAACAGCCTGGTACTGGTACAATGACAGACACATAGATCAATGGAACAGAACTGAGAATCCAGACGTAAATTCATCCACCTATGAGCAGCTGATATTTGACAAAGGCCCAAAGTCTGTTCACTGGGGAAAAGACATTAACAAATGGTGCTGGCATAACTGGATATCTATCTGCAAAAAACTGAAACAAGACCCATACCTCACACCATGCACAAAAACTAACTCAAAATGGATCAAAGATTTAAATATAAAATTGAAAACGATAAAGATCATGGAAGAAAAAATAGGGATAACGCTAGGAGCCCTATATATGGCATAAACACAATACATACCATAAGTAACAATGGACAAGCACCAGAAGGACAACTAGATAAACGGGAGCTCCTAAAAATCAAACACTTATGCTCATCAAAAGACTTCATCAAAAGAGTAAAAAGACAACCTACAGACTGGGAAAAAAATTTTGGCTACAACAAATCCGATCAGCATCTAATCTCTAAAATCTACAAGATACTGCAAAACCTCAACAACAAAAAGACAAATAATCTAACTAAAAAGTGGGCAAAGGATATGAACAGGCACTTTGCCAAAGAAGATATTCAGGTGGCTAACAGATGCTGGACAGGTTGTGGAGAAACTGGAACACATACACTGTTGATGGGAATATATAGTGGTACAACCACTTTGGAAACTGATTTAGCACTTCGTTAAAAAGCTAGAAATAGAAGTACCAAACGATCCAGCTATCCCGCTCCTAGGAATATATTCTAGATCTGTCACAGGAGTAGATATATGCACACCCATGTTCATTGCAGCATTGCTCACAACAGCACAAAGACGGAAACAACCTAGATGCCCATCAAGAGATGAATGGGTAAACAAACTATGGTACATACACACAATGGAGCATTATGCAATGATAATGAACAATGATGAATCTGTGAAGCATCTCATAACATGGATAAAACTGGAGGACATTATGCTGGTGAAATAAATCAGTCAGAAAAGGACAAATATTGCATGAGACCTCTACTGTAAAAACTCATGAAAAAGTTTGCACACAAAAAGTAACAATCTCTGTTGGTTATGAGGGATGGGGGGGGCAAATACTAAATAGACAATAGATAAGTGGTAACTTTGGTGAAGGGTAAGACAGTATACAATACTGCAGAAGCCAGCACAACTTGTACAAGGAAAGGTCATGGAAGCTCCATAGACACATCCAAACTCCCTGAGGGACTGAATTGCTGGGCAGAGGGCTGTGGGGACCATGGTCTTGGGGAACATCTAGGTCAACTGGCATAACACAGTTTATAAAGACAGTGTTCTACATTCTACTTGTGAGTAGTATCTGGGGTCTTAAAAGCCTGTGAGCAGACATCTAAGATACACCACTGGTCTCATCCCTTTGGGAGCAAGGGAAAATGAAGAGAACAGGATACAAGGATAAGATTAGTCCAAAGGACTAATGGACCACAGCTACCAAGGCCTCCACCAGAATAAGTCCAGCACAGCTAGATGGTGCCTGGCTACCACTACTGACTGCTCTGACCGGGATCACAACAGAGGGTTCTGGATAGAGCTGGAGAAGGATGTAGAACAGAACTCTAACTCACAAAAAAAGACCAGATTTACTGGCTTGACAGAGACTGGAGAAACCCCAAGAGTATGGCCCCCGGACACCCTTTTAGCTCAGTGGTGAAGTCACTCCCAAGGTTCACCGTTCAGCTGGGGATTGGACAGCCCCATAAAATAAAATGGGACTAATGAGGCATGGCAGTCCAGGGAGAAGGACTAGAACGCAAGAGGGGACAGGAAAGCTGGTGATAGGGAACCCAAGGCTGAGTAAGGACAGTGTTGACATGTAGTGGGGTTGTTAATCATTATCATAGGGCATTATATGTACTAACTGTTTAAGGAGAAACTGTTTTATTCAGTAAACCTTCATCTAAAGTGAGAATAGCAGCACAACTGGAAAAATGTAATTGATGTCACTGAATTGTACATGTAGAAATTTTTGAAATGGTGTATCTTTGGCTATGTATATTTTCACCAAAAAAAAAAAAAAGTCCTCCAAGGTCGAGAAGGGAGTGTTGACATGTCGTGGGGTTATTAACCAATGTCATAAAACAATATGTGTAGTGACTGTTCAATGGGAAAGTATTTGTTCTGTAAACCTTCACCTAAAGTACAAGAAAAAAAAAATGGGCAAAGGATATGAACAGGCGCTTTGCCAAAGAAGATATTCAGGCAGCTGATGAACACATGAAGAAATGCTCACAATCATTAGCCATTAGAGAAATGCAAATCAAAACTACAACGAGATATCATCTCACCCCGACAAGGTTAGCTTTAATCCAAAAAACATAAAATAATAAATGGGAGAGGTTGTGGAGAGACTAGAACACTTATGCACTGTTGGTGAGACTGTAAAATGGTATAACCACTTTGGAAATTGATTGGGCACTTCCTTAAAAAGCTAGAAATAGAAGTACCATACAAGCCAGCTATCTCACTCCTTGGAATATATCCTAGAGAAATAAGAGCCGTCACACGAATAGATATATGAACACCCATGTTCATTGTAGCACCGTTCACAATAGCAAAAAGATGGAAACAACCTAGGTGACCATCAACGGATGAATGGATAAACAAATTATGGTATATCCACATAATGAAATACTATGCAACAATAAAGAACAACAATGAAGTTGTGACACATCTTATAACATGGAGAAAGCTGGAGGGCATTATGCTGAGTGAATTTAGTCAGTCATAGAAGGACAAATATTGTATAAGACCACTATTATAAGAACTCAAGAAACAGTTTAAACACAGAAGAAAACATTCTTTGATGGTTACAAGGGTGGGGAGGGAGGGTGAGTGTTATTTACTAACTAGACAGTAGATAAGAATTATCTTAGTTGAAGGGAAGGACAGCACACACTACAGGGGAAGTCAGTACAATTGGACTAAAACAAAGCTAAGAAATTTCCTGAATACAATCAAACACTTTGAGGGACAGAGTAGCAGGGGTAGGGTTCTGGGAACCATGCTTTCAGGGGACATCTAGGTCAATTGCATAACAAAGCTTATTAAGAAAATGTTCTGCATCCTACTTTGTTGAGTGGCGTCTGGGGTCTTAAAAGCTTGTAAGCGGCCATCTAAGATGCATCAATTGGTCCCAACCACCTGAAGTAAAGGAGAATGAAGAACACCAAAGACACAAGGAAAGTAGTAGCCCAAGAGACATAAAGGGCCACATAAACCAGAGACTTCATCAGCCTGAGACCAGAATAACTAGATGGTGCCAGCTACCACCAGTGACTGCCCTGACACAGAACACAACAGAGAGTCCTGGATGGAGCAGGAGAAAGGTGGGGTGCAGAACTCAAATTCTAGTAAGTAGACCAGACTTAATGGTCTGACTGAGACTGGAGGAACCACAGAAAGCATGGCCCCTGGATCCTCTATCAGCCCAGAACTAAAACAATTTTCCAGGCCAACTCTTCAGACAGGGATTGGACTGGACTGTGGGACATAAAGTTATACTTGTGAGAAGTGTGCCTCTTAGCTCAAGTAGATAGAAGAGACTAAATGGGCAGCTTCTGTCCAGAGGTGAGATGGGAAGGCAGAGAGGGTTAGGAACTGGTTGAATGGACATGGGGAATCAGGGGTGGAAAGGAGGAGTGTGCTGACACAGTATAGGGAGAGCAATTAGAGTCACATAACAATGTATGTATAAATTTTTGCATGGGAAAAAACAAAATGTTCTAAAGTCTCTGTCTTGTTCAGGAGGATGATAAATCTATTGATTAACTTCAGACTTTGATAAATATGCATGTCAAAAATCTAGGTAACCATTAAAGTATAGACATAGAGACTATATAGCTTCCAAACTGGTAGGGACAAAAAGGAAATGACAAAAATTACTCAAACGAGACAAAAAGAGGAGAAAAAGCAATGGACATAAATAAAAAACAGGTCATATACACAAAGGAACACTAAAAGAAAGGAAAGAATCCAGCACAAATCAAAATAAGTCAAAAATGAAAGAAAAAGAAAACAGAAATAAGCTGGGAAAAAAGGTCTAATGGCACAAAATAATTGTGCAAATGAGAATCTAACCATTTCTCACTACCTCCACTATTATCACCTTGTCCAAATCATCATCGTTTCTTGCCTGGACTATTGCAATACCTCCTAACTGGCCTTCCTACCTCTGCCCTTGACCATCTACAGTCTACCTTTTACACAACAGCCAGAGAGATTCTGTTAAAATATAAGTCAGATCATGTCACTACACTTCTCAAAACCCTCCAATGACTTTGTATCTTGTGAAGAATAAAATCTCAAGTGATTACCAAAGCTGAGAAGGCTCCCCACAACCTCTCTGATCTGATCCATTTCTCACCATTTGTCCCTTATTCCTTGGCCTCCTTGTAGTGTCTCCACACACCAAGCACACCCCGGACTCAGGGCCTTTACATTTGCTGTTTTCCTCTGCTAGGAATGCTCTTCCCTCGTGTTTCCACATGACTGACACCTTCAGTTCCCTCAAGTCTATTCAAATGTCACCTCATCAGAGAGACTGCCCTGATAACCATACATAAACTAGCACCTCCAATCACTCTCTGATCACTAATTCTGCTTTATTATTTTTCATAACACTTTTCCTTAAATGTATGTTTATTTATTTATTTTTACCCTCTATCTCTCCCCATAAGCTTCATGAAAGCAGGGACTTTGTTTATTCACTGCTGCATTCCCAGTGCCTACCACAGTGCCTAACATAGTGGGCACACAGTAAATATTTGTTGAATAAAGGAATGAACAACAACCATAGTAAATGGGATTCTCTTTCACAGCATATGGAGTTCATCAGTAAGGGGTCCTATCTGTATTTTTTTTGTAGCTTTGTAGTACTTAGTAAATATTTTCTGAGTCTTAATATGCTAGATACTATACAAGGCAGGTGCTTTGGGAGGGGTGGTGGTGCAGGGGTCAAAGACCACTAAGACTAAGACATAATTTCTTCCCCAGCGGAGCTGACACAGGTAATTGTAATACAATGTGGTAAATGCTGTAATAGACAACGAAAGAAATAACCACTCTGCACTCTCATACACATACATTTCAGAATACTTCAGAATACGTATTAAAAGAATATAGGCAGAAAATACATTTAAAACATTAGAAGTGCTTTTCTTGGCGTGGAGGATATACAGTAATTGTTTCCCTCCCTCCTACTTTTATACATTTCTTAAATTTCCTATAATTGTCACATATTAATTTTTAGACTTAAGAATAAAATATTTACGTTTCTCAAACAGTTAAAATTACCCTGTTTGAGTTGGAGTACTTTAAACTCATGTCTAAGCTGTTCATTTTTCTTTTCATAACCATGGGAAAATTTTTCTCTTTACTCTGTTAAGTTGCAGACATGGTTCGCATAATTTTCCACCTGAAAATCAAGTAATAAATTTTCTTACTCTGAGTCCATGGCTCATATTTTAATGCATATTGAAAATTCAGTAGGTAAAAGAGCCATTAAAAGATTGCTTATGGAAACTCTATGGGGCAGTTCTACTCTGTCCTATAGGGTCACTATGAGTTGGAATCTACTCAATAGCAATGGGGGTATATCATCTATAATCTAAGACATAAACAGAAAAGAGTTTTCCTCAAGTGTGGGTCTCTCTCCCTAAACTTCCTTCCAGTTGTCTTGTTTTCAGACACTATGTTTCCCACAGATATGATGGCACATAACCACAAATTTCTGGAACAATCACAATCTCTATGTAATATATAAAGGACATCACATATTTAATTTTCACCACACTATGGGACTATAACCTCCCACTTTATAGACGAACAGGCTTAAAGAGGCTAAGAGATTTGTCCAATGTCATGTAAGGAATAAGGGGAGGAAACAGAATTCATACTCAGATGGGCTGAAAGCAGAGACTGAGCTTGTACTTTGCCAAAAATTACTTGGAAGTAAACTATCAAAATGGAGCTCTGGTTGCACAGTAGTTAAGAGCTCAGCTGCTAACTAAAAAGTCAGCAGTCTGAATCCACCAGCTGCTCCTTGGAAATCCTCTGGGGCAGTTCAAGTCAGAATCGACTCGACGGCAATGGGTTGGGGGTTAGACTATCCAAATGACTGAACTGCAATTTGCCGAATCATTTAGAAGCCTATTGGACAACTAAAGGGTACTTTACAGACCCTCAGAATGTGTACAAGAAACTGAAAGTACAGTAAAAGGAACACTAAAAGTTGCAGTCCAACTCTATCACTTCCTGTTTAGCTTCAGTTTCCTCCTCTGTAAAATGGCAATAACAACACCACTTATTTCTAGTAATAATAATAATAGCTATAATTTATTGAACACTCACTAGGTGCCAAGTACTTGTACGAAATGCTTTGCATAAGCTAACTTGTGTAACCCTCACAAATAGCATTGAAGAAGCTAGTTATCATTCCCATCTTACAGGTAAGGAATTTGGAACTCAAAGAAGTAATTTGCCCAGAGTTACACAGAAGCAATGCTAAACGTTGAAGTGCTTAACACTGAAGCTCATGCTCTCTATGTTATGTTTATGTCATGCTATGTTATACTGCATTGTGTTTTAGAGGAGCTGCATTCTTCTTAAGAATTTGGAAATCAGATGGTCCTCTAAGAGTGAAATTTAAAAATCGGCAAGTTACCTATTTGAGTTGAGATGTGGAAACACAGTAGAGTGATCCCAGGTAACCTGAGAGAATTTATTAACTCATTTAAAGAAAGAATATGCCAGAAAGTAGGTTGATCAGTACTGGAAGCATCAAAAAAAGTAACAATAGAGTAAAAAATGATATTACCTATCCATCTAAATGCTAGATGCCCCAGTCCTAGAATAATGAGGTCTAGAAATGAGGACAGGTATAGATAGCCCTATAGTAGAAATTTTACTATCTTAGCCAGTGCAATAAAAAATTAGAATCATTTGTTCACCAAGCAAATATCTGATTAAAATTTGGCTTCCCACGTAGTACAACTGTAGTGAGAAAATGCACCAGCCAGAGGACACACGTGTCTGGCTCCTCTGGCAATTATATTTCTTACTGTCAATTAATAAGCTGATGTCTGTTTTTCTATGGTTAATATAAGCTCACCTTTGAGAAGCAGATCCACTCTCAGTACACTGACTAATCAGGTTTCTAAGCCTACAAAGAGTCAGCTCCTGAGACAAGGATGATAATTATGGTACCTAGAGCAGACCTGTTCGGGTGTTCAACAAATCATCTCTGGGAAACATCGTGTACAAGCACTCTATTAGAAACCAATACAGATTGTTAACATATTTCACGAAAACAGTGCAAATGTGAGGGCTTTGCAAACTATACAGTGATATTCAAACGCTGGTTTTTCATTTGTCTATTTCATGAAGGACAATGAACAAAATCACAGATATCTATAAAACTTCATGTAATTAGTTCTCACTTCTTTCATTTTTTCCATGTGCTTTACTGTAAGCTCTTCTAAATTTCTGGGAGAGTCCTCAGCCTGTCTTCACTGTGCTGGCATACGCACCAGATAAAAAAAAGCTGTTCCTCTATAGCAAGTAGTAGCTTCTTTCTCGAGAAGGTGATGTCTCCTAATTGAAGGTTTTCTTTGATAGAAAAGATAAACATGTGTATGTGCGCAGTGCCCACATACACGCACACACATACACAACTGAGGATGCAAGAAATCTGAGGTAGGCATATGCCTAGAATTATTCTCTCTACAAAGTATAATTTAGTTTTCCTATTAACTATAACTCTTATGTTACCCTCAGAGCCCTGGTGGCGTGGTGGTTAAAGCACTCTGCTGATAACCAAAAGGTCAGTGTTTCAAACCCACCAGCTACTCCATGGGAGAAAGATATGGCAGTCAGCTTCCACAAAAATTACAGCCTTGGAAGCCCTATAGGGCAGTTCTACTCTGTCCTATAGGGTCGCTAGGAGTCAGAATTGATTTGACAGCATTGGGTTTGGTTTTGGTGGTTATGTTACCCATTTATAATAAGTAGTTAAATGAAACAGCTGACAATACCAAAAAATTAAAGCTTTGAAAAGCTGTATAGTATCTTCTAAAATAAGAAATGAGGATATGATACACATAATGCAAATTATGTATGGAAGAGTGTTTAAAAAAAAAAAAAAGCACAAGCTTTTCTGTCTGTCTAGTTCTTTAGTTTAAAATCTAATAATCTGAAAATCTCCCAAAGGCCCCTTGCAATGATAATATTCTGTCCAGAAGGCTTTGTTCTTCCTAATAAACATTTAGAAATAAAAGGACTCCTCTGGAAGATAGAATCTCCCGTTACTATTAATCAAGGAAGTATTTTACTCACAGAATCTCTTACAATACATGTTGACTTCTAAGTCATTCAATTCTCTTATAAATCTTGACTAAGTTTGCCATCAGTGCTGTCTTCAATTTTCTTTAACTTGAAAGTAATCATGCTACATAACAACCTGCAATACCACTGTGGGTAAAAGATAAATACCTGTTAACTGATGAAGTGATATCTGTGTTATTAGAATAACTAAGTATAAATAAGATTTGGTGTTAAAACCAAATACAGAGTATAAACAAGTTAATCTGACCCAAATTGTATGCTATACATAATTATTATTGTACTGCTGACAGTCCATATAAATAATTAAATTCAGTTTTACTTTTTTAAAAAGCAAACCCGTATTATTATTGTTTTCTCCTTTGATTTGCTAAGTTTTCCAGAGTCTTATCATCTTTCACATAAACAGTTTTAGTGGACAATATGGAGAATTTTAATAACCATCTGATACTCACACTGAAAAAAAATGGACCCAGGTCTGAATCCTGACTCCCCTATGTGTCCTCCCTGTGACTTGCAGCTAAAAATTTTCTCATGCCCCGCATCATCTGGTCCCCACTCATATCTTCTTTCTTCTTCTCCCCACAGGGTCTCTGACCATCACAAGGGTACTTGTAGTTTTAGTGCTGGGTATCAGAGAGCCCAAGACAATTGGAAAACAAAGGATCCTATGAGGACTGTTTGGCAATACAGAAAACATTATAATAACAGAAAAAGCAGAATGTAAAATTATTATTACAACTGTAGGAAAATAAGATACACAAGGAAAAAACTGAAAGCAAATAGATCAAAATGTTAAAATCAGGTGTCATAAATTGGTGAGACTGTGACTAAGGATTAGAAAATAAATGTTTGCACAATGGTGAAGGGTAAGGCAGTATACAATACTGGGGAAGTCAGCACAGCTTGACCAAGGCAAAGTCATAGAAGCTTCATAGACAAATCCAAACTCCCTGAGGTTCCGAATTACTGGGCTGAGGGCTGGGGATCATGGTCTCAGGGGACATCTAGCTCAACTGGCATAGTTTATAAAGAAAATGTTCTACTTCCTACTTTGGTGAGTAGCGTCTGGGGTCTGAAAAGCTTGTGAGCAGCCATCTAAGATACTCCACTTGTCCCACCCCACCTGGAGCAAGGGAGAATGAAGAAAACCAAAGACACAAGGAAAAGATTAGTCCAAAGGACTAATGGACCACAATTACCACAGTCTCCACCAGAGTTGGTCTAGCACAACTAGATGGTGCCCAGCTACCACCACTGACTGCTCTGACAGGGATCACAATAGAAAGTCCCAGACAGAGCTGGAAAAAAATGTAGAAGAAAATTCAAACTCACAAAAAAAAAAGACCAGACTTACTGGTCTGACAGAGACTGGAGAAACCCCAAGAGTATGGTCCCCGTACACTCTTTTAACTCAGTACTGAAGTCACTTCTGAGGTTCACCCTTCAGCCAAAGATTAGACAGGCCCATAATAATAATACACGTAGCTCAACCATGTATTTGAGACTAAATGGGCACACCAGCCCAGGGGCAAGGACTAGAAGGCAAGAAGGGATAGGAAAGCTCGATGAATGGAAATGGGAAACCCAAGGTTGAAAAAAAAAGTTATTTAAGAACCTTGAGGGAAGATGAATGGAGTTGAAATGGTTTTATTCCGGTGATAAGAAAACTAAGGGAGGGATAAATAGCTGTTTTCAAATATCTTGAAGGTTAGTTTCAGGACACAGTCCCACTGAACTCAGCCCCTGGCCATTCCTGATTCAAAGGGATTAAACGCAAATGCCAGAGGAGAACTTTTTTTAATTTTTTTATTGTTGTTCTTTAAGTGAAAGTTTACAGTTCAAGTTAGTCTCTCATACAAAAATTTATACATAGTTATGTGATCCTAGTTGCTCTCCCTATACTGTGATGGCACACTCCTCCCTTCCACCCCGGATTTCCCATGTCCATTCGACCAGCTCCTGTCCCCTTCTGCCATCTCATCTCGCCTCTGGACAGGAGCTGCCCATTTAGTCTCGTGTATCTACTTGAGCTAAGCAGCACACTCTTCGTGAGTATCATTTTATGTCCCATAGTCCAGTCTAATCTTTGTCTGAAGAGTAGGCCTCGGGAATGGTTTTAGTTTTGGGCTAAGAGAGTCTGGGGCCATGTCTTCTGGGGTCCTTCCTGTCTCAAACCATTTAGTCTGGTCTTTTTACTAGAACTGGAGTTCTGCACCCCACTTTTCTCCTGCTCTGTCAGGGACTCTCTGTTGCATTCCCTGTCAGCGTGGTCATTGGTGGTAGCCAGGCACCATCTAGTTCTTCTGGTCTCAGGCTGATGAAGTCTCTGGTTTAAGTGGCCCTTTCTGTCTCTTGGGCAAATACTTTCTTTGTGTCTTTGGTGATCATCATTCTCCGGAGGAGAACTTTTATCTTAAGTGGAAAGTAGAGTCATATGTTTTTCTATCCCCCAGTAATTTCCCCCTTGAAATCCCCAGTTGGGTTACTCACATCACTATCCGGCCCCTCATCCATTAAGTTAGTGTCACTGCTAACTCCCCAAACCTTTCTACCAACCCATTCCTGGGTAACCATGCAGTCTAATGTTCACTAATTTGCTCCTCATTCCTCCCTCCTCTGTCTTATTTTAGATCCTCATCATTTCTTGCTTGTAGCTGTGCTGCCTCCTGTAGTTTTTCTATCTTCACCCACCAGTTTATTTTCCACACTCCCCCAGAGCTACCTGTCTGAACACAAATCTGATTCGGGGCATATATAATTGCAATAAACACGAGCAATAGACTTTCTGCGAGTTTACAGTTTTTCATAATAAATAGTATTTTTCAAACATTAAAAAAGAAAGAAAGAAAATAAATGTTTGAATTATTACAAGCTCTGTACTGTGGGTACAAGGCTGCTTTCCTTACTGCTAGGTACAGCCATATGACTAAGTTCTGACCAAAAAGATGTACATGGATTCATGTGCCATTTCTAGGAAGTTTCCTTAAGAGAACAGGAAGCTCCCCTCCTCACACTTTCCTCCTTTCTGCTGACTAGAATTTGTACAAGATAGGTGAAGCATGAGAAATCATCCTGGACACCGTGAGGCAGAAGCCATATGCCATGGGGAATATAACATCGTAAGAGAGGTCTGGGTCTCTTGACAATTTCAAGATGCTGCCCTACTAGTTCTGGATTGCTTTCTACTTCAGTATTATGAGAGAAAGAATCTTTTTCAAGCCATTACTATTTAGGACTTTCTGTCACTCACAGCCAATCAATCACAACTACTACAGAAGGGTTACTAAAAGGATAAGAGCATATTTTGGAAATAAACAGAGCTATGGAGGAACTGGATATGGAACTGTACAGTCATTTATAATCGCTTCTGAGCCATGAAGTCTTTCATCTCTGGGTTTCCCTACAAGTCCATTCCATTTACTTGCTTCTCTCCGTGGGTGGACTTTCTCTGCTTGCTTCATCAGCAAGGCTGAAAACAGCCATTAAGTCCTAAGCCTATGTGACTTTTCAGATTAAGGCATTTCTATCTTTACTTCAAAGAATGTATTGCATTGGACAAATCTGCTGCAAAAGATCTCTTTAAAGTGTTGAAAAGCAAAGATGTCACTTGGAGGACTAAGGTGTGCCTGACCCAAGCCATGGTGTTTTCAATCGCCTCATATGCATATGAAAGCTGGACAATGAAAAAGGAAGACTGAAGAAGAATTGATGCCTTTGAATTATGGTGTTGGCAAAGAATACTGAATACACCATGGACAGCCAGAATAACGAACAAATTTGTCTTGGAAGAAGTACAGCCAAAATCTCCTTGGAAGCAAGGATGGCAAGACTTCGTCTCACATACTTTGAACATGTTATCAGGAGGGACCAGTGCCTGGAAAAGGACATCTTGCTTGGTAAGGCAGAGGGTCAGCGCAAGACCCTCGATGAGATGGACTAACACAGTGGCTGCAACAATGGGCTCAAACATTGCAACGACTGGGAGGACGTTGCAGGACCAGGCACTGTTTCATTCTGTTGTACATAGGGTCGCTATGAGTCAGAACTGACTCAACGTCACATTTACCTTTTAGTTCAAATTGTTGAAAGAGAGATAATAATTAGTTGTTGCTTACCCAGTGGAATGCAAACCCTCTGTGAAGTTCATTGTTAATTCCTCATTCAATAAGTTGTGGCTGGAATGGGCTGGACGCAGGGGCACAAATACAGCTACCTAAGCTTACTCTTTAAGCAAGGATTGGTAGAGAGGGGCAAGTTCCAAAGAAGAGTGTAGGATAGAAGGGCAATACAAAATGAGTCTATGGTTTAAGATCAATACATATCTAATTGCCTACTGAACAACTCAGCTTGAACAATTTACTTATCTTTCCCTTACACCTGCTCCTCCTTCTGTATCCCGTAATTAATAAAATCACCATCAGTACAGTCTCCCAAACCTGAAAACTGGGAGTCATCCTTGACCTCTCCTGATTCATCCTACTCTCACACCCAATCAGTCACTGAATTCATAGATTCTCTTATATCATATTCTAATTTAATATGTCCTTCCATTTCTAGGGTTGCTGCCTTAGTTTAGGCTCTCCTCACTTCTTGCCCAGTTTAGTGTAATGGCATCCTTAACTGATTTCCCTGTCGCAGAGCCGGCCCCCATCCAATACGTGCACCACAAAGTGGCCAGACACTCATTCTTCTGAATGCAAGTCACTGGTTGCCTAACATTCTCATTGTTTTCAGGGTAAATTTCAAATCTCTCAGCTTGGCGTCAGAGATCCTTCACAATCTGCTGTCTCTCCAACTTTATCTTCTGCTACTTCTTGACACTAGCCCTTCATGCCAGCCTATTTACTGATTCCCATCATGCTGCTTATATTTCTATGACTTTGAACATTCAGTTCCTTCTGCCTGGAATGATGTTATGACATCCCAGAACTAACATTTTCCCAGCAGATCTGAGTTGAGCAATTTGAAAAATTTAAACAGGTGTATCTTGAGGTAATATAAACCTAGGCTTTGAATTATAAATGCTCTGACATCTAAACTCACCTAAACTGCCCACACAACAAAGTAAACAAGAATATTATTCTCTCCATGTACAACTCTTTGCTGTAGACTCCAACAAACTATACAAGAATATTATTCTCTCTCTCAATGCTTATTAAATATCTTAAAAATCCAGTCTGGAAATAAGCGCACCCTGTAATGTTTTTAGGCCTCCAAAAACTTCTAGATATAAAGAATGAGGTGGTAAAGCTGTCAAAGCAAACTGAGGCAGAGCCAAAGAAAATTAAATGGGAAGAGGACAAGGAAAATGGGTGCAGAGGCATTTCTACTTGTTCCTTTATCTCCCAGCAGGTGCCCTCCAATCACAGTGAAGGAGGCAGGATGAAACCACACATCTCCTGACTCTAAGCAAAGGATGAGCTTTGGATCCCAGGACTTTGGTCTTTAAGTGACAAAGGGGACAAGTAAATAGCCATATCCAGGTAGGTGGCTTTTCACCCTAGCCCTTGTCTTTCTTCTATATGAGTACAATTTAAAACTCACAGCCATCTTGAAATACAATACATATTATACACAGTTTTTTATCTTCTCAGTTCCCAAATAAAATGAGGAGAAAAATACTTTATAAAAAAAAAAAAGCAGTAATGTGGAAAAATGTTTAAAATATATAATTAAGTGAAAAAGAAAGGCAAAATTATGCTGATTACAAACATGAAGTACACATGTAAGCATGGACAGAAACAGAGCAGAAAAAATGAAATGTTGATATTTTAGGGCAGTGTTTCTCAACTTCAGCACTATTGACATTTTGGGTTGAATAATTCTTTGTTGTCAGGGACTGTCCTGCACATTGCAGGATGTCTAGCAGCATCTTGGCCTCTTTACCAACTAGATGCCAGTAGCAAACTATGATTATTAAAAATGTCTCCACACATCACCACCCAGAAAAATTGCTCCCTGCCGTCATTTTAGATCCACTGTATTAGGGTAATAAAAGAAAAAAAAAATTTAATGTATGTTAACATTGTTATAATGGTGTTTGCTCAATAAATACAAACAGGAAGGGGAAAGGACAGCTCCTTAAAATATAGCATCTAACAGTCTTTTTTAAGAGTTAAAATTTATTCAGCTCCCATTTAATGTGAAAAATTGAAAAGGCTGCAAAACCTGTTTTTCTTTCCTAATCTATTACAGAGGAGAAATCGGAATTTCTCAGTACTTAGAACCTTGACCTGGCTCTCAGCCTGAGATATCTCAAATAACTGCTTCTACTGGCTGAAAAAAGTCAAAATACCCAAAGCATCTTAGCTAGAAAAATACCTGCTAATGCACACTTTGTATGTCTTCAAAACAGGTTTACATTTAAACCTGACTCCTGAAAAATAAATATTAAGACTCAGCAAGGAATGTATACTTTAAGACAAATTAAATCAAGTTCTTCAAGCTAGTGTCTAAAATAAAATTGCACTGTATCTATAAATTAATCTTATTCTATACCTAAGGCCTTCTGTTCCCATCTTCTTAGGACTGCTGAGCTTGCTCCCTCACCAAAAATATTTATTTTAAATCACTCCTACCCATTTTTATTTCTTGACTCAATCACCAAGAATGTTTTTTGATTCAAGAATGACATGGAGAGGAAGTACAAGAACTGTTTCAAGCATCTCAAGAAAACTCTTTCATACCCCAGGTTCATCTGGGCTTAACGGTGAAATTCTCTGTTAAGTGATCATTTTAAATCACCTTTTCACATGCATGAACACATCAGTAAAATTTATGCCTAACATTTTTATTCATCTTATTTAAAGGAACATCCTTCTGTTCTTTATATAAACCTGAAATGGGTCAGAAAAACGCAAATTTTTCCTCCATTTTCAAAAACCACTAGGCTTGCAGTAATTTAATGTTTATATTTACCACTGTGCATTTCTTCATTCTAGTTTCTAGTTTACCCAACACATCATGCTCGCCATAGTGCAGAGAAGCAGAGAAAATCTCCCAAATGACTGCAGGGCTGGAGAACGTGAAATTCTCAGCTACCCAAAGCACTGTAGCAGGAAAGCTGAGGTGGTCTGTAGACGGCGGAGGTGAAAACGAATGGACATTCAGTAACGGGCAGCGTGAACAGGAGGGGTGCACTACAGCTCAGGATGAGAGAAATGAATGATGTGGTTTGAAAGGCAGAAGGGAACTGACTTGATGACGTCTGATGTTGAAGATACAAAAGGCCTCCACAACTTCATCGGGGAATCAAGGTTCTGGATGACGAACACCGACCAAAAACCAGGAAAAAGGTAGTTCTTTGTTCACCGAGCCTATAACCAGGGGAAAACCGTGCCTCCGTAGACTTTGTAGTGGCCTGGACTTCCAGGCGCAGCCGTCTGTCCTGGGGTAAGTCTCTTCACCTGTAAATTGAGCAAAGGAACGCCTACCTACCTTACTGAGGGCGTTATAGGGATGCTATAAGAGCGGCAACCTAATACTGAATGACTGTGGCAGCTGGGTTCGGGGAAAACGAGCGAATTCTTCTTCAGGCGGAATCACTCCAGCCGGGGGCTAGAAAGGCCAAGCCATGAGGGGCTCTCCTAGAGTTTCGGGCCATACTGGCGAGAGAAGTGGAAAAGATCTAGAATGCTGATGGAGGGGAATAGGTGCTTCTTCTCCTTGGGGCTGAAGAGGGATCCTCAGAAACCAGTCCGGAAGTCTTCTTTCGGAGTTTGCTGTGAGGGTCCCTTGGTCCCTCCACTCCACCGCTACTCAGCTTCGAGCAGCAGGTGCCTACCAAGTCCCGGGCGTCATAGCAACCAATCCGGCCGCGAAGGCGCAAAGGCGTCCTTCCGGCGGGAGCCATAGATACGACGCACACCATTGGCGCTAGGGTCGTGGGACCATTGTTACGGTGCGTACCATTGGTCTCTGGGTCGTGGGGCGGAGACCTTCCGGCAGTAACTATAGCACGGCTCACTCCATTGGCCTTGGAAACCAGAAAGACCACGTCCGGTAGTAACCGTGGTAACGCTAGGGCGCGCAGAAAGACAATACCTGAGTCACGCATTTGCAACTCTGAGGATACGTTTTGGTTTTTTTCCCCACAGGGCATCATAGTTTTCACATAGATTCTTACCTAGAGCCCCGACCTACTACCCTTGGATTTATTTTCCCAGAAAGATAAAGTAACACAAATTTTGTGAGAGGGCCTGATAAAAGGAAAGGGGCTCTAGATCAGTTCTGCATTTTAGGCCTCAATGTGTCACTACCTACCTGGGACATCTATGATAAATCACAATCTTTTTGGACTAGGCTTATTTGTAAAAATGAAGAAACTAGACTTAACTAGAATAATCCCTAAGGCTGAAGCCCTTTAGAACACCCAAGCATTGAAAATTTGGTTTAGATGAACCACGTCCCCCACCTCCCTATGTAATGAAAAAAAAATTTTTTTCCTAAATGACACAAAATTTAAACATAAGCTAAATTCATAACATCTTTATTCTATTTGCTCTTACTGTAAGATTCTAAGTTAGTTCATAAAAGCTCGATTTTGCTCATGTTTTGGGGGCCCTTGCTTTGCTGGTGCCACTTACACACTCTATTGCTTAGTCTTATTTAAGTTTCCCAAGAGGGTCCTTTCCAAAGTTTTGCCGGTTCTACATCTAAAATGCTTATCACCACCACCTCTATTCCACTTAACTGCTATATATCATTTCAAGTGTCACTTCCTCACGCAAGCCTTCCTTGGTCCTCCGATCTAAATCAGGCTCCTTTTTATTTGCTCTCATTGACTCACTTCCCTCTTTTCTTTCTTTCTACATATGTCCATTTGCTGTTTAAGGAAAAAAACAAAAAACCCACACACATACACAAAACACACCCTCCTGGAATTTCTACTTGCGTAAATACTCCTTTTAAGTGCTGTGAATGAAAACCAAACTGAAGTAGAAAACCTAAATAATTCCATGCAGGGGGTGGTTATTTTTAAGCATTAATAAAACAGGATATGAAATGGTTCCCAAAGTAATAATTATGTTAAAAAACAAACATTAGGATCACTTCTAGTTTTAACTCTGCTTATCCCCATTTTTACATTCAAAGACAATGATAGTCATTACCCACATGAAACTATGGACGCGGAGAAGAAAGTCATTTACTTCCCTCACCTTCTATACTACTCTTCAGTAGCCACTGTTGACAGAACCTATTGCTTTTGAGGTTTTGCCAAATAGACCTGAAAGTTAAGACCTTCATTCAAAGGAACTGCTGCCTGCCTCCAGGGCAGTCTCAACTGCTGTGCTTACTTTCCTCTGCTCAAGGTCATGGTTCCTGATTTAATGAAATGTTTCAGTGCATCCTGGCACTTCTCTTCAAATCTTTTCAACTAAAATTTATTGCACTTCTATTATCAGTCAGATGCATTGGGTGACCCTTCCCAGTTCACCTCATGAAATTTTATGAGTTGCATTTTAAAATAAAATATTTAGGTGAAGCACACCACGTGCCTCTACCTCGTTATTAATGGTAGTTTTTCAAATTGCACTCTGGATCACACTATAGATCACTTAGGTTTTTCTGGGCTACACTTCTTGTGCACTCTCAACCTAAAGCCCAGGAGTGTGAGGACCCTTAAGTTTCTCAAGAATTCAGGAAACAAGCAGGGCACTGGTGTAACACTGCCTTGCTAAATGAGAAAAACAATAATGCAACCATTTATTGAGTGTGAATTATATGCCAGGCACAAGACTAATGCTTTATCTTCACTGTCTTATTTTATCTTCACAACAAATGGCTTTATTTGCCATTACAGATGAGAAAACAGATTGTCTTGGGTCTAAGTTTACAAAGCTAACAGATGGCATAGCTGGGGTTCAAACCTAAGATGACTCCAAAGCCCATTCTTTTCTGTACACTGTAACGCCTCTCTGAGGGTAGAGACCACCAATTGGCCCCTGCCTTCCCGGAGGTGGAAGACTGGGTTAAGTTTATCCGAAAGGCAGCACTAAAATATATGAAAGGTAAATTACTCAAGTACGGGATAAATCTAGGACAAGATGCAGAAAGTAAACTTAGTGGGAGGCTCACCATTCTACAGGCAATCTATCTTCAGAAAGGTGTCCTTTTCCCCCTATTCCCATCTTTGATAAATTTCCAAAAAACAGTCTTTCCACTGTGTCAGCTTTTGGGCACACACTTTATTGCACTCAGTAGTTTACACATCCATCTCCCAAACTAGACGTGTTTATTCATCTTTTTTAATCCTCAAAGCTTAGCACAGGGCCTGGCACATAGTAGGCACTCAACAAATACTTCATCTTCAAAACATGATCACTCATGTATCCATAATCCTCTTTTTATAGTATAAGGGAGGCTGACATTTAAGCCTATATGTGTATTTTGAGGGATAGAATATTAATTCCCAATAAACTCTTTTTTTAAAGGTGAGAAACGGCTCTTGTATTCATTTTCAAAATCAAGATGACATTCAGATGAGTGCGTCAGGTGGTCTGGTCATAATTTCTTTCCCTTTGTTTCTATCTTCAGAGTATTAAATGACCTTTAAAAGACAAACTCCAAACTATATTCTCCTGCACATTACTGCTTTTCCCTTTCTGCTTTTCCCTTTCTCTTCATTTTCTCTGGCCTTATGAAAGCAAAGAATTCATTCTAGTTCTCACCATTATGCTAACAGCTCTGGTCCCCTGAACAATTTTTGATCCTAAAAGGGCTTTTTACTTCAGTTTTTGTCACACATAAAAGCTGTGTGTTGAGACTGAAGATTACCCACTATCTTCTCTTCTATCTCTATGCCTTTCTCTACTTCTTCCTCTGATAGCAATAGCTTGGTTTCCGAGTCTTTGGTTACAATAACCACAAAGGACCGTCGTGACTCAAGGATATTGGCCACCACCACTTGATGTCGATAAACTTCCAAAGCATTACGTGCACGATCAATTACAATAGAGGGGTCAGTCTCCAACTTAAAGGAAATTATAAATGCTTTGGGAGCCCAGTGTTTAACCAAAGGCGAAAGCATTTTTGGCACCATCTTCATTGTTATCTGTATTGGAAAAAGAAAAGCTTAATAAGTAAACAACGGTCACTATCTACTATCTACCAGGTCAATCTCATCAGAAAATAAGGAAGTAGGGACTTAGAGATTTTTGCCTAGAGAGTCAATGCTAATTTTCGTGAGAGCTCGTTGTCAAATTTCAAAGCACATTAAATGCTTACCTTAAAAGTGTTGGTTCTGTTAAGGTCCAGAAGCCTAATTCCAAGGCTTCACACACATCCTGGAGCAAACCATGTCTTCTGTATTAGCCCTCTGCTCTGCCACACTCATCACCATTAGTATAACTCTAAAGGACAACACTGTTCCCCCTTACTTTTTAAAGCAAACACTCAAGTAAATAAATGCAAATGATCTGTTCATGTAAAGAGATACTGAGATGTTGGTCAAAAGTCCAAGTAAAGTTGAGTTTTTAAACCTCTCAAACCTAAAATAATTCCTGCATTAGTAGAATATCTATTTGATTCAATTTTGAAATTGTCACTTGTAACACAACCTGGCACTGAGGAAACTGAATTGATTTTATTTTTCACTCAATCAAAACTCCTACTACTCCATTCCCAAACCCTTCTAGCGGGAATGTTGAATTGTTTTGTATCCTTTCAACATAGAACTAAAAAATAGGCAGTAAAGCTCCCGGAGTTTAATCATCTAAGCTAATCATCAGGATTGCCCCTCAAAAAGTTGTTAGCAAGTATGATACAGATCATATACCCCTTCTGTACTACATTTCTCTCCTTAGCATCTATCACTACCTAATATACTTTGTATTTAATTTATTTATTGAGTGTCTCCCCTGCAAAATGTAAGTATTCCAAGGACAAAGTATGTTTCTTTTCACTGATACATCTCCCGGTCCTACAGAAGTACCTGGCATATAGTGGGTACTCAGTAATCATTTGTTAAAAGAATGAATAAATAAACTATCCTACTCAGTCAGCAAGTACTAGACATATACAGTTTCTTCTATTTAAATTCTATTTCTATCATCCAATAAAAACTTAAGACCTCTCTCAGGTTCCAGGAAGTCAAATCATCTCAACTATACTACCAGGAACCCTCCCCATGCCCTTTCCTTAAACTATAGCAGTAGACCCCAACTAGCCTACCCCCTCCACTCTCAACCTTCCTTACTGATGCCAGAATGTTCTTCTCAAACAAGAACTTTATCTTATTCTCCCACTTATGTATCCCTTGGGTCCACAAGATAAAGTCCAAGTTCCTTAACAAGGTATACAAAGTTTTCCATGAAGTAAGCTGTCTCTCCAGTGTGCCCTCCAGTCCCACTACACTCCCTGCTCTCCAGCCTTGTTGTGTTGTTGTTAGGTGCCCTCCAGTAGATTCAGACTCATAACGACTCCGTATGACAGAGGAGAACTGCCCCATAAGATTTTCTAGGCTGTAATCTTTACGGGAGCAGACCGACAGATTGGGTTCGAATGGCCAACTTTCGGTTAGCAGCTGAGAACTTAATCGTTGAACCACCAGGGCTCCTTCTCTAGCCCACTTATGCAAACTACTTATGCAACCTATTCCAGGTACCCTACCTGGAATGACCTTTCCCATTTTGTCTGGTAATCCTTGTTACTTTTAAGATCCAGGTCAAAAGGCACCTCCTCTAGGACGCCTTCTTTGACTCCCTCAAGAGGTAGCGATTCACTAACCCTGCGCCCTGACTGCACTTTGTACATACCTCTACTAGACCATTTATCACTCTGAGTTGTAACTCTGTCTGTGTCCAGCTCCCTCACTAGCCTGCAAGGCCCTTGAGGGAGGGAGCTGTCTCATTCATCTCTATATCCCCAGTGCCTAGCACAACGAAATGCAGAAAGGCTATTTCCAGGTCAAGAGGAAATTAACCCAAGATTGGTTACAGGGAACCATGTCACTGGAAGGGAAGCGCCTATCACCTGCAGTGGGCCCCCAGATGACTGGATCTTGTGTTCAGGCATTTCAGAGACAGGAACATAGAAATCTGACACAGCCGCAGCCAGGTAGAACATCGCAGAGGAGCCTGCAAAGAGAAGCACAGGGTATAACAGAAATCGGGAAGGGGTATGAGATCAGCTCCTTTTCAACGCGAGTTCACTGGCGGTGAGATCTGTTAATCGGGGGTAAGTGGATAATTGATGGTACAGTGGTTAAGCGCTCGGCTGCTAACGGACAGATCTGCAGCTCCAACCCACCAGCCGCTCCTCGAGAGAAAGGTGTGGCAATCTGCTTTCGTAAAGATCGCAGCCTAGGGAACCCTATTGGGCAGTTTTACTCTGTCCTACAGGGTCGTTGTGAGTTGTAATCGACTCTACGGCATTAGGTATGATTGCGTTTAAGTGGGTAAGGGGTGGTGAGATAAGGCTGTGCCTCCAGGCAACCCGTGGACTCCTAGGGCACGCACCTAGCGGATTGAGCGCCAGGGCCGCAGCCTGCAGCAGATGCAAATAGTCCGCCAAAGTGGTGAATTCTACCGCAAGGAAAGTGCCGGCAACCGCAGCCTCTTGGTAGCTCCGCAAGGCTGCAGCGAAGCCCGGGAGCGCCTTCTCTTCGGCCTCCAGGCACAGCAGGCCTGAATGAGCTGAGTCGGTGGGCCGTAGAGCCGACAGCCACGTCTGGGGCGGGAAGCGGTGGGCAAAGGGAAAAGCGGACCGAGCGCGGCACAAGAACAGGACTCCGTATCCCGCGGCCAGGAAGGCCTCGGCCGAGGTTGCCCCGCGCCGCCCGCTGCTGAAGTTGTCTAAGAAGCGCACTGGTCGCGCTTCCAGTGGGACCTTGGTGCCGCCTGACGTAACCAACACCACCCGCCGGCCCTGCGCTCCCAGCCTAGCCGCGAAACGAGCCATAACCTCGGCCCAGCGCGCAACACCGGCCGGCTGAGGGAACTCGGCAGCTAGATCCACTTCCGCCATTAATGCCGTAGCGCCTCCCTGTGCCTGCGCACGCTCCAGGTCCACCGGCGCCACGCCCCACTGCTCTCATACCTCCGCTTTGCGCAGCCGCAATCGTGAGTGGGCGCTTGGCTTCCCTCTCTACAAGTCTGGAAATGCGAGGTAATTCCGCTACAGAGCCCAGCGAAGGTGACATTGCACTGAGTGGAATCTTCGACTGGGCGGCCATCTGGAAATGTTTCCTACCTGGGTAAAAAGACTGGTCGTGTCTGATCCTTACCGGCCACCGTATAGACCTTCCTGGACTTGGACTTTGCTGGAGTTGGACTGGCCGGCCATTTAACTTTTGAGTGTTTAGATTTTGTGTATGTGTGTGTTAACCTCACAGATAGACTCCAGTTGTCAGTCGAACCACGCTACCCCTTTCCGTGAAATACTGAGAACGAAGCTGCCCCGTGGTCGTCACGTGACGCCAGGGCCACGCGTATCCTTGCCCGGCAACCGTCCTAGAGACCGACACCGCTGGCTGCAACATGAACGTCATCTACCCGCTGGCGGTGCCTAAGGGGCGCCGGCTCTGCTGTGAGGTGTGCGAAGCCCCGGCCAAGCGGGTGTGTACGGCCTGCACAGTCACTTATTACTGGTAGGCCCTGGAACGTGGCGCCCGGAAGCCTCAACTTCCAATCTCCCTCCCAATCTCGGGTCTGGGCCTGGGTGCCCTGCGTAAACTCAGTCCTCTGACTCTGCCAGGAACCCCTCAAGGCGGCTTCATACGGGTCCCTAAGACTCCTGTGGCCTCGTCTGCCTCCTCCTCCGTTTATTCATCCTTCACCAAATGTTAATTGAGGTCCTACTGCCCTGTTCTACGTGGTAAAGTTACTGGGGAGAACCTGGTAGACTAGGTCCCTCAAAGAGCAAACGTTGTAATGGGGGAGACAGATAAGTAAACAAACAGGCAAAACAGAAAACAAGATAATTACAGAGTGATATATGTCATAAAGACAGGAAGGTTCTGAAGGGGGAAAGACTTTTGTGTTTGAGAAGTAGGAAGAAGGCCAGTAGGTCTGGTGTACCGCCAAGATGGGGAGGGTGTGGGGAGGGTAGAATAAAGTGAGGTTGGTTTTCATTTATTTAGCAAAACATCCTCTGATTTCTGCTTCATATTAGACCCGATTTTTGGGCCTGAGATAAGACAACTGGGTTGCTGCCTTCCAGAAACCTAGTCCAAAGCCAACTGACTTGTTTTAAAAAAAAAAAAAAAAAAAGTCGTTATAACATACCCTACATGACAAGTGCTCTCACTCAGGGTGTATTAAGCCCTGGGATCTGTGAGGATGGAAGCATGGTGACAGGCGTTATCTAGAAAGGTTTCTGAGGAAGTAACATTTGCACTGAGTCTTGAAAGGTTTGTAGGAACTTGCTTGGTAAACGAACAATGAAGAGGGGTATGACGTTCCTGGTGTCCAGGACTGCTTGGGCAAAGGGTGAAAGAACTCAGCCGAGAGCTGAGTAGAGAAGACAGTAGTGGAAGGAGCTAGTCAGTGATTTTCAAACCGCAGGCCAGGACTTATTAGCAGGTCATGAATAAGTCACAACCAGCATTTAAAACTAACAAAACAAAAACATGAATAGAAAGTACCAGAGTACATTTCTACTTGAATTGTTTCTTGAAACTTTTGTGTGAATATTTGTGTGTGTACTGGTTAGATGTATTTCTTACTGTAGATTGAGTCCAAAAAGTTTGAAAATCATTGTAATAAGTAGTGGTAGGAGTTTAAACCAAGAAGATAAAGGTTAGGGCCAAATGGTGACATGGGATGAAGACCAAGGAGTTTGGAATTTACCCTCTGGGTAGCCATGAATGGTTTGAGCTGAGGAATGTCATACTCTAATTTGTGTTAAGGAGAGATGACAGGCAGCAGTGTGGAAGATAGATTGGAGGGGAGACACTGAAGTCTGCATGACCAATTGAGAAGCTGTTTCAGTGGTCCAAATGCAGAGTGATGGGGCTAGAATTTATACAGTGGCTCAGGGAACAGGAGAAACATTCAGAGATAACACTGGAACCTGATGAGCAAAGGAAAAGTTGAGTCAAGAATGACTTCTCCATTTTCCCCCAGCTCCTGACTGCTCTCAGGATAAAAGCTAAATACATGAACAAGGCCCTTGACGATGGGCTGGCTGCTGGTTACTACCTCAGCCTGATCCCTTGCCTCTCCTATTCTATATCTTTGTCACACTGAACATTCATCTCTCTCTCTGTGTCCTGTTCTGTATCACCCCAAGGCCCTTGCATTCACTTTTCACTTTACCTGAAGTACTCTTCTGTCTCTACTTCACCTGGATAACTTCTTTATCCTCCAGGTCTCAGGTTAAGCGTCACTTCCTTCAGGAGGCGTTACCTTAACCGTCCACCCTTACAAGGAGTCCCTGGGTGATGCAAACAGTTAAGCACTTGACTACTAACCGAAAGGTTGGCTGTTTGAATCCACCCAGAGATAACTTGGAAGAAAGGCCTGGCAATCTGCTTATGAAAGGTCACAGCCTGGAAAACCCTGTGGAGCACAGTTCTACTCTGCGATACATGGGGTCACGTGAGTTGGAATCAACTTGTTGACAACTGTTTGTTTTCCACCCTACGTACCTCTTGCAGAATGGATTAGGTGTCCGTCCTAAGTGTTCTCACTTCCCCTATCTTAACACTTAGGACATGGGATTGGAATCCGTTGTTTAATTGTCTGTATCCCCATTAGGCTGTATGCCCCAAGAGGGCAGGGGCAGCATCTGTGTTTTCATTGCTGTTTTCTCTTTGGTGGCTTCATTGCGTTTAGAGTACAATTCCAGAATTTGAACAGGATCTACAAAACCCTACATGATCTGGTCCTGGTTACCTCTCTGCCTTCATTTCCCACATACCTGCCCCCTCTTTTCCTTGCCCTAGTTACAAGGGCTTTCTTTCAGTTCTAATTTGTAAGCCCTTTCCTCTCTTGGTTTCTTTGCCAAAGCTGTTCTCTCTGCTGGGAACATTTCCTTTAAGTATGAATCTCCTGGCTCCCTTCTATCCTTCGGTTCTCAGCTTAAGTTATTTCTTCAGAGGTCTTTCTTGAAAACCCCATCTAAACACCCTCTCCCATTATTCTCTCTCACAAGTACCATTTTTATTCACATTCCTATGGTTTTATGTTTTTGTATTTACTTGTTTAATGTCTGGGTCTTTCACTAGATTTAGCCACAGCACACACAGGCACTCAATGAACATTAGTTGACTTAAACAAAGTTCTAAATTAATAATGAACCAATTAACTGAGGCAGGGAGCACAGGGGACGGGGAAGGTGGTGGGTGACATATTTGGTTGGGGACACAGAGCTTGAGGGGCCTTCAGGGCACCTTGGGAGAGTTGGCCAGTAAGCAATTGCAATTACAGGCCTGGCACTCGGGAGAGATTGGGGTCCTTTGCGTGGTGTAAGCAACCTCTCTTCCTTAAAACACTCATCCCCTTCGTCCCTCCAGCCAGAGTAATTCCTTCTTCCTCTCACCTCACTTTGTAGTTACTCTGTACCTCTCAGATGACTGTTATTTTCCATTTTTGTTTTAGTTGTTGGCAAATGTGTTATCTCCTGGATTTGTTATGCTCTTAATGCGGGATATTATGTTGGATGTGTGTGGAAGGACTGTGGAATGTGTATCTTTTGATTTGTATCAGATCCATCTGTGTATGCCCCATAGTCTCCAGCAAAGTATCTTAAAATTATTGTCAGTAAATATTTGATGAATGCATGAATAAATGATCATTTTCTGTGTCCATACAATCCAGTTTTTTTCCATTCTCTTCTTTCACTTGCCTTTAATTCTCTTAAAGGTTTTCTCCTCTTCTTTTTCCCTGTCTTTTTTCCAGATTTCTCTGCTGTTTTTATGTCCTGGGGATTTTAGTGCTAAGATTATTCAAAAAATACAAAAATAAAACTAAGGTAATTGTTCTGTGTTTCAAAAATGGGGGATTTTACATACCTCTCCTCCACAGATTTTGATCATTCAGTATAAAGCACCTAGCACCGTCCCTGGGACAGAGTTGGCACTCAATAAATATTCATTTTCTTTCCTTATCCTTAATTTAAGGAGTAGGAAGAACAGTCAGTTTGAATTCATGAAAAGTTTTTTTCCTGATTATAAATGAAATTCATGTTCACTGCATGAAACTTGAAAATACAGAAAGTAATAAGTACAGAAAGTATATAATCCACTACTCATCTGTCGCATTTGTTGTACGGTGGTGGCTTGCGTGTTGTTGTGATGCTGGAAGCTATGCCACTGGTATTTCACATACCAGCAGGATCACCCATGGTGACAAGTTTCAGTGGAGCTTCCAGGCTAAGACAGATTAGGAAGAAAGACCTGGTGGTCTACTTCTGAAAAAATTGGCCAGTGAAAACATTATGAATAGTAGCGGGACATTGTCTGATATAGTGCCAGAAGATGAGCCCCTCAGGTTGGAAGGTACCCAAAATACGACTAGGAAAGAGCTGCTTCCTCAGAGTAGACTCCACCTTAATGACTTAGATGGAGTCAAGCATTCAGGACCCTCATTTGTTGATGTGGCACGACTCAAAATGAGAAGAAACAGCCTCGAACATCCATTAATAATTGGAATGTGAAATGTACAAAGTATGAATTTAGGAAAATTGGAAGTCAAAAATGAAATGGAACACATAAAGATCAGTATCCTAGGCATTAGTGAGCTGAGATGGACTGGTATTGGCCATTTTGAATCAGACAATCATTTGGTGTACTATGCCAGGAATGACAACTCGAAGAGGAATGGCATCACATGCATTGTCAAAAAGAACATTTCAAGGTCTATCCTGAGTACAGTGATAGGATAATATCCATATGCCTATAAAGAAGATGAGTTAATATGACTGTTATTCAAATTTACATACCAACCACTAGTACCAAAGATGAAGAAATTGAAGATTTTTATCAACTTCTGCAGTCTAAAATTGATCAAACATGCAGTCGAGATGCATTGATAATTACTGGTGATTGGAACACGAATGTTGGAAATGAAGAAGGATCATTAGTTGGAAAATACGGCCTTGGTGACAGAAGCAACACTGGAGATCGCATGATAGAATTTGGAAGACCAGCGACTTATTCATTGCAAATACATTTTTTTTACCAACATAAATGGTGACTATGCACATGGACCTCACCAGATGGAATATATTTGTGGAAAGAGATGATGGAGAAGCTCAATATCATCAGTCAGAACAAGGCCAGGGGCTTAAAGCAGAACAGACCATCAGTTGCTCATATGCAAGTTCAAGTTGAAGCTGAAAAAAATTAAAACAAGTCTGCGAGAGCCAAAATACGACGTTGAGTATATCCCACCTGAATTTAGAGACCGTCTCAAAAATAGATTTGATGCCTTGAACACTTAATGACTGAAGATCGGATGAGTTGTGGGATGACATAAGGACATCATACACGAAGAAAGCAAAAGGTCATTAAAAAGGAAAGAAAGAAAGGACTAAGATGAGTGTCAGATGAGACTGTGAAACTTGCTCTTGAGCGTAGAGTAGCTAAAGCAAATGGAAGAAATGTTGAAGTAAAAGAGCTGAACAGATGTCAAAGGGTGGCTCCAGAAGACAAAGTATTATAATGAAATGGGCAAAGACCTGGAGTTAGAAAACCAAAAGGGAAGAACATGCTCAGCATTTCTCAAGCTGAAAGAACTGAAGAAAAAATTCAAGCCTTGAGTTGCAATATTGAAGTATTCTATGGGGAAAATATTAAAAGGCACAGGAAGCATCAAAAGAAGATAGAAGGAGTACACCGTATCACTGTACCAAAAAGAACTGGTTGATGTTCACCCATTTCAGAAGGTAGCATGTGATCAAAAACTGTTGGTATTGAAGGAAGAAGTCCAAGCTGCACTGAAGCGTTGGTGAAAAACAAGGTTCCAGGAATTGATGGCATGCCAATTGAGCTATTTCAACAAACAGATGCAGCACTAGAGGAGCCCACTCATCTATGCCAAGAAATTTGGAAGATGAGTACACACATCTGGCCCACAGACTGGAAGATAGCCGTATTTGTGCCCATTCTGAAGAAAAGTGATCCAACAGAATGCAGAGATTAGTGAACATTAACATTTATATCACACACAAGTAAAATTTTGCTAAAGACAATTCAAAAGCATATTAGTAGGTAACTGCCAGAAATTCAAGCCAGTTTCAGAAGAGGACATGGAATGAGAGATATCATTGCTCATATCAGGTGGATCTTGGCTGAAAGCAGAGAATGCCAGAAAGATGTTTACCTGAGTTTTATTAACTGTAAAGGCATGTGACTGTGTGGATCATAAACAGATTATGGATAACATTGCAAAGAATGAGAATTTCGGAACATTTAATTATGCTCAAGAGGAACCTGCACATAGACTAAGAGGCAGTCATTCGAACAGCGTGGTTTAAAATCGGGAAAGGTGTGCATCAGGGTTGTATCCGTTCACCGTACTTATTCAATCTGCATGCTGAGCAAATAATCTGAGAAGCTGGACTACACGAAGAAGAATGCAGCATCAAGATTGAAGGAAGACTCATTAACAACCTGCGTTATGCAGATGACACAGCCTTGCTTGCTGAAAGTGAAGAAGACTTGAAGTACTTACTGATAAAGATCAAAGACTACAGACTTCAGTATGGATGACACCTAAACATAAAACAAAAATCCTCACAACTGGACCAATAAGCAACATCATGATAAATGGAGAAAATACTGAATTTGTCAAGGATTTCATTTTACCTGGATCCACAATCAACACCCATGGAAGCACCAGTCAAGAAACAAAGCGTTGCATTGGGCAGATCTGTTGCAAAAGATCTCTTTAAAGTGTTGAAAAGCAAAGATGTCACTTTGAGGACTAAGGTGCACCTGACCCAAACCATAGTATTTTCATTCGCCTCATATGCACATGAAAGCCGGACAATGAATAAGGAAGACCGAAGAAGAAATGATGTCTTTGAATTAGGTTGTTGGTGAAGAATATTGAATATACCATGGACTGACAGAAGAACAAGCAAGTCTATCTTGGAAGAAGTATAGCCGAGTGCTCCTTGGAAGTGAGGGTTTCGATACTTAGACTCATGTACTTTGGACATGTTATCAGGAGGGACTTAACAACAACAACATCATATAATAAATAACCCATAATCCCATAACTCAGAGATTAATAACTTGATGTTTTGGTGGATTTCCTTCTATTTGTATAAATATATTTTATATACTTTAGGTAGTTTTGTGCATATCATTCAACATTGGACTGTGAATATGATGTCAGGGAATAGAACATTTTTTTAAAAAGGCAATTTCATTAAAGTACACACTGCAACATCACTAACAGGTGGAAAAGGTTTCGGTACCATAGATGAGCAAATCATAGCCTATGGTCATTCATTTGCAATAAATACTGTTTTTCCATTTATTTAATATATGGGGTACAAATTAAAATGCCTTCACATTGGTCAGGAGGGAAAACAAATGCTGAAGTAGTACGCAATAATAGGAAGCAGTAGGACCTGTGGTGAACTGGAGAATGAATGCCCTACCTAAAGACATTCAAATTCAGTTAAAAAAAAAAAAAAAAAAAAAAGATAATGGCCACAGAAAACCTGTCTGGTTCACAAGCTACTCAATTGTGACCCCCTCACTGAAAACATATTTATCAACTTCTGTGTACATGGCCTTGTGCTGGGTGTTAAGGGTGAGACAGATGAATAAGGAGGGAGCTCACAAATTTATAAAGTGACAGGCAAGATATGTCAAAGGCTCTCAGGAGAACAAAAGATCAGGGCAAGTAAGTAAGTTAAATATCCATTGCTCATACAATACTCAAAAAGCCTGTATTTGATAAATATCTTGTGAACTCAACTACTTCTGCATCCTGGTTAAGTCCTTTTATTGATCTGTTTACAATAATTCTCTACAAAAAAAAAAAAATGTTTTTACATGCTTTCTGTCACTTCTTTGATGGCAGTCACAGTTTATAAAGAAAATTTTTTATTACATTTCTTTTGTCCTGGAGGGAGAGAGGCAGGAAGAGAGGGTACTTCAACACAGCCATGCTCACTTGTTTATGTGTTGTCTCTGGCTGCTTTTGTGCTATAACTGCAGAGTTGAGTAGTTGCCCCGGAGATCATATGGCTCTGCAAGCCTAAAATATTTACTGTCTGGTCCTTTACAGAACTTCTCCAACCTTGCCTAGATTATCATTGCCTGTTTTGAAATATGTACAAATAGAATCAAACAGTTAACTACCTCACATTTGAGTGAAAATGTATATAGTAAGTCATTAGAAATGCAAAAGGCAATAATTACATGCACCTAACAACTGAACCTCAAAATATTTGAAGCAAAAACTGACAGAATTGAAGGGAGAAATAGACAATTCAATAATAATAGTTGGAAACTTCAGTCTCTTACTTTCAATAATGAATTGGACAAATAGACAGAAGATCAAGGAAACAGAAGACTTAAACAACACTATAAACCAATTGGACCTAACAGACTTCTATAGAACCCAACAATGGCAAAATACACATTCTTCTCAAGTGCATATAGAACATTCTTCAGGTTAGACCATATTTTAGGCCATAAAACAAGTCTCAATAATATAAGGATTGGAATCATAGGAAGTATGTTCTGTGACAGCAATGGAATGAAAGTAAGAAGATTTGGGAAGTTTACAAATACGTGGAAATTAAAAAACAGCACACTCCTAAGTAACAAATGAGTCAAAGAGGAAATTACAAGGGAAATTAGAAAATACTTTGAAATGAATGAAAATGAAACACAGTATACCAAAACTTATGGGATGCAGCAAAAGCAGTACTCAGAGGGAAATTTATAGCTGTAATAGCTACATTAAAAAAGAGGAAAGATACCAAATCAATAACCTAGCCTTCCACCTCAGGAAACTAGAAAAAGGGGGAAAATGCAGAACAGAGATTCTCATAGAATCCATACTTTCTGGAGACATGGAGGTTGGATGAACCCCCAAAACTATTGTCCTGAGATAATCTTTAAACCTCAAACCAAAAATATCCCCTGAAGTCTTCTTAAAACCAAACAATAGTTTGGTTTAACTAGTAATGAATGTCTGCCTTCAGCATTATGGTCTTTTAAGATCTGTCCATATGGGGTCAATTTGACAACAGCAACTTGAAAGATTAGATAGGAACTTGAGGGGGCAGTGAGTTATATTAATGGGTAAGGAACAGCTCAGAAAAGGAGGGTGAAAATGGTTGCATAACTCAATGTAATCACTGTCACGGAATTGTACATGTAGAAACTTGCATGTTTTGCTGTGTATATTCTCAACAACAACAACAAAATAAAATAATTTTTAAAAAGGAAACTGGAAAAAGAACAAACTAAACCCAAACCGAGTAGAGAGAAGGAATAGGGATTACTGTGGAGATAAACAGAATAGAAAATACAAAAACAGTAGGGAAAAACCAATGTAACCAAAGTTGGAGTTCTTTGAGAAAATCAACAAAATTGACAAACCTTTAGCTAGACTGAGCAAGGGAAAAGAAAAAAAAAGAGAAAGACTTAAACGACCAAAACCAAGAGCAAAAGTATGGACCTTACTACCAACTTTGCAGAAATAAAAGATTTTATAAAGAATACTGTGAACAACTGTATGCCAACAAATTAGATAACCTAGATGAAATGGCCCCAGGTTATCTGTCAATTTGTCCTACTGTGGAGGCTTGCGTTTTGCTGTGATGCTGGAAGCTTTGCCACCAGTATTCAGATACCAACAGGGTCACCTATGGTGGACAGGTTTCAGCTGAGCTTCCAGACTAAGACAGACTAGGAAGAAGGACCCAGGAGTCTACTTCTGAAAAGAATTAGCCAGTGAAAACCTTATGAATAGCAGCAGAACATTGTCTGATATAGTGCCAGAAGATGAGCCCCACAGGTTGGAGCTGCTTCTTCAAAGTAGAGTTGAACTTAATGACGTGGATGGAGTCAAGCTTTTGGGACCTTCATTTGCTGATGTGGCACAACTCAAAATGAGAAGAAACAGCTGCAAACATCCATTAATAATTTGAATGTGGAATGTACGAAGTACGAATCTAGGAAAATTGGAAATCGCCAAAAATGAAATGGAATGCATAAAGATCAATATCCGAGGCATTAGTAAGCTGAAATGGACTGGTATTGGCCATTGTGAATCAGACAATCATATGGTCTACTATGCTAGGAATGACAACTTGAAGAGGAATGGTGTTGCATTCATCATAAAAAAGAACATTTCAAGATCTATCCTGAAGTACAACGCTGTCAGTGATAGGATAATATCCATATGCCTACAAGGAAGACCAGTTAATACGACTGTTATTCAAATTTGTGGACCAATCACAAAGGCCAAAGATGAAGCAGTTGAAGATTTTTACCAGCTTCTGCAGTCTGAAATAGATCGAACATGCAATCAGGGTGCATTGATAATTACCGGTGATTGAAATGCGAAAGTTTTGAAATACAGCCTTGGTGATAGAAATGATGCTGGAGATCGCATGATAGAATTTTTCAAGACCAATGACTTCTTCATTGCAAATACCTTTTTTCACCAACATAAACAGCGATTATACACGTGGACCTTGCCAGATGGAATACACAGGAATCAAATCGACTACATCTGTGGAAAGAGACGATGGAAAAGCTCAATATCATCAGTGAGAAAGAGGCCAGGAGCCAACTGTGGAAGAGACCATCAAGTGCTCATATGTAAGTTCCAGTTGAAACTGAAGAAAATTAGAACAAGTCCACGAGAGCCAAAGTATGACCTTAAGTATATCCCGTCTGAATTTAGAGACCATCGTAAGAATAGATTTGATGCATTGAACACTAATGACTGAAAACCAGACAAGGTGTGAAATGGCATCAAGGACGTCATACATGAAGAAAGCAAGAAGTCAATGAAAAGACAGGAAAGAAAGAAAAGACCAAAATGGATGTCAGCAGAGACTCTAAAATTTGCTCTTGAACGTCAAGTAGGTAGAGCAAAAGGAAGAAATGATGAAGTAAAAGAACTGAACAGAAGATTTCAAAGGGCGACTCGAGAAAACAAAATAAAGTATTATAATGACATGTACAAAAAGCTGGAGATTGAAGATGCCCATCAACAGATGAATGGATAAACTATGGTACATACACACAATGGAGTACTATGTAACAAGAAAGAACAACAATGAATCTGTGAAGCATCTCATAACATGGATGAAACTGGAAGACATTATGCTGAGTGAAATAAGTCAGTCACAAAAGGACAAATATTGTATGAGACCGTGTCATGATTGGAATTATATCCCCCCAAAAATATTTATATCAGTCCGGCTGGGCCATGATTCCTGGTACTGTGTGATTTTCCTATATGTTGTAAATTCTGCCTCTATGATGTTAATGAGGGAGGATGGGTGGCAGTTGTGTTAGTAAGGCAAGACTGCATCTACAAGACTGGATTGTGTCCTGAGGCAATCTCTTGAGATATAAAAGACAGAAGTGAGCAGTGAGACAGGGGGACGTCATACCATCAAGAAAGCAGTGCTGGGAGCAGAGTGTGTCCTTTGGGCTGGGGTCCCTTCCCGAGAATCTCCTAGTCCGGGAGAACACTGATGAGAAGGCCGACAGAGAGAAAAAGCCTTCCCCTGGAGCTGACACCCTGAATTTGGACTTTTAGCCTACTTTGACTGTGAGGAAATGAACTTCTCTTCTTTAAAACCATCCACTTGTGGTGTTTCTGTTATGGCAGCACTAGATGACTAAGACAGACCGCTATTGTAAAAACCCATGAAAAAGTTCACACACAAAATGTAACAATCTATGTTGGTTACCAGGGATGGGAGGGGTGGGGGAAAATACTAAATAGGCAGTAGATAAGTGGTATCTTGGGTGAAGGGTAAGACAGTACACAATACAGGGGAAACTAGCACAACTTGTACAAGGAAAGGTCATGGAAGCCCCATAGACACATCCAAACTCCCTGAGGGACTGAATTGCTGGACGGAGGGCTCTGGGGACCATGGTCTTGGGGAACATCTAGCTCAATTGCCATAACACAGTTTATAAAGACAATGTTCTACATTCTACTTTGGTGAGTAGTGTCTGGGGTCTTAAAAGCCTATGAGTGGCCATCTAACATACTCCACTGGTCTCATCCCTTCGGGAGCAAGGAAGAATGAAGAGAACAGGATACAAGGAAAAGATTAGTCTGAAGGACTAATGGACCACAGCTACCAAGGCCTCCACTGGACTGAGTCCAGTACAGCTGCATGGTGCCTGGCTACCACCACTGACTGCTCTGACCAGGATCACAACAGAGGGTTCTGGACAGAGATGGAGAAGGATGTAGAAGATAATTCTAACTCACAAAAAAATGACCAGATTTACTGGCCTAAAGGAGACTGGAGAAACCCCGAAACTCCCAGACACCCTTTTAGCTCAGTGGTGAAGTTATCTCCGAGGTTCACTGTTCAGCCTGGGAGTGGACAGCCCCGTAAAACCAAATGAGACTAACGAGGTACAGGAGTCCAGTGACAAGGGCCAGAAGGCAGAAGGGGACAAGGAAACTGGTGATAGGGAACCCAAGGTTGAGTAAGGATATTGTTGATGTGTTATGAGATTGTTAACGATTGTCATAGGGCAACATTTGTAGTAACTGTTAAATGAGAAACTATTTTGGTCTGTAAGACTTCATCTTAAGTGAGAATAACAGCACAATTGGAAGAGCGTAGTCAATGTCACTGAACTGTAGATGTAGAAATTTTTGAAACGGTGTATCTTTGGCTATGTGTATTTTCACCAAAAAAAAAAAAAAGGTTGAGAAGTTAGAGGGTTGACATGTTGTGGTGTTGTCAACCAATGTTGTACAACAATATGTGTACTACTGTTTCATGAGAAGCTATTTGTTCTGTAAGCCTTCACCTGAAGTACAATTAAAAAAAAAAAAGTTAAAAAAAAAAAAAAAGAGCTGGAGATAGAAAAGTAAAAGGGAAGAACACGCTCGGCATTTCTCAAGCTGAAAAAACTGAAGAAAAAATTCAAGCCTCAAATTGTAATAGTGAAGGATTCTATGGGGGGAAATATTAAATGACACAGGAAGCATCAAAAGAAGATGGAAGGAGTACAGAGTCATCATACCAAAAAGAATTGGTCATCCCATTTCAAGAGGTAGCATGTGATCAGGAACTGGTGGTACTGAAGGAAGAAGTCCAAGCTACACTGAAGGCGTTGGTGAAAAACAAGACTCCAGGAATTGACAGAATATCAGTTGAGATGTTTCAACAAACGGATGCAGTGCTGGAAGTGCTTACTTGTTTTATGACAAGAAATTTGGAAGACAGCTACCTGGCCAACTGACTGGAAGAGGTCCATATTTATGCCTATTCCCAAGAAAGGTGATCCAACAGAATGCGGAAATTACTGAACAATATCATTAATAACACATATACAAGTAAAATTTTGCTGAAGATCATTCAGAAGTGGCTGCAGCAGTATGTCCACAGGGAACTGCCAGAAAATCAAGCTGGATTCAGAAGAGGATGTCGAACCAGGGATATCATTGCTGATGTCAGATATATCTTGGCTGAAAGCAGAGAATACCAGAAAGATGTTTACCTGTGTTTTATTGACTATGCAAAGGCCTTCGACTGTATGGATTATAACAAATTATGGATAACATTGCGAAGAATGGGAATTCCAGAATGCCTGATTGTGCTCATGAGGAACTGTAAATAGATCAGGAGGCAAATTCAGACAGAACAAGGGGATACTGCGTGGTTTAAACTCAAGAAACTTATGCATCAAGGTTGTATCCTTTCACCATACCTATTCAAACTGTATGCTGAGCAAATAATCTGATAAACTGGACCATATGAAGAAGAATGGGGCATCAAGATGGAGGAAGACTCGCTAACAACCTGTGTTATGCAGATGACACAACCTTACTTGCTAAAAGTGAAGAGAACTTGAAGCACTTACTGATGAAGATCAAAGACCACAGCCTTCATTGTGGATTACACCTCAACATAAAGAAAACAAAAATCCTCACACTGGACCAGTAAGCAACATCACGATAAATGGAGAAAAGATTGAAGTTGTCACGGATTTCATTTTACTTGGATCCACAGTCAACATCCATGGAAACAGCAGTCAAGAAACCATAGACACATTGCATTGGGCAAATCTGCTGCAAAATACTTTTTTAAAGTGTTGAAAAGCAAAGATGTCACCTTGAAGACTAAGGTGTGCCTGACCCAAGCCATGGCATTTTCAATTGCATCATATTCATGTGAAGGCTGGATAATGAATAAGGAAGAGTGAAGAAGAATTGATGCCTTTGAATTGTGGTGTTGGTGAAGAATATTGAATATACCATGGACTGCCAAAAGAAAGAACAAATCTGTCTTGGAAGAAGTACAACCAGAATGCTCCTTAGGAGCAAGGATCGCAAGACTACATCTTGCATACTTTGGACTTGTTATCAAGAGCGATCAGTCCTTGGAGAAGGACATCATGCTTGGTAAAGTAGAGAGTCAGCGAAAAAGAGGAAGACCCTCAACAAGATGGATTGACACAGTGGTTGCAACAGTGGTCTCAAGCATAACAATGATTGTGAGCATGGCGCAGGACTGGGCAGTGTTTCGTTCTGTAGTACATAGGGTCAGTATGAGTTGGAACTGACTGGATGGCACCTAACAATGACAAAAACAGGTGAAATGGACAAATTCCTAGAAAGACAAAACTATCAAAGATGACTCGAGGAAATGGAAATCTGAATGAACATGTCACAAGTAAAGATATTGATTTTTTAACCAAATAACTTCCCACAAAGAAAAGCCCAGTGGCTAACAGACACATAAGGAAATGTTCACAATCATTAGCCATTAGAGAAATGCAAATCAAAACTACAATGAGATACCATCGCACCCCATTAATCCAAAAAACAGAAAATAATGAATGCGAGAGGTTGTGGAGAGACTGGAACACTTATACATTGTTGGTGGGAATGTAAAATGGTGCAACCACTTTGGAAACTGATTTGGTGCTTCCTTAAAAAGCTAGAAATAGAAGTACCCTACGATCTAGCAGTCCCGCTCCTTGGACTATATCTTGGAGAAATAAGAGCTGTCACACGAATAGATATATGCCCATTGTCGGACTAATGGATAAACAAATTATGGTATATCCACACAATGGAATACTACGCAATGATAGAGAACAACGATGAAGCCATGAAACATGTTATAACATGGAGGAATCTGGAAGCCATTATACTAAGTGAATTTAATCGCGAAAGGACAAATGTTGTATGAGGCCACTATTATAAGAACTCAAGAAAAGGTTTAAACACAGAAGACAACATTGTTTGATGGTTACGAGGGTGGGAGGGAGGGAGAGGGGTATTCACTAACTAGATAGTAGACAAGAATTATCTTAGGTGAAGGGAAGGACAGCACACACTACAGGGGAAGTCAGCACAACTGTACTAAACCAAAGCTAAGAAGTTTCCTGAATACAACCAAACACTTCGAGGGACAGAGTAGCAGGAGCGGGGGTCTGGGGACCAAGCTTTCAGGGGACACCTAGGTCAATTGGTATAACAAAGCTTATTAAGATAATGTTCTGGATCCTACTTCAGTGAGTGGCATCTGGGGTCTTAAAAGCTTGCAGGCGCCCGTCGAAGATGCATCAGTTGGTCCCAACCCACCTGGAGCAAAGGAAAATGAAGAACACCAAAGACACAAGGAAAGTATTAGCCTAAGAGACAGAAAGGGCCACATAAACCAGAGACTGCATCAGCCTGAGACCAGAAGAACTAGATGGCGCCTGGCTACCACCAATGACCGCCCTGACGGAATAAAACAGACAGTCCCTGATGGAGCATGAGAAAAGTGGGGTGCAGAAGCAAAATTCTAGTAAAAAGACCAGACTTAATGGTTTGATTGAGACAGAAGGGACTCTGGAAGACATGGTCCCCGGAGTCTCTGATAGCCCAAAACTAAAACCATTCCCGAGGCCAACTGTTCAGACAAAGATTAGACTGGACTATGGGACATAAAATGATACTCGTGAAGAGTGTGCTTCGTAGCTCAAGTAGATACATGAGACTAGTAGGCAGCTCTTGTCCGGAGGCGAGATGAGAAGGCAAAGAAGGTCAGGAGCTGGTTGAATGGACATGGGAAATCCGGGGTGGAAAGGAGGAGTGTGCTGTCACAGTATAGGGAGAGCAACTAGGATCACATAAAAATGTATGTATAAATTTTTGTATGAGAGACTAACTGGAATTGTAAACTTTCACTTAAAATACAGCAATAAAATAAAAAAATAAAAGCCCAGGACCAGATGGCTTCACTGATGAATTTCACCAAATGTTTAAAGAATTGATGCTAGTCCTACACAAACGCTTCCAAAAAACAGAAGAGTAGGGAACATATTCTAACTCATTTATGAGACTAATATTACCTAGATACTAAAGCCAGACAAATATATCGTAAAAAAAGCTAAGACTCTTATCCCTTACGAATTAAAGATAGAAAATTTCCTCCACAAAATGCCAGCAGACTGAATCCAGAAGCATATAAAAAGGTTATACACCATGACCAAGTGAGATTTATTCCAGAAATGCAAAGTTGGTTCAACATATAAAAATCAGTGTAATATACCATATTAATTGAATAAAGGACCAAAGCCACATGATCATCTCAACAGATGCAGAAAAAGCTTTCGACAAAAAACATTTGATCATTTCAATTGACATAGAAACAGTATTTGAGAATATGATTGAAATAATCAACACTAGGAATAGAAGTGACCTTCCTCGATTTAATAAACAGCATCTGTGAAAAACCATAAGGCATCTGGTGATGCGATGGTTATGTGCTCAGCTGCTAACTGAAAGGTCGGCGGTTCGAACCCACCAGTGGCTCCGTGTGAGAAAAGACCTGGCAGTCTTCTCCAGTAGAGATTACAGTCTAGGAAACCCTATGGGGCAGTTCTGCTCTGTCATATAGAGTCTCTATGAGTCAGAATCGACTGGAGGGTACATAACACCATGAACAACAGAAAAAAACTACAGGTAACATACTTAATGGTGAAAGACTGAAAGCTTTCCCTTTAAGATCAGGAACAAGACAGGAATGTCTACTTTTGCCACTTCTAGTCAATGTTGTACTAGAAGTTATACCTGGACCAATTAGACAAGAATATGAAATGCATTCAAATTGGAAGGGAAGAGTAAAACTATTTCTGTTTGCAATTATATGATTTATATATGTAAAAATCTTTAAAAATTTACAAGAATATTAGAGCTTATAAATGAGTACAGCAAGGTTGCAGGATACAAGATCAAAATAAAAAACTCAGTTGTATGTCTACATACTAACAGTGAACAATCTAAAAATGAAATTAAGAAAACCATTCCATTTAGGGTAGAATCAGAATAAAATAAAATACTTGGAGATAAACTAACCAAAGAAGTGCAAGACTTGTACACTGAAAACTATAAAACACTGTTGAAAGAAATTAAAGAAGACCCAAATAAATGGAAAGATATTTTCGTGAATCAGAAAACAATATTGTAAAGATAGGACTACTCCCCCGCAAACTGATGTACAGATTCAATGCAATCCCTATCAAAATTCTCACTGCGTTTTTTTTTTTCAGAGATGACAAGCTGATCCTAAAATTCATGGAAATTCAAGGCACCTAGAGGAGCCAAAGGAATGTACAGTGGTTAAGCGCTGGGCTGCTAATCGAAAGATGAGCAGTTCGAACCCACCACTGGCTCCGTGGGAGAAAAGACCTGTTGATCTGCTCCCGTGAAGATAACAACCTAGGAAAGCCCTATGGGGCAGTTCTACTTTGTCTTATAGGCTCACTGTGAGTTGGAGTCAACCTGATGGCATACAACAACAGAATAGCCAAAACGATGTTGAAAAAGAAGAACAAAGTTGGAGGACTCACACTTCCTGATTTCAAAACTTACTTCCAAGCTATAGTAATCAAGAAAGTATGGTACTTATATAAGGATAAACATATAGAGCAATGGAATAGGATTGAGAGTGAAAAATCATATCCATACATCTATGGTCAATGGATTTTCAACAAGTGTGCCAAGAGCATTCAACGGAGGAAAGAATGGTTTCTTCGACAGATGGTACTGGAACAACTAGAGATCAAAAGAATGAAGTTGGACCCTACTTCACATCATATGCAAAAAATAACTCAAAGTGAATCAAAGAGCTAAATATAAAAGCTAGAACTATAAAACTCTTAGAAGGAAACATAGGTGTAAATCTGCATGACCTTGGATTAGACAATGGTGTTTCAGATATGACACTAAAAGCACAAGCAACAAAAGAAGAAGTAGATAAATTGGACTTAATCAAAATTAAAAACTTTTGTGCATCAGAGGACACTATCAAGAAAGTGAAAAGGCAGCCCACATAATGGGAGAAAATATTTGCAAATCATATATCTGGTAAGGGTCTAATATCCAGAATATATAAGAAACACTTAAAACTCAACATTAAGCAGATAAAGGACCCAGTTAAAAAATGGGCAAAGGATTTGAATGAACGTTTCTCCAAAGAAGATATACAAATGTCCAATAAGCACATGAAAAGATGCCAAACACAATTAGTTGTTGTTGTTAGTTGCCTTCAAGTCGGTTCCGACTCGTAGCCACCCTCTGTAAGACAAATAAAACACTGCCCGGTCCTGCGCCATCCTCACGATTATTGTTATGCTTGAGCCCATTGTTGCAGCCACTGTGTCAGTCCATCTCCTTGAGGGTCTTCCTCTTTTTCGCTGGCCCTCTTCTTTACCAAGCATGATGTCCTTCTCCAGGGACTGGTCCCTCCTGATAACATGTCCAAAGTATGTGAGATGAAGTCTCACCATCCTTGGTTCTAGGGAGCACTCTGGCTGTACTTCTTCCAAGACAGGCTTGTTCGTTCTTCTGGCAGTCTATGGTATGTTCATTATGCCAACACCATCATTCAAAGGCATCAATTCTTCTTCCATCTTCCTTATTCATTGCCCAGCTTTCACATGCATAGGAGGTGATTGAAAATACCATGGCTTGGGTCAGGCGCACCTTAACCCTTAAGGTGGTATCTTTGCTTTTTAACACTTCAAAGAGGTCTTTTGCAGCAGATTTGCCAAATGCAGTGTCTTTTGACTGCTGCTACCGTGGGTGTTGATTGTGGATCCAAGTAGAGTGAAATCGTTGACCATCATGATGTCGCTTATTGGTCCAGTTGTAAGGATTTTTGTTTTCTTTATGTTGAGGTGTAATCTATACTGAAGGCTCTAGTCTTTGACCTTTATCAGTTAAGTGCTTCAAGTCCTCTTCATTTTCAGCAAGCAAGATTGCGTCATCTGCATATTGCAGGTTTTTAATGAGTCTTCCTCCAGTCCTGATGCCACATTCTTCATATAGTCCAGCTTGTTATTATTATTTTTTATTTATTTATTTATTTTTATATTTTATTGTACTTCAGGTGAAAGCTTACAGAGCAAATAGTTTCTCATGAAATAGTAGTACACATGTTGTTCTATGACATTGGTTAACAACCCCACAACGTATTAAGCCTCTAAATTCTCAACCTTTTTTTTTTGATGAAAATTACAGATGGCCAAAGACACACCGTTTCAAAAATTTCTACATTCACAGTTCAGTGACATTGACTACGCTCTTCCAACTGTGCTGTTATTCTCACTTAAGATGAAGGCTTACAGAACAAAATAGTTTTTCATTTAACAGTTACTACACATGTTGCCCTATGACAATGGTTAACAATCTCACAACACATCAAGAATATCCTTACTCCACCTTGTGTTCCCTATCACCAGGGGGCTTCCTTGTCCCCTTCTGTCTTCTGGACCTTGTCAGTGGACTATTGTACCTCTTTAGTCTCATTTGTTTATTTATTTATTTATTTTATTTTATTTTATTTTATTTAAACACCATTTCAAAACTTTTTACTTACACATTTAAGTGATATTGACTATGCTCTTCCAATTGTGCTGCCATTCTCGCCCAAGATGAAGGCTTACAGGACAAAACAGCCTCCCATTTAATAGTTACTACAAATGTTGCCCTATAGCAGTGGTCAACAATCTCACAATACATCGACAGTGTCCTTATTCAATTTGTGTTCCTTATCATCAGTTTCCTACTCTCCCTCTGCCTTCTGGCCCTTGTGACCGGACTCCTGTACCTCGTTAGTCCCATTTAGTTTTACTGGGCTGTCCACTCCCAGGCTTAACATCGAACCTCGAAGGTAACTTCACCTCTGAGCTGAAAGGGTGTCTGGGGGCCACACTCTCGAGGTTTCTCTAGTATTCTTTAGGCCAGTAAATCTGGTCTTTTTTTTTTTGGGAGTTAAAATTATGCTCTACATCCTACTCCAGCTCTGCCCAGAACCCTCTGTTGTGATCCTGGTCAGAGGAGTCATTGGTGGTAGCCGGGCACCATCCAGCTGTACTGGGCTCAGTCCCGTGGAGGCCTTGGTAGCTGTGGACCATTAGTCCTTTGGACTAATCTTTTCCTTGTATCCTGTTCTCTTTGTTCTCCCTTGTTCCCGAAGGGATGAGATCAGTGGAGTATCTTAGATGGCCGCTCATAGGCTTTTAAGACCCCAGACTCTACTCACCAAGGTAGAATGTAGAGCATTATCTTTATAAGTAGTGTCATGCCAATTGAGCTAGATGTTCCCCAAGATCATGGTCCCCAGAGCCCTCCGTCCAACAACTCAGTCCCTCGGGGGGTTTGGATGTGTCTATAGGGCCTCCATGACCTTTCCTTGTGCAGGTTGTGTTACTTTCCCCTGTACTATGTACTATCTCACCTCTCACCCAAGTTACCTCTTACCTATTACCTATTTAGTATCCCCCCCCCCCATCCCTGGTAACCAACAAGGATTGTTACGTTTTGCATGTGAATTTTTTCATGGGTTTTTACAGTAGAGGTCTCATACAATATTTGTCCTTTTGTGATTGACTTATTTCACTCAGCATGATGTTTACTGCTTGTTGTTATTAACTAAGCAGAATACCCACAGCATCCCCATGTGCCTTTGGAACTTGAACATCTGCCTTCAGAAACAATATCGTCCCCCTACCTCTTCCCAACTCCCAACACATCTCTAAATAATCACATGAAAGAAAAGAGATTTGTGTCTCAGAAATGGCTTTGGCCTCCTGCCTGGTTCACACTGGGCTTACTTTTCTAGTGTCTAGGACTAGGCCAGTAGTATGGCCAAGAGGATCTTAGATGTTGGGTTAGGCCAAAGATAAAGATAATAAAGTCCATGTCTTTATTGTCAGTGGTGTGGTTCATCAAAGGGCTGACTGGGGCAGCATCCATGAGAAGATATGTCAGCTCCTGATTCCTCTGCGCACTTCCATGCCCTTCTACAATTCCGAAGAAGAACGGCAGCATGGCCTGCAACAGCTGCAACAGCGGCAGGTATGCCCTATAGGACTATTACGGGATTAACTTATGGGTGCAGCAGAACAGCCCAGAACAATGTTTACTTTGTTGAAACCAGTCAATTGTAAGTTCCTGGTGGGTAGAGATGTTGTTTTATGTCTTTATGTCCTCAGTACCATTCATAGTACGTTCTCCACATATTTACCGAATTCTTGCCTATGCTAAGTACTGTGATACGAGCCGGCCACATAATAGGAGGTCAAAACATGATGTATGAATGTAGGAGTAAATAAAGGAAATCAAGAAAAATAGCCCCTACTACTGTGGCATTGACAGCATCTCAATTACTCTCAAAAAATTAGCCCTTTATAAACCATAAATCTCTGAACACCATATTCATCAGTTTTGGTGTTGATAGTGGTCTTAGAACAATGCAGAGTTAAAGGTAACTTTTGATATTAGCTAAGCAGGATAATCCAAAGGAAAAATAAGAATTTTCTCCCAAAATTAGCTCAAATAGAAAGGCAGAAAGTTTTAGATAGTCATGAGACCTGGTAGTTTTCCTAAACTTAGGTTTTATTAGGAATATAAGAATAATACATATTTATTCATTAAATAACTTAATATTGAGCACTCACATATGCCAAACTCTGATTTAAGATGAAAATACACATTTTAGTGGTCCTTGAGTGTCACAGCGGCGATGGTAATCGAGACGGCGAAGACAGTAACCAACTGCACAACTCTTACAGAGTAGTGGGGCCAGGAGGGTCACTCTGAGGAGTCAACCCCCACTTCAGTCCCAGGAGTTTATTTTATAGTCAATACAGCAATCAATAAGGCAATTAACAAAACAATGGGCTTTGAGTATGGGCAAGGAAGAAGGAATTCAGGTAAACAAGTCAATCAGTAAAGGGACAATAGGTTTGGGAAAACACATCCAGACAAGTCTGCACATGTTGGGGACAAGTCTCAACATGCTGTGCAGCATAGAGGCCTGTGGGGGCTGCAGTTGTCAGTAGCGCAGCCATGTCTAAATGGCGTATATCCCCACACTTGAGGAACTCACAGTCCAGATTTTGCCTTTTTATGTCACCTATTTTGGATCACATACGCACCCGAATACAGGCAGACCCACTATGTGCCTGCAACCGGTTCATTGGATGTTGGTCTTATCTGCAGGTATGTCTATATCGACCTTTGACTTTTACCTTTAGCCGTCTTACATGGTTTATTTTTTTCTTCCACAGAAGCATTTGATTGAATTCTGCTACACTGTAGCCCAGAAATATCTCTTTGAAGGAAAACATGAAGAAGCTGTCCCAGCAGCTTTACATTCTCTTCGCTTCCGTATGAACGTGTACGGCCTGAGTTCAGTAGAGCTTGTGCCTGCCTACCTGCTGTTGTCCGAGGCTAGCCTTGGTAAGTGAAACTGACAAGAGACCCCTGGAGCCTTCAGAGGTGCTATATTGGATCATATCAATGGCCAAAGTCCAACCTTGACAGTGATACTATTCTCCATTCTGAAATAGGTCCTCAATATTTTCTTGGTTTCATGACCTTGACACTTTTGAAGATTTATGGAATTTTATAGAATGTCTCTGTTTGGTTTGTCTAATGTCTCCTCCCTCATGACTAGATTCAAGTTATGTGGCTTTGACAGGAAAATCATAAAAGTGATGCTGCATTCTTCTCATCCCATCCTATCAGTTGGCACATGTTTTCAATTTGTTCCATTACTGATGATGTTCATTTTGATTACTTTATTAAGGTAGTATCTGCCAGTCTTTTCCTCTGTCATGTTACTCTTTTTATTATTACTTTGTAATTAATAAGTATTACTTTATAATTAATAAGTGATTTTGTAATTAGCAAGTATTTTATGGGGAGGTAGTTTGAAACTGTAAATATTCCATTCTTCATCAAGCTTTTAATGCATTCATTTATATATTTATATCAGAATAGACTCTTGATTTCCTCTTTTATTCAATAGGTTATAATCCATTACTATCATTAATTTGATCTTCAAACTATCCCAGATTTGGCCAATGAGACCCCATTCAAGCTGGCTTCTGTGTCTCCTTGACATGCCCCATCATTCTTTGAACACTTTTCTGCTTTTGGAACATTTTTCCAAGGAGCCCTGATCCATTTAGTGGAAAATGGAATTTAGAAGCCAAGAGCTATGTGCTAGATGTGCTCATTACTATTGGGGTGTTGTTGCTCTCAGGCCTTTTCAGTGGACAGAACTAGGGAATATATGTAAATATAATTATGTTTATAAGTATATACACATATACACAGACATTATGTCTATATTTCTGTATCTGTCTACCTACCTACCTACCTAGAAAACGATGAGTCCATATTAATACATCCAAATCCAGTTCAACACCAGAAGGTGCAATCAAGTTCTCCCATTCTATGTTTGTAGCTCCCTTCTCTGACAGTGAGAATGCTAGCTTTCATCTTCATTATATTCATATCTTTGATCAATTTCCCTGTATGAACCAATCTTCCATCTCTACTTCCATTCCTTCTTCTTTGCAGATGCCCTCGTCTCCCTTTTTGGTCTCTGACCCCCCATTCTGGGCTACCTCCTTTGCCTGGATGTCCATCTCACAGTTTGGGCTGTGACTCCCCCTGCCAGGCTACTTACCTGCAGGATTGCCTTCCTCACCCTGATCAGGTTCTGACTCCCTCCTCCAAACTAATGGAAAGAGCACTGGACAGGGAAATGTGGTCCAGGTTCCATTTATCTCTGACACTGACTACATAGTTGTAGGATTTTGGAAAAGTTATCCTGGTCTAAGTCCCATCATTTCTCATTTGAACTACTGCCTTCTAACTGGTCTCCCACATCTTCTCTGGCCTCCCTCCAATCCATTCTCCACACAAAAACTGATCAAGTCACTGCCCTAAATACAATTCAGTAGCTTCCCATTGCTCTTACATTAAAGACCAAATTCCTAAAGCAATCTTTGAGGACCTGCTTGGTCTAGCCCTTGCCAAATCCTCTCATCACATCTCACATTCTTTTCTCTTCCTCCCAGTTACACTGGCCTTCTCTTAATTCCTCAGAGGCACTGTGCTCCCTCCTGCCACCTGGTCTTTGCACATGGTGTTTCCTTGTTCTAGAAGACTCTTCTCTAGCCACTTACCCCACTCCTCTTCCCCTTCGCCTAATTAACTCCTATTCATCCTTCAGGTCTCAGCTCATGAGTTATTATCTCTTTGTCTACAAGTCTTTCAGACTGGGTTAGGCCTTTTTTTTTTTAATATACCCATTTGGAAATCTCTTCCTTTTTTCTGAGCACTTACTTCATTAATAATTATACATTCATTGGTGAGATTAGTTAATTAATGTCTCTCTCCTCCACCTGACTGTAAGCCCAGGGAGAACTGGGACTGTGTGTCTTCTTACTCACCATAGTGTCTTCAATACCCAGCACAGTACTTAGTGCAGAGAAGGTACTCAACAAATGCTCTCAGTATCTGACACCTGGTGGGCATTTGTTGAATCTGAATCTGAACCACAGGATTGTTTTAAGGATTAAATGAGTTCAAGTGTGATGAACATGGAAGTGTTTTGAAAGCTAGAAAGGGCTATCTAAATGGAAGGTTTCATTATAACTTCCATGGTCATTGATATAAACCCTTGCCAACCATTTTGAAAGTCTAAATAAATCACATCTCTTGAGCCCATGCTTCTTTCCCATCTTAGAGACTCCTTCAGACCCGAGAGGAAAAGTAATGGATGTTCAACCTTTTTTAAAAAGATAAAACAATGAAATTTTATCAACTAAAAATGACATTTTCATTAACACTTCAGATACAGAGGAACCACCTTACTCATCTTTCCCCACTGTTGTCATAGCATTGGAACCAGGAGAAGCTGGGTTCAAATCCCACCTCTTTCTTCACTGGTGGGGTGACCCTACACGCCAAGCTCTATCTTGCCTTAGGGCTCTCACACATGCTGTTCCTTCTGCCTGGAATGTTTTTTTCTCCCTCACACATGGCTGGCTGTTTTCAAACCTTTAGGTGTCTGCTTAAATGTCACCTTCTCAGAGAGGTGTTCCTTAATTATCCAATCAAAATAAGTCCCTCTTCACTTTTTCTTAATCACTGTGTTCTGTTCATTCCCTTCATAGCACTTTAGCTTAGTTATCCAGTGCTGCTGTAATAGAAATACCACAAGTGCATGGCTTTAACAAACAGAAATTTACTTTCTCACAGTTTAGGAGGCTAGAAGTCTGAATTCAGGATGCTAGCCCTAGGGGAAGGCTTTCTCTCTGTGTCGGCTCTAGGGGAAAGTCCTTGTCTCTGCAACTTCTGTTCCCTGGTTCCTTGGAGATCTCCATGTGGCTTGGCATCTATTTTCCCTCATCTCTGCTTCTTTGATCTGCTCCTTTTATGTTTTGTAAGAGATGGACTCAAAATACACCCTACACTAATCCTGCCTCATTAACATAACCCATTCCCAAAAAAGATTATAACCACAGGCATAGAGGTTAGGATTTACTATTAGGTTAGTTTACTATTTTTGAGTGATACAATTCAATCCTTAACACATTTCATTTTTTGTTTATTCATTGTATATCTGTATATTCATTGTATATAAACTCACTGAGGGCAGGAATCAAGTCTGCTTTATGTACCAGTCTGCACTGAGCATCTAGCACAGTGGTAGAGACTCAATAAATTAGCTGGGTATATGGTTGAATGAATAAATGAAGTTTCCTCCTCTGTCAATTCCTCCTCTGATACTGACTTCACAGGGCTCTTGGCAGTCTTAACTCACAGGTGCAAACAACCTAGCACAGTGTGTGGCAAACAGCAGACCCTCAGTAAATGGTGATTCGCTTTTCTTTCCTTTGTGCCTCATGGCCTCAACCAACCTTTGAATCATCTGTGCCAGCTTTATTCTGGGCACCTTTACTTTCATCACTGAGTCCTGAAAATCTTCCTTCATAATGTCTTTCAGATCTGCCACTAACCCAGAGTAAGCTTCAGATGCCCTGCCCTTCAAACAACTGCCACTGCTCCTTACCTGGCTTTCCTTCCTCTGTTTCTCCATGTACTATTAAAATCACCCTTCAGGATAGCCTTACTTCCTTCAGCAACTTTGTCTCTGCTACCTCCACTCCATCCCTACACCTCTCCAGCTGGCATTGTAGTTAAGAAGGTACATCTGAGCTTATTCATAGGACACAGTCTTAGTTCTGACCCACTTATAGCAGTCCATTCCTCTCACTTCACTCTGTCCAGCTCTCTGAATTTTCTGAGAGTTTATTCTCCCAAGTATGAGTCTTCCTTTGAGACTGGTGCTAGTTTTAGGTGCTGGTTTAGCTTGGCTCTGAGTCCTTTCTTCTTTTGCACTGCGTCCTTGAGTGAGAACTGGACAGTGAAAAATTTCCAATGTATATCAAAGCCCTCTACCAATTTTTCCTCATCTAAGTAATCTTAGCTAGGAATCATATAGCTACGTGTTGCTTGTGTGTTGCTGTGATGCTGGAAGTTATGCCGCTGGTGTTTCAAATACCAGCAGGGTCACCTATGGTGGACAGATTTCAGCTGAGCTTCCAAACTAAGATAGACTAGGAAGAAGGACCTGGTGGTCTACTTCTGAAAGGACTTAGCCATTGAAAACCTTATGAATAGTAGCAGAACATTGTCTGACATAGTGCCAGAAGATGAGCCCCACAGATGGCAAGGCACTCAAAATACAACTGGGGAAGAGCTGCTTCATCAAAGTAGACTTGACCTTAATGACGTAGTTGGAATCAAGGTTTTTGGCCCTTCATTTGTTGACGTACCATGACTCAAAATGAGAAGAAACAGCTGCAAACATCCGTTAATAATAGGAATGTGGAATGCACGAAGTATGGATCTAGGAAAACTGGAAATCATCAAAAATTAAATGGAACTCATAAACATCTATATCCTAAGCATTAGAGAGCTGAAATGGACTGGTATTGGCCATTTTGAATTGGACAATCATATGGTTTACTATGCCAGGAGTGACAAATTGAAGAGGAATGGTGTTATATTCATCCTCAAAAAGAACATTTCAAGATCTATCCTGAAGTACAATGCTGTCAGTGAAAGGATAATATCCATACACATACAAGGAAGACCAGTTAATACGACTATTATTCAAATTTATGCACCAACCACTAAGGCCAAAGATGAAGAAATTGGAAGATTTTTACCAACCTCTACTGTCTGAAATTGATGAAACATGCAATCAAGATGCATTGATAACTACTGGTGATTGAAATGTGAAAGTTGGAAAATATGGCCTCGGTGATAGAAACAATGCTGGAGATCGTGTGATAGAATTTTGCAAGACCAACAACTTCTTCACTGCAAATACCTTTTTTCAACAACATAAACAGTGACTATACATGTGCTCCTTAGAAGGAAGGATGGCGAGACTATGTCTTACATACTTTGGACATGTTGTCAGGAGGGATCAGTTCTTGGAGAAGGACATCATGCTTGGTAAAGTATAGGGTCAGCGAAAAAGAGGAAGCCCCTCAACGAGATGGATTGACACAGTGGCTGCAACAATGGGTTCAAGCATAACAATGATTGTGAACATGGCGCAGGACCGGGCAGTGTTTCATTCTGTGGTGCACAGGGTCGCTATGAGTCAGAACTGACTTGATGACACCTAACAACAACATATGTGTGGACCTCTCCAGGTGGAATACACAGGAACAAATCGACTACATCTGTGGAAAGAGATGATGAAAAAGCTCAATATCATCAGTCAGAACAAAGACAGGGGCCAATTGCAGAATAGACCATCAATTACTCATATGCAAGTTCAAGCTGAAGTTGAAGAAAATTAGAACAAGCCCACGAGAGCCAAAGTATGACCTTGAGTAAATTCCACCTGAATTTAGAGAATATCTCAACAAATAGATGTGATACATTGAACACTAATGACCTAAAGACCAGATGAGTTGTGGAATGACATCAAAGACATCATACATGAAGAAAGCAAGAAGTCATTAAAAACACAGGAAAGAAAGAAAAAAGACCAAAATGGATGTCAGCAGAGACTCTAAAACTTGCTCTTGAATGTAGAGTAGCTAAGGCAAAAGAAAGAAATGATTAAGTGAAAGAGCTGAACTGAAGATTTCAAAGGGGGGCTCAAGAAGAAAAAGTAAAGTATTATAATGAAATGTGCAAAGACCTAGAGTTAGAAAACCAAAAGGGAAGAACACCATCGGCATTTCTTAAGCTGAATGAATCGAAGAGAAAATTCAAGCCTCAAGTTGCAATATTGAAGGATTCTATGGGGAAAATATTAAATGATGCAGGAAGCATCAGAAGAAGATAGAAGGAATACACAGAGTCACTGTGCCAAAAAGAATTAGTCAAGATTCAACCATGTCAGGAGGTAACATATGATCAAGAACTGATGGTATTAAAGGAAAAAGTCTAAGCTGTACTGAAGGCTTTGGCAGAAAACAAGTCCCCAGGAACTGACAAAATACCAATTGAAATGTTTCAACAAACAAATGTAGCACTGGAAGCGCTCACTTGGCTATGCCAAGAAATTTGGAAGACAGCTACCTGGCCAACTGACTGGAAGAGATCCATATTTGTGCCCATTCCAAAGAACTGAACGTGGAAATTATCGAACAATATCATTAATATCATACACAAGTAAAATTTTGCTCAAGATCATTCAAAAGTGGTTACATCAGTACATCGTCAGGGAACTGCCAGAAATTCAAGCTGGATTCAGAAGAGGACGTGGAATGAGAGATATTGCTGATGTCAGATGGATCTTGGCTGAAAGCAGAGAACACCAGAAAGATGTTTAGCTGTTTTTATTGACTATGTAAAGGCATTCGACTGTGTGGATCATAACAAATTATGGATAACATTGCGAAGAATGGGAATTCCAGAACACTCAATTGTGCTCATGAGGAGCATGTACATAGATAAAGAGGTGGTCATTTGAACAGAACAAGGGGATACTGCGCGGTTTAAAGTCAGGAAAGGTGTGTGTCAGGGTTGTATCCTTTCACTATATTTATTCAATCTGTATGCTGAACAAATAATCCGAGAAGCTGGACTATATAAAGAAGAATGGGGCATCAGGACTGGAGGAAGATTCATTAACAACCCATGTTATGCAGATGACACAACCTTGCTTGCTGAAAGTAAAGAAGATTTGAAGCACTTACTGATGAAGATCAGAGACCACAGCCTTCAGTATGGATTATACCTCAACATAAAGAAAACAAAAACTGGACCGATAAGCAACCTCATGATAAACGGAGAAAAGATTGACGTTGTCAAGGATTTCATTTTACTTGGATCCATAACCAACGCCATGGAAGCAGCAGTCAAGAGATCAAACGATGCATTGCATTGGGCAAATCCACCGTAAAAGATGTCTTTAAAGTGTTAAAAAGCAAAGATGACACTTTGAGGACTAAGGTAAGCCTGTCCCAAGTCATGGTGTTTTCAGTCACCTCATATGCATGGGAAAGCTGGACAATGAATAAGGAAGATGGAAGAATAATTGATGCCTTTGAATTATGATGTTGGTGAAGAACACTGAATATACCGTGGACTTCCAGAAGAATGAAAAAAATCTGTTTTGGAAGAAGTACAGCCAGAATGCTCCTTAGAAGCAAGAATGGCAAGACTTCATCTCACATACTTTGGGCATGTTATGAGGAGGGACCAGTCCCTGGAGAAGGACATCATGCTTGGTAAAGTAGAGGGTCAGTGAAAAAGTGGAAGACCCTCAATGAGATGGATTGACACGGTGGCTGCAACAATGGGCTCAAGCATAACAATGATGGTGAGGATGGCACAAGACTGGGCAGTGTTTTGTTCTCTTTTATGTAGGGTTGCTATAAGTTGGAACCTACTTGACAACACCTAACAACAACCACAACAACAATAGCAAGAATCATTTGCTTCTTCAACTAGAGAGGACCTTAAAGATCACTCAGTCTAAACTTGTTTTATAGCCCAGTCCCAGGTAGAAGATGTGACTTGACATGGTCACGTGAGCCAGAATCATGATGGACTCAGGCCTTTTGCTTCTACTCTAGTGTTTTTCCGTTTTAGTTTGAACTTTGAGCTTCAGTCAAACAAAGTTACCTGCTTCCTCTTGTAGGCTGCTTCTGCTTAACCTCTCTTCCTTTAACGCAGTGACGTGTGATTACAAATAGAATAAAATGATGCTTACATAGGAACTGAGCATGGGAGCAAGGTCAAAGAAGAGAAGATGGTTGATTTCTGAAGAGTTTGTATCATTGCTTCTTGATAATTCAGTTGGTAGCCTTTGTGCTGCAGCATCCATCACAGGAAATACTTCCTACCCAGAGCATACCTCCTTCTCTGCAGAATGCTGTCAGATGGTTATCTGTTCAGTTCTGACAACCTCTCTAGGAGGCAAGCAGGTAGGCAAGCAGCCAATATGTATCTTTACAGCTGAACAAGAAGCTTTAAATATCATTCTCTTACCTTCCACATCTCACTTAGTAACCATGTGTTAGCCATTCTACTGTCTAAATGTTTCTTATTTCCACTCCATCTCCATTCATTGCCTTGGTTCAGACTCTTATCAGTGTTTGCCTGAACTATTTCAAAGGCTTATAATGAGTCTCCCACCTTTCTCTCTCCTCTCTGGTTCTTCTTCCACATTGATGCCAGAGGATCTTCCTAAAATCTAAGTCCAGTTCTCTCTTTCTTTCTTAAAATCCTCTACTTTTTATCCATCATGCATCAAGCTCCTTAGTGTGACTTACTAAGCCCACCACCATCTGTGCCCTGGCAGCCTCTTTAGTGTCATTTCCTGCCACCGTCTACCTTACACTTTGTGGTCCAGCATCATCATACTTTATTGGTTCACATCTCCGTGACTTTGCGTATGCTGTTACTTCTGCCTGGGATGCCCTCCCTCACTTATATATCTAGGAAACTTCTATTCATCTTCAAACCCAAACTCAAACTTCCCTAACCATGCCTTTCCCTACTCCATTATCCCTCTCTACCCCGTCCACAGAATTAAACACTTTCTGCTCTCTGCCACTTCCAACCCTTGTAATACTTCTGTTGTTGTACTTATACTACATTATAAATGTATTTATTTAAATGTCACATATGCCTTCCTGAACCCACTGTGAGTTTTTCGAGGGTATTGGCTTTTTACATTTTTTATTTAGTTAGATGTTGTTGTTGTTGTACTTCTACATGTACAATTCAGTGACATTGATTACATTTTTCAAGTTGTGCAACCATTCTCATCTTCCTTTTCTGAGTTGTTCCTCCCCCGTTAACATAAACTCACTGCCCCCTAAGGTTCCTATCTAATCTTTTGAGTTGCTGTTGTCAGTTTGATCCCATATAGATACTTCTTAAAAGAGCATAATGCTAAAGGCAGACATTTTTTACTAAAGTTAATCTAAGCTATTGTTTGGTTTTTAAGAGAAGGGTATTGGCTTTGATTCATCTTTGAATTTCCATCACTCAACATAAGGCCTGGAACATAAAAGCTATTAAATATACATATTTAACTGAGATATAATTGGCATTCCATAAGTTTACCCTTTAAAAATACACTCAGTGGTTTTTGTATATTCACAAGGTTTTGAAACCATCGCTACTGTCTAATTCCAGAACCATCCCAAAATGAAGCTCCATACCCATTAGTAATAAATCCCATTCTCCCTGTCCCCCAGGCCCTGGCCACTGTTAATCTACTTTCTGTCTCTATGGATTTGCCTATTCTGGGCATTTTATGTAAATGGAATCAGTCATACAAAATGGGGCCTTTTGTGTCTGACTTCTTTCATTTAGCACAATTTTTTGAATGTTCATCTATGTTGTTGTATGTATCAGTACTTTATTCTGTTTTATGGCTGAATAATATTCCATTGTAACACTATACCATATTTTGTTTATCCATGCGTTAATTGATGGCCATTTTGGTTGTTTCTAATTTTTGGCAATTATGGATAATGCTGCTATGAACATGCGTGTACAAGTTTTTGTGTGTCAATGAATATTTGAGTCAACAAATAAATGGGTGAACAGATGAAGACTTAATGTTTCATCATATGTCCTACGGCCAGCATATGAATTATAGCTTTTATTTCTTTTGGGCAGGTCTGGGTCGGATTGTCCAGGCTGAGGAATATCTATCCCAAGCCCAGTGGACAGTCCTCAAATCAACTGAATGCTGCTATGCCACCCACTCTTTATTACATCGGAACCTGGGACTTCTCTACATGGCTAAGGAAAACTATGAGGAAGCCCGTTATCATCTGGCCAATGATGTAAACAAGCTAAATGTTAATACCTCCATGTTTGTAAGAACAGCTCTGTTTAGTTTAGTTTTTGTTTTGTTTCAACAGAGCATTTCTCTAAAACTTTCTGTTTGCAAGTGACCACTTGGTGGGGTATTAGCAAGAACACAATTCTAACAACCTGAGTTCGGGCCTTTCCCCTTTCCTGGCTGCTCAACCTTGACATTTACATCACTGCCCTGAGCTCCAGTTGCTCTGAGGCTCATAAAGGGAGGCAGAGCAGCATATTGTTAGAAGAAAGTCTTTGTTTCGAGGCCAGCCCTATTGTTTTACTAGCCACATAGTCTTGGACAGATTATTTAACCACTCTGAGCCTTCTTTCATCACCTGTCACCACCAGAGACAGAAATAATAAAATAGTCCCTGCCTCACTGGATCATTGCAAAGATTAACAACAGGACAATACACATACAGCATGTTGACTGTTATTTTTATAAATAGCATCAGTGCCTACTTCAGAGTGTGGCTATTAAATTTAAATGAGATGATGTATATAAAAGTGCTTTATAGACTATAAGACTATACAAATGTTAGATAGGATAATCAGGTTATGACTGGGCGGTTCTTCCAAAATTTATGAGATTTCTGTTAGGATTTCAGTATTGGACAACATTACCAGAGAGTAAGAGTTCCTGAGCCTGAAATCTGGATTAGGTTAAAGTTTAGAGCCTCCATTCAGGTCACTTCTCTCTTCAGCCACTTCACTGGTCAATTCTCCCACTGGTTTCCTGACAGTGCACAATGTCCGTAAATTCACCAGAAACATTCTTGTGCTGGTTCTTCTCCATATCCTCTTGCCCCAAATCTATTCTCTGCCGTGCTCTGTACCCTGGGAGGCTGACCTCTATGAACTACACAACATGGACTCTCCTGGGTTTGGAGGGTAGGAGGCATGTCAGAGGAGTGGAGGTTGGGAAGAGAGAGAGGTCGGGGTATTTATTCTCTCTGCTGCCTTTTGGTCCCACTCCATTTCTGGCGATGGCAGTGTCCCTCTGTGGCCACAGCTCCTGTCAGGTGGCCCTCTTTCACAGTTGTAGCTCTTGCTGGGCCCTGGCAACCCCGTTGTCTTCCCTTGCCCTTTCAGGAGTAGGGATGGTGTCATGGTTTGAATTATGTCCCCCAAAAAACGTATGTATCAATTTGGCTAGGCCATGATTCCTGGTACTGTGTGATTTTCCTGTATGTTGTAAACCTGCCTCTATGATGTTAATGAGGGAGGATGGGTGACAGTTGTGTTAGTAAGGCAGGACCTGATCTATAAGACTGGATTGTGTCCTGAGGCAATCTCTTGAGATATAAAAGACAGAAGTAAGCAGTGAGACAGGGGGACCTCATATCACCAAAAAAGCAGTGCCTGGAGCAGAGCGCATCCTCTGAACCGGGGTCCCTGTGCAGAGAAGCTCCTAGTCTAGGGGAACACTGAAGAGAAGAAGGCTGACAGACAGGAAAAAGCCTTCCCCTAGAGCTAACGCCCTGAATTTGGACTTTTAGCCTACTTTGACTGTGAGGAAATAAACTTCTCTTTGTTAAAACCATCCACTTGTGGTATTTCTGTTATAGCAGCACTAGATGACTAAGACAGATGGTAATAGTTTTTGCTGTTGACAGTCCTTAGCTGCTTCACTAGCTCTTGTTGGTTCTTTAACCCTTCCATGTCTTTGTAAATAATCCATTCATTAAACTATCTTCATGTAACCCTTTTGAGGGTGCCATCTTTTTATGCCTGGGACCCTGACTAATACAATTCTTCACTTGTGTTTCCTCTCTGCACTCCATACCCTCCAACCAATGAGGCAGAGGTATATCCTGTCTTGAGCTAGGCCACACAGTTAAGAATTAGATCAAACTCAGATTCCTCAGCCTAGCTTTAAAATATAAAAACAGTTTTATGGATACATAGCATAAAATTCACCTGTTTCAAGTGTACAATTCAATGCTTTTTAGTAAATTTGCAGAGTTGTACAACCATCAGCACAGTCCAGTTCTGGAACATTTCCATTACCCGAGATACATCCCTTGTATCCATTTGCAGCCATTTCCCATTCTCACCCCTAGCCCCAGGCAACCACTTTCTGTCTTTAGAGATTTATTTTTTTCTGTATATTCCATATAAGTGAAATCATACAGTATGTGGTCTTTTGCATCTGGCTTCTTTCACTTAGCATAATTATTTTGAGAATCATCCATGTTGTTGAATATATCAATAGTCCGTTCCTTTTATTGCTGAGTAGTATTCCATCATCTCAGTATACCACAGTCTGTTTATCATTCACTGGTTGATGGATATTTGGGTTGTTTCCACTTTTTGGCTATTATGAATAATGCTGCAATGAACATTTTCATACAAGTCTTTGTGTGGACACATGCTTTTTTTTCTCGGGTGTATACCTAGGAGTGGAATTATTGGATTGTATGGTAACTCCATGTTTAACTGTTTGAGGATCTGCCAAACTGCTTTCCAAAATGACTACACCATTTTACATTCCCACCAGCAATGGATAAGGGTTCCAGTTTCTCCACATCCTCACCAACACTTGTTATTTTCCATCTTTTTTATTTTGGCCATCCTAGTGTGTGTAAAGTGGTGTCTCACTGTGATTTTATTTTACATTTCCCTAGTGACTAACAATGTTGAGCATCGTTTCATATGTTTATTAGTCATTTGTATATCTTCTTTGGAGAAATGTGTATTCAGATCCTTTGCCTTTTTTTTTTTTTTTTTAATATTAGGCTGTTTTTCTTCTTTTATTAAGTTGTAAAATTTCTTTATATACTAGATACAAGTCCTTTATCGGATCTGTGATTTGCAAAGGGAACTCAAGCACTCTCCTTCTTCCTTCTGCTTAGATATATTTTGCCAGTAGTGCATTTGGAACAGAGGATATCAGGACCTCAGGAGGCTACTTCCACTTGGCTAATGTCTTCCATAACCTTAACAAAGTGGATCTGGCAGACACGCTGTATACTAAGGTAAGTGAGGAATGTCAGAGCTTAACTTTGATACTTAGGCCCAGTATCTTACAATGAGTGTCAGACCATTCATGAGGAAATTGAGGCCCAGAGAGATGTAGTGACTTGCCCAAGGTCATACAGCTAATACATAGCATACTTCATTTCTCTTCCTTTCTGTTTCTCCACTACCAAAATAGACTAGTCCTGAGCATCCATAGAGTGATTAACAAGTAATGAATGATAGATCAGTAAAAACCAACCCCCTTCAAACAGACTGCCATGTTTGGCTGCACTCATAGGAACAAGTTAATGTGGGCATACTGGGGTGTGCGATGGGGAAGGAGAGGTTTTCAAAGGAAATTCATTGTTGAAAGGTCTTGTCAAGGCATCAGAGAACATGAGAGTACTTTAAAATTTCCATCTTTGTGTGTAAAAGATTTTAAACTGTATCTAAAATGTTAAAATGTCACTTATGTTCATACAGTAACAGCTCATTTATCAGGAAGTCACTTAGCAAGTGGCCATTTCTATGTGTGATACAGGCTCTTATGCTGTGACTATTGAATCTGATTTTGGACCCATTTCTCAGGAAGAGGCATTATGGTATATCAACAACAGATCCGAGTTTAAATCCTGGCTGTGCTATTTACTGGTTCATGCCAGAAGTCAAGTGCGATCTTAACTCCTCTGAGGTTCAATTTATTTATCTACAAAATGGGAATAATAAGAATAGTTACCTTGGGTTGGGGTGTTGTGAGGCTGTGATTATGGTGGGTTTGTAAAAGTTTAGCATTGTATGTGCTCGCCAAGTGGCAGCTATTGTTATTTAACCCTGTTAGGGTTACCTCCAGATCCACCTGGCACATGCTCTTCGTAGCCCATGGCTTGTCATGCTTATTTTGGCCAGGCCTGTTCTGGGCTCCTAAGGCTCCCTCAGCCTCCAGGCGCAGTGAGAGATGGAGTCTCCAGACTGTCAGGAAACCTGACCAGGTGCACTGCTCTCTCCAACTGGCTGGTCCAGTGTCCCAGCTCTGGTCTACTTGTCTGATTGCCATCTCCTTTCCCAACAGGTCACTGAGATCTGGTATAAATATTTGAATAATCATTACCAAGTCCTCTCACATTCTCGGCTCCAACAAATAGATTTACTGGGCAAAAAATTTGAGAACAACACTGGCTTGGGTAAGTGGCAGCTTTCCCTAGGAAGCAAAGCAGTGACTTCACCCATGAAACACACAGGCCTTGCCCATAAGAGGGAGGGCAGCTGTCCTTGTCACAAAGGGGACATCAGTGCCATCTTCCTCATTTTGCTGATGGGGAAAACTGGGACATGGAGATCAAAAAGATTTTACCAGTGTTGGCAGAATTCAGATCCCTAGCATCAGAAACAGCCTTTCAATGTGTCAACAAGGGAAAGATTTGGGGAAGAAAAAGACCCTGTCAGAGCTTCCCGTGATTTCTGCAGAGTATCCATTTCTTATGTGTGTTATCCCCTCAGGTCAAGTAAGACAAGGTATGTGCTCTAAACAGATATGCAATGTAGTTAGTGAGACAGAACATATATGCAATAACAAAAGAAATTTTGTAGGAGTACAAATTATGTTACAAGATGAGTCCCAGAATGAAGAGGACAGTTGAATGACACTGAAGGAAGACTACTTGGAGGAAAGAAGATTTTGAGCTAAGATTTTTTAAAATAATAACTTCATTGGTGTTTCTCTCATTATAAAACTGGTTCATGTTAAAGCAGAAAACTTGTAAATCAAAGAAAAGCACAAAGGAAAAAAAATTTCATCCATAGATATCCAAAGATAGCCAACCTTAACAGTATGGTATGTGTCCTTTTTTTTCCCTAAGTTTAAAACCTAAACCAAACCCACTGCTGCTGAGTTCATTCTGACTCATAGTGACCCTATAGGATGGAGCAGAACTGCCCCACAGGGTTTCGAAGGCTGTAAATCTTTACGGAAGCAGACTGCTGCATCCTTCTCCAGCAGATCGGTTAGTGGGTTCCAACTGCCAACTTTCCAATTAGAAGCCAAGTACTTAACCACTGCTCCACCAGGGCTCCTTTCTCTAAACTTAGTACTTATATCAGTGCTTTAAGTATCTGGCCCTTAATAACTGCTCAGTCATGGGTAACTGGAAACCCTGGTGGCATAGTGGTTAAGAGTTCAGCTGCTAACCAAAAGGTCAGCAGTTCAGATCTACCAGGTGATCCTTGGAAACCCTATAGGGCAGTTCTACTCTGTCCTATAGGGTCACTGTGAGTTGGAATCAACTCGACAGCAACAGGAATGGGTTACTAAAATAGGAACAAAAACTGCTGGGGGAGATAGTAAACAGATTCACATGGGAAACAGAAAGGCTTTTGCTTAAGCATCTTTGGAGTCCCTGGCTTATGCAAATGGTTAACACACTCAGTTGCTAACCAAAAGTTTGGCAGTTTGAATTCACCCAGAGGCACTTGGAAGAAAGGCCTGGCAATCTACTTCTGGAAAATCAGCCACTGAAAACCAGTGGAGCACAGTTCTGAACTGACACACATGGGGTCACCATGAGTCAGAATCAACTCCATAGCAACTGGTACTGGTACTGGTAAGCATCTTTGTATTTGGGGAGAAGAATTAAGCTGCGACACCTACTAGCAGCCCCGGCTCCATTTTCTCAGCTATAAAATGCAGGCAGAAGAATAGGACTAAGGAATCCTGCTGTGGCAAGTTCCCTGTATTGGGGAGCCTAAGAGATCTAGAGTTCAGGACTCTGAAAAAGAGAAGCCTTAACAACTTTGAGACCTGTGGGAGTGAGCATGTTCTTAGATTACTCTGATAACGACATGCCAGGCAAAGCTGGAGAACTGCCGTAATCTGCCCAGCTTCCTGCTCTGCCTGTGGAGGCAGTCCTCCAGGTGAAGAGCTCGCAGTGGCTGTGCTGTCTCCACCAGCGCCTCTGGAATGAGGCTTTGGCAGGAGACCAGGCGCCCTCACAGCTGTGTACCTGCTGATGAGGGCAGACACAGCCTCCTAGGGTCTGTTTCTTCCCCTCCCTTTCCAACGCAGATGAAGCCCATGAAGCAGAAGCCATTCGGATCCTGACGTCAACCTTGAGCATTCGAGAATCTACGTCTGACAGAGACCCAGAAAAAACTGTCTTTGTTCTGAAAACTCTGGTCTTGCTTTACTACCTGATGATGAATTATTCAAAGGCAAGTTTCCTTAGAAAAGCAGCATGTCTAAAATAGAGATAAAAATTCCTCCAGTTGAAATGAGCTATGTTTTGCCCAATTCCACCAGCTTTTGCCCTCAGAGCAAGTCCTCACTCCAAAAAAGTTCCGATGCTCATGACATTTCTCATTCAGTTGAGTCCAGCCTGCATAATGGAAACAGGATTGTCTTCTTCCCTCAAAGGGGCCATCCCCAGGTTGCATAGGGAAACTGAGGGTAGGGCAGTGCCTGGAAGCCTGCAGGGCAGGAGGGCTCTGGGAAGACCTCAGAAGAATGGAATGGTAGCTCTGTCTACACTCGGTGAGTTCCCTGTTGCTGGAGGGGTTCAGGCAGAAATGAATTGCCATGAAAAGATTAGAAAGGTAACCATTTTTTAGAGTGCCCATTTCATACCGGTCTTTACATGAATTTATCATGTTTAATTCTCATATGAACCTTTTGAGGTAGTCACTTGATTATCGCCAATTTACAGATAAGGAAACTGAGGTACAGAAAGGGTCAATTATTTGCCCAGTGTCTCACAGAAATCAAGTGGCAAATCTCAGATCGATTGATTGATTCATTCGTTCATTCAGATATTTATTGAGTACCTACCACCATTCTGGGGACTTGGAGATTGAGTGGTGAACCAGATAACTTTTCTATCTTCACAGAGCTTGTGTTCTTTGGAGGATGGGAAGTCACAATAAACAAGCAAACATATAAATATGTAATAATTTCAGATAGTGAGAAGTGCTATAAAGAAAAAAAAGCAGGCAAGGGGAGAGAGAGTGAGGCTAGAGGAGGCCTTTTTTTGTGGGTGATATGGGAAAATTTTAGGTTCCCTCTCTTCTTCCTCTCTCTCTTTCTTCCTTCAGCAGCTTTTACTAAGCACCTACTGTATACCAGAGCCTGCTCTGAGGAGCTTATAGTCAATGGGCTATAATAGAGTGTGATGGTGAAGCTCAGGGCTCTGAGGGAGCACAGAGGTGGGACACTGACGCTGCCTGGGGTAGGGCTAGGAGTGGTCAGGGAAGAGGAAGACATTTCCACTGAATATTCAAGTTTACATTAGACAAAAACATCTTTTCTACAGTGTAGAGTCCAATTTTCACTGTATACTCAAGGAAGTCATTATCCCAAGGCATGTTAGTATATGAGATCTACAAAAGGCCTTAAGTGGAAGGGACACATTTATAACTCAAAAGTCTTTATTAGGCTATCTTCTTTTCAGTGAAGCCTTCCCTGGCCCCCTTGTCTAAAATTGCAAAACCTCACTACCACCACTGACACTTCTATCCCTCTTTCTTGCTCCCCCCCCCCCCCCGTTAGCACTTATTATTTCAGGTACTATCATGTTTTACTTATTTATCTTGTTTATTATCTCTCTCCCCTACTAGATGATAAGTTTCATGAGGGCAGGAATTTTCTGTCTGTAGTCACAATACTTGGAACACAGTAGCCATTCAATAAATATTTATAAGAAGGAAGGAAGGAAATAGAAAGGGGTTGGGGGAGAACCAGAGTCCATTCCAAGATGTCCTGTGGAGCCTCTGTCCAAGTCAAAACCCTGGACTACGTGGCCCCAGGACTGCTCCAGGATGTAATTTTATTTGTAGCACATATTACCTCTATGCCTCCCAATGTTGGTCCAAAGGGCCATGATTAAAATCCTGCGAAGATCCCACTTTGCTAGGAAGACATACTTAGTTTGTCCCTAGTTAATCAAGTCAAATGCGTTTTTCTGGTGTCCCCTGCCCCACCCAGCACACATTTGGCCAGCTATAAGGGCCCAGTGTGTGCTCACAAGTTTACTATCAAGAAACAAAGTTTAGTAGGAGCTCAGTGGCTAGGATGAGAAGCTGGTGGATCCTCTCCCATGTTTCTGGAGTTGCGCATAGATGGGGCTTCTTAACATTATGCTTTCCTGTGACAACCTCCTTTTGTCATTGCAATTCTATTTCAGGCCCAGGAATATGCCATGGAAGCCTTCATCCTAGCCAAAGAAAAGCTTAGTGTCCACGAACAAAGCACCATTCAAGAGTTATTAAATCTCATCTCAGCCGAAGAATCTCATCCTGAGTGACTCATGAGCTCCACGTCAGGAGCTATAAAAGGGGCAATTGAAAGTCTTATATACCCCAGCCTTACACACTACTTTGAGGTACTATGGATTGCTGAAATTTCCACCTTCTTCCCCTAGAACTGCACACATACCTGTGATTTTATTGTTACAGAGCATATGTGAGGACAAGTAGGCATAGAAAGGCATAGAAATTAGTAAAACTAACTTTGTGGTGCTGAGATGTTTGTTGTTTATCATGACCTTTGTACTTAGTATCATTACTCGACTTTGAATAATATGCTGTTAGATCACAAATATGGTAATGGTAATTAAACTGCAAATAATTAGTCATATCTCAGAGAAGTTTCCCAGTGATGCATGTTTCATAGGTCTTTGCCAAAGAAGGAGGTAAGGAATGGAGCTATATTGGAGCAACGTTTCTCTATTCTGCTGGAATTGAATTAGCATTAATCTGAAGTAGATTGCGATTTTTAAAAAGGCCCATTATAATTCTTAGAGCAATCACTAAGAAAATAACTCCAAAAATAGTTTAAAATCAAAGAATTAAAATGGTACACTAGGAAGTATCCACTTAATACAGACCATACCAAAAAACCAAACCTGTTGCCGTTGAGTCAATTCTGACTCACTGAGACCCTATAGGACAGAGTAGCGCTGCCCCTTAGAGCTTCCAAGGAGCAGCTGGTGGATTCGAACTGCCGACCTGTTGATCAGCAGCCGAGCTCTTAATCGCTGTGCCACCAGGCTTCCATCTTAATACAAAAGATGCCAGTAAAAGAAGAACCGAGGAACAAAAAGGACATGAGACATAGGGAAAAAAAAAAAAGAGCAAAATTGCAGACATGAGTAATGGGTCTTTGCTAGAAAAGGCCCCTGGGCCTCACAAGGGGTCCAGGTATGGACTGGCTGAGATACCGTTCCAGGCTGATGTCTTTCTTTTCTCAGTGATTTGAAGCAGCCGTGAGCCGCCTATACTGACTAGGGGAGAAAGACTCTGAAAGGTGATTTGGTGGAGGGGACAGACTGCAGGACTTGGAGTCAGATACAAGTAGGTTCAAATCCCAACTTCCTCTAACATAATAAATTTGTGATCTTGATCCCCCTATATCCTTATTCATTATTGTTGTAATATGTCCCGGATATGGCCACAGCTGTATCAACTCCTCCCATTGTAATGACTCTGGTCATTTTTATCTCCCTTAGCTCCTCTCCAGACTCACCAAGCAGCCTGCCAATTAGCACTTGGCTTCCTGAGTAAATCTGCACCCAGGGAGAGAATATGCATGTCAAGGGCCTGTGAGAGACTTTTACATTCCATACTGTAAATCAATTAGCTCAGATGCAATAAAAATGTCAGATTGGGTCCCCTGTCCCTTCAACTCTTGGTAAAATCAGCTGGAAACCCCCTTCCACACATTTGGACATTGTAATGTTACCACAAATTGTGGATCTGAGCCACTTGCCGCAAAAACCAATACTGAGACGGGTGAGGTGAGCAGCAAGAGGGTTTTATTGTATATCGATATACAGGAGACAGAGGGGAATGAGCTTCTCCAAAAGACCGGTCTCCCCGACTGGAGACTGACTGAAAGTTTTGTATGAACAGGATTATAGTTTCTCTTCAAGGGTGGTCACATTCTGCGCGTCCCAGATGATCTAACTTCTTACTGGCAATCCTTGAAAGTTATTTGGCACCGTTAGTCATGATTGTCACATCACAGATGAGTTAATCCTAGTCCTTGAGGGTTATCAATGTGTTCTGCCACTCTCCAAGGAGAAACTTTAATCAATCTTACTGGACTAGGAGGAGGGAGAAAGAAGAAGGAAAAAAAGAAACTATCATGAGGAAAAGCAGGGGCTAGTAATGGTGGGAAGCAATGGTGGTAATTGAGCTTATGCAGCCTGTTCCAGTAACACTTCTCCAAAATGACTATGAAGTCACTGGGGCTTACTTTTCTTCCAGTCATCTCTCACCCCAGTGTTCAGCTTCAGTTGAAGCCTCAGTTGTCACTCTGCATCTTGGGCTGTTTCTTCATCGTAGGTACACAGCTCCTTCTTGATTCTCACCCCTCAACCCAAAATATGAAGCAACTCTTCGAACAGATAGACTCTTAATGAAGGTTGGGGGGACGAGTATCAATGACTTTTCAGCAGATAATTTAAAAGAGAATATTAGAACTTCTCTATTTGAAAATAAGTCCTTAAAAGTTTTTTTTTTTTTTCCCTCTTCTTTTAAAAGGTATTGTTGAAGTTTATTTTGTCAGGCAGTTCAGTTAACTTGCGGATCAGTTGGATTCAAGGCTTGTTTTTAAGCTTTATAGGGTGAATTTACAGTACTTTTACTCCTGGCTGTGGTTCTCAAAGTGAGGTTCGGGGATCCCTGGAGCTCAGAGGGTTCAGAAGGTCCTTCCTTTTCCACTACGTATTTGTGTAGGGCCAGATTTTCTTCATATACTTTTAACCTAAACAACGTATCACAACAGTTTGAATGCAGAATCAGATATGAAAATCCAGTTGTCTTCTCTTAAACCAGACATTAAATAGATTTGCAAATAATGTAAAACAGTGCTATTCTTCTCACTAAACTTTTATTTGGGGAAATATAGTTATTTTAGTATAGAAATATGTTACTTATACTAACACGCAGTAGGTTTACTATTGTTTTTTTTTTTTTTAAATAATAAGTATTTAAAAATTTCTAAGTTTATTTTCTGATATGGTAACTATTGATAGCTATGACCCACATCAAAAAAAGCTCTTTGGGGGTCCTCAGCAATTTTTAAGAGTGTCAAGGGCCGGTAGACCAAAAAGTAAGAACCGCTGCTCTAGATTTAACTCTTCAGTGATCTCTACTGATTGCTTTAAGTGTTCAGTGAGATTTCTTTAATCTTACTGAATGGAATTAGAATGTCTGTTAGTGTTTTGTGAGTTAGAAAATTGTTCAGCTTATACCTCCCTGGCAGTTGTTCTCTGTTGGGCTTCATGAAATCTCACCCTATGCAGGTACAGATTAGCATTCAGCCAAACCTAAAGGGGATTCGTATGCAGATTTCTGGAACTTTTTTTCTGTTTATCTCCTGTTGACTGGTACTCTGCCTTGCATGTTTCAGCTGCTTCAACTTACCCAAACTCTGATTGTCAACTTAGCAAGACTTTCATATTCTGCTTGGGTTCCCCTTTCCAGTGCCATGTCCCTAAAAGTGCCTCAAGGTAGAAAGCAAAGATGTTCCCTTCTCTCACAGATTATACTTCTTCACCACCTATTACCCCAATGTCTAAAAACAGTTGCTTCATATAACTAGTCCAGTTTTGTAGTTGTTTACAGTGGGAAGGAAAGTTCTGTACGAGTTTCTCCTTGATGGCCAGAAATGGAAGTTTCAGATTGATTTTGATACACTGATGTTTGTGTTTAGCAACCTTCTTTGCTAAACTCTTATTAATTCTAATAATTTAGCTGTAAATTTAAAAAAGTTCTATATACACTATCATATAGTTTGTGAATAATAATCATTTAATTTCTTACTTTTAAATTACATTTCTTGCTTACTACACTAGCTCAGACCTTCAGTACAATGTTGATTAGAAATAATGATGGTGGTAATCCTTGTCTTTTTCCTGATCTCAAGGGGAAAGCTTTCAATATTTCAACATTTAGTCTGATGTTTGCTCTAGGATTTTTGTAGATATTCTTAATCAGGTTAAAGAAGTTATGTTTAGTTTGCTAATGAGTAGTTTTATCAAACTAATTTTCTGTATATATTGAAATATGATCTTATTCCTTTAATCTGCTTATGTGAATTATATTACTTTATTTTCACTCCTGGGATGTGCTTAACTTGATCATGCTGCGTTATCAGTATATTGCTGGTTTTGGTTTGCTAAGATGTTATTTAGTATTTTGAGATCCATGTTCATGAGACTAGCCTATAGTTTTCCTTTCACATACTGTCCTTCTTGAGTTTGGGTATCAAAGTTATGATAACTTCATAAAATTTGATGGTGAATATCCTCTTCTTTGTATACTATATAGAAGAGTTTATGTGAGTTTGGAATTATTTCTTCTTAAATATTTCATAGAATTTGCAGGTGAAACCATCTGGGACTGGAGTTTTCTTTAGGGAAATTTTTTTTTTTTTATTTGTACTTTAAGTGAAAGTTTACAATTCGAGTTAGTCTCTCATACAAAAATTTATACGTACATTGTTATGTGACCCTAGTTGTTCTCCCTATACTGTGACAGCACACTCCTCCTTTCCATCCCAGATTTCCCATGTCCATTCAACCAGCTCCGACCCTCTCTACCTTCTTATCTCACCTCCAGACAGGAGCTGCTTTAGGGAAACATTTTGACTACAAATTAAATTTACTTAATGCTTATAGCATTATTCATGTTTTCTGTTTCTTCTTGAGTCAGCTTAAATAATTTATATTTTTCTAGGAATTTGTCCTTTTTTTCTAAATGTTCATATTTGTTGGCAAAAACATTCATTTAGTCTTTTGTTATTTTTCTAATCTGAAGCATTTATAGTGCTGCCCACTTTTTCATTACTGATATTGGTTATTTGTGTTATATAGCCATTTTTCTTGGTCAGTCTTACCACAGGTTTGTCAATCCATTATTTTTGTCTTTGCTGACCCATCCAAATATATGTTTATTTTCTACTTTATTAATTTTCTACTGTTATATTTATTATTTTCTTACTTCTGTGTTTTTTGGGTTTGCTCTTTTAACTTCTTTTGATGGATATTTAGTGTTTTAATTTTCATTCTTTTTGCTTTTCTAATAGTTACACTTAAGGCTAAAAATTTTCCTCCAAATACTTTAGTTGCGTCCTACATATTTTTATTATCATTTTGTTCTAAATAGTTCTTAATTTTTTAAGACTTGAGTTATTTAGAAGTATTTTTAATTTCTAAAAGAAAGTGATTAAATTACTTCTTTGTTATTGATTTCTAGTGTAATTTTTTTGAGATCCTAGAATATGCTGTGTAGAATCTTGATTTTTTGGAATTGGTTGAGATTGGCTTTACGCGCCAGGATATAGTCAATATTTGTAAATGTTCTGTGTGTGGTAGAAAATTATGGATACTCTGCAGTGCTCTCTATATGTCCACCAAGTTTATTCATCACATTTTTCAAATCTTACATATCCTTGCTATATCTGTAGGTATATATATATATATATATATATACATATATATATATATATATACATATATATATATATATATATATATATATATATATATGTATTTCAGTCTATTTCTGAGAAAGGTATGAAGAACCTCCAAATATAATTGTGGAGTTATCTATTTTTCTTTGTGGTTTTGTTAATTTTTACTTTATATATTTTGAGTCCATATTATTAGACATGTACAAATTTAAATATTATATTTTCCTAGTGAGTGGAATATTTATTTTTATATTATGAAGTGATTATCTTTATCTCTAGTAATACTTTTGACCCTTAGAGTCTAACTTGGTCTATATTAGTATAGCTATACCCATTTCCTTTGGGTTGGTATTTGCATGGTATTCTGGATTGCCAGTTATTGACTAGGCATCATTATAATTCCCTTCAGTGTTTATCTCTGCTTTGAAGGGGAAGCTTGAAACTGCAGTTCCTAGGATTCCTTTCTTTTTAAGATTCTGGATTAAATTCTGCCAATGAGGGGCAACTGCATCTCTACTGTGGTGGTAGCCAGGCACAATCTAGTTGTTCTGGGCTCAGGCTGATGGCAGCTGTGGTACTTGTGGTCCATTAGTCCTTTGGATTAACATTTCCCATGTGTCTTTGAGAATGATGATTCCCTTTGTTCCAGATGGGATGGGACCAGTAGATGTATCTTAGATGACTGCTTGCAAGCTGTTAAGACCACAGATGCTACTCACCAAAGTAGGATGTAAAACATTTTCTTTATAAACTATGTTATGCCAGTTGACCTAGATGTCCCCCGAGACCATGGTCCCCAGCCCTCATCCCAGTAACTCAGTCCCTCAGGGTGTTCGGATGTGTCTATGAAATTTCTGTGACTTTGCCTTGGTCATGTTGTGCTGACTTCCCCTATAATGTGTACTGTCTTTCCCTTAACCAAAGTTACCACTGTCTACTATATAGTCGGTGATTTCTCTTCCCAACCCCTTCCCTTCCTCATAACAATCAAAGATTGTTTCTTTCTCTGTGTAAACCTTTTCTTATAATAGTGGTCTCATACAGTATGTGCCCTTTTGTGACTGACTTATTTCACTCAGCGTAATGCCCTCCAGATTCATACATGTGAGATATTTTGCAGAATCATCACTGTTCTTTATCACTGAGTAGTATTTCATCGTATGTATGTACCATAAGTTGTTTATCCATTTGTTGATTGGCACTTAGGTTGCTTCTTTTTACTATTGTGAATAATGCTGCAATGAACATGAATATGCATATGTCTGTTCGTGTGACAACTCTTACTTCTCTAGGATATATTCCTAGGAGTGGAACTGCTGGATCATATGGTATTTCTGTTTGTAGATTTTTAAGGAAGTGCCATATTGTTTTCCATAGTGGTTGTACCATTTTACATTCCCACCAGCAGTGTGTAAGAGTTCCAATCTCCCAGCAACCTCTCTAACATTTGTTATTTTCTTTTTTTCACTAGTTGGGGTGAGATGGTATCTCATTGTCATTTTATTTTTCATTTCTCTAATGGCTAATGTGGAGCCCTGGTGGTGCAGTGGTTAAGAGTTATGGCTGCTAACCCAAAGGTTGGCAGTTCAAATCCACCAGCCCCTCCTGGAAACCCTATGGGGCAGTTCTACTCTGTCCTATAGGGTCGCTATGAGTCGGAATTGACTCGACGGCAACGGGTTTGTTTGTTTGTTTTTAATGGCTGATGATTGTGAGCATTTCCTCATGTGTCTGTTACCTGCCTAAATGTCTTCTTTGGTGAAGTGTCTGTTCATATCCTTTGCCTATTTTTTAATGGGATTGTTTGTCTTTTTATTGTTACAGTGTTGCAGTATTTATAGATTTTAGAGATTAGACCCTTGTTGGATGTGTCATAGCCAAATTTTTTTCCCCAGTCTGTAGGTTCTCTTTTTACTCTTTTGGTGAAGTTTTTGATGAGCATAAGTGTTTAATTTTTAGGAGATCCCAGTTATCTAGTTTATCTTCTGGTGTTTGTATATTGTTAGTTATAGTTTGTATCCTATTTATGCCATGTGTTAAGTCCCCTAGAATATTTTCTATTTTTTCTTCCATAATCTTTATAGTTTTAGGTTTTATGTTTAGGCCTTTGATCCATTTTGAATTAGTTTTTGTGTATAGTGTGAGGTATGGGTCCTGTTTCATTTTTTTTACGGATGGACATCCAGTTTTGCCAACACCGTTTGTTAAAGAGACTGTCTTTTCCCCATTTAATGGACTTTTGGCCTTTGTCAAAGATCAGCTGGCGGTAGGTGGGTGGATTTATATCTGAGTTCTCAATTTTGTTCCATTGGTCTGTGTGCCTGTCATACCAGTAACAGGCTGTTTTGACTACCATGGTTGTATAGTAGGTTCTGAGATCAGGTAGTGTGAGGCCTCCTACTTTGTTTTCTTATTCAGAAGTGCTTTACTTATCCAGGGCTTCTTTTCTTGCCATGTAAAGTTAATGATTAGTTTTTCCATCTCATTAAAGAATGCTGTTGGTATTTGGATCGAGACTGCATTATATCTGTAGATCACTTTGGGTAGGATTGACATTTTTACAACGTTGAGTCTTCCTATCCATGAGCATGGTGTGTTTTTCCATTTATGTAGGTCTCTTTTGGTTTCTTGCAGTGGTCTGAAAGTATTTTTATTTTGACTTCATTTCTTTCTTTTTCTTTTCTTTTCTTTCTCTCTTTTTTCTTTTGACTCTTCAATTAAAATATATCTCATTTTAATATATATTGATGCAGGACATAATCTCAATCCTAAAGATCTCTGTGAAATGTGGTTTTATTTAACACCAAAGGTATAATAAGCAGGTTGAAAAGAACCAGCAGTTCTGGTGATTTTTATGTCTTTTATAAGAGTGTCCTTTATCTTTCCATCAGGTAATCACATCTTTCCTAAGCATCTTCAATAGAATTTTCAGGGGTGGAGTTGAGGGATCATCCCTGAAAGGCCTGGCTAAATCTTATCTACCACCAAGCACATATGTACTGGTACATTTATGTTGTCTATAAACTTTAAGGAGCCCTGGTGGTGCAAAGGTTAAAGTTGGTGGTTTGAACCCACCCAACGGCTCGTGGGAGAAAGTCCTAACAATCTGCTCCTGTAAAGATTACATTGTAGAAAACAGTATGGGACAGTTTTACTATGTCACATGGGATCTCTATGAGTCAAAATCAACGTGATGGCAAACAACAACAACATGAACTTTTATTTAACAAAAAATAACTTTGAGTAGTTGCTCTGCATCCTTATTATATAACACTTTATTGAAAACTGTGTATCTATGCTGTGCCATAGGTCCTCAGATGACCAAGATTAAAACTAAACTGCTTTACCACCAGTAGGCCTCACTATGTCCCACTGCAGATAGACATAATACAAATGAGGTGTCTCTGTGTTCACAGTGGCTCTGAGAAGTGTGACATCTCTCAAGCTTAATAGGCTATAACAACATAAACATTGTAAAAGTAAATATTACAAAAAAGATGGTGACCCACTATTTGTTTTTTTTTTCTTTTTATTGTACTTTAGATGAAGATTTACAGAACAAATAGTTTCTTATTAAACAGTTAGTACACATATTGTTTTATGACAATGGTTAACAACCCCATGACATGTCAAGACTGTACCTTCTCAAACTTGGGTTCCCTATTACCGGCTTTCCTGTCCCCCCGCCTTCTGGTTCTTGTCCCTGGACTCTTGTACCCATTAGTCTCATTTTGTTTTATGGCACTGTCTAATCTCTGGCTGAAGGGTGAACCACGGGAATGACTTCATTACTGAGCTAAAAGCGTATCAGGGGGCCATACTCTGGGGGTTTCTTCAGTCTGTGTCAGGCCAGTAAGTCTGGTCTTCTTTTGTGTGTTAGAATTTTGTTCTACATTTTTCTCCAGCTCTGTCCAGGGCCCTCTGTTGCCCTGTCAGAGCAGTCAGTGGTGGTAGCTGGAGACTATCTAGTTGTACTGGACTCAGTCTGGTGGAGGCTGTGGTAGTTGTGGTCCATTAGTCCGTTGGACTAATCCTTCCCTTGTATCTTGTTTTCTTCACTCTCCCTTGCTCCCAAAGGGGTGAGACCAATGGAGTATCTAAGATGGCTGCTCACAGGCTTTTAAGACCCAAGAAGCTACTCACCAAGGTAGAATATAGAACATTTTCTTTATAACTGTCTTATGCCATTTGAGCTAGATGTTCCCCGAGACCATGGTCCCCTCAGCCCTCTGCCCGGCATTTCAGTCCCTCAGGGAGTTTGGATGTGTCTATGGAGCTTCCATGACCTTTCCTTGTACAAGCTGTACGGGCTTCCCCAGTATTGTGTATGGTGACGCACTATTTGAATGATAGAACTGTGACATCATTTAACTTGACAGAAAAACTATGTCTTTTCTTATATTCATCAAGATTGATGGAACCTGATGTAGATAAATATTTTACTTAATATACAGTAAAGAACTGCTAGTACTTTTCAACCTGCTTATTATACCCTTTGGTGTTAAATAAAACCATGTTTAACAGAGATACTTATTTGCAAATTCACCTACTTGATAAATTTATCTGTAACCCCAAAATCAACGTTGTTGTTATTAGGTGCTGTCAAGTCAGTTCTGACTCATAGCAACCCTATGTACAACAGAATGAAACACTGCCCAGTCCTGCACCATCCTCACAACGCTTATTATGCTTGAGCCCATTGTTGCAGCTACTGTGTCAGTCCATTTCATTGAGGGTCTTCCTCTTTTTTGCTGACCCCCTACTTTACCAAACATGATGTCCTTCTCCAGGAACTGATCTCTCCTGATAACATGTCCAAAGTATATGAGATGTAATCTCTCTATCCTTGCTTCTAAGGAGCATTCTGGCTGTACTTCTTCCAGGATGGATTTGTCCATCATTTTGGCAGTCCGTGGTATATTCAATATTCTTTACTGACACCATAATTCAAAAGCATCAATTCTTCTTCGGTCTCCCTTATTCATTGTCCAGTTTTCACATGCATATGAAACGATTGAAAACACCATGACTTGGGTCAGGCACACCTTAGTCTTTAAGGTGACATCTTTTTCATGGTCTTTTGTGGACATGCTGTAAGGGCTAAAATAAATTAGAAGTAAAATAGAAAAAAGAAAAAGAGAGGCTTAATTCTACCTTTTGAAAAAGGGAGACATTCCTCTTCCCTTTTCTTAGAGCATTTACTTTAGAAAACATGTAATTGTAAGTTATTTCTCTGCCTCTTTGAAATTAATGTAAATCTTTTTAAAGACTAAGTAAGTTTTTGCAAGTTTTACAACCAAGGAATGTTTCCTCAAGGACCTGGAAGTCATCTTTTTGACATATAATCAATTAAGGAGATAGTACCCCTATCTCCCAGTTTCCTAGGAGGATAGGAGCTTAACTTCACCTGGAACTTGATTCCAAGTTGCAGACATACCTCTGGTCATAAAAATATGAGAACTTTATGTTTTTCTTTGGGCAAAGGTAATTAGCAAACAAAGGTGGCTATCCCAATTACCAGGTGAATTTAAGATGAACTAGGTATGACAAATGGTGCTGTCAAATCCTCTTACCTGAGGTTGGTTATCATTTATTTATCTTGGGAACATGTATGAAATGGATCGTATCTGCTTGGCTACATAAGGGATAAAATTCCTTTCTGTCTGCACTGTATTCAGTAGATTGCCTGTGATGTACATCACATTCTGTTTTAATGCTTATTCAATAATAAAACTGTTTTCTTTCTCTTCTACTTTTGTGAACAGTTTGTTTCAGTTGGCACAAGATTTTGTTTTTAGTTACGCTTCCCCAACAATGTGCAGAGCAGCAAAAAATTTGAGTTGCTTGATGCACGTGTTCCCAGCTAAGGTTGAACAAGGTGATTCTCTGCCTTCTTGCTTCAGCTCTCATAGTTTCCTTTTTGTGATCTATTTAGTGCCAAGTTTTTAGCATTGTTATGCTTTTTGTTGTTGATTTCACTGTTTAAAATGGCCTCCAAATATAGTGCTGAATTGCTGTCTAGGTGTTCCTTAGTGCAAAAAGGCTATGATGTGCCTTAAGGAGAAAATACATATGTTAGATAAAGGTCATTCAGGCATGTGTTATAGTGCTATTGGCTGTGAGTTCAATGTTAATGACTCAACAATGTATACTTTAAAAAGGTATCTTTAAACAGAAATACACATAAAACAAGGTTATGTATTGATTGGTTGATGAAAATGTTCTGAACAGAAGCTCACAGGAACCTGGCCTTATATTTCTCCCAGAGCAATGGTTCAGTATCCCCTAATTCAATATTTGTGGCAATTTTATAGAACATAACCGTTGCAAATAAGAGAATCAACTGTATGTGAATACAGAGAATCAACTATATATGCATATACAAATACATAGTTTCATTAGCTAATAGATACTTAAACAGTAGCAGGATTTAAAATAAGATGAACTAGATATTGAGCTCATGATATAAAACCAGGATTACATATTATAAATGTTGTCCCGTGCTTGTGAACTTTATGAGGATTGTTGATCTCCCAGAAGATCTTAATGAACAATCCATCCCACATACAAAAAAAAATTTTCAGTGAAAAGAGACCATTGATAATTTGAAAGTCAAGTTTCACCACAAGAAAAAAATGGATGTAGGGATTGAGAAAATAGTGACCAAAAATGACTGCCTGAGTTTTTTTGTTTTGTTTTGCTCTCCTGGTTTGTGCAAGTGGTTTGTGTTGAGCCTGCAAGAGGAGCAGGTTTGTGGGGGAGAGGTAAGAACATGAATTCAGTTTGGGGCATGGTGAGTTTGAGATATTTATGAGACATCTGAGGAGATATGAGAAGTAGGCAATTGGGTATGCAATCTGACATTAAAGAAAGAAACCTGGTTCAAGAGATAAATTTGATAGCGTCCTGTAGATGGTAATCAATACCATGGTAATGAGTGTCAAAGAGCACGACCGGAGTCTCTGTTAAAATGAAAACAAAGAGTTTATTGAAGGAATAAAGTGATTTGAATCAGGCAGCACCTAGTGAGGACTCACCAGGGTGCTCCGATATTCTGAGGGATAAGTGAGTTTTTTACACAGAAAAGTAGGGAAAAGAGTACGTGACTAGAATCATGGGGGCTTTGGGATTACCCACGGTTACAAGACAATAGCAAGTTGAAATTTTATGAAGTTAGCTAATTTATTTTCTAACATACATTTCTTGAAGCCAACTTAGTAAGCTATGTATACATTCTTCCTGAGGCCTGCTGTGCAGGCATTCTTCTGAGATCATTTTGACAGACATCTGCTGACAAACATTTCTTCACAAACCACATTCTTGTCCCCTCTGTTTTTTGCCGAGGTTGGTCAAATTTTCACATGAAATTGCAGCTCTAAATCACAGGCCTTATTCTTTAGGAAGGCAGAAAGGAGGACTTTCAACAAGTTTAATTCAATAATATCGCTTAGATTTAGACCTAGGACAGTCATTTATAATCATGCCAAGCATCTCAATTTTAGAGTACCCTCACACAGCCATAACTAACTGACCTTTGAGTAAGGGATTTACAATCTATTTTCTAATATGGTCTCTTCACCTTTGCAAATATTTGCAAGACCCTTTCCTGGAAAATTACCTAAACAATCATTACTGCAATCTTTGCTGTTACAGCCTGCTGAGAAAACAATTACCTTCTTTTATCTAGTTTAAACTATACCACTTTTCAAGTGCCTTTACAAACATATCCAAAAACAATGGCTATGAGCTGCTTTTTTCAAAATTAATGATAAGCAAAAGTAAAGCAGCCTAAAATAGAGTTTTTAAAACAAGATGGACACATGGAAACTGAATAATAATCTGCTTACACATCAATGGGTAATAGAAGAAATCAGAGATGGAATTAAAAAATTCCTAGAATCAAATGAAAATGAAAACACATCATACCAAAACCTTTGGGACACAGCAAAGGCAGTCCTCAGAGGACAATTTATAGCAATAAATGCACATATCAAAAAAGAAGAAAGGGACAAAATCAAAACATTAACTACAGAACTCAAACAAATAGAAAGAGAACAACAAAAAAAGCCTACAACCACCGGAAGAAAGAAATAGTAAAGATCAGAGCAGAAATAAATGAAATAGAGAACAGAAAAACAATAGAAAGAATCAGCAAAACCAAAAGTTGGTTCTTTGAAACAATCAACAAAATCGACAAACCACTGGCCAGACTGACAAAAGAAAAACAGCAGAGGGCACAAATAACCCAAATAAGAAATGAAATGGGGGACATTACAACAGACCCAACCAAAATAAAAAGGATTATAACAGAATATTATGAAAAACTATATTCCAACAAATTTGAAAACCTAGAGGAAATGGATAAATTTCTAGAAACATATGGCCTACCCAAACTACAACAAAGTGATATTGAAAATCTGAACAGACCCATAACAGGAGAAGAGATTGAAAAGGTAATTAAAAAAAAAACTCCTAACCAAAAAAAGCCCTGGCCCAGATGGCTTCACTGGAGAATTCTACAAAACATTTACAGAAGAGCTCGTACCAGTTCTACTCAAGCTATTTCAGAGCATAGAAGAGGAAGCAACACTTCCAAATTCATTCTATGAAGCCAGCATAATGCTGATACCAAAACCAGGCAAAGACATCACAAAAAAAGAAAATTACAGACCAATATCTCTCATGAATATAGATGCAAAAATTCTGAACAAAATTCTAGCCAATAGAATTCAGTATCATATCAAAAAAATAATACACCACGACCAAGTAGGATTCATACCAGGTATGCAAGGATGGTTCAACATTAGAAAATCCATCAACGTAATCCACCACGTAAATAAAAGGAAAGAAAAAAATCACATGATCATCTCAATTGACACAGAAAAGGCATTTGACATAGTCCAACACCCATTCCTGATAAAAGCTCTCAATAAAATAGGTATAGAAGGGAAATTTCTCAACATAATAAAGGGCATCTATGCAAAACCAACAGCCAACATCATTCTTAATGGAGAGAGGCTGAAAACATTCCCCTTGAAAACAGGAACAAGACAAGGATGCCCTTTATCACCACTCCTATTTAACATTGTGCTGGAAGTTCTAGCTAGAGCAATAAGGCAAGAGAAAGAAATAAAGGGCATCCAAATTAGTAATGAAGAAGTTAAACTCTCCCTGTTTGCAGATGATATGATACTATACATAGAAAACCCTAAAGACTCCACGAGAAATCTACTGGAACTAATAGAAAGATTCAGCAGAGTAGCAGGATACAAGATAAACATTCAAAAATCAGTTGGATTCCTATACACCAGTAAAGAGAACGATGAAAAGGAGATCAGGAAATCAATACCATTTTTAATAGCCCCTAAAAAGATAAAATACTTAGGAATAAATCTGACCAGGAATGTAAAAGACCTATACAAAGAAAACTACAAAACACTGCTGCATGAAACCCAAAGGGATCTACATAAATGGAAAAACATACCATGCTCATGGATAGGCAGACTCAACATTGTGAAAATGGCAATTCTACCTAAAGCAATTTACAAATACAATGCAATCCCGATACAAATACCAACAACATTCTTCAAAGAGATGGAAAAACTAAATATTAACTTTATATAGAAAGAGAAGAAACCCCGAATAAGTAAAGCACTACTGAAGAAGAAGAATAAAGTTGGAGGACTCACACTACCTGACTTGAGAACCTACTATACAGCTACAGTACTCAAAACAGCCTGGTACTGGTACAACAACAGAGACATTGACCAATGGAACAGAATTGAGAACCCAGATGTAAACCCATCCACCTACAGTCACCTGATTCTCGACAAGGGCCCAAAGTCCATCAAATGGGGAAAAGACAGTCTTTTTAACAAATGGTGCTGGCAAAACTGGATATCCATTTGTAGAAAAATGAAACAGGACCCATACCTCACACCATATACAAAAACTACTTCAAAATGGATCAAAGACCTGAATATAAAGCCTCAAACTATAAAATTCATAGAAGAAAACATAGGACCAACACTTCAGGCCTTAATACATGGCATTAACAGGATACAAACCATAAACATCAACACAAAAAACCCAACAGATAAACTAGATAACTGGGATCTTCTAAAAATCAAACATCTATGCTCTTCAAAAGACTTCACCAAAAGAGTCAAAAGAGAACCTACAGACTGGGAAAAAATTTTTGGACAGTACAAGTCAGACAAAGGTCTAATCTCCATAATCTACAAGAAAATCCAACACCTCTACAACAAAAAGACAACCAATCCTATCAAAAAATGGGCAAAGGAAATGAACAGACACGTCACCAAGGAAGACATTCAAATGGCCAACAGACACATGAGGAAATGCTCGCGTTCACTAGCCGTTAGAGAAATGCAAATTAAAACCACAATGAGATACCATCTCACCCCGGCATTACTGGCACGAATCAAAAATACTGGAAATAACAAATGTTGGAGGGGCTGAGGGGAGATGGGAACTATTATGCACTGCTGGTGGGAATGCAAAATGATACAACCATTTTGGAAAATGATACGGCGTTTCCTCAGAAAGCTAGAAATAGACATACCATTCGATCCAGCAATTGCACTCCTAGGAATATATCCTAGAGAAATAAGAGTCATCACTCGAATAGACATATGCACACCTATGTTCATGGCAGCATTGTTCACAATAGCAAAACGATGGAAACAACCTTGATGTCCATCAACAGATGAATGGATACGCAAACTATGGTACATACACACAATGGAGTACTATGCAACGAGAAAGAACAACAATGAATCTGTGAAGCATCTCATAACATGGATGAAACTGGAGGACATTATGCTGAGTGAAATAAGTCAATCACAAAAGGACAAATATTGTATGAGACTTCTATTGTAAAAACCCATGAAAAAATTCACAAGCAAAATGTAACAATCCTTGTAGGTTACCAGGGATGGGGGGGGGGAATACTAAATAGGCAATAGATAAGTGGTACCTCGGGTGAGAGGTGAGATAGTACACAGTACAGGGGAAACTAACACAACCTGCACAAGGAAAGGTCATGGAGGCCCTATAGACACATCCAAACCCCCCGAGGGACTGAGTTGTTGGACGGAGGGGTCTGGGGACCATGGTCTCGGGGAACATCTAGCTCAACTGGCATGACACTACTTATAAAGATAATGCTCTACATTCTACCTTGGTGAGTAGTGTCTGGGGTCTTAAAAGCCTATGAGTGGCCATCTAAGATATTACACTGGTCTCATCCCTTCGGGAGCAAGGGAGAATGAAGAGAACAGGATACAAGGAAAAGATTAGTCCAAAGGACTAATTGTCCACAGCTACCAAGGCCTCCACCGGACTGAGTCCAGTACAGCTAGATGGTGCCTGGCTACCACCACTGACTGCTCTGACCAGGATCACAACAGAGGGTTCTGGACAGAGCTGGAGAAGGATGTAGAGCATAATTTTAACTCCCAAAAAAAAAAAAAAAAAAAAAAAAAGACCAGATTTACTGGCCTAAAGAATACTGGAGAAACCTCAAGAGTGTGGCCCCCAGACACCCTTTCAGCTCAGAGGTGAAGTTACCTTCGAGGTTCGATGTTAAGCCTGGGAGTGGACAGCCCAGTAAAACTAAATGGGACTAATGAGGTACAGGAGTCCGGTGACAAAGGCCAGAAGGCAGAGGGGGAGTAGGAAACTGATGATAAGGAACACAAGTTGAGTAAGGACACTGTCGATGTGTTGTGAGATTGTTGACCACTGTTATAGGGCAACATTTGTAGTAACTATTAAATGGGAGGCTGTTTTGTCCTGTAAGCCTTCATCTTGGGCGAGAATGGCAGCACAATTGGAAGAGCATAGTCAATATCACTTAAATGTGTAAGTAAAAAGTTTTGAAATGGTGTTTAAAAAAAAAAAAAAAAAAACCAAATGAGACTAATGAGGTACAGTAGTCCAGTGACAAGGGCCAGAGGACAGAAGGGGACAAGGAAGTCCCCTGGTGATAGGGAACACAAGGTAGAGTAAGGATATTCTTGATGTGTTGTGGGATTGTTAACCATTGTCATAGGGCAACATGTGTAGTAACTGTTAAATGAGAAACTATTTTGTTCTGTAAGCCTTCATCTTAAGTGAGAATGACAGCACAGTTGGAAGAGCGTAGTCAATGTCACTGAACTGTGTATGTAGAAATTTTTGGAATGGTGTATCTTTGGCTATCTGTATTTTCATCAAAAAAAAAAAAAAGGTTGAGAATTTAGAGGCTTAATATGTTGTGGGGTTGTTAACCAATGTCATAAAACAACATGTGTACTACTGTTTCATGAGAAACTATTTGTTCTGTAAGCCTTCACCTGAAGTACAATAAAATATAAAAAAAAAAAAAACAAGATGGAGTTTGGCCTGCACCTTGGGCAGAAGCCTCTCTTACACCAAGCACCTGGATTTTTGGGGCTCTTCATATGAGGGAGATGACGTAGGAATGAAATATAGATAAGGAAGAGAAGAGAAACTCAGGAAATGTCCCAAGGAAACTCAACATTTAATGGAGAAGAGGAGAGCCCAACAGAAGAGATTAAGAGGGAGTGGGAAAAACCTAGAAGGAAAGCCAGGAAATAGTTCTTTTCTGTCTGTCCTAGATCTTTTCAAGTGTCTGGTGTTCATTTGCTTATTTATTTAAAATATTTTTATTTTGACACAATTACAAGGTGCAAGTGTGGTCAAGCATGTTGAATACTGCTTGGAAGTTGAGTAAAGTGAGACCAAAGTATCAATTGGATTTAAGGACATGGTAATCATTGGTCACTGCAGGGAGAGCAATTTCAGTTCCCAAGCCTCCTAAGGCCAGGTGGACAGGATTACTACCAAGGTCATACAGTAGGAGCTCTCTGAGCCAAGGTGCACCAGGATTCCAAGTCACGTGACTACGTGAGGAGAGGAAAGAGAGGACAGCCTCTAAACACAATTGGGAATTTTCCCAGAAAGAAAATGGGGAGTCAAAACAAAACAAAGATGTAGCTGGAGGAGGATATAGGTCAAGAGAGGGGTTATTTATTTGTGGTTTAGTTTGATGGAAAAGAGAGGAGAGGATTCCCTGGGTCAAGTGTCTGAGAATGCAGGAGAGAATGGGAGCCAGAGTCCAAGGAAAGGGCAAGTCTTAGAGGGCAGAGCGGGTGGATTGATAGGAAGGAGATATGTGGAGTTGGGAGCAAGTTGAGGTAGTTGCCATTGCCATTTCCATTTTCTCTCTGAAGTAGGACCATCTGCTGACAGTGAGTGTGGGGCCAGGGGTTTAGAGAGTAGAGAAAGACAGTCATAGAGAGTAGGAGACCAAGCTAATTAGCAAAGTAGCAGGCTTGGTGGGCTTTGTTGATGTTAGAGCAAGGGATAAAAAGTTTAAAAAAACTCCTAGCCAAATACTTGTTCACTAACTTAACTACCACGTGCTCTTTTTTCCCCTCCAACATTTGCGTATCTTTCTCTCATCTTCTGTCTGTCCTAGATCTTTTCAAGTGTCTGGTGTTCATTTTCTTATTTATTTAAAATATTTTTATTTTGACATAATTACAGACTTACTCAGACTATTCATACAAAGAATTCCCGTATACTTTTTGCTTAGATTCCGTAAATGTTAACATTTTACCGCATTTGCCTTCTCATTTTCTTTCTATAGATACATTTTTTTTCCTGAACCATTTGAAAGTAAATTATAGACATGATGTCCCTTTACCCCTCAATATTTTAATATGTTTTTTCTCAAGACAAGGACAATCTCTTACATATTCTCCACAGCACAGTCATCAAAATCAGGAAACTAACATTGATGTAATACTATCAGACAATACAATACAGACCTTATTGCAATTTCATCAATTGTCTTAGTAATGTTCTTTATGTTGTTGTTGTTAGGTGCTGTTGAGTCAATTTTCGAGTCATAGCAACCCCATGTAACTGAGTAGAACTGCCCCATAGGGTTTCCTTGCCTGTAATCTTTATGAATGCAGATCACCAGGTTTTTCTCCCTCGAAGCCACTGGGTGGGTTCAAACCACCAGCCTTTTTGTTAGCAGCCAAGCGCTTAACTGTTGCACCACCAGGGCTCCTTTAATGTTCTTTACAGCAAAAGAAAATCCCCCCTTAGGCAATGCATTCAGTTGACATTAGTCAGAGGAATGCTTTTAGCTGTGGCACAAAGTGCTGCTACTCAAATGTTCTCTAGCTTATTTCATGAGAAATTGAGCTAAAATTTTCTAACAAAGGAAGAAACCGAGGCCCCTTGGGTGATCTAAAGAGCTGTGATTCACTGGGAGAACGGTAGATCTAAGGCTGGTGGAAGATAGGTAATCCTTAGGAGAAGCCTCTTCCCTAATTTAGGAAATCCCTGCAGTGAAAGGAGCAGCTGCAGGAAGAGCAGTGAGTCCTAACAAACAGCAATGAATACCAGCATGAGAGACAGGTGGGTACCAGCAGCATGGAGCTGGGAGAGTCACAGAGGAAGACCACTGGGACCTTGAGGGGAGGAAATTGCAACATCCCATTGCATTGCCTCGCATACTTGGGTAAGTAGTCTGTAGTCAGCTTACAGATCTCCCCACTGGTGCCCCTTCAGCTCTGTTTCTGTCAAGATCGTGGGGTAGCAACCGCCACCCTTTCCGAAGTACCTTCTGCCCCACCAAATACACTGGTCTATGGTGGAGTAGTGATTAAGCTCTAGGCTGCCAACCAAAAAGGTCGACAGTTCTAACCCACCAGCTGCTCTGCAGGAGTAAGATGTAGCAATCTGCTTCCGTAAAGATTACAACCTTGGGAACCCTATGGGGCAGTTCTATGACTTGGAAAAGACTCGACGGCAACGAGTTTGGTTTATGGTGTGGCTAAATGCAGTTCTTTTTGAGACATCTGGGGGAATTTTAATGTGGACTAGGAATTACATGGCATTGAGGAATTATTGTTAATTTTGTTATATTTGGTAAAGGCATAAGGAAATGTCCTTTTTAAAAAACAGAGATGCCTACTGAAGTATATAGGGAACAAAAGACATGATATGTGGGGTTTGCTTTAAAATGCTTAAGGAAAAGAAACAGGTGAAGTAAAAATAGAAAATTTTGGTAATTTTAGAATATGAGAAGTGAATTAAACTATTCTCTCTGCTTTTGTGTACTTAGAAGATTTTCATATAAAAGAAAAAAGAAATATAGGTCGCATTCCCCAGTGTTTGGGTTGAAAGAAAATAGGACTGGTACCACATAGTATCATACCGCAAATCATCCCTGGCTGCAACAGTCAAGCATCATCCCTGTGACTTAGTTTAGGCTCCTTGACCCTCAGAGGCTGGGACATGGCCTTACTTAGTTCAAAGTTCTCAGGCCTGGTACTGACCGTAAGTTAGTTCCCAAAGGCCTTATTACAGTTTCTCCCAGGAGAACTCTGGGAATGTCATGCATATACAAGTCCTGATGGCCCAGCCTGACCTATCAGAGTTCCTTTCAATTCCCTGAGACCCTTACTGCACCACACAGCCATTGTTAATGGCTTTCAGCTCTCACTTGCTACTTGAATCTTAATTGAGGTGTCAGTCCAGGAGAGCATGCTGAGCAGGCCCATGACAAGCTCATACCACCTGCATTAGTATTTTCCCCCATCATCTTGACAGTTGAGAGTCGGCAGAAGCCACTCTGCATTTGAAAGGAAAGTTATGGTTTTTCAGAATGCAGCTGGCATGTGAGTGAATAGGATGAAGTTTCTATGAAGCTTTCTTGTCTTATGATATGAAAATAATAAAATGTAGGTTTAGAATGTGATTCTTCTTTTAAAAGAATAACCGGAAGACACAGAGTTTGGGGACAAAGGCAAACAAAGCATTCTGTTCCACAGTAATAGTTTTAATAAAGAGCAAAACAGTCATTTATAAATGATTTCTTTTCTGTTGGAGAAGTTAAATTGCTATTGTTGCATAAGCCACTTGGAAATGAGCCATTTTGGTGCCTAGTTAAGCTATATTCTTTACAGCACATTTTCATTTTGCCAATTAGGCAGTAAAAGCTACAGTTCACCTTCCTGGAGGGAACTTAGCTAAGGTACAGCCTACAGGTGGGACTATACCTCACAAATCACTCCGTAAGTTTAGGGGTAAACCAAACAGGTTTCTAATGTGTGAAAAACAGTGAGGCAAGACAAAACAAAGAGAGCATCATGGTGTTTTCAAGTGTTTTTCTGTTACTCCAAGTCAGTTCTGTACATTATACCATGACTCTTGCTTTTGAGAAATACACCACATATGCTACCTCCCTGGAACTCTTAAGATATTTTATTTCCTTGCGTGTATCATGCTTATGTGTATCAATTTTCTTTCTCTGTTGTCCAGTGGCAGGGGTGTACTGATAAATGTTTAGCAACCAGCTCTTCAGGCGGGAAAACTTGATATGTAGGGTTTGCCAATTTCTGAGTGTAAATACTCCCATCGTGATCGATTTCAAACTACTAAATGTGATGTCACTGAACGGGGCGGAGTTGGGAGATGTACACACCATTAGATAAGATTTCCACTCTACAAATAGAATAGATGTAAATAACCTCAAGAGCATAGATGAGAGTAAAATGTAGTAAAAATATTAGAAAGTGATGAGTTTTTAGTGTTACTTTTCTTTTTAATATATTTTATTTAATTGTAGGTTTATGTAATTTAATTTTTTTAATGATGGCTGTGTTTAACAACCAGCTTGCAAAATTCCTGAAAATTTAACAATCAGCTCTTATGGACTGGTACAAGCCAGCTTCAACACACTACTGGAGCTCTGGGGACCAGAGCTCTGGGGAGGTGGGATGAAACAAACCAAGTCGCCTGCCTAGTCCTGCCTACACAAAGACCTTTACTGGTTCTGCAGAGTGATTAAGGGCCCCAGCTCTCCCCTTATAGGATATCAGTGTTCTTTCTAAACAGGAGATTCTGGGAGCTCCGCTTGGGACAGGCCCACAACAGCAGAATTGTAGCTGCTTTATTGGCTAGTTTCCCATCTGATCTTAGGGCTGTCATTCTGGCCAAGTCCAGATGGTGCTGCCGGCCTACCAGTGTTCCCCTCACAGACCCTTGGCCTTCTGTACTCTCCTCAAGCCTCTGTTTGACAGGCTTAATTCAAGTCCCTAGCACCTCCTCCCTCCATTTGATGCAAAACCAGTAAACCTAATACAGGAAGAGCCCCCCCAAAAAACAGGTGCTAAATTATCTGAGATCAGGCTGCTCATCAGCCTTCCAGCCTCCCAGTTGTCTGAGGCAGTCTTTCCTCCAGGACTTTTCTAAGTCAGATGCATCCCCTGTATCTTGCTGTCTTAGGTAGTGCTGCTATAACAGAAATACCACAAGTGGATAGCTTTAACAAAGAGAAATTTGTTCTCTCATTTTAGGAGGCTAGAAGTCTGAATTCAGGCACTAGCTCCAGAGGAAGGCTTTCCCCGTCTGTCAGCTCTGGGGGAAGGTCCTTGTCATCAATCTTCTCCTGGTCTAGGAGCTTCTCAGGGCAAGGACCCCTGGTATAAAGGACATGCTCTGCTCCTGGCTCAGCTTTCATGGTGGTAGGAGGGCTCTTCAGCTTCTGCTTCCCGGTTCCTTGGCCTCTCGGCCCCTCGGGTCTTGACACCTGCATCTGCCCTGCTGGGGCAAGTGTATCAGAGCTTTTTTTAGCTCCAATGATAAGTACCTGGAGGCACCTCATTCCACCAGTAAACTTTGCCAGAAGGCACTCAGCTCTCTTGCTCCATGAGTCAGCAAGCCTAGATCCCACTAATTAGTACCCTAAGGCACCCCACCCTGCTAGGAAGCCTCCTGCCCAAAGGCACTGAGCTCTCTTGCACCACGAGTTGGCTCTAGCACGGTCTTGAGCTGGTCTTCTGGTTCTGCTGCTGCCATTTCTCTGCTGCTGCTTCTTGCCGTCTGCACCATCTCCAGTGTAACAGCTCTCCTCACTTCCTCCTGAGTCCTCACCAGAATGGCCTTTGATGGCCATAATTCCACCAACAGTCTCTTCAAGGCAATCTAGGCTTTTGATATTAGGCACTTTAAAACTCTTCCAGCCTCTATCCATTCGCAGTTTCAAAACCGCTTCCACATTTTAGGTATGTGTTAGAGCAGCACCCCACTCTTGGTACCAAATTCTGTCCTAGTTATCTAGGGCTGCTATAACATAAATATCACAAGTGGATGGCTTTAACGAAGAGAAATTTATTCTCTCACAGTCTAGGAGGCTAGAAGTCCAAATTCAGGGTGCCAGCTCCAGGGGAAGGCTTTCTCTCTGTGTCAGCTCTGGGGAAGGTCCTTATCATTAGTCTTCCCTTGTCTAGGAGCTTCTCAGTGCAGGGACCTCATACCACCAAGAATGAAGAATCAGGAGGGGAGTGCATCCTTTGGACCTGAGGTCCCTACACTGAGAAGCTCCTAGACAGGGGAAGATTAATGACAAGGACCTTCCCCCAGAGCCGACAGAGAGAGAAAGCCTTCCCCTGGAACTGGTGCCCTTAATTTGAACTTCTAGTCTCCTAGACTGTTAGAGAATAAATTTCTCTCTGTTAAAGCCATCCACTTATGGTATTTCTGTTATAGCAGCATTAGATAACTAAGAAACTTACACTATAGCATCTCAGAGTCTCAGGAATGGAAAGGACCTTCCAATCATCAAGCTCAAGCCACAGCATGCTTGAGCAGCCACCAGCCCTAACTGGGCACTTCTTTTTCCCAGCTGGAAAGCAGCTGCCTGTCTGCTTTTGTCCCTTAGCACTGAGCCATGATCACAGGAAGAGCTGATTGTGATTGCTGACTGTGGCGGAAGCAAGAGGAAAAGAACCAGCTGAAAGCCAGACATGTGGTCGAGTGCTTCACGTTCAAGATTGTGTGTGTTTATCTCATTTGTAGGTAGAGAAACTAAGGTTTAGTGAGATTAAATGAATTTCCCTAGGTCACACAAATTATATGTTATCTGAGTCAGGATTTGAACCAGGTCTGACTCAAACTGGTGCCACTTACATTAGCCCATGTTGCCTTCCATAAGGTGTGACCCTGGCAGCTAGTGGCAAACGTGGTTGTTGTCATATCTGGCTAGTGTAGTAGGAAGGAAAAATGTATCATCTTAAGAGATAGCAGCCGAATTCCTCATGAGGAGGCACCCATCTTCAATTAAGAAAATGCCTTTACTAAGCCACCTATGCCTATAGTAGAAGGTAAAATTTTGAAGGTAAGGGTGTTGAGGGGAATCAGATTAAGAAAAAGAAAGGAAATGGATTTGGTTTGTTCCACAGAAGGGAGACAGGAACCACATGGGGTGGAAGGTGAGTGAAGATTCCTCTGTAGTGTGTCAGAAGAACATTTTATGAATGGAGATGCTATTTTTACATTGCTGCAGTATCTTCTGTTTTCTCCCATGTCATTGAAACACACAGACACTATCTCATTTGAATTTTGGTGTTTGTGGAAATGGGGAAGGGAACTGAGCTTCATGTCTCAGCTGATGCGGTGATGGGCTGAGACAACACTTGCTTCAAATGAAGTAACAGAATTCTAGAGTCAGCAGTGACTACAAAAATATAAGTGGCTTGGAAATCACAGAAATCAAAGATTCAGAACCAGAGCGCAGAGTTATCAGACTTGTCTAGATCTCAAGGTGTAGAGGCCCTTAGCTGACATATGGGTTACAGTAGGGAAGAATTGGTACCTAGTGACCAGCTGCAAGGAGAACTCACTGAGAAACTGGAAGTGGGAGGAAACTTGACCTTGATGCTGACTGCAAGTAGAACATGTGTATCAAACAGGATTCTCCCTCAGATGTGTCTGATGGGAGAAGTTTGGGAACTTCAAACTCTTGGCCTCCAAGACATTTCACAGTGAGGGAACATCAGCCAAATTGAGACTGGACAGGCCTTCAGTCAGGTTCCCATGGGCCTTCTCCCTCACCTTCCATCACTGATGATGTGGGATAGGGCTAACTGGCTCTGGTAGTCTAAAGAAGGCATGGGCAGAGTCAGCTTGCACCATGGAAATCTTATCTGTGCCTTTAGGGGTCTCACTGAAAGCCATCCAAGAACTGAACCCTTCACAGTTGGCACATCCACACCAGGTAGATCCAGAGCAGAAGCTTATCAGAAGGTGAATGGGCAGAGGATGGCAGCAAGCACTAGACTCTGTGGAAGAATGACACTACCTCCAGCAATATGCTAAACTGGATAGGGAGTCAGATTGCCTGAGTTCGAGCCTCCGCCTTACTGCTGACTAGCTAAGTGACCTTGGCCTCTTTGACTCATATTCCCCATCTGTGAAATGGAAGACTGAACTAATTTCCAAAGTGCTGATATTCTTCTGTGGCCCCAAATATGGCACTATAGGTGACTTCCTCAGTGTTGCCTTGGAGCCCCAGTGAACATGAAATGGCAGAGTAAGGTTACCAGACGGGGTTGGGATGCCAGCACAGGGCCCAGGACAGTGCTGCACGTCAGCACAGGAACCGCACCCGGAGAAGAAAATTGACAGGCTTGAAGGAAGAGAGTTCTCGTTCTCAGCTGCGTGGGTTTTAGAAGGGAGGGGCAGAGTCTAGCTACAGATTTGAAATGGAGGCATAATCTATTTCTGTGAAAAGATTAAAAAATATATACCAGGGAAGGATGGATTTCCGGGTTTAAAAAAAAAAATAAAAGCAATGATCTGTACTGATCTTGAGTCTCAGAGACAGCCAAAAACAGCACCAAGTTTTCTATTAGGCTACAGCCCCAGATTGAAGAACACTAACTTCAGGGACTGTGACCAAGATGGCTGTTGTCAGGGGCCCTTCCCAAAACATCTGCACAGACTGACAGGAAACAGAACCTTCACCTCCAGGTGCAGTGGAAAGTATTAAGCTGACGTGGCTTGTTTAGCCGTGGATTCACTCTCCAACTTGGCTCCTTAAACTTAACTCAGAGAGCTATGGCTTTGGGCATACCTGAGCATGGTATTCCAGCCCATGCCCTTCTGGAAGGGTCAGTGATTAATTGGGCAATCCTGGAACTCCCAGCACAGCTGCTTTGATCTTCCCCTGATTTGCATTCAGTGTTCTCAAGATGAGAATTCATCAGGACTTAAAAAAAAGGGATGAGGCATGCCTCTTCCACTTCTCCAGGGTGCATGGGCATCTCTGTATCTTTATACAAAATATAGCTTCAAAGGTCCCTGTCTCTAATCAATAGATATTCATGATTCTTTCACTGAAACAACCCATAGAAGCCATTTCTTCCTCCTTCTCACTAGAACACTAAATGATCCCAACTTCTTATTTCTTCCACTGAAATGTCACAAAACTATCCCAGACGTTTCCTCTTCCTTTTCCTCCTTTTGTCATGGAATCCCCTCTTAGCTGGGAGCAATGAGTCTGCAAATGTGACATTAATAGATTATGATCCACTTAGACAGTGAAACCTATAAGAGCCAGAACTTGATAGGACCGCCTTGTTTCTCTGGGTCTTGAATCCGCCTTTGATAGGGTGCAGCCTTACCACTTTTCCGTCACTTGTTTTAGTGGAAAATATTTGCATTTTCTTTCTCTGTCAGGTTTCCACCTTACACAGGTTACAGCTTTCATAGGTTTTACTGTATTGCTTATCAGATCTTAAAGCCCCAAATCCATATTCTGGCTATTCCATATCCCCTAGCAATTGGACAGATAGCAGGAAGACATTTTTTCCAAGTGCAGAATCAGATATATATTCACAGTGACTAAACTATTGGCATTCAAGTTTTGACCAGTTTCAAAATGCTACTACCAGATAATGGGAGACCATATTGAGACACTGCAATCTGTGTTACAAGCTTTGTTTGTTGGCATAGGAGAGCCAAGGGTTTTGGGTTGTATATGATACATCCAGAAGGCTGTTTGAATACATGAACAGCCTTACTCCTTTCAGGTCTTAAGCTTCCCTGGCTGGAAGTAAGGCCTCTCAGAAGCTGCATTCCTTTTTCATGGTCCCTTCTACTGCTTAGTATGCTTATGCCAAGAATTCATGGCCTCTTTCTTTCTTAAGTGTCTCCAAGGTGGGGTGACGGGAAACTTGTAACAGATGGGGGAGGTCTTCTGCTACTGCCTCTCACATAATGCAATCTCATTTATTAACATACTTCAACCATAAAGCACTCCCAAGAGGTAACTACCAGTTGTCACCAGTTGCTGTTGAGTCAATTCCAACTCAGGGCAACCCCATATGTGTCAGAGTAGAACTGTGCTCCATAGGGTTTTCAATGGCAATTTTTGAAAGTATATGGCCAGGCCTTCTTTCGTAGGCACCTCTGGGTGGTCTTGAACCTCCAACCTTTTGGTTGGCAGTCAAGCATATTAACCATGTGATCACCCGGGGACTCCCTACTTGAAGAATGGAAAAATGGAGGTACAGACACCATGTAATTTGTACAAGGTGAATCAGCTATTTAGGGGGAAAGCCAGAACTAATATCTGGTTAACTCTGTACCCCATGTCTTTCCAGTAGACCTTGTGGGCAGCTGTGACAAGTATGGCTTAGCTACCCAAAAAAGGCTCACTGGGCCCATGGCCAGATTGTAGCCTGGGAAATCCTGGAGGGAGGCTATGATCCAGCTCTGATCAGCTTTCTCTGCTCCTAGACAGGGCTAGGTTCCAGGCGATGATGCCAGTGACTACAGATGTCATTAGCAGCTGGAAAATGGGTCCCCTTTGGCAAAGGAATCTGGAAGCACTCTCTAGCTTCTCTGTTCAGGATAGAGCCCTGCTAGCATCCTTTTAGATAAAGAAGGGGGACTGGGCTTATACTAAACAGTGGAAGTGAGTGAATGCAGCTTCTGGAGGGCATCACTTTTTTCAGATGTTTAGGTAGAAAGCATCTGGCCAAGTCCAGTGACAGGAGACCCAAACTTATCCTTCTCCTAAACCCACCCTAAGTGGTAAAGATAAGGTACATATCTTAACCTATATAAAAGTAAAGTACTATCATTTTTCAACTATACAAGACACATTACTAGAGTTACAGCTCAGTGACATGCGCCCTATGTTGGACTGCATTTAAACTATGACTGTGTAGCATAACATCTCCATTTCATGTATCAAACATTTTTCAATTGTACAGCTGTTACTTGGTGAGATTGGTTTTAGCCACAGTATTTTAAAAGCCAAATTCTATTTAAATGTGTTGTGAAAAAAATGTAATACACCGTCTCTTCAATTATCGACATGGTTCAGTTCCAAAGACTAGACTGTTATGTGAAATAAGTGTTATGCAAAAATGGAGGAAGACTACACCAGATCACAAAATGGAGGATGACTACATCATTACACAACCACAAAAATACTGAGAATCATGGCCCAGCCAACTTGACACATAACCGTAACCATCAAAGACAGTGTTAACTAGCACCTCGGTGTCGTTACTGCCACACGTACATCATTAATGTGCAAAATAGTTGGATAGTAGTTTTTTACTATTGTCACAAATGTGAAATGTCAGTTAACAAGACAGTCAATAAATGAGGGGAAGGTATAGTTTGATCTATACACATTTCACATTTACAGCAGAATAAGTACAAGATGTGACTGTGAAATAGGGTACAAGAATTTATATACCCAAATCACTGTTGTTGCCTTCAAAATAGTCACCTTGGGAAGACATGTGTTTATTCCAGTGAAGCTAACCTTACTCAGAACATTTCTAGAACCCTCTTTGGAAAATGTCCACTTGTAAGCTTCCTCAATGTTAGCAAATCTTTGTCCTTCAAAGGTCATTTATTTTTTGAGGGATGGACTGAAAAAAAACAAAACACTGCCAAAGAGTTATTAGGAAATAAGTCTGATAAACAAAATGGAAAATGAAGCTTGGGACTACTTCTGGTGGCAGGGAGCAGGTGTTAAAAAACAATGTCTGACTATAAAGTTGCAAGGCCTCTTCCCTTGCATGGCTTCAAAGATAACACCAAAGAGGAGTTCTAAATGTTCTTCGTACATGCAACTTCACAGTTCAAGAGTATAGCCTCCCGAGGAAATAAATTATGGTAACTCTTGAATGCATATGTTTTTGTGTATTTGGTTAAAAAGGTAGCCTTGCTCATTTACAGACATACTTTGTATAAGCAGAAATGGAAAATGCCATTTCCATGAATTTTCCCAAGGGAAAGGATCATCATCTACTGCTTGAAGAGTTAAAATGAAAAGCACTTGGTGTACGTCTACATTAGCCCAAAAAAATGTGCAATGAGTAATTCCTGATACCTGAGTCTCCCCGGTTTGGAAAAATGGGTGAGGACAGGTCTCTGGAGCCTGATTAAGACTAGACTGTCAGGGCGATTGGACTGTGTTTCCAATGGCTCTGTCTACCAACATAAACACACAATAAAACCTACTACAGTTAAGTAGTATACAAAATTTCAGTATAGAGGAGGAAGAACAATTATCTTTCAGGAACTTTCTATGAGTCCATTGAAAAGAAGGTTCATGGGGTTAGATTCTAGTACATGCTTAAGAAATAAAGTGTGGCCACTAGCTCACTGGAGTGCATTTCCAGCTGAGGCCAAAGGCAGCAAAGGTGCAAGAGCTGCTGGGGCTGGCATTAGTTAAAGCAGGGTCTACGAGTTAGGAGTGGGAAAAAGCAATTTGTAGAAACCTCCTTTACAAAGTAGGACATTTGCCAATGAGTAATATTCAATCCCACTTTCTACAAAGTGCTTCATTGAAAATGCTAATGAGGAAGCTCCCAAAAATACCAAATCCTGAGTATTAGAGAAATATGGTCAAGACGGTGATTGATGAGGAGCAAAGACTGATCTTCTAATTGTGTTTGAATTGTGAATTCTCCAAGTGTCAGACACACACACACATAGTGAAGAGAAGGTTACTGAAGTCACACTCCGCCTCTTCTGCACATGCCTCGGTCTTGTGGTTGTGTTAGAGTACAGTATTTCTAGGAGCCATTCCAAGTTAATGGGCTCTACTGGTAAAAGCCAGAGCAGCAACCAGAGTCAGCGCCTGAAAGTCAGCTGCAATATCCAAGGGCTTGCAGCAGACATTGGTCTCAAATCTATCAGCTGGGATGTTGTTTTTGTTGAGTGTTTTTATCTTGGTCTTTGTAAAAACCACACAGCTAGGCCATTTGCTTAAATCATCATTAGAAAGAATGCTGAGTGCCCAGATGGGATTTCTAGTTTCTGTGCAAATGAAATCATATTAGTCCAGATTTTATTCACTCAAAACTACTAGGGAAGCAGTAGGATTTGGTTTAAATGCTGCCCACCCCCCACCCCAAAAATAAAGCAAGAATTCACTTAAGTTTTAATTCGGAAGCAATCCTGTTGTTAATGTTGTAGCTGGGTTCGGGCAGCATGGGGGATGGAGCCCCCATTGTGCTTGCTGAGGGATCTTGGATCTCTCCCAGTTCAGGCTCACTCTCACTAGAGGTAGACCCGTTGTTGATGGTGTAGACGCTCTCTGGAACTCCCTGAGCTGAAGCACAGCCATCTGGCTCCTTCTTCTCCCTGGAACTAGACAGTCCTGGGAGGAGAGCCATCTTCCCTGTCTGCCTGTTTGGCAACAAGGACATGGTGTAGTCTGCAATGATCCCGCCCACATCTAAGTTGCAAGCCTGGTCGAATGCTAGGAAACCAACGTTGGCGTTTGCTTCACACACCACAAAGGAGCCATCATCCATGATGAGGAGATCAATACCACAGAAGTCCATGCCTAGGATATTGGACACTTGAATAGCCAACTGCTTGCCTTGTTCCGTCAGTGGGCACATGACACCCACACCACCTGTGGGGAAAGCACAGTGACATGACAGTGACAACCAACACTGACTAAAGAGTCAAATGACTCGTCAAATAAGAGGTGGGAGAATGCTGATGGGGGCAGTGAAACAGGCATTTTTAATTATCAATAGAAGTTCTGGGTGCAGATCCGAACATCCTTTGGAAAAATAATATGGTCATCTCTTATCAGGAATCTTAAAAGCATTTATCCTTTGACCCAGTCATCTCACCCCTAGGTATCAATCCTAAAGAAATAATTTTATGTACAGAAAAAAAACTATACACAAATATGTTGACTGCACTATTATTTAAAATATTGAAAAATCATAGTGCCTGGTAGATAGTAAGTGCTCAATAAATATTTGTTGAATGAATAAATGAAAATTATAAATAATCTAAATGTCTGGCAATAGAGGAAAACAGAATACAGCCATAAATAATAATGCTCATAGAGAGTTTATAATCTCATGGGAAAATATTTAGAAGTGTTAAAGACCGTATAGCGTGACTATAATTATGAAAAAAAAGATATGGTCTGAAAAAAATATTGGAAAGAATGATATCAAAATATTAACAGTGGTTATCTCCAGATGGTGAGATTTATGATAAATATCTTTTTTTATTTGACTTTTCTGTATTTTCCAATATATTCCTTTTATGATTATAAAAAATAAAATTAACTTATTTTTTAAGAAGAGAGAGACAGAAAGGCTTGCAAGACAAAACTCTGTCTCAAGGAGAGACTCTAATTGCCCTTACTTGCTAAAAAGCTTTGACCTCAGACTGAATTGTTTCTCTTTAGCCCTCTCAAAAGACTTAAGACTTGTATTCTCAGGTCCAATAACTAATGTCTTTACCTTAACACTGTCCTTTCCCACCTATTACATTGTGTAAGGAAAAGGCTATAAAACAGTTTTAAAACAGTTCACCAAGATAAGCAGCATGGATAAATCATAATGCAGTTACTAGTTGAAAAATGGGTTTTGTCAGGTGACTAAAAAAGGCAAAATGGTAACACATAAGGTTCAATACTATGGCATTACACATGATTATCATGAAAGTTAAATGAGATTCGCAATAGCCAAAAGGTGGAAACAACTGAAATGTCCATCAACCGATGAATGGGTAAACAAAATGTGGTATATACATACAATGGGATATTATGCAGCTGTAAAGAGAAATGAAGTCCTGATGCATGCCACAACATGAATGAACCTTGAAAACATCATGCTGAGTGAAATAAGTCAGTCCTAAAAGGACATCTACTGTATGATCTCACTTATATGAAATAAACATATTGCTGTTATTTGCGGTCAAGTTGATTCCGACTCATAGCCATCCTATGTGTGCAGAGTAGAACTGCTCCATAGGGTTTTCAAGGCTGTGACCTTTCAGAAGCAGATCTCTAGGCCTGTCTTCCAAGGTGCTTCTGGGTGGGTTCGAACCGCCAACCTTTCAGCTAGTAGTCAAGTGCTTAACCGTTTGTGTCACCCAGGGACTCCTAAGCAAATATATATAAACCAAAAATTAATATTGGTTACCAGCGGTAGGTGGAGCCCTGGTGGCAGAGGGTTAAAGCCAACTGAAAGGTCAGGGGTTCAAACCCACCAGCCACTCTGCGGGAGAAGGATGTGGCAGTCTGTTTCTGTAAAGATTGACAGCCTTTGAAACCCTATGGGGCAGTTCCACTTTGTCATATAGGGTCAGTGTGAGTGGGAATCGACTAGATGGCAGTGAGGTTTTTTTTTGAACAAGGGTTGGAAGGAGAGGGAAGGGGGAGTTTTTGCTTAGGGGGCAGTTAGTTTGTGTTAATGGTGGTAGAATAATTTAGAAAAAGCAAGAATAGGTGTACCACTTGAAGAATGTGGTCAATGTCACTAAATTATACATGTAGAAATTGTTGAATTGGTGAATATTTTGCTGTGCGTAGTTTCACCACAATAATAATAAAAAAGAAATTTAAAAAAAGTAAATAAAATAACACGTAAGGTGCTTAGCACTGTGTCAACCTGAATCTAGCATTTGCCTCTATCACACCAAATAGTATAAGAATATTTTACAATGATCTGTTTACATGTGTTCTTTACTAGACCATAAGCTACCGGAGGACAAGGACTCACTCATTAAGCTCTGTTGTTGTTGTTAGTTGCTGTTGAGTCAATTCCTTATGATAACCCCATGTGGGCAGAGTAGAACTGCTCCATAGGGTTTTCAAGGTTGTGATCTTTAGGAAGCAGACCACCTTTCTTACAAGGCACCTCTGGGTGGGTTTGAACCACTAACCTCTCAGCTAGTAGCCAAGCCTTTAACCATTTGCACCACCCAGGGACTCCTCATGTTTCTCTACATGTCCATAATCTACCACAGAGTCTGCTTGTGGTAACTGCTCAATGAATACTAATGAGAGAAGGGCCAAGTTAGCATGAGATCTCAGCCTGTTAGTCACTGGGCTGTGCACTCTTCTGGTTATTTGGGAAGAATCCTTGTAGTGTTTTGTTTGTTTGTTTGTTGTTTTTCCATATGACCAACATATCTATTTATTTAATGAGGCTGACAACAGCTTTCTGTGGTGGGGACAAGAATTTACCCACTTCCTAGAACATCTCCATTCCGCACACCATATACCAACCCTTATCAACAGGTTAATGGGATGGGGTGATGCATTAAACCAAACAAACTGCAGCTTTCTAATACCTAATAACATAAAATAAAAACAAAATTTTCAATTAAAATGTAAAAGCTGAATACTCTGTTTCTCCTGCTACTGCCTTAGTTTGTTGTTGTTGTTGTTAGCTACCACTGAGTCAGCCCCAGGCTCATGGAGACCCTATGCACAATAGGATTGTACTATTGTGATTCATAGGGTTTTCACTGACTGCTTTTTTCAGAAGTAGATTGCTAGGCCTTTCTTCCTAGTCCATCTTAGTCTGGAAGCTCTGCTGAAAACTGTTTAGCATCATAACAATATGCAAGCCTCCACTGACAGATGAGTGGTAGCTGTGTTTGAGGTGCATTGGCCAGGAAATGAACCGAGGTCTCCCGCACTGAAGGCAAGATTCTTGCCTGAGCTGTTGCAACAGCTTTCAGACTGATCTGCCTGCCTCTCATCTTTTGCCTTCAATCCATCCTCTACCCTGATGTCAGCTTTTGTTAAACACTGATCTTCATGTCACTCCCTTGCTTAAACCCAGCTGCTAAATCTTAACACCTCCAGAATAGGGTTCAAACCTCAGTGTCCTAACACCACTGGCCTGACCTCTGTCACAGCACTTCTACCATCTCTCCCCCTGCTGGACTGTTGCTGCTATAGAACAGGGCTTGTTTCTAATTCATCTCTGTGAACCTAGCAGAGGATGCTGAGGAGAGGGTCTGACAAGATAGTAGGCATGGATACACATTCACTGAATGGGCCCAAACATCATAATAAAAATCTCAGAGTCTTCCATGACTAACAGATCGACTCCGAGCTTTGATACCGTACCGAGAGAGCAGTTGCTTTGCATCCGTCCGTCTGTGGAGCAGCGAAGCATAGAGCCTATCACTTGGCCCCCTACGACCACCACCCGGATATCTTTTCCATGTGATTCTTTCACATACTTCTGGAACAGGTAGGGCACGTCATGGCGGATCAAATGGCAGATGTCTGAAAGGTGATGCTTATCTCTTGCAAGAAAAACAGCTTTTCCTTTAAGAAGAAAGACAAACAAGAAAAGTACTTACAAAAGCCTCTGAACCCTGTCCTTGTCATCCTAGCTTTCTGTCCCATAGAACATCCAATTCTTTCCAAACTTGCCTTGCTTTGGCCACTTCTATTTCTCTGACCTTAGACTCTTGCTTCTTATCAAATGAGCAAAACCAAAACCAAACCCATTGCCGACGGGTTGATTCTGACTCATACCGACTCTATAGGACAGAGTAGAACTGCCCCATAGGGTTTCCAAAGAGCAGCTGGTGAATTTAAACTGCTGACCTTTTGGTTAGCAGCCATAGCTCTTAACCACAGTGCCACCAAGGCTCGAAGTCTTATTTTCTCTTGATTTTCCACAGATCTTAATAATGTTAACCTCTGCACCACCCCCCCACCCACAACCACCACTCTGTCTTCAAGATGAAATAATAATGTATTTTAGAAACACAGAACAGGGGCCAAAATACAATCCTAAGGATCTAGTCAACTTTGTTCCAAAAACATTTAATTAGTATTTCCTGGGAACCAAGGACCCTGATTAGGCAGGGTCCATTTCTAATCATTTTTTACCCTGAGCTTGGCACACAAGACAGGTGTCAATGTTTACAGAACCATAATGAACTGAACATACTTTATAGGAATCCCAAGTCTAGATGGAGAGAGACCCAAAAAAGATAACTACAACACAGCATGATACGGCTTTAAAATACTATGGGAGCTCAAAGGAGGAAGCCACTAATAGACATCCTTCCTCCTTTTAAACATAAAAAAAAATCTTATGTGGATATACTCATTTAATTCCTAAAGGAATGGTCTATACTTCTACTGATCTCTGGGGAAAGCATTTCTTCTTGATTCCAAATTCTTTATTTTCTGCTTGAATCACCTATGCTTTTGTAATTATTTAGCATCTTCTTCCATTTGCATATTAGTTAACAGATCTGAGCAGGGGTACCTAATATGTTTGCTCTGCAAATCTGACATAAGCAGGTCCTATCTAAGCATCCTTTTTAGCAAGTTTGGAACAATGAGATTGAATTCCTAAGTTTTGTGTCACCACCTTAAAAGGAGTGGAACCATCTTAATAAAAAAAGTGATGGGCATCAGCCCCTAGTGGCAGGTAAGATTGAAGAGTCACATTGAAGCATGTCATAACCAGAGCTCAATCATTCCTGAGATGACTAGAACCTACACACCTGACAGGCCTAGAGGAGAGGTACAAGTGATTTGAAGATGTCCAAGTGGCAGGCAATAGAGGCTATGCAGTTAAGTGGGCAATCAGTGTCTGGGAAGTTCAGGATGAGGAACAGAAAAGGTCCTGGCAAATGGGCAAAATGTAGCATCAGTGCTCTAAGCCTCAATCTATGAGGGGAGGTACAAGCAATTGGACATCTGGCACCAGGATCTCTGACATCTGGCAACAGATGGCTGGGATTCAGTTATAGGCACTAGGGATCCTGTAGGTCTTAGGTAGGATTTTCAGCAGAGGTAGAGACTTGGTTCCTTGGTTCCTGGCACAGAGGTTCTAATATGGGGCTTAGTCTGTGGTTAAGAAAGGAGCTAGGGTTTTAAGGCAAAGTAGAGAAAAGCAGGGACGGGCATTAAGATTTGCTGATTATCTACTATGTACCAAGCACTTTGGGTTTTTATTATCTTATTTACACTTCACACTAGCCCTGTGAAGGAAATAAGGGTTCATGAGATTAGTAAAAGTTTGTGCCACTCCACTGCCTTCTTTAGATTTATTCCCAAATACAGACATAAAGTCTAACTTAACTGCTATAACTTTATTTACTCCCAATTCATTTTTCATGCTAAGATACTATGTAATACTTAGGAATAAATTTAACCAAAGAAGGGCAAGACCTATACCCTGAAAACTACAAAACATTGCTGAAAGAAATTAAAGCTCTAAACAAATAGAAAGATATTCAATGTTCATGGATTGGAAGACTTAATATTGTTAAGATGGCAATACTTCCCAACTGATCTACAGATTGAATGCAATATCTATCAAAATCTCAGCTGCCATTTTTGCAGAAATGGACAAGCTGATCCTAAAATTCTTATGGAAGACGTGCTCGGGACCCGGATAGCCAAAACAATCTTGGAAAAGAAGATTAAAGTTGGAGGACTCAACAATTCTCGATTTCAAAACTTACCACATAGCTACAATGATCAAGACAGCATAGTACTGACATAGATCAATGGAACTGAATCAGAAGTCCAGGAATAAACCCATCTTCATTCAATTGATTTTCTACAAGGGTACCAAGACCATTCAAGGGGAAAAAAATAGTCTTTTCAACAAATGGTGCTGGGACAATTGGATATCCACATGCAAAGAATCAAGTTGGATCTTACCTCATACCATATACAAAAATGAACTCAAAATGGATGAAAGATGTAAACATAAAAGCTAAAACTATAAAAGTCTTAGAAGACAACATAGGGGTACATCTACATGAACTTGGATTAGGCAATAGTTTCTTAGATGTGACATCAAAACCGCAAGGTACAAGAAAAAAATGGATAAATTGGACTTCATCAAAATAAAAAAAAAACTTTTGTATATCAGAGAACACTATGAAGAAAGTGAAAAGACAACCTACAGAACAGAATAAAACATTTTCAAATCAGGTTTCTGATAAAGGCCTAAAAAAAAAACCAAACACGTTGCCGTCAAGTTGATTCCAACTCATAGTGAATCTATAGGACAGAGTAGAACTGCCCCATAGGGTTTCCAAGGAGCAGTTGGTGGATTCCATCTGCCAACCCTTTGATTAGCAGCAAGCCCTTAACCATTATGCCACGAGGGCTCTGATAAGGGGTGGGAGAATAAGGAACTAGTATTCAGAATATATAAAGAATTCTTAAAAGCCATCAGCAAAAAGACAACCTAATTTTAAAATGGGCAATGGATTTGAATAGACATTTCTCCAAAGAAGATATACAAATGGCCAATAAGTACATTAAATGATGCTCAACATCATTAATCATTAGAGAAATGCAAATCAAAATGATAATGAGATATTATCTACCTAACACCACTAGCATGACTATAAGAAAAAAAAGTGGGGGGATAGAAAGCAAATGTTGTCAAGGATGCTGAGGGGAATTTAAAATGGTGCAACCACTGTGGAAAACATTTTGGCGATTCCTCAAAAGGTTAAACAGAGAATCACCATGTGACCGAGAAATTCCACTCCTAGCTACCTCCCCAAGAGAAATGAAAGCATGTGCCCACACAAAAACTTGTACATGAATATTTATAACAGCATTATTCATAATAGCCCAAAAGTGGAAACAACCCAATGCCCATAACTGAAAAACAGATTAACAAAATGTTGTATATTCATACAATGGAATATTATTCAGTCGTAAAAAGAAATACATTCATGATACAACATAGATGACCCTTGAAAACATTATGCTAAGTAAAAGAAGCCAGATATAAAAGACTATATATTGTATGATTCCATTTGTATGAAATGCCCAAAGCAGGTAAACCAATAGCTGTGGAGGGAGGGGGGAAGTGGGATCCACTGCTAATTGGTACATGGGTTTGTTTCTTTTTTTGTTTTTGAGAGATGAAAATGCTCTGGAATTAGTGGTGACAGTTGAACAACATAATGACTATACTAAAAATCACTTTAAAATGGTGACTTTTTTGATATGTGAAATATATCTCAATTAAAAAAAACTTTTAGAAGGCATTATGTATTATATTTAATTTCTGTTTATTGTCTGTCTTCCTTTTCTAGAATTAAGCCCCTGGATGGCAGGAATTTTTGTTTTGTTCCCTTCTGTATCCCCAGAGCCTGGAATAGTACCTGGCATCATAGGTACTCAGTAAATATTAGTTGAGTGACTGAATTTCAGTACTGTAGCCTATCGAAATGGTTCAAAGAACCCCACCTTGCCACCCAAACTCATTTAATCCTCAATACGACTCATCTACTCAAAGTTGCTTTGCTTATACCTGATTCTGTACGCTTTCTAACTAATTTCCTCCAGTACAGTTTCCACACTTCAACATAAGTCTCCTTTCCTTCCAGTGAAGCCTTCCCTGTCTCTTGGCAGAGCTGGCCCCTCCCTCCATTAGGCTCAATCAGGCCCCTGGGCATGCCTGTAACAGTATGCATCACACTACTGCAAATCAATTGTCTCTGCACATTTGAGCTCTTTGAGAGCAGTGAATGTGTCTAGTTCATTTCTATTTCTCAGTCTTTAAATTACAACAATTACTCTTTACATGTTTGTTTAGGGTTACCTGGCCTCACTGAGGATGTCCTGAACACTTAAGTATGACATCTGGGTATCAAAATAAGGTACCTGCTCATATGAGACTGAGTTCTACTGCATACACCTTATCCAGCAATTTCTGAGTCCCTCCTATGTACTGAGCACTGTACTAGGCCTTACAGAGACAGAGATACACAGGACCTGGTCCCAACTCATGAGCAGCTCAAGGTCTAACAAAGGGAACAGGCACATCAAGCTGTAAGTGTAGTATATGCTTAGAGGCATATACAAAGTGCTATGGAAACACAAAGGAGAGGACAATTCATTTTGTCTGGAAGAGAGGGAGGAAGACAAGGGATTTCCTCTAGAAAAGAAATACATCTGAGCTGGTCTCAAGGGATAAGCAGGTGGGCAGGGGATGACAGAATTCCAAGCAAAGGGAAAAGAGCAAAGATTCAAAGAGAGGAAGACATGGCCTATTTGGTGAATGAGAAGTAGTCCAGAATGACTGCGTTACGGGGAACTCATATGGGCACTGTGGCCAGAGAATGCTGCAAAGGAAGGTTGGGGCTGTTTGTGTAGGGCCTTCAGTGCCATGATGAGGAATAGGGACTTTAATAGGCAACACAGAACTCTGGGAGCATTTTGTGAGCAAGGGAGTTGCAGTGTGATGGATCACTTTTGTGTGGCCTTTCCAGCCATAGCCTTGTAACTCCCACCCAAGTGACTGTGCAGGACTGTATAGTAATTGTGACCCACCAAAGGGATTGGTAAGTTTTGCCATCCTGCTAGGCTTGAAATGAGCCACCACAGAGGTGAGGAAGAGAGCCCATGACCGCCAAGGAAGAACAACCAGGAGCCAGCATGTCCTTTGGATCTGGGATCCCTGTACTGAGAAGCTCCTGGAACCAGGAGACAGAGAGAGAACCGTAACACTAAAGGCAGCAAGAAGTGACAGCAGAGGCCCAAGAGCAGGAGACAGTGCGGTGTGCTTCCCAGCCCACGGAGAGAGAAAGCTAAGTGCCTTTGGTGACAGGTCTAGGGATAGGGAGAGGTATACCTGCGAGCAAGGCTGGGAAGAGGCTTTCCTGATGGAAGAACTGTATCCTTGAGTGTTCCTGAGCCTGAACTGTAACCTGTTACTTCCCTAATAAACCCCAGAATCGTGAGTATGGTCTGTGAGTTCTGTGTGGCCACTGCAATGAATTATTGAACTCAGTAGAGAAGTAGAGAGTGCCATGTGAGGGACTTTTGGTGTCAGAGTTGATAAAGGTGGCGAAGAGAGGAGGCATGTCTGACCCCCGCCTCAGAGGAATCAGCCTTTGGCTGTTGATCTTGATTTTCCTTTCCCCTTGTGAAGCTAGAGGAGGTCAGACACTGCCCCCACACCATTTTTACAGGAGTAACAAGAATAGATCCATGTTTCAGAGTGACTCCAAAAAAGAATAGAGGATGCACTGGCAATGGAGTTAGGAAAACCAGAGTCAAGTCAGGAGCTGGCTGCAATAGTCCAGGGAAGAGATGATAAGGGTCTGATGAAAGCGAGGACAGAGGGAACAGGGGTCTGTAAAAAGCGAGGACAGAGGGGACAGGGATCTGATCAAAGTGAAGACAGAGGGGACAGAGGTGAGAACTACACTGGGAGCTCTTCATTTCTCCAAGCAGCACTGCTGCCAGTCTGATGAGAGTCTTGCCCAGGAAGAGCTGCAGGAAGCCCAGGAGAGTAGCATTCACCTCGGTGTCCCCGCGTGCTCTTCACCACCACCGGGTAGCCCAGGGGCTCGGCTTCATCAATCATTTTTGAAAAGTCGTCATGCCCACCTGCCAAGAAAAGGTGAAGGTCAGTGATGGTAAGGCTGATAGTCAGGGAGTGGTTAGCGCAGCACTGCCCCTCTGTGGGAATTCTTGTGAGGCTTCATGTCTCTCTGATTAAAGAATTTCACACTCATTCAACCCAACTCACATGTATCATGCACCTATAATGTAAAAGGTTGGGGCAGGGAGATGAAGGAAACCAACATTTATCAAATATCTTCTATGTGGTAAAGGCTTCACATGCCCTAGTTCAAGTAATCCTTATAACAACCCGATAGGTAGAGATTTTCCCCCTTTTAACGACTATAGTAGACAGAATTCTAATATGGCTCCAAGATTCCTACTCTTTGGTATATATACCCTATATAATCCCCTCCCCTTGAGTGTGGGAAGAACGAGTAACTATGATGGGAGAGCATTCTCATGATTCAGATATTAATCAGTTGACTTTGAGTTAATCAAAAGGGAGATTATCCTGGGTGAGCCTGACCTAATCAGGCAAACTCTTTACAAGAAGGTGATGCATCGGAGAGACTCTTACACTGGTCTTGAAGGAGCAAACTACCATGCTGTAGAGAGGGCATGTGGTAAGGAATGGTGGGCAGCCTCTAGGAGCCAGGAATGGCCTGTGGCTGACAGCCAGCAAGAAAGTAGGTCCCTCAGTCCTACAACCACAAGGACTGAACTTTGCCAACAAATGGTGAGCTCGAAAGAGGACTCCATGCCTTAGATGAGACTGTAGCCCCAGCCAACACCTTGATCTCAGCCTTGTGAGACCTGAGCAGAGAAGTCAGCTAGCTATGCCATGGCTAGACTTCTTACCCACAGAAGCTTCAAGACAATAAAAGGGTATTGTTTTAAGTCACAGAGTTTGTGGTAACTTGTGATGCAGCAATAGAAAACTAATACACAAAGAAGCCAAGCCTGGGAGTTTGTGTCAACCAAAGTTAAGGTATGACTCTAAAGCCTGAAGTGGTTCCAACATACCACTTTAAACCTTAATTTAAAAAATACAAATAATAATGTGTAATGCCCTCAGAGCCTACATTTGCCCTTCATTTAATGGCATCAAACTAGCGTGTCTTTTGGTTCTTGGACCTGGTTTTTATGGTTTGCCATCTTCCTTGCTGTCTGTATGCCATCTAATACTTCTTATTGCTGTCAGTATGGAGCAGGAAACTTCCCTCCTGCTTCTCTCTGCTATGGGCTTAAAATGACAAAACTCACTTGTGAAATGGTTTTCCAGCACAGAAATAACTAGATTCCTGATGAGGGTCTGAGGGCTCTCATTAAGTGAATGAAGTTTGGTGCCTTTTGAGGTTTTGACACATTATCTGGGTTGTTCAGAGGTCCTTTGGCCTACTTTCTAGTTCTCAAAAATGTGCTGGATAGATGAGTTTTATATATACTGTGGTGTTATCAGTTTTCTATTGCTGCTGTAACAAATTACCACAGATTTGGTGGCTTTAAACAACATAATTTTATTATCTTACAGTTCTGTAGGTTAGAAGTCTGACACAGATCTCACTGGGCTAAAATTAAGGTCTCAGCAAGACTGCATTCCTTTCTGGAGACTCTGTTTCCTCACCTATTTCAGCTTCTACAGGTTATCTGTATTCCTTGGCTCATGGCCACTTTCCTCCACCTTCAAAGCCAGCAATGGCAGATTGATCCTTCTCATTTTGCATCACTCTGACTCTGTTCTGACTCTGTCTTCCACTTTTAAGGTATTAATTGGGGCCACCCAGATAATCCAGGATAATCTTCCTATTTTAAGGTGAGCTGATTAGCAACTTTAATTCCATCTGGAACCTTAATTCCCTTTTGCCATATAACCTAGCATATTCATAGGTTCTAGAGATTAGAATTTGGGCATATTTGGGGGCTCACTACTCTGCTTACCACAGGGTATGGTTGTTCATCAATGTTTGCAAAGCAAAATACTTCTGGAATACTAATAAGGCCTGTCTTGTTCACAAAAGTGCTAAAAAAAAAAAAAAGGAAGAAAGAAGAAAACAGAAAAAAAGACATGAAGAGGGAAGTGTAGATAATCTGGGTGTCTTCATGAAGAAGACATAAGAAGGAAAACTCCAAACATCCTGACATCTCACCATAAACTTAACTCCTCTCAGTCTTTTTTCCTTCCCTTATCATCCAGGGAAAGAGAGGTCCTTCCTATCTAAAGCCATTCCTGTACCTGTCCTTTCAACCTTTTCCCTTTCACCTGTTCAGGGATCTTACGCCATCAAGTGTCCCCTCTCTGCTGAAACTTCAACCTCCCAGCCCCTAATTTCATCAGCATTTAAACATGCTCAGTTCTCTTACATCTTAAATCTGTGTTCCCTGAACCCGCATCATCTCTTAACTACAACTTTGTATTTCTACAACCAAGCTACCTGAAAGTTATATAAACCTACTGTTTCCATTTCCTCACCTCACATTCACTTCCTAACCATGACAATTGGGCTTCTATTCCCATCACTAAACTGAAGCTACATTCACCATGGCCCTACTAAACTCCCTGTTGCTAAATTCAGTATATATGTCTCAGTGCTTATGTTACTTCTGCTTTCAGTATCACACAGTACTTGTTGTTATACCATCCTTCTTGGAATGTCCTCTTCATTGGCTTCTGTGATCTCTCTTCTTACCTCTCTGGTTGCTCCTACTTAGTCTCTTTTATAGGGTCCTCTTCTCTAACCACTTCTTAAAGGATTCCATCTTGACCCCTCTTTTCTTTTCCTTCTCCATATTCTCCCTGAATAATCTTATCCACTCTTGTGATTTTACTTAACATAATGAATGCTCCCAAATCCAGTTCACTAGTCTGCACCTCTTTTAGGAGCTCCAAATCCATTTTTATCTGCTACCTGCTGAATATTTACTTGTGTATACTATAGACACTACAGGCAGAACATGTCTCAAACTGAAATCATCTCTCCCTAAAAACCTCTTGCCCCCTACCCACAAATCTGTTTCTTCCCTCATATTTCTAGTCTCAGTGAATGTTTGCTTTAGTACTATCCATCTGGCTGCCTAAGCCAGAAGCCAGAGACTCTTCCTTGATTCTTCTCCATACTCTTCATATGCATTCACTCATCATGTCCTATTCTTTCTACCTTCTCCATAATTTCTTAATCTGTTCACTTATTTCATTTTCCAATGGCCACCTTAGTTTATACAATCATTGCTCATTTGGGTTATTTGAAAAGCCTCCTCACTACTTATCCTGTCTCTACTCTGCCCTTGTCTGCTCTCTTCTCCATAGTGTAGCCAGAGTGATCTGAACTTTAACTCTGATCAAAGCACCTCTCTGCTTAAAGCCCTCAATAACTTCCAATTACTCTCAGGATTAAACCTAATCTCATTCACATGATGTATAAGGCTCTTCATCTTTCCAGCCTTATATCAAAACTCTCTGCCCTCATTTACAAACTGCTTGGATTACCATGTTAGGTCATGTTCTCTCTTGCCTCTAGGTCTTTCTATATGCTGCTCTCTGCTTAGACTGCCCCCTGCCCCACAAGCCCTTATTATCTGAATAATTTCAGTTAGTTTAGATGTTAACTCTTTTCAAAAGCCTAACTCAGTGTTTTCTAAACTGTATTATCGGCTCTCCTATGTATCCCGTACCACCTTGCACTAATTCTTATGGCATTTACTACAGTGCACTGAAATTGCCTGTTTACTTGCTGTCTTCTGTATCTGATGAACTGGGAATGCCTTGAGGGCAGGACTCTCTTACTGCGATATAGCCCCAGTGCCTAGTAGGGTGGTTGGAACACAGTGTACACCTGATAAATAGTTATTGAATGAATTACAGAAAGAAATAACCAAAGGCATCTAGACAGAGAGAATGGCCATGGTATAGACCCAAGATGCTGAATCATCTAAGATGAACAGAGTCTCACTGAAAAGCAACAAGAGATACTAGAAAGTTTCTGGGGAGAGAAAACATAGAGATACAGGAGGCTGGGAAAGGTAAGTTCCAATTTTATTTTAAGGAGACTCACCATAGGAGAATGTGTCTGGCATGGGGACCCCATGCCCAGCCAGCTCTTGGAATGTCCAGAATTTGTTGATGCAGTTTAAAATGCTCTGTGGGCGGTTGACTAAGCGGCAGCCCAACTTCTCCAGGTGTCGCAAGACAGTGATTTCACTATCCGATTGCACAGAGGGTGTGGACACCCGCACGAGCACCACATCTGGGAAAGTGGTGAGTGCCTTCTGATTCAACTGCAGACCTGCAACCGAAGGACAAAAGTGAGCTCTGTGCTTGCCGTAGCTTAGTCCCAGCAGATTCCTCAACACCAAACCTAGCAGGAACATAGCCTTGAAAATGGACACCCAGACATCCTGTTGTAACAAGAATACTTTACAGTCAACCCTGTACTCCAAACAAATGGGCAGAGCATGATTATGAGGAAACATAAAGGACTGAACAGAAAAAAAATAAAAGGCAGCCTATCAAGAATAATCCAGTTAGAAGAATCCACAGGAGATAACACAGCCCGACGCCTTCCTTCGGTGTAGTACTAGTATTGCCCCAAAGTGTAGGTTAGGAGGCTGAACCCGTAACTAAAAGGAAACAGCGTAGATCGCTAAGGAATCCCTAAGGCCCTTTTACGATGTAACCTTAAAAAGTCAATCTAACTGGATATTATGTAACCATTTATATTGTTTTTATAAACATTTTAGAGTAAATGCAACAAAGTAAATATTCAGCAAAAAATGGATACAAAATTATAAATAATGCATTATGATCTACACATTAGAACAAGCTGAAAGGAAATAAACCAACATTTTAACAGTAGGTAAAGGATTATAGGTGATTCCTCTTTTATATTTTCTACTTATCTGTATTTAAGTGCAAATTAACTTTATAATAATAGTAATTTAAAAATCCATCTACTGAAAAATCAATTCATTAATAAACATTTTAGAATGCATCCAAAGACAAATGACCCATGTAGTGAAAGGACTTGAATCGGTATTATACTGGGTGACCTAGGAGTATTAGCTTAAAGTGAAGACAGAGGAACAGAAACATGGTCTCCAAATATCTGAAGCACTTCCATGCAGAAGAATTATTTGGTTTGTCATCTATGATTCCAAGAGCTAGAGCTATCTGTAAGAGCATTACTTTGTCTGTCTTGTTCACTGCTGTATCCCCAGCCCCTAAAACAGTACTTGGTACATGATAGGCACTTGATATTTGTTGAGTTGAACATAAGCTACAGGTTTGGATTCAGCAAAAGGGAAACTTTTCTACTGCTTTAGGATGGAATGGGCCTAGGCTCACTGATCACTTAATGGTCCAGAGGCATTCAAGGGCCAGGTGGGCTCACAGCAACCTGCTTGGCCCCTTTCACCCCTGACATTCTATGGTTTGTATTACTTTAAGTAGTTATCTAGGCATCTATGATGTACCCAGCACTTGGAATGATGGAGACAGGAAATGGGATAGGTAGGGCAATGAGAGTTCAGGAAGTTACTTGGTTTCCCTTGCTGCTGTTGTTCATTGTTAGTTGCTGTCAAGTCGATTCCAATTCATGGCGATTTCATGTGTGCAGAATAGAACTGCTCCATGGAATTGTCAAGGCTGTGACTTTTTGGGAGTAGATCACCAGGCCTGTCCTCAGAGGTGCTTCTGGGTTGAGTTCGAACCACTGACATTTCAGCTAGTAGTTGAGCACTTAAACATTTGCACTTTATGAGCCTTAATCTCTAAAATGCTCTAAAGAAACCCTTTAATACCCAGTTTACAGAACCACCTTATAGTCTTTAACATAAAGCACCTTCTATTTCATAACTGATAGTATGCCATATAAACTTTTAATTCTAAGAAAACAAAAGATACTAATGAAGCTACAATTTTTCCATTGGGGAATGGATAATATCAATACAAAAGTTCTAAAAAAAAAAACTCCCACAAAAATAAAATAAAAAACCACTACTATCCTGCTCTAACTTGCACACTTTCTCCTCGTTATAAGTGGTGTTTCACCAACTTAAAAAAGGAGGGGAGAGGTGTAGTCATTTGGACAAATTATTTTCAGTACTTCTGCTGACAGTGTCAACCCAAGGAACTGAAACATAATTCTTCACTTTGCCTTCAGAAAACAGTGTCATTTATATATGCTTTTATTATTCTGTGAAAAATTCCTTTACTACTCACAGCTTCTGGGGGAAAAAAGTAAAGGAAGGAAAAAGCAAACCCCATGTAGTATCCTCAAAATTGCTAAGAAAGAAAGAAAAGGATTCAAACTGATGAAAATTGTTAGTAAATACAGAACACTTGGAAAAAGCAATAGCTCAGGACAACATTACATAATGAGATAAAGTATGTAAAAATGCTTTGAAAACTATAAAATACTATACATATGTAAGGCACTGGCACTGTTATTGCACAGACATTCCATTAAGCAAGGTAGGATAATTTATGGAGGTTTTTTACCACCTAATGAGAAAAATGGCTTTGCAACAGAAAAGTGACCTAGAGAAATGAGAAGCAGCTGAAACGTCTGGCTTTTAAATCCCAACATAAGACCACAGACAAACAGTTAAACTTCTACATGAGAAAAAAAGAATTCAATCATTTCTGGAAATACCAACAACAAGTGGACGGAGACAGCTCAGCCTCAACAAGCAGATTTACATAGACCTAGAAAATCTTACCAGGACTGCATCTCTCTTCTCCAAAGGTAAATCTTTGGGCCTGGCTCATTCCAACTGAGGCCTTTAATAAATGAAGAATGGAATGGGTTAAAGTGTAGCCTGACAGGCTATACCAAGCAGTTAGACAGACTTGATCTCTGACTCTGTGCCCGTTGTCCAGCCCTGTGCAGAGAGGGACATGGCAGGTTTAAGGATACATCTGCAGAACTAATTACATATTTGCCCACTGATATTGCTGCTATTGGCAACTTCACTTGCCCCCGTTAATTCCTGTTCCCTTAGCCTCCAGATTTCTAGAAGAAGTAGAGGCTGAAGAACAAGAGGTTGCCACTCACCATGGCCTTAGTGGGAACAGCTATTCCATGCAGCTATGGCCAAGAACTTGGGTTTAAGGTTGCCATTGGCAAACCTGTCAGTGAATTCTGAGGCCTTTAACCACTGAAGTAATGTCTGCTGCCTCTCTCCACTAAAATTTCCTTTCAGGAAAGGACCTGATAAACAGGGGCAGCTTAACAGTGCCACTCTTCCCAAGATGCTTAACATTTCCACTATAAGCTACAGACCTCAAACCAAGGGAATGAAGAGTTGATGGTAGGACATTGGGGAGGATAGGGCTCTGCTTGGTTGGCAGTAGACGGAAGGAAAGCCCTCAGCAATGAGGCTCTTGCCCTCAAATACCAAGAACTTCATGTAATTAAATGCCCTAGTAATTTGGGTCATTACCTTGACCATAAACAAAAGAAAAAATTACATTCTCCTTTTTTCAGCAGGGACAGAAGCACTAAGAAAGAAAGAGAGAGGTAGAGAGGGAGTGAGGGAAGAAGGGAGGAAGGGAAGGAGAGGGAGGAGAGGAAGAAAGGAAGGAAGAAAAGGAAAAAAGAAAAAAAAAGCAGAGATATTTGAGGTCTCCCAGATTCCAAGACTGGGATTGAGATTTACTGTTTATCCTCAAACCTTTTTTTTACTAAAATGATCAATCTGTCCCCAAGCAGGTCAATAAGATAGTAGTGGAAAAAAGATCACACCCCAAACCAGACAGTACAGTAACCAATAGCTGACCTAGTCTAAATAAGTATTTTGAAACCAAAACAATATTATATTTTCTCCATATTAGTTTAAAAGGAATAATCTACTTTCATGGGTAATTGTGTTCTAATTTCTTTTTGAACTCACTATTTATATTTGGAAATATATATTTTAATGCTTTAAAAACAAGATAAAAAAATGGGATAACTTTTCCCAAAGAATTGAGTCTTTTTTTTTCTAACTCATATATTGGATTGTTGTTGTTAGGTGCTTGTCAAGTCGCTTCTGACTCACAGCAACCCTGTCTATGTACGACAGAACAAAATACTACCTGGTCCTCTGCCATCCTCACAATCATTGCTATATTTGAGTCCATTGTTGCAGCCACTGTGTCAATCCATCTCATCAAGGGTCTTCCTCTTTTTCACTGACCCTCTAGTTTACCAAGCATAATGTCCTTCTCCAGGGACTGGTCCCTCCTGATAACATGTCCAAAGTACATGAGACAAAGTCTCATCATCCTTGCTTCTAAGGAGCATTCTGGCTGTACTTCTTCCAAGACAGATTTGTTCATTCTTCTGGCAGTCCATGGTATACTAATAGTCTTCACCAATGCCATAATTCAAAGACATCAATTCTTCTTTGGTCTTCCTTATTCACTGTTTAGCTTTCCCATGCATATGAGGCAACTGAAAATACCATGGCTTGGGTTAAATTAAGTTAAATGCTGCAAAACTTGTGCAATAGCTAATGTCTTAGGCTGGGTTCTCTAGAGAGGCAAAACCAGTGAAGCATATGTATAGACACATGGACAGAGAGAGAGAGATTTATCTCAAGGAAATGGCTCATGCAGTTGTGGAGGTTGGCAAGTCCCAAATCCATGGGTCGGGCATCAGGCTGGAGGCTTCTCCTGATGCATGTGGTTGCCGGGGTTGATGAACCCAAAATTGGCAGGTCAGACAGCAGGCTGCTGGCCCATGAGGCTGCGGAAGCTAGTGAATCCCAGAATCAACAGGTCAGACAGCAGGCTGCTGGCTCACAGGGCTGCAGAAGCTGTTGAATTACAAAGTCAGCACATCAGACGGCAAGGTGCTGGCTCAGGTCCCAAGAACTGGAGGTCAAATGATGATGAGCTGGGTGCAGGATCCAGAGCAAGAGAGAGTTTTGCCAATGCATCCATATATATTGGATGTAGGCCACACCTTCAAGGAAACTCCCCTTACATCAGATACTTGAGAAAGGGTGTGACTTGAGAAAGAGTGTGACTTGACTAAGGGTGTGACTTGAGTAAGGCTGTGACTCAAGATACACCCCACACTAATCTTGCTAACTAACATACAGATGTTAGGATTTATAACACATAAAATGGAGGATAATTATATAATATTATAAAATGGAGGATGATTACTTAATCCTGGGAATCATGGCCTACCCAAGTTGACACATAATATTAATCATCACAGCCAAGAAATGCACTTTATAATAAAGGACAGAGAAATAGCTTTAAAATTATTATTGGAAAGTAGAGCTCTAAAAATTAAAAACTGTTCTCAATCATCATACCAATAGAGGGAAGTAGAAGCATAGATAATAAAAGTATAGTAATCCAGATTTGAATTCAGCTAGCATTTTTACTGAGCATCTGTTGTGTTTTAGGTACTTTGCTGAGAAATTTCATATATATTATCTCATTTAAATTAGTCACATAATACGGAGCCCTGGAATAGATTTGACTGTAAACGTCTTTGCATTTACATGAAGCTGATGTGTAATGCGTTATCACCCCCCCAACCTGTGCACATGCAGCATTCACTGATGTGTACACACACATACATCCCTGGATTTGCAAAAAAAAAAAAAGCTTCAAAACTGAACTGGTTTCTAGAATTCTAGGAAAAAACCTTCATATACAAAGAAAGCAGAAATAAGAAAAGAGCAAGAAACCATAGCATGAAAGCCAACAAAGACCTCACATATGGCAGCTTTTAAAAGGATTACATTGTAGCAGGATCATGTAACACTGGCTGGTAGTGAGGCTCTAAAAGTTGTCAGAAAGGAATCAATAATATAAACAAAGCAGATAACTCATTAAGCGCTTCATATCATCTTGTTGTGTTATAAGGAAGATGTATCATCTGAAATATGATCTGGCTCTTCTCTACCACTCTGGGGGTTTACCCTTGTTTCTTTCTACTCTGCCCCCTTCCCCTCATTTTCTCATAAGGAAGTTATTTTTAGTCTTAATAAGTAGATGCTATTGCGACTCCTCCTCCCCTTTTTAAAGTTCTTTGCTACAATGCCCTAAGAAATCTCACCTTCACCTCATTAAAACCCACAGTCATTATGTGGTCACTTTCTCTACCCATCAACTGCTATTCTGAGGTGATTTAATTCAATTCAACCTTTATTGAACTTTTGATATGAGTTAGACACACTATTAAGTAGGATGTGGGAATACAAAGATGAACCTGGCAGTCTCTGCCCTCCAGGGGCTTAAAGTCTCCTCATGGAGAAAGATACACACACAACTTAAATATTTATTCATTCATTCACTCACCACATTTATCGCTTCATGTTTTCATTCCACGAATATTTATGGAGCATCTACTTTGTGTCAAGCCCAGTGTTAGTTCGGGTTTCCCCAGAAACACACCCTAAGACAATGATTTTAGTGCAAGTAGTTTATTTGGGTGGTGATTTCCAGAAACACTAGTAGGGGAGTAGAGAAAGGAGACAAGAAAGGGAATGCAACAAACAAAGTGAGTGTGATCAAGGTAGTGACCACTTTGGGCAACTGGAGCTTAATCCTGCTGGGGAACTCCAGGCATGGTTTAGTACACACACCTCAGTTGTCCCACCTGAGAGGTCAAGGAGCTGACAATGTATATTTTTGGTTGAGGGCTGTTCCTGGGTGTGGTGTTAATTCCCTGGCTTTCTGGTTTGCCATGTGTGCAAGCCTGTGACTAAAGAAAGCCTTCAGCAAAGAGATGCAGGTGCTGGTGGTTAGAAGTGGGGCCTCAGTGCCATCAAATAGTAAGGGCCAAAGGGACGTGGGTGGACCACTGACAGCTAGGCTACAGGCACTGTTCTAAGGGCTAAGTATGGGGGTAGAGGGTGAGTGAAAAAAAAAAAAAAACCTAATATCCCTGGAATTTAGGAAGACAACATGCAACTGTTATTAATGCCATTAATGCTCTGTCCGGAGCAACTAGATATTAAGAGTTTATCAGTCTAGTTGGGTCAGGGGTTGGGGGGTGGGGAGGTAAGTGATTGTAACACAATGTGGTAAGAGCTGTAACAGGAATATGTATCACCATACAGTGATAGCAAAGGAGGAGGGAGCAGTTAGGGTGATTATCTCTGCCTGGGGAGAGAGAATCAAGGAAAGTTTCAGAAAGGAGATGTTGCCTCAGTGCCTCTGGGTGCTGAAGAAATGTGTAAAACTAATAAATGCATAATGTCTACCTCTCAGAAACAAACCAGTGATAAAGGCATGGCAGTCTTATAAGTACTGAGCTCTGGAATATCTCAGGGCTAAAGTGAGTATTTGGAAAGACATTTCCAGAAGTTGCAACAGCATGAGATAAAAGGCAGTATGGCAAAGTAGATAAAGAACTGGCCTTCAAGTCAGAAGACCTGATTCAATTCCTAGCTATCATTTAACAGCTTGGCATGTGTTATGCACTGAACTGTGTTCCCCAAAATATGTGTTGAAATCCTGGTTCTGGTACCTGTGGATGTGATCCTGTTTGGAAATAGGGGTTTTCTTTTGTTATGTTAATTAAATCATACAAGCGTAGGGTGGATCCTAAACCTAATCACCTCTAAATTATAAAAAGGCCAGAATAGAGACAGAGACACACACACTGGGGAGGACAGGTGCCATGAGAGGATCATCTAGAAGCCAGGGAACACCAAGGAACCAAGGAACACCTGGGCTACCAACAAGAAAGGAATTGACAGGGCCAGGACCCTGATTTGGACTTTTAGCTTCCAGAACTGTGGGAGGATGAATTTCTGTTCTTTAGAGCACTCATTTGTGGTGTTTGTGTTGCAGCAACACTAGGTAACTAAGACAGCAAGGCACAAAATCTCTCTGGGTCTCGGTTTCCTCTTCTGCAAAATGAAAAGATTCTAGAACTCTGCAAACCTTCCCTCTTCCCCACCTGCCTCACCAACACTATCTTGCAACCACCAAGGCAAATCTCAACATGCCCTTCATCCCTGTTCACATCAGTCACGTGAGTCCAGTCTCCAAGGCCACACCATTTCCCTGGACTCTAGACCCCATATAGATCTGGCACTGCCTTTTCTAATTCCACCTTTTACGCTTTCCCATCTCCACTGTGCCTTCTGGAGCTCACAGTCAATGGGTAGCAAATCCCCTCATCCTCAGTCTTTTCAGTGAGTATTTCCTTAACCTTTTCCCTCTGAGTCCAACTGACATCATCAATTTTTCTATTGGATTATTCACTTCAGCATACAAACATGCAGTTATTTCTCTCTTTTTAAAGAAAAGCCTCTCAACTCCATTTCCCCTTTGAGCTATCATCCAAGCTTTCACCTTCCCTTTACAAGAAAACTCCTAAGACAGTGTCTATAGTCACTGTTTTCATCACTTTACTAATGACCACCATGTTGCTAAATCCAATGGTCAATTCTCATTCCTCATCTTACTTGATCTATTAGCAATATTCGATCTGGTCTAATCACATCTTCCTTCCTGAAGTACTTTCTCCACTTGGTTCCCAGGACACCACACTCTCCTCATTTTCTTCATTTCTCTAACATCTTTTCAGGGTTCTTTGCTGGTTCCTCCTTATCTTCCTGACTTCTAAGCACTACAGTGCCCCAGAGCTCAGCCCTTGGACCTCTATGTATAGTTACTCCCTTGATGGATATATGGAGATGCTCCTAATTTGATATCTTCAGGCCAGGCCTTGCCCCTGAGTCCCAATCTCTACAACAAACTGCCCACTTGACATTATGGATGATTCATGGGCATCTCAGACTGAGTCCTGAGATGGACCACCTATCCAAACTTACTCCTTTCACATGCTTTCCTTAGCAGTAAATGGCAAGCTTTACTCTCTCAGCTGCCTGGTCCAAGTTCTGACAGCTTTGCCTTCAAAGTATATTCAGAATCCAGTCACTTTTCACCTCCTTCCCTGCTATCCTTCTAGCCCAACCATCATCATCTCTCACCTGAATTGTAGCAATAACCTAAGAGATCCCTCTGCTTCTACCCTTGCCCCCGTCAATCTATACTGAACACATCAGCCAGAATGACCCTGTGAAACACAAGACAGATCAGTTTACTCCTCTGCTCAAAACTCTTCAATGATTCCCTGCTCATCAGATTAAAAGTCAAAGCCCTACAATGACCCACAGGTCCTATATATCTATTCCCCTCCCCAATCCCACCTCTCTGACTTCCTCTCCTAATACTCGTCCCTTCATTCACTCTGCTCTGACCACACTGGCTTCCTTGTTATTCTGTCTTGCCTAAATTACTCTACTCCCAGATATGCAACCAGTTTGCCTCATCACTTCCTTCAGGTCTTTACTCAGATATCATCCTCTGGGTGAAGACCACCTTAACCACCTTAACTAAAATTCCACTCTCCTCTCCCACTCCTGAAACTTTCTATCCTCCTTCCTTGCTCTTTTTTCCTTAGTCCATTTCACCAACACACTATATATTTTACTTAACCTTGTTTATATTCTATCTCCACCTCTGTCTGCTTTGTTCTGGTGCCTAGAACAGTACTTTATACATAGTAGGCAGTCAGCAGATATTCCTTGACTGAATGAATGGAAAAAATCATAATGATGAGGGCAAAGACTATGTCTGTTTTTACTTTCCATTTCTTTCTAGTGCCTAGCACAGTGCCTGGCCCAGAGTGGGCATTCATAAATGTTTGTTGAAATAAATAAATACAGTGAATGAATAGGATTGTTGTGAAGATGAAGAGACAAAGAAGATTTTAAAGTATTAACAAAAGAGTTATAGGAATGAAGAGCCATTATTCCTGTTGGTTCCCCAATGCAACAAAATTTAAATGTATCACTTTCTCATAGTGGAGTCTTAAGTTGCTTTGTAGTAGTAAAGGATCAGTAGAAATAGAGAGAATTTCAGATCAAGTTATAGGTTTGTGTTAAAATAGCATTGTTATACCAAATAGGCAACACCTGCCCAAAAGCAAAGACATGAAGGCAGGAAGGGACAGGAAAACTGGACAAACAGACACAGGGAACCTGGGCTGGAAAGGAGGAGAGTGCTGATACATTGCAGGGATTGGAACCAATGTCACAAAACAATTTGTGTATAAATTTTTGAGTGAGAAATTAATTTGTGCTGTAAACTTTCACCTAAAGCACATATAACTTAAAAAAAGAAACTATGAAAAAAGTATTATTGTACAGAATGTCACCCTTGAGTATTGTGTTCTTTAAAAAAAATAAAAATCATCTATATGTGACCAGATGAACAATAGGTACTCTAAAGCGTGGATGAGAGGTTTGGAATGCAGTGAGACTAAGTTAATGGGAGTGAAACAGCTAGAATGGAAATAATGAGAATGTTGACATAATGGGAAGAACGTAACCAGCATCACTGAACATTATGTGTAGTAATTGGTGTATATATTTGCACTGAAAATACAATAAGAACAAAAACAGCATTGTTATTAGCTACCATCAAGTCAACCCCTGACTCACAGCAACCCCATGCACAATGGAATGAAACTGCGGCCCAGTTCTGCATCATCCCCATGATCGGTTGCGGGTCAGACCATTGTGATCCATAGGACTTTCACTGGCTGATTTTCAGAAGCAGATCACCAGGCCTTTCTTCCTAGTCCATCTTAGTCTGGAAGCTACACTGAAACCTGTTTAGCATCGTAGCAACACACAAGCCTCCACTGACAGATGGGTTGTGGTTGCACATGAGGGGCATTGGCTGGGAATAGAACCCAGGTCTCCCACAGGGAAGGTGAGAATTCTACCACAGAGTCACTAATGCCTCAGAAAACCCTACTAAGGTGAAGCCTCTCAGGGCAATAGGTAGGGTATGCAGGGAAGGGGCTGGAGTATGTATGTTAAAGCTAGCACTGAAGTAACTGCATGTCAGTGAACTACCTGGTAGTAAAGGAAGTGACAAGGATGTGTGGAGTGGGCAGGGATGACATGGAAATCCCTGAGTGATGGCTGTACCCCCTTCCACCAGGCAAGTCTAACAAATACGGTAAAAGTGTCACGGTAGCAGCAACAGGTGGTTCAGAAATCTATGAGTAGGGATTTGAGATGCTCTAAGGATCCCAGTGTATGGGTTCTAGAACTCTACTTAACAAAGTTCATGAGGTCTCTCTAAAAACTAATGTTAAAAACATAAATTAAACTTCCAACCCATCCTCAGTCCCTGAGGCCAGCCTACAGCTATAAGTGTGGACCCATGTGGTAAAGTGTATCTAATCAGCACTCACATTAGTTAGGAAATATCATATGGTAGGTGCTTCTACGCACTCCCTCACCTTTCTACTAGTGCTATATGGTGGTATTATTCAGATCACAAGGTGTCAGATACAGGCCTTTAGAAGAATCAAGGTTAAAGACCTCTGTGAGACAAAGGTTAGCATGGTACATTTTCCGGCTAGTGTCTTCTTACACAGTAATGGAAGTTCATTCTTTCTCTGTGAGACCTTCTACTGTCTTTTGGCAGGCTAAGGTAGCCCATGTCTTCACAGAAATTTAGTTAGGATCCTTCCCCCCTCCCCTTTCCACACACACTTAAAAAAATCCTACTCACCTGATTATTGCTAAAAACCAAGTAAAAGAATCCCAGAACACCTTGATTTAAAGAACCCAACCTATAAACTGCCATATAGCCACCAAGGTTTAGCTGTGAAAATATGGAAAAATGCTGAATCATTCTGCTCCCAAGAAGCCAATGTCACACCGTCATTTCTAGGTCAGGCTCATTTTATCTGAGTTTGTGACTATACTTGTTTCTTGAGCCAGTTAATTATACAGGCTTGTGGATGGTTAAAGGACTTAACTCTCACTAGTGAATCTGTCCTCATATAATCACTCATCACAAACACATTTATACATCCAGTCATGATCTCCCAAACACAGAAACTAATCACGGTCAAAGTCTCGTAGACCTTTAAGGTACTTCACTTGATCATCCAACAAACATTAGCTGATTAACTGAAGATCTACTACATGCTGTGCCAGTTATGGAGCACACATTTGAGGAATCCCCAGTCTTGGGGGTGGGGAGTGAGATAAGACTTGTACATAGATACATTACAATAAAATATGATAAAAGCCAGTTGCCATCAGGTTGATTCCAACTCATGATGACCCCATGTGTTTCAGAGTAGAACTGTACTCCACAGGGTTTTCAATGGCTGTGATTTTTCAAAAGTAGATTGCCAGGACTTTCTTCCGAGGCACCTCTGGGTAGGTTCAAACCACCAACCTTATGGTTAGTAGTCAAGCGGTTAACCATTTGTGCCCCTAGGACTCCTAAAATATGATAATGCTATTAAAAAAAGGTATGCATAATGTCATTTGGTAGCAGATGGAAGAAAGGAATTACTTGGGGCAGGGTAGGGAGCTCAAGAAAGCCTTTATAGATACGAGTAACACTCGTATTTGAAGTTCACCATGTGGGAGAAACTGGACCAGATGGGAGTTTCAGGCAGAGGGAATTTCAGCATAAGGCCCAGAGTCAGAGAGGGCATGCTGAAGTCAGTATAGGCTGACACATGGAGTGGAGTGCGAGAGAGGAGACAGAAAGTGCTTGGACCAGAGTTATTGAGTATTGGTTCTGTATCTCAGCCAGCACTAGGTGCCCAGATACCTTTATATGTGTTTATAAGAGTTAATATGTGAAAAGCATCTAGATCTATTCCTGGCACAGAATAAGAACTATATATATTTTGCTATTACTATTATTATTGTGTGCATTTTGATGTCACATTCACCACCTTATCCTCAGGGTTGAGAATAATTAATAAATATTTGATGAATGAATGAATGAATGAATGAAGAAGTTGTGGTTTCTAAGAAGGAAATGGAGATGGATATGATTCTCATAATCCATCAGTAAGTTAAGGGAGGGAGGATGTTTTCTACGGGATTGCTTCAGTTACCCAAAGGTCATTGCCTTCTGCCCAGTAGTCTCCCCACCCAAATCCATGCTGGGTAGGGTAGATTACTAATTATTATTAAGTATAATAATCATAAAACCTTTCATTTTTATAGCATTTTCAGCTTACATATGTCATCTTGTTTAAAACAATTACAATTTTTAGATCCACAACTTTTAATCTCTTGTTTGAATCCTATTTCCAGATATAATTCCAGGATTTAGACTCCTACTAGCCTCCACAGAGGGAACCTCAGAAATGAACTAAAGCCACTGACTGAGACACTGCCCATACCTGCTCCAAATCAACTCCATCATATTCCTACTCCAACCTAAAGAAGGAGGAGAAAGGAGTGAAAGCATGAAGGCTTTGTAGAGGTGGTAACTTAATTAAGTTACTTAAGTTAATTAAGCTAACTTAATTAAGTTACCTATAAGTTACATAAACTATAAAATTACTCTGAAAAGGTGCTATTTAGCCTCAATTTAATTCAATTCAGTTTAATCCCACATCTGCTGAGAAAGAAACTATAGATTGCAGATGTCCTAAAGCATACTTCCACATCACTGGGGTGGGAATTAGGAGACCAGGGTTTCTGACTGTGGGTTTGCTACTAACTAACTGGGATGGCATTGAGCAAGTAGCTTCATCTCTTTGAGCTTTGGGTTCTTCATTTGTAAAACGTAAGGGTTAAACCGAAAGACCTCGAAGTCCTTCCTGGCTCTAACATTCTGTAATTCTCAAACAGAAAATAGCATCTATATCATTGTAACTACATATTTCTGTATTTCAAAGACAGTAAATTCTGGAATTTTTTTCAGAGAAATGTTTGGCTCAGCAAATTGCCCAGGGTTTTCTACTGTTTGACTATAGAAGAAATTGGGACACAAAGCTCACATCTTCATTCATTCAAAAACATTTATTGAGTGCCTACTATGTGCAGGGCACTATTCTAGTCACCATCATAGCACTGAACAAAGCAAACAAGGGTGCTCTTTTCATGGAACTCGTTTTCTTGTGCTTTAATTAATCTACCCCCAGACAAATAAATCTTTTGGCTACTTTGGCGTGGCAGAAGTGATGACCTAACAGGTTTGTTTTATGTGTTGTGTGTGGCTATCTCTGAATTAGCAAAAAGTTAAAACTGCATTTAAAAAAAAAATTTTTTTTCCAACTTCTCCACTGATCAGGCAAATAACTGTCTAGATTTTCTTAAAAAAGAAGTAACTCCTGGTTTGTAAATAGATTGAGATACTTTCACACATGAATTCCATAAAGTTTTAAGACACTAAACAAAAGGGTTTAAGTGTTTCTGCAGCATTAGAATTTAATTTTCTCTCTTTCCTGGGTCCAGTTCTTTAAAATGGGGTTTTAGAAGCAAAACAGAGCATTTTCCTACTGTTATACAGACTTAGTGATGGGTCTACAACAGGAACATTATGTGAAATTTTGGTTAGAGTATCTCAAAAAAAGACATTACAAGCTGTTAAAAAGGAGAACAGGGTTGTGGTGCGGGGGAGAAGAAGGAGAGGAAGAGCAAACAAACTGATCCGAGGGGTGAAAGTATATATATATTAAGTACTTGTTGATCTAGATCAGTAAATATAGCAGATTGTTCCAGGTTAGTACTGAAACACAGAATTTTAGAGCTGGAGGAAACTTCACTCCTAGTTTTACAAATGAGAAACTTGAGACTCAAAGACATTGAGTGACTTGCCCAAAGCAAAGCCAAAATACTTGCTAGCAGCAAAGAATTCAGGTCTTCAGATTCCCTGTCCAGGAATCTGGACTACATTAACTAACTGTGAAGGTTTTAGCAAATCAAGGATAGGGAGGGGGCACCCTTTAAGCTCGAAAGATTCCGTTTTAGACTAAATGTAAGACACTTAATGGTTGTGATATATTTCTACAACAGCTATACAATCTGATATTACTTAGGAAGTGTTTAGATACACTTATGGATGAAACATCCGTAACAGAAATATTCAATCTAGAAATGGGTTGAATTCAAAATTTCATTTGTTTAAGTAGCTTGTTCAGAATTCGGAACCCTTTTCCCCGCCAAAGAAAAGTAACAAATTATGAGCCTGTTTAACAAGGTGTGGTTGAAATAATATGAATGGTATCCCATGAAGCACCCTAAACTGAACCCCCTGAGTGGCTGTATACCTCCAGTGGAGTGCTGTAGATACTCAAACAGCAACCCTTGGGAGGATTCTTAAATTCTGGATCCCTAAGCCAGAGACTGCTGATATTAAGGATAACTAAGAATATCTAAACACACATTTAACCTTTTGAGATCAGGGTCACAGATGATAACCAGGTCTTACCCAAAAAAGTCTCTTGGACACAGAAGTGGAGATATCAGTGCCGTCAGAATAGTCTGTACTTGAAATCCTGGCTTTTCCGAAATTAGAATTCAACACTTTTAAAGGGAGGAGGATGAGTTAAAGAAAACCCATCCAAGGTCTACTCTCTCACCTAATACTTGACAGGTGACTCCACTCATTCTCAGATTTTTGCCTATATGTACGTTGCTAGCTAGGGAATTATAATCTATGCAGTGCATTATGATGCTTACACATTCCTGGAAAACTTTAAAAACAGTGGATCTTAAGGGCAATTTTGTAAATTTAGTGGGGGTTTCTATAAATCTCAGAGTCTGAAACGACAGGGTATCCATGCAAGCAGAATTTGCAGATTTGGGGAGGCAGGTGATTTTCCCCGGATATCCAGGCGGCTTCAGGTGAATTTGAGTTTCTCACAAAATAAAGTGCCCTAAGTAAATCAAACCACGTCCCACGTTTTGGCCCCAGGGCAGATGGTGGTCAGTGAAAGCCATCAGGGTTAGGAGCTTTCCCCAACCCAAAGAGGTATCGCAAGGGGAGAGCTGCTGGTTTGGAGGACCCGAAGGAGACTTGGCTAAGGGAGGCCGGGGTGAGCGCGCCACCCGGCAGCCTCTCGGGGACGTTGGCGCACCTCCCCGCCCTTCTGGGGCCCGCCTCGCTCACCGAGGTGGCCACCGACGATGGTGATGGCGATCTGGTCCATGAGCACCGCCCGGAAGCGCACGTCCTGCTCGGAGCAGCGCTGCCGGAGGGCGCGCAGGATTTGCACTTGCGGGTAGTCCTCGCGGATCCGGCGGTCTGTCAGGAACCAGAGCTGGGAGCACATGGCGGCCGGCGCCGACCTCCTTGGCGCCCCGTGCCGCTCGCTCCGGCGGACGGGCTGCCGGCCGGCGACCCCGGCGAGCGCGCGCCGCGGCTCCGCTCCCGCCGGTGCGCCAGGCGCCTCTGCAGCCCTGACCCAGCGAATCTGCCCGGCCACTCAGCGCCACCGCCGGCGGGGCCAGCCAATCAGCGCGCGGCGGCTGGCGCGGGCCGGCAGAACGGCCCGCTGCAGAGGCGGCCCCTGCGAGCGGCGCTCGGGAGGGGGCCTCCGGCCTGCGGTGGCCAAAGAGGCAGCAAGGCCCAGGAGCCGCTGGCAGGCGGTGGCGATGCTGAGGGGGGCACCTTGCGCCCTGCTCTGGACCCCTGGTGGGCTGGCGCTGCCTGCCAGGGTGGGCTGCTCGAGCAGGAGGGGCAGGGGCGGCGGCTCAGTGGGGCGGAGAGGGTGTCAGGGTCAACCGACTGTCAGCAGCGGGCAGCGCGATGCGTCCCCAAGGCAGCCTGGAGCAATCGGGGGCCGGGGGCAGGGCCAGGGCAGGGACTCAGGGACGTTCCAAGGGGGACTCCCATGCCTAGAGAAGGTCGCGCGGTTAGGCCCCCAACCGGACGCTCGGTCCCTGGAGGTCTTGGAAGGAGAGCAATTTCTCTGCCCAAATCCTGGCCTGAAACCTGAGGCGGGGATGAATTGGGGTTTTATCCGCCTCCCATTGAGATCACTTTGAAGGTACATTTATGAGGGTCTCAGAATTCCTTACACTGGATACCCTCTCTTGGCTTGCAGCAGTTCTGGGTCTCCAGAGCACGGATAGGATAAAAACGACCTAATAGCTCTTTTAGTTCCAAGGACCACTGGCTGTTTTTCCCTCCTCCGACCCCCACCCCCCCCAGGCCATACAACTGAGTCACCTTTTCACACAGCCTTTGTTTTAGCCAATTGCAAATCCTGACTGCAAAGTCCATTGTTTGAAGCCAGATTTTTCTTTCTAAATGACTGCAGGACTGAAACTAGCCATCTTTTGGAGATTGCATTTCCAATTCCACCTCATTAAAATATCTTTTTTTTTTTTTTTTTTTGACTTTGGGAAGCAAGAGCAGTTTCAAGGTAGGCCCAGCAATGACAGCTTAAAAATGGAGTAGGATGTCTCAGGTAAGGTATAGGCTTCATTTTAAATATTATGCAGATGTGTGCATTTACTCACTAGATGTGCATGGAAAAGTTCCATATAAATGGAATTTCAAAACTTAACTCCTTTTTCAGGAAATCCTAAGTGAATCCTTTTGTGATGCAAAACATCTCTCCCTAACTCAAAATGGGAAACAGTAACCTATTGCCCTATATAGTAACTTTCAAAAAAACTATTTTCTAACCACAGTTCAATTTGTATCCAGTTAGGAGATGGATACACTTGTATAGGTGTAATGTTGTGCTACATCATTGAAATTCCTCGAGAACAGTGGTAGCTGCCCCAGGTATAGGATTCTTTCTAAAATGTATTCTTTTGTGTAATACTTCTCCATGGATGACTCCCGAATTAAAATCCAACCCTGACATATCCTACCTTCAGCAATATAAAAGAATGCTATCACCTGACACTTAATGTACCTAAAGATATTCTTTTCTTCTCCATCCCAGGTTCAACTAACTTAGACAATAAGGAAAATCTATTATCTCAAGTAATAAGAAATCTTGTTACTTCAAGTAGAGCATTCCTTCCATTTTTCCACTCTGACATCCTTAGGCTAGTGCCCCTTATAGTCACAAAATGGTTGCCACAATTATAGCTGCCACTTGCAGATACACAATGTTGAGCAGAAGTAGAGAGACGATTTCTTCCCATGTATCTCTTTTTATCAGCAAGGAAACACTTTCTCAGAAGCTCTCAAGCAGATTTCTCATAGTCTCGTTGAGTATGCCCACATCTAAACCAGTCACTGGCAAGGAGAAAAACATCATCATAAATGGCTTAAATTAATTACGAGTCACCCCCTGTGACTGAGAATTGGATTCCCTCCCCAAAACACATGGCCATGTAGAACTAGGTGAAAATTTGGACAAAATTGGGGTTCTCTTAGGAGGAATGAAGGGAGAAATAGATGTTGGGAAGACCAACAATGGTGTTTGATACAGATGGTAATAAGGCAAGCGTATACCAAAAAACCCAATGCCGTCGAGTCAATTCTGACTTACAGTGACCCTGTAGGACAGAGTAGAATTGCCCCCACATGGTTTCCAAGGCTGTAAATCTTTTTTAAAATTTTTTTTCCCATACAAAAATTTATACGTACATTGTCATGTGACTCTAACTGCTCTCCCCATACTGTGACAGCACACTCCTCCTTTTCACCCGATTCTCCGTGTCCATTCAACCAGCTCCTAACCCTCTCTGTCTTCCCATCTCACCTCCAGACAGAAGCTGCCCATTTAGTCTCTTATATCTACTTGAGCTAAGATGTACACTCCCCACGAGTAGCACTTTATGTCCCATAGTCCAGTCCAATCTCTGTCTGAAGAGTTGGCCTCAGAAATTGTTTTAGTTCTGGGCTGATAGAGAATCCAAGGGCCATGCTTTCTGGGGTTCCTTCAGTCTCAGTCAGACCATTAAGTCTGGTCTTCTTACTAGAATTTGAGTTCTGCACCCCACCTTTCTCCTGCTCCATCCAGGACTCTCTGTTTTGTTCCCTGTCAGGGCAGTCATTGGTGGTAGCTGGGCACCATCTAGTTCTTCTGGTCTCAGGCTGACGAAGTCTCTGGTTTATGTGGCCCTTTCTGTCTCTTGGGCTACTACTTTCCTTGTGATTTTGGTGTTCTTCATTCTCCTTTACTCCAGGTGGTTGGGACCAATTGATGCATCTTAGATGGCCACTTGCAAGCTTTTAAGACCCCAGACGCCACTCACCGAAGTAGGATGCAGAACATTTTCTTAATAAGTTTCGTTATGCCAATTAACCTAGATGTCCCCTGAAAGCATGGTCCCCAGACCCCCGCCCCTGCTACTCTGTCCCTCAAAGTGTTTGATTGTATTCAGGACACTTCTTAGCTTTGCTTTAGTCCAGTTGTGATGATTTCCCCTGTAGTGTGTGCTGTCCTTCCCTTCACCTAAGCTAATTCTTATCTACTATCTAGTTAGTAAATAACCCTCACCCTCCTTCCCCACCCTCGTAACCATCAAAGAATGTTTTCTTCTGTGTTTAAACCTTTTCTTGATTTCTTATGATAGTGGTCTTATGCAATATTTGTCCTTCTGTGACTGAACTAAATTCACTCAGCATAATGACCTCCAGCTTCCTCCCTGTTATAAGATGTTTCTCGGTTTCATCATTGTTCTTTATCATTACGTAGTATTCCATTGAGTGGATATACCATAATTTGTTTATCCATTCATCCACTGATGGACACCTAGGTTGTTTCCATCTTTTTGCTATTGTGAACAGTGCTGCAATGAACATGGGTGTGCATATATCTATTCATGTGACAGCTCTTATTTCTCTAGGATATATTCCAAGGAGCAGGATAGCTGGATGGTATGGTACTTCTATTTCTAGCTTTTTAAGGAAGCGCCAAATCGATTTCCAAAGTGGTTGTACTATTTTACATTCCCACCAACAGTGTTTAAGTGTTCCAGTCTCTTCACAACCTCTCCAAAATTTATTATTTTGTGTTTTTTGGATTAATGCTAGCCTTGTTGGGGTGAGATGGTACCTCATTGTAGTTTTGATCTGCATTTCTCTAATAGCTAATGATCGTGAGCATTTCTTCATGTGTCTGTTAGCTGCCTGAATATCTTCTTTGGTGAAGTAGCTGTTCATATCCTTTGCCAAGGCTGTAAATCTTTACAGAAGCAGACTGCCACATCTTTCTCCTGTGGAGCAGCTGGTGGGTTTGAACCACCAACCTTTTGGTTAGCAGCCTAGAGCTTAACCACTGCACCACCAGGGCTCCTAAGGCAAGTGTATAAGTCATGATAAACTAGGTTAGGCTGTGCTAACAAATGATCCTAAAGTGGCTTACAACAAAGATTTATTTCTCAAAACACCATCCATGGAGATTCAAGATGGTGGCCTAGTCAGACACACCACACCCTCTACAGCAAAGACCCAAGAAACAAAGTGAAACAGATACAGATGACAACCCTGGAACCCTAAGCATCAAATGTAAGGGTATAGAATTGGATCAAACAATGACTGGAAAAAGAAACTGAACAGCGGCGAACGGAGAGAGAGGTGCGTTGTCAGACAGCCTGTCATAGCGGGGCCATTATGAGACAAAGCTGGCAGTGACTCTGGGTGAGGAGCACAGGAAGACAACATGGGGCTCCTAATAGGAGACAGAGAAACTGTGTCCACATACCTGGAGTGAAGCAAGGTGAGAAGGACATGAACTGGAGCTAAGGAGGGAAAGTACAGGAAGGAGGACAAGAGCTTCTGGGATCCTGGTGTACACAGAGCAGTGAGAGAGCCAGGACCCAGAGAAGGCTGACTCTCCAGCTGTGGTACCTGACTGTAGGGTGGGTGGCGAGCACAGAGCAGTAGACGAATCCCCCTTTTTTTCTCTCTCTCCCTTCTCCCTAGCTGCCTGCCCAGCACCTCTCCCACTAGAGAGTGCCTGCATGACCCCCAGCCATCAGTCCCACGCCTCCCGTGCTGGAAAGGACAACTGTGTGACCCCTGGCTGCCCACCCTGCCCCTCACCTGCTGGAGAAAGCACTTGCACCAACTCCAGCCACCTGCCTCATCCTTCCCCCACACAGGAGAGCTGTTGCATGACCCCTGGCTGCCTGCTCCACTTCACCCCCTCCAGAGACAGCACCAGCACTCCCCCCTGGCCACCTGCAATGCCCCTTCTCTGCCCGGGAGAGCTCCTGGATGACGCCTGGTTGCCCGCCCCATCTCTCCCCTGCCCATGAGAGCACCTGCATGCCCCCCAGCCACTGGCCCTATACCCCTGACGGAGGGAGCACCTCAGCACCACCTGGATGCCCACCTTGCTCCTTGCCCATCACACACCCACATGGTGAGCAACTGTGAGCATTTCCATATTGCCGGATAGCACCCGCCAAGTACATCCTCGGCTGTCTCACATGTAGTGAACAGCAACAAGGGCTTGCCCTGCCCACCGTTGCTCTGTCCACCAGATGAGTGATCATCAAAGTACAACCAACTCGCCCATATTGGTAAATCAAAACAAAATAAAATTAAAAAATCATAAATAGATTTTAAAAAACCTTAATGCCTCAGAGACAGAAGACAATATCAAATGAGATAAAGCAACAAGACAAGATGGGTCAACCAAATGACCAAAATAAAAGGACAAAAAATTTTCCAGAGGAAGAGATGATAATGGAACTGTCTAATAAGGAATTCAAAAGGCTTATATATAGGGTCCTCAAAGAGATCTAGGAAAACACAGACAAAACCCAAGAAGAATTCAGGAAAACAATGTAAGAACAAAATAGTGAATTAAATATACAATTAGAAATCATACAAAAACAGCAACTAGAAATCTAGAAGATTAACAATAAAATATCAGAAATAACGCAATGGAAGGACATAGAAGTAGACTCGAAACAATGGAAGAAAGAATTAGAGAAATAGAGGACAAATCCCTTGATAGCAATTTGTTTGAGGTGCAGTTGGTTATGAGCTCAGCTGTTAATCAAAAGGTCCACAGTTCAGATCCACCTGTTGCTCCTTGGAAACCCTATTGGGAAGTTCTACTCTGTCCTATAGGATCGCTAGGACTCAGAATTGACTTGATGGCAATGGGTTTGATTTTTTTTTTTTTTTTTTTGTATGAAGAGGAATAATTCGTGCATGATGGGTATCCCAGAACAGGAGGAGACAAAAAAAGAACAGAGAGAATTTTTGAAGATTTACTGGAAGAAAACTTACCCAATACCATGAAAGATGAGAAGATTTCTGTCCAAGAAGCTCAACAATCTCCGTAAAGGATACATCCCAAAAGAAAGCCACCAAAACCAAAAACCAAATCTGTTGCTGTCAAGTCAGTTCATACTCATAGTGACCCTATAGGACAGAGTAGAATTTCCCCATAGGGTTTCCAAAGAACAGCTGGAGGATTTGAACTGCTGACCTTTTGGTTAGCAGCTGTGGTCTTAACCACTGTATGAAGTCACCAAGACATATCAAAATCAAACTTTCCAAGTCCAAAGATAAAGAAAGAATTCTGAGAGCAGCTTGGGAAAAAATGAAATATCACCTACAAAGGGACTTCAGTAAGACTAAGTTCTGATTTCTTGGCAGACAAGAAGGCAATGGTATGACATATATAAAACCCTGAAAGAAAAGAATTGCCAACCAATAATATGCCCAGCAAAATTGTCTGTCAGGACAATGGCAAAATTAGGACATACCCAGATGTAAAAACCAGACCTTCCTTACAAGAAATATTAAAGGAAGTCCTTCAGATAGAGAACCCACTACAGCAGACAACAACCTGAAAGCAAACCACACAATGGCTTCACCAACATGCTAACCCAGATAGAGAAATCTAAAAAGTAAAATAAAGCTACAGAACCCAAAACAGGGAGCCAGAGACATCAATGTGAAATCGACAACTTCAAAACTAAAAGGGAGAATGATTGGTGTTCTACAATAGTTCTACAATAATACAGGAGCCCTGGTGGCACAGTGGTTAAGGGCTTGACTGCTAACCAAAAGGTTGGCAGTTCAAACCACCAGCTGCTCTTTGGAAACTATATGGGGCAGTTCTACTCCATCCTGTAGGGTTGCTATGAGTCGGAATTGACTCAACAGCAAGGGTTTGGTTTTGTTTTGTTTTTTTTTTACAATAATAGTAGGAGACTTTAACACACCACTTTCAACAATGGGCAGAACAACTAGAAAGAAACTCAACAAAGGTACAGAAGATCCGAATAATACAATTAACCAACTTGACCTCATAGACATATACAGAACATTCTACCCAACAGCAGTGCAGTACACATTCTTCTCCAGTGCACATGGATTATTCTCTAGAATACACAATATTCTAGGCCACAAAGCAAGGCCCAATAAATTAAATATATCAAAGTAATACAAAACATCTTCTCAGATCACAGTGCCATAAAATTAGGAATCAATAACAGGAAGAATAATCAAATATTGAACAATGCCATGCTTAAAAAACCAGTGGGTAATAGAAGAAACTAAAAATGAAATTAAAAAATCCCTAGAATAAAATGAAAATACAGCATATCAAAACCTTTGAGACACAGCAAAAGCAGTGCTCAGAGGCCAACTTTTAGCAATAAACACACACATCAACAAAGAAGAAAGGGCCTAAATAAATACATTAACCCTAAAACTTGAACAAGTAGCAAAAGAAGCACACAGCTGCCAGAAGAAAAGAAATAATAAAGATTAGAGCAGAAATAAATGAAACAGAAAAACAGCCGAAATAACAAGACTAGAAGTTGGTTCTCTGAAAGGATCAATAAAATTGACAAACCACTGGACAAATTGACAAAAGAAAAAAAGGATAAGATGTAAATAACTCAAATAAGAAATGAGATGGGCAACATCACATCAAAACTAATTGAAATAAAAAGGATCATAGCAGAATACTACAAAAAAATTATACTCCAATAAATTTAAAAGCCTAGAGGAAATGGACAAATTCCTAAAAACACACTACCTACCTAAACTAACAAGAACTGAAGTATAAAATCTGAACAGACCCATAGTAAAAGAAGAAATTGAAGAGGTTATAGAAAAAAAAAAAAACCTACCAAAAACAAACAAACAAAAAGCCGTGACCTGGACGGTTTCACTGGAGAAGTCTACCAAAATTCAGAGAAGAGTTGACACCAATACTACTCAGACTATTCCAGAACACAGAAGAGGAAGGAATACTCCCAAATTCATTCTATGAAGCCAGCATAACCTTGATACCAAAGCTAGGCAAAAACACCACTAAAAAGAAAATTACAGACCAATGTTCCTCATGAACATTGATGAAAAAAATTCTCAACAAAATTCTAGCCAATAGAAGCCAACAGTGTATCAAAAAAATAATGCATCATGACTAAGTGGGATTCATACCAAGTATGCAAGGATGGTTCAACATGAGAAAATTAATCAACATAATCCAACACATAAATAAAAAAAGGAAAAGAATCATATGACCATCTCAATCAATGCAGAAGAGGCATTTGATAGTGTCCAACACTCACTCCTGATAAAAACTCTCACCAAAATAGGAATAGAAGGAAAATTCCTCAATTAAGGGCATATACACATAACCAACAGCCAACGTTATTCTCAGTGGAGACAGACTGAAAGCATTCCCCCTGAGAACTGGAACTAGACAAGGATGCCCTTTATCACCACTCTTATTCAACATTGTACTGGAAGTTCTAGTTAGAGCAATAAGACAAGAAAGGGAAATAAAGCCATCTAAATTTGTAAGGAAGAGGTAAAACTATCCCTATTCACAGACAGTATGATCCTATACATAGAAAATCCACAAAAAAGCTACTGGAAGTAACAGAAGGATTCAGCAAAGTGGTGGTACAAAACCAACATACAAAAATCAGTCAGGTTCCTTTACATTAACAAAGAGAACTCCAAAAAGGAAATCAGGAAAACCATACCATTTACAACAGTCCCCTAAAAGATAAAATACTTAGGAATAAACCTAACTAGGGATGCAAAAGACTTATACGAAGAAAACTACAAAACATTACTGCAAGAAACCAAAAGAGACCTTCATAAATGGAAAAATATACCATGTTCATGGATTAAAAACCCATTGCCATTGAGTCAGTTCTGACTCATAGTGACCCTATAGGAGTAGAACTGCCCCGTAGGGTTTCCAAGGAGTGGCTGATGGATTCGAACTGCTGACCTTTTGGTTAGCAGCCACAGCTCTTGACAATTGCACCACCAGGGCTCCTGATCATGAACAGGAAGACTTAACATTGTGAAAATGTCAATACCACCCAAAGCAATCTATAGATACAATGCAGTCCCGATCCAAATCCCAACAACATTCTTTAAGGAGAAGGAAAAACTAATCACCAACTTTATATGGAAGGAAAAGAGCCCTCATATAAGTAAAACATTACTGAAAAAGAAGAACAAAGCAGGAGGCCTCACACTACCCAATCTCAGAACTATAGTCAAAACAGCCTGGTACTGGTAGAACAACAGACACACAGACCAATGGAAGAGAACTGAGAACCCAGAAATAAATCCATCCACCTATGGATGCCTGATCTTCGAAGTCCATTGAATGGGAAAGAGATAATCTCTTCAACAAATATTGTTGGCAAGACTGGATATCCATTTGCAGACAAATGAAACAGGATTCATACCTTACCCCATACACAAATACTAATTCAAAATGGATCAAAGACTAAGATACATGTAAAATAAATGTAACACCAAAAACTATAAGGTTTATGAAAGAAAACATAGGGACAACACTAGGGGCCCTAACTTATGGCATAAATAGAATATCGAGCATAACGAAAAATGCTCAAACTCCAGAAGATAAACTAGATAACTGGGACCTCCTAAAAATTAATACTTATGCTCATCAAAAGACTTTTCCAAGACAGTAAAAAGAGAAAAAGAGAACCTACAGACTGGGAAAAAATCTTTGGCAATGACATAGTTGATAAAGGTTTAGTCTCTAAAATATACAGAAAACTTTGACAACTCAACAATAAAAAGACAAGCAACCCAATCACAAAATGGACAAAGGACATGAATAAACACTTCACCACAGAGGACATTCAGGTAGCCAAATACATGAAAAGATGATCATGATCATTAGCCATTTAAAAAAAAAAAACAACCCATTGCTGTTGAGTAGATTCCAACTCTATAGTGACCATATAGAACAGAATAGGATAGTTTCCAAGGAGAGGCTGGTAGATTCGAACTACCAACCTTTTGGTTAGCAGCCAAATATTTAACCACTGTGCCACCAGCAGTGTATGAGAGTTCCAATTTCCCCACAACCTCACCAGCATTTATTGTTTTCTGGATTTTAGGATCAGTGCCATTCTTGCAGGGGTGAATGGTATCTGTGATGGTTACGGTTGTATGTCAAATTGGAGAGATGCAAATCAAAACCATGATGAGATACTGTCTTAGGCTAGGTTCTCTAGAGAAGCAAAACAAGTAAAGTGTATAAAAATATATATAGAGAGATTTATATCAAGGAAATGGATCACACGGTTGTAGAGGCTGGAAGCTCCCAAGCTGTGGGTCAGGAGAGAGGCTTCTCCTGATTCACATAGTCGCAGGGGCTGGCGAACTGCAGATTGGCAGGTCAGAGAGAGCAGGGCTCTTGCTCATAGGCTACGAAGATCGACAGATCCCAAGATTGGCAGACAAGACTGCAGGTAAGCTGCCAGCTCAAGTTCCAAGAATCGGAGGTCAGACAAACTGGAGCCATCTGCAGGATCCAGAGTGAGCAAATGCTCCATTTATATTTGATGCAGACTACACAGCCAAGGAAACTCCCTTTCAACTGACTGGCTACTCACAGCAGATCCAATCATGAAGGTGGTCATGTTACATCAAATCTCATCATGGAAGTGATCATGACCATACAGCTCCCAAACCACTGAGAATCATGGCTCAGCCAAGTTGACACACAACCTTTACCATCACAGATACCATCTCCCCCCTGCAAGACTGGCACTGATCAAAAATTTAGAAAACAATAAATGCTGGTGAGGTTGTGGGGAAATTGGAACTCTCATACACTGCTGGTGGAAATGTAAAATGGTATAACCCCTATGGAAATTGATATGTTGTTTCCTTTAAAAGCTAGAAATAGAATTATCATACAATTCAGCAATCCCACACCTTGGAATTTATCCTAGATAAATAAGAACCGTCACACGAATAGACATATGCACACTCATATTCATTGCAGCATTATTCACAATAGCAAAAAGATGGAAATAACCTAAGTGCCCATCAACAGATGAATGGATAAACAAATTATGGTACATACACACAATGGAATACTATGCAACAATAAAGAACAATGATGAATCTGTGAAACAGCTCACAATATGGATGAATCTGGACAGCATTATGCTGAGTGAAATAAGTCAATTACAAATGGATAAATATTTTATGAGACCACTATTATAAAAACTCAGGAAAAGGTTTACACACTGTCTTAGGCTGGGTTATCTAGAGAAGCAAAACCAGTAAAGCATATATGTATAGAGAGAGAGGGTGGGGGGAAGAGAGAGAGAGAGATTTATATCAAGGAAATGGCTCACATGGTTTTTAGAGACTGTAAAGTCCCAAGTTTGTGGGGCAGGAAAGAGGATTCTCCTGATTCACGTAACTGCAGGGTCTGGTGAACCCAAGATCGGCAGGCCGGAGAGCAGGGCTGTTGCAGGCTATGAAAAGTGAGGAATCTCAAGACTGACAGGCAAGACTGCAGGTAAGCTGCTGGCTCAAGTCCCAAGAACCAGAGGTCAGATGAACAGTAGCCAACTGCAGGATCTAGAACAAGCAAAAGCCCCAGCATGGTGAGCCAGAAGACTTAGGCAGCAGAGGCCAGAGAGATGAAGGCTTGGGGCAGGGAGGGGGATGAGCCACCACAGGCCCCACCACTGCCTGTACCACAGCAGATCCCATCATGGAGGTGATCACGTATCAAATCTCAACAGGGCAGTGATCACAATATACAACTGCCAAAACACTGAGAATCATGGCCTAGCCAAGTTTACACACAATCTTAACCATCACACACAGAAAGAAACAATCTTTGATGGTTACAAGGGAGGGGAGGGGTGAAGAGGGAAATCACTAACTAGATAGTGGACAAGTGTTAACTTTGGTGAAGGGAAAGACAATATAGGGGAAGTCAGCACAACTTGACTAAGACAAAGGAAGACACTTAGAGGAACACACACAAAAGGCATCCGCAGTAAATACTATAGTATATACAACCCTACAACAACAGTAAAAACAAATAACCAACAAGCAGATACATAGGCAGATATGTATGCTGATTAGGGGAAGGAGGGCATATGGGAGTATACTCATGTACATATATAGGTTAGCCTGTTGATATTTTAATTTACATATTTGTAGGTACAACATGTATATTCATACATATAATAGATCACAAAGGGGGCACAGTCATAGCAGCTTCCTAGATACATCCAAACACCTTGAGGGACAAAGTTACTGGGGCTGAGGGCTCGGGACTATGGTCTTGGGGGACATCTAGGTCAATTGGCATAACAAAGCTGATAAAGAAATGTTCTACGTCCTACTTTGGCAAGTAGGTCTGGGGTCTTAAAGCTTAAGTGCAGCCGTCTAAGATATATCGATTGGTCCCAACCCAATCAGAGCAAAGGAGAATGAAGAAAACCAAAGATGGAAGGAAAATGTTTGTCCAAAGCACCAATGGACCACACGAATCATAGCTTCCACCAGCCTAAGCCCAGAGGAACCAGATAGTGCCTGGCTACCACCAACAACCGCTCTGACAGGATCCTGGACAGAGCGGGAGAAAAATGTAGAACAAAATTCAAATTCACAAAAAATACCAGACTTACTGGTCTGACAGAGACTATAGCAACCCCTGAGACTATGGCCCCTGGACACCCTACTAACTCAGAACTGAAACCACTCCCGAAGCTCACCTTTCAGCCAAAGATTAGACAGACCTATAAAACAAACAATAACACATGTGAGGAATGCGCTTCTTAGATCAACCAAGTATACAAGACCACATTGGCGGCACCTGCCCGAATACGAAGATGAGAAAGCAGGAAGGGACAGGAAAATTGGGCAAATGGAAATGGGGAACCCAGGGTCGAAAGTGGGAGAGTGCTGACACATTGCGGGGATTACAATCAATGTCATAAAACAATTTGTGTATAAATTTTTGAAGGAGAAAAAAAGTACATAAACATGCAAACTAAAACAAAACAAAAAAACACCGTACATGTCCATGGCAGGTCAGCTGAGCTCTGCTATGGGTCATCTTCATGCTGTGACCCAGGATGCTATAGAAACTTCTACCTGGAACAATGCTGGTCTCATGGAAGAAGGAAAAAGATCTTGGTGAACCACGTACTGGATCTTCATGCTTCTGCCTGGAAGTTGTGCATGTTAATCTGTCCACATTTTCTTGTCCAGAACAACTTCACCTGGCTGAGACTGACGTCAATGGGGCTGTTGTTATTGTGTTAGTTGCTGTAGAGTTGACTCCGGTTCATAGTGACCTTATGATGTTTATCTGTGTTTTACCGACTATGTGAAGGCATTCAACTGTGTGGATCATAACAAATTATAGACAACATTTCAGAGAATGAGAATTCCAGAACACTTAAGTGTGCTCGTGCAGAACCTGTACGTGGATCAAAGAGGCAATCATTTCAACAGAACAAAGAGGCAGTCAGTCGTTCCAACAGAACAAGCGGATACTGCATGGCTCAGAATTGGAAAAAGTGTGTGGCTGGGCTGTATCCTTTCACATTACTTATTCAATTGCATGCTGAACAGATAATCCAAGAAGCTGGACTACATGAAGAACATGGCATTAGGATTTGAGGAAGACTCTTTAACAACACTGCTTGCTGAAAATAAAGACAAGTTGAAGCTCTTGGTGATGCAAGTCAACGGGGTAGGAAAGTATAATCCTTCCCTCGGAAGGGTAGCAAAAACTTGTGAACAACAATATAGTCTGCCAAATCTTGCTCTGCTAATTACCCCTCCTCTCCTCAGGGTTCCCAAGGGAACTACAGACAAGAAAGAAATTGGAATCAAAACCAAAGGATCATTTTATTCATAGATGAGCTGGCAACCAATAACCTCAGAGAAGAGCTTTGCCAAAAGACTGAGTTGAATCATATGGCTTACGTTCAGGGCTAAATAGAAGCTTCCCAGTTCCCTGCTCCCACCCAGTGTAAATTCTGGGACCAGCATGCTTAGGCATGCTTGCAGAAAGAGAGGACAAGACGATCAGGTCTGCAAAGCAGACCAGCTTTAGTTATCTAACTGTGTGCTAGATGGAGACTGGGCTGGGCCTTCTCAGTTGGAAATGGAGAGCAAGAGCATATAAGTAGCATATAAGGGTATGTGACCTTTTAACACAAACTGACCCCATCCACTAATGAAATGTGGACTAATTAATGTCTTGGGCTCTGACCCATCAGAGATTAGCAACTACTTCTCCCTTCTGAAGGTAGCCAGTAAGAGGACAGGGCAGAGAAGGGAATTCTTTCTTGTGTTCCCACATTTTTATTTTTGTTCTTAATCCGTTGGGAAGAGGGGTGGAAAAGTCCTTAACCAAACAAATAACGTGCATTGTCTATTTGCGTCCTTAGCTAGACAACAATCTCTTCAAGAACAGGGACAAATGCATCTTGACTATTGTTTCTACACACAGTAGGTACTCAGGTACTTGTTAATAATAATCATGACTAGCATTTAAAAGAAATCCATCATTGCTGTGGTCAGTAGCCAAACCTGTGATCAGTTACAGATGTATTAGGTTTTTGTAACCTAGGATTCTGGAGCCATTTTTCTTGTCTCACTTCCAACCTTCATTATATTGGCACAGAAAGGTATTGAGATGTGGGTCTGGGCAGTGGAAGGAATGTGAAAGTCTTCATAAATGTTACATATAACCCCAAACAGATGGATTTGTCAAATGTATAGAAGATCAAAATTTAATTTACATCAATAAATTAAAGAAATGGTTGTCAATAGCAGGTTAAAATACACTAGAATAAATGGAAAGTAGTACACTTAAGGAACAGAAGAAGCAACATACACAGATTCTAGAGGGAAAAGCTGACCATCCAGAAATGTGACCGAGAAAGTCCTGATAAACGCGGCAAGCCATTAATGGAATGAATAGAAAAAATTGAGGGCTATATTAACAGAAGACTGTGAGGCCAAATTCGTCTTCATATCCCTGAACCTTCCTGGCACATAGTAGATATTGATAAATATTTATTGAAAACAATGCATTAATTTGGCTTTGGTCATATATTCCATGCTGTTCCCTCCCTCTGAGAAGTGTCTGCATGATCAAATTCTATCCACTCTTCAAGACCCAGGTCAAATATAGCTTCTTTCATGTTGTCTTCCCCAAAACTGCCTCACCCCCAGCTAGAAGAAAACTGTCCTTGTCTGAATTCTCAAAAGCGATTAGTGATTGTTAACAATTATTATTCCAGTAATGTCGTTGTTGTTAGCTGCCAGCGAGTTGACTCCCGATTCATAGTGACCCCATGGACAACAAATGAACTAGTGCCTCATCCTGTCCCATCCCGTGATCAGTTGTAGATTGGACTGTTGTGATCCATAGGGTTTTCATTGACTGATTTTCAGGGGTGAATAACCAGGCCTTTCTTCCTAGTTTATCTTAGTCCAGAAGTTCTGCTGAAACCTATTCAGCATCATAGCAACACCAAGCCTCCACTGACAGACAGATGGTGGCTGTGCACAAGGCACATTGGCTGGGAATAGAAACCAGGTTTCCCTCAAGTAAGGTGAGAATTCTACCACTGAACCACCACTGCCTCTGGTAAGCACTCAATGCTCTATTTGTTTGTTTTAGGTACTTTATTATTTTTTCTTTTTTTTTATTGTACTTTAGGTGAATGTTTACGGAACAAATAGTTGCTCATTACACAATCAGTACACATATTGTTTTATGACATTGGTTAACAACCCCACAACATGTCAACACTCCCCCTTCTTGACCTTGGAGGACCTTTTTTCTTTTCTGGTGAAAATATACATAGCCAGAGTCACACCATTTCAAAAGTTTCTACATGTACAATTCAGTGACATTGATTACATTCTTCCAGTTGTGCTGCTATTCTCACTATCCTTTTCCAAATTATTCCATCACCATTATCTTCAACTCACTGTCACTGTCCCCTAAGTTTCCCATCAAACATTTTGAGTTGCTGTTGTCAATTTGTTCTCACACAGATAATTCTTTTTTTTTTTTTTGTACTTTAGATGAAGGTTAACAGAACAGAATAGTTTCTCATTAAACAGTTAGTACACATATTGCCTTCTGACAATGGTTAACAACACCATGACGTGTCAACACTGTCCTTTCGCAACGTCGGGTTCCCTATTACCAGCTTTCCTGTCCCCTCCTGCCTTCTAGTCCTTGTCCCTGTGCCTCATTAGTCCCATTTTATTTCATGGGGCTATCCAACCCCTGGCTGAACGGTGACCCTTGGGAGCGACTTCACCACTGAGCTAAAAGGGTGTCTGGGGGCCATACTCTCAGAGTTTCTTCAGTCTCTGTCAGGCCAGTAAATCTGGTCTTCTTTTGTGTGTTAGAATTTTGTTCTACATCCTTCTGCAGCTCTGTCCAGGACTCTCTGTTGTGATCCAGTTCAGAGCCGTCAGTGGTGGTAGCCGGGCACCATCTAGCTGTACTGGACTCAGTCCGGTGGAGGCTGTGGTAGCTGTGGTCCATTAGTTCTTTGGACTAATCTTTTCCTTGTATCCTGTTCTCTTCATTCTCCTTTGCTCCCAAAGGGGTGAGACCAGTGGAGTATCTTAGATGGCTGCTCACAGGCTTTTAAGACCCCAGATGGTACTCACCAAGGTAGAATGTAGAACATTTTCTTTATAAACTGTGCTATGCCAATTGAGCTAGACGTTCCCGAGACCATGGTCCCCACAGCCCTCCACCCAGCAATTCAGTCACTCGGGGTTTGGATGTGTCTATGGAGCTTCCATGACCTTTCCTTGTAAAAGTTGTGCTGGCTTCCCCAGTATTGTGTACATCTTACCCTTCACCAAAGTTATCACTTATCTATTGTCTGTTTAGTATTTCCCCCCCACCCCTCACATCCCTTGTAACCAACAAAGATTGTTTCTTTTTGTGTGTAAGCTTTTTCATGAGTTTTTACAGTAGAGGTCTCGTACAATATTTGTCCTTTTGTGATTGACTTATTTCACTCAACAGAACGTCCTCCAGTTTCATCCATGTTATGAGATGCTTCACAGATTCATCATTGTTCTTTATCATTGCATACTACTCCACTTTGTGTATGTACCATAGTTTGTTTATCCATTCATCTGTTGATGGGCATCTAGGTTGTTTCCATCTTTTTGCTATTGTGAACAATGCTGCAATGAATATGGGTATGCATATGTCTATTCATGTGACAGCTCTTATTTCTTTAGGATATATTCCTAGGAGTGGGATTGCTGGATGGTATGGTATTTCTATTTCTAGCTTTCTAAGGAAGCTCCATATCATTTTCCAAAATGGTTGTATCATTATGCGTTCCCACCAGCAGTGCATAAGAGTTCCGATCTCCCTGCAGCCTCTCCAACATTTGTTATTTCCAGTGTTTTTGATTCGTGAGTGCTTTTTTTTGTGGTGCTGACTTTTTCTTTGTTCCTTTTACTCTCCTGTGCTGAATTCCTTTTGTTTGTGGATTTTTTTTCATTTCTTTTGTTTTTGTAGGTTTTGTTTTTACTGAGACTTTATGTTTTTCTTCTTTATTTTGATGAGTAGGTTTGTTAACTTTCTTTGGAGTTACTGTGAAATTTACACTTACCTTTCTAAGTTTGAAGGAGTCTATTATTACTTGGTATCACCTTGCCTTCCTCTCCATTAGAAGGTTCTATACCTACACCGTTTATTCCCTCTTTCATTGTTCTGATATTGTTGTCATTCACTGATTAATTGCTCTGATTCTCTGTTGTATTTCTTTTGGTTTTGGATAGTCCTTGAGAGTACATTTCCTAGATTAGTATCTGGCTGGTAACATCCTGCATCCTAGATTCAGCCTGTGAGCTGAAGTTGTTTGTTCTCAGATCAAAGGACTCCCTTTAATAATTCTTGTAAGTTTGGTTTGTTTTTTACATAGTCCCTTAATTTTTGTTTATCTGGAAATGACCTTATTTCACCATCATATTTGAACAAGAGTTTTGCAGGATATATTATTCTTGGCTGGCATTTTTTTTCTTTCAAGGTTTTATATATGTCATCCCATTGCCTTCTTGCCTGCATGGTTTCTGCCAAATAATCTGAACTTAGTCTTACTGTTTTTTTCTCTGTATGTGACTTTTTGTTTTTCTCAAGCTGCTCTCAGGATTCTTTGTCTTTGGTTTTGGTGAATGTGATTATGATATGCCTTGGTGATTTTCTTTTGGGGCCTATCCTATATGGGGTTCGTTGAGCTTCTTGGATGGTCAACTTTTCATCTTTCATGATATTGGGGAAGTTTTCTGTCAGCAGTTCTTCAATGATCCTCTCTGTGTTTTCTGTTTTCTCCCTCTGTTCTGGAACACCGATCACTTGCAAATTTTTGCTTTTGATTGTATCCCACATAATTCTCAGGGTCTCTTCATTTTCCCTCATTCTTTTTTCTGATTTTTCCTCAAATAGAGTTGTATCCAAGTGTTTGTCTTCAATTTCACTGATCCTGTCTTCCACCATTTCAAACATGCTCCTCAGCCCTTCTTGACACTGTCCATTTCTGAAATTTTGTTGTTTATGTTTTGGATTTCTAATTGTTGTTTTGTATGATTTCTAGTTGTGAATTTATTTTGGCATTTTGTTCCTGTATTATTTTCCTGAACTCTTCCATTTATTTTTTTTTGTCTGTATTTTCCATGAATTTGTCTGCATTTTCCATGAATTTGTCTATTTTTTCCTCATTTGTGTCTGCTTTTTGCTTTTTTGGATAGCTCTGAATATTAGAGATTTGAATTCCCTATCAGGTAGTTCTACTGGCTTTTCTTCTACTGGAAAGTCATCTGGCCTTTTATTTTGGATGCCTACTGGAACCATCTTGTCCTGTTTTTGTAAATGTTTCGATATTGTCTGCTGTCTTCGGGGCATTCGGTAGTTATTTTCCTCAATTATTGATTGTAGATTTGTTTGTTTTGTCCTGCTTTTTTGTTTTATTTGGCTATGTCTGAGCAGACAGGCTGTGTGTTCTTTGTTGTTTGCTCGTTTTTGGTCACGATACTTTTCACCTCCTTCTCCAATTGGTAGGGTCAGTCACTCAGATATGTTACAGCAGAGCAGGTCTAGCTGAAAAGGAGTTACTGGGATGGGTTGTTTGTGGCACTTATTACGGCCACCAGCGCAAGCTGGTAATCAGTGCAGGGCAGGTACCGGTAGGCCATGCCTAGGCTGCTTGGTGGTATGATTTTCAGCACGTGGTGCAGGTAGGCAGGATGGAGGGGGGAGACTGTGATGTGTGGAACTAAGATGGGTATGGGAGAGAGGAGAGAGGAACAGGAGCCAAAAACATACAAACAAATAAAAAAGAGTGCTAGGGGAGCTTGTCATTGCAGTGGAGAGATGAGAGATTATGAAATGGAGAAAAACAAAAAGGAGAAGAATAAAAGAAAAAATGAATAAAAATTAGAAAAACAGAAGAAAAGAGAAGGTCCCAGAAATCCCTCTGGTGCAGCTGTGAGGCCTGGGGAAGTTGCTTCCAGGCTGTGAGGTACAGCCTGGCTAGAAGGGTAGAGGTGTCACTCAGCGCCAGGTATTCAGGGGACAGGAAGAGAAGGAAAGTATAGAGAGACGAGAAACTGAGTAATGAAGAAAGACAAAAAAGGAAAAAGAGGGAAAATAAAACAAAACAAACAAATAATAAAAAAAAGAACAAGAAAAACCCCCAAAGAAAAACAGGAAAAAAAAGCCACACCAAAAAAAAAAAAAAAACAAGAAAAAAGAAATGTTCTTGGGAATCCCTCTGCACGTCTGCACAGACTGAGGGGGTAGGTCCCAAGCCACGCAGTACTGTTCGGCTAGAATGGGCCCCCAGTTTGAGAAAAGAAAAAGGAAACAAACAAACAATTCAAAGCAAACAAACAAAAAAGCCCTGGGATCCCACCAGTGTGGCAGCATGTGCTGGGAAGCAGTTTCACATTTCAGCAGGGTTTCACAGCCTTTCAGGAAGAAGCAAAGATGGCGCACGGAGCCAGGTATTTGAGAGAAAGGAGGAGGAGGTGGTGAGAGGTAAGGAAGAAATCTAAAGAAGCAGAAAAAAGCAACACCAGCAGCCAACAAATGGTACTTAGGAAGCTGGCCAGTGTGGACGGGTAGAACCCAAGTGACACCGGGGTGAAGGTGGTGTTTCCCAGCCAAGACACTGGCTGCAGGAAGCAGAGGAGGCCGAGTAGGGGTGAAGAAGGGTTGGGGGTGGGAAAGTGTATATCACTGATTACCGGTTGTTCTGTCTCCTGCTGGAAGCTCCGTGAAGCTGCTTTCTTGTACCCTCTGCTGATCTCCGATAGGAGTCCAAGATGGCGGATCTGTGCTGCGTTAGCTGATAGGGGACCTCTGCATGTATCTCTCCTAGCTCTCTGTTCTCTGTCAGTTTCATATTCCATTTGGTGCTTGGCTGAGTTCTTTATCTCTTAATTTGATGCTTAGGGTTTCAGGATTGCCGTTTTCTCTGTTTGGCTTAGATTTTAGGATCTTTGCTGTGGAGGGATGGCGTGGTGCTTCTGCCTATAGTGCCATGTTGCCCAGAGGTCTCTCAATGCTCTATTTGGACAAGTGTTCATGAGATTCTCAGATGGTTTGACAGGGTCTAGTGTATACAGTTATGTAATTGTGCACAATTATGTCAGTTGTTTGGTGCACCAGGGCACTGCACTGGGGGCACACAAGGGGGCTGAAATCTAGCATGAAATCCAGATCACTAAGCTGTACACCTAATCGAAAGGATGTTGGTTCAAACCCACCAGGTGCTCCATGGGAGAAAGATGTGGCAGTCTGCTTCTGTGAAGATTACAGCCTTGGAAACTCTATGAGACAGTTCTACTCTGTCCTATACGGTTGCTATGAGTCGGAATCTACTCAATGGCAATAGGTTTGGTTTTAGTTTTAAGCTATACACTGCCCTCATGTGTCCTCCAGGAGCAAGAAGCTCTTTTTCTATTTGCACAAAGGTATCAAGCCATGCTATCATTGCTGATGTCAGATGAGTCCTGGCTAAAAGCAGAGACTACCAGATAGATGTTTACCTGTGCTTTATTGACTATGCAAAGGCGTCCAACTGTGTAGATCATAACAAATTATAATAACAAATTATCAATAATGTTTCAAAGAATGGGAATTCCAGAACACTTAATTGTGGTCATGAGGAACCTGTACATAGATCAAGAGGCAGTCGTTTTAACAGAACAAGGGGATACTGCGTGGCTTAAAGTCAGGAAGGGTGTGTGTCAGGGTTGTATCCTTTAACCATACCTATTCAATATGTATGCTGAGCAAATAATCCGAGAAGCTGGACTGTATGAAGAAGAACGCGGCATCAGGTTTGGAGGAAGACTCATTAACAATCTGCATTACGCAGATGACCACAACCTTGCTTGCTGAAAGTGAAGAGGACTTGAAGCACTTACCAATGAAGATTAAAGACCACAGCCTTCAGCATGGATTACACCTCAACATAAAGAAAACAAAAATCCTCACAACTTGACCAATAAGCAACATCATGATAAATGGAGAAAAAACTGAAGTTGTCAAGGATTTCACTTTACTTGGATCCACAATAAACACCCATGCAAGCAGCAGTCAAGAAATCAAGCCACACTGCATTGGGCAAATCTGCTGCAAAAGACCTCTTTAAAGTTTTGCAAAGCAATGATGTCACCTTGAAGACTAAGGTGCGCTGACCCAAGCCATGATGTTTTTCAATTGCCTCATCTACATGGGATATGCTGGATAATAAATAAGGAATATCGAAGAAGAATTGAGGCTTAAACATTGTCAGTAGCCTTAGACATTGACTTCTCCTTTTTCTAAAAAGAGATAATAGTGTTATTTAATAAACCTTTCTAACGACAATTGCACTTTTTGATATTTTGTCAAAAAAGTAGCACAATTTTCCTTACTTATTCTAGTGTTATTTTCCCCAGTAGCAATTTGGAACACATGAGTTAAATATGATTGATTTCCTGCTCTAACAAAGTGATGTCTAAACTTGGAAGGCCAAAAGGCTTTATCCAGGCTCATAGGGTCATGCTGGCTCTCAAAAGCTATTCATTGTCTCCTAAGTCTTTAGTATAAAGCACTATCAGTCAATCATGTAGATCAGAGAATCTTAAAATATGTGTTCCATAGGATGGACCCAGTGTATTAGACTTCAAGTCAAATAATTGTGATTTTTTTCCAACTAGAAAAAAAATGTTGTGTAAATGAATAGAATGCTATAAATTTCAAAAATATTCCCCAATAATTTTTGTTAACAGTGGTACCTGCTCTGGCTTGTCTGTTGGTGCATACTAGATTATGAAAAAGAAGCTAACTAATATCAATAGAAAAAAGTCAGAAATAGGAAAAAAAAAGTCATGCTTAGTTTCATAATTTGTGGTTATTTTATGTAATTTTATGTTGCATATACATCTAGTAGAGAAATATTTTATTAGCAAAAATGCTTCATCACATGAATAAATTGGAGAGCTCCAGAAGAAAAGTATAAATATCTTTCCCTGAATATAGTGGAGCCAACTGCTACTTCTTTATTATATTGAAGACTCTACAAAAGGATACCACTTCCTTCTTATAAAAGATAAGTTTACTCCTGGTGAGGCAAGAATATGGGATTTGGAGCTAGGTAAATCTGAGTATGAACATCTTACTAGCTGTCTTAGGCTGGGTTCTCTAGAGAAGCAAAACCAGTAAAGTGTATAAATATATATATAGAGAGAGATTGTATCAAGGAAACAGCTCATGTGATTGTAGAGGCTAGAACGTCCCAAGTCTGTGGATCAGGGTAGAGGCCTCTCCCAAGTCACACAGCTGCAGAAGCTGGCAAGCTCAAGATGAGAAGGTCGGAGAGCAGGGCTCCCACTCACAGGCTGTGCAGATCGACCAATCCCAGGTTCGGCAGATAAGCTGACAGCTCAAGTCCCAAGAACAGGAGATGAGACGACAGGAAACAGCTGCAGGATCCAGAGAGAGCAAAAAGCCAGAACGTCTGCTTATATACAGATGCGGGCCACACCCCCAAGGAGACTCCCTTTCATCTGATTGGCTACTTACAGTATATTCAATCATGGGAGTGATTACATTAAAACACTGAGAATCACGGCCCAGCCAAGTTGACACACAATCTTAACCATCACACTAGCTGTATGACTTTGAATACATTACTTAATTAAATGATTCTGAATTAGTTAGGAATTACATTTGGTTGTTGGTAAAAGACCATGACTATAGTAACTTCAATATGATAGAGGCTTATTTCTCCCTGAAAATGAAGAAACACAGAGTTAGGCAGCTCAGAATTGGTGTGATGGCTCCTTGATCATTAAGGTTCCAGGCTCCTTCCTTCCGTGTGGTCCACCATTTTTAGCACATGGTCTCCATGTTATAGGTCACTCATGATATGATATAGCTTTGGAAGCTCCAGACACATTGCCTGCATTCCAAGCAGCAGGAAGGATGAAGTGAAGAAGAGCAATTGAAAATTTCCTGGAAGGCCCACACAGTGATTTTGCTTACATCTAATTGGCCGCTCCTTCTGCAGGAGAAGTGGGAAATGTAGTTTTCACTCAGGCATATTGCTCAGAGATTGGAAGGAAAAACTCACTTTGGATTCTGTGGTAGAGATTCCTAAACAATCCCTCATATCCATTATTTCCCTCTTCTTTTAGTAATAGAACCCCACCACAACTATCCACCGCTGGTTTTACCTTGGCATGTGGCCAGAGAGAGAGGCTTTATTTTTCAGCCTCATTTGCAGTTAGTTGTGGCCGTGTGGCTATGCGCTTTCTGGCCAATGGGACATGAGCTGATGAGCTTGTGTTCAATTTCCTTAAAACCCATTCATGACCATTGAGATACACGATTGCCCACCCACTTTTTCGGCATCTCAGGTTCATTGGGAAGTTGCTTTCCCACTGACAGTGCATGCTACTGCAAGGCAGGGGCCTTTAAGACTGTTTGAAACTGAAAAAATGGGTGTGTGTCACAAATTACTGTTTCTGCAGGGTGTTATATGAGGTGTATGCATTTTTGGTAGGAAACATAGAAATTGTGGAATATTTTTCTTTGGGACACTGTAGTCCCTCTGAACTCCAGGGGGCATTTGGGGGTAGAATTGGTGGGACAAAGTATGTCCCTTGGGACTCGGTGGGTAGGATTGTTGGGGGAGGGAGTTCCATACTACTTAGCAAAAATTTAACAACATTCAAAGATTCAGCATGCTTTCGTTAATGAAAACACATGATACCAACAAAAAATTCAAAGAAAATAATTGGGTCTTGAAAGTGTTTTAAAAAAGAAATTGCCTGACTAATAGATTCAGCAGAGTAGCAGGATACAAGATCAACATGCAGGAATGAGTTGGTTTCCTACACATCACCAAGGAGAACTTTGAAAAGGAAATCAGGAAAATACTATCAATTATAATAACCCCTAAAAAGATAAAATACTTAGGAATAAATCTAACAAGGGACCTAAAAAACCTATACAAAGAAAACTACAAAACACTATTGCAAGAAACCAAAAGAGACCTACATAAATGGAAAAACATACCATGCTCATGGATAGGAAGACTCAACATTGTGAAAATGTCAATTCTACCCAAAACGATCTACAGATATAATGCCACCCTGATCCAAATACCAACAGCATTCTTTAATGAGATGGAAAAACTAATCATCAACTGTCTTAGTTATCTAGTGCTGCTATAACAGAAGTACCACAAATAGATGGCTTTAACAAAGAGAAATTTATATCCTCACAGTAAAGTAGGCTAGAAGTCCAAATTCAGGGCGTCAGCTCCAGGGGAAGTCTTTGTCTGTCAGCTCTGGAGGAAGGTCCCTCTCATCAACCTTCTCCTGGACTAGGAGATTTTCTGCACAGGAACTCCTGGGTCCAAAGGACACACTCTGCTCCCAGTGCTGCTTTCTTGGTGGTAAGAGGTACCCATGTCTCTCTGCTTGATTCTCTCTTTTATGTCGCAAAAGAGATTGGCTCAAGACACAATCCAATCTTGTAGATTGAGTCCTGCCTCATTAACATAACTGCTGCTAATCCCATCTCATTAACATCATAGAGACAGAACTTACAACATATAGGAAAATTACACCAGATGACAAAATGGTGGACAATCACACAATACTGGGAATCATGGCCTAGCCAAATTGATATACATTTTTGGGGGACAGAATTCAATCTGTAACACCAACTTTATATGGAAAGGAAAGAGGCCCTGGATAAGCAAAGCACTATTGAAGAAAAAGAACAAAGTAGGATGTTAGAACCTACTATACAGCCACAGTAGTCAAAACAGCTTGATACTGGTACAACAACAGACTCATTGACCAATAGAACAGAATTGGGAACCCAGATGTAAGTCCATCCACCTATGGTCAGCTGATCTTTGACAAAGGACTAAAGTCCATTAAATGGGGGAAAGACAGTCTTTTGAACAAATGGTGCTGGCAAAACTGGACGTCTATCTGTAAAAAAATGAAACAGGACTATACCTCACACCGTATATAAAAAGTAACTCAAACTGGATCAAAGGCCTAAATATAAAATCTAAAACGATAAAGACCATGGAAGAAAAAATAGGGACAATGCAAGGGGCACTAATACATGGTACAAATAGAATACAAACCATAACTAACAATGCACAATTGTATACCCCAAAAATATTTGTCAATTTGATAAGGCCAGTATTATGTGATTGTCCACCATTTTGTGATTTTCTTGTGTGTTGTAAATCCTACCACTATGATGTTAATGAGATATATTAGCAGCAGTTATGTTGATGAGATATATAAGATTAGATTGTGTCTTAAGACTAATCTCTTTTGAGATATAAAAGACAGAAGTGAGCAGAGAGATATGCAGACCTCATAACACCAAGTAAGCAGCTCCAGGAGCAGAGTGCGTCCTTTGGACCTGGGGTTGCTGTGCAGAGAAGCCCCTAGTCCAGGGGAAGATTGATGAGAAGGGACCTTCCTCCAGAGCTGACAGAGAGAGAAAGTCTTCTCCTGGAACTGATGCCCTGAATTTGGACTTCTAGCCTACTCTACTGTGAGGAAGTAAATTTCTATTTGTTAAAGCCATCCACTAGTGGTATTTCTGTTATAGCAGCATTAGATGACTAAGACACTAGATAACTGAGATCTTCCAAAAATTAAACACTTACGCCCATCAAAAGACTTTAGCAAAAGAGTAGAGAACCTAGAAACTGGGAAAAAAATTTTGGCTACAACATATCCAACAAGGGTCTAATCTCTAAAATCTGTAGAAAACTTCAACACCTCAAGAACAAAAAGATAAACAATCCAATCAAAAAATGGGCAAAGGATATGAACAGACACTTCGCCAAAGCAGACATTTAAGAGGCTAACAGACATACAAGGAAATGTTTGTGATCATTAGCCACTAGAGAAATACAAATCAAAACTACAATGAGATACCATCTCACCCAACATTACTGGTACTGATCAAAAAACAGAAAATAACAAATGTTGGAGAGGTTGTGGGAAGCTTGGAACTCTTATGCACTCCTGGTGGGAATATAAAATGGTGCACTCACTATGGAAAATGATATGACACTTTCTTAAAAAGCTAGAAATAGAAATATCATATGATCCAGCAATCCCATTCCTAGGAATATACCCTAGAGAAATAAGAGCCGTCACACTAATAGACATATGCACACTCATGTTCATTGCAGCATTATTCACAATAGCAAAAAGATGGAAACAACCTAAGTGCACATCAACAGATGAATGGATAAACAAATTATGGTACATACACCCAGTGGAATACTATACAATGATAAAGAACAATGATGAATCTGAGAAACATCTCACAACATGGATAAATCTGGAGGGCATTATACTGAGTGAAATAACTCAATCACAGAAGGACAAATATTGTATGAGACTATTATAAAAACCCAAGAAAAGGTTTACACAGAGAAAAAAACAATCTTTGATGGTTACAAGATAGGGGCAGGGTAGGGAGGGGAAATCACTAACTAGATAGTAGACAAGTGTTAACTTTGGTGAAGGTAAAGACAACGCACAATACAGGGGAAGTCAGCACAACTTGACCAAGGAAAAGTCATAGAATCTTCCTAGACACCTCCAAACACCTTGAGGGGCCAAGTTACTGGGGTGGAGGGCTGTGGACCATGATCTTGGGGCACACATAGGTCAACTGACATAACATAGTTCATACAGAAAATGTTCTGCAACCTACTTTGGTGAGTAGTGTCTGGGATCCTAAGAACTTGAGAGTGGGCCATCTACGATACATCTATTAGTCACATCTGGAGCAAAGGAGAATGAAGGAAACCAAAGACACAAGGAAAATATTAGTCCAAAGGACTAATGGACCACATGAACCACAGCCTCCACCACCCTGAGCCCAGAAGAACTAGATGGTGCCCTGGCTACTACCACCGACCACTCTGACAGGGATCACAGTAGAGGGTCCCGGACAGAGTGGGAGAAAATGTAAAACAAAATTCAAAATTACACAAAACAGACAAGACTTACTTGTCTGACAGAGACTAGAGGAACCCCTGAGATTATGGCCTCCAGACACCCCACTAACTCAGAACTGAAGACACTCTTAAAGTCCACCTTTCAGCCAAAGATTAGGCAGTCCTATAGAACAAACAATAACACATGTGACCCACACGTGTCTGCCAGTTTGTCGTACAGTGTGGACTTTTGCATTGATGTGGTGCTGGAAGCTATGCCACCGGTATTCAAATACCAGCAGGGTTACCCATGGTAGACAGCTGAGCTTCCAGACTAAGACAGACTAGGAAGAAGGACCTCGTGGTCTACTTCTGAAAAAAATTAGCCAGTGAAAACCTTATGAATAGCAGCAGAACATTGTCCAGTATAGTGTTGGAAGATGAGCCCTCAGGTTGGAAGACACTCAAAAGACGTCTGGGGAAGAGCTCCCTCCTCAAAGTAGAGTCGACCTTAATGATATGAATGGAGTAAAGCTTTCAGGACCTTCATTTACTGATATGGCACAATTCAAAGCAAAAAGAAACAGTTGCAAACATCCATCAATAATTGGAAAGTGGAATGTACAAAGTATGAATCTAGGAAAACTGGAAATAGTCAAAAAAGAAATGGAATGCATAAACATCGATATCCTAGCTACTTCTGAGCTGAGATGGACTGGTATTGGCCATTTTGAATCAGACAATCCTATCATCTACTATGCTGGGAATGACAACTTGAAGAGGAATGGTGTTACATTCGTCATCAAAAAGAACATTTCAAGATTTATCCTGAAGTACAATGCTGTCAGTGATAGGATAATATCCATACGCCTACCAGGAAGACCAGTTAAAAGACTATTATTCAAAATTACCCACCAACCACTGGGGCCAAAGATGAAGAAATTGAAGATTGTTACCAAGTTCTTCAGTCTGAAATTGATCAAACATGCAAACAGGATGCACTGATAATTACTGGTGACTGGAATGTGAAAGTTGGAAACAAAGGAGGACTGGTAGTTGGAAAATATGGCCTTGGTGATAGAAATGATGTTGGAGACAGCATGATAGAATTTTTCAAGACCAACAACTTCTTGATTGCAAATAACTTTTTTCAACAACATAAATGGTGACTATACACATACACGTGGACCTCGCCAGATGGAATACACAGGAATCAAATTGACTAAATCTGTGGAAAGAGATAATGGAAAAGCTCAATATCATCAGTCAGAACAAGACCAGGGTCTGACTGTGGAACAGACTGTCGATTGCTCATATGCAAGTTCAAGTTGAAACTGAAGAAAATTAGAACAAGTCCAAGAAAGCCAAAGTACGACCTTGAGTATATTCCACTTGAATTTAGAGACAATCTCAAGAATAAATCTGATACCTTGAACACTAACGACCAAAGACTAGACAAGTTGTACAGTGACATCAAGGACATCATGCATGAAGAAAGCAGTAGATCATTAAAAAGACAGGAGCCCTGGTGGCACAGTAGTTAAGCTTTCAGCTGCTAACCAAAAGGTTGGCAGTTAGAATCCACCAGCCGCTCCTTGGAAACCCTGTAGGGTAGTTCCACTCTGTCTTATTGGGTAGCTATAAGTTGGAATTGACTTGATGGCAGCGAGCAAAGAACTGGAGTTAGAAAACCAAAAAGGAGATAACCTGGATTGGGGGGCCAAGATGGCGGAGTAGTCAAATGGCTTCCTATATCCCTCTTACAACAAAGACCTGGAATAACAAGTGATTTGATCGTATATGAATATCTAGGAGCCCTGAACAAGGCAAAGTTGAGGAATCGGACTGAGTTGGTGGGGGAGAGGGAGATGGTTTGGAAGAAGCGAGCAGTGCTAGAGTGGCGGCAGCGGGACTGCAGCTTTTCAGCTGCTCCAGGTCCTCAGTGAAGCAGGCAAATAGCTGCATGCGCACTCGGGAAGCAATTTCCACACAGAGAGAGATCCAGCAGCAGAGATTCTGCTTGGATACTCCAAACCAGTGAAAAGTAGCTCCCAAGTGGCTAAAGATAAGTACATGCATGCGACCATTTGGGAAAAACCTCTTTCCCTTTTAACTCCTCCCTCCCCGCTCTGTACCAGGAGTCCACTGGGCTGGAAGTATATCCCAAAAGGCACCCTTACCCATTCTCCTGGCCTTGGAGAGGGAACAAATAAGCTACTGGCTCCCCTAGGCCAGGAACTCAGGGTCAGCACAGCTCCTTTGCTAGGCACAAGCATAAGGGGTCCACAGACTTTGAGTGCCTTACACCCCTGTATAGACTTGTGGGGACCCATCTCAATAGCATTAGCCCTCACTACCACAGTACAACAGGGCTAACATGTGAAGTTTAACTTCAACTGTTTCAGCTGTGAAGTGGCAGATTTGTGACCCTCGAAACAGCCCTGCCCCTTAAGTAGGCACCTTTACCAATCTGCAGCAGGCACTTGAGGACTGATGGCATCACCTAAGCCACCTAGTCACCTGCTACAGAAGTCCAAGAAAAAGTGGTGCCACAAGTTCTTACACCCAACAGAGTGGGGTGCTCATAGTCCAGCTGCAAAACTCACCTACCTACTCGCCCTAGGGAATACGGACACTCTTTCCTTTCAGACTCTCAGGGGCAGCCATCAGCCCCCTGCCTAGCTCAGCACATGATCCCCTACCACAGCCAGATACCAGTGCCTACACCAATCACCCATGCCTCTCTAAGACTGTAGGTGAGAGCTTGTACCACACACTTGGTGACTGACTGCCTGGACACCTGAGGTGAACCCATATAGGAAAATTTAATGGACTCCTATGTGCACATACTTAGTTACAGAACTAACTACCTGGTGACAGGTTGTTAGAGCTTCAAAGGTGCCAATAATCAAACTAGCACACACAAGCAGCCTACTGGGGTGCATCAAAACAAAACAAAACAAGAAGCTAGGACTCACTAAACAAATATAAAATAAAATTATAATAATTTATTGATGGCTCGGAGACAGCAGTCAATATCAAATCACATAAAGAGGCAGTCCATGATGGCTTCAGCAAGCTCCCAAAATAAAGAATCAATAAATTCTCTGGAGGAAGAGAATTTCTTGAAATTACCAGAAGCAGAATACAAAAAATTAATATAAAGAACTCTTCTAGAAATTAGAAAGGAAATTCTACAAAATGCATAAACAGTCAAGGAACATACAGACAAAGTAGTAGCAGAACTTAAAAAAGTTATTCAAGAACATAATGCCATATTTAATTGGCTGCAAGAATCCATAGAGAGACAGCAATCAGAAATCCAGAAGATTAACAATAAAATTTCAGAATTAGACAACTCAACAGAAAGTCATAGGAGCAGAATTAGGCAGTAGAATTTAGAATTAGTGACATTGAAGATAAAGCACTTGATGCCAATTTATTTGAGGAAAAATAAAATAAAGGAATTAAAAAGAATGAAGAAACTCTAAGAGTCATGTGGGACTCTATCAAGAGAAATAACCTATGAGTGACTGGAGTACCAGAATGGGGGGGAAATAACAGAAAATACAGAGAAAATTTTTGAAGATTTGTTGACAGAAAACTTCCCTGATAACATGAGAGATGAGAAGATATCTATCCAAGATGCTCATTGAACCCCACATAAGGTAGATCCCAAAAGAAAGTCACCAAGACATATTATAATCAAATTTACCAAAACCAAAGATAAAGAGAGAATTTTAAGAGTGGCCAGGGATAAAAGAATAGTCTTCTACAAAGGAGAGTCAATTAGAATAACCTTGGACTACTTAGCAGAAACCATGCAGGCAAGAAGGCAATGGAATGACATATATAAAGCCTTGAAGGAAAACAACTGCCAGCCAAGAATTATATATCCAGCAAAACTGTCTCTCAAATATGATGGCAAAATTAGGGCATTTCCAGATAAACAGAAGTTCAGGGAATTTGGAAAAACCAAACCAAAATTACAAGAAATACTAAAGGGAGTCCTATGGTTAGATAATCAATAACACCAGATAACAACGCAAGAGTAGAACACAAGACAGAGCAACAAGATGTTGACTCAGGTAGGGAAGTCGAAAATACATCAAAGCTAAAACATTGAAAACAGGGAAACAGAGATATCAATACGTAAAAAAGGACAACATTAAAACAAAAAAGAGGGACTTAAAAAATGCAGACATTGATTTTTCATATGGAGGGGAAGTCAAGGCGATATAAAGTAATAAAAGACTGGTATAAACATAGAAAAGTAGGGGTAAATATTAAGGTAACCACAGAGGAATCTAACAATCCTACAAGTCAAAATAAAAAAGTAGAAAAACATAAAGACCCAGCAAACACAAAATCTACAACAAAGAAAAAAAATACATAAAGAAAAACGACTCAGCACAGAAAATTAAAGGGAACAAAGAAACTGTGAACAACACACAAAAAGAGATATCAGGATGACAGCACTAAACTCATACCTATCAATAATTATGCTGAATGTAAATGGACTTAATGCACCAATAAATAGACGGAGAGTGGCAGATTAGATTAAAAAGCATAATCCATCTATATGCTGCCTACAAGAGACACACCTTAGACTTAAAGACACAAACAGGCTAAAACTCAAAGGATGGAAAAAAATATATGAAGCAAACAACACTGAAAAAAGAGCAGGAGTGGCAACATTTAATCTCTGACAAAATAGACTTTAAAGTAAAATCCACCACAAAGGTAAGGAAGGGCACTATATAATGATTAAAGGGTCAATACACCAGGAGGACATAACTATAATAAATATTTATGCATCCAACAACAGAGCTCCAAAATACATAAAACAAACTCTAACAGCTCTGAAAAGAGAGATAGACAGCTCCACGATAGTAGTAGGAGACTTCAACACACCACTTTCGGTGAAGGACAGAACATCCAGAAAGAAGCTCAACAAAGACACGGAAGAGCTAAATGCTACAATCAACCAACTTGATCTCATAGACATATACCAAACACTCCACCCAACAGCAGCCAAGTATACTTTCTTTTCTAACGCACATGGAACATTCTCCAGAATAGAATGCATATTAGGCCATAAAGCAAGCCTTAACAAATTCCAAAGCATCAAAATATTACAAACCATCTTTTCTGACCATAAAGCCATAAAAGTGGAAATCAACAACAAAAAGCAAGGAAAAAAAATCAAACACGTGGAAACTGAACAACACCTTGCTCAAAAACTACTGGGTTATAGAAGAAATTACGAATGGAATAAAGAAATTCATAGAATCAAACGAGAATGAAAACACATCCTACCAGAACCTTTGGGACACAGCAAAAGCAGTGCGCAGAGGTCAGTTTATAGCAGTAAATGCACACATCCAAAAAGAAGAAAGGGCCATAATCAAAACATTAACCCTACAACTGGAACAAGTAGAAAGAGAACAGCAAAAGAAGCCCACAGGCGCCAGAAGGAAGGAAATAATAAGAATTTAGAGCAGAGTTAAATGAAATAGAGAATAGAAAAACAACTGAAAGAGTTATTAAGACCAAGAGCTGGTTCTTTGAAAAGATCAACAAAATTGATAAATCATTGGCCAAACTGACAAAAGAAAAACAGGAGAGGAAGCAGATAACCCGTGTAAGAAATGAGATGGGTGTTATCACAACAGACGCAACTGAAATTAAAAGAATCATAACAGGTTACTATGAAAAACTGTACTCTTTGACAAATTTGGAAAACCTAGAGGAAATGGACAAATTTCTAGAAACTCACTACCTACCTAAATTAACGCAAACAGAGGTAGAACTAAATAAACCCATAACAAAAGGAGAGATTGAAAAGGTTATTAAAAAACTCCCAACAAAAAGAAGCCCTGGCCCGGATGGCTTCACTGGAGAATTCTACCAAACTTTCACAGAAGAAATAACACCACTTTTACTAAAGGTATTTCAAAGCATAGAAAGGGATGGAATACTCCCAAACTCATTCTATGAAGCCAGCATAACCCTGATACCAAAACCAGGTAAAAACACCACAAAAGAAGAAAATTACAGACCAATATCCCTCATGAACATTGACGCAAAAATCCTCAACAAAATTCTAGCCAATAGAATTCAGCAACATATCAAAAAAATAATTCACCATGAACAAGTGGGATTTATACCAGGTATGCAGGGATGGTTCAACATTAGAAAAACAATGTAATCCATCACATAAATAAAACAATAGACAACCACATGGTCTTATCAATCGATGCAGAAAAGGCATTCGACAAAGTCCAACACCCATTCATGATAAAAACTCTTAATAAAATAGGAATAGAAGGGAAATTCCTCAATATAATTAAGGGCATTTATACAAAGCCAACAGCCAACATCATCCTAAATGGAGAGACTTCAAAAGCATTCCCCTCGAGAACAGGAACCAGACAAGGATGCCCTCTATCACCACTATTATTCAACACTGTGCTGGAGGTCCTAGCCAGAGCAATTGGGCTAGAAAAAGAAATGAAGGGCATTCAAATCGGTAGGGAAGAAGTCAGAGTATCTCTATTTGCAGATGATATGATCCTATACACAGAAAACCCCACAGAATCCGCAAGAAAACTACTGGAACGAATAGAAGATTTCAGCAAAGTTTCAGGATACAAGATACAAAAATCAGTTGGATTCCTTTACACCAACAAAGAGAACCTTGAAGAAGAAATCACCAAATCAATACCATTTACAATAGCCCCTAAGAAGATAAAATACTTAGGAATAAATCCAACCAGAGATGTAAAAGATCTATACAGAGAAAACTGCAAGATACTACTGCAAGAAACTAAAAGAGACCTGCATAAGTGGAAAAATATACCTTCCTCATGGATAGGTAGACTCAACACAGTGAAAATGTCAATGCTGCCCAAAGTAAAGCACAGATACAATGTAATCCCGATCCAAATTCCACCAGCATTTTTTAATGAGATGGAGAAACAAATCACCAACTTCATATGGAAAGAGAAGAGGCCTCAAATAAATAAAGCATTACTCAAGAAGAAGAACAAAGTGGGAGGGCTCACACTACCTGATTTTAGGACCTATTATACTGCCACGGTAGTCAAAACAGCCTGGTACTGGTACAACAACAGATACATAGACCAATGGAACAGAGTCGAGAATCCAGATATAAGCTCATCCACCTATGAGCAGCTAATATTTGACAAAGGCCCAAAGTCTGTTCATTAGGGAAAATACAGTCTCTTTAACAAATGGTGCTGGCATAACTGGATATCCATCTGCAAAAAACTGAAACAAGACCCATACCTCACACCATGTACAAAAACTAACTCAAAATGGATCAAAGACTTAAATATAAAATCAAAAACGATAAAGATCATGGAAGAAAAAATAGGGACAATGCTAGGAGCCCTAATACATGGCATAAACACAATACGAACCATAAGTAACAATGCACAAGCACCAGAAGAGAGACTAGATAAATGGGAACTCCTAAAAATCAAACACTTATGCTCTTCAAAAGACTTCACCAAAAGAGTAAAAAGACAACCTACAGACTGGGGAAAAATTTTTGGCTACAGCAAATCCGATCAGCATCTAATCTCTAAAATCTACAAGATACTGCAAAACCTCCACAACAAAAAGATAAATAACCCAATTTAAAAATGGGCAAAGGATATGAACAGACACTTCACCAAAGATGATATTCAGGCAGCTAACAGACAGATGAAGAAATGCTCACAATCATTAGCCGTTAGAGAAATGCAGATCAAAACTACAATGAGGTATCATCTCACACCAACAAGGCTAACATTAACCCAAAAAACACAAAATAATAAATGCTGGAGGGGTTGCAGAGAGACTGTAACACTTATACACTGTTGGTGGGAATGTAAAATGTACAACCACTTTGGAAATCGATTTGGTGCTTCATTAAAAAGCTAGAAATAGAAGTACCATATGATCCAGCTATCCTGCTCCTTGAAATATATCCTAGAGAAATAAGAGCTGTCACACAAATAGATGCATACACACCCATGTTCATTGCAGCACCGTTCACAATAGCAAAAAGATGGAAGCAACCTAGATGCCCATCAATGGATGAATGGATAAACAAATTATGGTATATCCACACAATGGAATATTATGCAACGATAAAGAACAATGATGAAGCTGTGAAACATCATATAACATGGTGGAAGCTGGAACTTATTATGCTGAGTGAATTTAGTCAGTCACAGAAGGACAAATACTGTATAAGACCACTATTATAAGAACTCAAGAAAAGGTTTAAACACAGAAGAAAACATTCTTTGATGGTTATGGGGGTGGGGAGGGAGGGTGAGGGTTATTCACTAACTAGATAGTAGATAAGAATCATCTTAGGCAAAAGGAAGGACAACATACACTATAAGGGAAGTCAGCCTAACTGGACTAAACCAAAGCTAAGAAGTTTCCTGAATACAATCAAATACTTTGAGAGACAGAGTAGCAAGCGTAGGGGTCTAGGGACCATGCTTTCAGGGGACATCTAGGTCAATTGGCATAACAAAGCTTATTAAGAAAATGTTCGGCATCCTACTTTGTTGAGTGGCGTCTTGGGTCTTAAAAGCTTGTAAGCCGCCATCTAAGATGCAGCAATTGGTCCCAACGACTTGGAGTAAAGGAGAACAAAGAACACCAAAGACACAAGGAAAGTATTAGCCCAAGAGACAGAATGGGCTGCATAAACCAGAGACTTCATCAGCCTGAGACCAGAAGAACTAGATGGTGCCTGGCTACCACCAATGACTGCCCTGACAGGGAACACAACAGAGGGTACCTGATGGAGCAGTAGAAGGAGGGAGTGCAGAACTCAAATTCTAGTAAGAAGACCAGACTTAATGGTCTGACTGAGACTGAAGGTATCCCAGAAAGCATGGCCCCTGGACTCTCTATCGGCCCAGAAGTAAAACAATTTCTGAGGCCAGCTCTTCAGACAAGGATTGGACTGGACTGTGAGACATAAAGTGATACTTGTGAAGAGTGTGCCTCTTAGTCAAGTAGATACAACAGACCAAAGGGGCAGCTTCTGTCCGGAGGTGAGATGGAAAGGCAGAGAGGTTTAGGAGCTGGTTGAATGGTCATGGGGAATCAGGGGTGGAAAGGAGGAGTGTGCTGTTGCAGAATGGGGTGAGCAATTAGGGTCTCATAACAATGTATGTATAAAAATTTTGTATGGGAGACTAACTTGAAATGTAAGCTTCATTTAACTACAACAGTAAAAAAAAAAAAAAACTAGAAAAAAGAAAACCAAAAACGAAAAACTTGCTCTGAATTTCTCAATCTGGAAGAACTGAAGAAAAACTTCAGGCCTCGAGCTGCAATACTGAAGGATTCTACAAGGAAAATATTAAATAATACAGAAGCCATCAAAATAAGATGCAAGGAATACAGAGTTACTGTACCAAAAAGAATTGGTTGATGTTCAACCATTTCAGGAGGTAGCATATGATAAAGAACTGATGGTACTGAAGGAAGAAGTTCAAGCTGAGCTGAAGGCATTGGCAAAAAATAAGACTCTAGGAATTGGCAGAATACCAATTGAGATGTTTCAGCAGACGGATGCAGCGCTGGAAGTGCTCACTCATCTATGCCAAGAAAATTGGAAGACAGCTACCTGGCCAACCAACTGGAAGAGATCCATGTTTATGCCTATTCCAAAGAAAGGCGATCCAACCGGCTGTGGAAATTATTGAACAATATCATTAATATCATATGCAAGTAAAATTTTGCCAAAGATCATTCAAAAGTGGTTGCAGCAGTACATTGACAGGGCACTCCCTGAAATTCAAGCTGGATTCAGAAGAGAACATGAAACTGGGGGTATCATTGCTAATGTCAGATGGATCTTGGCTGAAAGCAGAGAATACCAGAGAGATGTTTACCTGTGTTTTATTGACTATGCGAAGGCTTTTGACTGTGTGGATCATAACAGATTATGGATAACATTGCAAAGAATGGGAACTCCAGAACACTTTATTGTGCTCATGAGGAACCTGTACATAGATCAAGATGCAGTCTTTCAAACAGAAAAATGTAATATTGCGTGGTTTAAAGTCAGGAAAGGTGTATATCAGGGTTGTATCCCTTCACCATACTTATTCAATCTGTATGCTGAGCAAATAATCTGAGAAGCTGGATTATATGAAGAAGAATGGGGCATCAGGATTGGAAGAAGACTCATTAACAATTCTATGTTATGCAGATGACACAACCTTGCTTCCTGAAAGTGACCTGAAGCACTTACTGTTGAAGATCAAAGACGACAGCCTTCAGTATGGATTAAACCTCAACATTAAGAAAACAAAAATCCTCACAACTGGACCAATAAACAGCATCATGATAAATGGAGAAAAGATTGAAGTTGTCAACGACTTCATTTTACTTGGATCCACAATAAACACCTATGGAAGCAGCAGTCAAGAAATCAAAAGATGCATTGCATTGGGCAAAATCTGCTGTAAAAGACCTCTATAAACTGTTAAAAAGCAAAGATGTCACTTTATGGACTAAGGTGCACCTGACCCAAGCCATGGTGTTTTCAATTCTCATATGCATGTGAAAGCTGGACAATGAATAAGGAAGATGAAGAAGAATTGACACCTTTGGATTATGGTATTGGCTAAGAATACTGAATATACTATGGAGTGCCAAAAGAACAAACAAATCTGTCTTGTGAGAAGTACAGACAGAATGCTCCTTAGAAGCAAGGATAGTGACACTTGGTCTCACATACTTTAGACATGTTATCAGGAGGGACTGGACCCTAGAGAAGGACTTTGCTTTTGGTAAAGTAGAGGGTCAGCAAAAAGAGGAAGACCCTCAAAGAGGAGGATTGACACAGTGGCTGCAACAATGGGCTCAAGCATAACAATGATCATGAGAATGGTGCATGATAGGACAGTGTTTCGTCTGTTGTGCATAGGGTCACTATGAGCCTGAACAAACTCAACGGCACCTTACAACAACAACAACATGTGAGAGACGTGTTTCTTAGTTCAATCAGTTATACGAGACCAAATGAGCAACACCTTCCCCAAAGCAAAGACGAGAAGGCAGGAAAGGACAGGAAAACTGGACGAATGGACACAGGGAGCCCATAGTAGAAAAAGAAAGGGGAGAGAGCTGACAAAATGCGTGGACTGCAAACAAAGTCACAAAACCATTTGTGTATAAATTTTGGAATGAGAAACTAATCTGCACTGTAAACTTTCACCTAAAGCACAATTAAAAAAAAAAGTCATTGTTACCAAATAGGCAACAGTTACTCTAAAGCATAGATGAGAAGTTTGAGGGGCAGTGAGTCTAAGTTAATGGGAGTAAAACAACTAGAACAGAAATGATGAGACTGTTGACACAATGTGAAGAGTGTACCCAATGTCACTGAATATTGTATGTAAAAACTATTGATCAGGAACATGCTTTGCTATGTAAATTTTCACCAAAAATGCAGTAAAATATAAAAAACAAGAAGAAAAGAAAAAAGAAACTGCCTTCTCTTCATGCTTTCTTCTCCTTCCTACAGGTTGGCATGTAATGTGTGGTGATGAGCCAGCTTTTACCATGTAGCTGAGGACAATACCCTAGAAGGTGGGAGAGCCAAGAGACAAAAGGTACTGGGTCCCTGGATGTGAAAACAGAGCCACCTACCGTTCTGGATCTTCTCCCTTCCTCTGTTGTGTTTTGTGAGAGAGAAACAAACCTCCGTCTTGTTCAAGCCACTGTATTTTGGCAATTGTTTATTGCAGCAATTTAAACTGTATCCCAAATAATACAGCCACCTTTCTGTGCCTCAATTTATTTTTCTCTAAAATGGCAATGGAATTATGTACTCTGCTATGTTGTTGCAAAAATTAGATATAATATAAATAAGGCTCCTGGGCCATAGCTATTATACATAATAGTTATTAGCATAGGTTTCAAGAGAGGTTTCTGAGAAGCTAATTAAAGTACTTGGAGAAAATAGGCAGCATGCTCCCCCACCAGTATAGTGGAGGAATATTATGTGTAATTGGATCCTTGACTTAGCAGCAAAAGCATAAGGAAAATAAATGTCTTGGATTTAAATGTAAGCTAGTTAAAATGCTTTTAGAAAATACCTCCTGATTCATTTTCCTTTCTTAATAATTTGGATTATTTCCCTGCTGTTCTCCTGCCCTCGCTGTCATTGTCTCACGGTAAAACCCAGTTGCTACTGAGTCGATTTCAGCTCATGGCGACCTCATGCGTGTCAGAGTAGAACTGAACTCCATAGTTTTCAGTGGCTAATTTTTCAGAAGTAGATTGCCAGGCTTGTTTTCCTAGACACCTCTTCGTGGATTTGAACCTCCAACCTTTTTGTTAGCAGTGAAGTGGGTTAACCATTTCTACCACCCAAGGACTCTCATAGGCTCAAGGTTGTGGACATTGTTAGCTTCTATGGAGTTTCCCCCAACTCACGGTGACCCCATGCACAATGGAACAAAATGCTACCTGGTCCTGCAGCATCACGAAGATCAGCAGCAGCTTGTACCATTGTAATCCATAGAATTTTCATTGGCTAATTTTCAGAAGTAGATCACCAGATCTTTCTTCCTAGTCTATGTTAGTCTGGAAGTTCCTCTGAAACCTGTTTAGCATCATGTTATTATTGTTAGTTGTCACTGAGTTGATTCTGACTCATGGAGACCCCACGTGTGTAGAGTAGAACCGCTTAATAGGTTTTTAAGGCTGTGCCCTTTCGGAAGCAGATTTCCAGGCCTGTCTTCCAAGGTGCCTCTGTTTGGGTTAAAACAATTACCCTTTTGGTAAAGACAGTGCACAATACTGGGGAAGCCAGCACAACTTGTACAAGGAAAGGTCATGGAAGCTCCATAGACACATCCAAACTCTCTGAGGGACCAAACTGCTGGGCAGAGGGCTGTGGGGACCGTGGTCTTGGGGAACATCTAGCTCAGTTGGCATAACACACTTTATAAAGAAAATGTTCTACATTCTACCTTGGTGGGTAGCATCTGGGGTGTTAAAAGCCTATGAGCAGCCATCTAAGATACTCTACTGGTCTCACCCCTTCGGGAGCAAGGGAGAGTGAAGAAAACAAGATACAAGGGAAAGATGAGTCCAAAGGACTAATAGACCACAACTACCACGGCCTACACCGGACTGACTCCAGCACAACTAGAGGGTGCCCTGCTACCACCACTGACAGCTCTGACTGAGATCACAACAGAGGGTCCTGGACAGAGCTGGAGGAAAATGTAGAACAAAATTCTAACTTACAAAAAAATGACCAGACTTACTGGCCTGACAGAGACTGGAGAAACCCGAGAGTATGGCCCCCGACACTCTTTTAGCTCAGTAATGATATCACTCCTGAGATTTACAATTCAGCCAAAGATTAGACAGCCCCATAAAGCAAAATGAGACTAATGGGGCACAGCAGTCCAAGGACAAGGACTAGAAGGCAGGAGGGGACAGGAAAGCTGGTAATAGGGAGCCCAAGGTTGAGAAGGGATAGTGTTGACAAGTCATGGGGTTGTTAACCATTGTCATAAAACAATATGTGTACTAACTGTTTAATGAGAAACTATTTGTTCTATAAACCTTCACTTAAAGTACAATTAAAAAAAAAACTTTACCCTTTTGACTAGTATTCCAGCATCATAGCAAAACACGCATCTCCACTGACAAAGAGGTGGTGCCTGCATATGAGGTGTACTGGCTGGGAATCAAACCTAGGTCTCCTGCATAGAAGGTGAGAATTCTTCCACTAAGGTAGGGGAGGGCAAATGCTATCCAGGAAGGGAGAGGATACTAGGTAAAAGAAATTTCTGAGTGACAGACAGGGAAAGTAGAAAGTTTTTCTAATGATGACAGAGAAGGAGAGCATGTGTGAGAAAGAGAAGAACAAGAGGCAAAGAGCAAGTGACTTGGGAAAATGGATTTGAGGAAATCCCAAAACATGGATGGAGCCCACTTGCAAGATATAGCTTGGGAAGACTGTAAGTCCCTCAGAACAACCCTGTATTGGGTTTGGTACCATGTTCAGTCTGGGTGGGGTAGCAATGGCTGAGGGAGAGGCCTGAGAGCAGCCTCCCAGAGTCCCACACGCCACACCATGTTTGGAGAAAGCAGGTCAAGAGTTCCTTGCATCCCTTAGAGGACAGATAGGTGCTGAGAGGAACCACTTGGCTGGAGGATACCTGGGATTGGCAATGAGGAGAGTAGAGAATACAGGGATGATGAATCTCAGTAGTAGGCATCAGAATGATACCCAAAAAGATAAGGCAAAACCAGTCTTCCCTCAGTGGGACAAGGGGCATCTTAGCGAAGTCCACAGGACAGCGTTGGGCTCCTCCCCCAGCTGCTTTGAGGGTAGAAAACAGCCAGCAGGGAGTTTGAATTTTGAATTGACTAAATCCAATTTAAATTCCTAAAGATGTAAATACAATGAAAAATTTCCCCTTGCTGTTACCAGGAATAGAGGCTTGAGTCTAAGATAGAATAGTTACAGAAAATAATCATTGTTACATTCTTTTGCACATCTGAGTCATAGTATGCAAATTTCTATCCTGCTACATGACACTAACAAATTAGTACAAAAAAAAGCACATGTGATATAGGTCAATTTCCTTTACAAACATAGATTCCAAAATCTTAAATAAAACATCAGCAAATTTAATCCATTAGGGTAGTAAAAGAGTAATACATCACATCGAAGTAGTATTTAACCCACAAATGCAAGTGTAATACCAAAAACCAAACCCGTTGCCATCAAGTAGATTCCAACTCACAGTAGAACTGCCCCATAGAGTTTCCAAGGAGCAGCTGGTGGATTCAAACTGCCGACCTTTTGGTTAGCAGCCATGACTCTTGACCACCGCGCCACCAGGGCTCTGCAAGTCTAATTGTTGTTGTTAGGTGCCGTTGAGTTGGTTCTGACTCATGGTGACCCTATGTCCTACAGAACGAAACACTGCCTGGCCCTGTGCCGTGCTCATCATCATTGTTATGCTTGAGCCCATTGTTGCAGCCACTGTGTCAGTCCATCTTGTTGAGGGTCTTCTTCTTTTTCGCTGACCTTTCACTTTACCAAGCATGATGTCCTTCTCCAGGGGCTGATCCCTCCTGATACCATGTCCAAAGTACGTAAGACATAGTCTTGCCATCCTTTCTTCTAAGGAGCATTCTGATTGTACTTCTTCCAAGACAGATTTGTTCATTCTTTTGGCAGTCCACAGTATAGTCAATATTCTTCAGCAACACGATAATTCAAAGGCATCAATTCTTCTTTGCTCTTCCTTATTCAATGTCCAGCTATCACATGCATATGATGCGACTGAAAATACTATGGCTTGGGTCAGGCGTACCTTAGTCTTCAAGGTGACGTCTTTGCTTTTCAACACTTTATAGAGGTCTTTCACAGCAAATTTGCCCAGTGCAATGCATCTTTTGATTTCTTGACTGCTGCTTCCATGGGTGTTGATTGTGGATCCAAGTAAAATGAAATCCTTGACAACTTCAGTCTTTTCTGTGTTTATCATGATGTTGCTTATTGGTCCAGTTGTGAGGATTTTTGTTTTCTTTATGTTGAGATGTAATCCATACTGAAGGCTGTAGTCTTTGATCTTCATCAGTAAGTGCTTCAAGCCCTCTTCACTTTCAGCAAGCAAGGTTATGTCATCTGCATAACATAGAGTTGTTAATGAGTCTTCCTCCAATCCTGATGCCCCATTCTTCTTCATATAATCCAGCTTCTTAGATTATTTGCTCAGTATACAGATTGAATAAGTATGGTGAAAGGATACAACCCTGATGCATACCTTTCCTGACTTTAACCATGCAATATCCCCTTGTTCTGTCCAAAAAACTGCCTCTTGATCTATGTACAGGTTCCTAATGAGCACAATTAAGTGTTTTGCATAGTCAATAAAACACAGGTAAACATCTTTCTAGTATTCTCTGCTTTCAGCCAGTGTCCATCTGATATCAGCAATGATATCCCTGGTTCCACATCCTCTTCTGAATCCTGCCTGAATATAGGGCAGTCCCCTGTTCATACATTGCTGCAGCCACTTCTGAATGATCTTCAGCACAATTTATTTGCGTGTGAGATTAATGACATTGTTCCATAATTTCCACATTCAGTTTTTTCACCTTTCTTTGGAATAGGCATAAATATGGATCTCTTCCAGTCAGTTGGCCAGGTAGCTATCTTCCAATTTTCTTGGCATAGACGAGTGAGTGCTTCTAGTGCTGCATCCATCTGTTGAAACCTCTCAGTTGATATTCTGTCAATTCCTGGAGCCTTGTTTTTCATCAATGCCTTCAGTGCAGCTTGGACTTCTTCCTTCAGTACCATAGGTTCCTGATCATATGCTACATCTTGAAATGGTTGAATGTCAGATTTTTAAATTGGAAGTTTCAGCCTGAAACCCTAAGGCAAAGATATTAGATGACAAAGTTACAAGCAGACCATCTTACAGGAGTTTCAAAATAGATAGTAAAAAAGCAGTTACACAATTCCCAATCCCTCACCCCTCAGGGGTGTAAAAGGTTGTTAGTGGAAGACTTTGTAAAGAGGACTTTTCTGGAGAGAGCTACGCTGTGAGATGCCTCCTCACCCTCTCCCAAGGAATAGAGGTTGGGGATGCTTTCCCATTCTTTTCAAGTCAAGAGGGAGCCATTTTAATGGGATCACCTGGAGGCCTTGATATGGAACTCCTCCACGTAATGGGACACAATGGGCCAGCATTTGACTCATTCCACACACACACACACCAGTTGCTGTAGAGTCAGTTCCTACTCATGGTGACCCCATGTGTATTAGAGTAGAACTGTGCTCCATAAGGTTTTCAATGGCTGATTTTTCAGAAGATTGTCATGCCTTTCTTCTGAGGTGCCTCTAAGTGGACCTGAACCTCCAAGTTTTCAGTTAGCAGCTGAGCATGTTAACTGTTTGCACTACCCAGGGTCTCCAAATTAAACCGTAAAAAAGTTGATTTTAAAAACAGCCTTCTGATTACAGTCCATGATTCCTGCTTGTAATAGACTTTTGGTTATGCATGGATGGCTCAAGAGTAGAAATTGTATCAATGTAATTCACTTCATTATTATATTAAAAGAAAAAAATCTTAATAGTTGAGGCAAAGTATTTGATAACATTCAACTTCTGTGTTAGGAAGGAACAGGATATGCTGTGGAAACAAATAAGCTCTGTAATCTCAGTTACTTGACACATCAATTTTTTTCTCTCTTACGCAAAAAAAATCTGCTGCTGTTTCTGCAAGTCTCCGTGGTAGTTTTCTTCCACGAGGTGACTCAAGGATCTGGGCTTGGTATCATCTTACAATTCTGCCACATCAACTCCTGGTCTCCTTGCTCACTACAGCTAGTGAAAAGGAGGATACTTTCAATTCCTCAAACTGGAAATTACATATGTCATTTCTACTCACAGTTCAGTGGTCAGAACTAGTGACATAGCTCCATTAACTGCAGGAGGGCTAGGGTGTATAATACAGTCTTTTGTGAGCCCAAGAAGAAGAGAACTAGATATTGATGAGCACTCATTGTAGCTACTACAACATCCACACTTACAACTCAGTAATAAAAAGAAAAATTACTCAATTTAAAAATGGGCAAAGGATCTGAGTAGACATTTCTCCAAAGAAGATATACAAAAGGTCAGTGTTGTTGTTGTTGGTTGCCATTAAGTCAACTCCAACACTCGGTGACCCTATCTGTGATCTTTCAGAAACAAATCACCAGGGCTGTCTTCTGAGGTGCCTCTGGGTGAGTTTGAACCTCCTACCTTTCAGCTAGTGGTCCAGCACTTAACCATTTGCACCACCCAGGGAACCTGGAAATGGCCAATAAGTACATGAAAAGATGCTTGATATCATTAGTCATCCAGGAAATGTAAACCAAAACCACAATGAGACATCACTTCATACCCACTAGGATGGCTAGAATCAGAAAGTCAGATAACAACAAGTACTGGTGAGGCTATGGAGAAGTCAAAACCCTCATACACTGTTGGTGGGAATGTAAAATGGTGCAGCTCCTTTGGAAAACAGTCTGGTAGCTCCTCAAATGATTAAACATAGAGTTACTATATGATCCAACAATTCCACCCTTCGATATATACCCAAGAGAAATGAAAACATATGTCCACACAGAAACTTGTATGTGAACGTTTATTGTAGCATTATTCATAATAGCTAAAAGTGGAAACAATTCAAACATCCATCAATGGATGAATGGATATATCCATACAATGGAATATTATTTGGCCATTAAAAGGCCATATGCTACTGCTATATGCTATAGCATGGATGAACCTTGAAAACATTATGCTAAGTGAAACAAGCCTATCATAAAGGATCACATAATATAAATATGATTCCTTTCCTATGAAAGTCTAGAACAGGGAAAACTATAGAGACAGAAAGTGTATTAATGGTTGCTTAGGGCTGAGGTGAGGGTGTGTGGAAATGGGAGGATAGGGAATTGATAGCTAAAGGGTATGGGGTTTCTTTTCAGGGTGATGAAAATATTCTAAAGTTGACTGTGGTAATAGTTGCACATATCTGTGAATATACTAAAAACCAATGAATTGTATACTTTAAATGGTGAATTGTATGGTATGTGAATTATATCTCAATAAAGCTATTAACAAAAAACAAAAAACTCTGACTAGAAAACCTTAATCTGAAAAAGGGTGCCTATGAAATCTAATGCAAACATCATATTTATTGAAGTAACTTTAGAAGTATTGCTATTAACTTGGAAGGAAGAGAAAGAACTAAAACTAGAGTTTGGCAAAGTGATTAAACAGAGATAAATATTTAAAAAACAATATCTTTTTTATATACAAAGCAATAACAATTAGTAAAATGTAATCTAAAAGGACACTTTTCACAAAAACAACAAAAACTATAAAATCCTTAGGGATAAACCTAATAATAAATGTGTAAAAACATTTATAGAGAAAACTATAATGCCTTTTAAGAACAGAAAAGGACACCTGAATAAATGGAGAGATATACTATGCTCATGGAGAGTAATATATTGTAAATATATCAATCTAATTCCAATTCATGGAACTTGACAGACTGATTCTAACAGTCCTATGGAAGAATAAGAGTGCAAAAATAATCAGGATTATTTACTTGTCCTATCAGATATCAAACATATAATAAAGCTATTGTAATTTAAATTGTGTAGTTTTACACAATAAATAGACCAATGGATCAATAGAATAGAGTCTAGAAATGGTCCCAAATATATGATAGCATTCCAAATCATTCTGGGATGAACGGACCATTCACGAAATGGTGTTGAGCATTTTTCTACACAAAAACTTGTACATGAATGTTCATAGCAGCATTATTCATAATAGCCAAAAAACGGAAACAACCCAAATGTTAACCAACCGACTGATAAGTGGATAAATAAAATGTGGTATATCCATGCAATGGAATATTATTAATCAATAAAGAATAAAATACTGATATATGCTACAGTGTGGATGACCCTTGCAAACATGATGCTAAATGAAAGAAGCTAGTCACAAAGAACCATAGGTTGTATGATTCCATTTGTATGAAATGCCCAGAATAGACAAATATGGAGACAGAAAGTATATTAGTGGTTGCCTAGTGTTGGGCGGGGTGAAATAGAGAGTGACTGCTAAATGGTATGGGGTTTCTTTTTTGGGTGCTGAAAATGTTCTAAAATTTATTGTAGTGATGGTTGCACAGCCCTGTGAATAATATTAAAAAATCAAAACCAAGCCTGTTGCCATCGAGTCGATTCCGAGTCATAACGATCCTATAGGACAGAGTAGAACTGCCCCATAAGTTTTCCAAGGAGTGGCTGGTGGATTCCAACTGCTGAACTTTTAATTGGCAGCCGGGCTCTTAACCACTGTGCTGCCAGGGCTCCTGAATAATACTAAAAACCTTCTAATTTTATACTTTGAATGGGTGAATTGTGGTATTTGAATTATATCTCAATAAAGCTGATAGAAAAAATGGCATTGGAGACAACTGGAAATCCTTTTGGGGTAAAGAGTCAAGTTGGATTTCTACTTATACCACTAAAAATATATATATTTCTGAAGAATTTAAGACCTTAATATAAAAAATGCTATGAAAATATTAGAAGAAACTATAGAAAGATATGTTTATGACCTTGGGGGGAGAAAGTCTTGTTGAAGGAGATTCAAATAGAAAAAGGCTTGAAAGAAAAGTGATACATTTAATCAGTATTTAAAACTTCTGTACAACAGTGGATGCCATAAAGAAAGCTAAAAGGCAAGTGACATATTTAGAGAAAATATTTACAGTATAAGTATCAGAAGACTAATTCTATAATTAATTAAAAAAGAAACAGAAAATAGGATACTAACAGACAATTTAGAAAAGAGAAGAACAAATGGTCAAAATACATATGAAAATACACATTTGACCAACTTCCCCTAGTAATCAGGGAAACAATTTAAAATAAAACTTTTTCATCCATCAGATTATTAAATACGTAAAAGATTGATAATATCAAGTGTTGGAATTGATATGAAAAACCTTCACAAGGATATGGGTAGCTTTCAGAGAGTGCTGGTAGGAAATATAAATTAGTACAGCCACGTAGTTGAACCAAGTTTGCTCTTCAGCTGTTGCTAAATTGCCTGCAGACCACTTGATGGATGGTATGGTGGACAGATAACGGAGATTTAGTTGAGTGAACCAAGTGTTAACACTATAACACTGGGCAGCGGGTTAAAGAAAGAAGGTTTTATCCTTACAAGTTTGCACAATGTTGATTCCAGGGGACCTCCTCACCAAAGACAGCCTAATTGAGGACAGCAATGAAGAGGTTAAGGAAAATCAAGATGAGACCTAAGGTAAGGAGCCACGTCAAAGAAAGCGCCGCAACTTCGATGATAACCGATGCAGACGCCCTGAAAACATTAAACCACAAGATGTTACCATCATGACAAAACAGCAAGATCCACCAGCTGAGAATTCGTCCGCTCCTGAGGCTAAGCAGGGCGGGGCTGAGTAAATGCTGGTTTACCACCTCTGCCGTCATCCAGTTTAGTTATCCAACAAGAAGGAACAAATATGAAATTCCGGCAATAAGAAATACATAAAAAATTGGAGCTGAAGACCTTAACTGCTTGCCTTTTGCCTGTGGACAACTTAAGGTTGTCCAACTAGGTGATGTTTTCAAAACAGTAACAAACTGCAAGCATCTGTTAAGAGAGAGATCAGGGGGTTGGGAGAGGAAGGGTTGGGGGGGAGAAACAGTTACTATAGAAGTGACTACAGTACAAACCTTCTTACCCAATGCAGTCAGGACTGGTATTCACTTAGCAGTCGGCTGGAAGTGGAATAATTCAATTAGAGCGGGAAACCATAAGATGTAATATATACTTACTTTAAATATTGAAGACATATCCATACACATTCTTTCACCAACCGTTTGATGTAAGACAAGACTGTTTCTCTGAGTCTGAGTCCAGTGAGTGGAGTGCTGCATTATCTTTCTTGAACAAACCACATTCACAATGCGTTATGACTTCCAGTTTGGGTTTCTTTAAACGTGGAGCAAAACACTGAAACACACCTGGGAAGAAGTCTGTGCGATGGGTCTTAAATTACTTAAAATTATTTACCCATTTTTTACAGTTGTTTTGCCCACACTTATTTCAATGGCAGATTTTTTATTTTATTTTAAAACTTTTTTTTAGTAACTCAGCTTTCATTGTCTTTTCAAAGCATTCCACTTAGTGAAAACAATAATAATAATGAAATGTTGCAAACATACAAAGTGGAAAACATAATGGACACTTGTTCCTACACTCAACTCTATGAAAGCTAACATTTTGTCATACTTGCTTCAGATTTTTCAGAAAGAAATAAGCATTATTGATGATGACATTGAAACCTCCTACATACTCCATGCTGACTTTATTTCCATCCCTCTCTCCCCATCCATTAACAACTACCCTGAATTTGGTGTTTAGCTTTTCCATGTGTGTTTTTATACTTTTACTACATATGTGAGCCCATAAATATATGGCTTTATTTTACATGTTTTTAATCTATATGTGAATGTTATCATACTGTAGGTATTTTCATGAACTTGATTTTCTTCTCTCATCATTGTGTTTGATTGCGCCTTGTTGATATACACAGCTGTAGTTAATGCATTTGAACTTCTGCATAGTATTCTGTTACGGGAGTATCCTCAAACTTATTTTTTTCTCCTGTGAACATTTGAGTTGTTTCCATTTTGTTCCTATTACAAACAATACTGCAGTGATCATTCTTGTACACGTATGTGAGGGTTTCCTAGGCTAGCAAATATAATAAGAAATGGAATTTCTGGGTCAGAGGGCACGCACATTTTCACAAGTCAATTGTCAAATGTTTTCTAATATGGTTGTAACAATTTATGCTCTCACCGGCCATGCATGAGCGTTTGTTGTTCCGTATCCAATACTTGTATTATCATTCTTTTAATTTTTTTCCCCATTTAGATGGGTGTGAAATGGTATCTCAAGTGGTTTTATTTTGATTTCCGTAATCAATAGTGAGGTTAATCATCTTTTCAGATGCTTATTAGCCATTCAGAGTCCCCTTCTAGGAATCACCTGTTTCTGTCCTTTGTCTATTTTTCTGTCAGGTTATTTATCTTGTATCCTTGATTTGTAGGAATTTGTTATAAATTATGGATGCCTATTCTTGTCAATTACATGAATTGCAAATATCTCTTCTCAGATTGCAACTTACAGTTTATCTTTATTTATGCCATCTTTTGTTGAATAAATGTTTTCAAATTACAGATAATCACATTTATCAATCTTTTCTGGTATGGTTTATGGTTTTTTTTTTTTAGATATACTTTCTTATTCTGAGAGAAATGTTCTCTACATTTTCTTCAAAATGTTTTAAAACTGCATTTTCACATTTAGGTCTTTATTCCACCTAGATATGATTTTTGATATGGAGTGGGGTAGGGACATACATATGTATATATATATATGTGTACATATATATATATATATATATACATATATATATTCATACAACTGTCTTATCCCAAATTCTTTGAAAAACAGAGCCTGAGGCACCACCTCCATGCTAAGGCTTTACTAGAGGTACAGCCTCAGGGCAGCAAGACTGAGGGGAAAAGAGAAGTGAGGCAGGGAAGAAGGGAAAGCAAATACATGATGGTATATTACCACTCTGGCCACAGCTTCCCAAGAAAATCAGGTCAGTGACTTAGTCATTCAGGACAACTTTCCAACAGGTTTTGTGGAAGCACCACACCTTAGAACAGTTTTACAGAGGGAAGGGGAAGAATGAATTATTTCTCTGCTAGTTCGTCCTGTCTCCTCTCTGTCCTTGGTTGAAGCTTGCCCCATGGGGAACGAATTCACTTCTAGGTTGTTTATACAGCTCTCTGTACAGCCAGTGGATAATCCAGTCTCCACTGCAGTTACATGGTACTTGATGCTTATCTCATCCTGACAATGATGGGAGGAACAATATCCTGCATGAGTCTGGTAGGGTAGAACCTAGACACCAGAGTCATTGTGTCTTCTGCTATGGTGGGAGCAATGGAGGCCACACTAAAGTCAGGCTTTCACTCTGTGGGGATGCTGAGACATCTAGAAGTGTTAGGAGGTGAAGAAATGTCAGTATTGACTGGTGCAGGTAGGGCCAGGGTATTATTCGGATCCTTTATAACAACCAATTTTCTCAATACTATTTATTGAGTAGTGCATTCTTTCCTCCTACATTTGTAATGCTATCTTTGAATATGTCAAGTCTCTGTATATTTAGGGACCAGTTTCTGGAGTCTCTTTTCTATTCCATTCACCAATTTGTCTATCCCTAAGCCAGTATCACACCATCTTAAATCATATAGCTTTAAAATATGTTGATATCTGGTGGGACAGTCTTTCTATTTTGTTCTACATCTGCAAAATTGTCTTGTCATTTTCCCCTTTCTTATGAACTTTAAGATCAGCTTGTTTGGTTCCACGAACTGAACAATATTTGCATTTCATTTAGAATTATATTGAATTTATGGATTAATTTGCCAATTCTGAATTTACATCCTTCAGCAGCTCTGTGGGAGAAAGACCTGGTGATCTGCTTCTGTAAAGATTACAGCCTAGAAAACCGTATGGGGCAGTTGTACTTTGTCACTTGGGGTCACTATGAGTCGGAATTGACTTGACGGCATCCAGCAACAACGATTTTGAATCTTCCAATTCATGAACCTGGTAGATCTCTCCATTGATTCAGGTATGTGTATATCTGTGTTCTTCAATAATGTTTTGTAATTTTCTTTACAAAGATCTTACACATTTTTTATCAGGGTGATTTCTAGGAATCTTATTTTTGTCATTGTTGTGAATGGGAGCTTCATTCCTATTACAGATTCTAATTATTTACTGATGTTGAAAGGCTACTGATTTTTTCATATTGATCTTGAATCTGGCGAATTTGCTAAATTCTCTTGTTAGTTTTAACAGTATTTCTATAGATTATTTTGGGGCTTTATATGTAAACAATTATGTTATCTGTAAATAAGGACAGTAGCCTTCTAATCCTAGTTTTTTAAAAGAGTTTTAAAAATCATGAAAGAGTGTTAAATTTTTGTTGATGCCTTTTCTGCATTTATTAAGATGATAGTTTTTCTCATTTAATCTGTTCAAGTGGTATGCTATGTCAATAGATTTTAGGATGCTGCACTTCCTTGCATTTCTAGGATAGTTAACTTCATCTTTGTAGAAAGAACTCTTGTTCTTTTGAAATTTATACTACATTGCCTTATATAATTTTAAATTAAATTATATAGTTATAATATCAAGTACACATGGTACAAGTAGATTATGAAATAAAACACAACTGACTCTGGATGAGCATAAAACTCAAATGTACGGTGGCCTACTACCTACACAGATTCACACTGATGACTCTTTCAAGACAGAATGGAGAGTATCAGTTAAGTGGAAGTCAATTAAAAAAGTGCCCACTGTTCAAGGAAATCAGTCACTGTGGTGACAAGCACAAGCTAAGTCAACACAAACTGCCTCCATTCAACTAAATTCAATAAACAGCTATTGAGGAGCTACTATAATTAAGCCCTATGCTAGCCATCATGGTTAAACCTAAAGGTGAAGCAAACAGCTTCTGTCCACAAAATATTTCCCAACTTGTAGAGAGTAAGATCAAGTGCTTAAATGTGTAATCATGATACAACACAGATTAAGTTAGATGTCCAAGGAAGCACAGGAGCTATCACAGATCATGGAGGGAAAGTATCACTGGGGGAGATGAGTGATCAGGAAGAGTCTTAGAGGAGACTGATTCTACAGTGAACTATGAAAGATGTTAGATTGTTGATGTCCACCCACCAGGCCCTTTAATGTCTCCCTCTCTGTCAGCAGTCTGCCTTGAAAGCAGACTCTTTGATAATCATTTCTTTTCTTGCTGGCCTTGCATACAGATTTTCCGTCTCTACCCAGCCCTTTTCAGATGGATAAGGTCAGAGCTGATATCTTTCCAAGATGATTCTCCTTCCATTACCTCTTTGGCTCCACTGAAATAGACAGATAAGACTGGCTCTTCCACTTTCTAATTGGGTGAATTTGGGCAGGATTCTTAACACTTCTATGTTTAAGTTTTTCCATCTGTATGATAAGGAATGATAGCATGTATTTCAAAGAGTTTTTGTGAGCATTAGATGATATAAAACATGTAAAGGGCTGGGCAAATTCTAAGTGTTCAATGAACGGAAGTCGTGACAACAAAGATAATGTCAAAGAAGAGGGTGATGATAAAGATGATGACCTACAACTCCTGAAAGGGATGCCCCCATTCCTCTGCCTAACCCAGGTTTCAGAGATCCTCCATCCTGGTGTTGGCCTCAGCATCCTTTACTTTTCTAACCAAGGGGAATGGAATCACAGAGAGAGAGAGAGAGGTGTAGGGGAGAGCATTGCAAGAGAAGACAAAAGGACCAGAAGCAGGAAGACCCTGGATGTGCTAAATAAATAAACAACAGGGAGTCTTTTGGCTGAAGGAAATTTTTGTTGCAGTTGCTGCCAAGTTGGCTCCAACTCATGGAGACTCCATGTATGACAGAAAGAAACATTGCCCAGTCCTGTGCCATCTTCATGATCATTGCTATGTTTGAGTCCATTGTGTCACTCTATCTCACTGAGAGTTTCCCTAGCTTCACTGGCCCTCCACTTCCACTTTACCAAACATGATGTCCTTTGCCAGCAATCTGTCCCTCCTGATGATGCGTCCAAAGTAAGTGAGTGAAAGTCTTGGACAACATTCTGTGGTCCATAGGGTTTTTATTGGGTAACTTTTGGAAGTAGATTGCCAGGCCTTTCTTCCTAGTCTGTCTTAGTCTGGAAGTTCTGCTGAAACCTGTCCACCATGAGTGACCCTGCTGGTATTTGAAAACTGGTGGCATAGCCTCCAACATCGTAGCAACATGCAAGCCACCACAGTATGACAAACTGACAAGACATGTGGTTGGAAAGAAGTTTAGACATGGGAAGTGTAGAAAACAAGGCCAGAACGGAGAGTAGGAGCTATGCTGAGGATGGCTTGGAGTAACACATTTACTTCATTCCTTAGACTAAAAAGATTTGCATTTTATGTGGAAGTTATTGTTTTTGTTTTCCCAGTACCCTTCCTGCTTCTTCTAGTAGCAGATCCTCCCTCTGTGACAAAACATATGGGAAAAGGAACCAAGCTACACAAATTAGAGAAAGAGCCAGTAAACTATGGCCCACAGAGGTAATACAACTGGCTACCTGCTTTTGTAAATGAAGTTTTATTGGAACACAGCCACGTCCATTTGTGTACATATCGTCTGTGGCTGCTTTCACACTACCAGGACAGAGTCGCATAGTTACAACAGAGATCATATGGCCCATAAATCCTATAATATTTGTGACCTGGCCCTTTATTTACTGAAAAGGTTTAACAACCCCTGAATAGGAGTCTTTTCCTGGGATTTCATTCTACTGGAGCTAATGGGAAAATTCTGTTTCCTCTTAGGTCATGAGCTTTAAAGATGTGACCTCAGAACTGCTGGTAACCATGTCTCCTGCTGTATGGAGAATCCTGATGGAATGATTCTTCATACAGCAGGTGTCATTCTGGTGTCATTGAATTCCTGAGGGTCCTTTCAGAGTTGTTCAGGTTCCTTGAATTATGTTAGCCAGGTAGTCATTCAATTAATTCCTTTGTTCATAAGCTGGTTGAGTTTCTATCACTTCTGAAAGAAGAGTCTCGATTAGTACATCTTAAAAAAAAAATTACAAATGCTTATAATAAAAATAAAAATTTCCTTACACTTTTTCCCACTTAGCAGTTTAATGTGTATTCTTCCATACCTTTTTCTATGTATGTATAAATACATATTGTATTGTTTTATTGAACGAACTAGATTCAGTAAGATGCAAGCAAAGAACAACTTGATCCTTTTTCATGACTCTTCTCTGACCCGCCATCTAGGGACCGTTTTTCCCACCCCGTAGTTTTTCTGCTCGCCTTTAGCTAATTAAATAGTCTGTTTCCTTTTACAAATCCCTATTTGGAGCTTATTTCAATAATACAGGATGAATAATAAGGACTCACACTAGAGTCCTTATTGGAAGTAATAAGAATGGGAAGGAAAATATGGGTTAGAGATAGACCAAGAAATTTAACCTATTACCAGAGTGAATGAGGACATGAAGAAAAAGGGATCAAATATGACTGAGGTTTTTGAGCCTGTGCTACTGCACTAAAAGGTAACCAAAGGTGTGGTAGGCAGAATAATGGTCCCCAAAATATCCGTGTCCTAACCCCTTGAACCTGTGAATAAGTTATATTATATGGCAAGGGAGAATTAAGATTGAAGATGGAATTAAGGTTGCTAATCAGATGATCTTGAGATGGGAAGATTATCCTGGGTTATCCAGATGGGCCCAGTTTAATCACAAGGTCCTTATAAGTAAAAGAGGGAGGCAGGAGAGTCAGATTCAGAGGTGATGCAGTGTGAGAAAGACTTGATCAGCCATTGCTGGCTTTACAGATGGAAGGGGGCTATGAGCTAAAGAAGGTGGCCTCTAGAAGTTGGAAAGGGAAGGAAATGGATTTTCCCCTTAGAGCCTCCAGAGGAACCCAGCTCTGCCAACATCTTGATTTTAGTCCAGTGGGACCCGTTTTGGACTTCTGACTTCAGAATTATAAGATAATAAACTTGTGTTGTTTTAAGCCACCAAGTTTGTGGTATGGCAGCAATGGAAAACTAATCCAAAAGGTTAACAAAAACAATCAGGAGAAAGAGAAGGTTTTGTGGGAAACCTCATGGCTTTGCTCATATTGAGCTGAAGCTGGTGGTTATCTGTCAAAGGGCCAGCAGATCATTGGAAATGTGGGTTTGTATCTCAGAAGAGAGGTTGGGATTTGGGATCTTGGGATCATTTCATAGAGGGAAACTTGACATCTAGGGCATGGGTGAGATGGTTTTAGGGAGAAAGTTTGGAGTAGTACTATGCAATAGAGATATATCTTGAGCCATGAATGCAAGCCACAAATGTAATTTAAAAATTTTAGTAGCCACATTAAAAATGTAAAAAAGAAACAAGTGATCTGAAATTTTAATGATATATATTTTAATGATATATGTTGTACTCAGCATACCCAAATTATTACCATTTCAACATGTGATCAATATAAAAATTATTAATAAACTAGTTTACACTCTTTTTTTGTACTAATTCTTTGAAATTCAGCCCGTATTTCATACTTACAGTACACCTCAGTTCAGACTACTCACATTTCAAGTGCTCAATAGTTATTATGTGGCTTGTGGCTACTGTATTAGACAGTGCAGTTTAGAGAAAGAACAGAACAAAGAGTGAAGCCTTGGGAGACACCTGCATTTAGAAAACAGGAGGAGGGAAAGGAGCCACTGAAAGAACAGATTGAGGTAGGAGAAGAACCAGGATAGTTTAATGTCTTAAAATCCAAAGGAATTTTACTCAGAGAAATGTAGGGGAGGGGGCATCAAACGCTGTCTTTCTTCAATGCTTTGGCTCATTCAATTCCTTTCCCCTAGTCTATAGTGAAGCTCTACACTACAAAGTCACTTTCATTTGTTCTGTTTTTAACAGTCTCATACATCCATCTAACCACAAGTTTAGGGGCTCAAACATAGACAGCTAGAGATAATGGGGTGACTAGGGGAAAAAAGAAAGGAGCACTGAGGTGGTATAAGGGTGTTAGAGGATACGATGATTTGGAACAGGTGCCTGGTGGGAGTAAGATGGAGATCAAGTTACCATGACAACTGATTATTTCATTGGTCCAATGACCAGTTGCCATGGTGACAAAATCTTTGTGTCTGTGTGACATGGATCCCAGGGGAGAGGATGCTTGTGCAAAGGACCCTTTTCTTACTGGTAAAGCTTCTACACTGCAACGATTTCTGCATTACTTGATGAAGCTTCCCTTAGGAACTTCAGTCAACATTGACATCCCCCCTCCTTCCTGCTCATTTATAGCAGTCACGACTTGCAAAATACACACATTTTTATTGTTCACATTCTATTCAGTGTTTTCTCATGTGACATTTTAAAATTGTTTCAGTGATTTGTCTTTTCCTCCTAAATAGATGTAACCCTGTTGAAGGCAGGATTATTCTTATGCTTCAATTGTGCTTTCAAAGTACTAGTGGATAGTGGAAAAAAGCAGATCCTTGAGAGCCAGACAGGTTTGGGTTTATGTCCCACCTCCGTTTCTTCCATTTTCCAATTGGATGATCTTGGGAAAGTCATTTTATCATGCTGAGATTTAATTTTATTCTTCTATAAAATGAGGATAATAAAACTCGCACTGTGGGGTTGTTGCGATGATTAGAGATAACTCAAATAAAGTAGCTGGCCTATAGGAGCAGCTATAGGAACAGCTGGCCTATAGGAACAGGAACTAAATAAATGTTCATAATTATTGTAACATGATGTCCAGCTCAGTGCTGGACCCCCTGATTAACCAAAAACCAAATCTGCTGCCGTTGAGTCGATTTTGATAGGACAGGGTAATACTGCCCTGTAGGGTTTCCAAGGCTGTAAATCTTTATGTAAGGAGACTGCCACATCTTTCTCCCGCAGAGTTGCTGGTGTGTTTGAATCACCAAGCTTTCAGTTAGCAGCCCAGCACTTAACTACTGTACCACCAGGGCTCCTACCCCATGATCAGCACTTAGTAATACTTGATGGACAATAAGATGATGACAGATGATAGATGATAACCTTAGGATGAGATTTAATCTTGGGTTCCTTAATGATTAATTCCCCTATGGTGGCCCAATCCATAACTCACAATCCAAGTTGTGCTGATTGTAACTTCTTGGGAGAAAAAAAAAATTATTTAATTAAGAAAAATGGAAGGAGAGATAACCAAATATTTTGTGCCTACTTAATGGAAGAAGAATATACTACCAATGAAGTAGCTGTGCCACACACACACACACAAAAAATCACATATGTCTGTAGCTCCAACTACTGATTTATGGGAAATTCAGACATGCATGTTAAACACCACCACAGGGAAGCAATCAGCAAAATCCATACTGTGGTAAATACTACAGGAAGAATGATGTGGTTTCTTCAATAAGCACATTGCAAGAAAAAGAGAGTAGAGAAGGAACTTACAAATTTAAAAAGATTTAAAGGATGTATCATTCAATTTCAATATGTGGACCTTAGTTAAGCCTTAATTCAAACTATAAAAAAAATTCATAGGGTGGTTGGAAATTTAAACACTGACAGGGTGGATCAAGGATACATCTGAATATCAGAAATTTTCATTAGTTTTTAGATAAGATAATGGCATCATATTTTATAAAAATAAAAGTTCTTATCTTTTAGAATTCTATTTAAAAATATTTATGAATACAGTAAGATGTCTAGAATTTGCTTCAAAATAACACAGAGGGGGCAATGTGAGGATGAGGGTGGCAATATAGGTGAAACAAGATAATTGATAATTGTTGAAATTGGGGTATGGGCATGTAGGGTCCATTATATTATTTGTGTGTTTGCATATCTGTTTCAAGTTTTCATAATAAAAAGATTGAAAAAGATTAAGAAATTGTGCTTTCAAAACGTAGTATGAAGTGCATCCATCCTAGATTGTATGTACAATAAAGGTACATAAAAGTAAGGAAATACACAATATTCCTTAGTAGAGTGTAGAACAAATGCATTGTGATGGTTTAAAATAATAATGTATATGTCCCCTAGTCAGTCCTTAATAGTGAGGCTTCTTTATTGGACATATGAACAATAATTTTGTATTTTAAATTACAGTTAGTGTCACTCATGATGCCTTAAGTTTGTTGTTGTTATCCCTGACTCGTGTGGTGACACCATGCACAACAAAACAAAGCTTCTGTTCGGTCCTGTGCCATCCCCATGATTGGTTGGAGATGAAATTGTTTTGACAGGCCAGCCTCCACTGACAGATGGGTGCTAGATGTGCATGAGGTGCATTGGCAGGGAATTGAACCTAAACCCAATCCAAACCCACTGCTGTCATCGAGTTGATTCTGACTCAGTGACCCTCTAGGACAGAGTAGAACTGTCTCATAGGGTTTCCAAGGCTGTAAATATTTAAAGAGGCAGACTGCCACATCTTTCTCCCAAAGAGTGGCTGGTGGGTTTGAACCGCTGACCTTTTGGTTAGCAGCCAAGCGCTTTAACCACTGTGTCACCAGGGTTCCTGGGAATTTAACCTAGGTCTTTCACATAGAAAGTGAGAATTCTACCACTAAACCCCAATGCCCCATCTTAGGTTGTTGTTGTTAGTTGTAGTCGAGTCGATTTTGACTCCTGGTGACCCCATGTGTTATAGAGTAGAACTGCTCTACAGGGTTTTCTTGGATGTAATCTTTATGGAAGCAGATAGCCAGGCTGTTTATTCCATGGTACTGCTGGGTGGATTTTTTTTTTTTTATTGTTGTGCTTTAAGTGAAAGTTTACAATTCAAGTTAGTCTCTTATACAAAAATTTATACATACATTGTTATGTGACCCTAGTTGCTCTCCCTATACTGTGACAGCACACTGTTCCTTTCCACCCTCGATTTCCCGTATCCATTCAACCAGCTCCTGACCCTCTCTGCCTTCTCATCTTGCCTCTGGACAGGAGCTGCCCATTTAGTCTCATGTATGTACTTGAGCTAAGAAGCACACAATTCACGAGTATCATTTTATGTCCCATAGTCCAGTCTAACCTTTGTTTGAAGAGTTGGCCTCAGGAATGGTTTTAGTTTTGGGCTAACAGAGTTCAGGGTCCGTGTCTTCTGCGGTCCCTCCAGTCTCAGTCAAACCATGAAGTCTGGTCTTTTTACTAGAATTTGAGTTCTGCACCCCACCCCACTTTTCTCCTTCTCAGTCAGGGACTCTCTGTTGTGTTCCCTGTCAGGGTGGTCATTGGTGGTATTCAGGCACCATCTAGTTCTTCTGGTCTCAGGCTGATGAAGTCTCTGGTTTATGTGGCCCTTTCTGTTTCTTGGGCTAATACTTTCCCTGTGCCTTTGACGTTCTTCATTCTCCTTTGCTCCAGGTAGGTTGGGACCAATTGATGCATCTTAGATGGCCACTTGCTAGCTTTTAAGACCCGCTGGGTGGATTTGAATCACCAACTTTGAGATTAGCTGTTGAGCTCAAACTGCGCCACCCAGGGACCTTCATCTTAGGTTAGATTCCTTGAAAAACACACTCTAAGACAAGTGGGCAAGACAGTTTTTTTTTTTTTTTTTTTGAGGGGGAAGGTTACTTTTGTGATCAACCCTAGTGGGGGAAGTGAAGTAAATAGGAGTGGCAGAGGAGGGAGTTTAACTGTAATGCAGTTGTCACAGAGATCTCAGCTGACCCCTTCCCTTATTTCCTAGGGATCTCAGAAGCTGGAAGAGCCCTTCAAATATATCCTGACTTGAGGAATGGGGGACAGGTCTTTATACTTGGCATCACCTTCCTGTCTACCTTGCTCCAACAAACTTGAACTCATCCTTCAAGGCTGAATTAAATGTTCCTGTACCTATAAACTTTTCCTTAAAATACCTATCTCCAATCAGATTAAATTCCTTCCTCTACTGTCCTTCCTGTATGGACTATACTGGTGAATAGGAAGAGCACTTATAACACTTCTTAAGTGCCAGGCAGGAGCCCTGATGGTGCAAAGGTTAAGAGCTTGGCTGCTAACAGAAATGTTGGAGGTTCAGATCTACCCAGTGGCTCCACAGGAGAAAGAATTGGCAATCTACTCCTGTAAAGATTACAGCCTAAAAAATCCTATGGGGCAGTTCTACTCTGTCACATGGGGTTGTTATGAGTTGCAATCAACTTGATGGCACCCAACAACAATTTGTACCAAGCACTGTGTTAAGCACTTTACTTGCATCGTTTAACTCAAAACATACCTATGCAGTAAAACCCGTCGTATACTGTGGCTCTGATTTGGAATCTGATTTCAACTCATAGCCACCCTAGGGGATGGAGTAGAACTGCCTCATGGGTTTTCCTAGGCTGTAATCCTTATGGTGTGTAAATTTGGGTGGAATTGACATTTTCACAATGTTGAGTCTACCTATCCATGAGCGTGTTTTTCCACTTACGCAGGTCTCTTTTGGTTTCTTGCAGTAGTGTTTTGTAGTTTTCATTGGCTAGGTCTTTTATGTCTCTGGTTGGATTTATTCCTAAGTATTTTATCTTCTTGGGGGTTATTGTAAATGGTATTGATTTGGTAATTTCCTCTTCAAGTTTCTCTTTGTTGGTGTAAAGTATGGTGTGTAAATTTGAATAACAGTCAGATTAACTGGTTTTCCTTGTAGGCATATGGATATTATCCTATCACTGACAGCATTGTACTTCAGGATAGATCTTGAAATGTTCTTTTTGACAATGAATGCGATGCCATTCCTGTTTAATTTGTCATTCCTGGCATAGTAGACCATATGATTGTCCAATTCAAAATGGCCAATACCAGTCCATTTCAGCTTACTAATCCTAGGATACTGATCTTTATGTGTTCCATTTCATTTTTGACAACTTCCAATTTTCTTAGATTCATACTATGAACATTCCACATTCCAATTATTAATTGATGTTTGAGGCTGTTTCTTCTCATTTTGAGTTGTGCCACATCAACAAATGAAGGTCCTGAATGCTTAACTCCATCTAAGTCATTAAGGTGGATTCTACTCTGAGGAAGCAGCTCTTCCCCAGTCGTATTTTGAGTGCCTTCCAACCTGAGGGGCTCATCTTCTGGCACTATATCAGACAATATTCCGCTGCTTTTCATAAAGTTTTCACTGGCTAATTTTTTTCCAAAGTAGACCGCTGGGCCCTTCTTCCTAGTCCGTCTTAGTCTGGAAGCTCAGCTGAAGCCTGTCCGCCATGGGTGACCCTGGTGGTATTTGAATACTGGTGGCATAGCTTCCAGCATCACAGCAGCACGCAAGCCCCCACTTTTGCAGTCTGAAATTAATCAAACATGCAATCAGGATGCAATGACAATTACTGGTGATTGGAATGCAAAAATTGGAGATGAAGAAGAAGGATTGGTAGTTGGAAAATATGGCCTTGGTGATAGAAACGATGTCAGAGATTGCACGACAGAATTTTGCAAGACCAATGGTTTCTTCATTGCACATACCTTTTTTCAACAACATAAACAGTGATTATACACGTGGACCTCATCAGATGGAATACATAGAAATCAAATTGACTACATCTGTGCAAAGAGACAATAGAAAAGCTCAATATCATCAGTCAGAACAAGGCCAGGGGCCAACTGTAGAACAGACCATCAATTGCTCATATGCCAGTTCAAGTTGAGACTGAAGAAAATTAGAACAAGTCCACGAGAGCCAAAGTACAACCTTGAGCATATCCCACCTGAATTTAGACACCATCTCAAGAATAGATCTGACGCCTTGAACACTAGTGACCAAAGACCAGTTGAGATGTGGAATGACATCAAGGACGTCATACATGAAGAAAGCAAGAGGTCATTAAAATGACAGGAAAGAAAGAAAAGATCAAAATGGATGTCAAAAGGGACTCTGAAACTTGCTTTTGAATGAGGAGTAGCTAAACCAAAGGAAGAAATGATGAAGTAAAAGAGTTAAATAGCGGATTTCAAAGGGCAGCTAGAGAAGACAAAGTAAAGTGTTATAATGACATGTGCAAAGACCTGGAGGTAGAAAACCAAAAGAGAAGAACACACTCAGTGTTTCTCAAGCTGAAAGAACTGAAGAAAAATTCAAGCCTTGAGTTGCAATTTAAAGGATTCTACGGGGAAAATATTAAATGACACGGGAAGGATTAAAAGAAGATGGAAGGAATACACAGAGTCACTATACCAAAAAGAATTGGTCAACATTCAACCATTTCAGGAGGTAGTATATGATCAGGAACCGATGGTACTGAAGGAAGAAGTCCAAGCTGCACTGAAGGCATTGACAAAAAGCAAGGTTCCATGAATTGAGATGTTTCAACAAATGGATGCAGCTCTGGAAGTGCTCACTCATTTATGCCAAGAAATGTGGAAGACAGCTACCTGGCCAATCAGCTGGAAGAGATCCATATTTATGCCTATTCCCAAGAAAGGTGATCCAACCGGATGTGGAAATTATCAAACAATATCATTAATATCATACAAAAGTAAAATTTTGCTGATGATCATTCGAAAGTGGCTGCAGCAGTATATTGACAGGGAACTTCCAGAAATTCAAGCCAGATTCAGAAGAGGACGTGGAACCAGGGATGTCATTGCTGATTCCAGAAGGATCCTGGCTGAAAGCAGAGAATAGCAGAAAGATGTTTATCTGTGTTTCATTGACTATGCAAAGGCATTCGACTGTGTGGATCATAACAAATTATGGATAACATTGCGAAGAATGGGAATTCCAGAACACTCAATTGTGCTCATGAGGAACATGTACATAGATAAAGAGGCGGTCATTTGAACAGAGCAAGGGGATACTGCGTGGTTTAAAGTCAGGAAAGGTGTGCATCAGGGTTGGATCCTTTCACCATACTTATTCAGTCTGTATGCTGAACAAATAATCCGAGAAGCTGGACTATATGAAGAAGAATGGGGCATCAAAATTGGAGGAAGACTCATTAACAACCTGTGATATGCAGATGACACAACCTGGCTTGCTGAAAGTGAAAAGGACTTAAAGCACCTACTGATGAAGATCACAGCCATCAGTATGGGTTACACCTCAACATAAAGAAAACAAAAATCCTCACAATTGGGACCAATAAGCAACATCATGATAAACAGAGAAAAGATTGAAGTTGTCAAGGATTTCATTTTACTTGGATCCACAATCAACACCCATGGAAGCAGCAGTCAAGAAATCAAAAGATGCATTGCATTGGGCAAGTCTGCTGCTAAAGACCTCTTTAAAGTGTTGAAAAGCAAAGATGTCACCTTGAAGACTAAGGTAGGCCTGACCCAAGCCATGGTGTTTTCAATCGCATCATATGCATGCTAAAGCTGTACAAGTAAGGAAGACCGAAGAATTGACGCCTTTGAATTGTGGTGTTGGCGAGGAATATTGAATATACCACAGACTTCCAAAAAGAAACAAACCAAAAAAAAAAACAAAAAACCCATTGCCATGGAATCGGATTCTGACTCATAGCAACCCTTTAAAGAACGAGCAAATCTGTCTTGGAAGAAGTACAACCAGAATGCTCCTTAGAAGCAATGATGGCTAGACTACATCTCACATACTTTGGACATGTTATCAGGAGGGATCGATCCCTGGAGAAGGACATCATGCTCGCTAAAGTAGAGGGCCAATGAAAAAGAGGAAGACCCTTGACAAGACGGATTGGCACAGACAGTGGCTGCAACAATGGACTCAAGCATAATAAAGATTGTGATGATGGGGCAGGAATGGGCAGTGTTTAGTACTGTTGTACATAGGGTCGCTATGAGTCAGAACCGACTCAACGGCACCTAACAACAACAACAACTTTTATGGAAGCGGATTGCCGCATCTTTCTCCCAAAGAGTGGCTGGTGGGTTCGAACAGCTGACCTTTTGGTTGGCAGCTGAGCACTTTTTAACAACTGCGCCCCCAGGGCTCCTTACCTATGCAGTAGCTACTATTATTATCTCCATTTACAGATAAGAGAAGCTCAGAAAGATTAAGTATTTTCCTCAAACAGCTAGTGAGTGGTCAGGCTGGTATTTAACCCCAGGCAAAGGAGCTCTGGTGGCACCGTGGTTAAGTGCCTGGCTGCTAACTGAAAGGTCAGCAGTTCAAACTTACCAGCCGCTCTGCAGGAGAAAGATATGGTAGTCTGCTTCCCTAAAGATTACAGCCTTGGATTCTACTCTGTCCTATAGGGTTGCTGTGAGTTGGAATTGACTAGAGGGTAATAGGTTTGTTTTTCTGGTTTGGAAGGGAGCCCAAAATCTGAATTACTACTTCGTTATACTGCCTTCTAGCTGTTGCTTTTATCTTTGTACTTCCAGCCCTTAGCACAGTATGTGGTCTGTTGTTGTTAGGTGCCATTGAGTAGTTTCCAGCTCATAGTGACCCTATGTACAACAGAAGGAAACACTGCCTGGTCCTGTGCCATCCTCACAATAGTAGGTATGTTTGAGCACATTGTATCAGCCACTGTATCAATCCATCTCGCTGAGGATCTTTGTCTTTTTTGCTCACCCTCTACCCTACCAAGCATGATGTCCTTCTCCAAGGATTGGTCCCTCCTGATAACATGTCTAAAGCAAGCAAGACAAAGTCTCGCCATCCTCACCTCCAAGGAGCCTTCTGGCTGTACTTCTTCCAAGACAGATTTGCTTGTTATTCTGGCAGTCCGTGGTATATTCAACATTCTTCACCAACACCATAATTCAAATGTGTCAATTCTTTGGTCTTCCTTTTTCATTGTCCAGCTTTCACAGCATATGAGGCAATTGAAAATACCATGGCTTGGGTCAGGCACACTTTAGTAACATCTTTGCTTTTTAAGATTTTAAAGAGATCTTCTTTGGTGGGGGGAGGGGCGGACACAGAGAGTGAGTTTATTTGTTGAGTGCTGCTGGCAAATTATTCAAGACAGACAAGATGGGAAAGGTGCTGTAACAGTCCAAAGAGGCCTTCAGGGCTAGATAGTCTCACACGGGGAAAGGCACGGGGCTCTGGGGACACAGGAACACTGCCCTCAGTCATTCAGCACCATACAGACGAGCTCTTCACAGTTGATACAACCATTGCTGTCCTCATGCCCTGCTACCAGCATCTCTACTTCTTCCTCTGGCATCTTCTCACCCAGTGTGACAAGGACATGCCAGATTTCAGCACCCATGACCATGACATTCCCTTCCTTGTGAACACCCAAAGGCCTTTGATATAGTCCTCATAGATGCCCTGGTCTTTGTTCTTGGCCACAGTCTGCAGCATAGGTAGGAAGTGCTCAAAATCCAGCACCTTCACATTCATCTCATCACTCTTGGGGTTCCTCAGGACCTTGAGCACCTTGGCGTTGGTGGGGTTCTGGCCCAGGGCCCTCATCACATCCCCACACTCACTGTCCAGGATCTTACCATCACCTGTTGGGTCAAACAGCTGGAAGGCCCCCTTAAACTCTGCAGTCTGGTCATCAGTGAAGTTACACATCCTGACTGCTCAGGTTTTGGGACCTTTTCCTGCAGTAATGGAAAGATTTTCAAGAGATCTTTTGCAGCAGATTTGCCCAATGCAACATGTCATTTGATTTCTTGATGCTGCTTCCATGGGCATTGATTGTTGATCCAAGTAGAATGAAATCCTTGACAACTTCAAGCCTCAGGTTGCAATACTGAAGAATTATTTGGGCAAAAATTTGAATGATGCAGGAAACATCAAAAGGGGATGGAAGGAATACACAGAGTAACTGTACCAAAAAGAAGTGGTTGATGTTCAACCTTTCAGAAGGTAGCATATGATCAAGAACTGATGGTACTGAAGAAAGAAATCCAAGCTGCTCTAAAGGCATTAACAAAAAACAAGGCTCTAGGAATCTGGTGTAGAGTTGGCATTTAATAAATGCTTACTGAATGAATATCCGTTCTAGCATTTCTAGCAAGTTTTATTTTAGAAACAAATCAAAACCAGATGCAATTTATAGAGTGGCATATTTCTTGGTAGCAAGGAACAAAAAACCCTACCAGAAGGGTTAACATTGGCTATGTTTAATGTGGCAGAAAAAGAGATTGAATGAGGATACCAAAAAACCAAACCCAACCCATTGCCAACGAGTCCATTCTAACTCATAGCCACCCTATAGGACAGAGTAGAACTGCCCCAGAGGGTTTCTAAGGAGCGGCTGGTGGATTTGAACTACCTACCTTTTCAGTTACCAGCCAAACGCTTAACTACTGCACCACCAAGGCTCCGAGTGAGGAAGGGAGGCCATAAATTAACTGCTAAATGTTTAAGAGGGAAACAGAGGCTAGTACTTAAATACTTAAACAGAAGCTCTATGTTTGTGAGTGTGTGGGCACACCTGTGCACGCATGTGCTCTGTCTTCGGCTTCCCTTGCTTTGAGAACCATTGCAAAAAGGAACATTCCACATTCATTTTACCATGCTGAATAATGGAAGGAAAGCACGGGTAGATCATAAATTGAAACGGAAACTTTGTGAGTCAAGGAGTATTCAAAATAGTTGCTAAAAGGTGAAAATAAGAACCTATAAGGAAAGGCAAAAGATACAGGAATTACAAATAAGTGTCCATTATGAGTAAAAACAGCTCTTCTCTATTTCCACCAAAATATCACAATATGAGAAAACATATTTACAGAGTCAGTGTGATGTATTAGTAAAAGCAAGGATTTCGAAGTCATAGGCTTGAGGCTCAAGTCTTTACCTTGCCATTCATTAGCAATGTGACCTCAGTTTCCTTTGCCTGTAGAATGGGGATGATAATCTCCAACTTTTAGGATCATTATGTGGATACCAAAAAACCAAAAACAAACCCATTTCTAATCGATTCCGACTCACAGCGACCCTATAGGACAGAGTAGAACTGCCCATAGGGTTTTCAGGGAGCGGGTCGTGGATTTGAACCACTGACTGGTTAGAGCTTGGTTAGCAGCCAAGCTCTTAACCACTGCAACACCAAGTCTCCATGGGGATACAGTTAGGTAAAATACTACTTTTTCCCTTCCTGACAGAAGCCATTGTTCCCTCCTCTGAACTTCTATAGACATCAACATTTTGCCAGTCTTGTTTCATCTATCCTCCACACATTATTTTCTGGAGTATTTATTTCAAAGCAAATCTCAGACATCATGTAGGTTCATCTTAAATACTTCAGTTGCATGGATTTTGTTATTTGTTACTAAAAGAAATTCCAGTGTAATCTTCTAGCCAAATAAATAAATAAAAGAATCTTTTTGCATGCTATGGTAACTTGCTGGATAACTATTTCTCTGCTTAGCTTCAGCTTTTCAAATACTCTAATTTTGCCCAACAGTTTCATACTTCAGAATTAAATGCATGTTATATTTGCAATATCTTTTTTTTTATTGTACTTTTGATGAAGGTTTACAGAACAAATAGTTTCTCATCAGTCAGTACACATATTGTTTTATGGAATTGGTTAACAACATCATGTCATGTCAACACTCTCCCTTCTTGATCTTACAGGATCATTTTTTTTTTTTTTTTTGGTGAAACTATACATAGCCAAAGATATGCCATTTCAAAAATTTCTACATGTACAATTCATTGACATTGATTACATTCTTACAGTTGTGCTGCTATTCTCACTCTCCTTTTCCAATTATTCCATCACCATTATCTTCAACTCACTGTCCCCTAGGCTTCCCAACAAACCTTTTGAGTAGTTGTTGTCAATTTGATCTCACATAGATAATTTTTTTTTTTTGTACTTTAGATGAAGGTTTACAGAACAAATAGTTTCTCATTAAACCGTTAGTGCACATATTGCCCTATGGCAATGTTTAACAACCCCACAACATGTCAACACTGTCCCTTCTCAACCTTGGTTTCCCTATCACCAGCTTTCCTGTCCCCTCCTGCCTTCTAGTCCTTGTCCCTGGGCTGCTGTACCTCATTAATCCCATTTTGTTTTATGGGGCTGTCTAATCCCCACTGAACAGTAAACCTCAGGAGTGACTTCACTGAGCTAACAGGGTGTCCGGGGGCCGTACTCTGGGGGTTTCTCCAGTCTCTGTCAGGCCAGTAAGTCTGGTCTTCTTTTGTACATTAGAATACTGTTCTACATCCTTCTCCAGCTCTGTCCAGGACCCTCTGTTGTGATCCTGGTCAGAGCTGTCCGTAGTGGTAGCCGGGCACTGTCTAGCTGTACTGGAATCAGTCTGATGAAGGCCTTGGTAGCTGTGGTCCATTAGTCCTTTGGACTAACCTTTCCCTTGTATCTTGTTTTCTTCATTCTCCCTTGCTCCCGAAGGGGTGAGACCAGTTGAGTATCTAAGATGGCTGCTCACAGGCTTTTAAGACCCCAGACGCTACTCACCAAGGTAGAATGTAGAACATCATCTTTATAAAGTGTGTTATGCCAATTGAGCTAGATGTTCCCAGAGACCATGGTCCCCACAGCCCTCTGCCCAGCAATTCAGTCCCTCAGGGAGTTTGGATGTGTCTATGGAGCTTCCATGACCTTTCCTTGTACAAGTTGTGCTGGCTTCCCCAGTATTGTGTACTGTCTTACCCTTAACCAAAGTTACCACTTATCTATTGTCTATTTAGTATTTCCCCCAGACCCTTCCCATCCCTTGTAACCAACAAAAATTGTTTCTTTTTGTGTGTAAACTTTTTCATGAATTTTTACAGTAGAGGTCTCATACAATATTTGTCCTTTTGTGATTAACTTATTTCACTCAGCATAATGTCCTCCAGTTTCATCCATGTTATGAGATACTTCACAGATTCATCATTGTTCTTTATCGTTGCATAATACTCCACTGTGTGTATGTACCATAGTTAGTTTATCCATTCATCTGTTGATGGGCAACTAGATTGTTTCCATCTTTTTGCTGTTGTGAACAATGCTGCAGTGAACATGGGTGTGCATATGTCTATTCGTGTGACGGCTCTTATTTCTCTAAGATATATTCCTAGGAGTGGTATTGCTGGATTGTATGGTATTTCTATTTCCAGCTTTCTAAGAGAGCACCATATCATTTTCCAAAATGGTTGTATCATTATTCATTCCTACCAGCAGTGCATAAGAGTTCCAATCTCCCTGCAGCCTCACCAACATTTGTTATTTACAGTGTTTTTGATTCATGCCAGTAATGCCATGGTGAGATGGTATCTCATTGTGGTTTTAATTTGCATTTCTCTAATGGCTAGTGATCATGAGCATTTCCTCATGTGTCTGTTGGCCACTTGAATGTCTTCTTTGGTGAAGTGTCTGTTCATTTCCTTTGCCCATTTTTGAATTGGATTATTTGTCTTTTTGTCATAGAGGTGTTGGATTTTCTTGTAGATTTTAGAGATTAGACATTTGTCTGACTTGTAATGTCCAAATTTTTTTTCCCAGTCTGTAGGTTCTCTTTTTACTCTTTTGGTGAAGTCTTTTGATGAACATAGGTGTTTAATTTTTAGAAGATCCCAGTTAGCTAGCTTATCTTCTGGAGTTTGTGTGTTGTTGGTTATGGTTTGTATCCTGTTAAAGTTGTGTATTAGGGCTTCTAGTGTTGATCCTATTTTTTCTTCCACAAACTTTAGAGTTTTTCGCTTTATATTTAGGTCTTTGATCCATTTTGAATTAGTTTTTTTATATGGTGTGAGGTATGGGTCCTGTTTCACTTTTTTGCATATGGACATCCAGTTTTGCCAGCACCATTTGTTAAAAAGACTGTCTATTCCCCATTTGATGGACTTTGGGCTTTTGTCAAAGATTAGGTGACCACAGGTAGATGGATTTACATCTGGGTTCTCAATTCTGTTCCACTGGTCAATGTATCTGTCATTGTACCAGTACCAGGCTGTTTTGACCACCATAGCTGTATAGTAGGTTCTGAGTTCAGGTAGTGTGAGTCCTCCTACTTTATTCTTCTTCTTCAATAGTGCTTTACTTATCTAGGGCTTCTTCCCTTTCCATATAAAGTTAATAATTAGTTTTTCCATCTCTTTAAAGAATGTTGTTGGTATTTGGATCGGGATTGCATTGTGTTTGTAAATTGCTTTGGTAGAATTGTCGTTTTCACAATGTTGAGTCAACCTATCCATGAGCATGGTATGTTTTTCCATATATGTAGATCCCTTTGGGTTTCTTGCAGTAGCGTTTTGTAGTTTACTTTGTATAGGTCTTTTACACCCCAGGTTAGATTTATTTCTAAGTATTTTATTTTTTTAGGGGCTATTATAAATGGAATTATTTTCTTGATTTCCTTTTCATCATTCTCTTTATTGGTGTATAGGAATTCAAATGATTTTTGTAGGTTTATCTTGTATCCTGTTACTCTGTTGAGTCTTTCTATTAGTTCCAGTAGTTTAGGGTTTTCTATGTATAATATCATATCATCTGCAAACAGGGACAGTTTAACTTCTTCATTACCAATTTGGATGCCCTTTATTTCTTTTTCTTGCCTTATTGCTCGAGCTAGGACTTCTAGCACAACGTTAAATAGAAGTGGAGATAAAGGGCATCCTTGTCTTGTTCCTGTTCTCAAGGGGAATGTTTTCAGCCTCTCTCCATTAAGAATGATGTTGGCCGTTGGTTTTGCATAGATACCCTTTATTATGTTGAGAAATTTCTCTTCTATATGTATTTTGTTGAGAATTTTTATCATGAATGGGTGTTGGACTTTGTTGAATGCCTTTTCTGTGTCAATTGAGATGATCATGTGCTTCCTTTCTTCCCTTTTATTTATGTGGTGGATTACATTGATTGATTTTCTAATGTTGAACCATCCTTGCATACCTGGTATGAATCCTACTTGGTCGTGGTGTATTATTTTTTTATATGATGCTGAATTCTATTGGCTAGAATTTTTGCATCTATTTTCATGAGAGATATTAATCTGTAATTTTCTTTTTTTGTGGCGTCTTTGCCTAGTTTGGTATCAGGGCTATGCTGGCTTCATAGAATGAATTCGGAATTATCCATTCCTTTTCTATGTTCTGAAATAGTTTGAGTAGTACTGGTATAAGCTCTTCTCTGAATGTTTGGTAGAATTCTCCAGTGAAGCCATCTGGGCCAGGGCTTTTTTTTGTTAGGAGTTTTTTTTTTTTTAATTACCTTTTCAATCTCTTCTATTGTTATGGGTCTGCTCAGATTTTCAACATCACTTTGTGGTAGTTTGGGTAGATAGTGTGTTTCTAGAAATTATCCATTTCCTCTAGGTTTTCAAATTTGTTGGAGTATAGTTTTTCATAATACTCTGTTATAATCCTTTTTATTTCACTTGGGTCTGTTGTAATGTCCCCCATTTCATTTCTTATTTGGGTTATTTGCATACTCTCCTGTTTTTCTTTTGTCAGTCTGGCCAGTGGTTTGTCGATTTTGTTGATCCTTTCAAAGAACCAGCTTTTGGTTTTGTTGATTCTTTCTATTGTTTTTCTATTCTCTATTTCATTTATTTCTTCTCTGATCTGTATTATTTCCTGTTTTGTATTGGCTGTGGGCTTTTTTTTGCTGTTCTGTTTCTATTTTATCGATTTGTGTAGTTTATGTTTTGATTTTGTCCCTTTCTTCTTCTTTCATGTGTGTGTCTATTGCTATAAATTGTCCTCTGAGGACTGCCTTTGCTGTGTTCCTAAGGTTTTGGTACGATGTGTTTTCATTCTCATTTGCTTCTAGGAATTCTTTGATTCCATCTCTGATTTCTTCTATTACCCAGTGATGTGTAAGCAGGGTGTTATTCAGTTTCAATGTAATTGATTTTTTTTTTCCTTGCTTTTCCTGTTGTTAATTTCTACCTTGATGGCATTGTGGTCAGAGAAGATACTCTGAATTATCTCAACGTTTTGGATCTTGTTGAGCATTGCTCTGTGGCCTAAGATGTAGTCTCTTCTGGAGAATGTTCCATGTGCTTTGGAAAAGAATGTGTACTTTGCAGCTGTTAGGTGGAGCGTTCTATATATATCTATGAGGCCAAGTTGGCTGATTGTGCCCTTTAGGTCTTCTGTATCTTTGCTGAGTATATTTCTTGATGTTCTGTACTTTACCGAGAGTGGTATGTTGAAGTCTCCTACTATTATTGTGGAATTGTCAATTTCTCTTTTCAGTGCTGTTAGAGTTTGTTTGATGTATTTTGGAGCCCTGTCATTGGGTGCATAGATGTTTATTATGGTATGTCTTCATGATGGATCATCCCATTAATTATTATATAGTGTCCTTCTTTGTCTTTTATGGTGGATTTTGTTTTAAAGTCTATTTTATCTGAGATTAGTATTGCCACTCCTTCTCTTTTTTGGTAGCTGTTTGCTTGATATATTTTTTTCCATCCTTTGATTTTTAATAAATTTACATCTTTGTTTCTAAGGTGTGTCTCTTGTAGACAGCATATTGATGGATCCTGTTTTTTTAATCCATTCTCTCACTCTCCATCTCTTTATGGGTGCGTTTAGGCCATTTGCTTTCAGTGTAATTATTGACAGTGTGAGTTTATTGCTGTCATTTTGTAGTGCTTTTTTTGTGATGCTGACATTTTCTTTGTTCCTCTTACTCTCCTGTGCTGAATTCCTTTTGTTTGTAGATTTTTTTTCATTTCTTTTGTTTTTACTGAAAGTTTATGTTTTTTCTTCTTTATTTTGATGAGTAGGTTTGTTAACTTTCTTTGTGGTTACATTGAAATTTACCCTTATATTTGCAATATCTTAACTTTTTATATGAATGTTAGTAAGAATAGGTCGAACTTCTTCCTGGTCTTAAAGGACTGATCTACAGATATGGGCAGTCCTAATTAGTTCTTAGGACTCTCCTTGATGCTTGCTTCAAGGATGTTCCATGGTAAGTTTTTCAATTCTTGCTCTATACTCTTTGGAGATGCCTGCCAAGTGTTCAGCTTTAGGGCTCTGTACCTGTATTTTTATGAATTTAACTTTTACCTGTATTTTCTCTTAATTTGTTCCCATTAAACACTTGGCCCACAGTGCACTTCAAGCTAGATTTCTCATTGCCAAGTTCCCTGGGCTCTTCTGCAAGGTTTCCCTCAAGAAGATTTATATACCTTTATTGAATACCAATTATGCTCCAAGCACTGTGGATCCTGATTTTCCAGGCGTTTTTCATTTACGTGACATCTCAAATAAATGAAGTACATGTAAATTTTAAAGCATTATATAAAATATATATTTATATATAAACATATATATTAAAATAGTTTTAAAAAGGTCCCTGGGTGGTGCAAGAAGCCATGGTGGCACAGTGGTTAAGAGATGGGCTGCTAAGCATAAAGGTTGGCAGTTTGAAGCCACCAGATGCTCCTTGGACAACCTATGGGGCAGTTCTACTTTGTTCTATAGGATTGCTATGAGTCGGAATCGACTTGATGGCAATGAGTTTGCTTTGGGTTTCGTGGGTGCAAATGGCTTGCACTCAACTGCTAACTTAAAGGTTGGTGGTTCAAACCCACTCAGTGGCACCGCAAAAGAAAGGCCTGGTGATCTGCTTCCATAAAAGATTACAGCCAAGAAACTCTATGGAGCAATTCTACTCTATAACACATGGGTTCGCCATGAGTTAGAATTGACTTGATGGCAACAGGTATTATATAAAAACCACCTACTGTATCTTTATGCAAGCTGAAAGAACTGAAGAAAAAAATCAAGCCTCAAGTTGCAGTTTTGAAGGATTCTATGTGCAAAATATTGAACGATGCCGGAAGCAGCAAAAGATGGAAGGAATACACAGAGTCATTGTACCGAAAAGAAATGGTTGACATTCAACCATTTCAGGAGGTAGCACATGATCAAGAACCGATACTACTTAAGGAAGAAGTCCAAACTGCACTGAAGGCATTGGCTAAAAACAAGGCTCCAGGAATTGACGGAATACCAGCTGAGATGTTTCAACAAACAGATGTAGAGCAGGAGGTGCTCACTTGTTTATGCCAAGAAATTCGGAAGACAGCTACTAGACAACTGACTGGAAGAGATCCATATTTGTGCCCATTCCAAAGAAAGTTGATCCAAGAGAATACGGAAATTATCAAACAATATCACTGATATCACACACAAGTTTAAAATTTTGCTGAAGATAATTCAAAAACGGTTGCAGCAGTACATTGATAGGGAACTGCCAGAAATTCAAGCCGGATTCAAAAGAGGAATCAGGGATATCATTTCTAATGTCAGAGGGACTTGCCTGAAAGCAGAGAATTCCAGAAAGATGTTTACCTTTGTTTTATTGACTATGCAAAGCCATTTGACTGTGTGGATCATAACAAATTACGGATAACATTGCGAAGAATGGGAATTCCAGAACACTTAATTGTGCTTATGAGGAATCTATACACAGACCAAGAGGCAGTTGTTTGAACAGAACAAGGGTATACTGCATGGTTTACAATCAGGAAAGGTGTGTGTTAGGATTATATTCTTTCACCATACTTATTCAATCTGTATGCTGAGCAAATAATCCTAGAAGCTGGACTATATGAAGAACGGGGCATCAGGATTGGAGGAAGACTCATTAACAACCCGCATTGTGCAGATGACACAACCTTGTTTGCTGAAAGTGAAGAGGACTTGAAGCACTTAAAGAGGAAGATTAAAGACTACAGCCTTCAGCCTCAACATAAAGAAAACAAAAATCCTCACAATTGGACCAATAAACAACACCATGATAAAAGGAGAAAATAGTGAAGTTGTTAACTATTTCATCTTACTTGGATCCACAATCAACGCCCATGGAAGCAGCAGTCAAGAAATCAAACAACATGTTGCATTGGGCAAATCTGCTACAAGAGACCTCTTTGAAGTGTTGAAAAGCAAAGATGTCAATTTAAGGACTAAGGCGTGCCTGACCCAAGCCATGGTATTTTCAATCATCTTATATGCATGCAAAAGCTGGACAGTGAAAAAGGAAGACTGAAGAATCGATGACTTTGAATTATGGTGTTGGTGAAGAATATTGAATACACCATGGACTGCCAGAAAAACGAATAAGTCTGTCTTGGAAGAAGTACAGCCAGAGTCCTCCGTGGAAGCAAGGATGGCGAGACTTTGTCTCACATACTTTGGACATGTTGTCAGAAGGGACCAGTCCCTGGACAAGGACATCATGCTTGGTAAGGTAGAGGGTTAGCAAAAAAGAGGAAGACCATCAAAGAGATGGATTGACACAGTGGGTGCAACAACGGGCTCAAACATAGCAATGATTGTGAGGATGGCATAGGACCGGGCAGTGTCTCATCCTGTTGTACATAGGGTTGCTATGAGTCAGAGCCAACATGATGGCACCTAACAACAACAACAAAGAAAAAAAATTCAGAAAGTGTCTGCATCAGTCAGGATATACTCTGTTTGTTATGGTAAAACCCAAAAACCAAACCCATTGCCGAGGAGTCTATTCCAACTCATAGTGACCCTACAGAACAGAGTAGAACTGCCCCATAGGTTTTTAAGGCTTTAATCTTTTTTTTAATTTTATTGTGCTTTAGGTGAAAGTTTACAGTGCAAATTAGTTTCTCATTCAAAAATTTATACACAAAGTTTTTGGTGACATTGGTTGCAATCCCGGCAATGTGTCAGCAATCTCCACCTTTCCCTTTACACCCCCAGCTCCCTGTGTCCGTTAGTCCAGTTTTCCTGTCCCTTCCTGCCATCTTGTCTTTGCTTTTGGGCAGATGTTGCCTATTTGGTCTCGTATACTTGATTTAACTAAGAAATATGTTCCTCACATGTGTTATTGTTTGTTTTATAGGCCTGTCTCATCTTTGGCTGAAAGGTAGACTTCGGGAGTGGCTTCAGTTCTTAGTTAGCAGGGTTTCCAGGGGCCATATTCTTGGGGGTTCCTCCAGACTCTGTCAGACCAGTAAGTCTTGTCTTTTTCTGTGGATTTGAATTTTGTTCTACGTTTTCCTCCCACTCTTCCCAGGACCCACTATTGTAATCTCTATCAGAGTAGTTGGTGGTGGTAGCCGATCACCATCTAGTTCTTCTGGGCTCAGGCTTGTGGAGGCTATGGTTTACGTGGTCCACTAGTCCTTTGAACTAATATTTTCCTTATGTCTTTTGTTTTCTTCATTCTCCTTTGCTTCAGATGGGATGGGGCCGATAGATGTATCTTAGATGACTGCTTGCAAGTTTTAAGACCCCAGAAGCTACTCACCAAACGGACTGTAGAACATTTTCTTTATGAACTACGTTATGCCAGTTGGCCTAGACGTCTCCCCAGCCCTCAGCCCCAGTAACTTGGTCTCAAGGTGTTTGGATGTGTCTAGGAAGCTTCTATGACTTTGCATAGCTTTAATCTTTATCAGAGCAGACTGGCACATCTTTCTCCTGCAGAGTGGCTTGTGGGTTCAAACCACCGACCTTTTGGTTAGCAGGTAAGCACTTAACTACTGTGCTACTTGTGCTCCTTGTGTTATAACTACCCTCAATCTCAGTAGTCCAATCAACAAAGGTTGCTTTTCTCACTTATGCAGTGTGCCACATATGTAGTGTCAGCTGTGGCTTTGCAGCATGTTGTGTTCACTATGGGACTTAGGCTGATGGAGTAGGCTCTATCCTGAATGTTGCTGATTATCAAGGCAGCAGGAAAGGAAAGCATGGTGAAACGCATTCACACTTAAAGTTTTCACCTAGAAGTGGTTTATACTGCCACTCACATTTCATTGGCTAAGGCAAGTCCTAAGCTCATTTAGAAGTACAATCCTCCCTAAAGCCTGGGAGATATAGTGAGTGTTTGGGAACAATAACATGGTCTACCATGGGGTCTCTTTACCCTTTATTTGTTGTGAAATAAACAGATTTTTTAGCCTCCTGCCTTCTCTTGCAGCAAAGACTATTTGGACTGTGTTTGTTCCTAATGAAAAAAATGAAGAGAATTCTCTGGGACTTTGTCCATGTAGGTCCCAGCTTCAGCTCAGTTAGGTCTCTTACAAGGTTTGAAGGGTTTGCTAAAGTGGTTCTAGGATGTAAATAAAATAAACCCTCAGGCAGTGTAGCATGTCAAAACCAAAACCAAACCCATTGCTGTCAGGTTGACTCTGACTCATAGCAACCCCACAGGACAGAGTAAAACTGCCCCATAGGGTTACCAAGGCTGTCTTTACGGAAGCTGACTGCCATATCTTTCTCTCATGGAGCAGCTGGTGGGTTTGAACCACCGACTTTTCAGTTAGCAGCTGAGCACTTAACCACTGTGCCACCAAGGCTAGCATGTACTGGGTTACAATTCCTATATCAGTGTAAACAACTCTACTAGTTTAGAGGGTCTTTGAAGATGGGCAGGGCAGATGGCTTAGAGCCTGACAGTTCTGGGTTCAAATCCTGGCTCTACCACTCTCAACCTACTGAGCCTCTGTTTTCTTTAAAATGGGGATGACCTCCTTATAGTTTTGCTGCAAGGATTAAATGAAATCATATGTAGATGGCCTATCATGTTGCTAGTCACACAGGAACACTCAATAAATATTCACCACCCTCCCACCTCTCCAGCATTGGAGTTTCTTGATGGTTCTTATGGGAGCTGGCCAATAACATCACAACTTGAAATTAAACAAATGTTTCTTGACTATCAAGTTTGCACTATCAAGTTTCAGGCTCCTTTGGGCTGCAAACCTTGGGCTACAAACCCTTGCCTGCTTTTTGCTGCTAACCAGGTTCCTTTCACTCTATCATTCCAAAAGATACTGCTGACTAACTGGAAGAGAGTTTTCCCCAAATCCCACTCTATTTGAACATCTTCTGACTCACTCTTCCTAGAGCAACCTAAGTTTCATCTGCACCATTGCTTACAAATAATGTAAGACTTTATTTAACCTATGCATTTGTTAATGTTTGTTCAGCTGTCTCGGTGCGACTGTGTCCTTCATTATGATTTTCATTAGCTCAGTTGATTCTGAGAGTGGAGATAAGTCCAGGTTTGCGTCAGGACATTACAAGGAAGATAGGATAATGGGGATAGATGTATGAGTGCATTAGTGCCAAGTTAATTGCCAGAACTGGGAATAGGCTACTGTCTTCTACCAGGTAAAAATATTCTAAGCTAGAAAGGAATAGCTTAAGATATTTTCCCCCAATATAAGGCCCTGGGTGGTGCAAACAGTTAACATGCTTAACTGCTTACTGAAAGGTTGAAAGTTCAAGTCAACCCAGAGGCACCTCAAAAGAAAGGCCTGGTGATCTACTTTTGAAAAATCAGTCTTTGAAAACCCTATGAAGCACAGTTCTAGTCTGACACACATAGGATCACCATGAGTCAGAACTGACTCAATGGCAACTGGTACTGGTTATTCCTTTCTACTGAGAATGGTAAAATAGTAAAGTCCATGTTTGGGAAGTATCCCATTTTACCTTACTGATATAATCTGAAGTTAACACCAAGCTCCCACAGGGCAAGAACTCAATTTATATATGGTTTACACAGAGTGATGTCATCCAACTCTGTGAGTTAGCTAATCCCATCGGCAACTAATATTTAATGACCACTTAAGGGACTAACTTCTATGGCCTCTACTTTTCTAGTATCCACCCAACGTCTTTGACTTTGCATGAGCTGTTCTTTGCTCTAGATTGTCTTCCTCTACTCCCAGCTTTGCTTCTGTCTCCATATGGCAAACTCTTACTTATTTATTAAGACTTAGCCTTAACCTTACTTTTAAGGAGGACGCTTTCTTTGGTGTTCCCCACACAATTTGACAGAATTAAGCCTTGTTTCTTCTCTGTTTCCATGGCACAAGTACATACCTCTACCAAATCCATTGGGGTTATTTCTTTACGTTTGCTTCTTCAGAAGTCTAGGAGCCTGTTGAAGATAAGGACTTTGTTTATTCCTTTTTGACTCTCTGGTCAAATATAATGCTGGGTATAGAGTTGTTGTTGGGTGCTGTCAGGTTGGTCTCAACTCATAGCAACCCTATGTACAACAGAACGAAACACTGCCCAGTACTGCACCATCCTCACAATCGTTGTTATGCTTGAGCCCATTGTTGCAGCTACTGTGTCAATCCATTTCGTTGAGGGTCTTCCTCTTTTTTGCTGATCAACCACTTTACCAAGCATGATATCTTTCTCCAGGGACTGATCCCTCCTGATAACATGTTCAAAGTATGTGAGACACAGTCTCGCCATCTTTGCTTTTAAGGAGCATTCTAACTGTACTTCTTAGAAGACAGATTTGTTCGTTCTTTTGGCAGCCCACGGTATATTCAATATTCTTCGCCAACACCACAATTCAAAGGTGTCAATTCTTCTTCAGTCCTCCTTATTCATTGACAAGCTTTTGCATGCATGTGAGGTGACTGAAAACACTGTGGCTTGGGTCAGGCCCTTAGTCTTCAAGGTGACATCTTTGCTTTTTAACACTTTAAAGAGGTCTTTTGCAGCAGATTTGCCCAATGCAATGTGTCTTTTGATTTCTTGACTGCTGCTTCCATGGGTGTTGATTGTGGATCCAAGTAAAATGAAATCCTTGACAACTTCAATCTTTTCTCCATTTATCATGATGTTTCTTATTGGTCCAGTTGTAAGGATTTTTATTTTCTTTATGTTGAGGTATAACCCATACTGATGGCTGTAGTCTTTGATCTTCATCAGTAGGTGCTTTAAGTCCTTTTCACTTTCAGCAAGCCAGGTTGTGTCATCTGCATATCACAGGTTGTTAATGAGTCTTCCTCCAATTTTGATGCCCCATTCTTCTTCATATAGTCCAGCTTCTCGGATTATTTGTTCAGCATACAGACTGAATAAGTATGGTGAAAGGATCCAACCCTGATGCACACCTTTCCTGACTTTAAACCATGCAGTATCCCCTTGTTCTCTTCAAACAACTGCCTTTTGATCTATGTACATGTTCTGCATGAGCACAATTAAGTGTTCTGGAATTCCCATTCTTTGCAATGTTATCCATAATTTGTTATGATCCACACAGTTGAATGGCTTTGCATAGTCAATGAAACACAGATAAACATCTTTCTGGAATTCTCTGCTTTCCTCCAGGATCCATCTGACATCAGCAATGATATCCCTGATTTCTCTTCTGAATCTGACTTGAATTTCTGGCAGTTCCCTGTTGTTGTACTGCTGCAGCCACTTTTGAATGATCTTCAGAAAAATTTTACTTGCGTGTGATATTAAAGATATTGTTTGATAATTTCCACGTTCAGTTGGATCACCTTTCTTGGGAATAGGCATAAATATGGATCTCTTCCAGTCAGTTGACCAAGTAGCTGTCTTCCAAATTTCTTGGCATAGACGAGTGAACACTTTCAGTGCTGCATCTGTTTGTTGAAACATCTCAGTTGGTATTCCGTCAATTTCTGGAGTGTTTTTAGCCAATGCCTTCAGTGCAGCTTGGACCTCTGAGTAGATACTTGATAAATGATTATTGAATACTGTAAGTATGCGTAGTGACCAACACCCAAATATCATCATAGCAGGCAGTGGTGTTGAGAGCTTCCCAATGGCCTATGTTCAGCTTTTTATTTTGCACCTAATGTATGAAATGCAGCGTATTATATAAAGATACCCAGGGAAAATGGAAGCACCCTTTAAGATTGGGAATTATATGAAGAGCTCCCTCATGTTTTTCTCTCTCCATCTTGCAAGTCTTGACTCATTTTAAATTTCTCATTATCTGCTTTCCTCTTACAATAAATAAAGAGAAGAAAAAGAAACAGGTAAAGTGTCATTTGTGTAAGTGGCTGTGGATCATGTAAAGTGTTGAACACCCTGCTGTCAAAGCATTGCCAGTACTGAATCAAGGTTTGTGTAGGGTTATTTCAGGGAATTGCAGGCTATTGCAGGCTGGGAAAAGACTGCAAACAACACAATAAAATCTCTATCTTATTGCTTCGAGCATTGAGATCTGTTTCTCTTAAGGACGTGTCTCCAGAGCTGGACACTACCTTCCGTGTGAGAACTCTCCTCCCAGCCCACTCCCATCTCTTAAAACTCTGATGACTATTTTCTGTCCTGACTCGCGACCTTGTACATAATAACAGCTGTCTTTAGAGACCTTTATTTTATGACAGCCTGTGCGTGATCTCTTTTGCCAGCAGCTATGACTATTATTTTCATTTTATAGGCAAGGAAACAGAGACTAAGAGAAATTAAAGAACTTGATGTAGGAACATAGGAAGTAAGCTATGGAACGTGAGATTTGAACCCAGGTCTGCCTTCCCAATAGGGGCGTTAAGTTTTTTCTCCCCACTGTGTCCCAGAATCCTCCTGCTGCTATGGTCGTTACAGCTTGTTTTTTTTTAGAATCTTCCTTCATCCTTTGACATTCCGGGATTCATGTTGCTTCTTTCCTTCCTAAAGGCTGCTGTTTCCTTTCTCTGCCTCTCAATCCCATTCTGGTAGCTGGTAAGCCCTATTCTCTCTCCAGCCTTATCTCCCACTGGCCTGGACAGAAACAGGCATTTTAGGGAAGCATCTTGGAACCCCAGACAGGTCAGGAATGAAGAGCTGCTCAAGGTTTGTAAGAGGTAGTAATGAATGGGAGCCCCAAATTTCCGGACTTAGAGCAAAGTCCAAACATTAGTCTTTCTACTCTTTTACCCTGCCATCTGGCTGACTTCACTCAAATAGCTCAGAGAGATCCCTGGTCTGGGACTTTGACAACCTTGATTCTAGTCTTAGGTTTAAACCTGGTGACTATGGGCCTCTGTTTATTCCTCTAACAAATGGGGATAATCTCAGCTTTGTCCATCTCTTTGAATTTATTACTCAGACGGTTCTTTAGTAACCTTCTGCCTATAGCCCCACTCAGATGATGGTGGGCTTTGAGACCTGAAGGGCTGGGAAGAAGAGGAGTGTTAGCTATATTTTCAAGGATCCACTCAATGGCCCAGCAAAGAACCAGGAATTTCCAATTCCCTTGGTAACTTAGGAGTTCTGGGAACTCCTGCTCTCTTTTAGGGGGCTGGCAAGGGTGGCCTCCTCTGCGGAATACTGTTTTCCTTATCACAGTGCATTGTAATTATCTATCTACTGTTGTTTCCCATTAGACTATGAATTCTTAAAGTAAAAGGCTGTATCTTATTTAACCTACTCACCGCTACTCACAAGCTGTCATACTGCACCTAGATAATGGAGCCTCCTGCTTGCACCATTGTCCTCCTACCATCTACTTTCAGCTCAACAGCCAGAGTGATCTTTTGAAAGCATAAATCAGATCATATCAATCCTCTGCTCAAAGCTCCCTGTTTCAGCCAAGATTCTCACAATGGTCTACAGGACCCACTCTCTTACCTTATCTCCCCGTTCATCTCCCATTTGCTCACTCTGCTCTAGCCATCTTGGCTTCCTACTATTTCTAACACTTTCAGAAATGCTTTTGCCTCAGGGCCTTTCCACTAGCTGTTCTGGGACACTCTTCCTCAGATTAACTGCCTGATTCACTTCCACAGCTCTTTCAGGCCTCTGGTTAAAGTGCCCTTACCCTGGTCTATTTTTTTCCTATAGCACTAAACACCAGGGTTTCCAAGGAGCAGCTGGTGGATTCCAACTGCCCACCTTTTGGTTAGCAGCCGAGCTCTTAACCAGTAGTGGTTGGCAAATGTTTGTTAGATGAGTAGAGGAATATTTTATATTAAGAATCTTCCTATAGTCTTATATAGAAAAGTCACATGTGAGTACTTTGGCTGCCCAGTAGCCAGTAAAGCTTGGCAAATGGCACATGTTTAACGTTTGCTGAGGAATTGGGTACTCAGCTCTTTTACTACTCAAGGTCTTTATCTAATCCCTTTGAGGCTATTTAAAAAGAAGTTCCCAGGACCAATATACTCAGGCATCTCCTTTCCCTCTCATCCAACCAAGTGTTCATCTAACAAATATTGAGCACCCTACTGTGTGTTCAAAACCTTTCTTAGTGCTATAGAGGAATATATGACTAACGAGAATGAAGCCAACAAAACGATACCTCGGAATGTAAGTAAGTGTGAAATTACAGGGCAGATTATCAGTGCTAACAATTTAGAGGAAAACAATCAGTTTAGGTTGATGTAGACTTAAATTCCAAAGTTCAGAAGTCGCCTGAACCACCTTTCTAAACTGTCTTATCTGATAGCAGGACAATAGCCTGCGCAGCGAACTTGTGAATCAGAAGGGCCTTTAGTTCCAACTCCTTTGATTTAAGGACAAGGAAACTGAGGCTAAGCACGGGACAAGCCCTGGCAGAGATGGTTCTAGAACTCGGGACTTGTTAAGTTCTGACGGGAAGGCTGTCCCGAAAGTTCAAGACGCCTTTGCTGGGGCGCGTTGCAGGAGAAGGGGTCCGGTTTCCTAAAAGGCCTAAGGGGGCTCTCGCTACGGTAAGGTGGCTGGGGGGAGGAGGGGAAAAAAGGGAGGAACACAAGGTCACAAGGCGCCATTCCTCCTAGGCATTAGGCCCTGAGATCCGTGGACAGAGTCTAAGGCCGCAGATCCCTGCTAGCCTCAATTACGCGGCTGCCTCCTCCGGCCCCACGCCCCAGACTCCATTCTGATGTGTAGTGACGCCAAGCCGCTTGGTGCTGCCTGCCGCTCCGAGGCGCAGCCCCAGGAATCCCAGGGCACTACTTGTCCCAGCGGAGGAATCCGCGGACGTCCACACGAAGTTGGTCGCGGAGGTGCCCGTGACGCCGTCGACGCCGGGCTGGTGGCGCAGCGACGTCGCGGTAGGCGGGGGCGGGAGGGGGAAACGGGTCAGGAAGTAGTTCCGGGTGCGCGGCCCCGGATGTTGGTTGCTCCCGGTGCTGCCGCTGCCGCTCTCGGCGCTGCTCCGGCCCTCGGCAGCTCACACCAGGCACCGTTGGGGCTTTTCCCGGGGGGCGGAGACGCACGCAGCGGCCGGGTGCTCGGCCGGGCCGGCCCGGCCTGCGCAGCCTGAGGTGAGCGCCCGTCGCCGGGGCGGCCGGGCCGGGACGGCGGGCGAGGAGGCGGGGCTGGGGCATCTCCCGGGACGGAGGAAGGGGCTGCCCTCTTCGAGACGCCCTCTCCCTTCTCAGCCCTGGCCGTGCTGCGGGGCTGGAGGCGGGCGGGGCAGGGGGCCCGCGCCCGGGCCTGGGCCTGGCGGGCGGCGAGGGCTAGGTCTCTCCCTCCCCCGCGGCGCTTCTCAGCTGCTGCTGCCTCTCAGCCGGGAAGCAGCGACTCCGCGCCTACCGCCCCTCCCCCAGACGGGGCCCCGGGAAAACAGACGTGGTTCCCGGGGGCGCCGAGTCGGAGGACAGCGACCGTCTCCTTCGCTCCGTGATCTACTCCTCTGGCCTGGGCTAGTCTCTGACCCGGGCAGGATGCGGCTTTTTCCCTTCAAGCCTGGAGGCCCTTTTCGGCCGGCGAGGCGGACTGTGCCTCGCGCCTCGGAGGTTCCCCTTCGGGGTGAGGGGGCCAGTGCGAGGGGCCTGCGTTCCCGCCCATCCTGCTGTCTTGTCCTTTGCGTGCTTTAGGGCAAAGGCAGCCGTTGCATGAGGACGTGTTGCTGTCCTGTGTGTATTGCATCCTGTCCACATGGTAGGCCCCCCCCCGCCCCCCCCCCCCCCCCCAATTTTTGCAGCTGGTGAGGAGGATGGTTAAACTAGGCGGGTTTTCCTCTGTGATTTCCTCCGGGTAGCCTGGAAGGTGTTACGGGCAGTTTGTTGTGCCGAGGCCAACTGTTGGTTAGATGGAAGAAGTAAAAGAGTTGTACTCTTTGAAATTGAGACCAGTAGGGGACATAACAGGGCTTGGTTTCATTGACATCTTTTCTTCTCCCTTTTGCTGCTCTTGTTCTTTTTTTTTTTTTTTTTTTTTTTGCTGTTTAATCCTAGAGAGAGAATTGGCGCTTGCTACTGGTGCATGGAGGTAATATAGTTTTCACTTTTCCGTTCTGGTTTTATGTGTGATTGGTGAAGGTTTTTCTGTCTTGTATTGTGCAATCCACTTCTGTTGGAATCCTAGTTGTATTCTTCAATGAGCTAAGTTGGGCTAGCCTGGGGGTTTGAGATTGGTTGGCATCTTTTTTGTCTTTTCCTGATATTTACTTGTCTTTATTTTTTCTTTCATTTTGTTTTGCGGGGAAACAAGCACGCATGTCATAGGAGTGTTATATGCATAGCTCTTGCAAGGCAGCACTAGATAGTTTGACTTAGTTATTTCATGGAAGCACTTTTATTTCACTTTCTTGCTCGTTCTATTAAATATCATTGCACTCTGTTTTTTGTAACTGGTTTTGAAACATGTGCGTTGAGTAGTTTGTTTCTTTCCTTAATGTCTGTCTTCTCCAGGTTAAGGATTTCATCTTCCTGTATTTTGCTTTTTTGTGACCACAGATTGCTTCCTTAACAGGGAACATGCCACAGTCGCAGTGAAAGAAGCCTTTATTCCTCCTAGACCTTAGCAAATATTTATGGAAAAGCAGTAATTCTTCTCCGTTTTTCTGTTTGGGTGGCATATATAGATGTGATTGATTTTTTTAGTTTCTTAGATAAACCTGAGGATATATATTTTTTTCTTACTGGTTTTTATGTGTCTTGGAGTTGAGATGAATCTTGTTCTTGGTTTTGTGCTGATGAAGATACGAGGAATATCTCTTGCCTTTGTTAGATATCTTTTGGATAGGACCAAAGAAACCGTTGCCATCCAGTGGATTCCAGTTCATAGCGAACCCTATAGGATAGAGTAGAACTGCTCCATAGGGTTTCCAAGGCTGTAATCTTTATGGAAGCAGACTGCCACATCTTTCTCCTGCAGAGTGGCTGGTGTTTGAACTGCTGACCTTTTGGTTAGCAGCCGAGCTCTTAATCAGGGCTCCTTTGAACGACACCAGGACATGTTTATTTTGGCTCTTTTTGGTTCATTAGTTTGGTTGAAATTGAGAAATTTCACTGTTTTGAGGTCAGTTTTTAGATTCCAAAATGGCCAGTGTTCTCACTTTTTCTTGATTTGTTTTTTGCATTGTGTAGTCTCTTTGAGTATATTTTTGACATTGTATTTTTTCCTTTTATCTGGTGCAATTGTTAGTAAGTTTAGGATTGTTGAGGTGGCATTGGTGGAGAACTTTTCAAGGATAGAAGATTTAGTCTGATAGATTACCTAGAGAAAGGGAGTAAGATGATGCCTCGTGTTCCTTAGGAAGGTTTTTGTTATCAGCTGAGTGTGCTGGGAGTGGGGAGACCAACTAGAATGCTCTTGGAGAATTTTAGTAATAAGATGATGAGGGTCTGACATAACAAAGTAATTGTGGGAATAAAAGAATAGTATTTATTGCATGTTTACTGTGTGACAGATGTTGTTTTAAGCTCTATAAAACTTCATAATAAGGTATTGCCATTCTTATGAAGAAACTGAGTTAAAGAGAGGTTAAGTAACTTGCCCGAAGTCCCACAAAGAGGAAACAGCAGAGTCAGGATTTGAACCCAGACTATCTGGCCTCTGACCCTATGCATTTAAACCGTTATCTTATATTGTCTTAAGATAGGGAGTATAGAATATATGAAGAAAAGTATTCATGAGTAAAAATTAATTTGAACTGAGTGGTGGTTGAGTGTGGGGCAAAGGAAAGAGAGCAAATAGAACATTAAAAAAATTAAAGCCTAGAATCCTGGGAGGATGGTTGAGTCATTGGTAATAGTGAGGAAATTAGGACAGTATCACTGTGAAGGAAAATGAGCTTAGGTGGATTATGGTCAACACTAGATTGTGCACAACCAATTTTTCAATACCAGGTCGGTCTTCCCCTGCCACTCACTGTACTCCTGATAGCTGCCTCTCTATGCTGGTTTGGCTTTGGAAATGCAGATTAGCTTAGTATTAATCTAAGCAAAACAATTAGGAAAAGAGATCTGTGGAGAAGAAAAAATGTATACTACATTCTAAAGCCACAGAGAAATGGCATCCCCTCCCCCCGCAGAAAACCAAACCAAACCCGTTGCTGCTGAGTCGATTCCAACTCATAGTGACCCTATAGGACAGAGTAGAACTGCCCCATAGGGTTTCCAAGGAGCACCTGGTGGATTTGAACTGCCAACCTTTTTGGTTAGCAGCCGTAATTCTTAACTACTACGCCAACAGGGTTTCCCTCCCCCCACCAAAAAAACCCCAGAAAACCAAACCCATTGCTGTTGAGTCGATTCTGATTTGTAGTGACCCTATAGGATGGAGTAGAACTGCCCCATAGGGTTTCCAGGGAGTGACTGGTGGATTCAAACTGCCAGTCTTTTGGTTAGCAGCCAAACACTTAACCACTGCACCTACAGGGCTCAAGAAATGGCATAGGGATTATTGATTTTGGTTGAGTCGCGTGACTGCTTTCCAGCCTTAGTGAAGGTAATCAAGAATTGGCTAGAGTAGGATTGAAGCGTCTGTGGTCCATCACTATAGGGTGAATAGTCAGAGACAAAATGTAGATTGTGCACTGACCAGGGCTAATAGATGGTAATTAAACATGTCAGTAGATGAGTATTGGGAGGGAACTAGTATAGTGTGAGATTTGGAATCTTGGGTGACATTATAAGCTATTAGGTTAAAAAAAAAAAAAAAAATCTAAGAAGAACTAGGAAGTACACCAGTGCCACAGAAGCCAAGAATAGGAAGATTTTCTAGAAGGTAGGGTTATTGACAGTATTGAATGTAATCTGGAAGTTCAGAAACAATGGTAATGATGAAAAGACTGTTAAACTAGACCAGAAGAAGATAATTTGTAACCTTAGAGAGACTTTTGAAAGGAAGAATGAGAACAGATGCCAGATTTGTTTTCAACAGAAGGATTTGTAGAGAGACATGGTCTGATGTGGTAATTCTTAGTATTTTCTCCTAATGCTTCCTCTAGTCTCATTCTTGTCCACACGTTAGACCTACTCAAATACCAAGAGAACTCACTATTTTCTTTTTAGAAAGAAACTTTTGTCTTAAAGCCAGTGATTTTATACTCTAACAGTTCTCTCTTTAAACTTTTCTTCTTTTTCTTTCAAAAGGTTTTTTGAGATATAATTCATCTATCATAAAATCACTCATTTAATGTACAATTCAGTGGTTTGTAGTATATTCGTAGAGTTGTGTAATCACCACAATAATTTTTAGAACATTTTTGTCATTTCAGAAAGAGATCTAGTACCCATTAACAGTTACTCCCCATTTCCCACCAGGGTCCCTTCCCCCAGCCCCAGGCAGCCAGTAACATACTTACCACCTCTGTAGATTTGTCTGTTCTGTACATTATATATAAATGGAATTATACACCATATGCTCTTTTGTGTCTGGCTTTTTTCAGCTAGTATGATGTTTTCCAGGGTCATACATGATGTAGCCCGTATCAGTACTTCATTCCTTTTATTACCAAGTAATTGTCCATTGTGTGGATATATCAAATTTTATTTTTCTGTTCATCAGTTGATAGACATTTGAATTATTTCTTATTTATTTTATTGTGCTTTAGATGAAGGTTTACAGAGCAAATTATTTTCTCATTAAACAATTAATACACACATTGTTTTGTGACTTTGGTTGTCAACACTCCTCTTCTTGCCCTTGGATTCCCCATTACCAGCTTTCCTGTCCCCTCCTGCCTTCTTATCCTTGCCTCTGGGCTGGTGTGCCAGTTTAGTCTCATTTTGTTTTATGGGCCTCTCTAATCTTTGGCTGAGGGTGAACTTCAGGAGTGACTTCAGCACTGAGTTAAAAGGGTGTTGGGGACTATGCACTCGGAGTTTCTCCAGTCTCTGTCAGACCAGTAAGTCTGGTCTTTTTTTGTGAGTTAAAATTTTGTTCTACATTTTTCTCCAGCTCTGTCTGGGACCCTCTATTGTGATCCCTGTCAGAACAGTTGGTGGTGGTAGCCGGGCACCATCTATTTGTGCTGGGCTCAGTCTGGTGGTGGCTGGTAATTGTGGTAGTTGGCTGGTAGTCCTTTGGACTGATCTTTCCCTTGTGTCTTTGGCTTTCTTCATTCTCCCTTACTCCAGACGGGGTGGGATCAGTGGAGTACCGTAGATGGCGGTTCACAAACTTTTAAGACCCCAGAGGCTACTCATCAAAGTAGAACGTAGAACATTTTCTTTATAAACTATGTTATGCTGATTGAGCTAGATGTAACCGGAGACCGTGGTCCCCAGCCCTCAGCCCAGTAATGTGGTCCCTTGTGGAGTTTCGATGACCTTGACCTTGGCCAAGTAGTGCTGACTTCCCCAGTATTGTGTACTGTCTTACCCTTCACCGAAGTTAACACTTATCTATTGCCTGGTTAGTGTTTTTCCATCCCACCCCTCCTTAGTAACCATTAAAGATTGTTTCTTTCTGTGTGTAAACCTTTTCATGAGTTTTTATTATAGTGGTCTCATACAGTATTTGTCCTTTTGTGATTGACTTATTTCATTCAGCATAATGCCTCATCCATGTTGTGAGATGTTTTGCAAATTCATTCATTGTTTTTTATGGTTGCATAGTATTCCATTGTGTGTATGTACCATGGTTTGTTTATCCATTTATCTGTTGATGGGCACCTAGGTAGTTTCCATCTTTTTGCTATTGTGAATAATGCTGCAGTGAACATGGGTGTGCATATGTCTATTCATGTGATGGCTCTTACTTCTCTAGCATATATTCTCTAGGCGTGAGATTGCTGGATTGTATGGTATTTCTATTTCTAGCTTTTTAAGGAAGCGCCATATCATTTTCCAAAATGGCTGTACCATTTTGCATTCCCACCAGCAATGCATAAGAGTTCCAAGCTCCCCACAGCCTTTCCAACATTTGTTATTTTCTGGTTTTTGTTTTTTTTTTGATTTGTGCCAGTAATGTTGGGGTGAGATGGTATTTCATTGTAGTTTTGATTTGCATTTCTCTAATGGCTAGTGATAATGAGCATTTCCTCATGTGTCTGTTAGCCACCTGAGTGTCTTCTTTGGTAAAGTGTCTGTTCAATTCCTTTGTCTATTTTGATTGGATTATTTGCCTTTTTGTTGTAGAGGTGTTGGATTTTCCTATAGATTTTAGAGATTAGAACTTTGTTGGATTTGTCATAGCCAAAAATTTTTTCCCCATCTGTAGGCTCTCTGTTACCCTTTTGGTGAAGTCTTTTGATGAGCATAAGTGTTTAATTTTTAGAAGATCCCAGTTAGCTAGCTTATCTTCTGATTGCGTATTGTTAGTTACGGTTTGTATTCTATTTTTTATCCATTTATTAGGGCCTCTAGCATTGATCCGATGTTTTCTTCTATGATCTTTATAGTTTTTGGTTTTATATTTAGGCCTTTGATCCATTTTGAATTAGTTTTTGTGTATGGTGTGAGGTATGGGTCCCGTTTCATTTTTTTACAGCTAGACATCCAGTTTTGCTGGCACTATTTGTTGAAAAGACTGTCTTTTCCCCATTTAATGGACTTTGGGCCTTTGTTGAAGATTAGGTGACCGTAGCTGGATGGATTTACATCGGGGTTTTCAGTTCTGTTCCATTGGTCAATTTGTCTGTCATTGTACCCGTACCAGACTGTTTTGACTACCATAGCTGTATAATAGGTTCTGAGGTCAGGTGGTGTGAGTCCTCCTATTTATTCTTTTTTGTTTAGTTGTGCTTTACTTATCTGTGCCCTCTTTCCTTTTCCATCTAAAGTTAATGATTAGTTTTTCTATTTCTTACACTTTTAAATTCTTTTACCATCTTCATTTTAATCCTTACCCTGCCAACCGCACCCCTCTCATATCTTTTCTTTTAGATTATAACCTCTGCCACACACTCTGCTAGACATTGGGGATATAAAGATGAGTAAGACATGGCCCTTGAACATAGTGTTTTTAGGGTTTACACATGTTTTCTCATACATTATCTCATTTGATCTCACAGTAACCCTGTGGCATAGGCATAGTATTTTTTAGCATGAGCAATTTGAAGTTTTGATTAGGTAATGTGCCCAAGATTGCACACTTAAGTCCCTGGTGGAGCTATTAAATTGTCTTACTCTTGACCATTGTTATTTCCACTAATCTATGCTGCTATCCTATCTTAAAAAGATCCCCTCTAGATTCCTGGAAACTTAGAGGGACTGGGGAACTCCCTTACTTTGGGAATCGTTGATTTTTAATGGTTAGTCTTCAGGGCTGAAAATGAAAAGACTTTTCTTACCAGATTCTAGCACTGATTTGCTCTGTGTTTTAGACAAGTCATTTTATTTTCTGCCTTTTCTCTCAGAACATTGTTAGTTGCCATTGTGTCGGCTCCGACTCATGGCAACCCTATGAGCAACAGAAGAATGAAATGTTGCTCCATCCTGTGCCATCTTCATGATCCTTGGTATCTGCAAATCCATTGTTGCGGACACTATGTTGGACGATAGTTTGCTCAGAACTTTAGTGGAGATTAATTTGGTGACGATGGTGGTGGTAGTGATAGTAATAATAGCTAACGTTTTCTGAGGGCTTACTGTGGGTCTAGAAGTGTTCTAAGTACTTCACGTACATTATTCATATAGTCCTCACAACAAGCCCAAGAGGTAGGTTTTTATTATTATGTAAATTTTACAGATGAAGAAACAGGCACCGAGAGGTTAAGTAACTTGACTAAGGATACACACCGAGGAATAGGAAGAGCCTGGAGTTGAACTTCTGCAGTCTCTAACTGAAAGGTCTAACCCACCATGGGAGAAAAGATCTGGTGATCTCCTCCCGTAAAGATTAACCCATTGCTATCGAGTCGCTTTTGACTCATAGCAACACTATAGGACAGAGTAGAACAGCCCCATAGAGTTTCCAAGGCTGTAAATCTTTATGGAAGCTGACTACCACATCATTTTCCTGCAGAATGGCTGGTGGGTTTGAATTGTGACCTTTTGATTAGCAGCTGAGCAGTTAACCACTGCACCACCAGGGCTCCTCTCGTCTTAAAGATTACAGCCTAGGAAACCTTGTGGGGCAGTTTTACTTTGTCTTTAGGGTTACTGTGATTTGGAATCGACTTGACTGAGACAGCAAGAAATCTGTTTTCAGAACTCAGTGGCTCTTAATCGCTGCACTGTACTGTTTATGTGTTATGAATTAATAGAGGATAATATTGCAGGTAAGGACATGGCCTGGCCAGAATATGAATATGAACACTTTTGGACCCGTGCTAAACCAAGAAAACCAAATGCGTTGCCATCGAGTCGATTCCAACTCATAGTGACCCTATAGAACAGAGTAGAACTGCCACATAGCGTTTCTTTCTCCTTCAGAGTGGCTGGTGGATTTGAACCAACCTTTTGGTTATCAGCTGAACGCTTTAACCACTGCACCACCAGGGCTCCTTGGATCCATACTAAGCCCTTAGAAAACTTTAACTATTACAGTTGTTCCTTGGTATTCCCTGGGGATTGGTTCCAGTAGGGACTCCTGCTCCCCCCATGAACACTGAAATCCATGGATGATCAAGTCCCTTATGTAAAATGGCATAATATTTGCATATAACTACATAGAAAATGTTACGTTGCTGATACGTACTTTCTGTCAATGCTCAAAAAACAAGTTCTGGAGAGAGACTGAGGAACTATGAAATGGTGGAAGGCTACAGCAGGGTATGCCTGCACATTGTTTCTTTTGCGTGGATTCAGTGTCGTGCTCGGTGAGCCAGCAAGTTCAAGTTTTGCCTTTTGGAACTTTATTTATTAATTTTTTTTTTGAATATTTTTGATCTGTGGTTGGTTGAATCAGTGAATGTGGATCTGCTTATGCGGAGGACCAACTGTATTACCATCACCACCACCACCATCATCATGACTGCATTAATCCTTACTACAGTTCTGTGCAGAATGTTGTCCAGTACAGTGCTGGAAAACAATCCCCTTAGGTTGGAAGGCGCTGGAAAAATATGAAGACTAGCTTTTGAATACGGTTATGGAAGCAGTCAAATAGCAAACTTAACTTGATATTGCATCAGCGTTTCTTTTAAAACATGAACGTAGCACTACAGTATACAGAGATAGATGTTTTTTAGGCATTCAGATACTTTTTCTAATTTGTCCGTACTAGTAGCCTTTCAGCATAGCACTTACATTATCTTCACTGTGCTTCACTGTCGCCTTTGTTAGTCACTTAGCTTTCTACATTGCCACTATTCAGAAGCCTTGGCTTGAGACAGCTAAAGCTCACTTATCCCCCTCTCTCCTCAGCCTTCCTTTAACTGTTCGTTTTTGTTTTCCGTTATTAACAGTTAACTTTTCATTCTTAGAGAGAGGTACCCTTTACCTTCTCTGCCTAAAACTCAGAAAATTCCACAGTGGGATTTGATAACAACTGTCAAAGAATTTGGCCATCTTAATTGGCCTAGTTGGATTTTAGTGCACAAATAGCAAAACCCAAAGCACGATGTTTTGGTTAAAGAGATTGACTTATACTAAAATTGGAAAAGGCATCTGCTATACAGGATTTTTGATTTAATAGAATTTGTTATAACCAGATCAACCAAGCATTATTACTGTGGGCCATCTGTTGGGATATGGAAATAGCTTTGTTACATGGAACCAGATGTGCTTATATTTATAACAGTGGAATTTTATTTAAGTAACCTTTTGCAGTTAGGTACTTTTGACTGCTATTCTGTTTGACATATCAACTGATAACCTGAAAATGTGATGTCTTTCAAAGTGGTTATTACTCTACTATAGGATAAGGACAAAACAATTGAAACAAAAAGCAAATGCGACTTTTCATATATAGTGCCAAACTCAGTACAATAATAAGATAAAAACAAGATAAATATAAATATATGATATAGGATAATTAGGACCACATGCAATAAGAACTCTTGTTTGCTTAGCCTTTGACACCATTAATAGTCCTGTTGTTAGGTGCTGTCGAGTCAGTTCCAACTCATAGCGACCGCATGTACAACAGAATGAAACGCTGCCCTGTCCTGTACCATCCTCTCAGTCATTGCTGTGTTTGAGCCCGTTGTTGGAGCTTCTGTGTCAGTCCCTCTCCTTGCGGGTCTTCCTCTTTTTCACTGACCCTCTACTTTACCAAGCATGATGTCCTTCTCTAGGGATTGGTCTCTCATGATAACATGTCCAAAGTATGTGAGATGAAGTCTCACCGTCTTCTCTTCTAAGAAGTATTCTGGCTATACTTTACAAGACAGATTTGTTCATTCTTCTGGCAGTTCATGGTATAATCAGCAGTCTCTACCAACACCATGATTCAAAGGCATCTCAGTTCTTCAGTCTTCTTATTCATTGTCCTTCTTTTGCATACCTATGAGGCGATCGAAAATACCATGGCTTGGGTCAGGTGCATTTTAGTCCTCAAAGTGACACCTTTGCTTTTTAACACTTTAAAGAGGTCTTTTGCAGCAGATTTGCCCAGTGCTATATGTTGTTTGATTTCTTGGCTGCTGCTTCTGTGGGCGTTGATTGTGGATCCAAGTAAAATTAAATCCTTGACCACTTCAGTATTTTCTCCATAGATGTTGTTTATTGGTCCAGTTGGAGGAGTTTTGTTTTCTTTATGTTGAGGTGTAATCCATACTGAAGGCTGTGCTCTTTGATCTTCATCAGTAAGTGCTTCAAGTCCTCTTCACTTTGAGCAGTCAAGGTTGTGTCATTTGCATAATGCAGGTTGTTAGTGAGTCTTTTTTCAGTTGTGATGCTGTATTCTTCATATAGTCCAGCTTCTTGAATTATTTGCTCAGAATACAGATTGAATAAGTATGGTGAGTGAAAGGGTACAACCCTGACACAAAGCTTTTGTAATTTTAATAGGCCTAGTTTCTAATAATTACTAAACCGTTTTGGTTGCTCTAAATCTATGCTAGATTTACTATAAATCTGAACTTATTTCATTTTGGTGTAATGAGACCTCCGTTGACAACTGCTGTGTTTGGCTTAATCCCCATCATAAGTGGTTAGTCTATAGGGGGCTCATAAGCTTAGGGGATACAGTAAGAGAAACTGTTCATAAAACATTTACCTACTGCTGTCAGTCTATTGTGACTCCTAGCGACACTATAAGACAGAGTAGAACTGCCTCATGGGGTTTCCAAAGTTGTAATCTTTATGGGAGCAGATTGCCAGGTCTTTTCTCCCATGGAGCGGCTGGTAGGTTCAAACTGCTGACCTGGCCAGCAGCTTAGTGCTTAGAACATACCAAAAAAAACCCAAAAAATAAAAAACAAACCGATTGCTGTCAAGTTGATTCCGACTCATAGTGACCCTATAGGACAGAGTGGAACTGCCCCATATGGTTTCCAAGGAGGACTTTCTTTTGAGTAGAATGCTAACAATTTGGACGTGGGGGGAGTCCTTGAGGAGGAGTTTTTGGAGTTTCTAGAAACTGTACATGTTGGCTTTTCTTTCTTTATCTTCAAATCATATATGGAGAAATTCTTGGACCTCATTGAAGAGTTGGTAGGCTACTCCACTGACCTTGTGTCTGAAGGGGACTTTACCCAGTAAACTGACTTTAGCTAAAAATTTTCACCTGGAGCTTGCTGGGTGAGCTAGAGCTACAAGCTAAAAGCTGTAACTGAATTCTCCTGCTTAGAGTCCTATCCAGTGGCTTAGTAGTATCAAGGAAATAAGATTGATTGGTAGAGTATGGTGCCAAATCAGTCATATTAAAGTTGTCAGAAATTGGGATCAGCTTTCTCCTAAGGTTGAGACCTGACCTTACGGTATGTTGTAGCACTGATTCGGGAGAGAAATGGATGAGGGGGGAAGACTCCTAGGACTCAGAATGGTTTTAAATTTTGTTGACTTCTAGAGAAATGGGATTGGGAGGGAGGTGCCATATGGTGGAAGTACATTATTGTTAAGATCCTAGTTTACGTTTGGTAAGTACATGTATGCTTATGACATTATTATAAAGCCAAAAACCAAGCCCATTGCTGTTGAGTTGATTCTGACTCATAGTGATCCTGTAGGACAGAGTGGAACTGCCTCATAGGGTCTCCAAGGCTGTAAATCTTCACGGAAGCAAACTGCCACATCTTTCTCCCATGGAGTGGCTGGTGGGTTTGAACCACTGACCTTTCTGTTAGCAGCTGTCTTAGTTGTCTACTACTGCTATAACAGAAATACCACAAGTGGATGGCTTTAACAAAGAGAAATTTATTCTCTCATGGTCTAGTAGGCTACAAATCCAAATTCAGAGCACCGGCTCCAGGCGAAGGTTTTCTCTCTCTGTCGGCTCTGGAGGAAGGTCCTTGTCGTCAGTCTTCCCTTGGTCTGGGTGCTTCTCAGGCACAGGGACCCTGGGTCCAAAGGACACACACTGCCTCCCAGTGCTTCTTTCTTGGTGGTATGAGGTCCCCCTGTCTGTTTGCTCCTCTTTTTTATATTTCAAAAGAGATTGGCTTAAGATACTATCTAATCTTGTAGATTTCATCAGTATACCTGCCACTAATCCATCTCATTGCATCATAGTGATAGGATTTACAACACACAGGGAAGTCAATCATACAGTACTGGGAATCATGACCTAGCCAAGTTGACAGATATTTTTAGGGGACACAGTTCAATCCATGACAGCAGCCAAGTGCTTTAAATAACCAAAAAGTTTCTGTGGCTTGGCTGTAGACCATTGGGAAATTAATTACAGACACAGCAAATACGCAGCAGTCAGGAACAGGTTGACTTCTTGAAGATGGAGCAGACTGTCATGGCAGGTGGTAAATCATATATGACACCAGATTCTGCAAGTGTGGTTGGCTTTGTGAATCTGTGACGTGCTTTCCAGCTGTCTACCCTGTGTAAGGAGTTGTTGATGGTGCTGTCCAACCATGTATGCGTGAATAGCAGTCACATCAAAAATGGTATCTTTGAATATCAGGGAAAGTCATGTTTTATTTATTATAGGGCATATGTGTGTGGAAAGATTTCCACCTTACATTTGAATAATATTTTTCAAAAGAACTTTTCCTGATCTTTTGGATTTGGGTGCCTCATAACAGCCCTGTGGTATAGATACTAGTACCAGTTTCCATAGAGTTGATTCCAACTCATGGCGGCCCCATGTGTATCGGAGTAGTACTGGGCTCCATAAGGTTTTCAGTGGCTCATTTTTCAGAAATAAATTGTCAAGGCCTTTTTTCTGAGATGCCTCTGGGTGGAGTCAAACCTCCAAGCTTTTGATTAACAGCCAAGCTGGTTAACCATTTGCACCACCCAGGGAGAGACTCTGTGGTATAAATACTCCAAGTATCCTATTTCTGTTGATAGATGGGGAAATGCCACTCAGTTATTTAGTAGTAGAGCAGAGACTAGAACCCAGACCCAGTCCCCACTCTCTACATCTAGTTCTGTATTGTTTTTAGTAGAAAACTGACGAAGTTTGATGAGGAACATACTTCGGATTTTTGAGGTAGAAATTAAGGGTTATGGACCCCAAAGGACCTCGGCTAATAGAACAGAACTGTCTTACAATAAAATCAGACTTAGGGACATATAACTAGTGGGAGTAACATCTTTCCCTGTTAAATTCAGGTCCATTTCTGGCTATTGGATGTAGTTTTACTAGAACCTGCATTCTTTGTGTAAGAGAAAAGTTTAAGCATTACTAAATACCAGATGTGGGCTTACTTTATGGAAGTGCACATCTGTAAAACTGAGACATTGAGAAATTGTACCTGGAACATGATTCTATTGAGGGTGCCTGGGTTACTTGCACAGTATGAGATCCATGCCTCTTGTCTGGTGGGTAGGAAGAGTGACAGTATATAAAGATGTTAACAATTGCACAGAAAAAAAGATGGGGAGAGAATGCATCACAATGAGTGATTTTTATTTTCTCCTTTGAACGTGTCTATATTTTCTAAGTTCTCTATAGTGAGCACATAACATTAAAAAACGTTTTGTTTTTTTTTTTATTGTGCTTTAGGTGAAAGTTTACAGGGCAAATTAGGTTTCCATTCAGTAGTTTGTACATAAAGTGTTCCATGACATAGATTACATTCCCCACAATGTGTTAGCACTGTCCCTATTTCTGCCCTGAGTTCCGTATTTATTTTTGTCAGGATTTTCTACCCCTTCCTGCCTTCTCATTTTTGCTTTTGGGCAAATCTTGTCCTTTTGATCTCGTATAATTGATTGTTCTAAAGAACACATTCGTCTTGTGTGTTATTTTTTATTTTATGAGCCTATCTGTTGCTTGGCTGAAAGGTGGTCTTGGGAATGGCTTCAGTTCCAGAAATAGACTGCCTTAGGGTGTCTTAGGGCCATAGTCTCGGGGGCTCCTCCAGTTTTTGTCAGACCAGTAAGTCTGGTCTTTTTTGTGAACCTGCTCTATCTGGGACCCTCTGTTGTGACTGTAGTCAGAGTGGTCAGTAGTGTTAGCTGGGCACCATCTAGTTCTTCTGGTGTCAGGTTTGTGTAGGCTGTGGTTCATGTGGTCCATTAGTCCTTTGGACTAATTGCTCCCTTGAGTCTTTGGTCTTCTGCACTCTCCTTTGCTCAGGACAGAAAGAGACCGGTAGTTGTATCTTAGATGGCCGCTCGTAAGCTTTTAAGACCCCAGACGTTACTCGCCCAAGTAGGATGCAGAAAATTGTTTTTATGAACTGTGCTGTCCCAATTGATGTAGATGTCCCCTCAGTCTATGGCCCTTCACCTTCGAGCCTAGGAACTTCCTGCCACGAGGTATTTGGTTATATCTAAGAAGTTTCCATGACTCTGCCCCTTGTGAGCTTTATTGTTTGTATTAATATACATGCAGCACCTACAATTATGTATGTAGAAATAACGACAACCAAACCTATATCTGCAGGTGGATGTGCTCGTTTACACCCTCCCACACCTCTTTAGCCTACCTATCTACTTATGTATCCGTTTGTAAATTATTGTTTGTTAGCACTATTGTTGCAGGATTGTCTATGTTATAGTAATTACTGTAGTTGCCCTTTATTCTTGCATCCCTCAGTTTGTCTTCCTTTGCCTTGGTCATGTTGTGCTGATTTCTCCCATTTGTGTATTCCCTTTCCCTTCACTAATAATAACACGTGTCTGCTATCTAGTTAGTAATTTTCCTTCCCTCCCCCTCCCATCCCTGGCAACCATGAAGTAAAGTTTTTGTTTTTTTTTGTGTGTAAACCTTTTGTTGTTTTTTATAATAGTGGTGTTATACAATATTTGTCCTTTAGAGATTGATTTATTTCAGTCAGCATAATATCCTCCAGATTCATCCATGTTGTGAGATGTTTTGTGGATTCGTTGTTGTTCTTTATCATTGTGTATATTCTGTTGTGTGTATGTACCATAATTTGTTTATCCATTCATCTGTTGATGGGCGCTTAGGTTGTTTCCATCTTTTTGCTATTGTGAATAATGTTGCAGTGAACATGGGTGTACATTGTCTGTTCGTGTGATGGGTCTCATTTCTTTAGGCAATATACCTAGGAGTGGGATTGCTGGATCATCTGGTATTTCTACTTATAGCTTTTTAAGGAGGCAGCATACCGTTTTCCATAGTGGTATACCATTTTACTTTCCCACCAGCAGTCTATTTCCAATCTCCCAACAATCTGGCCAACTTTTTTTTTTTTTTTTTTTTTTTTTGATTAGTGCCATTATTGTTGGAGTCAGATGGTATCTCATTGTAGTTTTGATTTGCATCTCTCTAATGAGTTAATGATCACAGCATTTCTTTATGCGTTTGTTAGCTGCCTGAATGTCTTCTTTGGTGAAGTGTCTGTTCGTATCCTTTGCCCATTTTTTTATTGGATTATTTGTCTTTTTGTAGTTGAGGTGTTGAAATTTTCAGTAAATTTTTAGAGATTAGACCCTTGTTGAATATGTTGTAGGCACATTTTTTCCCCCAGTCTGTAGGTTCTCTCCTTAATCTTCTGGAGGAGTCTTTTGATGAGCATAAGTTTAATTTTTAGGCAGTCTCAGTTATCTAGTTCATCTGCTGTTTGTGCATTTTTAATTATGTTTGGTATTCTTTTTATGCCATATATTAGAGCACTAGCATTGCCCCTGTTTTTTCTTCCGTGATCTTTATAGTTTTAGGTGTTTGATCTATTTTGAGTTAATTTTTGTGTATGGTGTGAGGTATGGGTCCTGTTTCATTTTTTTGCAGATGGATATCCAGTTACACCAGCACTATTTGTTACAGAGACCGTCTTTTCCCCATTTAATAGACTTTGGCCGTTTGTTGAAGATTAGTGGACCATAGGTGGATGGATTTACGCCTTGATTCTCAATTCTGTTCTATTGGTCTATGTGTCTTTTGTTGTACCTGTAAGTGGCTGTTTCGACTTCTGTGACTGTATAGCAGGTTCTGAGATCAGGTAGTGTGAGGCTTCCTACTTTGTTCTTCTTTTTTAATAATGCTTTACTTATCCAGGGCTCTTTCTTCTCATGATTCCACCTTGTTAAAGAATGCTGTTGGAATTTGGATTGGGATTGCATTATATGTATAGATCGCTTTGGGTAGTAATGACATTTTCAAAATGTTAAGTCTTCCTATCCTTGAGAATGGTATATTTTTCTCTTTATATAGGTCTCTTTTGGTTTCTTGTAGTAGTGTTTTGTAGTTGTCCTTGTATAGGTCTTTTATGTTCCTGGTTAGATTTATTCCTAAGTATTTTATCTCTTTGGGGGCTGTTGTAAATGGTATTGTTTTCATGCTTTCCTTTTAAAAGTTCTGTTTGTTGGTGTAGAGGAATCCAACTGATTTTTGTGTGTTGATTTTGTGTCTTGCTACTTTGTCGATTCCTTCTATTAGTTCTAGTAGCTTTCTTGTGGAATCTTTGGAATTTTCTATGTATAGAATCATATCATCTATAAATAGGGATAGTTTTACTTCTTCCTTACCAATTTGAATATTCTTCATTTCCTTTTCTTGCGTTATTGCTCTAGCTAGGACTTTAGTTCAGTGTTGAATAAGAGTTGATAAAGGGCATCTTTATCTGGTTCGCATTCTCAGCGGGAATGCTTTCAGTCTGTCTCTATTGAGAATAATGTTAGTGTTGGTTTTGTATACCAAACTCGTTGCTGTTGAGTATTTTCCGATTCATAGCAACCCTATAGGACAGAGTAGAACTGCCTTGAAGGATTTCCAAGGAGTGGCTGATAGATTTGAACTGCTGACCTTTTGGTTAGCAGTCTAGCTCTTAACTACTATGCCACCAGAGCTCCAGTGCTTTTGTAGAATGCCTTTTATTACATTGAGGAATTTCCCTTCTATTCCTATTTTGCTGAATGTTTTTATCAGGAATGGTGTTGGACTTTATCAGATGCCTTTTCTGTGTTGATTGAGATGATAATGTGATTCTTTTCCTTTGTTTTATTTATGTGGTGCATTACATTGATTGATTTATTAATGTTTAACTATCCTTGTGTACATGGTATGAATCCCACTTGCTCATGATGTATTTTTTTTTGATATGCTGTTGAATTTCATTGCAGTTTTTTTAATATTTTATTTTTTATTGTTGTTTAAATGAAATTTACATTTCAAGGTAGTTTCCCATACAAAAATTTATACCCTACATTGTTATGTGACCCTAATTGCTCTCCCCATACTGTGACAGCACGTTCCTCCTTTCCACTCCTGATTCCCCGTGTCCATTCAACCAGCTCCTAACCCTCTCTGCCTTCCCATGTCACCTTCAGACAGAAGCTGCCTGTTTAGTCTCTTGTATCTACTTGAGCTAAGAGGCACACTCTTCATGAGTATCACTTTATGTCCCACAGTCCAGTCCAATCCCTGTGTGAAGAGTTGGCCTCAGAAATTGTTTTAGTTCTGGACTGATAGAGAATCCAGGGGCCATACTTTCCGGGGTTGCCCTAGTCTTAGACCATTAAATCTGGTCTTCTTACTAGAATTTGAGTCTGCACCCCATCTTTCTACTGCTCCATCAGGGACTATCTGTTGTGTTCCCTGTCAGGGCGGTCATTGGTGGTAGCCGGGCACCTTCTAGTTTCTTTTGGTCTCAGGCTGATGAAGTCTCTGGTTTATGTGGCCTTTTCTGTCTCTTAGGCTACTGCTTTCCTTGTGTCTTTGGTGTTCTTCTCCTTTACTCCAGGTGGTTGGGACCAACTGATGCATCTTAGATGGCTGCTTGCAAGCTTTTAAGACCCCATATGCCACTCACCAAAGTAGGATGCAGCACATTTTCTTAATAAGCTTTGTTATGCCAGTTGACCTAGATGTCCCCTGAAAGCATGGTCCCCAGACCCCCACCCCTGCTACTCTGTCTTTCAAAGTGTTTGATTGTAGTCAGGAAACTTCTTAGTTTTAGTCCAGTTGTGCTGACTTCCCCTGAAGTGTGTGCTGTCCTTCCCTTCACCTAAGATAAATCTTATCTACTGTCTAGTTAGTAAATAACCCTCACCCTTCCTTTCCACCCTCATAACCATCAAAGAATGTTGTCTTCTGTGTTTAAATCTTTTTTTGGGTTCTTATAATAGTGGTCTTACACAATATTTGTCCTTCTGTGACTGACTAAATTCACTCAGCATAATGTCCTCCAGCTTCCTCCATGTTATAAGATGTTTCACGGCTTCATTGTTGTTGTTTAACGTGGCATAGTATTCTGTTGTGTGCATATACCATTATTTGTTTATCCATTTGTCTGTTGATGGGCACTTAGGTTGTTTCCATCTTTTTGCTATTGTGAACCGTGCTGCAGTGAACATGGGTGTTCATATATCTATTCGTGTGATGGCTCTTATTTCTCTAGGATATATTCCAAGGAGTGGGATAGCTGGATCGTATGGTACTTCTATTTATAGCTTTTTAGGAGGCGCCAAATTGATTTCGAAAGTGGTTGTTGCAAAGTTTTGCATCTGTATTCGTAAGGAATATGTCTGTAATTTTCTTTTTTTGGTGTTATTGCCTGGCTTTTGATATCAGTTATGCTGACTTCATAGAATGAGTTTGAGAGTATTCCTTTCTTTTCTGTGCTCTGAAATGGTTTGTGTAGTATTGGTGTGAGCTCTTGTGTGAATGTTTGGTAGAATTCTTCAGTGAAGCTATCTGGGCCAGGGCTTTTTTTATTGGGCAAGTTTTTTTTTTTTAAATTACCTTTTCAGTCTCTTGTTTTGGTCTGTTCAGTTTTTCTACCTCAGTTTCTGTTAGTTTAGGTAGATAGTGTGTTTCTATGAATTTGTCCATTTTACACTAGGTTTTCACATCTGTGGGGAGTACAGTTTTTCATAGTGTTTTGTTATGATCCTTATTATTTCATTGCTTCAGTGGTAATGTCACCCATTTCACTGTCGCATTTCTTATTTGGGTTATTTGCCTCTTCTCCTGCTTTTCTTCTGTCAGTTTGGCCAGTGGTTTGTTGATTTTATCGATCCCTTCAAGAGAACCAACTTCTGGTCTTGTTGATTCTTTCCATTGTTTTTTTTTCTTCGTTTCATTTATTTCTGCTGTAATCTTTATTATTTCCTTTCTTCTGGTAACTATTGGCTTCTTTTGCTGCTTTCTTTCTATTTGTTTGGGTTGTAGGGTTAAAGTTTTGATTTTACTCCCCCCTCCCTTTTTGTTTTGGTGTGTGCGTTCATTCCTATAAATTGACCTCTGAGCACTGCTTTTGCTGTGTTCCAAAGGTTTTGGTATATTGTGTTTTCATTTTCGTTCAGTTCTGGGAATTTTTTTATTTCATCTGTTACCCAGCAAATATCATTTTTATATTCTTAAAAGTAAACATGTATATGGTTTTTTTTTTAATGGTTTAAATGAGAATTTTTTGGAAAACTATGAATCGTAGTATTTTTGAAGAGCAGTGTAAACACTTGGGGTTGTCAAAGTGTTTTTCTTTTAGGCAGTTATATTAATAAACCAGTTTGATAAATTATTTGATTATAATCTTATGGGGCAAGGTATGTGTGTATTCAGTGATTTGATTTTTTCTTTTCATCAGAATTGGTCATTTAGTTCTGCTGATCAAGAAATTAATTTTTTTCCTCCAGAAGCCACCAAGATCTTAGATTTATGTTAGTGATTATTCTGTCAAAAAGTGACCTAAAAAAACAGTGCTCTAATTTATAATGAAAATTAGACTTAAGGATCTATTCATATGCTTCCATTCCCTGGCAAGATTCTAATATGAGAAACCTAATTGTTACTGCTTCTTTAAGGTACTGTATTTCATCCAGGGACATTGGAGTCATTCATTTCTCTCACTTAGTTGCTCATTTATGCATGATCTTTTGTGTTCCAGGCACTGTACTATATACTGGGGAAAAAATAAAAGGCAGGGGTACTTGCCAACAAAGACTACAGTTAGTTTGAGAGAGACATTACATAGATATCCTTGACATTTGGAAGTATCCTGGAGTTCTTCTGTTTTCTAGTTTTTAACTAGAAAGGCAAAATGACTAGTTTGCTTATTTGAAGAACTTCATTTAGTGGTGTGGATAGATGGCTTTAAGAGGAGTTGATAGCTTCATAGCTATGCAGTGAAGGAAAAATACTGGAAATCATCTATCTAAAGAACTTTTTCATTTAGGGAACATTTCTTACTGAGGTAGATGACCTGGACATTCATATTTATATCAGGTTTGCTTTGGGAGCAAAAATAAGAAACCTTGAATTGACTCGTCTAGGATGAGAACAGAGTCCTTTTTGTCTTTTATCCTCTATACCTAGCACTGTGCATGACACATAATTGTTGCTGTTAGGTGCCATCAAGTCAGTTCCAACTCATAGTGACCCTTTGTACAACAGAATGAAACACTGTCTGGTCCTGCACCATCCTCACAATCATTGTTATGCTTGAGCCCGTTGTTGCAGCCACTGTGTCAGTCCACTTGTTGAGAATGTTTCTCTTTTTGCTGACCCTCTACTTTACCAAGCATGATGTCCTTCTCCAGGGACTGATCCCTCCTGATCATATGTCCAAAGTATATGAGACGTAGTCTTGCCATCCTCTCTCTTAAGGAGCATTCTGGCTGTATTTCTTCCAAGACAGATTTGTTCGTTCTTTTGGCAGTCCATGGTATATTGAGTATTCTTCACCAACACCATAATTCAGAGGTGTTAGTTCTCCATCGGTCTTTCTTATTCATTGTCCAGCTTTAGCATGCATATGAGGCTATTGAAAACAGCATAGCTTGGTTCAGGGGCACTTTAGTCTTCAAGGTGACATCTTTTCTTTTTAACACTTTAAAGAGGTTCTTTATAGCAGATTTGTCCAATGCAGTGTGTCCTTTAATTTCTTGACTGCTCCTTCCATAGGTGTTGATTGTGGATCCAAGTAAAATGAAATCCTTGACAACTTCAATCTTTTCTCCGCTTATCATGTTACTTATTGGTCCAGTTGTGAGGATTTTTGTTTTCTTTATGTTGAGATGTAATCCATACTGAAAGCTGTGGTCTTTGATCTTCATCAGTAAGTGCTTCAAGTCCTCTTCACTTTCAGCAAGTGAGATTGTGTCATCTGCATAACACAGGTTGTAATGAGTCTTCCTTCAATCCTGATGCCACATTCTTCTTCATATAGTCCGGCTTCTCAAATTATTTGCTCAGCATACAGATTGAATACGTATGGTGAAAGGATACAACCCTGACACACACCTTGCCTGACTTTAAACCACGCAGTATCCCCCTTGTTCTGTTCGAACGACTGCCTCTTGATCTATGTACAGGTTCCTCATGAGCACAATTAAGTGTTCTGGAATTCCCATTCTTTGTAATGTTGTACATAATGTGTTATGGTCTACACAGTCGAATGCCTTTGCGTAGTCAATAAAAGACAAGTAAACATCTTTCTGATACTCTATGCTTTGGGCCATGATCCATCTGACATCAGCAGTGATATCCTTGGTTCCATGTCCGCTTCTGAATCCAGCTTGAATTTCTGGCTGTTCCCTGTTGATGTACTGCTGCAACAGCTTTTGAATGATCTTCAGCTAAATTTTACTTGTGTGTGATATTAATGGTATTGTTTGATAATTTCTGCAATCAGTTGGATCACCTGTCTTTGGAAGAGGCATAAATATAGATCTCTTTCAGTGGGTTGACCAGGTAGCTGTCTCTCACATTTCTTGGTATAGATAAGTGAGCACTTTCAGTGCGACATCCGTTTGTTGAAACATCTCAGTTGCTATTTTGTCAATTCCTGGAGACTTGCTTTTTGCCAATTCCTTCATTGCAGCTTGAATCTCTTCTGTTAGTACGACCAGTTCCTGATCATATGCTACCTCCTGAAATGGTTGATCGTCGACCAATTCTTTTTGGTATAGTGACTCTGTGTATCCCTTCCATCTTTTGATGCTTCCTGCGTTGTTTAATACTTTCCCCGTAGAATCCTTCAGGATTGCAACTCGAGGCTTGAGTGGTTTTCTTTACATCTTTCACCTTTAGAAATGCCGAGCGTGTTCTTTCTTTTGATTTTCTAACTCCAGGTCTTCGCACAGTTCATCATAATACTATCGTAGTCATCTAGTGCTACTATAACAGAAATACCACAAGTGGATGGCTTTAACAAAGAGAAATTTATTCTCTTACAGTCAGGTAAGCGAGAAGTCCAAATTCAGGGTGTCAGCTCCAGGGGAAGGCTTTCTCTGTCTGTGGCTCTGTGAGAAGGTCCTTGTCATCAATTTTCCCTTGGTCTAGGAGCTTCTCTGCACACAACCCTAGGTCCAAAGGACATGCTCTGATTCAACACTGCTTTCTTGGTTGTATGAGGTCCCCGTCTCTCTGCTCGCTTCTCTCTGTTATATCTCAAACTTAAGTTGTAGATAAATCTTGTGGATTGAATCTACATAACTGCTCCTAATCCTATCTCATTAACATCATAGAGATAGGATTTACAGCATGTAGGAAAATCACATCAGATGACAAAATGTTGGACAGTCACACAATACTGGGAACATAACCTTGCCAAGTTGACAGATATTTTTGGAGGACACAGTTCAATCCATGACAAATACTTTACTTTGTCCTCTTGAACCACCTTTGAAATCTTCTGTTCAGCTCTTTTACTTCATCATTTCTTCCTTTCGCTTTAGCTGCTCGAGATTCAAGAGCAAGTTTCAGAGTCTCTTCTGACATCCATTTTGGTCTTTTCTTTCTTTCCTGTCTTTTTAATGACCTCTTGGTTTCTTCACGTATGATGTCCTTGATGTCATTCCACAATTTGTCTGGTTTTGGTCATTAGTATTCAATGCATCAAATCTGTTCTTGAGATGGTCTCTAAATTCAGGTGGGATATACTCAGGTTCGTACTTTGGCTCTTGTGGACTTGTTTTGATTTTCTTCAACTTCAGCTTGAACTTGCATATGAGCAGCTGGTGGTCTGTTCTGCATTCGGCCCCTGGCCCTGTTCTGACTGATGATATTGAGCTTTTCTATTGTCTCTTTCCACAGATGTAGTCAATTTGATTCCTGTGTATTCCATCTGGCAAGGTCCACGTATATAGTCGCCATTTTTGTTGTCAAAAAAAGGTATTTGCAGTGAAGAAGTCATTGGTTTTGCAAAATTCTGTCATGTGATCTCTGGCATTGTTTCTATCACCAAGGCCATATTTTTCCAAGTACTGATCCTTCTTTGTTTCCAGTGTTTCATTCCAATCACCAGTAGTTGTCAATGCATCTTGATTGCATGATCGATGAATTTAGACTGCAGAAATTGGTAAAAATATTTAATTTCTTTATTTTTGGCCTCAGTGGTTGGTGTGTGAATTTGAATAATAGTTGTATTAACTGGTCTTCCTTGTAGGCATATGGATATTATCCTATCACTGACAGTATTGTACTTCAAGATAGATCTTGAAATGTTCTTTCTGAAGATGAGTACACCACCATTCCTCTTTCAGTTGTCATTCCTGGCATAGTAGACCATAGGATTGTCCAATTCAAAATGGCCAATACCATTCCATTTCAGCTCACTAATGCCTAGAATATTGATGTTTATGCTTTCTATTTCTTTTTTGACAATTTCCAGTTTTCTTAGATTCACACATCATATATTCCACGTTTGGATTGTTAATGGATGTTTGCAGCTGTTTCTTCTCCTTTTGAGTTGTGCCACATCATCAAATGAAGGTTCTGAAATCTTGACTCCATCCATGTCATTAAGGTCAACTCTACTTTGAGTGCCTTCCAACCTGAGGGGCTCATCTTCTGGCACTGTGTCAGACAGTGTTCTGCCACTATTCATAAGGTTTTCCTGGCTAATTGTTTTCAGAAGTAGACAGCCAGGTCCTTTTTCCTAGTCTGTCTTAGTCTGGAAGCTCAGCTGAAACCTGTCTGCCATGGGTGACCCTGCTGGTATTTGAATACTGGAGGCATAGCTTCCAGCGTCACAACAACACACATGCTTCCACAGTATGACGGACTGACAGATGCATGACACATAATAGGCATCATATATTCATTACACAAGAAAATGAAAGGATGTTTTATGTTTAAGCTTAATCAAAAGAATTTTAACATTGATACAAGTAGATTGTATCAGAAGTTACTGTTTGTCTGCTATAGTGAGATATATGGTAGTTCCTAGAATCTTAGAATTAATTCTTTCTTTAGTTCATTTTCCCACTAAACACTTGATATATAGTCATTTGGCTACTCTTGAAACACCCAGTGACAGCTGTGAGCTTTGATTGAGGTGAAATTTGCTTCTAACGTCATCTATTTTTCCGAGTTCTTTCCTGTGGGACAGTAGAGACCTAGTCAACCTTCTTTCACATGATAACCCTTCATGTATTTGAAGGTGATCATTTAGTCTACAGATATTTCTTGAGTGCCTCTGCATTCAGGACACTGTCCTGGCCATTGTGAGAGATCAAAGGTAATTAAGAACCATAGTCTGTTCTTAAGGAGCTGGTACAGATAAGAGCCATGGGTTTGCTTAGAAGAGAGAGTATTTTTGCTTATGATGATCAGGAAAGCTTCGTAGAGAAGATAATGTTTAAATTAACATTAGAGATGGGGCATTATAGGCTAGAGTATAATCAAAGACTTAGAGCTATGAGGAAGCACAATGCAAGCTAGAGAAATAACAAGATGCCTAGGTTTGCTGTTTCACACACTGTCGTCTAGAATATTACAAGAGTTCATTGTTGTATCCCCAGCACCTGAATGAGTGTTTGGCAAATAATTGGGGCTCAGTAAATATTTATTGATTGAATGAATATCCACATATGTTTGGGAAATATAGAAAGTCTTGTGGATTCATGAAGTATACTAGGATATTGAATGCTCTGATAAGTCATATAGAGAATAAAAGTATTTTTCTCAAACTTCTTTGACTGTGAAATGCCTATTAACAACTCTTGAAATCTTCTGAAAAATATTATGCTGAGGTCTTTATAGAAGAGGGGAGATGGAAGACTGGAAAGTGTTTTCTTCTCTAAGCTAAGCACACACAGTGTCTTACTTGACATTTGGTTTCTAAATTCCTCACTAGTCTGTTATCCTTCCCTGCAAGCATTGTAGCTTGTAAGTGTTCTGCAAATGTGGCACTCAAAGTAGAACATAATATTCCAGTTCTGAACTAACCAGTGAAGAGTGCATGGGACTGTTACCCTCGTTGATCTGGACGCTATTCTTCTAATGAAGCCTAAGATTGTATTTTATTTCTTTTTAGCAGCTGAGTCACTCTCTTGGCTCATATTCAGCTCTCATATTAATTTACAGGAAGTTCTTTGAATAGATTCAGAGAGATTTCCTATTAGTAGAGCTAACAAGTAAATGCCCATTTTCTTCTGATTGGATCTAGGCTGTTTTCTCAGAAGCCTTAGTCATTCTTAAGCTTCTTGAAATCTAAGAAAAGAAAAAGAATTAATTGTGAATTGTACAGTGCTAGAGTTGAGCAAGTAACACCAAAAGACCTTAGCCTCACTGCCCTGCTGCGTATGCTCAAAAGAAGATAAAGTATATAACAAATCCCCATATTCCCATCACTAAAATTCAGCAACTGTTAGGATATTTACCTCCACATACTTCAGTATGCGTCTCTAAAAAAGATAGACATTTTCTCATATAACCATGTGGCCATTATCTTACCTAACAAAATCGGCAGTGTTTCCTAGATGTCGTCTAATACCTAGTTCATAATCAAATGTCCCTGATTGTTTAAGAATGTCTTTTTACAGTTGATTTTTAATTGAATCAAGATCCAGACAAGGTTCACACATTACATTTTGTTAATTAGGTCTCTTAAGTCTCTTTCCTTCTTCTGTTTTAAATATTTTATTGTGTTTAAGGTGAAAGTTTATATAGCAAATTGGGTTCTCATTTAACAATTTTGGCACAGATTATTCAGTGATCTTGGTTACAGTTTTTGCAATGTGTCATCATTCTCATTCATTCTGTTCTGGTTGTACCATTTCCAGAATTCTAGTTCCCCTTACCTTCTCATCTTTGCTTTAGAGTAATTTTTGACCATTTGGCTTCATATAGATGATTTTTTAAAGGTGCTCATTACTCATGAGTGATATTCTTTATTTTATGAGCCAGTTTGTTATTTAGCTAAAAGGTGACCTCTAGGGATAATTTCAGTTTAAGGTTTAACGAGTATCTCAGGGCAATAGTCATGGGAGTCCTGTAGTCTCAACTGGTCCAATAAGTCTGGACTTTTTAAGAATTTGAGTTCCGTTCTACATTTTTCTCCCATTGTATCAGGATCTATCTGTTGTGGTCCTGATCAGCCTGGTCAGTAGTGGTAGCCCGGCACCATCTAGTTCTGGTGTCAAGGTAGAAGAGGCCATGGTTTGTGTATACTGCTAGTCTTGCAGACTGCTTTCTTCTCTGAGTCTTTGGTTTCTTTTTTTTTTTTTTGTTTCGGACGAGTAGAGACCAATAGTTGTAACTTAGGTGGTGTTCCCACTTACTCCCACCAATACCCAAAGTGGAACTCCTCAAGGCACAAAAATTCTTTTTGTTTTGTTTTATTTATTTATTCTTTAAACCAAACTTGTCTTATCATGTAGAATTTTCATTTCTCAAGCAAGATTATAAACATCTTGGGAGTAGAAATCATGTCATCTTGTTCAGGATAATACTGGGAACTTAATAATTACTTTTGGAGAGTCTGGCACATATGCCAGGGCCTTTTGTTGCTACCTACTACCCTCCCAGAGTCAGGCAGAGCTTCTGCCAGTTAAAAGTAAATAATCCAGATCTGAGTTGTCTTCTTCTGTTACCTCAAAAGCCTCCTTAAAAAAAAAAAGCCATTTAGTGGTCTAAATCTGGGATGACAAATATACATGGTTTGCATGTTATCACTTCCCCATCACTACTTGTTCATGGCAGACTAAAAGTTCATGGCATTCTTTCTGGTTGTATTTAGACATGAGCTTCTCAGTGTAGCACTTAAGGTAGCTTACCTGTTGAGCAAAATTGAAAAGTGATATGAAACCTTTCTGCTATCCTTGTCCTAAACCAATAGTTACTAAATTAGACTGTGCATCAGAACCTCCTGAGATACTTCTAGTTAGTAGATTCCTTGAGTGTCACTCTAGACCCCTGAATCAGGGTTTCCAGGAATGGGATAGAAATGATTCTTACGAAGTCAGCTGGGATTTGTAGATTGGCTTTGGAGACCAGACAGGTAGTTTCTTATTTTGTTAAGCATCTCTCGCAGTGGAGACTTCATAGCTTCTCATCTTTTTAGTTACAGCACAGCATTTTATGCCTCTGGTATATTCTGCTATGTTCAGTTTACTTTTCAGGGATATGGTAGGATAACTTGCTTTGAATTACACCAGGCAAAGCACATGAATCAAATGCCCCAAGTAAAGATACAGGATCCAGAGAGGTGACATCTTGGTTTTCTAAATATATTGTTGTTGTTGTTGTTAGATGCTGTTGAGTTAGTTCCAACTCGTATCGACCCTGTGTACAACAGAACCAAACATTGCCCGGTCTGTGCCATCCTTGCAGTCATTGCTGTTTGAGCCCATTCCTGCAGTCACTGTGTCACTTCATCTACTTGAGGGCCTTCCTCTATTTCTCTGACCCTCTAAGCATGATGTCCTTCTCCAGGGACCGGTCCCTCCTGATAACATGTCCAAAGTACGTGAGACGAATCTTGCCATCCTCATTCCTAAGGAACGTTCTGGCCGTACTTCTTCCAAGACAGATTTGTTCGTTCTTCTGGAATTCCATGGTATAGTCAGTATTCTTCGCCAGCACCGTAATTCAAAGGCATCAATTCTTCATTGGTCCTCTTTATTCATTGCCTAGCTTTCACATACATATGAGGCGATTAAAACATACCATGGCTTGGGTTGGGCGCACCTTAGTCCTCGAAGTGACATGTTTGCTTTTTAACACTTTGAAGAAGTCTTTTGCGGCAGATTTGTCAGTGCAGTATGTCGTTTGATTTCTTGACTGCTGCTTCCATGGGTGTTGATTGTGGATACAAGTAAAATGAAATTGTCGACCACTGAGTCTTTTCTCCGTTTATCATGATGTTGCTTATTGGTCCAGTTGTGAGGATTTTTATTTTAAGAAATCTAAATATAACTGAGCTTAAATTTAAAGCCTCAAGCCCTTCTTCCCACTGAAAGCTTATTCTGTATTTGTTTAGTGAATATTTTTAAAAATTACTAAAAATGGAAGAGTTCAACTTTTTGGGGTGGATAATCATAAGATTTTTGCATATTTCATATGTATTTACTTAGTAAAGGTGATTTAAACATATAGTGTGATTTAATTTTATATACCTTTTGTCAGATTTTCCTTAAAAATAAATCTGCAAATTGGGAAGAAGTTCTTTATTAGACCACATGATCTGATTTTGGGACCAGAAATTGTGGCTAGGTTATTGAGCAAGGTAGGGTAACTGAAGCTTCAGGATTATTCAGTGAGTTAATGACAGACCCAAAATGGAATCCTGTGCTGTTTGCTTGGGTTATGATTTAGTTTGAAGAGGGTGGCTTGTGATCTGTTTACATAATTTGCAGGAAGTAAGGTTTGGGGTTTGGAAGAAGTTGTAGCTCTGTGATGTTTGGCCAATAAGCTCCCCTCCTCCACATTTACCACCTGTTTTATTGACACCAGTCTTAAACTATGTAAGGAAAAGAGGCAGTTAGTTCAGACTTACACTTCCTATTCTTAAAACATTCTTAAAAAGCTAAAGCTGATTGTTGGTTAGCATGCTTTTTTTGAGTCTTCTGTTACTCTCTTTTTGGCCCTGGTCTTGTTTTAGGAGGAGAGGGCCCTATTCTAGGTACTTGATTTGTAAATAGTAGGAGTGGATTCCTTTAGGATGTACCCCTGTTGCCATCAGGTCGATTCTGATTCACAGCGACCCTGTAGGATAGAGTAGAACTGCCCCGCAGGATTTCTAGGCTGGTGGCTTCGAACTGCTGACCTTTTGGTTAGCAGCCAAGCTCTTAACCACTACCCCACTAGGGCTTCAGGGTATATAACAAAAAACCAAACCCGTTGCCATTGAGTCTATTCCAACTATGGTGACCATACAAATGTATGAAATTTTAAGTGCCGTAAATGTATCTTCATTAAACATTTGATGAATAGACACTATGGTTTGGGAATAGTGGAGCCCACCAGAAAACAAGCTTCCCTGAACTGGTAATGGTTCAAGGGGCTATAGGTTTGACTATAATTTCTGTAGCAGAGTTGCCTTCTTTTGAAGTCATTATTTTACTCTCCCCTTCCTGTTCCAGCTTTGGGAGTCAGGGGGATAGATCTGTGGCACTGGTGAGGGAAGAAGTAGGAACATGTCAGAACAAGAACATTTGTGTGTGATGGTTCTAACTTGACATATTTTTATTGAGATATAATTCACATACCATTCAATTCACCCATTTAAACTATAAAATTATAATACTTACTTGGTTGTGCAGCTATCATCACAATCTTGATTTTAGAACATTTTTCTTTCCCCTAAAAGAAACCCAAACTCATTAGCAGTCCATCACCATTCCCCTTTTACTTTCTGTTCCACAGCCCTAAGCAACTACTAATCTACTTTCTGTGTCTGTAAATTTGCCTATTTTTGACATTTCTATAAATGGAATCATATAACATGTAGTCTTTTGTGACTGACTGGCTTTTACTTAGCATAATGTTTTCAAGGGTCATCCAGATTGTTGCATGTATCATTCCATTTTGTTGACGAATAATATTGCATTGTATAGATATACCACATTTACCCATTCATTCATCAATTGGTGGACACTTAGGTTGTTTCCAGTTTTGGCTATTATGAATAATGCTGCTATGAACATTGTGTACAGGTTTTTGCGTGGATGTATGTTTTCATTTCTTGGGTATATAACTAACCTAGGAATGAAATTGCTTGGTCATCTGGTGTTTAACTTTTTGAGAAACTGCCAAACTGTTTTGAAAAGCGACTGCACTATTTTATATTTTCACTAGCAATGTGTGAAAGTTTCAATTTCTCCACATCCTTTCAACACTTGTTACTGTCTGATTTTTTTCTTTATAGCCCATCCTCATGGGTGTGAAGTGGTGTCTCATTGTGGTTTTGATTTGCATTTCCATAGTGACTAATAACATCTTTTCATGTGCTTATTGGTCATTTATATGTCTTCTTTGGGGAAATGTTTGTTCAGATCCTTTGCCCATTTTTAAATGGGATTATTTGTCTTTTTATTATGGCATTGTAAGAGTTCCTTATATATTCTGGATACATAACTTGCTCTTCTAACTGCAGACTATAGTTACTTTGCTTTGAGGTAGAGTAGTGGTGGATACAAAGATTATATTAAAGATCTAAGGAGTTTTCAGTCAGTTCTAAATTATTATTTTAAGTTATCCTCTTTTTCTAACTCTTGAGGAACCTGGTTTATTCATTTATTGAGCAAATATGAATGCTGATCTTGTTTCAGTCTTTGGACGATGTAACAGAATGAAGAAAAGTTCCTGCTCTCAGGGAGCTTGCTCTCTGGTGGGGAGAAACAAACAGTATACAAAAATAGGATCAGGTGATGACAAGAACTATGAAGAACAAAACAGGGTAATGGAGATAGAGTGTAATGAAAGTTCTAACATATCCATCACCTTTCCTGATTATTTATCTGTCTCTGCTCTGATTTATGACCTTATGGCACTTTCCACTTGTTTTCATTTTACTCAATTTGTGGCTAAACTTTTATATTCCTCTCATTCCTGATCCTTAACCCCCTTAGCAATCTAATTTTTACTCACACTATTCCACAAATCCTACCCTCTATGGTATTATTATGTCCTATTACAAGCCAATATTCTCATCTCAGCTTATGCGTATTCTGAATAGTTTAACACAGTTGCTTTCCTCGCTCCTTGAGTCATTTGCTGCTATCTCCAGGACAATTCTTTGTCAAGTTTTTTTTTTAAAAAATCCAAAACCCATTAATCTTGCTGCTGTTGAGTTGATTCTGACTCACAGCGACCCTATAGGACAGAGTAGAACTGCCCCATAGGGTTTCCAAGGCTGTAATCTTTACGGGAGCAGACTGCCACATCGTTCTCTGGTGGAGCAGCTAGTGGGTTTGAACTGTTGACCTTTCCGTTTGCAGCTGAGCGTTTAACCACTTTGCTGTTAGGGCTCGGTTTGTTTTGAACTCGTTCCTGTTAATGTGTTGTAGTTCTTCAAAGGTAACTTTTGGCTTTTCTTCTGTAATACTTGTGATGAAGTGATCATCCTCACATGATTTTAACCACTCTCTGAAAGCAGATGACTCCAAGATCTGTCTTCTTAGCTTAAGCTGCCTTCAGGTTTAGCTAGTGGAGCTGGCAGGAACAGCTGATTGCAGCTCACTCAGCAGGATCTATTCCTCTGGCAGATTTCTCCTCTTCAGGCTGATTAAGACACAGGATATTTCCCTACTACTTCAGTGATTACCTGTGACTAATGGTATAACAATTCACAGTGCTCAGTCAAGTAGCTGTAATCAAAGGGGTTATTCCTTCATAGATACTAGTGAATTTTATACTTTCAGGTCCTTTGAAAAATAGTGCTGAATTCAGACCTAAAAAAGAATAACCTCTTGATCTCTAGTTCTATAACGTTTATTTTCAACAAACTTTTAATTCTTACTTTTGCCTGGTATTATGCTGGTGCTTTCATCCAAGCTACTGTCACAGTAACTAAGGCATGAATATCCTTTCTTATAGAGGAGGAAATTAACCCTCAGAGAAGTTAACACTATTCCGAAGGTCACACAGAACCATCAGAGGTGGGATTTCAGTCTAGGTTTTCAGATTCAGGGTCCTGAATGTCGTTAAGTTTTCGTAAACTATACAGGACTACATCTCTATGATCTCTGTGTGGTGGGAGAGGGGAAAAGGGCTTATAAGAGTTACTTGGGAGCTTTTCCAAAAAATCCTTAATCCTATTTTATTTCCTACCCCCAATAATTCATTATTATATAATTTTTAAAGTATATTGTAAGATCTGCTTCCCAAATGAGAATAGTTTGTAATTCAGTTTAATATACACTTGAATACTCCTTATAGTAAAAGGAATTCCTCCACATTTTTCTGTTGGTTATGGGATATAATAATTAGCTTGCATTAGAGCATACCCATTAGTGAATGACTGGCTTTTACTACCCATATCCTGGTTGTGTTATTCAACACAAACTTTCTCTTTTGTGTGTGGGCTTTAGATGAAGGTTTACAGAGCAAACTAGTTTCTCATTAAACAATTAATACACATTGTTTCGTGACATTGGTTGCCAACCCCATGACATGTCAACACTCTCCCCTTCTCGACCTTAGGTTCCCCACTACCAGCCTTCCTGTCCCCTCCTGCCTTCTTGTCCTTACCTCTGGGCTGGTATGCCTATTTAGTCTCCTTTTGTTTTATGGACCTGTCTAATCTTTGGCTGAAGGGTGAACCTCAGGAGTGACTTCATTACTGAGCTAAAAGGGTGTCTGGGGGCCATACTCTTGGGGTTTCTCCGGTCTGTCAGACCAGTTAGTCTTGTCTTTTTTTTTTTGAGTTAGAATTTTGTTCTACATTTTTCTTCAGCTCTGTCGGGGACCCTCTATTGTGATCCCTGTCAGAGCAGTTGGTGGTGGTAGCCCGGTACTATCTAGTTGTGTTGGACGCAGTCTGGTGAAGGCTGTCGTAGTTGTGGTCCATTAGTCCTTTGGACTAATGTTTCCCTTGTGTCTTTGGTTTTCTTTATTCTCCCTTGCTCCAGACAAGGTGGAGCCAGTGGGGTGTCTTAGATGGCCGCTCACAAGCCTTTAAGACCCCAGATGCTACTCACCAAAGTAGAATGTAGAATGTTTGTATTATAGACTATGTTATACCAATTGAGCTACATTTTCCCTGAGACCATGGTCCCCACAGCCCTTAGCCCAGTAATTTGGTCCTTCAGGGAGTTTGGATATGTCTCTGGAGCTTCCATGACTTTGCCTTCATCAAATTGTGCTGGTTCTTCCCCAGTATTGTGTACTGTCTTACCCTTCACCAAAATTATCACTTATCTATTGTCTGTTTAGTGTTTTTCCCTTCCCACCCCTCCCCTCCCTTGTAACCGGCAAAGATTGTTTCTTTTTGTGCGTAAATCTTTTCATGACTTTGTATAGTAGTGGTCTTATACGATATCTGTCCTTTTTTTGGTTTTTAGTTGAACTTTAGATGAAGGTTTACAGAACAAACTAGCTTCTCATTAAACAGTTAGTACATGTATTGTTTTATGGCATTGCTTAACAACCCCATGACTTACCAGTACTCTCCCTTCTCGAGCTTGGGTTCTCTATTAGCAGTTTTCCTGTCCCCTCCTGTCTTCTAGTCCTTGTCCCTGGGCTGGTGTGCCCATTTAGTTTTGTTTTGTCCTATGGGTCTGTCTAATCATTGGGTAAGAGGTGAACCTCCAGAGTGACTTCATTACTTGGCTAAAAGGGTGTCTGGGGGCCATACTCTTAGGGTTTCTCCAGTCTTTGTCAGGCCAGTAAGTCTGGTCTTTTTTTTTTTGAGTTAGAATTTTGTTCTACGTTTTTCTGCAGCTCTCTCTGGGACCCTCTGTTGTGATCCCTGTCGGAGCAGTCAGTAGTGGTAGCCGGGCACCATCTAGTTGTACTGGACTCAGTCTGGTGGAGGCCATAGTAGTTGTGGTCTGTTAGTCTTTTGGACTAATCTTTCCCTTGTGTCTTTAGTTTTCTTCATTTTCCCTTACTCCTGAAGAAGTGAGACCAGTGGAATATCTTAGATGGCTGTTGACAGGCTTTTAAGACCCCAGATGCTACTCACCAAAGCAGAATGTAGAACATTTTCTTTATAAACTATGTTATGCCAGTTGAGCCAGATGTTCCCTCAGACCATGGTCTGCACAGCCCTCAGCCAGCAATTCAGTCTCTAAGGGCGTTTGGATTTGTCCATGGAGCTTCCATGACCTTACCCTGAACACATTATGCTGGTTTCCCCAGTACAATATTTGTCCTTTCGTGATTGACTTATTTCACTTGGCGTAGTGCCCTCCAGATTCATCCATGTTGTGAGGTGCTTTGCAGATTCATCGTTGTTCTTTATCGTTGTGTAGTATTCCATCGTGTGTATGTAGCATAGTTTGTTCATCCATTCATCTGTTGATGGGCATCTAGATTGTTTCCATCCTTTTGCTGTTGTGACTAATGCTGCAGTGAACATGAGTGTGAGTATGGCTATTTGTGTGACAGCTCTTATTTATCTAGGATATATTCCTAGGAGTGGAATTGCTGGGTCATAACGGTATTTCTATTTCTAGCTTTTTAAGGAAGTGCCATGTTTTCCAAAATGGTTGTACCATTTTGCATTCCCACCAGCAGTGCATAAGAGTTCCAGTCTCCCCACAGTCTCTCCAGCATCTGTTATTTTCTGTTTTTTTGATTCTTGCCAGTAATGTTGGGGTGAGATGGCATCTCATTGTGGTTTTGATTTGCATTTCTCTAATGGCTAGTGAATATCTTCTTTGGTAAAGTGTCTCTTCATTTCCTTTGCCCATTTTTTAGTTGGATTATTTGTCTTTTTGTTGTAGAGGTGTTGGATTTTCCTGTTGTTTTTAGAGATTAGACCTTTGTCAGATTTGTCATAGCCAAAATTTTTTTCCCAGTCTGTAGGTTCTCTTTTTACTCTTTGGTGAAGTCTTTTGATGAGCATACATGTTTAATTTTTAGAAAATCCCAATTATCTAGTTTATCTTCTGAAGTTTGTGTCAACACAAACTTTCTTGTTGCATGCCAGTTCTCAAAGAATTTGGAGACTATGCTACTAGGTACGGTTGGCACTAACTTCAACCATATAAGTTATGATCGTAATTGAACATAATTGTTAATATAATTGTCCAAATATAGCAGGCTCCAAAGGTGCGAGTATGTAGTTTGGAAGACACTTGGAGATTTTCCTGACTGCACTGTGAACCTGGGCCTTCTTTTGTGAGATTTCCATGTTGCTGATCAGTTGCCTGGGTAGGGAGAAGAAGATTGGCATATGTTTTTTCATTCAGTCAGCAAGCCTAGAGTTCAAGACACCATTTGGGGCAGTAATCTAATGAGAAATGGAGAAAACTGGAACTCAGGCATTGGCTAGAGCAGACGAGAAAGATATTTAGGGGCTAGAATTGGTAGTAAATGATAACTAATTGGGAGTCCTAAGGGGGTTGGTGCTTGCTGAAAGCAAAGAGGACTTGAAGCACTTACCGATGAAGATCAAAGGCTACAGCTTTCAGCGTGGATTACACCTCAACATAAAGAAAACAAAAATCCTCACAACTGGACCAGTAAGCAACAACATGATAAACGGAGAAAATACTGAAGTGGTCAAGGATTTCATTTTACTTGGATCCACAGTCAGTGCCCATGGAAGCAGCAGTCAAGAAATCAAACAACATACTGCATTAGACAAATCTGCTGCAAAAGACATCTTTAAAGTATTAAAAAGTAAAGATGTCACTTTGAGGACTAAGGTGTGCCTGACCCAAGCCATAGCATTTTCAGTTGACTCATACGCATACGAAAGCTGGACAATGAATAAGGAAGACCAAAGAAGAATTGATGCCTTTGAATTTTCGTACTGGTGAAGAATATTGAATATACCATGGACTGCCAGAGGAACAAACAAATCTGCCTTGAAAGAAGTACAGCCAGAATGCTCCTTAAAGTGAGGATGGGGAGCCTTTGTCTCATATACGTTGGTCATGTTATCAGGAGGGACCAGTCCCTGGAGAAGGACATCATGCTTGGTGTAAAGTAGAGGGTTAGTAAAAAAGAAGACGACTCTCATTGAGATGAATTGACACAGTGGCTGCAATAATGGGCTCAAACATAGCAACAATTGTGTGGATGGTGCAGGACCAGGCAGTATTTTGTTTTGTTTTAGGTAAGATTGCTGTGAGTTGGAACTGACTTGATGGCACCTAACCATAACAAGGGTATTGGTGTTTGGGGGACTTGATATAGGATCATTTTTCCTTGAGTAAGTCTGAGCTACTGAGAGATAAGGAACAAGAACCGTCAGATGAAGAAACAAAATATTACCTTTTAAAAATTGTTTTTTATTGAGATATAATTCATGTACCATATATTTTTACCATTTTAAAGTGTACAATTTAGTGGTTTTTAGTATATTCACAAGGTTGTGCAACCATTAGCACTATCCAATTCCAGAGCATTTTTATCACCCCAAAAAGAAACCTTTTAGCAATTAGTCCCTATTCTCCCTTTCCCCATCTCTTGGCAACCACTGATTTGCTTTATGTCTCTGTGGATTTGACTATTTTGGACATTTCATATAACTGGAATCGTATAATATGTGACCTTTGTGTCTGGCTTTTTTCACTTAGCATAATATTTTCTAAGGTTCATCCATGTTGTAACATGTATCAGTACTTCATTCCCTTTTTATGTTTTATGGCTGAATAATATTCTATTGTATGAATATACCACATTTTGTTTTCCATTCATTTTTTGATGGACATTTGAGTTTTTACTTTTGGCTCTTATGAATATTTGTATACAGGTTTTTGTATGAGCATGTGTTCTCCATTCTCTTGGAGAGGCGCGCGCGCCTAGGGGTGTAATTGAAATTGGTGGATCATATGATAATTCTGTCTTTAACTTTTGGAGGAATTACCTTTGTTTTTTTTAATAAAGCTTATATTGTAGTATGTGGCTTAGGTTAAAGAGCTAAATGAGCTTTCTAACTCCACACATCCCCATCTCTATCTGCCCAGTCTAGACCATGGGACAGCTCACTAGAGAGGACGTTTGGGTCAGTAGAGCAGTTACACTCAGATCACCGCCTGTAGAGTCCTAGATGGAGAGGGAAGAGAAAGAGTAAATCCTTGGTGCTCAGGTCTTTTGTTAGGTTAGCTCCACCCACTAAACAAGTAACTCACCTCTTTGGGGAGGAGTAGGCTAAGAGGCCAGGAATGTTTAGAGAAAAGTCATTCCTCTTACAAACTAAGAGGAGGGATTGAGAAGGAATTAAGCCAGAAACATTCCAGTTGTATTTCTTCTAAGACTGATTGGTTCTTCTGGCAGTCCAAAATCTATAGGAAAAAAAACCAAACGAGTTGATTCCGATAGCAACTCTGTAGGAGAAATCACCCATAAAATACGACCAAGAAAGGTGTCTAGTATGTAATTCCAATATCTGATGTCTTTGTGGTTTTGATTCAGCCAACTGATATTTCTGCTCTCTTGCTTGTGGTGACTTGTTTCCTTCTGAGTTTTGTGATTTTTGGTTTTGAATTCATTTATTTTGGAACCTTATCTGTGAGAATTCTTCCAGGCCTTGATTCAGAGATAGGTTCCCCCAGGGAGAATTTGCATTTGCTTTGGGCAGTGTTCAATGGGATACACTACAGTAAATTCTAGATATGAAGCTTTTCGAACCATAAATCTTTTAAGTTGAGAGTGAGTTTGTGGTTGTGAAATGTCAGGGGACGTACTGCTGTCATACCCCCAAATCCCCTCCTGAGCACTACTGACGTTAAGAGACAAGGCTAAGAGACAGTTTTTCTTGCACGTCTCTTGGGTAAGGCCAGGACTTTGCCCCTTGTACCTTAGACCCCAAGACGCCTTGGAATTGCAAGCTCAGATTCATAGTTTGGCAAAATGCCCTGAAGGTGAAAGAAAGATGGCTTTAGTACTCTGCTTCTCTATCTGGTTTCCCTCTTAGTTTTTGGCCACTGATAATGCCTTACTTTCTATTAGATTATTGATTCATTTATAAAGATTTAAAAATATTTTATCCAGCATTTTAGTTATTTTCTGTGAGCAGGTTGATCTAGCCATCCAGTCTGTCATATTGGCAGAAATGTAAGTGTCTGTCTTTCTCTTCAGTGTGTGCTGGGACAGTTGGATGCAGGGAATTCAATCAGCCTCTAAATCAAAAGCTGTAAACTAGGGACAAAATCCAGTGTTTTGTTTGGCCCACATAGTGTTTAGAAAATAAAAATCTAGAAATTTCAAATAAAAGTTTGGATTTCTGGTTTCTTTTGAAAATTAGAAGTTCTTAATGATAGTGGGCTTATACTCCTGCATAGCAGCTATTGGCTAGAACTGGGAGTGGCAGTTGATCCCTTCAGAATGAACATGCTGTCTTTAGTTCCTCACAGTCTTCACTGTTGATACAGTATATGCATATGTGTACACTTACACGCATTCCAGCTTCTCTCATTTATGTTACCTGTAGGCATTTGTGGATCATCCTTGCGCCTGATAAAAATATAGACACACTGCCATGTGCCAGGTAGTAGTGACAATAGATACCGTCACATTTGTTTTTTAATTTATTTAACTATAACAATAAACCTTCAATTTACTCCTGATTAATAAAGTTATATAGGTGGCATGATTTCTAAGTTACAGGTGAAGAAACTGAGGTTCAGTCAGGTTATATAAATTCTTCAGGGTCTCATAGTGTTGCAGCTAGAATTTGAATCTAGAACTGCCTTATTCAAAGCTCTATTATTTTGTTCCAAACTGTTTTTTTTTTTTTTTTTAAGCAGTGGAAATATTTCTTGAGATAAAGTCTTAGTGAAGTCCAATATATGAAACTGATAAAAGGGGTAGTTGTGTGGGGGTGGGACCTCGCATGCTCAGCTGTTGTAGCCTTTAGGCACCTCTCTGGAATCCCTTGGATTCTACTAAACAGTTCGGACACTCTATACCATAAGCATAAACATTTGTTAATTTTTATGAGGTCTCAGCTTCTTTGAATGTCCCCGTTACAGTGTGCTTATTTCTCTTATGCTTCCGACTATGTCTTGTCTTCCTCATTGTAATCATTGTTATCCCTTAATGGCATTTTTGATTTCATTTAGATATGTGTTCAGATAATGGTGAATCTTTTAACCTTTTATTTCTGTTTTCAGAGTGTTGTAATCAGAATTGTAGTGTGATTTATAGTTTAATTTATTTTGGGACATCTGATAACTGTTTTCTTTACTTTTCAGATTCTCTTTGTGGCCAGATGGGTTTGTATGGACAAGCTTGTCCATCTGTAACTTCATTAAGGTGAGTGCTTTTCTTTTTCTTTGTTGGAACATGTAACTTTTTAAGTTATGCTGGTCAGGTCATATTACAGTAAATTTCAAGAGGTTCATAAGAAAATATTGTTTGTTTTGTCAAGTAGTACTGTTCGGTGGGGGTGGGGAGATATTTTTGCTTACAGAGATTTTTTTTTTGGTAATGGGATTTGGATCTGTAACTAATCTCCCATTTAGTGAACATATTCTTGTTCATCAAATAATGCACTTTTACACTGACTTCTTTTTTTTTTTTTGAAAACTAATCTGCTTTCTACATGTCTTAATTAGAAAATGAATAGTTAATTTCCAGGACAGTATAAGCATCATGCCTAGATTACCCTCATTTACAATAAATAAAACGTGTAAAATGTAAAAGGTAGGAGCTAAATTGGTGTATAAAATCCAGTGGTTTCAGATTTTTTGAAGTCTCCAAATCTTTTCTACAAATTAAATCTTATCTGAAGTCTGATGAGTAAAATAGGTAAATGAGGGACTTTTCTGCTTGCTTAGGCTTCCATGTTCTACCATCACAGTGGCTCTTGAGGGAGCACTCAGGTTCCACAGAGCACGGTTTGAAAAATAACCTAAACCTAATCTTAATTGAAATCTTTCAGACTAGAATATGAAGTGTTGCTGGCAGCACCTACTGGTTAATACGGTGTTGCAACCAGCTATATCATTCATTCATTCAACATATTGAGTACCTATTATGTTATCATGCACTGTTTTAAATGCTTGGGCTACAGCAGTGAATAAAACAGACAAAAACCCTTCAAGCACGGAGCTTACATTCTGATGGAGGGACAATTAATAAACAAGATAAGTAAGAAAGAATTAATAAAACAAGACAAATAAGTTAGATAGTGACAGTAATAAGGGCTGTGGAGAAAAATGAAGTAGGGAAGAGTAATAGGAAATATGGGAGTGTGTGTTATTTTAAATAAGGTAGCCAGGGAGAACTTCACTGAAAAGGTGACACTTAAATGAAAACCTGAAGGAGTGATGGAATGAGCCATATATTGGGTATGTGGAAGATGAGTATTCCAAGCAGAAGAATCCAGAAAGTAGCAAGGAAAGAGGCTTCTTGAATATTCTAGGAATAATGAGGAAGTCATTGTGGCTAGAGCAGAGTAAGTGATGAAGAGAATTGGAATTGCCTAGCTTTGGAGGGGAGAAATAGAGAGAGGAGAGGGATAGAGGATTGCTAGAACCATGAATGTGAAGTCAAGGAATCCTTAGGCTTGAAATAAATTCTGTTTATCTAGAATGCTACAAACGAAAAATGGACAGTGAAATTGCCTTTTTAGTTTTTACGTAGTCGGTAGAATCCTCAGTAGAAAAGCTTCTCTATGTGCTATTATGGCATTTCTTTCCATGAGAATGTATTTTCCATCTTATAATGGAAAAAAAAAATTTATATTGGAGATCTTATGGAGAAATTGCTTTATTTTTTAAAAATAAATCTGGGCTGAGGGCTGGGGATCATGGTCTTAGGGGACATCTAGCTCCATTGGTGTAACATAGTTTATAAGGAAAATGTTCTACATTCTACTTTGGTGAGTAGCATCTGGGGTCTTAAAAGCCTGTGAGTGGCCATCTAAGATACTCCACTGATCCCACCCCATCTGGAGCGAGGGAGAATGAAGAAAACCAAAGACACAAGGGAAAGATTAGTCCGAAGGGATAATGGACCACAACTACCATACCCTCCACCAGACTGAGTCCAGCCCAACTAAATGATTCCTGGCTACCACCACTACCTGCTCTGACAGGATCACAGTAGAGGGTCCTGGACAGAGCTGGAGAAAACAGTAGAACAAAATTCTAACTCTAAAAAAAAAAAATGATGATGTACTGGTCCTACAGACACTGGAGAAACCCTGAGAGTATGGCCCCTGGACACCCTTTTAGCTCAGTAATGAAGTCAGTCATGGGGTTCACCCTTCAGCCAAAGATTAGACAGGTCCATAAAACAAAATAAGACTAAATAGGCGCACCAACCCAGGGGCAAGGACGAGAAGGCAGGAGGCGACAGGAAAGCTGGTAATGGGCAACTCAAGGTTGAGAAGGGGAGAGTGTTGACATGTCATGGGGTTGGCAGCCAGTGTCACAAAACAATATGTGTGTTAATTGTTTAACGAGAAACTAATTTGCTCTGTAAACCTTCATCTAAAGTACAATAATAAAAAATAAGATTGAAGGATACAGGATCAATACGTGAAAAGCAATGGTATTTACAGAATTAAACAATCAGAAGTTGAACTAAAAAGTAATACCATTAAACAAAAATAAATTAAATCTTTTTATTTCCAAAACTTCTCTAGGACTAATTTGACTTAAAAATGATTTCTGCTTTGTATGAGGCGAGGTGTCATTTTACTCGTCTTTTATGAATGTTTAAAACTTTGGGCGTGGTCACATCTGGATATTTTGCAAACTTAGATCTTAAATGGGTTGGACTCCCTTAAAGCTACTTTAGTTGTGGGATACGCTGAAACAATTAGATATTAAAGTCATTGGCTGATACTTTTAATTTCTTTATTTGAATATTTATGTTTAGGCTAGGGCTGTATGTGACATTGGATTAGGGATAATACATGCCTAACTTTTGCTTGATAGAATTATAGAGCTGGAAAGAATGAGAAGAGATACCATGAGTTATTTCTTAATTTGCTCACTTGGTGTTTGAATTCTTGTATATCATATTCTAGAATCAGAATTTCTTATGGCTATAGCTATAAATTTAGTAGTAATGAGAACTTATGGAATTTGAGTTCTGATATTTAGTATCTGTGTGCATCTTTCGTTTCTGTAATATTCTCTATAGTCCATCTCTGAAGCAGAGAATTCTCATCCTCAGATGTGTAGGTAGAGGACTGTTGTCTTTGAGTTTTCTAAGTGGAAGTCAACATTGGTTTGAGGTAAGGGAGAGAAGAAGAGAAGGACTATTTCAGGGGAGTAAACTGGATTACTTAAAACCACAATAAATTTTAGTCTACTTTCCCATAGAATCTCTTCCAAACCAGAAAGTTTCCCCAACTACAGCTACACTACCCAAATAGGGATAGAGCCAGAACTCAGACCTACTGACAGAGTACATGTGTGGCTTGTTTGTTTTACCTCTCTTGTGTATACTGTCTGTATATCTAGAAAGTGACTAACCTCAAGGCAGGATATGATTCGGTGAAGAAGATCTGGGTATATGACTGGGAATGAGAAAATGAGTACGCAGGTGGGGGTTTGTAGGCAGACAGGTCAGAGTGGAGTGTGTCAAACAACTTATGTGTAAGTGAAGGTAGGGAGTGGAATGAAAGTATATAAAGTATTTTAAAAATTTGATGGGTAGGAGAGGGTGGTTGGACAGTGGGTTAAAACTCTGTACCTCAAATATTTAAACAAGTTATCTATTGTTTTCTGTTGGTGATATTTGAGCCTTGTTTAATCTGAATATGCTGTTAGGATTATTTTTTAAATTACACTTAACTGTATTTTTATGATTAAAAAGTAATACATGTTCATTGTAGAAAAATTGGAAAAACCAAAATAGCCATTGTGAATATTTTCATATCACATATGAATTTTATACCAGTAGATGCTACATGTGAATTAGAAAAGAGGTCCCCCCAATTTTTTTTAAAGAATGGTTGCCAGAGTTTTTGGAGTGATAGCTAAGTATCCTTTTTAATTTTTTTTCTTTTAATTAATTAATTTTTTTATTGTACTTCAGGTGAAGGTTTACAGAACAAATAGTTTCTCATGAAACGGTAGTACACATATTGTTTTATGACATTGGTTAACAACCCCACGACATGTCAACCCTCTCCCTTCTTGACCTTTTTTTTTTTTGGTGAAAATATACATGGCCAATGATACACCATTTCAAAAATTTCTACACGCACAGTTCAGTGACATCGACTACGCTCTTCCAGTTGTGCTGCTATTCTGACTTTAGATGAAGGTTTACAGAACAAAATAGTTTCACATTAAACTGTTAGTACACATGTTGCCCTATGACAATGGTTAACAACCTCACAACACATCAACACTATCCTTACTCAACCTTGGGTTCCCTATCATCAGCTTTCCTGTCCCCTTCTGCGTTTTAGCCCTTGTCCCTGGACTGCTGTGCCTCATTAGTCCCATTTGGTTTTATGGGGCCGTCCACTCCCCGGCTGAATGGTGAACCTCGGAAGTGACTTCACCACTGAGCTAAAAGGGTGTCGGGGGGCCATACTCTCGGGGTTTCTCCATTCTCCTTTAGGGCAGTAAATCTGGTTTTTTTTTTTGTGAGTTAGAATTTTGGTCTACATCCTTCTCCAGCTCTGTCCAGAACCCTCTGTTGTGATCCTGGTCAGAGCAGTCAGTGGTGGTAGCCGGGCACCATCTAGCTGTACTGGACTCAGTCTGGTGGAGGCTGTGGTAGCTGTGGTCCACTAGTCCTTCGGACTGATCTTTCCCTTGTATCCTGTTCTCTTTACTCTCCCTTGCTCCCGAAGGGGTGAGACCAGTGGAGTATCTTAGATGGCAGCTCACAGGCTTTTAAGACCCCAGACGGTACTCACCAACGTAGAATGTAGAACATTGCTTTTATAAACTGTGTTATGCCAACTGGGCTAGATGTTCTCCGAGAGCATGGTCCCCACAGCCCTCTGCCCAGCAAATCAGTCCCTCAGGGAGTTTGGATGTGTCTATGGAGCTTCCTCCTTTTTAATTTTAATAGCAATTACTTTTACCACACTTTGCTCTTCTTTGCTTGCTAGTATAGTTAAATTTTCCAGGGAGCGCCTGGTGGATTTGAACTGCTGACCTTTTGGTTAGCAGCTGTAGCTGCACTTCTTGGAAACCCTGTGGGGCAGTCCTCCTCTGTCCTGTAGGTCGCTATGAGTTGGAATCGTCTCAGTGGCAACAGGTATAGTTAAATTTTAAAATAATTTTAGTAATATGTTTTATGTAACCAAACATACCCAAAATACTTTTTTTTTCCCCATACGGAAGCTTCAAAATCTGGTGTATATTTTATACTTACATCACATCTCTACTTGGATTAGTCACATTTCGAGTGTTCACTAGGGGCTACTGTATTGGACAGTGCAGTTCTAGAGTATTGTGGAGATCTTTTTAATAGATTCGTTAATTATATTCACCTACAGATACTAGGAATTCACAGAATTGCATTTTGGTTAACAAATTACTAAAATAACATGTTACTCTGTATCAAGAGACTCTTTCTTTGTATCAGTCACAGTTCTGTAGAGAGGCAGAACCCACACCAATTATTTGAATAGAGAATATTTAATAGAATCGTTAACTAGATATAAAGTTGTTAACTAGGTAACAGAAAGGATAAAAATAAAACTCTAAAGTATTATGGACATAGACACTGCAGGAAGCCACTACCAACCCGAGGACTCAGGGCAAAAAGGAAAAACGTAGAGATTTAGAGGAAGGGCCCTATAGAACTGAAACTCAGACCTCTGAAGAGAAGGCATTGCATCACTGGTGCTGGTATCTGAGCTCCAAAGAAGGGATCCCATGGGCCTGGGACCCAGACCTGTGCCTCTGCAGAGGGTCCTGGCCTGCTGGTGCTGGTGTTTCTGAGTGGGGCATGATGAAGCTAGTTCTGCAAGTGTTGGAAAAACTGCAAACTGGATTCATACAGCCTGCTGCTTTGGGAAGGTTCTGCTGCTTTTGTGACGAAGAAGCTCTTGCTGGGATAACGCTCTTAGGAAGCCCAAAGACTAGGCAGGAAGGCACAAGTTTCTTCTTCCTCCCCTATCCTTGTAGCCCCCTCTTGGCAGAGCCTTACAGGAAGCCAGCTGGCAAGGCAGAAATGCGTTTGGCAGAGTCCCAGCTCCAGCATCACAAAACAGAGCATTATAGCGGGGTGGGTTTGGAGCTGAAGGGCAGTAACTTAATAACTGCCACATTTATTCCAGCAGAGTGCTAAGAAATATGGTATAGCAATATGTTTTCTCAGAATCTATTTTGCAGTCAGTGTTCATGTGGTTTTAGTAGAATACCTGCATGTTGTTAAGTAATCCAAATATATTTTGTAAAACGTGAAATTGTATTAAAATTTTATTAAGATTCACAAGTGTTCTTTGCAGTCTCAGTCTACTGTATTCATATCTTGAGTTTGGATAGTAAGAGTCTGAATAGTGAAGGACACCAGGGGTCATCCACATCTGTTTAATTTCTGAGTTTTGGATAGCAAAGCGAGAGTTCAGATAGTGATCAGTACGGTTTCTATCAAACAGTTTAATCTTAAAAATTCAGCTGAATCTGTTTGGTTCCTGAGTTTAGATAAGGTGGATTTGAATATTGAGGGATACCTGTATTTTATTTTCAAGTACAGATTCAGTCACAGCAAAACTTAATGAAAAGACCAAAGCTTTCCTTGAACATTTGCTTTATGTAGACAAGTAAATACATATATACAACACACTTCTTTCACATATTGTGGCAATATGCTATTTTTATAATTTGGTTAGGTTAAAACAAAATAAATTTGATGTTTTTTTGAGGCTTGTTAAGATGGGACCCTTCCTGCATTTTAGAATTGTCTAACATTTATTGGAGGATTGAGTCTATGGTTCACACATGTATACAATTTAGGACACTGGATTATCAGGTAGTTTGAAGGACTTTGTGATGACATTCACCACCTTCTACCTGAGATCTCTTCTTCTTGCTACCTTTTTGTGTTTTCATCCCTTTATCTCACTCTTTTTCCTTTTTGTTTCTCCCTTATTGTTATTGTTGTTGTTAGGTGCTGTCGAATTGGTCCCTACTCATAGTGACCCTATGTACAACAGAACGAAACACTGCCCGGTCCTGCACCATCCTCACAGTTGTTGCTATGTTTAAGCCTATTGTTGCAGCCACTGCCAGTCCATCTCATTGAGGGTCTTCCTCTTTTTTACTGACCTCTACTTTACCAAGCATGATGTCCTTCTCCAGGGATTGGTCTCTCCTGATAACATGTCCAAAGTACGTGAGGTGAAATCTTGCCATCCTCTTCTAAGGAGCATTGTGGCTGTACTTCTTCCAAGACAGATTTGTTCTTTCTTCTGGCAGTCCGTGGTATATTCAGTATTCTTTGCCAACACCCTAATTCAGAGGCATTAATTCTTCTTTGATCTCCCTTATTCATTGTCCAGCTTTCTCATGCATATCAGGTGATAGAATTATTGATCCAATCTGTCTGTTTAGGATATGCTAGGGAATATGAGATCTCCATGAGTAGGGAACAGGTAGGGATATTTTAGTGCCAGGGGTTTGTTTCCTCATTTCCTTTCTCTTGATATAGATGACCTTGCTGCTGTTTAGAACCACCATTAGAGGGTAGAGTTATTTCAAGGCTTTTTGCTGCCTTGTTTCTAGCAATAAGCTTGGTACTGATAAGGCACCCCTGGTATATAGTATCATGTGATCTTGGGCAAGTTATTCACTTTTCCTAATTTTGCTTCCTAGTTTATCAAATAGCATTGTTAATGCTTACCTCACTAGTCTGTTAGGATTCATAGGATTATATGTATATGTGTGTGTATGTATCTATATATATGACATCTAGAGGGAACAGAAGGAGTCCTGGTGGTGCAGTTATTAAGCGCTAGGCGCTGCTAACCAAAAGATTGGCGGTTCCAACTCACTAGCTACTCCGTGGCAGAAAGATGTGGCAGTCTGCTTCCGTAAAGATTTACGGCCTTGGAAACCCTATGGGGCAGTTCTGCTCTGTCCTGTAGGTTTGCTATGAGTCGGAATCAACTCGATGGCAGTGGGGTTTTTTTTGGGTAGAGGGGACAGTAATGGTTCACTGGTAGAATTCTTGCCTTCATTGGGGTAGACCGGGTTTGATTCCTGGCCAGTGCACCTCAAGTGCAGCCACCACCCATCTGTTGGTGGAGGCTTGCATGTTGCTGTGATGCTGAACAGATATCATCTCAGTGGAGTTTTCAGACTAAGACAGACTAGAAAGAAAGTCCTCATGATCTACTTCTAAAAAATCAGTCAGTGAAAAAACCCTATGGATCACAGTGGTCTGATCCCATTGTGCATGGGGTTGCCATGAGTTGTGGGCTGACTTGAGACGGCTAACAGTAACAGATAAGCTATAAGAGAACCCAAGATCTCTGTATATAAGGCACCTAGCATATTTTTTCATCTTTTTTGTTTTCCAGTAGTAGAAAGCAAAAGGGATCATACTTTTTAGAATGAGAATGGGACAGATGAGTATTTTGTTATCAGTACAAGATATAGAAGAGGATCTCTCTTTCCTCTTCTTTCTATTTCCTCTTCACTCTAAACTATTAGATTCCAGAGTATCTATCAATAATATTTAGATTTACAAATGGCCTTCAGGCTGAGGATGTTGTTGACATTTAATATGCTTATAATATGTAATATATGCAACATATTGTATATACATACGCGTGTCTATATGTAATTAATATGTAGTATATGTATTTAATATGTAGCATTATAATTAATATAGTTTTATGCTTTTAGGTTTGTCCCACACAATGGCAGAAATAGCCTTTGCATTATTATACCATAGTTTATCATTATTATTATATTCATCATCATCATCATCAAACTTTTTCTGGAATCAGAAAACTTTTAATTTGTATGTTTAGATATAGCATGTTCCAATTAGATGATAAATAATGAGAAAACCCTTTTACTTTAGAACATTACAGAAACTTTACCTAAAAAGTATTTTGAACTTTCCTGACTTACCTTTTAGAGTTGCACTATCCAACGTAGAATCTACTAGCCTCATCTGGCAATTTAAATTTAAATTAATTGAAAATAAATCACTTTAAAAAATTCAGCATCTCGGTTACACTAGCCACATTTTAAGTGTCCAATAGCCACACATGTGGCTGTCATATTGGACATCACAGATACAGAAATTCCATTGTTGCAGAGAGTTCTTTTGGACAGCACTGGTCTCGATCATCCTAAATCTGATTCAGTCTTTGAGATGTCATAATTCCCTAGACTGTCCATCTGTGAACATGAGGTGTTGCATAACATTGACTATTTATTGACTTAAGGACATCTTATAAAATTTGCTTTTGTGACCGAATATTGACTTTAATGCTTAGCATTTATGGTGTTCTTACTACTAGAACAGGCCATTATTTAAGCACTTTTAAGTGTATTAATTAAATTCCCCTAACAGCTCTATGAGATGAGTAACAAACACCATTATCCTAAATCACAAATGAAAAAACTGAAGTAAAGTTAAGCAAGTCAAGGACACACAGCAAATGAGTGACAGCTGGTGTCCATATGTAGGTCTTGCTCCAGAGCGTGCTAAACTCTGCTGCCTCTTGGCTGTCAGTATTTATTACAATTTGAAGCTTTTACCTAAATAAGGGTCGCTGTTATGGATTGAATTGGGTTCCCCCAAAATATGTGTTGGGATCCTAACGTCTGTATTTTTGGATGTAATCCTGTTTGGGAATAAAATTGTCTTTGTTATGTTAATGAACCATATCAGTGTAGGTTGTGTCCTAAACCTAATCATTTCTGAGTGATATAAACAGCAGCACACACACAGAGACAAGCATGCACAAATAGGGGAAGATAGATGCCGTGTGAGGATTGCCAAGGAAACGCGGAACTCCAGGAGACAAGGATCTTCCTCCAGAGAGAGAAAACCTAACCTTGGATCTGGCACCTTGAATTTGGACTTCTAGCCTCCTAGACTTGAGAGAATAAATTTTTTTTTGTTAAAGCCATCCACTTGGTGGTATTTCTGTTATAGCAGCATTAGATAAGAAAGGCAGAATTTGATACTGGAAGAGTAGGGTGCTGCTCTAACAGATACCTACAATGTGGAAGCAGTTTTGAAACTGTGAATGGATAGAGGCTGGAAGAGTTTTAAGATTGCCTTGAAGAGACTGTTGGTGGAATTTTGGTTATCAAAGACAATTCTGGTGAGGACTCGGAAGTGAGGAGAGCTGTTACACTGGAGGCAGCGCAGACAGCAAGAAGCAGCAGCAGAGAAACAGCGGCGGCCGCAGAACAGAGACCAGTGTGAGACAGCTTTGGAGCTGACCCACCAAGTGAAGAGAGCTGAGTGCCTTTGCGCAAGAGGCCTCCTGGCAGTCAGGTGCCTCTGGGAACTTAGTGGTAGAGCTAGGCTTGCCGACCCATGAAGCAGGAGAGCTAGGTGTATGGTATGAAGTAAGAGATGTTGTTAAATTTTTGCCATACAGAAGTATGCAGTTGTTTTAGCATTACTTTTTGAAGTCTTTCTTTTCCTCATTGATTGGCATTGTCACTTTCGTTGAAAATCACTTGACCAATATATGTGTGGGTCTATTTCTGGGTTATCTTATGTTGATTTATATACCCATTTTTTCACCAGTATCACTCTGTCTTGATTACAGAGTTTTTTGTTCTTTGAACATTTTATTGTGCTTTAGGTGAAAGTTTACATAGTAAATTAGTTCCCATTCAATAATTCATACACAAATTGTTCTTTGACTTTGGTTGCAATCCCGACAATGTGTCAGCACTCTTCCCTTTTCCATCCTGGGTTCCCTGTTTCCGTTCATCCCATTTCCCTACCCCTTCCTGCCTTCTCATCTTTCCTATTGGGCAAATGCTGCCCTTTGGACCTCATATAGTTAGTTGGTTGTTCTAAGGATCACATTCTTCGCGGGTGTTACTGTTTACTTTATAGGCCTGTCTATTATTTGGCTGAAAGGTGATCTCTGGGAATGGCTTCAGTTCCACATCAGAGGGATGTCTTAAGACTGTAGTTTCAGTGGTTCCTCTGGTCCCTATCAGACCCCAGTGAGTCTGGTCTTTTTTATGAATTTGAATTTTGTTCTACATTTTTTTCCCAGTCTAACTGGGACCTTCTGTTGTGTTCCTGGTCAGAGCAGTTGGTATTAGTAGCTGGGCACCATCTAGTTCTTCTGGTCTCAGGCTAGTGGAGGCTGTGGTTTATGGGGGCCTTTAGTCATTTTGACTAATTGCCTTCTTGAGTCTTTGGTTTTCTTCATTCTCCTTGTTCCAGACCAGAGAGACAAAGAATTGTATCTTAGATGGCTACTCACAAGCTTTTAAGACTCCAGGCACCATTTACCACAGTAGGATGTAGAACATTATCTTTATGAACTCTCTTATGCTGGTTGACCTAGATGTCCCCCGAGATTATGGTCCTTAGCCTTCAATCCCAGTATCTCAGTCCTGCGAGGTGTTGAGTGTTACTTGTTTTATCGTAAGTTTTGAAATCTGGTAGTTTAAGTACTCTGTGCTTTTCAAATTGAGAAAAGAACCTGATATCCTATATCTGCTTAGTGGTAGGTAGAAAGCTGGGGTAAAGACAAACTTGTAGATTTATAAATTACCAAATAAATTTTTGAAAATGGTAAATAACTATGGCTTTCTCGAGCATGTGGGAGTAGATGAATAGTTTTGTCAAGTAAAGATTGTGAAGTTTTAAGGAAGAAGTTGCTATGCTTGATGAAAAGGAAGAGATATAGATAGGAAAGTTGAGAAGCTTTGAAATGATGGTGGTAAGAAACAAAGAATATAAACCTAAAATTCAGTGTCATTAGAAGCCAGTAGAATGTACAAGGTAAGTCTCTAGACAGAGAGATCCCCAGAGACTAACAATTTAACAGATGGATGAGTTTGAACTGTAGCATCTTTGCAGATTGATTATTAAAACCCATCTATTGCCATCAAGTTGATTCTGACTCATAGTGATTTTAATAGTACAGAGTAACACTGCCCCAATAGGGTTTCCAAGGCTGTAATCTTTACTGAAGCAGACTGCCACATCTTTCTTCTGCAGAGGAGCTGGTGGGTTCAAACTGACAACCTTTGGGTTAGTAGCCAAGTTCGTAACCACTGCACCACCAGGGCTCCTTATGGTTGATTATTGGTAGACATTTAAAGCCCCAAACAGCACTGGGATTTCTATGGAAGTTAATCCTCTGGAATAATAATGATAATATCATGAAATTATAATAATAATAGTGTTGATGGATATGTAAATTGTAATGATTGATGTGCTTTTAGAACAGAAAAACCAAAAACCAAATCCGTTGCTGTACAGTTGATTCCGACTCGTGCGACCCTGTAGGACAGAGGAGAACTGCCCCATGGGGTTTCCAAGGAGTGGCTGGTGGATTCGAACTGCCAACCTTTTGGTTAGCAGCCAAATGCTTAACCACTGTGCCACCAGAGCCCCTTCAGAACAGAAAGTCTGTTTATTTAGAGTTTAACTAATATGTGACTAGTGGCAAAATTTCTAGTTTATTAGGATTCTAGCTTAACTAGCTCATTCCCACTTATGTCTGTGTCTTTGACTAGTATAGTTATCTAATATTTTTCTCCTTCAGTGACTATTGTTTTAAAGTTCAAAATTGACTGTGTCTCCCCCACCTGGTTCCCTCTACCCACCCCTTTTAATATTTGGTGCATTTCTTATAAAGTGATTTTGTAATAGACTCAATTTTTGTTTTAACCTAGCCATACTTGAAATTGTAGGAAGAAATCTAAAAGTAGATATTAGAATGCATTTATGATCCCTTGAGAAAAAACTCCAACTCAGGTAATGTATAAATATTATAGACATTCCATACTGTTAAGCAAACAGCTGTGTCTTAGATTGTCTATCTAAGAAGACTAACAGATACTTTAGAGATTGTTTTGCAGCGTTGTTCGAGTTTTCTATGCCTTTGTGCCTTGCGGAAAGGCTGACATTGTCTACTTGTCACCAGGGAAACTTAAATGTAGGCAAAGATTTTTTTTTAATCCATAAACTGTAACTGAACTCAACTACTTTGTTACACTCTGGGCACTGTAGAAGCTTTGTTGACAAAGGAGAAAACAAGCAAGCATATCTTTTTAAAGAGTTTCTAGCAGAGTATAATAATAAACTCAAAAAACCAAACTTGTTGCCGTCCAGTTGATTCCGACTCATAGCGACCCCAGTTTTCATTTATTGAATGCCTACTATATGCCAAGCGTTTACTGTGTACTAGGTGACTCACATGAATTTTGTCATTTACTCCTCAAAACAACTTTTTGAGGCTCAGAGGTTTGTTTAACATGGCCAAGAATGCACAGTGGCAGAATAAGAATTCAAGCCTAGATATCTGAGTGACTTCAAAGCCCTTACTCTTTTTTTTAAAATTTATTTAATTTTTATTTATTTACGGTTTTTTTTTTTTTTTATGCTTTAGATAAAACTTTACAGAGCAAATTAGTTTCTCATTAAACAATTAATACACATACTGTTTTGTGACATTGGTTGCCAACCCTGTGACGTGTCAACACTCTCCCCTTCTTGATCTTGGGTTCCCCATTTCCAGTTGTCTAGCTTTCCTGTCCCCTCCTGCCTTCTCGTCCTTGCCCTTGGGCTGGTGTGCCCATTTAGTCTTCTATATGTGGTTGAACTACATGTGTTATTGTTTGTTTTATGGGCCTGTCTAATCTTTGGCTGAAGGGTGAACCTCAGGAGTGACTTCAGTGCTGAGTTAAAGGGGTGTTGGGAGCCATACTCTTGAGGTTTATCAAGTCTCTGTCAGACTAGTAAGTCTGGTCTTTTTTTATGAGTTAGAATTTTGCACTACATTTTTCTCCAGCTCTGTCCAGGACCCTCCATTGTGATCCCTGTCAGAAAAGTTGGTGGTGGTAGCCGGGCACCATCTAGTTGTGCTGGATTCAGTCTGGTTGAGGCTGTGGTGGTTGTGGTCTGTTAGTCCGTTCAAAGCCCTTATTCTTTATATAAGACATAGTGATCTTCAGTCTTTGAGAACGAATTTACAATAAGATCATTCTTAAACTTTTTGGTCTCTTAAACATTTAGAACCTAAAGAGCTTGTTTATGGGGTTATTATGTGAGTTATGTCTATCTACATATTTTATTTGAAATTAAAACTAAGAAAAAATTAAAATATTTATCAATTCACATAAAAATAAAAATAAACCTATTATATTATTTTTAATAATATGTTTTATGAAAAATATTTTCTTAAACGAAAAATTTAGTGACAAAATTGACATCACTTTATGTTTTTGTAAATCTTTTTTTCTTAATAATATTTTGTTGTGTTTTAGGTGAAAGTTTACATAGCAAATTAGGTTTCCATTTAACAATTTTTTATATAAATTATTCCGTGACATTGGTTACAGTTTTCACAATGTGTCAACGTTCTCATTGTTTCCATTCTGTTTGTTCTGTTTCCATTGATCTAGCTTCCCTTCCCCTCCTTGCCCTCTCATCTTTGCTTTTGGGTAAACATTGACCGTTTGGTCTCATACAGTTGATTGTTTAAGGGAGTACATCACTCATGGGTAAGATTGTTTATTTTATAAGCCAGCCTCTTATTTGGCTCAAAAAATAGGTGATGTCCAGAAATAGCTTCAGTTCCAAGTTCAAAGGGTATCTTAGGGTGGTAGTCTCAGGGGTTCTTCTGGTGTAAATCTTTTTAATATCTGGCTAGATAGAAAACAGCTAGATTCTCGTATCTGCTTCTGTATTCAATCTCCTGTGATATCACACGTCAGATAGAATCTGAAAAGTTCCACTGTACACTCGTGAGAAGATGAGAGTGAAAAAAGGCAAATAAAATCTTATTATGAAAATAGTTTTGACCCTTCAGATCCCTGAAAGGGTCCCTGGACTACTTTGAGAATTGCTGAACCATAGACATCATGTGTATCAGCTTAAGCTGTTTCTTTAGCATTTCCTGTGAATCATACTTAACACTAAAAGATAAGACAAGGATCGCTTTCGTGATGTTAACTCTCTGACAGCATTGATGCTGTATTTCTTAGTATAATGCAATGGAAGCAGAATGTGTGGAGATAAAATTGATAGTAGGATACCCAGTAAATGTTTTATGGTGAACTGAAATAGTATAGCTACAAACAGAGAGGTCAGGATAAACGCTTTAATGAAACAAAATAAACCAGTGGGCACATGTTCCTGGGAGGACTTTTTTTTTTTTTTAAGCTAAGTATAACAAACAAACAAAATCATACCAGACCCATTGTCTTTGAGTCAATTCCGACTCTTAATAACCTAGTAGCACAGAGTAGACCTGCCCCACAGGGTTTCCAAGGTTTCAATCTTTACGGAAGCAGACTGCCATATTTTTCTCTGGTGGAGCCAGTTGGTGGGTTCTAACTGCTCACCTTTTGATTAGCCGCCTAGTGCTTAACCACTGTGCCACCAGGGCTCCGTAAGCTCAGTATAAGAAGTATTAATAGCAGATTTTGCTGAGTTTTTAAATAACAGTGCAAGGATAGTTTTGAGTGTTCTTGTGTGAAAGGGACTGGTGTATACTAGTCTTTACAGCCAGGGACTGGTGTATACTAGTCTTTACAGCCACTCAGAGGCATAGAGATTCCTGTAGGTAGTGTGACATTTAAATGCAAAGTACAGTATTTACGTACAGAATGTAGTTCAGTGGGTTAATGCCCAAGGTAGGATGTTAGTTTTTTCTCCCTAAACCATAACCTGTTGTTGTAGAGTCGATTCTGACTCATGGTGACCTCACGTTTGGCCGAGTAGAACTGCGCTCTGTAGGATTTTCAAGGCTGTGAACTTTCAGAAGATTGCCAGGTTTTTCTTCTAAGGTACCTCTGGGTGGGTTTGAACCACCAATCTTTAGGTTGGTAGTCGAACACTTAACTGTGCCACCTGGGACTCCCCCCCAAACTATAGGGTAAAATATTTTAAAGATGGAAATCATACATGCAGCCTAAAAATATCTTTTGATCTTATGATTTCTATTAGAGTTTTGGGAGTGTGGCCTGAACGAATTAGAATATAGTTTTATGAATATAAGATTCTATGTTTGTAATTTGGAGAGGATCTAGAGAATAACAATCAGTGTATTATGGTTTTTAATGGATTTTGTATGAAAATTTGGAGAAATTCTGGACTTTCAACTTAGACAAGAAGGGATCCAAATGGTGCTAATACTGTAAAATATGTGAAGAGTTGTCATGAGAGGATCTCTGTTTAGTTCTCATTTTCCAAGATAGAATTTTAAGTTATTTTTCTCCCTGTAGCATGAGAGATAGATTATCTTGTTAAAACTTTTTTTTTTCCTTGGGGGAGGGAGGGTCCCACAACACAGTGAATTGCATACCCTAGAACAGACTGAATAATTTGTGACTTTTTCTTCCTTTGGAGATCTTAAAGAATATTGTTGGTCTCCAAAATAGATAATACCAGGGTTTTCCAAAATGACCTCATGAGGTTCTTTTTCACCTTTGGTTTTATGATAAGTAGCTCTGAAATCACAATCATGTTTACAAATGGCAGTTGTTTCTCTAAATCCCCGAATTAATTTTTTGCATAAGCCCTATTGTGAAGATTCTTTGCATTTTAGGGGTGAAAGAAAAAAATTATGAAAGTCAGGAAGAGTTTTGAAGAGTGACCTTCTACTCTTTGTTGATTCCCTATCCCAAATTATTTGGCTTATTTTCTCTTTAAATGGTCAATACATAGGACTCAGTTATTTATAAAGACTCAGTATTTATACCTTAGTGGAGATTAGTTTAATGCTGTGTATTTTCCAGCTGCTTTGAAAAGATTGGCATTCTACTGGAGAGGAACAGCAAGTAATTTTGGAGCTTGTAACAGGGTTGGGGGCCAATATTGGAGGCTTAGGACAGTGTGAGAGGGGAATAGAAAGGAACTGAAGGTAATTAGAAGTTACCAGATACAAATTATATTGAAATTTTGTCAGGAATAAGGAGGCCCTACACCAGAAAAATAGAGAAACTTATTTTTTTCTCTTCCTTGTTACACCTTTGTCTCTCTGCTACTGGATGCTCAGCTGGGGCTTTTATACTCATAAAACTATGGATTTAGAACTCCTTTATGGAATAAGTAGGATTTTGTTGGCTGCTTCGGGAATCATCATAAAATCCTGTTTCTCTGGGAAAAGTGTGTTCTCAATTCTCATATGTAATCTACAAACAAAAATTTAACACACAGTGCTTTCTGGGTAAATTTTTTAAGGTGAACGAGGGGGCTAATTTCCACTGTTGTTGTTGTTGGGTGCCATCAAGTCGGTTCCGACTCATAGCGACCCTATGTACAACAGAATGCAAACTACCCAGTCTTGTGCCATGCCCACAATCACTGTTATGCTTGAGCCCATTGTTGCAGCCACTGTGTCAGTCCACCTCGTTGAGGGTCTTCCTCTTTTTTGCTAACCCTCTCCCAGGCATGATGTTCTTTTCCAGGGACTGATCCTTCTTGACAGCTCATTTCCATTAAGATTGCTAAATAATGATTATGTTATTTAGGTTATGTAAGTCTAAAAGCACTGAGTAAGAGTGACAACCATTTAAAATTTAGAAAATCCTGAAGAGTGTGAATTTGATAATAATAATATTTGTTGTTGTTAGCTGTTATTGAGTTGATCCCTGACTCATAATGACCCCATGCATAATGGAATGAAACACTGCCTGGTCATGTGCCATCCCCATGATCGGTTGCAAATGGGACCGTTATGATCCATTGGCTGATTTTTAGAAGTAGATCACCAGGGCTTGCTTCTTTGTTTTAGTCTGGAAGTTCCAATGAAACCTGTTCAGTATCAGCAACACACAAGCCTCCACTAACAGACGGGTGATGGCAGTGCATGAGGTGCATCGGCTGGGAATGGAAGCCAGGTCTACCACTGAATCACCAGTAACCTCAGTAATAATATCAATAGCTAATATTTACTGAGTGCTACTATGTATGTAACCAAAAGGGAAGAACACGCTTGGCATTTCTCAAGCTGAAAGAACTGAAGAAAAAATTCAGACCTCGAGTTGGAATATTGAAGGATTCCATGAGGGAAAATGCAGGAATCATCAAAAGAAGATGGAAGGAATACACAGATCACTGTACCAAAAAGAACTGGTTGACCTTCAACTATTTCAGGAGGTAGCATATGATCAAGAACTGATGGTATTGAAGAAATCCAGGCTGCATTGAAGGGAATGATGAAAAACAAGGCTCCAGGAATTGACGGAATACCAATTGAGATGTGTCAACAAATGGATGTAGTGCTAGAGGTGCTCACTCATCTGTGTCAAGAAATTTGGAAGATAGCTTCCTGCCAACAGACTGGGAGAGATCCATATCTGTGCCCATTCCAAAGAAAGGTGATCCAACAGAATGCGGAAATTATCGAACAATAACGTTAATATTACATGCAAGTAAAATTTTGCTGAAGGTCATTCAAAAGTGATTACAGTAGTACATTGATAGGGAACTGCCAGAAGTTCAAGCTGGGTTCAGAAGAGGACATGGAACAAAGGATATCATTGCTGATATCACATGGATCTTGGCTGAAAGCAGAGAATACCGTGAAGATGTTTATCTGTGTTTTATTGACTATTCAGAGGTGTTTGACTGGTGAATCATAACAAATTATGGATAACATTGTGAAGAATGAGAATTCCAGAACACTTAATTGTCCTCATGAGGAACCTGTGCATAAACCAACAGGCCAAGACGACTGGGAGATACTGTGTGATTTAAAGTCAGGAAAGGTGTACTTCAGAGTTGTATCCTTTCACCATACTTAATCTGTGTACTAAAGAAATAATCTGAGACACTGGACTGTACGAAGAAGAACTCGACATCAGGGTTGGAGGAAGACTGATTAACAACCTGTGTCATGCTGATGACGCAGCCTTGCTTGCTGAAAGTGAAGAGGACTTGAAGCACTTACTGATGATCAAAGACCACAGCCTTCAGTATGGATTACACCCCATCCTAAAGAAAATAAAAACCCTTACAACTGGACCAATAAGCAACATCATGATAAACGGAGAAAAGATTGAAGTTTTCAAGGATTTCGTTTTACTTGGATCCACAATCAGTGCCCATGGAAGCAGCAGTCAAGAAATCAAACGACATATTGCATTGGACAAATCTTCTGCAAAAGACCTCTTTAAAGTGTTCAAAGGCAAAGATATCACTTTGAGGGCTAAGGTGCACCTAAGCCAAGCCATGGTATTTTCAGTCACATCATATGCAAGTGAAAGGTGGACAGTGAATAAGGAAGACCGAAGAAGAATTGACGCCTTTGAATTGTGGTGTTGGTGAAGAATATTGAATATATTATGGACTGCCAGAAGAATGAACAAATCTGTCTTGGAAGAAGTACATCCAAAATGCTCCTTCGAAGCAAATACGGCGAGACTTAGTCTCACATGCTTTGGACATGTTATCAAGAGGGACCAGTCCCTGGAGAAGGACATTATGCTTGGCAAAGTAGAGGGTCAGTGAAAGAGAGGAAGACCCTCAATATGATGGATTTACACAGTGGCTGCAACGATGGGCTCAAGCATAGAAACGATTGTGAGGATGGTGCAGGACTAGGCAGTGTTTCTGTTTTACATAGGGTCGCTATGAGTCGGAAGCGACTCCATGGCCCCTGGCAACAACTGTATATCAGAAATGCTCTAAGTAATTTATGAGTATTAACTCATTTAATCCTTACATGGTCAGTATTTTTATCGTCATTTTACAGATGAGGAAATTGAGGCATAAAGAGATTAATTTATCGGCTCAAGGTTACATAGCTAAAAGTGGAAGAGTTTGGATTCTAATCCAGGCAGTCTTGCTCTGGGGCCTGTGTTCTTAATCACCTTTTTTGATTTAGGACATTGACTGTGTTATTTTGATGATATTGGAGTGAGAATAGAAACTTTGATTTTGCTGGTATATGATAACTAATTTTGGAAAAAGCAATTGCAGCTAATTTTGCTTGAGAATAGCTTGAATTATTACTTCATTTACAAATTTTTAGTATTTTTTCTTCTTCTTTTTTTTGACATTACATGGTAACAATGTAAAGTCAGCTTGTAGTGTTTTATTTCTTTTTAGGTTTCTGCCACAATCTGCCCCTTTGGGTACTCAAACATCCACATGCACTCTTCTTCCTATTTATAGAACTAACTCGCCTCTTTTCCAAGTGAGACAATGCAGTTTTCACCTAGTTACTGTATCTAGCTGAAATTTCAAAAGATCTCTGAATGTAGTCCTTTTCATTGGATCCCAGAGTGGCTTCTTGTGGTTTGAAGTCCTATAAACCAAAGATGAGTTATTTGCACTCTACACATCTAATATACATTGGTGGAGAAGGAATAGGATAACAGCAATAAAAGCCATCCTTCAAGAAAGGGGATAGTGGGAAACACTCAGTAGTCCATACTGATTATAAAACCTGATGAGTAGGAGTGGCAGAGAATCTCTGACAGTGTAATAAATTCCTTGATTAGCCCATCTGTCAATCCCTAGTTCTGCTATTCGGAGGGACCTCCATTGTCCCATATGGCCTCTGGCATGGCCCTTTGAGAGGTCTTCCCTTGTCCACTACCCTTAATGGCCACATATGAGATGGGTATTGGTGAAGATACCCTTTCTGGGAAATGCACAGCTTTTATAGCTCACTTCTTGTTGATGAACTTTAGGATTATTTTAGACATTTAAAGGCTTGCAGTCAAGACTCTCATTCCACCCCACCTACCCATACAGTTATCTTAAAAACTGAGTATGTTTCTAGACTTTTTGCTTCTTTAAGTAATATAGCCAAAGGACTTGTTAAGGTAGAATTACTGGTCATTTACTTGCTACACTTTGTGCTCTGCTTATCCCAGGGATTTCTAACCTTTTTTTTTTTTTTTTAAATTCCATAGATCCTTTTAACAATCTGGTGAAGCCTGTGGACTGTTCTCAGAATAGTATTTTAAAGTTCATAAAGTAAAATGCTTAGGATTACAAAAGAAGCCAATAAGAGATCTAGTGGCAAGTCTAATAAACTATAATTTTAAAGTAGTTGATGAGTTTAAATACAATTTTGAGATATTTGCAACATTAGTCGTGTGATGAATATATCTGTAACTTTTATTGGTGACAAAGTTACAGGTACTGTTAATGCTACTGTGATTTGTTGTCTACTTTTATAATTAAAGGAAATGCTAAATTTCAGTTATAAGTTAGTGAAAGTAAAGAATATCTTTTCCCTCATCCAAGTTCATTGACTCCTTTTAGCTCCTGAGTGAATGGTGACTTCTCTGAGACTATTTGAAAACAGTAGTCTTGAGTGGAAAGGCAACATTCTCTTCGTGTAGCAAGGAACCAGTCTTCTCTACTGGTAAGGCTACAGTTTTGTAGTTACCACTCAACTGCGTTTGTTTGGTCTTCAGAAGCAGTTGGTGTTGTTTTCAAACTTGAAAGCCTTCAAATTATAGGAATCTTAGCTTAAATTGCAGGCCATAGGCAGTGGATACTTCCCATAACAAATCTATATTTTCTCCATCTCTGCTTGCAATTCCAATAGAGGTTTATTTCTCTCTCAGGACTTTGCTATTGAGGGGCAAGAAGGAGCCGATACATGACAACTCTCTAATTTTGATCTTCTATTTTTTCTTTTTCTACAGCCTCAGTTTGCGTATGGTTTACCTTTCAAATTCTGCAGATGATAGTTCGACCAAATCCTTTGTCACTCTTTAATAAGTGTCATTAGCTTTCCAGCCTGCAGTAGCAGAGTTCTTATTGTTTACCTCATCAACTCATCCTCTAAGCAAATGTCTTAATTTAGATTCTTTTACTTGTATCATGCCCACTTTTACTTCCTAAATTCTGTATTAATTAGGGATTGCATTCACCTGCTATCAGTAGACATAAAAAGTCTGGAAGGTTGGCAGCTGGGGGTTGGATGGCAGCGTCATAAACTGATCAGGGACCTAATTTCCTTCTGTCTGCTACATCCTCCATGTGTGGCTTCCAGTCTCAAGATCATTTCGTGATCCAGCATGACTGCTGGAGCAAAAGCTGTTGTGTCCACATTTCCAGAGAGCAGGAAGGGCAAAAGACACAATGCCTTCTTGAATAAAATTGGGGTTGTATTTAATAGGTAACAATTAGTGGTCTCTGCCATTCACCCTACTTCTGGTTGCTTTGGGTGCTAAGACATTGTAACAGGACTGATAGCACTAATATTTACCCACTAAGATGCATGTGGAGTCCTGGTGGTCCAGCGGCTAAGAGATTGGCTGCTAACAGAAAGGTTGGCAGTTCGAATCCATGAGCCGCCCCTTGGCAACCCTATGGAGCAGTTCTACTCTGTCTTATAGGGTCTCTGTGAGTCAGAGTTGACTGGTCGGCATTGGGTTTGGTTTAGGGTAAGATGCATGTGATCAGAAGCATCCAGAATCACTGCTGAGGTAATTACTGTGATTTCTTCTGAGTTCTCAGTTGGTCAGTTTTTCACATGCCACCAAGTCTTAAGATGAAATGCTCAAAGTACTAGGAATGAGTACCAGGAATGGAGTGGGAGGATTCAGGAATATCTGGGTCACAACATCATTACCCTCATTGTTCTTATTCCTTTTATTTTCCTTGTTCTCTTCCTCTTACATCCATTTAGGGAGCCAACTCTGTTCATTTTTCCTCTTTTCTGATACTGTTGAAACCTTAAAACTTTCTTAGTAAGCTTTTGCTACTCTCTGGGAGTTAGAGAAGTTGCAGAAGCAGTGTGCTAAAGTAGCTAAAAAGCATATTTGGGATCGTATCAGTGGCTTTGTTTCATAAAGTGGGATTAAAACTCCGTCTTCTAACCCCCATGTCATGACTTAGTTTTGAGTTGTTATATTTTGGCGCTCCTTGCATTTTGATATTCATGCAGAAAAAATTCCTCATGGAACTTCTTTTAAGCAACCTATTACCTTACCTCCCCTAACAGATACCATCGTAGATTAAGAACCTCAAGCATAGGTTCTTCTCTGTAACATTTCTTCTACAAGTAACTCTGTTATTTTTATCTTTGCTTTCATTTTCCTGTTTACTCTGCTATTCCAGTAGCATTGTCTCTGACCCTAAGTAATGCTACCTGTCAAATGGTGCTCTGAGTCATACTGTTTTCCGACTCATAAAGGACTTTGATCCTGTGATTATCCTTATCTCATGTTATTGAGCCCTCTCTTCTTTTGGAGGGGCACACGCACACCTTCATTGGACAGTCACTATTTCAGTCATTTAACCACCACTTATTGAAACTTCCCCCTACTGTGTGCTAGACATTGGCAAGACAGAAAACAAGAAGTTTCTTCTTTCAAGTAACTCACAGTCTAGTAGGAGAGATAGATAATTATAATTCTGTATAAGTCTTAGATAGAGGTATTTATACGTAGTTGTGCAGTGGTTAAAACACTTGACTGCTAACTGAAAGATCGGTGGTTCGAACCCACCACCTGCTCCGCTGGAGAAAGATGTGGCAGTCTGTTTCTGTAAAGATTTATAGCCTTGGAAACCTCATGAGGCAGTTTTAATCTGTCCTTACAGGGTCGCTATGAGTTGGAATCTACTCGATGACAGTGGGTATAGGGGCAGAAAGGAGCCCTGGTGGTACAGTTAAGCACTTGGCTGCTAACCAGAAGGTTGGTAGTTTGAACCTACCCAGTGGCTCTGAGGGAAAAAGACGTGGCAGTCTGCTCCTGTGAAGATTACAGCCTAGAAAACCATTTGGGCAGTTCTGCTCTGTCACATTGGGTCACTATGAGTCGAAAATCGACTCAGTGGCACCTAACAACAACATAGGAGCAGAATCTAATTCAGTTTAGTAGATGGAGGGTGGGAAGTAGAGACTGACCAGGCTTTCTAGAGGGGGAGATTTTTTTTTTAATTGTGCTTTAAGTGAAAATTTACACTTCAAGTCAGTTTCTCATGCAAAAATTTATACACACATTGCTATGTGACCCTACCTGCTCTCCCTATAATGTGACCGCACACTTCTCCTTTCCACCTCATATTTCCCGTGCTGTTCAGCCAGCTCCTGTCCCTTTTTGCCTTCTCATCTCGGCTCTGGACAGGAGCTGCCCCTTTAGTCTCATGTATCTACTTGAGCTAAGAAGCATTCTCTTCATGAGTGTCATTTTATGTCCCATAGTCCAGTCTTATCTTTGAAGAGTTGGCTTTGGGAATGGTTTCAGTTCTGGGCTAATGGAGAGTCCGGGGGCCATGTCTTCCGGGGTCCCCCCAGTCTCAGTCAGACCATTAAGTCTGGTCTTTTTACTAGAATTTAAGTTCCGTACCCCACTTTTCTCCTCCTCTTTCACGTTCCCTGTCAGGGCGGTCATTGGTGGTAGCCAGGCACCATCTAGTTCTTCTGGTCTCAGGCTGATGGAGGCTCTGGTTTATGTGGCCTTTTTTGTCTCTTGAGCTAATAGTTTCCTTGTATCTTTGGTGTTCGTCATTCTCCTTTACTCCATGTGGGTTGGGACCAATTGATATATCTTAGATGGCCGCTTGCTAGCTTTTAAGATCCCAGATGCCACTCGCCAAAGTGGGATGCAGAACATTTTCTTAATAAACTTGGTTATGCCAATTGACCTAGATATCCCCGAAGCCATGGTCCCCAGACCCCTGCCCCTGCTACTCTGTCCCTTGAAGTGTTTGGTTGTACTCAGGAAGTGTCTTAGCTTTTGGTTTAGTTCAGTTGTGCTGACTTGAGGGGGAGATTTTTGACTCAGGTCTTGAAAAAACGGTAAAAGCTAGCCAGGTGGAGTGAGAAGGAAAGGGAATTCCAGATACTTACTCCTTATCCAAATACTGTATTGTTTTTCAGATTACTTGTACCTTGGTATTAGGTATCATAAGAAGTATTATTGCATGGTCACTATCCTCAAAACACTTGAATTCTAATTGGTGGGGGATTGGGTGGTGGGTAGAAAGCTTAGGTATATGGTGTATTTAGGGAATGACAAGGAAAGCAGCATGTTACATGCCAAATTCTGAGGTTACAATTGCTGTAGGAAGTTAGAGAAGGATTGGTAAAAGGCTAATAAAAGCTGAAGTAGTTGAAAATAAGAAATTTAGATTTGGTATAATAGGAGATAGGGAGCCATTGAAAGTTTTGGGGCATAATGATAGGAAACAATGCTTGTAGATTTCTCTTGGAGTGTGTGCATGGACCGGAGGTGGTTGGAGGAGTGGTAAGGAATCAGAGTCCAGGAGGCCAGCTAGGAAGCTGTTGGAATGAGGTGAGGTCATGAGGGCCTGACATTTCTTAACCAGATTTCCATAACCAGATTCCTCAGAGCCTCCCTGCTGTTTTTAAATTTACCAGCATCTGTTCTTTTATACAAGTGGACTTCTGTCATCACCATTCCACTAATAGGTTTCTTTCTAAAGTTACTGGTGATCTGGCTAAATCTAATGTCTTTTGTGTTCTCAACACTTAATGGAGAACCACTGCAGCCACCAGCCTAAGCACCAAGGCACTTTTTTCCTCACTGCCAAGAATGTATAAAATTTAATAAATTGTAAACAAAACAGAAATGCTACTTTTTCAGAGTTTAAATTTAAGAGATGTATTTTATAGTGTATTTAAAGTCTGTTCTAGCATAACTGATGAGTATAAGCACAATAATGAAATAAGAGAGAGGCATGCTGATGACTCATTTCCAGGGACCTTTTCCAGTCTGTTTATATCTTAACTTTCTTCAAGACTCGGAGCTCCGGTGGCACAGTAGTTAAAAGCTTAACTGCTAACCAACAGGTTGGCAGTTCAAATCCACCAGCCACTCCTTGGATACCCTGTGGGGCAGTTCTGCTCTGTCCTGTATGGTCGCTATGAGTTGAAATCGACTTGACGGCAACGGGTTTGGTTTGGTTTTGGCATTCTTCAAGACTCAGCTGAAGTTCTCCTGTCTTTACCTCTCAAGGCTGTAGTGTATGTTGTCGCCTCCCTTTTCCGAACCTTTACAGCATCCAGAGCCCAGCCTTGGACTTTTATTCAGGTCTTTCTTATGTCTGGGAGACAGAGATTTTGTGCTACCTCCTTTGTATATGTATGTATATATATATCTTACCCAAGTATAGTCCTGTACACATGTGTAATTATATATTCTTATAAATTAAATATGTTATAATGTGTATTAAATGCCTACTTATTACATGTTTGCATTACTGAAACTATCATAAAGTCTCAATTGCTGGCACTTGTGGAAGGGAACAGAAGGTAAAGATGATTCTCAATAGGGACATCTGCAATATCAATTATATTCCATTTTGGAATGTGCTTTTTTATATTAACTTTGAAAATGGCATGTGACTGGCTGCTTTGGGAATTTGAACAAAATAAGCTACTCATTGGAGACTTGATTGTGGCAAATAGGATGACAGCATGGAATAATAATAGCCAATGTTTGAATGAAATGTGAATAATAATAGCAGCAACTATCTTTATCACCACCACTACCAGTAGCTAACATTTATTGAATATTTACTATTTGTTGGGTATGGTTTTGAGTACTTTACCTCAGTGAGGTGGGCACTGTTATAATCCTCATTTTACGTATGAAGTATACTACTAAAACTACTGGATTAGGCACCAGGAGATCTGGGTTCTGGTTTCACTCTACTCTTAACTACCTGCATGAATTTCTGCAAGACTTTTAACTTCAGTGGACCACAGTTTTTCATTTTTGGCTTGAAGGGATTAGTCTCTAATCTCTAGGGTGCTTTCTCTATCCTTTTAACATGTGATCTCTAAATTATCCTGTCTCCTTATTCCGCAGTTTGTTATACCTTACTTCATTTTGGGAACAAGCATTTCTAGCTGAGACTGTAGAGGAAGTTAGTAAGTTTTTTTTTTTTAATCTCTGAAGGTGCTGTACAGAGGAATTAAAAGTTCAGGTTTTAGAGCAGTGTATACAGTAGAGATGGAGGGAATTTGAGAAAATGAGAAAAATAAAACTAGAATTTCTGAAAAACAACGTAATAGGATTCTATTTGCTAGCAATGCAGGTAGAATCTAATGGCTGTTTCAATTTATAATTACTGTTGCTTAATCCGGTTTACTTTATTAGTACATATTAGTACCCTCCCAGGATACTCCTAGAGTAATATTGTTAATTAACACTTACTGAATACTTAATTATGTGCATATGTTACCACATTTAATTCTCAAAGTATAGTTTAACTGTTATACTGTTATCCTTTTCATTTTACAGATGAGAAAGTTGGGGTTTAAAGATATTAATTAACATTTTCATAGTCTCTCAACTAGAATACTTCCACTGGTAGAATGAGTACTTGAACTCTGGTTGCCCAGACTCCAAAGCTTATGTTCTTTATTTATCAATTCTACATTGCCTCCCAGAAGTTCAGATCCTAACCACATACCCCAGGCTTGCTTCTTGGCAGCTGCCATTTGAGATGAGGGGCCTATATGGAATTTTCTTAGCCAGAAGTTTTTTTTCTTTTGACTGAGGTACTTTAGGTTTCTTGGTACTTTAAGTTTCTTATTTTGTTTTCTTTCTTTTATTTTGATCTCACTTACAAGTTTGTCATTCTTTTCTACTTCTTTGTTACGGTCACTGTTATTACTGCTTCTTTGATCCCAGGATAGAATACCCTCTTGCTGAAGGGTAGCAATTGGTGTGAAGTGTCAAGCTTTGTTTTTTTATCCTGCAATTCTCAGAGCTACTTCCTCCTTTCCTCAGAATATGCATTAATTTGGCAGATTTTGCTTTTTTTTTTTCCCCCTTTATTTCAGTAGTAATGATACGAATTTTTCAGCCTTGGAGAGAAATACATTATAGAACCCAGATGACTGGAAGTTTGCCCAAGCCTGTTCTCAAGCTTTTAATGCTTCTTTTCTTGCTGTCAATTTATGTGATTTAATCTCTTACTACCTATACTCCCTGATCTTTAGTTAGTTTTCTTACGCTTGTTCCTTGACTTGTTTTTAAAAAATAATTACCTGGTACTGCCTATCTTCCTTTGCTCTTGCTCGTCAGTGTCCTTGTGTTTGCATTCTTCCTTTTAGTCAACTCCCCTGGCTAGCTTGTCTACTTGCTATTCTTGTCTACCCTGCTTTACTCTTCCTACCTCCCAACTGCTCAGCTCTACCTTCTTTCCTCCATGCAAATTCCTGTGCCCATTTCTAAATTACTCCTCTGGCCTCTTCCCTCTACCTGACTTTTGATATTCCTTTGTTTATGTAACTCCCCTAAAGTTTGTGTAAAAGAAATGCCAGATGTACAGACAAATTTTTAAAGGGCCCGTGGTGTTGGTGAGTAAAGAGTTGGGCTGCAGATTGGGTTTTTCAGCCAACATCCTGTTGCCCTGTTTAAAGAGGCAGATCATCTTTTGCAGAAAGATTGATGTCAGAATCAGTTTATGTATATATATTGTTCTGTCTCTTAAACATTTTAAAACCAAGTTTGTTATGTTTTGGAGAGGAAAAATATTAAGAAAAAAGATTGGAAATGTTGCTCCTTTAAATATTGGTTTGGTCATTAACATACTCAATCTTTTTCCTCCAGATTTAACTCAGGCTTTCCCTCACTTTGGAACTCCTAGATTTGTGAATATTGGATATTTTGAGAAGCAGGGGTTCTTTCCTTGATATTGACTAAGGAGTCTATTTACCTTCAGGATGACATCTGAACTGGAGAGCAGCCTAACATCTATGGACTGGTTACCACAGCTTACCATGAGAGCAGCCATCCAAAAATCTGACGCTACACAAAATGCACACGGATCAGGAATTTCCAAGAAGAATGTGCTCCTTGACCCAAATACAACCCTGGACCAGGAGGAAGTCCAACAGCACAAAGATGGGAAACCTCCATACAGTTATGCCAGCCTCATTACATTTGCAATTAATAGCTCACCCAAAAAGAAAATGACTCTAAGTGAGATTTACCAGTGGATTTGTGATAACTTCCCGTATTATAGAGAGGCTGGCAGTGGTTGGAAGGTAAGGATTGTATTTAAATTATTGCTTCTATGTAGTAATCAATAGCAATATTGACTTCTACTGAAAATAAAGCTTTGTGGAAGCTCATATAATTGAGGATGAAATTGTGATTAGTAGTCATTTTTAGGATGTCACAAAAGGAAATTAAATGCTTTTAATTTAGGTAAATACCTTTATTTTTGGTAAAATATTAATTTTTTAGAGCTTTGTTATGTGATAGACATGGCATAAAGTAAGAGCAGAGACAGTGTAACATTTATTGGAAAACAGGTAAGTTGATAGTGAGTTTAAGGTTAAAAAATATATACACACACACTAAAATGTATAAATTGTATGTGTGTGTGTGTGTGTGTGTGTGTATAATTAGCATTAATTACATATAGTATTACAGCTAATACTGCCTTTGTCACCTAGGATTTTTTTATAACTTTTTATTTTAAAATAATTTTAGATTTACAGAAGCTACAAAAATAGTGTTCCCATATATGTTTCATCCATTTCCTTTAATGTTAACATCTATAACCATAGTACAGTTATCAAAATTAAGAAATTAATGTTGGTGTAATATTGTCAATGAAACAGTGCTGTTAACTACTAAGTGAATTACAGATTTTATTCAGATTTCATCAGTATTTCCACTAATACCCCTTTATGTTCCAGGATCCAGCCCAGGATCCCACATTGCATTTAGATGTCATGTCTCTTTGGTCTCAGCCAATCTATAACATTTCTCAATGTTTTCTTGTCTTTTATAACTTTGACACTTTTTACGAGTACTCGTCATATTTTGTGGAACATCCTTCAGTTTGGGTTTGTCTGATGCTTTTTCTGATTAGACTGAGAATGCACTTTTGGGAAGCATACTGCAGAGGTGATTTGTCCTTTTCCACACATCATATCAGGGCTACACATCTAATTACTGGTTATGCTAACTTTGATCCCTTGGTTAAGGTGGTGTTTCTCTACTACGGAGTTGTAAATAATAAATAGTTTGGGGAGATACTTTGAGGACATGCATGTATCCTGTTTCTCTTTAAACTTTTGTCTGTTTAGCATTCATTAGCAGATCTCAACTGTAGCAATTTAAAAAAACAACTTTTTTCTTGTTGTTGAGAATATACACAGCAGAACATACACCAATTCAGTAATTTCTATACATACAATTTAGTGACATTGATTACATTCTTCAAGTTGTGCAGCCATTCTTGTCTCCTTTTCCGAATGGTTGTTCTTTCATTAACGTAAACTCACTGCTCCCTAAGTTTTTAAAAAATTTTTTCCCATATAAAAATTTATACATACATTGTTATGTGACTCTAATTACTCTCCCCATGCTGTGACAGCTCACTCCTCCTTTCCACCCCTGACTCCCCATGTCCATTCAGCCAGCTCCTAACCCTCTCTGCCTTCCCATCTCACCTCCAGACAGAAGCTGCCCGTTTAGTCTCTTGTATCTACTTGAGCTAAGAGGCACACTGCTCACGAGTATCACTTTATGTCCCACAATCCAGTCTAATCCTTGTCTGAAGAGTTGGCCTCTGCAGTTATTTTTAGTTCTGGACTGACAGAGAATCCAGGGACCATGCTTTCCGGGGTTCCTCCAATCTCGGTCAGACCATTAAGCCTGTTCTTCTTACTAGAATTTGAGTTCTGCACCCCATCTTTCTCTTGCTTCATCTGGGACTCTGTTGTGTTCCCTGTCACGGTGGTCATTGGTGGTAGCCGGGCACCATCTAGTTCTTCTGGTCTGAGGCTGATGAAGTTTCTGGTTTATGTGGCCCTTTCTCTTGGGCTGATATTTTCCTTGTGTCTTTGGTGTTCTTCATTCTGCTTTACTCCAGGTGGTTGGGACCAATTGCTGCATCTTAGATGGAGGCTTGCAAGCTTTTAAGACCCCAGACGCCATTCTCCAAAGTAGGATGCAGAATATTTTCTTAATAAGCTTTGTTATGCCACTTGAGCTAGATGTCCCCTGAAAGCATGGTCCCCAGACCCCTACCCCTGCTACTGTGTCCCTTGAAGTGTTTGACTGTATTCAGGAAACTTCTTAGCTTTGGTTTAGTCCAGTTGTGCTGACTTCCCCTGTAGTGTGTGCAGTCTTTCCCTTCACCTAAGATAATTCTTATCTACTGTCTAGTTAGTAAATGACCCTTACCCTCCTTCCCCACCCTTGTAACCATCAAAGAATGTTTTCTTCTGTGTTTAAACCTGTTCTTGAGTTCTTATAATAGTGGCCTTATACAATATTTGTGTTTCTGTTACTGACTAAATTCACTCAGCATAATGCCCTCCAGATTCCTCCATGTTATAAAGTGTTTCATGTCTTCATCGTTGTTCTTTAATGTTGCATAGTATTCTGTTGTGTGGATATACCATTATTTGTTTATCCATTTGTCCGTTGATGGGCACCTAGGTTGTTTCCATCTTTTTGCTATTGTGAACAGTGCTGCAGTGAACATGGGTGTGCATATATCTGTTCGTGTGATGGCTCTTATTTCCCTAGGATATATTCCAAGGAGCGAGATAGCTGGATCATATGGTACTTCTATTTCTAGCTTTTTAAGGAAGCGCCAAATTGATTTCCAAAGTGATTGTACCATTTTATATTCCCAGCAACAGTGTGTGAGTGTTCCAGTCTCTCCACAACCTCTCCAGCATTTATTATTTTGTGTTTTATTGATTAATGCTAGCCTTGTTGGGGTGAGATAGTATCTCATTGTAGTTTTGATCTGCATATCTCTAATGGCTAATGATGGTGAGCATTTCTTCATGTGTCTGTTAGCCACCTGAATATCTCCTTTGGCGAAGTGCCTGTTCATATCCTTTACCCATTTTTTAATTGGGTTATTGGTGTTTTTGTTGTTGAGGTTTCGCAGTACCTTGTAGAGTTTAGAGATTAGAAGCTGATTGGATTTGTTGTAGCCAAAATTTTTTTCTCAGTTCGTAGGGTGCTTTTTGCTCTTTTGGTGAAGTCTTTTGATGAGCAGAAGTGTTCGATTTTTAGGAGCTCCCGTTTAACTAGTCTCTCTTCTGGTGCTTGTGCATTGTTACTTATGGTTCATATTGTGTTTATTCCGTGTATTAGGGCTCCTGGCATTGTTCCTGTTTTTTCTTCCATATCTTTATCATTTTCGATTTTATATTTAAGTCTTTGATCCATTTTGAGTTAGTTTTTGTTCATGGTATGAGGTATGGGTCTTGTTTCAGTTTTTTGCAGATGGATATCCAGTTACGCCAGCACCATTTGTTACAGAGACTGTCTTTCCCCCAGTGGACGGACTTCGGGCCTTTGTCAAATATCAGCTCCTCATAGGTGGATGAATTTATGTCTGGATTCTCAGATCTGTTTCATTGGTCTGTGTATCTGTTTTTGTACCAATACCAGCCTGTTTTGACTACCATGGTGGTATAATAGGTTCTAAAATCAGGTAGTGTGAGGCCTCCCACTTTGTTCTTCTTCTTGAGTAATGCTTTTCTTATTCGGGGCTTCTTCTCTTTCCATATGTAGATGGTGATTTGTTTCTCCATCTCATTAAAAAATGTCATTGGAATTTGGATTGGGATTGCATTGTATCTGTAAATTGCTTTGGGTAGAATTGACATTTTCACAATGTTGAGTTTACCTATCCATGAGCAAGGTATGTTTTTCCACTTATGCAGGTTGGTTTTGCTATCACCATTTATTAAAGAGGCACTCTCCCCGCCCATGGAAAGAACTTAGCACTTTTGTAAAAAGTCAGTTGAGCATAGATGTATGGGGTTTATTTCTGGACTCTAAAATTCTATTCTATTGGCCTACATTTATATCATTATACCAGTACCAGGCTATTTTGATTACTGTAGCTTTATAGTATATTTTGGAGCCCTTGTGGCGCAGTGGTTAAGAGCTGCAGCTGCCAACCAAAAGGTCAGCAGTTCGAATCCACGAACTGCTCCTTGGAAACCCTATGGGGCAGTTCTGCTCTCAGTGGTGTTTTTTGTTTTGGTTTATAGTATGTTTTAAAATCAAGAAGTGAGTCCTCAAAAGAGAAAAGGAAAAAGGCAACCCACAGAATGGGAGAAAATATTGGCAAATCATATATTTAATAACGGACTTGTATTTTTTTTTTTTTTAACTTGCCATGATCATTTTTAATTTTATTTTTGTAAACATAGAAATATTTTCAGCACTTCTTCTTTGGTCAGGTCCTGTCTTTGTTTTCATATTTCTCATTTACTTTCCTTGGAATTCTTTAGCACTCTCCCACAATCTGCTGCTCACTATTTCTTCTTCATTTATGGAGGAGAGATGAGTGAGGGGAGAATGGGAGGTCTTTCGGAACTTGTGAAATTAGCTTGCATTGGTTGAGGAAAGGGTGGAGAAGGACTCTAAAGCAACTGTCAACACCTTTCCAAAAATGCAGAGCCAACTCAGGCCACCCAGAGAAGAAGATTTTGCTATGGTCACTTAAAAGGATTCAAATAGAATTTTAATATTTAGGAAGACTCCATTTTGTGCCAGGATGTTGAAGAAAGATTGCATGTTAAAAAATAACTCTTTGAATATTCTGTAAGAGTTAAAAAATAACTGTTTGAGTATTCAATAATCAAGTGATCCCATAATGTGAGTAATAGGAAGAGAACTTAAATTTCTGTGCTATTTGTCTTACTGCCTTACTGAAGAAGATTAATATATTAAGTTGTTGGAGTTTAGGATAATAGCAAAATATTAGAAGCAACCTAACGGGTGGAATAAACTGTGGAATGTCCTCATAATGAGGTACAATACGATTAAAAGGTAAATAAACAAAAGAACAATAAAGATTCTGTGAACTGATATAGAGTGATTTCCAGAAGATTTTGTTGAAGTGAAAAAAGCAAAATACAAAAAAGAGTGATGTGTGTGTATGGGGGATATATTATACTACCTTTTTTGGGGGGAGAAAAAAGAAAATAAGAATACATGATGTTATTTTTTATTGTTGTAAAAACAATTTAGGGCTAATAAACTAGAAACTTAAGAAATGTGCTTAACCTATAGAGGAAGGATGGGACCAAGGTGGAAGAGATATGGAAGGGAATACGATTTCTTTGGGTATACCTTTTTATATAGTGGTTTTGGCTTTCAAACTATGTGAATGTTTTACATACTCAAAAAAATAAATAGGAAATCAAAAAGGATAAAAAAGCAAACCCTAAAACTGAATATAGGCAGAGACAAATAATCCTGATATCCTATCAAATTGATAACATAACCACACAGGAAGAGACAATTCAAGAAACTTTTGACCAACTCCAAAAATTCTGAATTTGCCATCTTGGATAGAGTCTGGAAATCTGCATTTTAGCAAGCACCTCAAGCGATTATAGTGCAGGTGTCTAGTTTAGAAACTGCTTTTGGGTGTGGTTTTCAAGGCCAGGCAGTATGCCTTGATCAGTTATTTAACCTGGGCCGTTTTTCTCCAGGATAACCTGGATCATTCTGATTATCTCTACCTCTCCACCTTCCCAGCTTTTCTTGGCGTTATTGGAGGTGGGGACTGCCTAAGTTGGGAGGTCTGAAGTAACCCTTTTTCTTCTTCTTCTTCTTCTTTTTTTGTGTATGTGTACATGTCTTGGCTGTTGTATCTCTGTCAGTGTTTTTACTTTCTAAATATGCTGCTGGTGTTTTTATATATGTACGTATTTTTTATTCAACAGATTTGTGACTGCTGTATATTCCAAGTTCTCGGTTGATAGACAAGGTCTCTATCCTCATGGGGTATTCTTACATTTTGGAAGAGAATACTATATGGACATTTAACAGATAATTGGAAGTATGATGAGAAATCCAGGGTGATATGGAAATTTATTATAATGGGACCTAGGTTAATGTGTGAAGTCAGAAAGAGCATCCACGTAGAACTGAACAAATTGAAACCAAGAGCAATTGAAAGTTGAGTAGGATTCAGTTAGATGAAGGGGATAGAGTAAGGCTTGGGGCAGTAATATTTGCAGAGGGAGCAACATATGAAAAGGTCCAGTAGTGAGAAGGAGCTTTGGAAGGGAGGAGTATAGACAGCTAGGTAGGATCAGATTATGAAGAGCCTTTGGAGGAGGCTTTGTTAAGGATTTTAAATTTTATCCTAGGTAAAATGGGAGGTCATCGAAAGATTTTAATCAAGCAAAGGCATAGTAGATAACTCTGCTTGTAGGGTGGAGGATGGTGGAGGTGGCATAAGAATGGAGATGGGTACACCAGTTAGGAAGCTCTTGTACTAGTCTTGGTGAGAAGGGTGTTCTAGACAAAGATAGAAACAGAAGAAATGGAGTATAGTAATAAGATTTGGTGATAGATTTGTTTTAGATGGTGAGGAAGAAGGAGAAGTTAAAGATAGGTTTCTGGTTGGAGCAGTTATGTGAGTTAATAATCTCTTTAAACTGACAGGAAAAACTAGAAGAAGATCACCCTGGGGATAAAGTTTGAGTTTAGTTTTAAACATGTTGAATTTGAGGTGTTTGTGGAGATGTCTGGTTGACACTTGGAGATACATGCTAGGAACTGAGGAGAAAGGTCTAGGTTGGAGATCTAGATAGCTTTAAGTGTTACATATGGTTATGGAAGCCATGGGTATAGATGAGATTGCCTCAGCAGCAAATGTAGAAATGAAAAAAAAAATAAGGGCATAAGATAGAGCCTTGAAGATTTCCAATATTTAAGTGTCTTATAGAAGAGGAGGACCAAGTAGAGGAGTGAGTATTCTCCTGAAGTGATGAGTTCATACTAAGCTATTTACAAAATTCAGTGAAACCTGTGAGAGCTGGAGCTCAGTGGGACTGCTGTGTTTTCTGGGTCTTGAAAGTTTTCTGCCTTTGACAGGGTGCATCCTTATCACTTTTCTGTAGCTTGTTTTAGTGGAAAATATTTGCATTTTCCTTCTCTGACAGGTTCTGGCTTTCGCAGGTTTTACTGTAATAGTTCTTTTTTCTGACCATCTTGTTTTTTCCCTCATCTTGTACTTTTATGATGGATAGATGAACTCCAGTTTGTCCAGCTTGTTCTTTCTTTATGTTTTCCTGACACGTTTTGAATTGGTTTTTTTTTTGTTGTTGTTTTAAATGATTCCATTTCATCTTCACTATTGTTTTATTAGTTATACTCTTTAAATTTTTTTTTAGTGATTGCTCTAGGGCTTACCACATACATTTTTTAACTTACTATATTTTGCCTTCAAATTGTATTATACTATTTCATATATAGTATAAGAACTTTATAAACAATATATTTTCAGTTCCTCTGACCCATCCTTTTTGCTGTGGTCATACATTTTACATTAACATGTTATAAACCCCACAATAAGTTATTTTTGTTTTAGATAATTATGTTTAATGGAATTGCACATAAGGAAAAAAAAATTTTTTTAAATTGACCTTCATTTTTAACCATTTCTGGCACTCTTCATTCCTTTTTGTAGATCCAAAGTGTTCCATCTGGTGTCATACTACTTCTGCCTTAAAGAACTCCTTTAAACTTTGCCAGGTGACCTGTGCTACAAGAAATAAAATCAGCTTTTGTTTGTCTGAAAAACTCTTTATTTTGTCGTCATTTTGGAAAAATATTTTCACGGTGTGTAGAATCTATAGTTTTTTGTTTCTTTCAGTATTTTAAAGATTGTTTTCTGGCTTGCAAAGTTGTTTTTTTTTTTAAAATATTTTATTGTACTTCAGGTGAAGGCTTACAGAACAAATAGCTTCTCATGAAACAGTAGTACACATGTTGTTTTATGACATTGGTTAACAACCCCACAACATATTAACCCTCTAACTTCTCAACCTTTTTTTTTTTTTTTTTGGTGAAAATAAACGTAACCAAAGATACACCGTTTCAAAAATTTCTACATACACAGTTCAGTGACATTGACTGCGCTCTTCCAATTGTGCTGCCATTCTCACTTACGATGAAGGCTTACAGAACAAAATAGTTTCTCATTTAACACTTAACTACAAATGTTGCCCTATGACAATGGTTAACAATCTCACAACACATCAACAATATCCTTACTCAACCTTGGGTTCCCTATCACCAGCTTCCTTGTCCCCTTCTGCCTTCTGGCCTTTGTCACTGGACTCCTGTACCTCATTAGTCTCATTTGGTTTTACGGGGCTGTCCACTCCCAGGCTGAACAGTGAACCTCAGAGGTAACTTCACCACTGAGCTCAAAGGGTGTCCGGGGGCCATACTCTCAAGGTTTCTCCAGTCTCCTTTAGGCCAGTAAATCTGGTCTTTTTTTTGTGAGTTAGAATTATGCTCTACATCCTTCCCCAGCTCTGTCCAGAACCCTCTGTTGTGATCCTGGTCAGAGCAGTCAGTAGTGGTAGCCAGACACCATCTAGCTGTACTGGACTCAGTCTGGTGGAGGCCTTGGAAGCTGTGGTCTATTAGTCCTTTGGACTAATCTTTTCCTTGTATCTTGTTCTCTTCATTCTCCCTTGCTCCCGAAGGGATGAGACCAGTGGAGTATCTTAGATGGCTGCTCACAGGCTTTTAAGACCCCAGACGCTACTCAACAAGGTAGAATGTAGAACATTGTCTCTGTAAACTGTGTTATGCCAATTGAGCTAGATGTTCCCCGAGACCATGGTCCCCACACTGGCTTGCAAGGTTTTTGAGAAGTCTGCTGCATTTCTTTATTCCTCTGTGTTTAATAGTTCTTTTTCCTCCGGCAGACTTCAAGATGTTTTCTTCATTTTGGTTTTCAGTAGTTCTCCTCTAATGAATATAAACGTGTGGGTATTTAAATTTTTAATTTATTTTGCTTGGTGTTTTCTGAAATTCTCGAATCTATGGTTTGATGTCTTGTATTCTTTTTGGAAAATTCTTGACTGTTAACCCACCAAACCAAACCTACTGCTGTCAGGTTGATTCCAACTCATAGCGACCCTATAGGATAAAGTAGAACTGCCCCATAGAGTTTCCAAGACTGTAAATCTTTATGGAAGCAGACTGCCACATCTTTCTCCGGTAGAGCAGCTGGTGGGTTTGAACTGCCAACCTTTTGGTTTGCAGCCGAATGTTTTAACCACTGCACCACCAGGGCTTCTTCTTGACTGTTAACTTCTTCAAATTTTTCTTCTATTCCATTCTTTTTCTCTTCTAATTCTAGTACTTGAATTGCATGTATTGTTCTATAGTTCTTGAATGATCTTTTTTTTTTTTAATGTGTGTGAGTGTGAGACTGAGACACACACACACACACACACACACACACAGAAGGAGTCAGTTTGGATAATTTCTGTTGATCTATCCTCAAGTTCACTGAGTCTTACCCTAGTTGTGTCCAGTCTACTGATGGGCCCATCTAAGGGATTCTTAATCTTTGATCACGTTTTTTATTTCTGTCATTTCTACTTGACTCTCATACTTCTCACATCTCCGTTGAAAGTCCCCATCTATTTGTGCAAGTTGTCTACTTTTTCCTACTAGATCCTTTAACATGTTAGTCACAGTTATTTTAAAGTTCCTGTTTGACAGTTCTAACACCTGAGTCATCTTTCAGTTTTTTTTAATTGTTGTGAAAATAAATATACCAAAACATTCATTAGCACAACAACTTCCAGATTTATAACTCAGTGGCATTGATTACATTTTCATGTTGTGCCACCATTATCTCTTTTTCCAAAATAGTCTACCTGCCATTAATATAAACTCAGTGCCCCCTCAAACAAAACTCTCCCTTCCCCCTCTTCTACCCTCGGTAACTATTAATAATCTTTTGTTTATATATATTTGCTTATTTCATATAAGTGAGATCATACAGTATTTGTCCTTTTGCGACCAACTTATTTTGTTTAGCATGATGTTTTCAAGGTTCATCCGTGTTCTGACGTGCATTGGAACTTCATTTCTCTTTATGGCTGCATACTACCCCATTGTATGTATATACCACATTTTGTTTATCTGTTCATCTGTTGATGGACATTTCAGTTGTTTCTAACTTTTGGCTGTTGTAAAAATTGCTACAGTGAATGTTGGTGTATAGGTTTCTGTTTGTGTTCCTGCCTTCACTTCTTCTGGGCCTATACCTAGGATTGGGATTGCTGGGTCATATGGTTATTCTGTGTCCAACTTTTAGAGGAACAGCCAAACTGTTTTCCATAGTAACTGTACCATTTTACATTCCTACCAGCAATGGATGAGGATTCCAGTTTCTCCTCAACTTCACCAGCACTTGTTTTCTGGTTTTTTTTTGTTTTTTTTTTTTTTTGGTCATTTCCATTCTAACGGAGGTGAGGTGATACCTCATTGTGGTTTTGATTTGCGTCTCACTAATGGCTAATAATGGAGCCCTGGTAGTGTAGTGGTTAAGGGCTCAGACAGCTAACTAACTGAAAGGCTGGCAGTTCGAATCCACCGTCTGCTCCTTGGAAACCCTATGAGGCAGTTCTCCTTTGTCCTGTAGGGTTGCTGTGAGTTGGAATTAACTTGACGGCAACAGGTTTTTTGGTATTGGCTATAGTGATGTTGAGCGTCTTTCATGTGCTTATTGGCCATTTGTATATACTCTTTGGCGAACTGTCTGTTCAAATCCTTTGCCCATTTTTTGATTGGATTGTTTTGTCTTTGTTGTTAAGTGGTAGAAGTTTTATATATATTTTGGATATTAGGCCCTTATCTGATATATGGATCTCAAAAATTTTCTCCTAATCTATAGGTTGTCTTTTCATTTCTTGTTGATAGTCGGGTTTTGTTGATTACTTCATCTCTTGATGGTGGGTTTTTTCCTTGCTTTTCTATGTATCTTGTAATTTTTGACTGAGTGTCAGACATATGTGTAGAAGAACAGTAGAGATTGAGGCAAATAGTATTTGTACCTGTAAATGGGTAAGCATCTTTTATCTCTCAGGCCTTTCATGTAGGGTGTTGAGTTAATCTGTCAGTAGTTGAGCTGGATTTGTTTTTCCTTTTTTTTTGTATCTTTACCTTCAGTACACCACAGACTTTACATTCTTCCAGCAGTAGGCTGCTTGTGCTTGCAGTCAGGGGCTTGGGTAGATTTTTCTCAGTTTTTTGCTCTCTCTCTAAATTTTAATTATCCCTGCCCACGTTGCTACAGATGGAGTCTCTCTCTATGCTCTTACCCCTCCTCTTTCAGTAGACTGCTGATGCATGTTATTCAGTGCTAGGCTCATGGTGAGGGCAGGTTTTTTTTGTTTTTGTTTTTCCTGTTGTCTTGGTCCAGCCTCAGTCCTAGGGTAGGGGTGGGGGGCTTTTTCGGTGTTTCTTCCCATCAGCCGAATTCAGCCTTGTATCTGTAGTTAGTTGCTCTTGGGTGGGAGTTTCTTGCTCCTTCCCCAGCTGTGGCAGTCCTCCTCATGGTATAGATGTAGAAACCTGGGCCCAAGACCATTTTGTACACCTCTCCCAAAGGGTTTTTGCATTTAACCTTCCTCCAGAAGCAATAGATCTTTGCCTGTGTCCTGGGAGAGGGTTTGCTAAACCTCCATAGAGACAAGAGGGCTTTTTTTTTTTTCTTTTTCCGTTTTCTTCACCCAGAAGCAGTGGATCTTTGCCGGAGCCCTGTGGATAAGAGGTTTTGCTGCCACTGTCCCAGCAGCTTAAGTTTTTAGGTTTGTAAGATCTACAGAAGGAAGGCAGCAGGGCTTTGTCTTCTTTGGCAGAGCACCATTAATGTTATATAATAGGGATCCTCCTGTATCATTAAAAGGACTTAATAAACATTTAAAATACTGCATGTATTCTATTATTGTGGATTTTTGTAAAATCTACTAGAAAGTGTCTGTTCCAACAATTATTTCTCTTTGCAGCATTCGTAATTTGAAAATTAGAAATGTTTAAATTTGAAGATCTCATTTTAAAAGCTATTCTATTTGTATTGTATTCTAACAAACAGATATATTTAGGTTTCTGGTTCTGTATTAAAAAGTGAGTTTTGTTTTTTGGATTCCATTGACCCTGTGACTTTTCTTACTTCTTCAATTTCAGAATTCAATACGCCATAATCTGTCACTGAATAAGTGTTTCCTTAAAGTGCCTCGATCCAAGGATGACCCTGGAAAGGTAGGGTTAATTTTTTAAAAATAAAATAATTGGGTTCTTCAGTATGTGTGTGTTATGTTGTAATCTGAGCCATATTTGTTATAAAAAGAAAAAGGATTGGAAGAAGGGCATTCAAGAACTTGTCAAGTGTATTGATAAAGAATGTTTGTGAAACAGCAATTACCCCTCCATATCCTAAGGAACCCTGGTGGCACAACAGTTAAACTCTTGGCTGCTAACTGAAAGATTGGTGGTTTGAATCTACCCAGAGGCTCCTTGGGAGAGACCTCACGATCTGCTTCCGTAAAGTTACAGCCTAGAAAACCCTATGGGACGATTCTACTCTGTCACATAGAGTGGCTGTGAGTCAAAAATCAACTCAGTGGCAACCAGCAACAATCCATAGCCCGCCCCTCATTTTAGTTGGTATGCCACAAGGACTGGCCAGGTAGGGAAAACTTCCTTTATAAGCAGTAGGAAGCTAGCTAGTATTGGGCTGGTCCTCTGCTATTATTTGGTGTTTCTAATCTAATCTTTGTTTTGGTTGCTTTCTTAAGTGTTGTATGTTAGATTAAATTTGGTGTTTGAACTGCTTGTCAGGAACCACAATTTAGTAATTATTACATATAAGGAATGGGCCTGTTATGATTGACAGCAAGTGGTGGAAGTATTTGTTACCTTGAAATTAACTTGTTTCTCAGTTATTACCCTGTTTTCTTAGTTGATGTTTTCTCCTCTGTCACTGTTACATGTTTAGTGTTTTATCTGCAGAAACTTGGTTTTTTTCCCCCTTTGTTTCAATAGCCATGTTAACTGCAGTGTAGCCTGAACTTGGGTACTAGTTTTTTGGTTTCTAAGATTCTGAGTACTTCATTGGGCCTTATTTGGTTGTCAAGTTACTAGACTAGGCTTTGAGACAATGTGCTGGCAAGCTTGTTCTTGTTTTAGTGTGTTGTTCTTTAGGCTAACTGTTACTGAAAGAATCTGAAATGTAAGTCTGGTCATGTTAGCACCCTGCTTAAAAGTACTTACAGAGTCCTGGAGATACTTAATTTCTTAGTTTATTATAACATATTCTTTATTCTCTGTTCTTTGATCTACCTTTCCAGCTTTATTTCACCTCATTCAAGATCACTATGAGGAACTACTGCCATTTCCCAAACATGCCTTTCATATAGTCCTCTCTCATTGCACAAATTCCCTTCCTCTACTTGGCTGGCCTACTCCTTGTCTTTCAAGATTGAGCTGCAACATTGCTTCTCTGAAGCTTTTTTGTTTCCTGTCATACTTAGCTGAGTTTGTTGTACCCTTCTTTGAGTTCCTGTGTTACTTTGTAGTTACTACCCTCATTGTAGTAACCTCCTAACTAGTGCTGTCTTTGGGCTTGTTCCCTCCAGTTTATAGTAATTTTCACATAGTAGCCAGCAATCTTTCAAAAATGTTAACCCAATCATATGTTCTTTTTGTTTAAAACTCTTCTCCGCTGCTCTTAGGTTAAAGTCTAAACTTCTTTGCATGGCTTTCATGCCTAAAATAGTAGCAACAGCTTGTCCCTTTACTCCTTTATAACAGTAGTTGACTTTTTTAGTTTTTGAAACTCACCATACTCTCGCTCACTTCTGAAACACTATCTACGTCTCTCTTAATCCTGAAGGTTGTCCTAGCTTCAGGACCACTTCCTCAGAGAGACTTTCTTTACTGTTAAACCCCACTGGATCATCGAATTATAAGTTTTTCATAGTTTCCTTGTACTTCCTGTCTAGATTAACAGCGTTTATGAAGGTTGGGACCGTATGTGTCTTGTTCACTGTTTAACCCGAGTTGCTCACACAGTGGATAGTGGTGCTGAGAATACACACAGATATTGAATGAATGAATGTATTGTATTCTCTACTAGACTGTTAATTTCTTGAGGTTAGAGATGGAGAGTTATTTATTTCTACCTTTGTAAAGCAGGCGCTCTTGAGTAATGAACATTTTATAGCACTTTCTGTGATCTGCTCGGAACCCGTGGGTGGTACAGATGGTTAATGTGTGCGGCTCCTGATCAAAAGGTTGGAGATTCGCGTCTACCCAAAGGTGCCTCGGAAGAAAGGCCTGGTGATCTACTTCTGAAAAATCAGCCATCGAAAACCCTATGGAGCACAGTGCTACTCTGACACACTTGGGGTCACCATGAGTTGAAATCAATTCTGTGGCAGCTGGTTTTTTACTGGTTATGATCTGCTCCACCAAGTTGACTCTCAATAAGATTGAATATGTTGTTACAACAGTCTTATTTGACCCAGTTTATTATTTGACTGTGTTCATAACTCTTAGGTTATGAATGGAAATTGGTGAAATTTCTCTCTTTTTTAAAAAGTTGGCTTATTATTAAAAGGAAAATTAGATCTTTTTATGTTTGGGTACTTCATTGCTTAAACAGTTTCCTAGGGGCAGTTAGTGTATATGAATCAGATTAAAGAATTTTTCTAAAAGACGTTAGAGATGATCTATTTTATTAGAGTTCTGTGAAGGCACTATAATGGTATTCTGTAAATATTTGGTTCATATTTAATTTTTAATGGATTTAAAATCATCAGAAAAATTCAAAAATAACACATGGACGCTTAACTACGTTATATACTGAATTTTAACCAATTGGAGACCCCCACTTAAAAAAGACTTGTGCTGTCACGTATGTTTTCTTTTAGGTAGAACTTAAAACTTTGCTCTGTCTTTAATTAAATAGTGTTATGGGATAAAGCAGATGTGGAAAACATGTGTTACTCTTTGCAGCTGTTCCTGTTGAATCAGGATTGTCTCAATAATGTGCAACCAAAACAAAATATAGAAATAAATTGAGTATTGAGGCTAATAAAAGTATTCAGCTTTTACTACTAGTCTCCAATTTTAAAGTTTTGTGCTTATCCAAACACATTATTGTTCTCATAATTTTAGCCATAATAAATAAATATAATACATTTGATAGTATAAAGTATATTTATACTGATAGAGTCATTTTAATTTTTAGTCTCCAAACCAAATGTAAATACTCATTTTTTAAAATTGATTTTGGTCATAAGTAACTTGTAAATTTGATCTTATAAAATTCATTTATAGGAATAAACTCATTTTTGATATCAAAATGATATTTTGTTAAAAAAAATAGCAACAATAAAGTTTCATTGCCTAAAGTTAAGTTTTCAAAACTTCAGATCTAGCCCATTTTATAGAAGAGGAAACTAAGGTTAAGAGAGGAGAAGTATATTGGCTAGACTTTTACTTGCAAGTTACAGAAACTCAATATAAACTAATTTAAGAAGAAGCAGCTTCAGGAAGAATTGGAGCCAGGTTCTTAAATTCTGTCACCTGGAATATCTCTTTCTATGCCTTAGTTCTGCTCTCTTCTCTGATGACTTCATTTTCAGCCTAATTTGTGGCAGAGATGGCCATCAGTAGCTTCTGGTTTATAGTCTATCAGTGTAGCAACCCTTAGCAGAAAGAGAGTATCTGCCCCTCTGCCCAAATCACTTGGAGTTAATAGCAAATGAATGCTGAACAAGCAGAATACACTTGGTTTCTTGGTTACTAGACTAGTGCTTTTTCTACTATGCCAGTCTTTCTTGAGAGGGAGGCCAAAATGTTAGTTAAGATTTGGTACTTATGAATTGTTTTTTCTTTTTGTATTACAGTGTTTCCTGGCATTTGAGGAGCTTTTCCAAAACCACCCTCACCACAGTGGGAGAAAACCATTGAGCCAAGGTGGGGTGGGAGTAGATTTTGGTCTTGGGTAGGGGGGTGGACTTTAGTCCCTTAGGATTTTGCTAGGTGCTGCTCTGACCCAGACAGGTCCAAGAGGTAGAAGTAGCCTGTCTAGCATCTTCTTGTATTTTCATGGTGTAGCTTCCTGTTCAGTACATTATCAGAGTGGTATGAAGGCTAGCCTAAACTTGAAGTGTTGTTGAATTATAGATATTTTTATATGACTATTTATTCCTGCCTCAATCATTCATTTTCTAGAACCCTTTGTCACAAAAGCCCTTAATATGTGATACTATTCCATGTACTTTGATGGCCTGAAATCCATTTTCAGCTATTTCCTGAAACCGATTTGAAACAGCCACAGTATTGCTTTCTTTAAAAAAGAAACACAAACAAAATGAAATTATAGTTTGCATCCATGTCTTTGCTGGGTTGTTTTGAACAGATTTCTTTTTCCTTTTCCCTTGATTGCACGCTGTCCTCCCTGTCTCTGCATCGTTCAGTCAGTCTTTAATTTTAAATTCTGTCTTTCATTCCCTTTCTTCTCATTAGTTTTATTTTCTACGTGTTTGTCTGATTTCTTGATCTAAATTTTTTTTGTAAAAGTCACCTTGAATAAGTTCATAGGTGGCTCTTAATTTTCTTAAGAGAAGGTAAATACTTTGTTCACATTATGAAAAAACAAAAATCTTCAACTAAATAAAGCTTAAAAATAGTTATCTTTTTCTGCTTTCCAGCTTAATCTCCTTTCTCCTTGTTCCCTTTCCTTCCAAGAAAAACGATACTTTGACTTTAAAGGAAGTAAAGGATTATAGGAAGTGGGTTCAACAGTTGCATAAGTAATTATCAGGAGTAGGCTCTAATAAAATCGAGATCATAGTTAAGAAGTTCAAGACCACATGAAGGCCACCCACCTATCCTGGGAAGATAACAATAGTAATTCCTAATAAGAGGAGCATTTAAAAAAAAAAAAAAAATCCTGTCTAGGAAGCTTATTCTTGCCTCTGTTAGTTTTCTAGGGCTGCTGTAACAAGTCACCACAACAGAAATTTATTTTCTCACAGTTCAGGAGGCCAGAAGTCCGAAATCAAGATGTCAGCAGGGTTGGTTCCTTCTAGAGGCTCTGAGGAAGAAGCTGTTCCATGCCTCTCTCTTAGCTACTGGTGGCTGGCAATCCTTGACACTCCTTGGATTGTACACACATCCCTCAAATCTCTGCTTCAGTGTTCACACGGCATTCCTTTCTGTGTGTCTCTGTATGTCTGTCCTGTTCTTATAGGGAAGCAGTCAGTTGGATTTAGGACACACCCTTATCCAGTATGATCTAATCTTAACTAATTACATCTACAAAGGTCTTATTTTCAAATAAGGCTACATTCTGACATTCTGGGTGAACGTGAATTTTTGGAGGACACTATTTAAACCAGTACAGATGGGGAGGTTGTAAAGGCTTAATCGTTGTGAAGATTGGGTGTCTCCTGGTTTGTGAGCAAATGACAGACTCACTGTTAGAAAAGTATTGGAAGTTCCAAGATGGTGATTATTTTCTGTTCCTGTCCATAGAGACACAAGATACCATAACATAGTTGACTGGTATCTCTCTTTAAAAGTGTATTCCTTTTTGACTGACTTAGTGTTGTGCTGTATTTATTTGTAATGATAGTATATTATACTCTGGTATCCCATTTTGGTCACTTAAAGCTAGAGAGCTTTGAGAGAACATAAAATATTACTTTAAGAAATGATCAGTGTTTTAGGGAGCATAGGTATTTATTCTGAAAAAGTAAGATAAGAGTGCAATTTTAATACCAGTCTTAAAGTAGATGCATAATTTTTGTGAGGAAGAAGTCGACTGCTTATTTGTGTCTTTGTGCAAAACCAAACATGAAGTGAGACTATTATGGATTGAATGGTGTCCCCCTAAAATATGTGTCAACTTGGCTAGGCCATGATTGCCAGTATTGTGTGGTTGTCTACTGTTTTGTAATCTGATGTGATTATTCTATGTGTTATAAATCCTAGCCACTCTGATGTTGGTGAGGCAGGATTAGAGGCTGTTATGTTAATGAGGCAGGACTCAATCTACAGGATTAGGTTGTACTTTGAGTCAATCTCTTTTGAGATATAAAAGAGAGAATGGAGCAGAGAGGAGAGGGACCTCCTTCCACCGAGAAAGAAGCTCTGGGAGCAGAGCGCATCCTTTGGGACCGAGGTCCTTGTGCTGAGAAGCTCCTAGACCAGGGGAAGATTGATGTCAAGGACCTTTCCACAGAATGGACAGAGAGAGAAAACCTTCCCCTAGAGCTGGCGCCCTGAATTCGTGTCTAGCCTCCTAGACTGTGAGAGAATAAATTTCTGTTTGTTAAAGCCATCCACTTGTGGTATTTCTGTTGTAGCAGCACTAGATGACGAAGACAGGGACTTAAGGATAAGCAAGAGTTTGGTTGAACAAAATAAGGACATCGTATTTATTGGAGTGGAAAAACACTGTGATATGGGTTCCCAAAGGAAGCTTTAGAGTTTGCCACCTCTGAAGCACTTCAAGAACAGCTGAAATTGCTAGCCTTAGTGATTTTAATTCATGGTAGATAAGAACTCAGTTGAAGGCGGGGGAGAGGACATGATCAAGTTTAGCTGAGGGACCAGTCAGAACAAAGTTGGGATAGAATCAGGAATAAGGGAATTAATGTAAGGGCCAACATGAAGTCCAAGAGTGAAGAAATGGATCAGTGCCGGGCAGCACATGTCAAAATAAGGTGGATTATGTATATGAAACAATCCATTAACATTAACCACACCAAGGTTAGAAAGCCAAGGATGAGCATAGCCATTCAGAGAGGATTTGAAAAATTGGATAGAGGTGAGGGTTCCAATTCAGAGAGGTAATACTGCAGAAGCAGAAAGAAGTGCCGCCTAGAACCCTGACAGTAAGCTGTATTGGTCAAGGCAGTTTCTTCTAAACCAGCTAAACCAAAAGCCAAACCCTTGGCCATCAAGTCGATTCCAACTCATAGTGACTGTATAGGACAGACAGAGTAGGGTTTCCAAGGAGTGGCTGGTGGATTCAAACTGCCACCCTTTTGGTTAGCAGCCAGGCTGTTAACCACTATGCCACCATGGCTCCCAGTTTGTTCTGGTGGCCTTTTATTTTCACCTGTAGTATTCTCTGTTCTCTCTTAAGGGTGGAAGAGAACATGTTGTTTTTCTTTCTTTTTTGTTATCTAGAACTATCTAAAAACAAATTTAACCCCACAATTTTGTTGTTGTTAGGTGCTGTCGAGTTGGTTCTGACTCATAGCAACCCTGTGTACAACAAAATGAAAAACTGTCAGGCCTGTGCCATTGTCACAATCGTTGCTGTGTTTGAGTCCATTGTTGCAGCTGCTGTCTGAGTCCATCTCGTCAGGAGTCATCCTCTTTTTTGCTAATCTTCTACTTTACCAAGCATGATGTCCTTCTCCAGGGACTAGTCCCTCCTGATAACATGTCCAAAGTATGGGAAACGAAGTCTTGCCACGCTTGCCTTTAAGGTGCATTCTGGCTGTACTTCTTCCAAGACAGACTTGTTCGTTCTTCTGGAAGTTCATGGTATATTCACTATTGTTCTCCAGCATCATAATTTAGAGGTGTCAATTCTTCAGTCTTCCTTATTCATTGTACATTGTCCAGCTTTTGCATGCATATGAGGAGATTGAAAATACCATGGCTTACAGTAGGTAGCTTTTTGAATCTGGCTTCTTCCATTTGGCACACTGCATTTGTGATCCATGTGTTGTGGATGTCATCAGCAGTTTGTTCTGCTTTATAGCTGAATAGTATTCCATCATATAGATTTATTACAGTTCAATCACCATTTGAAGGACATGCAGGTTGTTTCCAGTCATACATTCATTTTACCATCTAGTTCTTTTCTTTTAGGCTTTAGGCTCAATAATTAATTTTATAAATATTGAGGTACAAGACAATGTGGTTAGAGTTGAATTAACCTAAACTTACATAATAATCATACTAAGCTGCTACGTGAGTAGATTATATTAAATATAGGTGAGCTGTCTGGGTCTTGGGAAATTAACTGTGATATAATAAAACCTTATTTATCTCTAACTTAAAAAAATAATTGTAAAACAGTTAACGCACTGATGATTTAAACACAAGATATAGCTATTAATCACTTAATAGAACACATTGTTTCCCTGGTGGTGCAGTGGTTAAGAGCTACGACTGCTAACCAAAATGTCGGCAGTTCGAATCCACCAGCCGCTCTTTGGAAACCCTATGGGGCAGTTTTACCCTGTCCTGCAGGGGTTGCTATGAGTCTGAATTGACTCGATGGCCATGGATTTGGTTTGATTTGGTTTAGCATTTAGAGAAGCCGTTTGCTGTGCTTAATCAATATGGTAATTATATATAATTTATGATCAACTGGTTTAGAGTAAATTCCTTAATGATCTCTGCTGAACAAAACTTAGCTTAATTTGATAATCAGTGTATTTAAAAGTAATAAAAACCTACGTTTGTTCAAAAAGGATGTCCTGGGGACCTGAGCTGGCATTGGAATAGTCTTGGATACAGTACATTGATTTGGCAAGCTAGCCAGTCAGCCAGCCAGCCAACTTGCCTTTGAGTGCCTCTTGTTTGTTTTGACTGTTCATAGCCTGTTTTTGTGGTCTGAGTAGGGTGGCTATTTAATTTATTGTCCAAACTGAAAATGTCTGAGAATGAAGGGGGCATAGTTTTTAATTATGCTTGGGCAACAGGTATAAATCAGAACTGAAACTGAGAAATATGGTCACTTTTTCTATGATATATGCAAATGGTGTGCGTTGGAGCTATGGGCAGTTACCAGTAGCCAGCATCTTAAGATGTTGAGGAAATCAGGGTAAACAAACCTTCTGGAGGTGTATTGCTAAATCTAAACTGGGAGAAGAACAAAAAGATTGAGCCATGATACAAACCTAAGGAAATTAGGGACAAAAGGAATTAAGTGTTCTATCTGTATGTATTGAGAGCTCAGGAAGAACAGAGAACAGTCCGTGGTGATTCACGTTACCAAGGGGATGGTATACTTGGCAATGAGGTTAGTTGATACATAAAATTCATAGATTTACTTGGAATGGTTAGCTGTTTATGATATGGATGGCTATCCAGTCCTATCTCTGCTAGGGACTGCTTATCCAGGAAATCAGCATTAGACGCTTGGGTTTATCAATCAGATAAATATATATATATATATATATATATATATATTATTTTTATAGTATTTTTTATTAGGCTATTTTCAACCTGAGGGCTGTTAAGAAAGAACATTAGCCTGTGATAGAGCAAGGATTCTTTGTGCTTACATAAAATTTCAACCAGAAATGAATTATTGGAATAATGAAAATGCACTTTATTTGAAGTGATTTATATTTTGTAATGATTGATGATCTTTGTCTCATCTTCATTTCTGCTGCACTTTTTTATATCTTGATTGTCTTAATTTTTCTGAAATTTATGAATTATCAGTATTGTTTGATCTCTTCTATTTCAGAATGCAGCCTAGTTTTTAATTGGATGCCTTTTTTATTTTTCTAGAACTGATCTTTGTTTTAGGATATCTTGAAGTTGACAATTGATTCATTTTTGCGAGATACAGTGAAAGCTGTAGAATTCTAGTTTGTGATCCTTCTTTAGGTTTTTGCAGACTAAACCATTGCATTTCTCTCCCACAGGAGGACATTAGGTTGCTGTATCAGAATTGTTGATATGAGTTAGTAATGATGTCTTACATTTGTATAGTGCTTTACAGATTACAAAGCTATTTTATATGCATTATCTTGATCCTCAAAACAAGCCTGCAGTCAAGCCCCAGTTTTTTTATTGTGATCTTTAAGTCTGTGTTCTTTTTGATTCTTCTTCTTCTTTTGATTATTATCATTTTCTTCAAAATAGATTAGTTTTCTGTGTTCTGGAAGTTGACATAAATGGAAACATTATGTCTGGCTTCTTTCACTCAGCATGTCTATGATGTTTATTCACGCTGTTGCATGTATAAGTTGTTTGTTTCTTACTGCCAAATAGTATTCATTATACATGAAGAAAGTAAAAAGTCATTAAAAAGACCAAAATGGATGTCAGAAGAGACTCTGAAATTTGCTCTTGAGCACACAGTAGCTAAAGCAAGAGAAGAAGTGATGAAATAAAAAGAACTAAACAGAAGATTTCAGAGGGTGGCTTGAGAAGACAACGTGAAGTATTATGATGAAATGTGCAGAGACCTGGAGTTAGAAAACCAAAAGGGAAGAACACTATCGACATTTCTCAAGCTGAGAGAACTGAAGAGAAAATTCAAGCTTTGAGTTACAATATTGAAGGATTCTATGAGCAGAAAACTGAATGATGCAGAAAACATCAAAAGAAGATGGAAGGAATATAGAATCACTGTACCAAAAACAATTGGTCAACATCGAACTATTTCCAGAGGTGGCATATGATCAAGCACCACTGGTGATGAAGAAGTTTAAGCAGCACTGAAGGCATAGGTGTAAAACAAGCCTCCAGGAGTTGATGGAATACCAGTTGAGATACTTCAGCAAATACATGCAGTGCTGGAAGCACTTACTCATCTGTGTCAAGAAATTTGGAAGACTTGGCCATCCGACTGGAAGAACTCTGTATTTGTGCCCATTCCAAAGAAAGGTGATCAAATGGAATGTGGACATTATCAAACAATATCAATACCACATGCTAGTAAAATTTTGTTGAAGATAATTCAAAAACAACTGCAGCTGAACATTGACAAGGAACTTCCAGAGGTTGAAGCCAGATTCAGAAGAGGATGTGGAACAAGGGATATCATTGCTGATGTCAGATGGGTCTTGGCCAAAAGCAGAAAAGACCAGAAAGATGTTTACCTATGTTTTATTAACTATGCAAAGGCATTCAACAGTGTGGATCGTAAAAAATTATGGATAAAATTATGAAGAATAGGAATTCCAGAACACTTAATTGTGCTCATGCAGAACCTGTGCTTGGATCAAGAGGCAGTGGTTCGAACAGAACAAGAGGATACTGTGTGGTTTAAAATTGGAAAAGGTGTGCACCGGGTCATGTCCTTTCATTTTATTTATCTAGTCTGTATGCTGAGCAAATACTCCGAGAAGTTAGACTATATAAAGAATGTGGCATCAGGATTGGAGGAAGACTCATTAACAACCTGTGATACACAGATCATACAGTCTTGCCTCCTGAAAATGAAGATCACTTAAAGCACTTCCTGATGAAGGTCAGAGACTACAGCCTTCAGTATGGATTACATTTGAACATGAAGAAAATGAAAATCCTCACAACTGGGCCCATAAACAACATCATGATAAACTGTGAAGAAATTGAAGTTGTCAAGTATTTCATTTTACTTGGATCCACAGTCAGTGCCCATGGAAGCAGCAGTCAGGAAATCAAACGACATATTGCATTGAGCAAATTATGCTGCAAAAGACCTCTGTAAACTCTTAAAAAGCAAAGATGTCACTTTAAGGACTAATGTGCGTCTGACCCAAAGCCATGGTATTTTCATTCGTCTCGTGTGCCTGTGAAAGCTGAGCAATGAAAAAGGTAGATCGAAGAAGAATCTACACATTGGAGTTGTGGTGTTGGTGAAGAATTTTGAATATGCCATGGACTTCCAGAAGAACAAACAAATCTGCCTTGGAAGTAACAGCCAGAATGCTCCTTAGAAGTAAGAATGGAGAGACTTTGTCTTTCTTACTTTGGACATGTCATCAGGAGGGACCAGTCGCTGGAGAAGGACTTCATACTTTGTAGAGAGTCAGCAAAAAAGAGGGAACCCCTCATGGAGATAGATTGACACAGTGGCTGCAACATCGAGACCAAACACAGCAATGATTGTGACGATGGTGCAGGACCAGGCAGTGTTGTCATTCTTTTTATATATAAGGTTGCTATGAGGTGGAGCTGACTTGATGGTACCTAAGAAGAAGAAGAAGAAGGAGAGTAAAAGTACACCTGCTCCTCACTTATCAACTATCTTGTTATCTGACATTTTGCATTTATGACTACTAGTGAAAAATTGACTGTTTTCCACATTAATGACATGTGACTGGCAGTAATGAATGCCAAGGTGCGAAGTGACAGTTGCGCTGGCTGTGATGGTTCAGGGTATGTGTCACCTTGACTTGGCTCTGATTCTCAGTGGTTTGGCAGTTATGTAATGATGTAGTCACCCTTAGTTTTGTGATCTGATGTGGTCATCCTTGTATTCACTTAACACCGATTTTTGCGTAACGACCTGATTTTTGGAACCTAACTGTGTCAATAAATGAAGAGTGGGTGTATTCCATTGTATGAATACATCACAGATTTCTTTTCCATTTATCTGTTGATGGGCAGTTGGGTTGGTTTTCAGTTTTGTGCTGTTATGAAAAAGCAACTAGGAAAATTCCTGTACAGTTCTGTGGACATATGCTTTCATTTCTCATGAGTAAATACATTGCTGAGTCAAAGGGTACATCAAAGATTAACTTTATAAGAAACTGCCAAAGCTGTTTCCAAAATGGTTATGTGATTGTACATCCTCAACAGCAATCTGTGAGACTTCCAGTTACTTGATGACTTTCTCTGACATCAGTGACTATTTAGAACTTTTGTCAAAAAATAGCAATGTCTAAAGGAAAGGCAGGAGTCAGTTAGAAATCAGGAGACTTAAGTTCTTTCTGAACATTACTACTGACTGTTTTGTGGCAAATGGCTTTTGACTGTTGAACATACCACTGTAATGGATCAGAGCTCCTTTTTTTCCCCTTAATTAAAATAATATTTTACGGAGATAGAATTTTCACACCATAAAATGTACCATTTTAAAGTAACTCAGTGGTTTTTAGTATATTCACAAAGTTATACAATCATCACCAGTAATTCTAGGACATTTTCATTTTATCACCCCCAAAAGAAGCTTTGTACCCATTAAGTAGTCACTCCTTATCACCCCCAAAAGAAACCCCTTGCTCATTAGCAGTCATTCCCCATCCCCTGTTCCCCAAGATCCTGGCAGCCTCTACTCTACTTTCTGTCTCTGTGGATTTGCCTGTTCTCGACACTTCTTATAAATGGAATTGTGTAATATATGGCCTTTTGTGTCTGGCTTCTCTCACTTATATAATATTTTTAGGGTCATCCATGTTGTACCTCACTGTAACTGTACTTCACTCCTTTTTATTGCTGAATGGTATTCTGTTGTATGAATGTACCACATTTTGTTTATTTGATCTTTAGTTGGTGGACATTTGGGTTGTTTCTACTTTTTTACTCTTAGGAATAATGCTGCTATGATCATTTGTGTGTAAGTTTTTGTGTGAAAATGTGTTTTCATTTCTCTTGAGTAAATACCTAGGAGTAGAACTTCTGGGTCATATGGTAGCTCTGTGCTTAATCTTTTGAGGAACTACCAGACTGTCTTCTAAAGCAGCTGTACCGTTGTACATTCCCACCAGCAATGTATGAAGGTTCCAATTTCTCCACAGCCTCATAAACACTTGTTATTGTGTGTCTTTTTGATTATATCCATTCTAGTTGGTGTGATGTGATATCTTGTTATATTGTGGTTTTGATCTTTGTTTCCCTGGTGGCTAATGTTATTGATCATCTTTTCATGTGCTTGTTGGCTATTTATATATTTCCTTTGGAGAAATGCCTATTCACATTCTTTGCCTATTTTCTTTAATGGGGTTAGTTGTCTTTTTATTATTAAGGTGTGAGAGTCCTTTATATATTCTAGGTGCAACTCCCTGTCAATATGTGATTTACAAATATTTTCTCTCATTCCCTAGATTGTCTTTTCACATTCTTGATAGTGTCTATTGGAGCACACAATTTTTAAATTTTAATGAAGTTCAGTTTATTTATTTATTTATTTTTATTGTACTTCAGGTGAAGACTTATAGAACAAATAGTTTCTCATGAAACAGTAGTACACATACTGTTTTATGACATTCGTTAACAGCCCCACAACATGTCAACCCTCTAACTTCTCAGTCTTTTTTTTTTTTTTGTGAAAATACACATAGCCAAAGATAAACCATTTCAAAAATTTCTACATGCACAGTTCAGCGACATTGACTATGCTCTTCCAATTGTGCTGTTATTCTCACTTAAGATGAAGGCTTACAGAACAAAATAGTTTCTCATTTAACAGTTACTACAAATGTTGCCCTATGACAGTGGTTAACAACCTCACAGCACATCAACAATATCCTTACTCAACCTTGGGTTCCCTATCACCAGCTTTCTTGTCCCCTTCTGCCTTCTGGCCCTTGTCACTGGACTACTGTACCTCGTTAGTCTCACTTGGTTTTACGGGGCTGGAAGTTCAGTTTATTTTTACTTTGGTTGCTTGTGCTTTTAGTGTTATATCTAAGAAACCATCTATTAAAAGTTTTAGAGTTTTAGCCCTTACATTTAGGTCTTTGATCCACTTTGAGTTAATTTTTATATATAGTATGAGTTAAGGAGTCCAATTTTATTCTTTTGCATGTGGATATCCAGTTGCCCCAGCACTATTTGTTGAAAAGACCCTTCTTTCCCTATTGAATTGTCTTGGCACTCTGTGGAAAATCAATTGACCATAGATGTATGGGTTTATTTCTGAACTCTGAATTCTGTTCCATTGATCTATGTGTCTATCCCTATGTCAGAATCACACTTTGTTATTTATTTATTTGGTAAAAATATACAAAACAAAACATATACCAATTCAGCATGTGCAGTTCAGTGACACTGGTTGTATTCTTCAAGTTGTGCCAATTTTCTCAATATCCTCTTCCAAATTATTTCACCACTATTAACACAAACTCACTGCTACCTAAGCTTCTCATCTAGCCTTTCAAGTTGCTATTTTCAGTTTGATCACATATTGGTAATTCTTTAAAAGAGCAGAATACTCAAAGCAAACATTCTTTATTAATTAAACTAGACCATCATTTGATTTAAAGATGGCTTCAGGGAATAGTTTCTATTTAAGGTTTAAAGATCTGCTCAGTGCAATAGTTTTGGAGGTATTCAGCCTGAGTGCCTCTACAAAGTTTGAATTCTGTGAGAATTTGACATTCTGTTCTACATTTTATACCCTTTTGACAGGATTCTTCTATAGAATCTTGGATCAGAACATTGAGTATATGGTAGTTGGGCACCATCCTGTTGTTCTGGTCTTGTGGCAGAGGAGGCAGTTGTTCATGGAGGCAGTTAGACATGAAATCTAGTTCTCCAATTCCTGACACTTCCTCTGCTGCTCCAGGTGAATAGATACCAATTGTTGTACCTTGGATGACCGCTTACAAATTTTTAAGACACCAGGTACTACACAGTAAACTAGGAAGTAGAACAGAAGCACTAAAAACAATATTAGGCTAGTTGACTGGAATGTCCCATGAGACCATGAACTTTAACCTCGAAACCAAGAAAGAAAATCCCATGAGGTTTGGTTGTACATAAGCCCTACCAGCAGCTACTCTTTTTTTTTTTTTTTTTTTTTTTTTGGTAAAAAGTATATATAACAAAACATTTGCAGATTCAGTCTTTTTCAGATGTGGAACTTACTGATATCAGTTATATCAATCATGCTGTGCCTTAACTGATGCCAGATTTCCCATCACTATAAACAGAAACTCACTGCTTCCCAGAAAATGGCTCCCCCTCTCTTCCTCCCTGCCACCCTTGGTAACCACTAATAAACTTTGGTCTCTATACATTTGCCTACTCTTACAATGTCATGTAAGTGAGATTATACAATATTTATCCTTTTGTGATTGATTTTTTTTCACTCAGCATAATGTTTTCAAGGTTCATCCATGTTGTAGCATGTGTCAGGACTTCATTTCTGTTTATGGTTGAGTAGTATTCCATTGTATGTATGTACCACATTTTGTTTATCCATTCATCCGCTGACGGACATTTAGGTTGTTTCCACCTTTTGGTCATTGTAAATAATGCTGCAGTGAACATTGGTGTGCCTATATCTGTTCATGTCTCTGTTTTTTAAGTCTCTTGGATATATATACTTAGGAGTGGAATTGTTGCGTTTATGGTAGTTGTATTTTAAATTTTTTGAGGAACAGCCACACTGTTTTCCACAATAGCTGTACCATTTTGCATTCCCATCGGCAATGAATAAGGGTTCCAATCTCCCCACATCCTTGCCAACATTTGTTATTTTCTATTTAAATCTTAGCCATCCTAGTGGGAGTAAGGTGGTATGTCATTGTGGTTTTGATTTGCATCTCTCTGATGGCTAAAGTCATTGAGCATCTTTTCATGTTTGTTTGCTGTTTGAATATCCTTTCTGGTGAATGGTCTACCCAAGTCTTTGCCCATTTTTTGATTGGGTTGTTTTTTTTGTTGTTAAGTTGTAGAAGTTTTATATATGTATTTTGGATATTGGACCCTTAAGAGATATATGGTTTCTGAAAATTCTTTCCCATTCTGTAGGTTGTCTTTTCACTTTTTTAATAAAGTTCTTTGATGAACAAAAGTATAATTTTTATGAGGTCCCATTTATCTATTTTGTCATTTGCTGTTCCTGTTTTTGTTATTTTTTCCAGATAATCCATCATGGAAAGCTGGGTCCAACAGCCATGCCCCTATCTTCTAAGAATTTTATGGTTTTAGTTTTCATGTCTAGGTCCTTAATCCATTTTGAATTGGTTTTTGTGTATGGTGGAAGGCACGGACCCCGATTCATTCTTTAGCATGTGGAAATCCAATTTTCCCAGCACCGTTTATTGAAGAGGCTCTTCCTTCCCCATTGAATGATCTTAGCACCCTTGTCAGAAGTCAGTTGACCATAGATGTATGGGTTTATCCTTTATTCCTTTTAATTTAAGGAATAAATTGGTGGAGATAAGTGTGTATACACACACACACGTGTATATATACACACATATACATAATATAATATATACACACAAATTTCTATAGACCCATGTAGCTTTGGACGTTTTGAATATTTTTGTGTCTTAAAATAAGATGTTCATTGGAATTAAGTTTGGCAAATATTGATTGAGTTACATTTATACTAGGTACTAAACTTGGTTCTGGAGATACCAAGATAAATAGGATGCTACTGCTATTAAAACTCCTGTTCTAGTGAGTAAATCAGACTGATAAACAAATAAATTTAAATATAGTATATTAGGTACAGAGATCAAGATTTCTAGAAAGTTGTTATTGGCCCACTCTTCATTGTGTAATGCTTTTACTAAATAAGTAATGATTATAAATTATGTGTATTAGTGCAGTTCCTTTCAGTTTTGCCTAGTTGTGATAGCTTGTGGAAAAGTCAAAAGATAAGTTCTGTAAAGGCTCTTAAGAGTTTGAACTGTGAGTTACTTGGCATCAGTAATAAAATTTTAATGAATTTGCAGGATTTATGAATTAATAATTAAGAGACAGCTTTGATTCAGCATGCCACTTAAAATGTTGAAGAAAAATAGCGTTCATGTAAAGCAAAGAAAATAAATTTTTTATTCTCTTAGGTCTTTGGACTCATTTGTTACCACATCCTTTCTTTTAAGTAGTCAAATGAGTAGTTTCTTTAATATCTTATTCTCTCTCATATGTCTGTGACTTTACCACTAGTGTTATGACATGGATCCCTTTGGCCATCCTGTTGAAGCATTTGGACCCATCTCAGTATAATACTTTTAAATGCATAAGTTAAAATACACAGGATTTTTTTAAAAAAAGAAGTCATATTACAATAGTTACAGAAATGTTAAAACAGTCTTTTGATACAGTAAGCTATATACTTCTTAATTAACACATTGAATAACAACATCAAGAGTAATGAGTATAAATGATTTTTTGAGATATTTTCAAGAACTATTAATGTAATAGGAAAGTAGCTGATTTTCAGATACTGCTGACTCTACTGTGGTGTGTTCCTTACATTCATAATGAAAGGAAATGCTGAATTTCAGTGTTTTTTAACTTTTCCCCATTTATGGCATCCATGAGTCCTTTCCATGGACTCCCTGGAATTCCATGAACTCCAGATTAAGAATACTTATTGAGTATGAGCTATTTTCTCTGCCTGAGATGGTTTTTATTCCTTTCTCTTTCCCACTGTATATGAGCATGATAATCTGCTCATCCCTAAAGATTCAGCTCAGCTGTCTTAATATTGTATTGTAATTGTGTACTTGCTTTACATGTGTTAGTCAGTGTTCTAGACATTTGGGATTCATCAGCAAACAAAACAGACAAAAATCCACGCCCTCAAGGAACATGTAGTTTTAGGGGAGAAGGATGACTGTACGGGTAATAAGTGCATAAAATGTATAGAATGTTGGATAATTACAAGCGCTGTAGAAAAAATATAGAGCAGGATAACGGGGCTTGGAGTGTGGAATGGTTTTTTTTAAAGAGTGAGCAAGGTAGGCTCGTTGAGAAGGTGAAATTTGAGGAAAGATGTGGAGGGGTGGTGAGAGTTAACCGACAAGTGTCTTTGCTGTCTCCCTTACTACACTTGAGGACTAAAACTCTCTGTCTTTTTTTTTTTGTTCCCCCTGAATATTCCTTGTTCTAACATTGTGCTTATTAGCACATGGTCAACCCTTGATAAATGCCATTAAAAGAAGAGTTGTTTATATTTCTGGCATCTGCCCAAAGTTTCAGAAATTTAGCCAGTTGGGTAGCTCAGCATGCTCGGTTTTCCAAGTTGTTGGGTTGAATAGTATTCAGGATCATGTTCAAGTGTAGCTTGTTGTCCTTGTGTTTTATCTTTTTGATAATGAGCCTCGCTAAAAATATTTTAGCTGTTGTTATTTGCCTCTTCTTATGCAAAGTAAGAATATTGTAAATGCTGAATGAAAGGATAAATTTTTGGAGTTAGCCAAATTATTTAATTCTTCTAGGCATAACTCCAGTAATTAAATAAAAGTTGTAGTAGATGCTTTTAAAGGTCCTTTTTAGCCTTTACAATTTAGGATTTACAAAGAATTTTTGTGCTTGCTCTTTACTAGAAATAGTAGATGAGAAGAATATTATATAAGATTTAAAACAAAACAATCTGTGACCAAGTACTGAAGAAGGGACTACTTCATATATATTTTATTTAACCTCCAGTATACCATCTGAGTCCATTGGACCCAATTTATTTTTTGGCTATCTATTTTCAGCAGATCTGACTATGTAATGATCAATATTTTATGACTTTTACTCTTTCTTAGAAATCTTTGAAACAACAAATAGAAATTACATTTTTAAGAAGTAGGATAAAACATTCTGTTGTGGGATTCTTTTATAAATCTAAAATGCATTCTGGGATCTTAATGATCTTATTATTCCTATATCTTGAAATGATTTTGTCATCCTAAGAATTATTTCATCGATAAAAACAAACAAAAAATACTAAGCCAGTTGTGTTCAAGTTGATTCTGATGTGTGTTTTAGTTGGCTCCATGTGTTTTTTAGAGTAGAGCTACCTTCCATAGGGTTTTCATCGCTGTGACCTTTTGGAAGCAGATTGCCAGGCCTTCTGAGGCGCCTCTGGGTGGGTTTAAACTGCTAGCCTTTTCGTTAGTAGCCCAGCGCTTAACGTTTGCACCACCCAGGAACTCTCTTTTTCATCAGTACACATTATTCTCTACTATGCCTTGAAAGACTGAAATAAAAGGAATGCAGACGTATGATCGAATGGCCTAGAATGATGATGCAATAATGAAGTCATCGCTATTATTACATAATCCTTCAGTTGTTTTTATTTTAGTGTTGCCCAGAGTATGGCCTCATATTTCTTTTTTTTAAATAATAGTTTACTGAGTTTTTGGTGGAAGTTTATACAGCAAGTTAGGTTCCCATTTGACAATTTCCGCACAGATTGTTCAGTGAAATTAGTTCACAATGTGTCAACATTCTCTTTAATTGTGTTCAGTTTGTTCCCTTCCAGTACTCAAGTTTCCCTGCCCCCTTATTTTCTCGTCTTTGCTTTTGAGTAATTGTTGACCTTTTGGTCTCATACTGATGGCTTTTAAGTAGGGCGCTGATCTTATGGGTAAATATCCTTTATTTTGTGTGCCACTCTGCTGTTTTGCTAAAAGGTGATCTCAGAGGATAGGCTTGGTTTTAGGTTTAAAGAGTGTCTCAGGGCAATAGCCTCAGGAACGTCTCTGTTCTCTACTGTCCCAGTTTGTCTGGCTTTTTTTAAAAATAAGACTGAGTTTGGCTCCATGTTTTATCAACTATTGTGACCCTGGTCAGAACAGTCAGTGGTGATAGCCAGGCACTAGCAGAGGGCATTTCTGTCCCAAGAGCTGCACTGGCAGCGAGCATTTCTGCCTGTCTTAGAGTGGGTTCTCTAGAGAAGCAAAACCAGTGGTGTGTGTGTGTGTATAGAGAGAGATTGATGAGTGATTGATTTATCTCAAGGAAATGGCTCATGTGGTTGTAAACGCTGGCAAGTCCCAAGTCCGTGGGTCAGACCTCAGGCTGGAAGCTTCGTCTGACTCATGTGGTTGCAGGGGCTGACAAACCCAAGATCGGCAGATCAGACAGCAGGCCACGAATTCACAGGCTGCAGAGGCTGATCGGCAGGTAAGATGGCAGGCTGCTGGGTCAAGTCCCAAGAGCCAGAGGTCAGATGATGATGAGCCAGATGTAGGATCCAGAGCAAGCGAGCTTTGCCAGAATGTCCATATATGTATTGGATGTAAGCCACACCTCTAAGGAAACTTCTGTTACAACTGATTGGCAGATCATATTAGAGCACATCGATCACATCATGGAGGATGACTACATCATTACACAACTGCCATCTTTGCTTTTTAATACTTTGAAGAGGTCTTTTGCAGCAGATTTGTCCAGTGCAATGCGTCATTCAGTTTCTTGCCTGTGCTTCCATGGGTGTTGATTGTGGATCCAATAAAATGAAATCCTTGACAACTTCAGTCTTTTCTCTGTTTATCATGATGTTGCTTATTGGTCCAGTTATGAGAATTTTTGTTTTCTTTATGTTGAATTGTAATCCATACTGAAGGCTGTGGTCTTCGATCTTCATCAGTAAGTGCTTCAAGTCCTCTTCACTTTCAGCAAGCAAAGTTGTGTCACCTGCATAACGCAGGTTGTTAATGAGTCTTCCTTCAATCCTGATGCCCCGTTCTTCTTCATACAGTCTGGCTTCTCACATTATTTGCTCAGTGTAGAGATTAATAAGTATGGTGAAAGGATACAGCCCTGATGCACACCTTATTTAACTTTAAACCACACCGTATCCCCTTGTTCTGTTTGAATGACTGCTTCTTGCTCTTTGTACAGGTTCTGCATGCGTACAATGAAGTGTTCTGGAATTCTCATTCTTTGCAATGTTATCCATATTTGTTATGATCCACACAGTCGAATGCCTTTGCATAGTCAATAAAACACAAGTAAACAGCTTTCTGGTCTTGTCTTCTTTCAGCCACGATCCATCTGACATCAGCAATGATATCCCTGGTTCCACTTCCTCTTCTGAATCTATGTCTATATCTGTATCATAAAAATTTGGGTTTTCTGTGTTTAAATTCCTATGAAAATATATAAAAAGTTCTTTCCCACTGTCCTTTAATTAATAATTCTATAATTATTTCTAAAATGACCTAACTGTAAACAAATAAAAAGAGTCCATTGGACCCAGATGGTAAACAGGGATGACTGTTTTTCCTGGTGTACTTAGGGTTAGTTCTCTTGATAACTCTGTGAAATGAAATGAGGAAAGTAGAGCAGTAGTTTGATAACTTGTCCAAGATCATAGTAATAGAGCTGGGATGTTCTGTGCCAACAGTTTAAAGAAACACTATGAGATAAATACTGTTTTTATTTCTGTTTTCTTGACGAGGAAACTCAGGCACACAAGTTTAGTTACTTGCCCGGCGTCATACAGTAACGCTGTACAGTCTGACTTGAAAGTCCATACTCTCAATCATTATGCTATAACTCTTTCCTTCCTCTGTTGTAGAACTTTTGTGGGTTTGTAGATGGTCTTTAAGATACCACATGGCCTTCTAAATATTCTAGTAGTTTGTTGCTGGAGTTCAGCACAGTGCATTATGCAGGGAAAATTTCATGGGGAGCTTACCTAGAGGGGTTAGAAGTGAAAGAGTCTGAGGTTACTATGGCTCAGTAAGAGGTACAGTTATCTTACTTCCTGAATTAGGTGGAACAAGTGGCCCATACGTTGGATTTAACAAAGATTTCAAAGCAGCTGTTATTAAATATGTTCAAAAATTAAAATAAAATATATTTAAATAATTAATGAATGAACAGATAGATAATTTCAACAGAGAGATGAAAACTGTAAAAATGAACCAGATGGAAATTGCAGAGCTGAACAGAACAATAAATGAAAAATTCACTGGATGGCTTTAATAGCATATGGGAAATAACAGAGGGGTCAGTCCATCAAAAAGACCTAAGAATGATAAATGTATATGAGTGTAATAACAGAACTCTCAGAACTAAAAAGAGAAATAGACAAATCCATAATCATTCGTGGAAGTTTTAATAGACATTTCTCAACAAATATTAGAACAACCAGACAAAAAAGTAATTAAGGATACAGAAGATCTGGCCACTATAGCCAACAGTGGCAGAGTACACATTCTTTTCAAATGCACAAGCAATGTTCATCAAGAGACCATATGTTGTAGTTGTTGGGTGCTGTCTAGTCCATTCCAGCTCATAGTGACTCAGTGTGACAGAGTAACCAAGCGCTTAACCATTTCTGCCACCCGGGACTTGGTCCTCCGCAACTGATCTGTAGAGTCAGTGCAATCCCAGTGAAAATCTCAGCAGGCTTTTATAAAGGAAGTTGACAGTGCTTCACACCATACACAAAAATCAATTCCAAATGGATCAAGGACCTGAATGTGAAAACTAAAATCATAAAATTCTTACAAGAAAATGTAGGGACGAGGCAAGGGTATGGAACCTAGTGTTTAACGATAGATTATCAGATATGATAACAAAAGCTTGAGCAGCAAAAGACAAAATAGATGGGACCTCATAAAAATTAAATACTTTTGTACATCAGAGGACTTTTATCAACAAAGTGAAAAGACAACCTACAGATTGGGAGAAAATTTTTAGCAACCGTGTATCAGATATATGTAAAACTTCTGCCACTTAACAACAAAGAGACAAACAGCCCTGTCAGAAAAAAGCCTAAGTGCTTGGACACTTCACCAAAGAGAATATTCAGATGGCCAACATGCACATAAAAAGATGCTCAACATCATTAGCCATTGTTGTTGTGTGCTGTGGATTTGATTTCGACTCATAGCCACCCTTTTAGGGAGATGCAAATCAAAACCACAATGAGGTATCACCTTACCCCCATTAGAATGACAATGATAAACAAAACAAAACAAAACAAAGCAAAAAACCGAGAAAACAAAACAAGTGTTGGTGAGGTTGTGGAGTAGCTGGAATCCTCATCCGTTGCATGTAGGAATGTAAAACGGTGCAGCCACTATGGAAAACAGTTCGGTGGTTCCTCAAAAAGTTGAATCGAGGATTACCGTATGACCTAGCAATCCCAGCCCTAGGTATGTAATCAGAAAGGAAGGTAGGAAAGCAAGCAAACTTGTACGTCAGTATTCATTGCAGCACTTTTCAGAGTAGCAAAAAGTTGGAAACAACTGATATGTCTTATCAACTGATGAATAAATGTGTATAACAAAATGTGGTATATACATACAATGGGACAATATGCAGCTGTAAAGAGAAACAAAGACCCATTGCATACCACAGCATGGATGAACCTTGAAAACATGACGCTGAGCTTAGTAAGTTGCAAAAGGACAAGTATTACATGATCTTACTTCAGTCTTTCTTATTCATTGTCCAACTTTCACATGGGTATGAGGTGGTTGAAAAAGACCATGGCTTGCTTGGGTCAGGCATACTTTAGTCCTTAAAGTGACTTCTTTTTAACACTTTAAAGAGGTGTTTTTGCAGCAGATTTGCCCAATGCAACGAGTCATTTGATTTCTTGACTGCTGCTTCCATGGGCGTCGATTGTGGATCCAAGAAAAATGAAACCCTTGACAACTTCAGTCTTTTCTCTGTTTATCATGATGTTGCTTATTGGTCCAGTTGTGAGGATTTTTCTTGTCTTTATGTTGAGGTGTAATCCATACTGAAGACTGTATGTAGTCTTTGATCTTCATCAGTAAGTGCTTCAAGTCCTCATCACTTTCACCAAGCAAGGTTGTGTCATCTGCATATTGCAGGTTGTTAATGAGTCTTCCTTCAATCCTAATACCCCGTTATTCTTCATATAATCTAGCTTCTCAGATTATTTGCTAAGCATACAGATTGAATAAGCATGGTGAAAGGATACAACCCTGACGCACACCATTCTTGACTTTAACCACTCAGTATCCCCGTTGTTCTTTTTGAACAAATGCCTCTTGGTCTATATACAGGTTCCTCATGAGCACAATTAAGTGTCCTGGAATTTCGACTCTTTGCAATGTTATCCATAATTGATTATGATCCACAGAGTCGAATGCTTTGCATAGTCAATAAAATAGCAGGTAAACATTTTTCTGGAGTTTTCTGCTTTTAGCCATGATTCATCTGACATCAGCAATGATACCCGTTATTCCACGTCCTCTTCTGAATCCAGCTTGAATTTCTGGCTGTTCCCTGTTGATGTACTGCTGCAACTGCTTTTGAATGATCCTCAGCAAAATTTTACTTGTGTGTGATAGTATTGATATTGTTTCATAATTTCCATGTTATGTTCCGTGTTCTTTGGAATGGGTACAATTATGGATCTCTTCCAGTCAGTTGGCCAGGTAGCTGTCTTCTGAATTTCTTGACATAGACCAGTGAGCACCGCTAGCACATTAGAAGGTTCAAAAAGTAAATTCGCATAGAGTTTTAGCCTTGTAGGTATACTGATACATGTAAGCTGAGCTTACAAAAAATTTTTTTGTTGTTATAACTAACTATAGGATTATTTTTATAAAAAATAAATTTCTGCTGAAACACTGCACAGAAATTTTATGGACAGTCATTTTAGTGTCGCCCCTTCTGACATCATCACCCAGTACAGTGCGCACCCCCTAGTGATGCCACTGAAGCTGATTCTGTTATTTACATGGAAATGCAAAGGGCCTAGAATAGGTAAAGCACTTTTCAAAAAGAATGAAGTTGTAGGACTTACACTGTCCAGTTTCAAGTTTTTCTGTACAACTACAGTAATCAAGACAGAATGGTATTCCTGTAAGAACAGACGTGTAGATCATTGGAACATAATAGAGAGTTTAGATAGAGACACACATATATATTCAGTTATTTTTGACAAAGGTGCCAGTGTAATTCACTGGTTAAAGGATATAGTCTTTTCTAAAAATGGTGCTGTATGTCTCAGTGAAAGAAAAATTAATATTGATTCTTAGCTCACACCAAGAAAATTAACTCTAAATGGATCAGAGACCTAAACAGAAAAGTTAAGACTATAAAACTTCTAAAAGAAAACAAAGGAGATAACATTTACCATCTTGGATTAGGCAAAGATTTAGATAGGAGAAAACACGGACCATAAAAGGGAAATTGATAAATTGGAAATTGTTGCACTTAAAACTTTTTGCCCCTTAGAAAACGTCGTTATGAAAATGAATAGACAAGGCACAGATTTGGAGAAGATATTCATGATATGTATATATTAGACAAAGGACTTGTTATTCAGAATGTATAAAGAATTCTTATAATACAAAACAACAACAAACAACCGATTGCTGTTGAGTCATTTCCAACTCATAACAACCTATAGGACAAAGTAGAACTGCCCCCATAGGGTTTCCAAGGAGCGGCTGGTGGATTTGAACTGCCAACTTTTGGGTTAACAGCCCAACGCTTAACCTTTGCGCCACCAGGGCTCCAAGTCATTAGGGAAATGCACATGAAAACCGCTGAGGCACTGCTACACATCCACTAGAATGGCTGTAATTGAAAATGTTGTTGAGGTGGAGCAGCTGAACTCTCGTACAGTGCTGATGAGAGTGGAAAATAGTTTGACAGTTGGAATTCATTCACATGAAATTCTAGAAAAGGCACAGCTAATCTGTATGATAGGAAACAGATCAGTGGTAGTGTGGGATGGGGTTGGGGGTTAGAAGAATTTCTTGCTGAGCCACACAAAGGCATTTTTTAGGGTGATGGAAATGCTTTACATACTGATTTTGGTATTGGTTACTTGGATGTATACAATTGTCAGAATTCCTCAAATGTACACTTAAAATGAGTGCATTTTCTTTCGTTGAATATTCTTCAGTAAAGTTGATTAAACAAACAAAATATCCTCTTATTTCCTACTTGCTCCATATCAGCCTAGAGGAATAGGCCCTGCTGTGGAAGGAAATTAAGTTTAGCATGTGTTTGTTGATTGGCTATATATAAGTAGTTCAGTTTTTGTGAGTTACATTGTCTAACAAAGAGGAACAAAGGTAACTCTGCTTTTAGAAGGTAGCTGAAGGGAACTTCTGAGGTCATTTAATCCAGACCGTTGATTTAACAGATGAGGAAACTCAGTCAGGTACCAGGTTATCTGAGAGCCACTAGGTAGGAGATTTCACAACTTGTCTTGTGAATCATTTAAACCATAATAAAGTTAGTGTTTGCATTTGGGCAGTCATTGTTTTGTGAATACATAGTGGTTAATGTTAGGCTTATGAACAAGTCTTTTCCCTGTTGTTGATCTGTTTGTGGCAAGCTACACAGCCATTCATATTTTGTGTGGAAGAACAGATAGGTATTTGGTTTTGTGGCTTTATTAAACTGTTTAATAACAAGCCGGTCTAAAGTTTGGACTCTGAGTGGTTTCCCCAGATTAATGGATATATACACATCCAGCAAAACAAAACTAAACACTGGAATTTATCATCTTTTTTAACAGTGGGTTTTTATAACTATTGTCCAATGAATTTTGGTATTTCGCCTCCTGTTTTATTTTCAATTTAATAAATCAATTTAAACATTTTTCCCCTACTTTGTTTTGAAACTTGCTAGCTGAACCTACTCATGAAATCACTGTTTTCATTTTTAGTGCTTACTTTTTGTAGCATCTACATTTTATGCGGTTCTTGGCAAGTTTGTATCAGGTCTGGAAGACTCATTAGCTCAGATGCAGTGACCACTTTGAAAAGGTAACTTGGAGGAATGTCCCAGCAATGGCTAAATGATGCAGTGGAATGCTAAGCTCAGGTACCTAGATAGATTAAGATCTGGGAAGGCCTGGCATATACTCTGTACACTGACATTCTTGGCATAGTTTGCTCAACAACTTTCTTTCTTCCCACTTCAGCAAATGTTTATTGAGTACTTGCTCTGTGCCTGACATTGTAACGGGCACTATGGATATAGAAATGAATATAACATAGTTCCTACCCTTAAGGAACTCATAGTCTAAAATGGGATAAAGACATGCAAACTAAATTGTAAGTGTAGTCAGTGGTCTAAGTGTATAGAAAATATAGAGATCTTATACAGGGAACTCGAGTATGGCAGGAGGATCAGAGAAGGATTCCTTTAGATAACGTCTAAGCTAAATTTCATAGGTAGAATATAATTTGTCAGTGGTAAGATAGATATATTACAGGTAGTGAGATCATCATGTAAGTCAGGCACAGGTGTATGAAAGAACGTGGTATGTTCAAGAAACATAATCAGTTAATTCATCTTGAGCATAAAGCTTGAGGATTGATAGATGAGAGCTGTATTTCCTGTCATTGTCAAATGTTGCCTGGAAAAGCAGCCCAGAATTAATGACATCATAGAGGCAAAGACTAGACTTGAATAATATCACTGGAATCAATTGTAAGGCTAGTACATATATTGTGTTTCTGTTTCTAATAGAGGTATATATCCTTCCCCTTATTCCCTCGTTTACGCTCTCCTTCCTCTTGTGTGTTTGTGTGTGTGTGTGTGTGTGTGTGTGTGTTTGGAGAAGCAGGATACTTGAGGGAGGAAAGAACTAAGAATCAAGACCTTGATTCTAGTCCTGGCTCTCATATCGTTGTTTGGGCAAACCACTTTACCTTTCTGATCTTTGGTCTCCTTATCTGTATAATATACACAAACTGTATGATCTAAATAAAATTCTTTAGACTTGGAGGTCATATGTTACTGTAACTACTATGTGTTTAATTAAAACCTGTTGCCTGTTGAGTTGATTCTGACTCATACTGACCCTACTGGACAGAGTAGAACTGTCCCATAAGGTTTCCAAGGGGAGCAACTGTTACATTCGAACTGCCAGCCTTTTTGGTTAGCAGCCAAACTCTTAACCACTATGCCACCGGGGCTCTGTTTAATTCAGAATTAGTATATAGTTTTAAAAAGAATTGGTATATATTTTAAAATGTATTCAATTGGTTATTTCTTTTTTTAATTTGGCTGTGGCAGTGGTTCTAGGACTTGGGGTTTTTTTGTTCTCTTTAATAATCTGGTTATTATGGACTTTTTTCTTAATGTAAATTTTACTTTTTCTCATTTCAAAACTGCTCTTTCTGTTCATGCTAGTTTTCCATTCTTGTATTTGCAGAATGTTTGCTTTTGAAGCAGAGGATTATAAAAATCCATTTTAATGTTATAGAATTGCTGCAGTATACTATTAATATATATATATATTTTTTTAACCTTCAGGGGTCCTATTGGGCAATAGACACCAATCCGAAGGAAGATGCGCTGCCTACTCGGCCAAAGAAGAGGGCACGATCTGTAGAACGGGTAAAAGCTGTTTATTGGAACTTTAGTATGACCAGGTTAAAATGTCAGAAATACAGTTTTTTTAATTTTTTTTTGTTGTTGTTAAGAATATACACAGCAAAAATACACTAATTCAGCTGTTTCTACATGTGCAATTCAGGACATTGATAATATACTTTGAGTTGTTTAACTATTCTTACCCTCCTTTTCTGAGTTGTTCCTCCCCCATTAACATAAACTTATTGCTCCTTAAGCTTCCTGTCTAATCTTTCAAGTAGCTGTTGCCAGTTTGATCTCACATAAACCCGTTGCCATTGAGTCAATTCCGACTCATAGCGACCCTATAGTGCAGAGTAGCACTGCCCCATAGGGTTTCCAACTGCTGACCTTTTGGATAGCAACTGAGCTATCCCACATAGATAGTTTTTAAAAGAGCCTAATGCTCAAGGCAGGCATTTTTAACTAGTTAAGCTAAAGTATAGTTTGCTCTTAAGAAAGGAATACAGATTAAAAAATAATAACAATATTGCATTTTTGGTAATTACACAGCAAGTTAGGTTCCCATTTGACAATTTCCACACAAATTGTTCAGTGACATTAGTTATATTTATAACAATCTAAACATTCTTTTTTTTGAGCAGTTTCTACATGTACAATTTAGTGACATTGATTACATTCTTTGAGTTGTGCAACCATTCTCACCCTCCTTTTCTGAGTTGTTCCTCCTCATTAACATAAAGGAAATACAGATTTTAAAAGTGCATTTCCAATATAGCAAGTATAAGCATAACAGAGGTAAGATTTTATATTTGTATAGCATTTTGTATTTTCAGCTCACTTTTCAGACCCATTATTTTATTTGATCTTAACTCTTTGAGTTAGGTGAACATTTTAGGAAATTAAGTAAACGGTTTTTCGTAATTAGGGCATAGCTGTTGTCTAGCTGAGACTTGAATTCAGATCTCTTGAGTTTTAATTTGATACTCTTTTCTCTGCATTGTTGACATTGAGGACTGGTTTTATATAACAGACCTGTTCTCTTTCACTGCAGATGATCAGTATGCTTACATTAAATTTTCCTAATTGTCCTCAAAATGCTTTTTCCTGCTTTCATCTACGTAGTAATCATTCTGTACAGAAAATCTCTAAGTGCGTGTGTGTTGTTTGTAAGATAATTCTTACTTGTAAATTCATGATTAAAATTAATTTTGTAAGAATGAAAAAGGGAGCTGTAGTGGATATCGTAAGTTGTTTATCTTAACATATTTTATTCGGCCCTTTGTTTGCCAGGAGGCATTACTTCAGTTTTCCTTGTTACCTTTTCTACGTTTTCAACTAAAAACCATATACTAACACACATGTATTTGCACACCCCATACTATTCTTCAAGATCCAAATGATAACCACATTGTGAGGCTGTTCCTCACTTCTTCATTTGTGTTCCCATGGAATTTTTACAAAGGTCTTTTATAGAATTTCTCACACTTTATAGTACCGATTTATTTCTATGTTTGACTCTTTCACTGGGCCGAGGTCCTCTTAAGGGCAGAGAAAACATCTATTTATATTTGTAACTCCAGTGGTTAGCATTTTTCATGGCTTATAATAGCTGCCAGTAAACATTTGCAGAATAGATCAGGACAAAGAATAAGATGACAGAAACTGGTAGTGGACATTTGGTCAGATAACTTGTTCTATGCCCATTGCTGGTAGAAGGATAAAACGTCCCAGCCTCAAGGATAAGGACCTCAATTTGGCTTTAAGTTGGGATCATGTGAGTCCATGAGGTATAGGAGCAGTGGGATTTAGTCAGGCAGATTTATTGGAGCTAGCAAAAGAAATTCAGTAAGGCAGTTGTCAAGCTATATAGAATTAAGGGTGAGGTGGCATAATGGTTAAGAGCTCAGCTGCTAACCAGAAGGTCGGCGGTTCGAATCCACCAGCTGCTCCTTGGAAACCTATGGGGTAGTTCTGCTCTGTCCTGTAGGATTGCTGTGGGTTGGAATCGACTTGATGGCAGCAGTCCCCACCCCACTTAGGCCAGAACAATTTTTGGCTTTTTGCAAACCAAAGTTTAAGAAGTTGAAGTTTAGTGTTCTGACTTAGTCTTCTAGTAATAGAGGTAGACAATTTTAAGACTGAGATGTTGAGATGTAATGGTTTGAGAGGAAGTGAGCCTCGATTCCTGCCCTCCTGCCTCTGCCTATTAAAACAGACTTAGCATATGGACTTCGATTATGTGAAAATGTGGAGTACAAAACGTATTCAGCATTTATGCCAAAATTTGAAGGAAGGGGAGAAAAATCCCCACTGCTTAATTAACCCAGAGCATCAGCATACGACTTGGAAAGGATGTGTGTCTTGAAGGGCTGAGGAACTGTGATCTTCTCTACCATTTTCTCTCTTCTTTGGAAGTTCCTGGAACTTGAATTATTCTTGAAAGTTGCAGTTGGTGGTTGGGTTGACAACTGTGCATTCCTTTTAGATATTAAGCCTGCCTTTTATTCTGTTACTTTGTTTCATAGTTCTTAGAGCAGTACCCCTTTATTTCTATGAGAGCCCCCCTTTACTTTGAGACTAGACTGTATTGTCAGTTTTATAATGGAAGTCTGTAGAAATATAGGAGTCCCTCAGTGGTGCAAACGGTTAACATACTCAGCTGAAAGGTTGAAGGTTTGAGTCCACCCAGAGGCGCCTTGGAAGAAAGGCCTAGTCTCTACTTCTGAAAAATCAGCCATTGAAAACCCTATGAAGCACAGTTCTAGTCTGACACAAATGGGGCTGCCGTGATTCAGAATCAATTCGACAACTGGTTTTGGTTATAAAAATAAAGAATTCAGATTACAAAAGTATGTTTTACCCATAAAGCGTGTGTTTTTGAATGTACATTTTGGAACATGCTTTCTAGATTCATTTTCCACTCATTATTGTTAATCTTCATTTTAAGTTTAAGACATAAAAACGTTAACAATTTACCTTTGTGGTGTAGTTTCGTAAAATACTCATATAGTATGAGAACCTTTCAGTTAGTAATATTGGCTGTTTTGACCTGAGCTATGAATTGGTTGCCACTATAGGAGAGAAACCTATAGAAAGAGGCTAACTATCAGCAAAGTACATATAAGCAGGGGAACAAATGTTGTTTAACAAATACCCTGGAAGATAGTGTTCCTACAAAACAAAATTTCTTGCCCTGATAAACTGATGTGTCGGTTTTTTGTTTTGTTTTTTTTTTTTAAATTTAGAGGCATTTTTGGAAGGAGGGTGAGAGGGTGAAAGGCCTTCTGATATATAGTATTTTTTATTAGGGCCAAACCAAACAGAGTTTACCTTTTGAGTAACCACTGGGTTTTGTATAAAGAAATGCCTAGGACAGTCAAGTAGTGATGATTTGTGATACGATCTTTAGACTTTTGAAGTTTTCTCAAAAACCAAGCAGGACCAATGAGTTGAAAACTTAAAGAATAAAATAACTTTTAAATGTTGATGGTAAATATGTTGACATTCTAAAAATATCTTATTAAATTTCTGAAATTGGTTATTCCTTTATCAATGTGTGAACATCAGAATACTATATGAAAAATAAAAACATTTCACATATTTTTAAGTTTGAAGAGAATTGAGATTTTAATGGAACAGGAAAGGCTTTCTGAACTGCTAAAGAGAATTGATTTTAAAAAATGCAGGACATAACCAGTCACCTCATGGGATAACTTCTCTTTGAGGGCTTAGGGCCATGGTCTTATGGGACAATCCAGTCAATAGGCATAATATAGTTCTTAAAGATTATATTTTATCTCCCAGTATGGTGAGTAGTGTCTGGAGTCATAAAAGCTTATGAGCAGCCATCTAAGATACAGCTATTGGTCCTTATTCATCTGGAACAAAGGAGAAAGAAGGAAACCCAGGAGTCAGAGAAGGAACTGGACTACAGGACTAACTGTCTACATGAACCACTGCCTTCTCCACCTTGAGACCAGAAGAACTAGATGGTGCCTGGCTACCACTACTGACAATTCTGATTAGGAACACAATAGATGAATCCTGATAAAAAGGGAGAAAAGTGTGGAGCAGAACTTCAAATTCTTAAGGAAAGAATCCAGACTTAACTGGATCTGTTGAGGCTGGCGGAGTCCCTGTAACCATGGCCCTGAGTTGCTCTTTAAACCTTGAATTACAGCTATCTCCTGAAGTCGCCGTTAACTAACAGTTTAGCCCAAAGAGTAAAGATTGTCACCCTTGAGTATTGCTTTAAAAAAAAAAAAAAAAACAACTTTTTAAAATAAAAACAAAGGGTCAACAGCTGTTTTGAAGCATAGATGAGAAGGTTGGGGGCAGGGAGATTAAGTTAATGCAAATGAAACGACTAGAACAGAAATAACGAGAATGTTAACACAATGTGAAGAATGTAACTAATGTCATTGGTCATTTTGTCTACAAACTGTGGAATGATAGTGGGTTTTGCTGTGTATATTTTCACCAAAAATAGAAAAAATTTAAGAGCAAATGCAAGCAGCAACGTCTTCATGTCCTAAAAGAAAAATCAAGCCTGATAATTATTTTCAGCCTAACATTCTTAACTCATGTCTTTGGACCATGTCCTTGTCCGTTCTTCCATTTACAGGAACGTAAGCCCATGCTCTCTCTTCCATCATTACAGTATTCCTTTCTTCTTTCTTTAATCCTTGAGTATATAAATGTATCTCTTTTTCTTTTTTCTAATTTCTTTCATCTTCTTAGCACTTTTCCTTTATCATAAAATAGACTTGAAGACCTAAAATAAAGTTTAGCAAGGTGAGATGGGTAGACTCGTTGACCAGGAGTCCTGGGTTTCTCTTCTGGCTTTACAACTTACTAGCTCTTGTGACTTTTGGCAAGTTGTTAAATTTTTTTATCTTAAGTGTTTCAACTATAAAGTGAGAGGTTAGAAGTCATAACAGTATAATAATAATAATAGATATATATTGTGTTTATGTGCTAGATGCTTTTTAAAGGATTTTTACACATACTAACCTGTGTAATTTTTACAATAACTCAAAATGGTGGAACTGACATACATGGATGTTAAGTAAGTTGTCCATGGGTACTCAGCTAATAAGAACCAGAGCCAGGATTTGAACTCAGGCAGTCTTTGCTGTTTGCAACTACAGGATACTGCCATTGGTATTTGCTATGCTAAAGACCACAACACTAAATCATATTTTCTTTTTATATTTGCATATCCTATTGTGAGCCAGTGACCCTTGATTTTAAGAAAGAATTAACCCACATTTAATGCAGACATACAGAATTAGGTAACATAAATATGATTTTAGATGACTATTGACAACATTGGAGCCCTGGTGGTGCAGTGGTTAAGAGCCTGACTGCTAACCAAAAGGTCAGCAGTTGAAATCTACCAGCTGCTGCTTGGAAACCCTATGGGGCAGTTCTACTCTGTCCTGTAGGGGCACTCTGAGTCAGAACTGACTGGAAGGCAACAGGTTGTTGACAGCATTACAGTAGAGACACCTTTTTCTTTTTCCTTTCCATTATTTCTGTTTCTTTTTCTTTGCTTATTGCAATGGCTAGAACCTTCAGTACAGTGTTGAGTAGAAGCAGTGAAAGTGGGTATTCTTGCCTGGCTTTTGTTTTTAGGGGGAAAGTGTTAGTCTTTTACCATTAAGTATAAGCTCTAGAGTTTTTATAGATGCCCTTTATCAGATAGAGGACATTTACTTCTTAAGCAGGGCTTTCAACCAGTTTGTTCCGGTCAGAACCCTGCTAAGAATTTACGTGTCTGACAGGTTGCCAGGTGATGCTAATGCTACTGGTTAGGGACCAGTTCTGAGAACCACTAGTAGAGCAGTGTTTCTCAAATTTTATTATACCTAAAAGTCACCTGATGATCTGGTTAAACTGTAGATTCTGATTCAGTGTATCTGGAGAGGAAATACAAATTATCAGTAGGGGTTTGAACTGGTTTGAAGCCCTCCTTCTAAGACTAGTTTGCTGAGAGTCTTTAGCATAAATGGTGGTTGAATTTTATCAAATGCTTTTTCTCCGTCTATTGAGGTGATGATATGGTATTTCTTCTTTATTCTGTTAATTTGTTGAATTACATTGATTGCATTTTCAGTGTTAAACCTTGCAATTCTTGGATGTTGTTGTTGTTGGGTGCTGTCGAGTTGATTTCAACTCACAGCAATCCCATGCGACAGAGTAGAACTGCCCCATAGGGTTTTTTAGGCTGTAATCTTTATAGGAGCAGATTGCCAGGTCTTTTTCCTGCAGAGCTGCTGGGTGGGTTTGAACCACCAAACGTTCGGCTAGCAGCTGAGTGGTTGTCTGTTGTGCCACAAGACCTCCTTATTCCTTAGATAAGTCCTACTAAATTGTGATATGTTGCCCCACTAATATATTGTTAGATTCAGTTTACTAATATTTGGTTAAGGATTTTTGGATTTGTGTTCATGAAGGATATGGGTTTATAATTTTCTCTTCTGTAATGTCTTTGTCAGGAGCCCTGGCAGTACAGTAGTTCAGTGCTCAACTGCTAAACAAAAAGTCAGCAGCTTGAACCCACCAGCTGCTCCACGGGAGAAAGACTTGGTGATCTGCCTCCATGGGGCAGTTTTACCCTGTGCTGTAGGGTAGCGATGAGTCAGAATCAGCTCGATGGCAATGGGCTTGGTTTGAGTTTGGTATTAAGGTTATGCACCCTAATATAAATGAGTTGGACAGTGCTCCCTCCCCTGTTATCTGAAGAAGTTTTTGTAAGCGTGATATATTTGTTCAAAAAATTTGGGATAATTCATCGGCGAAACCATCTGTGCCTGCAGTTTTCTTTGTGGGAAGGTTTTTAATTCTTCATTTCAATTGGGACTATTCACAGTTTCTCTTGTGCCAATTTTGGTAAGTTGTGTTCTTGAAGGAATTTGTCCATTTCATCTAAGTTGTTGTGTTTGTTGGCATAAATTGGCTTATAATATTCTCTTATCCTTTAATGTTTGTAGGAGCTGTAGTAACTACTCCTCTTTCATTCCTGATACCACATTTTCTCTTTTTTCTTCATTAGTATAGTTAGAAGTTTGTCAATTTTGTTAATCTTTTCAAGGAGCCAGCTTTTGGCTTGGTTAATTTTTTTTCTGTTGTGTGTGTGTGTTTTGTTTTATTTCTCCTTTTACCCTTTTCATTTCTTCTGCTTACAGATTTTTTCCAGTTTCTTAAGGTTCCAGCTTAGATCATTGATTTGAGACTTTTCCTCTTTTGTAATATAAGATTTTAAAGCTGTAGGTTTACCTCTAAGTACTGCTTTAAATACATCTCACAAATTTTGATATATTGTATTTTTGTTATCACTTATTTAAAAATAAATAATATAAAAAATTTAAAAAATTCTCTTGAGTCTTTTCTGGCCAGTTAATTTAGAAATGTATGTTTAATTTCGAAACATTTGGGATTTTCTTAGATGTCTTATTATTATTGATTTATAATTTAATTTCTCTGTATAGTCAGAGAGCATACTATGTATCATTTTAGTTTTTTTTAACATTTATTGAGACTTGTGGCTCAGCATGTGCTATATCTTGGTGCATATACCATGTACACTTTAAAAGAATATGTGTACTACAGTTGTTTGGTATTATGTTCTGTAATACCAGTTAGGTTAAGACATTTTTAATATTATTCCAATCTTTATGCCTTTAATGATTTTTAACTCTTTGGGTTTTTGCTTCATGTATTTTGAAGCTGTGTTATTAGACACATTTATGGTTTTAATTGTTACGTCTTCATCATCAATTATTCCTTTGTCTTTATGCAATGATTTTTTTTTTAAATTTCTAGTATTATACCCTGTATCTTAAAGGCTATTTTATCTGATATCAGCATAGCCTCTCCAGCCTTCTTATGCTACTGTTTGCATAAGTGCATAATTGTATATATTTTTCCATCTATTACTTTGAACTTACGGGTGACTTTATAATTAAAGTTGTGGCTCTTGTAGGGTAGCATTTAGCTGAGTCTTGCTTTTTTAGCCTCTTGACAATCTCTGCTTTTTAACTGGTATGTTTAAACTGTTAATGTTTAATGTAATTATTGATGTGGTTAGGTTTTAGGTCTATGTTTATTTTCTGTTGTTTTATTTCCTCTCTTCCTCCTTTCCTGCCTTCTTTTGGATTATTTGGATATATTTTAGTATTCCATTTTAATTTATCCGTTGGCTTTTTACCTATACCTCTTTATATTTTGTTTTTGTGTTTGCTCTAGCAATTTCAATATACAACTCCCTTTTTGCAGCTTACTCTTGAGTTAGTGTTATATCACTTACTATAAAACGTAGAAATCTTATAGACCCCTTTGCCCCCACTCCACCATTCCCCATAGTTGTCCACATACATTGAAAATTGCACAAGACCATGTTTTAACTTTTGCCTTAAATAATCATATGTAATTTTTAAAACCTAAGAGGAAAACAGTAGTATTTTACATTTACCGTGTCTGATGCCTTAATTTGTTCTTCAAGGTCCAAGTTTCCTTCTGCTACAATTTCCCTTCAGCCTGAAAAACTTCCGTTAGCATTTGAATTTTTCCTTCTTGAGGTTCACTGAGCTTCTTGAATCTGTAAATTTGTCTTTCACCAAAATTCCAAAATTTTCAGTCATCATTTCTTCACATAGTTTTTCTGCCCTTTTCTCTCTTTTTCTTCTCCTTCTGTAACTCCAAGTACACGTTAGACCTTGTGAGAATGTCCCGCAAATCTCTGAGGTTCTGTTCTTTTTTTGTTTGTTTTTCAAATTGAATCATTTCTGTTGACCATTTTTGAGGTCACTGATTCTTTCCTCTTTCATTTCCAGTTTAATATTAAGCCCGTCCATTAAAACTTTTTCAGCTCTAAAATTTCGATTTTGTTCTTTTAAAATATTTTTTATTTCTCCACTGAGAGATTTTTCTTATTATATTTTCATTCAAGTGGTTTTTACTTTATTTCGGTGAGCATAATTAAAATAGCTACTGTAAAGTCTTTGCCGTATAATTCCAACATCTCAGTCTTCTTGGGGGAAGCATTTGTAGATTGCCTTTTCTCTTGAAAATAGGCTACTTTTTTTGTTATTAGTACGTCAGGTAATTTTGGTTTGTATCTTGGACATTGTGACTGTTATGTTAGATAGACCCTAGGTTCTGTTACAGTCCTCTGTAGAATGTTGATGTTTTTGTTTTAGCTCTAAGACGCAAACTGTCAATTATGTTTTTTCTTTTATGGTGGTGGTTCCAATATTAATTCAGTTCTTTGAGCCTTTTTTTCATATCTGCCCACGCATGGTTCAGGGGTTAGCCTGAGACTTTTATGGTGTTTCATAACAGAATTAGAGGATCCCCTTCAGCTCTCTGCTCTCCTCTATGGGATTCTCTTGTCTGTCTCTGGTGACTGGCTCTTCTCCTTGGTTCAGTCTTGACAGTGAGGTTTCTGTCTGCTTAGGCTGTCTACACTCCATATCTACTGCATATTGTTAGGGTAAAGCTGCAACAAAACAGGAAATTCACCACCATGCTGGTCTCACTAAGTTTTGATTTCTCGCTATAATCTATGTGTTCTATTTACTCTTCAGAATCCTCAGTTGCTTTTTGTTTTTGTTTTCCACCATAATTTGTAGTTATCAGTGGAAGGTTGGTCTGTTGAGGTATTACACTGCCATACTGGAAGTGGAACTTGAATGGGTAGGACAATGACAGAGGAAAAGAGGTAACTCCAGAAAGGACCTTTCACAAGGCTGACTAGTGCCACCCAAATTAGATTCATTGATACTTTGCCCAGGATTTGGGTTATTGCTGCAATAATAACAATTATCCACATACACTGTGGGATGCCTAGACCGTTGGCTTTGCTAATCAGACTACTTATTATCTGCTAATAACAGAATCAGTGTCCCAAAAAAAGATATACCACTGAACGTATCAAAGCATATGAAGAGAATATCTTTTACTCTTGATGGAACCAAACTGAAGCATCTATGAAAAAATATCTAATTTAAAGATTTTAAAAAAATTTACTATTAAATTTATAATAGCTGAATCTATTTGTCTGGTCATGTTAGGATACAGTGCATTGTACCAAGGCTGTCTCCTTTCTCATTAATTACAATTGGGTATTCTTAGTCAGTAGATCCTCAACATTAATAGTAGGTATGTTCTAGCAGTCATCATAGCAGCTAACATTTATTATGCATGTCAGGTACCATGCTCTGTGCTTTACATGTATTATTTCATTAATGGTCTTAACAAAAAGGAAATGTCATAATCTTTTTCTAAATGTGAAAACAAGCCTAAAGGTTGAGTAACTTGTATGAAATCACACAACACAACCTTCCCTCTCTTAATAGTAGGAAAGAGTGAGAATTAAGTAGTGAACCACTGGTCTGGACCGGGAAGACTTGAGTTAGAGGACCATGAGATTTACAGCTTCCTAAAGTAGTCCTCTCTGTGAACTTAGGTGTAGCTTATTGGCTGGCATCAAAATTGCAGCTTATACAAAGTTGTCTTTGGAGCTTATAAATAATTATATGAACCTATTTTTCATTTTTGCCTCACCCTCAATGTGTACCCATCACCTAAGGGCTGCATTCTAGCTTGCAGGGGTAGCCCTGGTCTTTTCCTTTTCTGCAGTTCATCAAGATGTCTGTTCCCTACCTGCATGTTGATTAGATTATCTGATGAAAGAAATTCGTGCTAAGGATAAGTGATCAATAAATTAATCTCAGAAATTTGTTTCAGTGAAATTGCTATCTTGCTTATCCAATTAAAAAAAAAAAGGCAACCAAACCCGTTGCCATTGAGTTGATTTCAACTCATAGCGACCCTATAGGACAGAGTAGAACTGCTGCACAGGGTTTCCAAGGCTGTAAATCCTTACGGAATCAGACTGCCACATCTTTCTCCTGCGGAGCAACTGGTGGGTTCAAACTGTCGACCTTTCAGTGCTACCAGGGCTCATCCAATATGATCTTTTAAATATTCATGTTCAGGTGGGTTGGTGTGTGGAACAAATATTTTTTGCCAGTGAGGGAATATATATATGTCACTAGCATCATAGCCACAAATTATTTATATCTCCCCTTTAATTTTCAGGATCAAAGATTAACTCTCTTGAGGGCACACTAAAGAAATACAGAATGTCTCTTGGGAGAGAAACCTATGTTGGCACAATCTATATCAAAGATCCGAAATGCAGAAAACCTTCTATATTGTTTTTAACACCCATGTTTATATGAACAATTGCATATGAAGTTTTATTAGTCAGGACAATGTTTGATTGTTCTTACAAAGGAAAAACAAAAAACCGCAACTGAGAGGTTTAAACCAGAAAGATTTCTTTCTTTTTTAGGTAAAAGCTCAAGCTGATAGTTATGTCATAGGGGTAAATAGCTCTGTTTCACAAGGTTATTCACATGTCTAGGTTTCTAATCTTGTTTTTCTGGGTATTACCCAGAGCTCAGTTAAGTGAGATCACTACCACCATATCTGTGTTCCAGCCTGTAATAAGTGGGAAAGAGAGAATGGAGGGCAAGCACGTTCCTTTCAAAGGCATGACCCAAAAGTTGCACACCTCACTCCTGCTCACATTCTGTTTGCTACATCTTAGTCACATGACTATAACTAGCACAAATGAGTTTGAAAAAGGTAGTCTCTAGCTGGGTGGCTATGAGTCAATAGCTACTATCTAAAATGGAGAAGAGAATGAATATTAGGGGACCATTAGTAGACTCCACTACAGAAGCGTATCTGCAGTTTTTGTCACCTTATCTCACAGCCAGTTAAGTGTTACAGTGTAGCCATACCTATGGACTCTGTAATATCAGGTCAACAGCATATTAAAATAGAAGAGATTTCAGTAGCCATTTAAGTTCATTTTCAGGAACAAAGCACAGAACTGGATGTTGAAGAATTTGATAAAATCCCTTCAAACTGTGTTAAAGTTGCTGGTATATGAGCTAATAATTATTTATTTTGTTCTTGTATTTTAGGCCTCAACTCCATATAGCATAGATTCAGATTCTTTGGGAATGGAGTGTATTATTTCGGGAAGTGCCTCTCCAACTCTGGCAATCAACACTGTGACTAACAAAGTAATTTCATTTTTTAAATGCTTTTGAAAATGTCATTGAGTAATACATTTAATTTTCCTTTATAACAACAGTAGAGTTCTATATATGGTTGAGTTTAAAGATGATATACATTTTTCTACATAATACATGATAGTTTGAAAGCCGAGTCCATAATGTTTTGAGGTATATACATGTTAGAAGAAAATTCCTAGGAGAAATCAGAAACTACATATTGAGAAATTCTATGCTTATTTAAATTCTTGACTCTGCCAGTTCATTAGATACCTAGTGGGATACAAATGTCTCTTCTTTACAAGATAATTTCTTAATCTCATATCTCAAAGCCCTAAAAAGACTCTTGGAAGTTAATGAATTAACTCAGTTCTGAACATCTATTTCCTCTCCTCCTAGGCCATGAGCACCTTGAAATCATACACCTCTCACACTCAACCTCGTACTCTCATTCTTGCTCTTGCCCTCTCCCTCTAGCTTTCACCCTTTCTTCCTTGGTCTGGCTTTCACTTACACTTGCTTTATCTCTGTCTCTTGCTCTCCCACTTTCTCTTGCACTCACATAAACACAAACACCTATATATTCACCAGTGCACTAATATACAATAGGATCTGTTCCTCGGTAGACAGAAAGTGGATAAACACATAGAACACAGAATATAATCAGGAAAGTGACAGTCAGATTTACAATTTAGAAAGGAAACTGGCAGCTGAGGTATACAGTAATGATTCTTCCCAAACACTGATGCACGGAATGATTCCATCAGAATCACTTAGGGAGCTGGGTGTGTCTGCCTGTATGTCTGTTTACCTGTCTATCTGTGTGTTTGGTGGTGGTGGGATTTCAGGATTCCATTGCAGGCCTGCCATATCAGACACTCTGTCCTTTGTGGATAAGGCCTAGGAATCTGTACTTTTTAAAATAATCCCTAATAATGCCCAGCTAGACTTGAGAAGTGGATGAATTGGAATCAGAAATATCCAATACTACTTTTTGTAGTAGCTCAATTAAGAGATGCTGAGGGCCTAAACATAGAAAGTGCTGGTTATTAGGAAACACTTGGGAGGTAATAATGCTAGGACTTCATGACCAAATGAACGTGGGTGTTAAAGAAGCTAGAGTTACCGAACTTCTGCTTCCAGATACATGGATCAACTAGTTTCAGATTAACCCTTCTGCCCTGAACACTAAAAATCTGCATAAAATACCCCCCTCCCCCCAAATAAAAATAACATGAGGGCATGGAAAACAAGACAGCCAAGACTTCAGAGATCAAGAGCTCCAGAGAAAAGGGAAAACACATTGAGATAAGCTCTGCAAAATTTCCCTTGGGACATTTCCCAATTCTCAGTGCAGGGAATAGAGGCTAAACAGAAAGCAGCACCCAACAGGTTGAGGCAGTCATTGAACTCAGAGACAAAAACTGTGGTTTGGAGTTACCAAATAGCCAGGACTTGAGGAGCCAAAGTCCTGAGAAATCTCAGAAGTGAGCTCAAATTTTTGCAATCAGTGTTCACTCAGGGCATGTGCTGACTTCTAACCTGTGCGTGTTTGGGTCAGACACAGGCAAATCAAGTAGATTTTTGGCTAGCCAGAATTCAGTAGACTCACAGAGCAGGGGAGACAGAAATTGTAGTTCAGGGTTTTCCAAGGTAGGCGAAGGGAACCATGGGAAACATACCAGGCTTTCAAGTTGATATCTCAGAAGGGTTATGCTCTATAAGTAAACCAAACCAAAGTACACCAGCCTCAACTGGTATTAGGGTGATATGCTAATATTCTTCTTTTTGCAGAAGAAAACTAAATCCTCTCTAGAGGAGGTAACATCATCTGGAGCTTCTGTAATTTTTGTATGTAAAGTATAGCATTCAGTTAAAATTTTTCTGGCATGTCAGGAAACAGATCCAAATAATTAAGTATCAGGAGAAATAAAAACAAGGAACCAGACAACATAAACAGATCCATAAGTGATCCAATACTATAGTTAGTCATTGTAGACTTTAAGATAACTGTGAACAGTATGTTCAAGAATATAAATGAATTATAGAAAATTTACCAGACAACTAGAATCTGTATGGAAGACTCAAGAGGAGACTGTAGAACTGACAAATACAATAACTGAAAATAAGAATTCATGAGATGGATTTAATAGCAGATTAGATGCATCAGAGGAGAGAATTAGTGATGTGGAAGATAGGTCAGTAGAAAATATGCAGATTGAAGTACAGAAAGAAAAAAGGATGCAAAATTCAGAAAAGTTCAGGAGACAAATGGGACTTAGGGGGGGAAAAAAGGAGTAAAACAAACTTGTTATAAGGTTCCAGAAGGGGAGGAAAAAAGAAAGAAGAAACAATATTTTAATTTTCTAAAACTTATGAAAAACAACATATCACAGATTCAGGATGTTCTGAGAACCCCAAGAAGGATTAATACAAGAAAAACACATCAGACAAATCAAAATCAAACTGCTAAAAAACAAAGTCAGAGAAAAAAAAAGAAAAACTTAAAATTGGAGGATAAAAACAGGCAACTTCAAAGGAGCTTCTGAATAGATATGATGAAAACCAGACACTAGAATGAAATTTTTATAGTGCTAAAAGCAAAAACCTGCCAAATCTAGAATTCGTCAACCAGAATTTTCTGTAAAAAAATGACAGTTAAAATAGGTTTTTGCAAAGACAAAATCTGAGAGAATATGTTACCAACACACCAGTGTTAAAAAATTAAAAAGAGGGAGTTTTTCAGACAGAATAAAAATCATCCTATGAAGGAAAAGAACAAAGATCACTAAAAGGGTATATATAGTGATAAATCTAAATGAATGTTGTTTATAACAATAATAACAATACCATTATATAATAAAATGTCTTGTGGGTCTAAAATATATGTAGAAGTAAAATACATGACAATGTTAGTGCAAAGCAAGAGGAATAAATGCAGTTAGGACTTTTGCATTATATGGGAAGTGGTAAAAGACATGGGCCTGTTGTAATATCTAGGGCAATGATCAGTGGTTCTTAATACTTCAGTGTACATCAGAATCACCTGGAGGCATGTTAAAACCCAGATTGCTGGGCTCCAGAGAGTTTCTGAGTCAGTAGATCTGGAGTGGGTTCTGAAAATTTTCATTTCTAACAAGTTATTGAACGCCGCTGATATTATTGGTCTGAATTCCACATCTTATGAACCACTCCTCTAGGTTATTGAAAGAATAATAGTATACAACTAATAAGGAAAAATAATAAATCCTTGGCTAACCCAAAAGTAGACAAGAAAGGAAGGGGGAAAAAGGAACAAAAAAGGGATGGGACCAGTGGAAAGAAAATAGTATTTAAATCTAATTATATTAGTGATTATGTTAAATGTAAATGTACTAAATATTCAACTTAAAAGATAAAGATTGTCAGTCCAGATGAAAAAATGAAATTCAATTATGTGTCACTGATAAGATATACATTGTAAATGTAAGGCAAGACTCATTACTAAAAATCTTTTTTATTTTTTTTAAATGAAAAAGGTCATTTCACTAAGAAAGTATAACACCACGAAATTTGTATACACCTAATAACATAGCCTTAAAAGCTGACAGAACTAAGTGGAGAAATCCTCAGTCATGTTGGTAGATTTTAACACATTTTTCTCTGAAACTCCTAGAGCAAGCTAACCAAATCAAAACAAACAAAAAATCCCCACTAAAAATAAAGAAGATTTGAACCACAAAATTAGGACATTAGACCCAGTTGATATATATAGAATGTTGCACCCAACAGTTGCAGACTATACATTTTTTAAGTGCATGTGGAACATTTACAAAAATTAATTATATTGATACTGATTTATGCTACATGATAAAGTCTCAACAAATTTCAGAAGGCTGACATCATACAAAGTATATTTTCCAGCCACAGTGGAATTAAGGTAGAAATAATAACAAAAAGATAATATAAACAATGCCCAGAAGATTGCAAGTTAAGTAATATGGCTCTAAATAACCTGTGAATTAAAAGAAGAATCAAAATGGAAATAAGAACATACTTTGAACTGATGAAAACGAGAAATATGAAACATCAAAGCCTGTAGTATTAAAAAAGTATAATTAAAAGTATTTACCTTAAATGCATGTACTAGAATACAGCAAAAATTGAATATTAAAGACTTAAGCATGTAGAGAAGGAATAGATTCAAAGAAAGAATAATAATAAAGAAAAAGAAGATAAAATATAAGTCAATGACATGAAAACTACATATACAACAGTGAGTCAACAAACAAAAAGTGAGTTCTTTGTAAAGCTTAATAAGGTTAATAAGGGACTTCTACTTCCAGTCAAGGTGGAATAACAGGGACTGGATTTACTCTGATGCCTGAGACAATTGGGGAAAAAAAAACCAGACAAAATATATGAAACTGTTTTTTTTCAAGAGATTGAATGCTGAACAACAAAGGAGAGTGATCACTGAGAAATAGTGAACAAACAAGGTAAGCTCTATGATTGTGCCAGCTTACTGCCTGAAGAGAGTTTCCAGGGCACAATGCAATAAATAGCTCACAGATTTCCCTGAGTTGAGGAGGTGGAACTGGGACATTAGGAGTCTAAGGTGGCTAGAGTTCTCAGAGCAGCATAATGAAGATTAGAGAGCTGCACAGAGCGTGAGTTCTGGAGATACATAGCGAGTTGCTCTTGAGTCTTCAGCTGGTTACTGATCAGTGCATGAGCAAGAGGGAGCTGCCTGAAGCTTGGGAAAGAACCACGTGAAAGAATTAGTGTGAACACTCGCCACTAGGGCCAGGCATAGTTTGTGTTCCCACCAACTTGAAGTGGAGCACTTAAGGTACTGAGAAGGGTTTTGCCTCAGTAGTGGGACAAAGTTAGCCCTAGACTAAAATGCTGGTGCGGTGCTACATTCTTTAAAAGTAAAACCCCAAAGAATCAAACTTTTTAAGTAAGTAAAAAAAAATTTACTTGTTTATTGCAGTATAACTCACACATCATAAAACCCATCATTTCAAAGTATACAATTCAGTGGGTTTTTTTGTAGTTTTACAAAGATGTGCAGTCATCACCACCATCTAATTCCAGAACATTTTCATCTCTCCGAAAAGAAACCCTGTACCATTAACAGATACTCTCCACTCCTTCGCAACTACTAATTTACTTTCTGTCTCTGTACAGTTGCCTATTCTGGGCATTTCATACAAATGGAATTATATAATCTGTGGCCTTTTGTGTCTGCCTTCTTTCACTAACATAATGTTTTCAAGGTGCGTCCATGTTGTAGCATGTATCAGTACTTAATTCCTCTTGTCAAATAATTTAACAGTGTCCTAGAATAAAGATCAAGACCATGTATAGGAATACAAAACTATCCAGCAGTCAGTGTAAAATTCACAACGTCTGGCATCCAAAAAAATAAAACCTACCAGGCATGCAAAGAAACAGTAAAACAAACAAACAGAAAACCATAATGAGGAAAAAAATCAGTCATTCAGAATGGATCCAGAAGTGTCAAAGATGATAGAATTAGAAAAAGACATTAAAATAGTTATTATAACTTTATTTCATGGACAAGGTAAAGGAAAGATTGAACATTTATGTTGACACATGAAAGATACAAAGAAGACCCAAATCAGGTTTTAGAGATAAAGATTACAGTGTCTGCTTTGAAAAATACACTGGATGGGACTAACAGCAAATTAGACATTGTAGAAGGAAAGATTAGTGAAGGTGAAGATAAAGCAATAAAAGCTATCCAAAATGAAACAGAAAAGAAGACTGTAAAAAAGTAAACAGAGCATTAGTGAGCTTTGAGGACAACTTTAAGCAACCTAATTGTAATTGAAGTTGTTATTGAAGTTCCTGATGGAAATCTGGATCTACATAAAGGAATGGTAAATATAAAGCCAATTTTTCTTACTGTCTAAATCTCTTTAAAGGATGATAGATTGTTTAGAACAAAAATAAAAAAAATGTATTGTGTGCTTATCATATGTAGAAGTAAAATGTATACAATAACACACAGGCAGAGAAGGGAGAGAAATGGAAGTGTACTTTTACGAGTTTTTTATACCATACATGATATAGTATAATGTCACTTAATGGCAATAAAATTGATAAGGCACCACTATCAAAGCTGATGAACTGAAGAGAGAAACACAGATTTATCAGTATTGGGAATAAAAGTGGAGATATCTATAGATCCTACAGAGTTAAGGTTATTAGAGGATATTATGAACATCTTTATACCAATGTAGTTTTAGATGAAATAGACAAAATCCTCTAAAACAGCTTATCAAAACTGGGCATAAGAATAAATAGAAAACCTGAATAATTTTATATCAGTTGTTGTTGTTAGCTCCAGTTGAGTCATCCCCAACTCATGATGACCTCATGTATTACAGAGTAGAACTGAGCTCTATAGGGTTTTCTTGGCTGTAATCTTTACAGAAGCAGTTTGCCAGGCCTTTCTTCTGTGCTGCTGCTGAGTACCTACCTTTTGGTTGGTGGTTGAGTGCAAACTGGTTATGTCACCCAGGGACCTTTTTATACTATTAAAGAAGTTAAATCCATAATTAAAAATATTCCTCCATAGAAGACTTCAGGCCTAGGTGGCTTCAGTGCATTCTTCCAAGTCTTTAAGGAAGAAATAACAGTGATCTTATACAAATGTTTCAAGAGAATAAAACAAAGAGGTAACACTTCCCAGTTCATATTATAAAGTCAGCATAACTTTTATACCAAAACCTGACAAGGACTTTGCAAGAAAGGAGATTTTCTGCCAGTCTCTCTCATGCGCATAGGCAATTAAAATTCTAAACAAAATATTACCAAGTTGAATCCAGCCATACATAAAAAACAATACAGCACAAATAAATTTAGTTTCATCTGGAATGCAAGGTAGGTTTAACACTGGAAAATCGATCATTGTTGTTCACATTAATAGAAAAATGGAGAAAAACCATATGCCCATCTCAGGAGAAAATTTATTAAAATTTAATACCATTCTTAATTAAGAACTCTTAATAAGCTATGGATAGATGGAAATTTCCTTAGTATGACAAAGAATATCTATAAAAAACCTATAGCAAAAACTACATTAGATGATGAAATATTGAGAACTCCCTTTGAGATCTAGAATTAGAGAAGGATGTCTGCAGTCAGCACTTTTATTTGACATTGTATTGGAACCCTGTCACTGAAGTCATAAAAGAGATACAGTTTGGAGAGAAAGAAAGAAAGCTGTCATTATTCACAGATATGGCATGATTGTTTACATAGAAAATTCAGAAGAATCTAAACTGTTAGAATTAATAATTCTGAATCTCAAAATATAGCTGGAAAATATAAAGTCAGTGTTCAGAAATCAGTTGTATTTCTGTATACTTGGCACAGACATTTAGAAAATAAAAAGATAATATTTATGTTAGCATTTAAAAGTATTAACTACCTGAGGTTAAACAAAAGAGGAACTCTACATAGAAAGCTATAAAAAAAAATTGGAGAAAACAAGATATAAGTTAATGGAGGGATATGTGTGTGTGTGTATAAATGAAGAGAAGACTATTGTAAAGAAGTCAGTTTTCCCCCAAATTGATAATTGATTTAATGTAATCCCAGTCTAAACCCTAGGGTACTTTTTTTTTTTTTTAAAGTAGAAAAAGATAAAGCTGATCCTAAAGTATGAATGGAAATCCAAAATGGCCAACAGTACTAAGGTTAATCTTGAAGAAAAAGATCAGAGGATTTGTACTTTCAAATACCAAGACTAAACCTATAGTAATTGAAAGTGTGGTATTGGCACAAGAATAGACAGACTCATGGAACAGAATTCGGTGTAGGAAGGATGTGTCTTTTCAATAAAGTGCTGGATCGATTGATATCTGTAAGAAATAATAGCTTTTCCTGTGCACAAAAATCAATTCCAGATCGATCTGAGACATAAATTGATAAAACTATCAGTTGGACAAAAGGGAATAAGATGAATTTTTAAAAGTGGAAAAAAAGTAAGAAAAATTAAGAGTAGATACTAATACAATAGAAAATAAAGCTTTATATAATCCTTTTGCTAAATTTGCTACTGAAGGAGACAGAAAAGATATATGATTCCATTTATACTTAGTTCAAAAATGAGAAAACTAATCAATAATGATAGAAGTTTATATAGTAGTAACCGGGGGCTGGGAACTGGGAATGGATGATGACTGACTGGCTGACTTGGGAGAGTGCATGAGAGAGGCTCCTGGGGTGCTATTAATGCTCCATATCAGTGGTTCTCAAAAGTGTGGTCTGTGGACCCTTGGGTAACCGAGACCCTTCTAGGGAATCCATTAGGTCAAAACTATTTTCACAGTAATAGGAAAATATTGTTTGCTTTTTTCCTTATATTTGCATTTGTACTGATGCTGCAAAAACAGTAGTGTGTTAAACTGCTAGCACCTTAGCACAAATCAAGGCAATGACACCCAACTAGTAGTCACTATATTCTTTACTACTGCACACCCTCAGTTTAAAAAACAAAAACTAGTTTTACTTAAGAATGTCCTTGGCGAAGCAGGGAAAGTAGTTTTATTAAATTGTGACGCTTGCGTACACACCTTTCTAATATTCTGTGTATTCAAATGTTTGTCTTAAAAAACAAAAACAAAAAACAAACCCATTGAAACAAAAAACAAACCCATTGCTGTTGAGTTGATTCCGACTCATAGCGACCCTACAAGGACAGCATAGAACTGCCCCATAGGGTTTCCAGGGAGCACATGGTGGATTTGAACTGCCAATGTTTTGGTTAGCAGCCAAACTTTTAACCACTACACCACCAGGATTTCCAGCGTTTGTTTTAGTATATAGTATATAGTGTACCTTTCTATGTATAAAAAACATTAAAGAAACACTTCCAGATACACTAAAAGAGCTTTAACGTAATAATATGGTAATAATAATAATGTTTTGATGCACGTCACAAAGTAGCACCCATTTGTTAAACTATGAACCATTTTTAATATACTACCATCTTGAATTTTTAATATAATAGGTGTTATGGGGGTTGGTTCAGAACTACGGGTTGCATGTAAATTGGACGTTCGTAACCCGCGGACTGCCTGTATGTTTGCATACAGCATTTCTACTATACAGCCAAAGCACAGTTCTTGCCTCAAGAAAAAGCGTTTGTGTGATTGAGTTGGGAGCTAAACTAACTGCTTTGTTCACGATCACTGATTTTAGTTGAAAGAACAACTGTCAGTAGTTACTCAGATTTGCGTATTTGACTGATATTTTCTTGAAAGTGGAACAAAGTGAGCTTGTCACTTTCAGAAAAAGAATTGACAGTATCTCTTACCAGTGATAAAATTTGAGCCTTTTGAGCAAAAATTAGAACTTTGGAAAACTTGTATTCACCACAGTGACTGTTTGCTTCCCCCTTTTTAAAGACTTTTCTAAAGAGATCTGTGGTGATTTTAACAGGTGTGATTTTTTTAATCTGTATGATGAAATATGTCAGAATTTAGAAGATCTGCACACCTCAGTAAACCAATGTTTTCTAAACGACCAATACATAATGTTAAAAATCAGATTTTATATTGCAGCTAATCTTTAAGAAATGACCAGTTGACATGTTTTGGTGTAGTACCAAGAAGACTATCCATAATTATCTAAAAAGTCAATTAAAATATTCCTTCCTTTTCCAAATATTTATTTATGTGGTGTTGGGTTTTCTTCATATACTTCCACCCAAATAACATATTGTAACAAATTGAATGCAGAAGCAGATATGAGAATCCAACTGTTTTCTATTAAGCCACATTGAGATTTTCAAAAAATAAAACAATGCTACTCTTCTCATTTTAATTATTATTTATTTATTGAAGAAATTTTTTATGTTAACATGTTAATTGGGTTTGTAATTGTATTTTTAAATGAATTAATAAAATTCTTCAGTTTTAATTTCTGATATGCTAACTATTGATAGGCATATAAACATAAACAAAAGTTACTTGTCTCCTCAATTTTTAAGACTGTAAAAGGGATTCTGAGACCAAAGTTTGAGAACTGCTGTTTTATACTTTGATCTAGGTGGTGATTACATGCATACTTTGTAATAAATAAAATAATAATTTCTGTACTTTATTCTCTCAGTATGTTATATTTTAATAAAACTGTTTATCTGTCTCCAAATAAAGTAAGAGGAGTTGTCTAGGATTATGAAGATTATTTCTTGCTTCAGTGACAGGAGAGAATGAGTAGCCAAGAAAATGACCATGAATGCTTGCAGTTTGTTGATACTGTATTGCTTTAGAATTTTAAAATTATTCCTAGAAATCCATAAAATGATTTTTATGAAATTTTCATTGGAAATATGTATCAGAAAAATCTTTGCCAGGTTTTTTTTATTGTCTCATTTTTTAATACTCTTTTCCCTTATGTACTTCCTAGATGCATAGTTGTTCTATCTGATGTGAATGTGAGACAGGTTGATTTTGTCTTAAATATAAGTTCATATATGCCTAATTTTCTGCCATATTCTGCCTCCTGGGAAAAGCATTGAACATGATCTCATTTTCAGCACAGAGAGATGGATGTGATAGCTCAATTGCTTACAAAATTGAGCAAATATTTATTACTTATATACTGAGCAGAAAGCGTTGTGCGGTTTGTGGTTACTTACTGGGAACTCAAGAAGCTAACTGTCTAGTAAGGGATAAAAATTTGCTAAAAATTAGCTAGACCATAAAGCCAAACGCTCTTATGTGGTAGAAGTACAGAAGGGAAGTTAGTAGTAGCATCTGAACAGAACCTTGAAGGATAGGCTAGTTTGTTCTTTTAAAGTTCCTTTTTTTTTTTTTTTCCCTTTCTAATTACAAAATAATGATGTTTATTGTAAACAGATTCAAGCATTGTAAAAATATACACTATCCGTGAAAATCCCTGCTAATCATTTTTACACTTTGGTATATGTAAAACATATATTCATACATTATTGTTGTTAGTTAAAAAAAGTTGGATCACATACATGATTTTGCGAATGTATTGGACAGTTGGATTTCCAGTTTTCAATATTCTAAACCCTGTGATGCCTCTGGTTTTTAAAAAAAACCTAGTTTATTTTTTGTTTGTATCCTTTTTTTTTTTTTTGAAGCCTAAGATTTTAATAGAATAGTATACCAGTTTTGCTTAAAGATTGAGCAAAAACAAATCTATGCATGTAGAAATATTTGAGTAAAAATCTACTGTAATCCCAACTCATTAGGTGTTGATAAACTAATTATACCTGATAGTAAATTGAATTTATGTATCTCTGGACAGGGTAGGTCCTTTAGTTTGAGAGTTGAGAAAGTTATTTCAAAGTAAACGTGGTGTTAGAGATTGGGGCATGAAATTAGGGTAAACATCATAGGAAAGACCACTAACATTTTTGTCTTCCTGCCATATGTCAGCTCAGCTCTATTTTTGTAGAGTTGCTTAAAAGTACTCGTTATAGTTGATACTACTTATTCAAAAAAATTTTTTTTTCTTTTCATTCTAGGTAACGTTATACAACACTGATCAGGATGGTAGTGATAGCCCACGCAGTAGCCTTAACAACAGTCTCTCAGACCAGAGTTTGGCATCTGTTAATTTGAACAGTGTTGGAAGTGTGCATAGTTATACACCGGTAAGTCTTGGTGAAGTTAGCTTCATTGTTGAGTACTCAGGTTGTGCTTAAAACTAAACCAAATGTAATTGAAATGTGAATAAAAGGTGAAGATGTATATTTCTCACTTAAGCAGTTCGTTCATTAACTTAGACAAATACATTCAGGCTTAAGTAGAACAGATTTCTACCTTGGTAGTGTTTTGAGTACTTACATTTTACCAAGTTAGATACAAATACGTTTTATATGTTTTTGTCTGTTTTACTCCATCTATTCCATGTTCAAGCAAGATGTAACTGGAATAGAAAAAAAAAAATTGTACTTCAGTCTAGCAGAGCTACATTTTATGATTTTCTATAGTTCTTGGAAAAAGAGCTTAGAGGAGGTATATATCAACTTATTTTCTAGCTGATATTGCCGAGAAGGGCATTCTGCAAACTCCAAAGGTTTGGATAGACTGGTATCCAGTTGTTAACTAGTGTTATATTTTCAATTTTGGCCTGGAAAACAAAGGTATGCTATCTGTAACGGGACCTGTGTGTGAGTATTCTTGCCACTGTGCTGATTTTGTTACCTGATTACAAGAACATAATCCTTGGGTTTCCTGGACTTCTTTTGAAGCCATCTGGCAACTAATCCTCCTCCCCAAGAGCCATACACACACATCTTTTGCTGGTATAAATTTGATCTCATCTGATCACTTCCTGTTCCAGGTAGAGTATATAGGAAAAAACTTACACAAGACAAAGATATAAAGAGAGGGACCTGAAATAAAATAACACAAGGAGAACAAAAACTCAGAAAGCAGAATTAAAATTTACATAGAAGGCAGAAAAAAAGAAAGTTGACTCTGCAAAACTGGTATCTGTGCTCTGGGGGGAAAAAAATGATCCCCTCAGAGTACAGAAGAAATAGACAAATAAAAAATCATGTAAAAGAAGACGATAGACATGGAGGATTGAGAATTATAGGTGTTCCTGCAGAAGAAACCACAATACTTGGTAGAGAAGCAGTTTTTAGACGAAATGTAGATTAAAAGGGTTGCAGAGTTTAGGAAAAATTAGTGAAAAAACCCTTCATCTAGACATATCATGGCAAATTTTAAAATTGCAGAGATAATCATCCATATAAATACCCTGGCTGTGGAAATAAGTTACATTCAAAGAAACACGAATCTGACGTCTTTTCCATAATACTAAATGCCAGAAGATAATGGAGCAGCAGTTATGCAGAGTTTTAAGGAAATAGATTTGGAATTAAAATCTTAATGCTCAGCCAAATTTTTATTCATATGTGAAAGCCAGAGAAAAACATTCTTTGATATACAAATCTTAGAAAGCATCCTACCCTTATTTTCATGGAACCTTCCTGGAAAAAATTACTTAGCTGATCAAGAGATGAATCAAATTAAAGTACTCAGTAATGACAAAATCATGCCATAAAAGGACTAGTTGGAGTGTTGAAGCAAACTAAACAAACATTTAATGGTTCTAAGTTGTTTTTAAAATAATTTAAATGGAAAAACCTTAACTAAAAGAAACCAAAGAACACAGGAACTCAAGGAACAGAGTTCAGTGTCACAAAATATAATGAAAGGAAAGAGTGAAGAAGCATTTACAGAACTAGGTGAAGAGTAAAAATAAACATGTCCATTATGCCCAACAAGTGTCAGAGGGCTAAATTCCTCTATTAAAAGCTGGAGATATTGTAGACTGCTGTTTTTTCTTAACAAGATATCAAGCAGTCCTTGAGCAATAGCATGGTGGCAGCTGCTGGTTGAGCTTGTCACACTTCCATAGATTCGTTTGGCCTGTAAGGACATACTGAGCCCAAATGGATTGAGACAGTTTTACTTACACAGACAGCGTAAGTCACATCAGCATAATGTCAGCTACCTGCTTCCCACAGGAAGACACCAAATCACAGGGACCAGACGACAGGCTTCATGAGTGGTGGGTTACTCTGTAGTGCAGGAACAAAATTCCATCCTGCATCTAAACAGTTTTATAATCTGCACGTGTACCCTGAGGGGAGAGGTGGAAAGTCCCATGCCTCACTAGAACCAGGGAGGCAGATGTCTTTCCCCCACAGAACACTAGGCAGCCTCCTGCAAGATAGGAAGATGGATGAGAAATAGCAGCAGATGAGAATTTGCTCCTCATAAGATTTCCTGTCGTCCCACACTCCGGGATAATCCAGGGTATTCTCCCAAGGCCTGGGTTAGCCTGCTATTGAGCCTTGTCTCTGTGGCCTAGGTGGAGAAGTGTAAGGTCGCCAGGGTCCCTATAAAAATTTGTATTTTTCCATGTTATTGTGGACTACTTTGTGAGCGTCGTTTTGAATGGCTATATAAATTTCCATTGTGTGTTCATACCTTAATTTTTCAAAGCACTAAACATATAATTTTAAGAAATACAACTGATCCTTTTATTCATTTTATTTTTAGTCATACTGCCTTCAAAGGTAATTTTTATTTTTTAGGTGTTTATAGTGCCTTTTTTTTCCCCCTGCATAGCTGAAGGCCCTGGTTTATTCTACTTTTTCAGAATTTCCTTTGTTTTTCACCTCCTAATTTCTCATTTCCCCACAATTTCATCTCTCTTTTTAAATTCCCCTAGAAATGAAGAGTTAGGTGTGTTGAAGTTTATTGCTGCTTTGAATGGGCAGTGCCACACAACCTGACTCACAGTACTCAGGACTTGAGTTTAAATACTTAAAGATTAATTGAATAAATGAATGATAATTGTTAGTATCTTCATAGTATAGTGGAATTTGAGATGAAATTGTTTCTGTAGAAACTACTATGAAGATTATGCAAAAACTGGAAGGGTTCTAGATCTAGCTTATCACTTTTTGTATGATCTTAGGCAAGTCATTTAATTTCTTTCGATTCTTTATCCTCCTCTGTGACATGTAGCGGTTGAATTAGTTTTCTGTTGTTCCTCAAGCTCTTAAGTTAACAATTTTGTGGTCTGTCCTTTATGTGTACCAAAACTTAACAGAAGATGGGAAAGCCAAAGATACGGAAGTTTTTTCGTTTGGATTCCAGTGTTTGCACCAGTGTTTTCAGTTATATGTTTTGTGTTACAGAGCCACCGAATCAGTTGTTTTCTTTTAATGTTAGGTGACCAACCATCCAGAACCAGTCTCTCAGTCATTAACTCCTCAGCAGCAGCCACAGTACAGCCTACCAGAACGAGACAAACAACTGCTTTTCTCAGAATATAATTTTGAAGATCTCAGTGCCTCATTTCGGAGCCTTTATAAGTCAGTCTTTGAGCAGTCACTTAGTCAACAAGGTGAGCTTTTTATTGAAAAGTATTTTGTCTTTTAATAATTATTTTCATAAAGCGGCTGTTATATTTCTTCATGTTAGAACATTATCATAATCAGGATTGAATAATTACGTTATGCCTTTTGTGCCTTTATTGTGCTCTGTATATATTTATATCATAGCACAAAAGTGGCAGATACGTTTCATCTTGCATGCCTATTTCACTTAATGATTTTTAGTGGCGACCTGGAGCATTATGTTGAAGGATTCTGACACTGCATCTGTGCCACATGGCAAAGGTGGTTCATGTTATTGCATCTCATCCAAATGCTAGATTGTTGCTGTAATGTATTATCGATTGGGTCAAAATGTCACATTGTCTTTCCCTCACAGACCACTAGTCAGAAATTGCTGGAAGCTCTGCTATTGAAGTATTTCCTAGTTACTTTGAGAGGTTAGCTATTTATACCCCTACTCAGAGTGTTTACCTGTAGTTTTCTGTTGTAATGAATGCTACAGCTTTGTAATCCCTGCCCTTATAGAGTTTACGTGTTAATACTTATCATGTTATATAATTTAATATTGTATATAAATGTTATAAAAGTTAATATTGTATGTTTTTTATATATATAACAAATATGTCAAATATGTATATTATAATGTATAATAAATATATATAATGTATATTTTATACAGCTATATAGATGAATAGTAGCTAGCTGGTACAGTAGGTGGCTTTTTATGGTTAGTGTTTGAGTTTAAAGTAAGATTCATCTATTTTTCTCAAATTTTGTCTTGAATTGTCTATCAAAAGAAAAAACAAACTAATACAAGACTTTTCTAAGTAAATCCAGTGTTGGTGATCTTAACAGAGAAATGCTAGCTTTGAAAAAACAATGGCAACAATTTTTAAAGACCGTAGTACTGTTTTATCTCACACTATAATAAAAAGAGCATTGATAGGAATTCTGGGTTCTAGTCCAGGTTCTACCATAAAATCAGCTGAGCTAACTTCCTCTTGAGTCCTCAGCTTTCCTGTTTGTAAAATGAAAAGAGATGGACTAGATCAGTGGTTTTCATATTGTTCTCTGCAGAGCCCTTGGCTTTTGTTCGGGGAGGAGTGTGTGGATGAAGAGAGAAAGGTAGCAGGCTTCTTTCCCTAACTTCAGGAAAAGCAACTTTATGTTTATCAGTTTTACGTATTGGGTTTCTGAGAGAGGTTTTGTTTTATTTTATTTAAAAATAATATGAGATTGAATATGTTGGTATAGATCATATCGAAGTTTCCTCTTAAAATGCTAGGGTTTTATTGAAAATAGATAATGAAATCACTGTTATCTTTCATCTTACTGTAATAACCCTAAAGTTTCCCTATAAATGATAGTTTTCCAGGGCCAAGGCAAGAACTTACATCAACTCTTTTACCTATAAAACATTAATTTGTTATGTTTTAAGATTATCTTACAGTGCTCTCAAATAACAATTTTCCTATTAATGACGAGTATCAGAATAATTTTATCTTTGTTAAAAACTTTGATCCTTGTACTGACAGGAACTGCCATGTGGGATTTTTTTTTTTTCCCCATTTAATTAATTCTTTGTGTCTGGTTCAGCAAAACAGTGTATGGACCATCTGTTGGGATGTGAAAGTAGCCTAGTTGTATAGAAGCAAATGTTGCGATAAGGTTTATTAAAATGAGTGTTTACCTGCAAACCAGACGTACGCTGTTTTTAACATTAGGCACTTCTGGCCTAATCATCATCATAGCATCTAACATTTACTCAGCTCATCCTGCATCCTGCACTTGCACCATGGCATTTAGTCCTCACAACAGCTTTGAAGTAGGTACTGTTACTATACCCATTTATAGTTGAGCTAATTGTGGCTCAGAGAGATTAAGTAACTTTTTGAAGTTACATATTGTGTAAACGGCAGTGCAGAAACTTTAAACTCCTGCTTTCTGGTACTATAAAATATGCACTCTTAACTCTTAAACTGTACATGTCTCAAGAATGTTCCATAAGAGTAATGAAAAGGAACACTGGAGGTGGTGATTTTGTTTTGCTTAGTTTTAGGATCCTAGCCACTTTGGACTTAACAGTTTTGGAGTAGACAGAGAAAGAGATCAGAAATAACTGGGCTTGATTCAGTCCTCCTCTTTTGTTAAAGTCTTGGTCTTCAGGCCTACAGAAAACCATTCTGAGTTTGACCCAACACCTTTCCCACTTTTTTCCTAAAACTTAACTTACCTTTCAATACTTAACTCAGATACTATCTTTTCAAGGAAGGCTTCTGTCTGTAACTCTAGTTCTTCCTACTGAATAAGCAAGAAGCAGGGTTGTTCCTGTAACCTCCTCTATACCTTTGCCTTAGCATTTATATTGTTGGCTATAATCTCATTGTCTGTGTCTCTTCCACTAGACCATGAGATCCTTGAGGCTAGGGAATGATGTTTCTTATTCTTCTCAGTAACCTCAGAGCCCATTGTGTGGTGGATATTCCATAAACACTTGTTAAACTGAACCAAAGTTGCTTCCTGACACCATATACCTTTGCTTTGTAAATAATTTTGCAAATGTTTGTCATAAAATGCAACTGAAATCTGACCACAAATAATTTCGCTCGCTTTGTTTTTAGGTTTGATGAACATCCCTTCTGAATCTTCCCAGCAGTCCCACACTTCGTGTTCCTATCAACATTCTCCTAGCAGTACAGTGAGCTCTCACCCACACAACAACCAAAGTAGCCTGTCCAACAGTCATGGCAGTGGCCTCAACACCACAGGCAGTAATTCAGTCGCACAAGTCTCGCTGTCCCACCCGCAGATGCATACACAGCCGTCTCCACATCCGCCCCATCGACCGCATGGTTTACCACAGCATTCGCAGCGTCCGCAGCACCCAGCACCGCACCCACAGCAACATAGCCAGCTCCAGTCCCCTCACCCCCAGCACCCATCTCCGCACCAACACATGCAGCACCATCCGAACCATCAGCACCAGACGTTAACACATCAGGCACCCCCACCCCCACAACAGGTATCCTGTAATTCTGGTAAGTTTTTTGTCTCCGAGCTTGTGTTTGGCTAACAGTGAATTGGGATCTGTTTTGTTTTTTAATTTGAGGTTCATGTGGTTTTTATTACCAAAACCCTTCTCATCTGTCTCCTTTTGTGTTTCCTGGCTAAAATCCTATAGTTATAACTCATTCAATCCATAGATCATCCTGGAGATTTTCTTGTTTAAACTTTATTGTGACAACATGGGCACAATAAGCAATCCTTGCAGGTCTTGGCCTCAACTCCTGTTTTGTTCTATCAGAAGTGTTTTTGTGAGCATGTAAAGGCAAATGGAATGCACAGTCTGTCTGCAGTCTATTGAAATACACTGTGGTGTAGAAGAAAGAACATAGACTTATGTTAGAAAGACCTGTATTTGAATCCTCAACTGGCATTTACGACCTTGGGCAAATTACTTAACTTCTTTTAGCCTTGTTTCTCATCAGTAAAAATGGAGCTAACACATTCTGGCATACAGTGTTGTTATGAGGATTGTATTGAAATGATAAATATGAAATGCCTAGACTGGTACCTTGCATTTAAGTATTCAGTAAATGTTCCCACTCTTCCCTCCTTTGGTTATTCCTGACAAGTATCTCGCCTTAGAATGATAAATTACAAAGGAAGGAAACATTCTTCTTAAGTTGCTAAAAAGAAACCTATTGCTGTTAAGATAGGTATTGGTGTTTTCTAGTGAGGTGCCTAACTGACATTGCTCACAGACCAGGCAGTCTTTGCACTGCATAAATCCAAGAGGGCCCTGGATGTAGACAACAAGGTGAATGGGGCCCCTTAGAGTTGTGCAGCCTTGCCTCAGCTTGCCTGGCTGTCTGCTTCCAGCCATACCACTGAGGAGGTTTTTATCCTGGAGGGACAGTTTCTAAATGCTAGACACTGCTAGTTTTTATTCACCAATTAAAACTTGATCAGTGTTTCAGGCAGTTAGACTACTGTCAGGGAAATGAGTTTTAAATAGTGCATACTGTCACTTTTATTGTGACTTAGCTATAAAACTTGCCTGAAGCTGTCTTTATTTACAAAGTGGAAAAGTAGTAAAAGGTTTTTGGGAAAATTAAATGAGATAAGGTACAAAAATGCATAACAGAGTACCTAGAACTTAGTAAGTCCTTGATAAGGGTTAATGTCACACCACCATAATTAATCCAGGAAGATATTTGGAGTCTTAAAATTCTGAAATTACAGCTGTCTTCTTAGTATTTTTTTGATATTTGTGTTGTTTTATTACCAAAACAACATACAAAATCCATGCATATTTTAAAAATGTAACAAACTATATTTTAAATTTTTAACAGTTGATTTTGTTTTTCTGACTATTTCTAAGTAGACGTTAGAATTACATTGAAGGTTGGTTATAGTTCCTGCCTAGAAGGGATGTCTCCTAAAATATCTTGAAGTGATTTTTAGTTGCATGCCTAGAGAGAAAGGTATATAACATAGCCCCCCTTTGTAATTCTCTTTCATTATTATCCAGTCACTATGTTCTACCTTGTTATGTTAATATGTTCTTCAGAAATTGAAGCCCGTTAGTATGATTTTGGGGAAAGACTCATGATAGTAGAGATTGGATATCTGGTGCTCCTTTCTAAGTCTGCTTCTGAAAGGTCACAGCCTTGAAAACCCTATGGAGCAGTTGTACTCTGTGCACATGGTATTGCCATGAGTCGGAACTGACTGGACAGCAGCTAAGTAACGATCGTGAGGGCAGGGAAAAGTACTCTTAAAGCTGAAAACAGTCTATGACCATAGAAGCCTGTTATACCAGTGGTAACTTGACAGGAAAGGAAAATAGACTTCCACCTTGGGGAGTTAGAAATAATCATTGCATCTGTGATAGTAATTAATCTCTTTGAAATATAAATTTCTCATTTATAAAATGGGACTAGGCAGGTTGTCTTTAACAGGGAAGGAATGGAAGGAGGGAACTAACAGTTGTTTGAGTACCCATATGTAATAGGCAATTTGGATACATTATCTGATATTATCTTCTCAGATCAAGTATAAACTACCAAATTTTATAAATAAGAAAAGTTTAATTCAAAGAAATGAAGCAATTTGCTCAAGATCACATTGCTAAAGTGGTGGAACAGACATTTATACCTTGGTCTGTCTGACTTCAAAGCCTGTAACTCTAGTTGTTCTAAAAGGAGTAAAATCTGCAAGTATTTACTGAGTGGGTAGGTGTTTTCTCACCCACTCTCTGCAGAGATTGCTTTGTTTTCATGTTGCCAAGTCAGCATTTACTGAAGGACTTTCTTTAACAATAACAGCAACAACAGAAATCAGTCATGGCAAGAATGTCCTAGTTCCTTGATAGGATTTTTTTTTCAGTGGACCTAGTGCTACCCTCACCTTTGACTGTGTTGTATTTACCCCAGGAGTTCTGGGCTCTAGTACTGGCTTGGCTACTTTATTAACTAAGTGACTATGATCAGATAATTCTTTTGAACCTTGATTCGTTATCAAAAAAGTTCTTCCTGAACTAGGGAATCTGAAAGTCTGATAGACTTAAATGTTCATGGCTCATTTGGAGCATTAATTTAGTATTTTTCCCCCAGTAAGTTTCTCCCTAAATTATGAGTTGCCTGAGGTCAGGGCTCAATGTTGTCTCTGGTTTATTACTGATTTAAAAACAAAAATCCATAATTGGCAGGATTTTGTAAGCCAAGTAGCCAGAAGTCGACTGATATAGCTAAGAGTTGTCTGATGTAGCAAAAATCTTTTTTGTTCGTTTTTACCTTCATCCACCCAGAGGTGATCCTGGAAACAGAGTAACTTGGGCAGCAATCACAGAATGGAGGATTTTCTTCCTCTATTTAGCACTGTCTCATTAAGGGTAACTCTTTCTCCATGGCCCTTGACTGATGACCACTTTGCTGGCATACAAGGCTATGGAGTCTTAATTATCCTAATAATACCACATCAGAGGATATCATTCCTGACTAGAAATGCCCTGACCTGGATTCATCATAATGTCTTACAGGAGTCTCAGCCTTCTCTCCCTCACTGCCTTGGCAGGAGGATTATTTTAAGGCATTTCTCTCACCTAAGACTGCCTTGTAAGAAGCATCTACTCTTAGTAAACTCTCTAATTTATCTCCCTTTTATTCTCTTTAACCCCTTATTTACTCTTTTCTGGTTATTCCCCATAGTGTTTTGTGGGAAAAAATATATATATAGTTATTTATATATAATAAGCTGGTGCTTTAAGTTATGCTATGTGTTGCTTCTCAACATGAACCTACCTCTATAAAGTTAGGAAAAACATGTCTCTTAAGGTCATAAAAGACAAAAAAATGAGTTATATATGTTGAAAAACTGATTTGCATGACTTATCCTGCCTGGTTATTTATGTGTACTATACAACTGCTAACCAAAAAGTTGGCAGTTTCAATCCACCAGCTGCTCCTTGGAAACCCTGTGGGGCAGTTGTACTCTGTCCTTTAGGGTCGCTGTGAGTCAGAATTGACTTGATGGGAACAGGTTTGGTTTGGTTTTAGTTTTATACAAATGTACAAGGAGCCCTGGTGGCACAGTGGTTAAAGCGATCGACTGCTAACCAGAAAGGTCGGTGGTTTGAAACCACCAGTGGCTGCATGGGAGAAAGACGTGGCAGTCTGCTTCCAGAGGGATTTATAGCCTTGGAAACCCTGTGGGGTCACTTTGAGTCAGAATTGACTTGATGCCAGTGGATTTGATTTTGGTTTATACAAATGTACAGAACAGTATCAAATTTGACATCATAAGATGATATGGCAGTTTGCAAGCTGCCAGACTAGAGCTTAGAAAACTTGGATTCAAGTTTTAGATTCATCATGGTGACCTTGTTGAGTTGTGCCATGTCTTCGGGTTCAGTTTCCTTTATTTGTAAAATGGAGAGAAATATACCCTTCCTGCCTGACTCACAGAGCATTGTCCCAACACATGAAATAATGGATGTGAGTTCTTTGTAAAACTAGAAAGGGATCTGTCAATGTCAGGAATAAGGCCAGCTCATTGTCTTCCCTTACCATAGACTTCAAACTTTCACCATCCAAGATTTATAGTCTTGTCAATATTACTTTTGTAGGTGTTTCGAATGATTGGTATGCAACACTTGATATGCTAAAAGAAAGCTGTCGAATTGCCAGCAGTGTTAATTGGTCAGACGTAGACCTTTCACAGTTTCAAGGTGAGTATGGTTCCTTTTGACATAGAACCAAATGTACACGATCCTCTTTTCTCTGGTGGATGATAAGTTTCTTTGTAGTAGAAATACTGCTTTTTTGAAGTAGAAATAAACAACCCTTATATAGCATTTCTTTTGTAGTTGGTAGTATGCTTGAAAACAACATCTGCAAAATCCACAATAAAATCTTCTGACCAATTGATGTAGCATAGGGTCGCAGACAAGAGCTCTGGAAGAAACTTGGCCACATTTTAAAAATCAGGCTTTGAGTAATTGTAAGATGTTATTCTTCCTCATGTGAGCAGATCACTACCATAATCTTGAATGAGTCAGTAGACATTTTGTGGGCTCAGAAAAATTGTATCTGGCTGTTTGTCTTGCAGTGCTTGCAGAACTATGCTAATTGAATTTCTAACGCTTTCCTCACAGGTTTGATGGAGAGTATGAGACAAGCAGATCTCAAGAACTGGTCTTTAGATCAGGTCCAATTTGCCGATCTCTGTTCTTCTCTTAATCAGTTCTTTACGCAAACTGGCCTTATCCACTCACAGAGTAATGTTCAGCAAAATGTTTGTCATGGTGCCATGCATCCAGCGAAACCTTCCCAACACATTGGAACAGGTATGGGCTTAATTATCTTCTGTTTTTCTCTTTTTCTCATCCATATGAAATTTAGTAATTATCTTAGGCAGCTTGGTACATTATTTATGGTGACAGTGATCCATTTACATCTTTTTACTTGTAAAAAGTGAATGGAAACAACTAATATATGTATCTAAGGTGTGTCTTAGAAAAATGGAGGTAAAGAGAGACTATATGTTTCTCTTTAGTGATTTATGATTGTTTTATTGTTTACAATTTACTTTTCCTTTGTGATCTTTAACTTTTATTATTATCAAACATGAATTAAATGTCTTAAAGACATGACTTAAGTTCTTATAGGAACATAGTTATGAAGTTATTATCAATTAAGTTTGTACAGACTTGCAGTGAAAATCAGAATGTCATATTTTATATATCTTCTGAGAATGTTAAAGGCCAAAGTTTGAGGAATAGATATACTGGTAAATATACTGGTCTCATTGATGTTTGGCTCTGGACCCAAAATGTTTGTGTTTATCATCTCACTTTTTTCCTTTACTTTTTACCCTCATAGCCGTCTTTTTTACTCTGACGGCAGTGCCTGCATTTTTCTCAAATTTCTGTTCTGTAGGAATTTAATACCCAAGTTCTTTTGAAAATCCTATGGGACAGTTCTACTCTGTCCTGTAGGGTCGCTATGAGTTGGAATCAGCTCGACAGCAACGAGTTTGGTTTTTTTCTTTTTTTCTGTCTCTCTTCATGTTCGTCTTTTGCCTTGTTGTATCTCCAGGTTTACTTCTTTTCTGTATTTTATTTTTGTTTTACATTGATGCTGACATGCCCTCTCTTCTCTATCCTGAGTAACTTCCTTTAACCACTATCCTATCTTACTTCACATCTTTTGTCCTCCTGTGTTCTCAAAATCACGTCAGGCTGCAGTCTCTCTTTTCATGAAAACTTTATTTCTGTGCCCTCTGATAGAATAGAAATCTTTCATCTTTGCCTCTTTGTTTTGAGTAGCTTTCCTCTGTTAATTATCCTCCCTGAAACCCTCAGTAGCTATTTGATTCTGGTAACTTACTCAATCAGTAGATTATATAAAGGCATCATTCAGTGCCTGGCAGATTTATTGAGTGCCTCCTGTGTCCCAGACACTAAACAGTATTTTTTGATTACTCTCAGTTGTTTTCTCTCTTTCCTTGTGTTGTGTCATCATCATCATCGTCGTCATCTTTTTTCTGGTAAAATATATATAACCTGGAATTTATGGTTTTGAACAGTTTTTAAGTGTACCATTCAGTGGCATTAATTACATTCACAGTGTTGTGCAGCCTTTACCACTGTATGCTTCCAAAACTTTTTCATCACACCAAACAGAAACACTGTGCCCATTAAGCAGTAACTCCCCTTTCCCTCCTCTCTTCAGGCCCTGGTAACCTCTAATCTACTTTCTGTCTCTGTGAATTTGCCTCTTCTAGATATTTCATATAAGTGAGATCCTACAGTATTTGCCCCTTTGTGTGTGGCTTATTTCACTTAGCATAACATGTTCAAGGTTCATCATGCAGCAAACCTTTATTCCTTTTTATGGCTAAATAATATTCCATTGACTGTATGTACCACATTTTGGTTATCTATTCATCTGCTGATGGACATTTGGGTTGTTTCTGCCATTTGGCTATTGTTTATATGCTGCAGTGAACACTGGCGTGTAAGTATTTATTTGACTTCCATTTTTCAATTCTTTGGGGAATATACCTAGAAGTGGAATTGCTGGTCATATGGTAATTCTGTGTTTAACTTTTTGAGAAACTGCCACACTATTTCCCACATAGGCTGAACCATTTTACATTCCTACCAGCAAGGGATGAGGTTTCCCATTTTTCCTCATCCTCGTAAACACTTGCTATTTTCTGTTGTTTTTTTTTCTTTTTTAAGTAACAGTCATCCCAGTGGGTGTGAAGTTGTATATTAAGCATCTTTTCATGTGCTTATTGGCCGTGTATATCTTCTTTAGAGAATGTTTATTCAAATCTCTTGTCCATTTTTTAATTGTGTAGTTTGTCCTTTTGTTGTTGAGTTGTAGGAGTTCTTTATATAGTCTGGATATTAAACCCTTATTAGCTACATGATTTGCAAATATTTTCTTTCATTCTGCAGACTGTCTTTTCCCTTTCTTGATAATGTCCTTTGATACAGAAAACTCTTTTTAATTTTGATGAAGTCCAATTTATCTGTCTTTCTTTTGTTACTCTTGCTTTTGGTGTCGTATTGTCACTTCTTTTAATATTTGTTGGTATATTAATTTCAAAGTATCAGTCTGTAACTTGGCATATATCCTGACTTATTTGCTTTCTTGCATTTCATCTTTTTTTAATCTCTTCTTCCAGATGAACAGACTGTTCATATCTTCTTTGATCCCTAGGTTCTAAGCCCATAGCTTGTCTATTTCAAAATACATCACTTTCATTTTTTCCAACTTGCTTTAAGTCCTAGACCGGGTTGTACCAGCGCCTTCTGTCCTTTGTCCCTTGTTTCTCCTTTCCTCTTTTCTTCCCCTATTCAACTAAGACGATACTTTCTAAATGCTGCCATGTTTCCTTCTTTGCCAAATCCATTTCAATCAGCCTTGAAGAGTGCTAAGTGCATTTGAGTAGCTTATGTGTACATCAGAGTCTGTGGGTGGCACAAACAGTTAAGCACTCAGCTGCTAACCAAAAGGTTGGCAGTTTGAGTCCACTCAGAGATGCCTTACAAGAAAGGCTGGTGATCTATTTCTGAAAAATCAAAAAAGCAACCATTGAAAACCCTGTGGAGCACAGTTCTACTCTGACATACATGGGGTTGCTATGAGTCAAATAGACTTGATGGTAACTTATTTGTTTGTTTTAATGTGTACATCATTAGTCCTGTGCGTTTGGCGGTCAGTACCTATATTGCTCACAATTTGTTATTTGGGGCATGTCAAGGGAGGTCTTGGAGAACAGGGAGGAGAAGGTAGGGTCAGTCTTGAGAGGAAGGCCATCTTCAAAAGGCTTGTATAACTGGGAGCCCTTCTTTTCTGGAATTTCAAACCTGTGTGGTGAAACAAGACTTTATTCAATTTTGTGACCTAAATCTCCAAATCTTGGTCATGGAAAAAGCACTATACATTTGCTCCTGTCCTCTGGGAGAGACTAGACCAGCCCCCTTCTGGATTCTCTCCAGACAGATCCTGTGTTATTTTCATAAAACCCTTTGTTACCAGACTTCTGTGGTCAGCTCTTCTTGATCCTTGACCTTGATTATTTGGTTCTGGCATTCTACGAGAAACCCTGGTGGCGTAGTGGTTAAGTGCTACGGCTGCTAACCAAAAGGTCAGCAGTTTGAATCTACCAGGTGCTCCTTGGAAGCCCTATGAGGGCAGTTCTACTCTTGTCCCGCAGAGTCGCTATGAGTTGGAATTGACTCGACAGCAACGGGTTTGGTTTTTTTTTTTTTTTGCATTCTATGATTTTATTCTTTTTTTTTCTGCCACCTTTCCTTTTTATTACTAGGGCCCTCCTTTTCTCTAGAGTCCCCATAACTCCTTTTTGCTACCCCATTCACATCTTGGCAAAGACAGAAAAGCTATAGTTTTTCCTTAGTGTTTATTCCTTTCTTCACCTTACCCCCTTTAGTCTCTTCACCCAGACTGCGAGGAATGCCATTCAGCCAGGGCTTGTCTGCCAAGCCATGTTGGCCTCTGCCAGTACCTTCTCTGATCAGTCTGGTGCTACAAGTGTCTGTCACCTTGTGCCTGCTGATTTTTATTCACGTATGTTCAGTTTTTGTGTAGCCAACCTGCATCCTCTTGCTTTAAATCCCTTAAACCTCTTTCTGTTGTTCTTTTTATCTTCTTTTTGCATCCCTATTAAACCCATTCAGATACCTCACTTTCCTTGTCTCTACCCCCCAATGATTGATTCTTTGCCACATTTTCTTAGAAATGTAGTACAAGGAAACCCTTTACAATGCTTTTTTAGTTTTATGCCTTTATTTATCAGTTAAGGAAACTGCACATAATCCAGAGAGAGTGACTTTTCCAAAGTTACACAGTTCATTCAGGTATAGATCTTGACACCCAGAATATAGCCTTTCCATGTCCTTTAAGCTTTCCTTGCCATTCCTGTCTCCAAGGCTCCTCCTTTTGGTGAAAACCTCTTTGAGCTCCTTAGAGAACCCAGGAATTGGTGTATTAGTGTGGAAAGGAGAAGGGTAAAAGACTGTCATAGAACATATTGTCTCACTTCTTTTTCCTAAATCATTTTACCTATGTTTACCATTTGTCTTGCCCAACAGCATTTATGTCCTCTAGCTGTGCTGTTATTAATTTGATATTCTGCTTAAAGATCATTAAATATGGATAGATATGCATTCATTCAGCAAACATTTATTTATTTTCTGTGCCTGGCTATGTATTTGGCATAGGAATAAAATAGATGATTCCAAAATATCCCCTGATCTCCAAGTGGTCACAGCTTGATCTGTGAGATAGGTCCTCCAAGAAATGCAGTATGATGAGGGCTGTACTTCCACCATAGGGTGTGTGAGTTCAGTGGGAACAGAGAGAAAGGAATGTAAATGTGTTGGGGAGAGAGAAAGACTTCATAGAAGAAGACACATTTAAGCTGAACTTTGCAGAATAAGCGGAATTTTGTAAAACACAGTAGTCAGATCATGTCTCTTCTCTGCTCAAAACCCTCCAATGGGAGGTACAGGAGTCCAGGGACAAGGGCCAGAAGACAGAAGGGGACAAGGAAGCTGGTGATAGGGAACCCAAGGTTGAGTAAGGATAGTGTTGATGTGTTCTGAGGTTGTTAACCATTGTCATAGGGCAACATGTGTACTAACTGTTAAATGAGAAACTATTTTGTTCTGTAAGCCTTCATCTAAAGTGAGAATAGCAGCACAATTGGAAGAGCATAGTTGATGTCACTAAACTGTGCATGTAGAAATTTTTGAAATGGTGTATCTTTGGCTATGTGTATTTTCACCAAAAAAAAAAAAAAAGTCGAGAAGGGAGAGGGTTGACATGTCGTGGGGTTGTTAACCAATGTCATAAAACAATATGTGTACTACTGTTTCATGAGAAACTATTTGTTCTGTAAGCCTTCACCTGAAGTACAATAAAAAAATAAAAACATTATGGGGGTGGGGGGTAAAAAAGCCCTCCATTGGTGCCCATCTTTCTCAGTAAAAACTAAATTACTGAGGTAAATACAGCGCTGGTCCCCCATTACTCTGACCTCATCCCCTGCTCTCTTCCCCCACCCTCTGCTCTAACATCACTGGCCTCCCTGCTGTTCTTTGAACACACGAGGCACACTCCACCTGTCTCACTGCCTTTGCATGTGCGTCGTCTCTCTGGAGTGGTCTTCTTCCAGGTAGATCCATGACTTATTCCCTTATCTCCTTCAAGTTTTTTTCTCACAAAGCACTGGCATCCCTGACCACCCTATTTAAATGGAACCCACTGTCTAGCACTCCTGTCCACACTCCCCACTTTATTTTTCTCCATAGCATATATAACATACTAATTCATTTATTTTGTTTGTTTCTCTCCCCAACTTCCCGCCCTGCCTCATCCCCCAAGTATAACTTCCCTAAAGGCAGGGAGTTTTTTTTTTTTTCATTGCTTCTGGATTGTTAGTTCCTAGAGCAATACCTGGCACATAATACCTGTTGAATGAATGAATGAAAGGAAAGGAAGGAGGGAGCATTTGAAAAGAGTCTGCTTTTAATAAATATATTGTGTGATTAGATTTTTAAATTCCCATGACTAGATTCTAAGTGTTATAGGATCTCAAAAATCTCTGGGAACTGCATTGGAGGTCAATTTCTTGTTTAGGAAGTGCAGGCAGAGTCTCATTATTCAGACTCTATAATGAGAGTCATTTTATAAACTATAATGAGAACATGGGGGAAAAATGAGGAATAATGAAAATTTCTGTATGAAAATAAAAGTGTTAGGAATGTAACAGAGTTTCAGGAAGTTAACACTGTTTGTTTAATTTGGGTATGTGTTTATGCCCATAATCTCACCACCTTTAAGGCAAGAATTACTAAACCATAAAATAGAAATGAAAAAAGAATATACAGATTATCTCCAATAAAATTAGTTTTGTCTTTTGACCATGACTTGAGCTCTAAGGACGAGTAGATAGTTTGTGGACAAAGGCTGGGTAACAGATAGATGAGTGACCATGTTGCTCAGAATGGTGTGGTCTTTCAGCCTGGTGAAGCCTTTAGAAGGGGCAGCCCTGCCTGTGAAGGCTGATCAGCACTTAGAAATAGAAATTGCCTACCCCTTCTTCCTCCTCCCCCCAAATATTAGAGCTCTAGCTTAGTGGAACTTTTCTTTGCTCTTCCTAAATTATCAGTATAGTTAAGTGATAGCTTAATTCTGATTATTAAATTTATTATAGAAAGGAATGTCATCTTGGGAGGCAGTGGCTAGGGGTCAGAGGTCCTGGGTTCTGCTCTTGGTTCTGTCCAGTTTCTTCTCTGGTCCAGCCAAATGTAGTATGCATTATCTTGAAGAGAAGATTTTTCTTCCCTTTTTAGTTTCCTCTGGGAAAATAGTTGCTGTTTTTTAGTTTCATTACAGTATTGCTAGATTGCAAGTGTAAATTTGTATGAAGCATTAGAAGAAGACCTTAGGGAAACAGCTTTTTCAAAATTCCAGATGTTCCTTACAACGTGGACCAGTTTTTATGGTCGTTCCTCCCCATGAGTTATTGGCGGAGGGGTCATAATGTTTGTTCTCCCTGTTTGTTCTGCATTAGGGTACAGTGTAATTGACCTTTTAGAGGTGTTAACACGTAATGGCTCCTGTCAACTAAAATATATTGAGAACTTTCTGAAATGCCATTTAAATGAGGCCTGTGTTTCCAGTCTCAATACTCAAAATAATATATTTTTAATCACTTTTGCTTGGTGTAGCTCTTTTACCTTTTCTGTAAACCTTTTCTGTCCCCTTATGCCTCACAGTCACTAGGACACACATGGTTAGGTCTGCTTTGAGGGTGAGAAAACCAGGGCAACAGAAAAAATGGTTCATAGAAAGAGCCTGTGAATTAAAGAGGTCTAGATTCTAGCCCTAGCCCTCTGTCAAACTGATGTATCTTTGGGCAAGGCACTTTAGCCTTTCTGAGCCTCAACTCAGTTGCCTCATCTGTAAAATGGGGATAATAGTCTCTCTTTTGGTGTCATTGTGGGTTTAGTGAGAGGCTCAGATGAAGTAATGGATATCAAATGCTTTTGAATTGTAATGAGGTGTAAGACAACAACAGACAGACATAACTTGCCATGAGTTTACAGAGACTCAATGGAAGAGCTAGAATTAGTACCAGTGTACTCACAACTCAGCTTGGCATCCTGTTCAAAAGGCCAGCGCCACCTTTTGGCAGAGTCTTAGCATATGAAAAGAGTAATTTTTTTCCCCTTTTCCTCCCCACCTTACCTACTTTAGTTCTAGGTAACAATTCTTTTAAGATTTTAGTGCTTGATTTGTTTTACTGTACAGTAATATGTTTTCCTTCTTTCTGCTTTTCAATCTGATTAGGCAATTTGTACATAGACTCTAGGCAAAATCTTCCTCCTTCAGTGATGCCACCCCCTGGTTATCCTCATATCCCACAGACACTCAGCACTCCAGGAGCAACAATTGCAGGTAATTTGGGGTGTGTGTGTGTGTGTGAGAGAGAGAGAGAGTGAGTGAGTGAGTGTTGATAATTCAGAGTTTAATATTGAACAGCTTTAGCTGTCCCACCCAACAGTAACCAGGCTGCCTCAGGAGGGCGTGAACTTCTTGTCATGGGTAGGTGCTTATCTCCAGTGCCAGTGAAGGGATTCAAGTGTCAATTGGTGTTTAGACCATATCACCTGAAGTCTCTTTTAACCCAAACCCAAAAAAACCCAAACCCATTGCCATCGAGTCAATTTCGACTCATTGTGAGCCTGTAAGACAGAGTAGAGCTGCCCCATACAGTTTCCAAGGAGCAGCTGGTGGATTTGAACTGCCAGCCTTTTGGTTAGCAGCCAAGTGCTTAACCACTTCACCACCAAGGTTCTGTGATTCTGATTATTGTCCTGTTTCTCAGAGAGGTCCAGGGACGCAGTGCTGTTCTGAGGTCTTAAGTTTCCTTGAGGCTATTTTGACAGGATGTTAGCAGACTTCAGGAACCTACTTAGATTATGTCCTATAGATTCTACCCCATTCACTCCAGTGGAGTTCCCCCAACTACAGTTTCCAGAGAAGTACCTCATAGAGGAGGTAAGTTTCAGGAATTACTAAAGTGCTAAGTTTTTTTCCACTATGTTTTGAAATGTAGAATAAGTTACATTTAGCAGGGGAATAGGGCACACTGTTAGGACTAGAAGGTGTCTTAAACATAACCTCGATGAGGAAATGAAGGCTCAGAAGGGGAGGTAACTTGTCCAAGACTACTCAGTTTGGTGAGTGACCAAACCAAGACTCAAACCCAGATGTCTGGGTCCAGAGTCCATTTCTTGTCTCATATACCACACCACCCTTTACTTAGGCGGTATAAGGAAAAGACTAAAGGTGATGGGGTTGGGTGGGGATTTAAAACCCCAAAAGAACTGTGTGTCAGACAGTAGTGAAGGAGGAGTTGGGACCAAGTGATGAAGGGGATGCAGTAAAGTGTTATCTGTCTGTCCTGGGGCTCTCACCAATATCTTGTAGGTGGCATGATAATGGTAGTTAAGATTCTGGAGCTAGATTGCCAGGGCTTGAATCCTTGTGTTTCATCACTTAGCTGTATGGTGTTGGGAAAGCTACCTAATCCTCCTGTCTTATCTTTCCTGTCTGTAAAATGGGGGATAATAACACTACCTAACTCTTAGGATTGTTAGGAGGATCAAACAAGGGTTACATGTAAAGCACTTAAATTAGTGAGCGCCTGGCACATAGTAAGGAGTTTAAAAGTTTTTGTTAAATAAATAAATATAGGCATTCCTGATACACTGTAATATACTGGAAGCCTTAGCATTTTGTAAATTGTACTAAAAAAATTACTGGGCTTAAGAGAAAACTAAGATTAGTGGCAGACTACTCAACTTTGTAATCATCGTCCTAGCAAAAACAATAATAATCCAGGAAAAATACCAGCAGAATTAAAAGACTGTGCTTAATTCCTAATAAAAGAATAAAGTTTTCAAGCACTTTATTTTTTTTTTTTAAAAAAAGGAAAGAGGTTGCTGGTTTGGAAGGGGGGTCTGTCAAGCAGTGGAGACAAGGGCAGGAATGCACTGAACTGGGGAGCACAAATGACAGAGCACACGGCCAAACTGATCAGGAAGAAGAGCACGGAGGGAGTGGGTATTGTGTGCACCCACTGTGTTCCTCCAGGGTTTTCTGTATTCAGCTGTGTTAATGTTCTGTGTGTTTACCTGCTGTTACTTGGTGGCACACAAATTAACCTGCTGGGGAAAATTCACTTGTGAGCCAGTGTGACTTCAGTGTTATACCGACGTCATTCTCCTATTTACCATTCTCATGTGGGCCAATTCATGTAACTGAAACACATGTTGGAGCAGAACAGACTGTAAAAGAAATGGTTTGCATCAGCACTTGGGTATACTCGCACTCTTATGCCTTCCTTGCTACAGCCTGGTGTAATGGGAAGAACATGGTTTGTGGAGTCACATGAACTGAGTTCAAATTCTGTCTCAGTCACTTACTAGCTCTCTGACTTTGGCTAACTTGCTGATCCTCTTGAATCCTAGCTTAAACCCTATATGAGGATCATAAGAGCTCCCTTGTTGAAGACTTAGGCTGGATTGGTGAGATAATGTGTGGTGAATTCTTGGCACATAGGAAGTACCCAGTAGGGGTTTAGTTTATTTCTTCTTTTATTTTCCACCAGGTTCCTACTGACATTGCTGCCTTTCTTCCAGGCCACCACGGAGCCATGAACCAGCAGCACATGATGCCTTCCCAAGCCTTCCAGATGCGGCGCTCACTGCCTCCAGATGATATCCAGGATGACTTTGATTGGGATTCAATTGTGTAGGTCTTGTTTCTGCAAGGCACCAAACCCCACGTCACCTTTCTGTGCAGTGAAGGGAAAGGTTTAAGAGAATCCAGTTGAGAAAACAAAGTTGGTAATCACTTTACCAATGTTATCAAAATTTCTTTTGAAGACAATCAAAAAGATTTTAGCTGGATAACTTACTGCTTTTATCTGACCCAAACAATTACTACATGTTTGTCTCCCTGCCAGCTGCCCTATGTAGCTCCTAACTGTTGTGTGATTTGGATGGCTTTTGCATATTTGTGTCAGTTTGATGTTGACCGCAAGTGCCAGACTGATTTTTCAGACAGAGACTGTTTTGCTGCAAGCAGTTAATAGACCCATATGTGTAACTATATGTACAAAAATTACTGAAAGGCTTCAGTTTTTTTTTTTAAATAATTGGATTATTATGTCTTGAAAAGAAAGTTACTGTTTTTATTCCTTCTTAGGCTATTTTCTGCAGGATGCTTTTCATTGATGTAAGCAACTGAAAGGCAACAGATTTTTCCAAAGCCCAATTCCTCTATGTAATCCTTTTTAGAAATGTGGGTAGTGAATTCTGCTTAGTAAGTCAGGGGACCCAGAGTTTGATACTCTCCAGAAAATCTGAAGGGGCGTGTTGTTCCTGAGCAGCATAAAGAACTAACCAGATGTGTTTTCATGCTTGGGTATTCCAGAGTGTATGTTGTACCTTGTCATTGTCTGTTTTCCTAAATCTGCATTATAACAGCTCTAAAGTTCATTTGATCAGTTAGAAGCTGGGCATTGTTTGGCTCTTTAAACAAATCATTGCCCCCGCATTCACTGAGGTATTTATTATTTTTAAGTGTTATTTTAGTATTTATTATTACCTTCCATGAATGCTTAGCTCCTGTTGGGTTCATTAAGGAGAATTGCAGTATCTGAAAGCACAGAATTATTTTTCTTGATGAGAGGTTATAGACAAGACAATCAGAGATTGTGTGATTTTCTTTATCATTACTCCTTTTACCATGTGAGTATATTTCTCTTAGCATTCCTGCTGATTGAGACTCACTAGCTAAAAAGGGTTTTTCTGGGATTTGAATCAGAGTTCATTTGGGCAACGGAACAGCAGGGCAGTGTTTATAAAGCAAGTTTTCCCACTCTTTCTCTTTCCATGTAAGTGGCACTGAAATGAGGGTAGAGTGACACATAGATTTTGTTTCCCTCACTTGTCCGTGCAGTTATTAAGTGGCCTGCTGTTTTTGCTGTCATATCTGTCCTATGTGTCTGTATGCATGACATTTGGTCACTTTCTTTGAAATGCAGACTGCCTCTTAGGGTTATTTTCTGGTTGTTTGTATTATTTTGTATCACAGCTACTTTGCATAGATTGTCTTAATTTTATAATAAAACTAGAAGAAACACAATTTTTAAATAAATAGATTTTGAATTGGTTCTTTAGACCAAAAAAAAAAAAAAGAATTTCTTTCATTCTAATGGGGAAATGATATGTTCCATCAAATCAAGGAGTAAATAACTGCTTCTGGTTGCTTTTTAGCATCTCTGTTCTCTAGCAGCCATCCTCAGATTAATTTAATTAGCCTTAGTGATTCTGTAATTAAGTAACTGTACTTGAACTAAACAAGCATCTTTGTTCTGTGTGTTTGTGAATGTGTGCGTGTGTTGTGCTTTTTTTTTTTTTTAATGGAGTGTTGCCTTGAATGAATCACTGGGAAGCCAGCCATAGTAAGGGCTGGTGAAGTTGGGGAGAAAGGAAGGGCTTTATGTTCCTTCATTGTTTGGACCCTGCTTGGCCTGAAGAAAGAAGCTCAGTTTCAGCCCCTTAGATCAGCGAAAATCAGAGGATTCTGGAAAGGCAGCCAACAGGCCCCTCTTAGAAGGATCAGAGAGAGGCAAGATGAGATAGCAGCCTGCAGAGTAAAAGCTTGAGAAAAAGGGAGGGATTTTCAGCAGTCTGCTCAAGTCACTGTTTTCTAGACACAAGAATAGCTATTTTAAAACTGTTTAAATTGCTTGGGTAGCAATATGCACTTTAAACAATGTGGGTGTTAGAATGTGGTCTCTTTTACTGAGTGATTTGGGTAGAAACCACTGGTGAAGATTTTACAAATTGTGTGAAGCGAATTTCCCGTTCAGCAATCATTTACTGATTTGCAGTGATCAATATTTTTATGAGAACTAAAAACTTAACAAGAATGGCCTAGAGGCAGGACCTCCACCCAGACCCACCCTACTCTGCTATGATCCAGGTGGCCCCTGAGCCCAGGACTGGCCTTCTCAGTGGGCCCCATCTGGCCTGACAGGGCTGCCTGGTGAGGTCTAGAGTCCCTCTAGTGGCCATTTCAGTAGGTGGTGGTTAATGCAGAGCAAGTTTTGTCTTGGGCTTAAGTTGACTAAAGATTTTTGGGGAAAAGAATAATAGATGCAGGCAATCAAATGGGGCACTCTGTCCAGGAGAATAATCCGACTGGCATTTGTGGCAGTTTTTGAAATGTAAATGTATTCATGTGTGTTCTTGTAAATACATGTCTCTCAGATGTCCTTTGAAGTGGGAGGGAATCAATCCGGGGATTATTTCAAATGGAATAGAGTATTTTGATATTGTTCATTCAGAGGGTGATGTGTACATATCTATATTGTATATATGTGATGAAAATGCATTGGCTTTTTGTGCAGACACAACCTGCTCTCTGTACTGCTGTTGGACAGTCAGTGTTTTAATGTTTCTACAGTTTTGCTATTGCACGATTTCATATTTTGCCTCTATGATGAACGGCACCCTTTCTTTGTAATTGTTTAGTGCTGTAAAGAGATATTCCAAGTGTCATTAGGATTGTTGCTGCCAGAACTGATATGCATGAATGGCACTTAAAATAAATACGTTAACTCTATTTACAACACTGATTAGTTTGTGTCATTTGCTGCAATTGAGGGAACAAGATTGAAGCTAGTCCAGACCCAGAAACTCTGCAGTCCATCCTTGGAGCCTCTCAGATTGTGTCCCTTGCATTGCTGGCTCGTAACAGTAAATGTTGCCCTTTATTGAGTATCTTGGTAGCTCTGCGAACTTAGGGGAAGTTATTTAATTTCTCTGAGCTTCATTTTCCTCATTTACAGTGCCTATAAAATGAGGATAATAATACCTACCTCCAAGTTGTAGTGAGATTAATTAATACTTTTAAATAGTTACAGTGGTGCCTGGCACATAAAAAAAAGGTGTAGTGCGTGCTAGCCTATTATTACTATTATTATAGTTAGTAATAATAATAACAATAAATGGCTAGTACTTATGAAGTACTTTTCTTTATGTGCCAGGTGCTGTGGTAAGCAGATACTGTGATCCTTGTTTTACAGACACGGAATCAGCACAGATCGAGAGATACAGTGACTTGCCCAAATATTTTAGCTGGCAAGTGGCAGAGCTGAGGTTTGAGTCCAGATCATCTGACTCCAAGTCTCATGTTCTTTTACAAGCTCCTCTCTTACTTTCCAAGGGAATCCTCCACCCTTCCCCCAGTCTTACCCCCTGTGTTGTCCTGGCACTGCCTTTCTAGAAAGCTGTTTCTAAAAGCTGGAAGTGGAGCGTTTCTTAACATTTGTTGAGCACATAGTCTGTGTCAGGCCCTCCCATGAGAGATCCAGAGATTTAAAAAAAAACACACTTACTGCCTTTGAGGGGTGCAGATTGCCCAGGACGGATAGTAAATGCCAGGTCAGGAAACTTCCCAGTCTGAAAGAGCTACTCTGGCAAGGCAAGACTGGTGGGGCAGTGATTTAAGAAGACTTGGGGTTGGGTATGGGCTGTTTGAGTCTTCTACAAGTCCTAAAATCAGGTGGAATATCTTCAAGGTCGTGTTTTAGCTCTGGTGGACTTGTTTTAATTTTCTTCAGCTTCAACTTGAATTTGCATGTGAACAATTGATGGTCTGTTCCGCAGTTGGCCCCTGGCCTTGTTCTGACTGATGATACTGAACTTCTCTGTCTCTGTTTCCACAGACATAGTCGATTTGATTTCTGTGTATTCCATCTGGCAAGGTCCACATGTAGAGTTGCCGTTTATGTTGTTGAAAAAAGGTATTTGCAATGAAGAAGTCATTGGTCTTGCAAAATTCTATCTTGTGAACTCTGGCATTGTTTCTGTCACCAAGGCCATATTTTCCAAGTACTGATCCTTCGTTTCCAACTTTCACATTCCGATCACCAGTAATTATCAATCCATCTTTGCATGTTTGATAAATTTCAGACTGCAGAAGTTGGTAAAAAATCTTCAATTTCTTCATCTTGACCGAAGACCAGATGAGTTGTGGGATGACATCAAGGGCATCATACATGAAGAAAACAAAAGATCATTAAAAAGATGGGAAAGATAGAAAAGACCAAAATAGATGTCAGAAGAGACTCTGGAACTTGCTCTTGAACATAGAGTAGCTAAAGCAAATGAAAGAAATGATGAAGTAAAAGAGTTAAACAGAAGATTTCAAGGGGCGGTTCGAGAAGACAAAGTAAGTATTATAATGAAATGCGCAAAGACCTGGAGTTAGCAAACCAAAAGGGAGGAACACACTCGCATTTCTCAAGCTGAAGGAACTGAAGAAAAATTCAAACCTCAAGTTACAATACTGAAGAATTCTATAGGCAAAATATTGAACAACACAGGAAGCATCAAAAGAAGATGGAAGGAATACACAGAGTAACTGTACCGAAAAGAGTTGGTCGATGTTCTACCATTTCAGAAGGTAGCATATGATCAAGAGCTGATGGTACTGAAGAAAGAAGACCAAGCTGCACTGAAGGTGTTGGCGAAAAACAAGCCTTGAGGAATTGACAGTACCAGCTGAGATGTTTCAACAAACGGATGCAGTACTGGAGGTGCTCACTCATCTATGCTAAGAAATTTGAAAGACAGTTACCTGGCCAACCAACTGGAAGAGATCCATATTTGTGCTCATTCCAAAGAAAGGTGATCCAACTGAATGCGGAAATTATCCAGCAATATCATTAATATCACACAGAAGTAAAATTTTGTTGAAGATAATTGAAAAATGGTTGCAGCTGTACACTTACAGGGAACTCCAGAAATTCAAGCTGGACTCAGAAGAGGATGTGGAATGAAGGATATCATTGTGATGTCTGATGGATCTTGACTGAAAGCAGAGAATACCAGAAAGATGTTTACCTATGTTTTATCAACTTTGCAAAGGCATTGGACTGTGTGGATCATAACAAATTACGGATAACATTGTAAAGAATGAGAATTCCAGAACATTAGGAGGAACCTGTACGTAGACCAAGAGGCAGTCGTTTGAACAGAACAAGGGGAAACTGTATGGTTTAAAGTCAGGAAAGGTGTGCATCAGTATTGTATCCTTTCACCATACTTTCTCAATCTGTATGCTTAGCAAATAATTAGAGAAGCCGGACTATATGAAGAAGAATGTGGCATCAGGATTAGAGGAAGATTCATTAGCAACCTGCTTTATGCAGATGACACAACCTTGCTTGCTGAAAGGGAAGAAGATTTGAAGCACTTAACTGATGAAGATCAAAGAGCACAGCCTTCAGTATGGATTACACGTGAACATAAAGAAAACAGAAATCCTTACAACTGGACCAGTAAGCAACATCATGATAAACAGAAAAGATTGAAGTTGTCAAGGATTTCATTTCACTTGGATCCACAATCAACGACCATGGAGGCAACAGGCAAGAAATCAAACCATGTATTGCATTTGGCAAATCTGCTGCAAAAGACCTCTTTTTTAAAGTGTTAAAAAACGAAGATGTCACTTTGAGGGCTAAGGTGTGCCTGACCCAAGCCATGGTATTTTCAGTCGCCTCATATGCATGCGAAAGCTGGACAATGAATAAGGAAGACCGGAGAAGAACTGATGACTTTGAATTATGGTGTTGGTAAAGAATATTGAATATTTATTACCATGGACTGCCACAAGAATGAACAAATCTGTCTTGGAAGTACAGCCAGAGTGCTTTCGGTAATGAGAATGGTAAGACTTACGTACTTTGGACATGTTATCAGGAGGGACCAGTCCCTGGAGAAGAACATCACGCTTGGTAAAGTAGAGGGTCAGTGAAAGAGAGGAAGACCCTCAGTGAGATAGATTGACACAGTGGCTGCAACAACAGGCTCACGCATAGCAATGATTGTGAGGATGGCGCAGGATCTGGCATTGTTTCGTTCTGTTGTACATAGGGTCACTGTCTGAGGCTGGGTTCTCTAGAGAAGCAAAACCAGTAAAGTGTATAAATATATACTGAAAGAGATTTATACCAAGGAAATGGCTTACACAGTTGTAGAGGCTGGAACGTACCAAGTCTGTGGATCAGGATAGACGCTTTTCCTGATTTACGTAGCTACAGGGGCTGGTAAACCCAAGATCAGCAGGTCGCAGAGCAGGGCTCTTGCTCACAGGCTGTGAAGATTGACAGATCCCAAGATCGGCAGATAAGCTGCTAGCTCAGGTCACAAGAACTGGAGGTCAGATGAACAGGAGGCAGCTGCAGGATTCAGAGCAGGCAAAAGCCAGAACGTCCACTTATATTCCGATGGAGGCCACATGCCCAAGGTAACTCCCTTTCAGCTGATTGGCTACTCACTCCAGATCCCATCATAGCGGTGATCACATATAAACAGAATCATGGTCCAGCCAAGTTGACACACAGTCTTAACCACCAGTCACTATGAGTCAGAACTGACACGAAGGCACCTAACAACACCACCGAGTCCTAAATGGCGGGAGAAGGTGTTTTCTGTTTACACCAGTACTTTAATCCAGGCATGGAAGCTAGATTAGCGTGGGGATGGGAGTTGAGGAAGGGGAACAAGCATTGGGTTGCTAGTACAGGCGCAAGCACAGCAATCCTATCGGTGGTATCCCTGTCTGTTGATGTGGATGCAGGCTCAGAGAGGCTAAGCACTGGCCAGGTCAGCAACACTGGTAGAAGTGGATCTGAACCTCAGGTCTGTCTCAGCCTAGAAGGAGAGATCTTTCTATCAATCCTACTGCCCTGCCTGAGGACTCTGCATCTAATTTAACCCACACAGCTCTGCCAGAAACATCTGTTTACCTCAGTTTTACACACGGGGAAACTGAAGCTTAGAAAGGTTAACTTGCCTAAGTTAAGTTCTCTTAGCTAGTAGAGGATCTGGGATAATTCAGTCTAGGACTCCAAAGTTCATTCCATTTTACCCTGCTGCCTGCTAAGACAAAGGTATTGTCCCAAGGCCAGAGACAGTGGCTACCCATCCAGTGTGTGTGTCCCGCAGACAGTGAAGGCTGGACTTCACTCCCATCACAGGTAAGTTTTGGTCATCAGCAGCGGCTCTGAAGGACTGTACTAGGGGCGAGGTAGGTGGACACCTTGTGCTCGTTCAGGTGCAGCTGTAGTGTACCTTTGTGCTGCTCAAATGAAAAAAGTAAACAAGATCATTAAGGCACGTGTTTCGTTCTCAAGCCTTTACCATGTTACAGTGTGCAAAGAGCTGCTATGTATAAATGCCATCCGTACCAGTCAGGTAAAGCAGTCCTCAAAAAACCTGGTATTCAACAGTTAGCATTCATAAAAGGGTTGGCTGTATCTAAATGTCTGGATCACAGAACTGTCCTAAAAGCTTCAAGTTAGAAGTGGCCATAGAAATCATCTAATACAGTCCCACATTTTGCTGTTGAGAACATTGCAACCCAGAGAGAGAACTGACTTGCCCAAAGCCAAACGGCTAGTTAGGGAAAATCAGAGGGAAGGAGGTGGAGAATGTCATTTGCCTGGCAGCAATTTAAAATTCTTACACACATTGTCTTATCTATCTACACAATAACCTGATGATGTAGTACTGTTATTGCCCCATTTTACAGAAAAGGAAACAACTTCGGAGAGGTGAGGTACGATGGAGTTACATTATGAATGCATTCAAACAAATCACGCAAATTCAGTTACGCACACTTGGCCAAAAATAGAACGGAAATTTTAAACAACATGGTAGAGTATCCACCTCTGATGAGCATGTGCTACAGTGATAGATGGAAGATTCGAATGGCAGACTGTAGCTGGTACCTGTTTCTGTGTATCTCCGTGCATACTCTCACCACTGAGTAAGATTCACGTGCTTCAGACAACATTGCCCTTGGGCACAAGCCAGCTACTTCATCCGGTGCTCGGATCCTAACCAAGGAGTAGAAAAACTGACCATCTTGAGCCTATTGAGACATGGTATGTTTATCCTCAACATGGTGCCTTCTTAAAAGATTTTCGAGAGTAATTTTGAACTTACCTACCTGTCCCCTCCCTCTATATAATGTGACTAGTCAGCATGTTCACTAGTAATGTGGTAGGTGGCTGCACCAGAGCCAGAATTCAAACCCAGGTCAGGCCTGTCTCAGATTCCCAACTCCCAAGCAGTGCCCCCGAGCAACAGGGACCCCAGAAGTACAGGATAACACAGCTACCATTTACTAAGTGCTTGCTACTTAGTACTACTTGTTCTGAGCCCTTGGTGTAGTAATCGTATTTATTCTTGAAAACAACTCTACGTGGTAGATACTATTATTATCAATCTCATTTTGCAAATGAATCTGAGCCATGGAGAAATTAAATCACTTGTCCAGGGTCATCCAGCTCTTAAGTGGTAGAGGTAATAATAGCAGCAGTAGAGCAGGGATTTCAAACCTTGGCCTCCAGCTCCATTGCCTGCACCTGTAACCACCATGTACTGTCTCTCAATTCCTCAGCACTGTTATATGGACTGAAGTCCTTGGGTGGTGCATATGGTTAACATGCTCTCGGGTGCTAACAAAAAGGGTGGAGATTGAGTCCACTCAGAGTTACCTCAGAAGAAAGGACTGATGATCTACTTCCAAAAAATCAGCCATTGAAAACCCTATGGAGAACAGTTCTACTCTGACACACGCGGAGTTGCCATGAGTCGGAGCTGATCAAAGGCAGCTGGTTTTGGTTTTATTCCATGGGCTACCAGGCAGAAGATGAACAGCGCGTTAGAACAAAGCTGAAGCCGCTTCACAATGAAGCTGCGGCAAGCACCTGTGACCACCAGAGGGCGGAGGGCTGCCAGCTGTGTACCTTTTCTTTTTTGGAAGGCCTCCTTTACCCTCAGAACTGTGCCTTTTCTCTGGAGCCCCCAGAGATGTATGCTCCCAAAGACAGGGATCCCGGTAGCCAGCTCTCACAATCTGGGCCCCTCCTCTGCCACATCAGAGCTTGATGGAGAAAGCCACGGATCCCCTCTAGTTCTCAGCAACAAACACACTGGTGGGCCTACTCCAGAGCTGCCTCTGAGCCTGCTACCCCATCCCAGCCCCCCGATACCCACTGCTCCTCTACTCCAAGGGTAGAGTGAAGGATGGTTGCTCCACCATCAACCCCAAACACTGAGTCTACCAGTTGCTGCTCTGGGATCAGCTAATGCTGGAGAGTGGCATTGTTTATGCAGGTGTGGAGAGGGCTGGGCAGGGCCAGCTATACACCCTCCACTGGCACTCCACCCTTGCCCTCCCCAGCCCTGCCTCTGAGCCTGCGTGGCTCTTGGTGTCTCCACGTACTCGCACACCAACTCCTGTGGACATCACGAACATTATGATTATTGCCACCATTTGCCAGGTGCTTACTCTATGCCAAGCCCTCTGCCCCGGTACCTGATGGCCATTATCTGAGTTAGCACTCCCAAATGCCTTGTGAAGTTGGTGTCCTTATCTCCCTTTTACTGCTGGACACTGCCACTCAGAGAAGTGGGCCAAGGTCACAGCTAGTGAGAGGCTGGGAGAAGTCGGGAACCCAGATCTGCCTTTCTCCAGTCTGCTGCTCCCACAGCTGTGTAGATATTACCTCTTCACAACACTCCCCATTGCCCTTGACCTCCCTCTGAGCTAGCTACCACACCCCATCCCACCCTGCCCCACCCTGGAGTGGAGCCTGAGCTGACGTCATGGGGTGCGTGACGCCCCTCTCATACCACAGCCCCAAAAGGCCAGAGAGGCAACTTCCTGTTGCAGATAATGTCAATAAAGACGTCTGAGGACACTTCCCACCGTTCCCATGCCTGAGTGACCTTTGTAGACAGGCCTTCCTGGGAACATTCCTCTGGTTCCATGTGACAGTGTGTGAGTGCATAAGCTTGTGTGACCCTGTGTGTGTGTGTGCACATGTTCGTCTGTGTGTGATTGTAATTCCCGGTCCTGGCCAACTCTGAGTCAAGGTAACTGCAGGTGGTTGTATAACTATGATTGTGACCCTATGGCCTTGTGTGCATGCATGTGCTTGTGTAGCCTTTGTATGTAATTGTGTGGTCGTGTGTTTGTGACTGGATATGTGACTGTAGCCTGTGTGGTTGTGATGATGTGACTGTGTGTGTGTGTGTGCTCATGTGCTGCAGATTGGAGGTAAAGCATTCTGTCTGGAGAGGGGAAGATGGCTCTCAGTGGGTTCCGCACTCAGATTCTGGCTCTGGTGGCTTACTAGCTACTCCCTCTTCCCTCAAGGGACTGTGACCTGAGAGGCGTTTGCCTGGGGTCCATCTGGGTTCCCAGGCACTGTCAGGGTTAGGCCCTGTGGGTCTGATACACATTAATTCCCTTTTCTCATAGCTACTCTTAACACCTGTCTCCGTGCCACCTGCTCTATCCCTTAGAGCTGGTGCCCAGATCTAAGTTGGCTCCTGTCCTGCCCCACCCAAGCCTTCCTGGCCACACCATAAGCTGGTCTGTCCTGAGCTGCCCAGCCTGCAGCTGAGCATGTTCGCTGCAGGCCCCAGAGGCCAGCAAAATACACGAGGCAATGGGAAGAACATAGACTTCGGAGTCAGAAGGGCCTAGAATTGCATCTGGGCAAGACACTGACCTCTCTGGGTCTCAGTTTCCTCATCTGTGAGATGAGGAAACTTCCTCAATCTCAAAGTATTGTTGTGACCATCAAAGCAGCCAGCATAAGCCTAGCTCGTATTAGGCCCCAAGCAATGATCTTCCCCTCCTTCTCTTCCTCCCTCCCCACCGCCCTCTCTCCGGTATGTCTGTTGCCAAGTTGCCAAGACCAGTTGATTCTCTTGCCACACTATCCTTCAAATCCACCCCTTTGTCCCCTGGGCACTGCGAGGGCAGAACACATCCCTTCTCTCCTGGACTAGTGCAGTAGCCATAACTGGACAGTCCAATCTCAGTCTGAGCTGCCATGCTGGTCTTTCTAAATCCCAGGTCCTGAGGTCTCCCCCTGCTCTGAAACCTGCCATGGCTCCCTGCTATGACCAGGCTCAGGGCCAAACTCCTTAGCCTGGTATTCAAAGCCTCCTTCTTGGGGGTGCTGTCCACACCCCTTTAGACCCTGCTTCAGCCCAACCCACCTCCTCCCTTGCCCTCCATGCTTCCTACTGTGCTGCCTTTGCCTTACACTTACAATGCCCTTTCTCCCTGTCTCCTTGGGCCTAAATCTTCCCCACCAATCAAGGCTCAGTTCAAATGCCAACTCCTCTACAAGCATCCCCTGACCTTGCCCTAGGTCTGTCCCTCCGATGGCCCTGTATTTCCTGTGGAGCCTGCATGCCTGTGCTCATGTCCTCTCTTCCATCCAGCCTGTGGGCTCTGGAGGGCCAACACCATGTCTCCTCTCTGTGGGCCACGTGTATCCTTTGGGTACAACAGGCTGGGAGTAGGGGAGGAGGAGGCACCTGCTGCCCGGGTGGGGAGCAGGTGGTGAATGGAGCTCCCCCATCTCCTCATCTTGGCCAGGCCAGAGGGGCGTGAGATGACTCTACTGAGCAAACAAGCAGACACGCCCTCCGTCTACTCCCCAGATGCCCCTCTAGCATCAAAGGAAAGAGCTGGCCTCTCCTGGGGGCCTGAGGGTAGAGGGAGCCCTCTGCCCAAGCCTAAACTTGGGCTCAAGGCTACAGGCTTCAAATTCCAACTCAGCCATCCACTTGCTGCGTGACATTGGGCACTCTCTTCTGCGAGCCTCAGTTTTGTCCTCTGTAAAATGGGTACCACTGACCTACCTCAAAAGGTCTGACTCAGTAGCCACTCCTTTCTTCTCTAAATATGGGGTCAGGAAGACAGTACAGCAGATGTGAATGAGGAAGAAGCTTGGACTTTTCTTTGGCATTCAAGAGAACTGGCTTCATATCCTTGTTCTGGAATTTACTTAATATGTGACCACAGCTATTGCAAGCCCACCGGACACTGAAAGCTGTGCCTTCCTGTAGGCTGAGGTGGTCCCACAGTTGTGTCTACACTTACCCTGTCTGCTGGCTGGGAGCCCTTGTGCAGTGCACAACCAATACAGTCCTGTATGTGACCTTAGTCAAGTCATGGTTTCTTAACCTCTCTGAGCCTCTGTGCTTTAGTTTACCTATCTGGAAAATGGGGTTATAGTTATATTTCTATATATTCTCCGAGCTGTTAGGAGGCTCACATACATTGCAATGCCTTCTCAGGCAGTTCTGGGTTCTCATAGGAACCAGAGATTTTTACCACCCTTCAAGACACTTTTACAAGCAGGATGGGAAAGCTGTGAAATGTGGACCACACCCCCTCCAAGGTCACACAGATCCGTACTGGAGTCTCCAGACTCCCCTCTGGGCCCAGTTCCAGATCACCCCTGCTTAGGTCAGCTGAGGCCTCCAGGCCTGCAGGGAAGCAGAGTCAGGCCTGAGAGGACTAAGCTTATGGGCCCGACTTTAACATGCACACTGGAACTGTAACAAGGTCACCAAAACCCCAGAGTTAAGCAACTTATTGGCCAAAAGGAATAGCATCAGAGCCTCACAGAGACCAGAGGGCCTTCCCAGCCACAGAGCGGAGTGTCGGCAGCTTCTGGCAGTGGGTAAGGGGCAGCTGGGTTTTAGGGGGTGGGTCTGGTTTCCATGCCTGTAAAGCCCTTAGCCCAGTGCCTGGCACAGAGTGAGTGAGTAATGTTAGCTGTTTCTGTTAATGTTACGATGATTACAAATATAACTAGCATCCTGATTCCACTAAGTGCCAGGCCTTGTGTGGATACTGGGGCCACGGTGGAGTAAGACACAGTCCCTGCTCTCAGGACGTCACAGGCCAGTGGGCGAGATGGAGCTTGATAAGTTTTATGATGGGAAAAGTAGAGGAGGCTGGCAGAGCACAGAGGAGGTGGGGATGGTCATAACCCAGGCTTGCTGGGGCAGGGGGAGGTTAGTAAAGTTTTCTAGAAAACTTGAGATTTGCAATATAGCTGTTATTGTCTCCATTTTTCAGATCAGAGACTGAGGCTTAGAAAGGTTTAGTGATTGGCCCTGGGACAGACAGCTGTTGAATGAGGGAGCTGGGATTCTAACCCAGGGTTGCCTGGCTGTGAAGCCTGAGCTTGTTTGCCTACCAGCACTCCCGGCTTGGGCCTCCTGCTTCCCGATCTCCTCCTGGAGAGCCCTTTGGGATCTTGGCTGAATGGTGAGCTCACCAGGGGCTTGATCATAAAGGGCCTTGAATAAAGGGCAAAGGAGTGTGGGCTTTCTTCTGAAGGCTATGAGCAAATGGGGAGGCAGGTAGTACAGGTAGCAGGGTCTGGAATGCCGTGGAGGAACAAGAGTTTGCCATAAAATGTGACCCTTGGAGTATGGGGAATTCAAACAGCCTCAGATCAACCACCTACCCATATAGAAATGCGGAGGGGTTAGGGGTACCTGGGACCAAGGCCTCAGGACTCAGGGTGTGCACCTGGGGGCCAGGTTCTGGGGGAACTCCAAGATCTACCTTCCAGCATCTTCAGCACAGGTTCCTAAAGCCCTGTGAGCCCTGGAGAGCAGGGAAGGGGCCTGAACTCAGACCTGGGTTCAGGCTGGGCAGAGAGACTAGGGGCCAAGGGAAGGGGAGTTAGTTCTATTTCCCAGGGTAGACGTCAGAGGTGGGGTTGGGTGGGGCAGACCCAAAGGGCTGAGGCCTAGGAGCCATTTCCTCTTTCCCACAGCATGTAAAAACGTCATCCCACAGCCTACACACCCCTACCTTGCAGCAGGTAAGCCTAGGCACTGTGGGCAGAAGAGAGGCTTCAGGAGCCAAAGTCCTCTCCCTTTAACCCCTCCCCACTGGACCGTAGAAGAGAATGGATGAAAAATCAAACTGAGCCAGAGAAAAAGGCTCCTTCAGCCGGCAGTGGCACCACCCAGGCCCCATCCTTAAAACTAAAACAAATCTCAACCCAGCTTCAGCCTCACACTTAATCCCAGACTCAGCCCCAGTCATAAACCCAAACCCCAACCACAACTCCAACTTCAGCTGCAAACTCAACTCTAGTCCCAATCATCAATGAACCCTAACCTAAACCCAAAACGATCTCTACATCAACTACAATCCCCACATCAACTCAATCCTAACTGTACCCCAATTCCAAACCTGACCCTAGCCCTTACCCCAATCCCAGCTTCAGCACCATTCTAGCCCTGAAACTAACCTAAACCTCAACTTGAATCCTAACTTCAAATGCCATCCCTAACTCCTACCTCAGTTTTTCCCTAATTTAATCCCAATCCCAACCTGTAGCCTAGGATGATTTTAACCCAGTTTTTATCCTAACCCCAGGCCACCCCACTCAAACCCCAAATCCAGTCCCAGCACCAACCTCAGCTGCAACCTGATCTTTTCTGTAAGTTCATCTCCATCCCAATCACAATAAATTCTACCTCTACCTCACCTTCAACTCAAACCCCATCCGTAAATTCCTAACGTATCTCTTTGCTACCCCTAGTGCCTCACAACCCTACTCCTGTCCTTGACCTTCCCTTGGGGCTCACTTCCACTCTGCATCCAGCCAGCTAGAGCCAACCGGTGGCTGGATGGACTACCCTTGTTGACATCAAGGTACTCATGTTTGCATACACACACACACACACACACACACACACCCCAGGAAGAGAAGGGCGGTCCAGCCTAGCCCTAAGGACAGAGCTGGGAGGGTAGACAGACCAAGTGTTTCCTGTCACTCCTGAGTGCCAGACCCCTTTGGAGCTCCCTCCTTATTGGGCTCTGCTCCCTCTGATTCCTTCTTCAATACTGACTCTCTACACCCAGGAATTCCTGCCCCTCTTCCACTCCCAGGAACTGTCCTGGCATCTGCCAACAAGTTTGGATGGCAGGGTTCGTAGATTAGAAAGATGGGGAGTCCAAAGGCTATCCTTCCTTCTGTGTACTGGAGACCTCTGCTCACAACAGAGCACACAGTGAACACACACTGTGCTGGGAGCACAGTCTTAATGGGGGTCAAAGTCTAGTAGGGCATAGACACACACCCAAGTAATCCCACCCCAACCAGAGGCATGGTAGGGCAATGTACCTGGTTCTATGGAAACTGAAAGAGGTTATTTATCTGGGGATGCAGTGGGGATTATTTGAGCTGGGCCTTAAAGGTTGAGTAGGAGTTCACTTAGTGACAGGAAGGAAAGGCCTTCCAGGCAGATGGAACAGCATGTTCAAAGGCAGGGAAGCATGTTCAGTGAAGAGAACACTGAGGATCACAGAGGGAAAAAATTTAGCCCAAGTTCTCACACATCAAAATTGGGTAGTGGAAGAGATTTGAAGCCAGGCACATAAGAACCACAGTAGTCAAACCTGGCACCTGCCTTGGTCTGCTGCCTCATCTCTCATCATTCACAGAGACCCAATTACTCACACTTTACTAGATATTCCAGACCTGCCTCAACTCCTGGCTGTCCCAAGTGTAACACCTTCTGCAAGAAATGGTCTTCCACACCCCCGCCCTTCTCCAGGCAAGTTTCTATCCACTCTCCAGAACTCAGCACTGGCATCACCTCCTCTGGGAAAATGTGCTGAACTCCTCTGCCCTTGAGCTGATGAGGTAGCCACTCCATGTTCCCCTAGCCCTAGTGATGCCGTCTTGCCCACCATCATAACCCAGCATTGCCACTGTCTGGGGCTCCATCTTTAAGAGCAGAGCTGGGCCTGTAGGCCCCAGCCATGCACAGGCCTGGCACAGAGCAGTTGTCAGCGAGTGTGTATGGTTGGTAGATGAATGCAGTACCCAGTCCAGCTGTGGGTCAAAGTGGGTGCCTTGGGAGGAGTGGGGCTTGGTCAGGCTTCAGGAATGGTCTCTTATCTCCCAGGGCTGTCTTGATCCTTATCTGATGAGGGAGGTCTGAGTTGACTGCAGACAGATGAAATAGTGACAAAGGCTCTTGGTTACTGAGTAACCCTGCCCTCTTTAAAAGTCCCAGTGTTTCCCCCTGGCATCCAGAACCTGCCACTCCTGTCTCTTGGGCACAGCTGCCATGAACACCTTTCTGCTGTCTGTGCTCTGCCTGTTCGGGGCCTGGGCTGCCCTGGCAGATGGGGTCACCGTGCAGGTACGTCCCCTGCCGCCACAGTGGACAGAGAACAGGGCTTGGCCCCTGATAGAGGACCATTTCTTTGGGGCCGGGATGGAGGGATGTGTCTGGGGCCTGCCTCTTCCTCAGGAACCCCCTTCTCAGTCCTGCCTCACACACCTTCCCCTTCAAACTTGGATGAGAAAGCACACCAGGTAGAGAGAAGAGAAATAATCGTTGGGAGAGATGAAGGATTGGCCCATTTTCTGAGTGCCTCCATGTGTCAGTCCCCTCCCTAGGATCTCACTGTGGCCTCTCAACCCCTGCGAGGGATTATGAGTCCCATTGTACAGAACAGATAAACTCAGCCTCAGACAAGTTCTGTAACTGCCCATGGCCACATGGCTAGGAAGTGCAGGAGCTGGATTCCAATCTAGATCTTACTCCTCTGTCCTGTGTGCAACCAGAGCACCCACCTGGAAGCCTGGTGGACACCTGGAGGTTCTGATGAATGGTTGTGGTCACCAGGCCAATGGCAGGGACAGGTCAGTCTGGCACCCACAGGGGCCAGGTTCTCTATCAGAACCAGACCCTTGGAGCCTTTTATTACTTCTCAACAACTACCAGGCCGCAGGCTGGAGCTGAGGACCCCGGGTGATCTGCTGGCACTAGTTTCAGGCAAGGAGGAATGAACACAGCCTGGGCGTGGCCACGAGGAACCAGAAGTCCCTGAACCAGCCCTGCATCTCTCCCTAATCATCAGCACAGTGGCTCCCCTGGGCTGGGCACCTCTTTTGTCTCAGACACTTCATGTGCATTTTCTTCATGCCATAGAACATTCAGACCCAGGGCTCTGTGAGTGTTATGGCCTTTCCAAGGTCACAGAACAAAATTGGGTTCAGGTCCAGGGTCTTGCTGTGAGACCTGAGCTCAGACCACTGTGTGTTGCCTCTCATTGGAGTGTCTTGTTTCCAGAAACACTGCTTGAGAACCACTGGGGCTGAGAGGGACCCATCTGGAGGGAAACTGCCAAGGAGCTGAGCCTGTCGTCACCTTCTGGACATGTTGCTTTCAGGATGGAGACTTCTCCTTTCCTCTGGAGTCAGTGAAGAAGCTCAAGGATCTCCAGGGGCTCCATGATGCTGGGATTGGGAAGGACAGGAAGGCCAGATTGGCGAGGAGGTCTGTGGTTCCCATCCTCTGCAGCTACCCAGGGTTTCCCAAAGAACTCGAGCCTGTCTGCAACGAGCCCAATGCGCAGGAGATCCTACAGAGGCTGGGTGAGTAGTCTCTTCTCTGATTGGTGGGACTTGAGAGTTCTTGTCTGATTGGTGGCTCTTGAGAAAGAGATATGCTCTGATTGGTATTTGAAAGAGGGGTTCTGCTCTGATTGGTGGGTCTGTGAAGCACTCTGCTTTAATTAAATCTAAGTTGTAGTTGGTGAGTCTTACAAAGATCTTCACTCTGATTGATGGGGTGGTGGCATGGAGTCCCCATTCCTCTGGTCTTATGGTATTTCCTTTCTTTTTAGAATCTCTACTCTGACTGGCTAGCTTGAGCAGGCCTTACACCCAGGTTTGGGTGGACAGTGCAGCTGGTCAGAGGGCTGCTGGGTCTCTCCTGGGGCTGCGTAGGAGGCTGGCCAAGTCCTGGCTCAAGGGAGGGGGGAGCATTTGGGGAAAGGGAGCAGACTCTCATGAGACCCCTATCTCTCTTGTCCAGAGGCTATTGCTCAGGAACCGAGCACGTGTGAGATTTGTGCCTACGCTGCCTGTGCCGGATGCTAGGGCTGCCATGGGCCTCGTTGCCTTCTTCCCTTCCCCCACAGGAGAGCCCTTCCCCTGCCCAAGGGTCACCCAGGAGACTCCCAGTCCCAGCAGCTCAACCTCCCTGCCCCAGAAAGGAGGGTGTGAGGAGACACAGCCTGGGCAGGGCCTGGTGAGTGGAGGCCCAGCCCTTTCCACCATCTGAGCTGCTGGGTGCCTCCAGGACCCAACCCAAGCCTCAGCTAATAAACCAGCTTCCAGAATGCTCCTGGTGTTGCCTTCATTCCTTTGATAGCCCGTCAGATCACCCATCAGTCCAGCTTTGTTGCTGCCTATGCTGCTACCCTGTCCTAAGGGGCTCAGGATTTAGCGTGCTGAGTGGAGGGACCCTACTCTCCCTGTTTAGCCACCCTTCCACCCCAGGCTGACCCCTCACACTGGCACTGAGGGGACCTGAATCTTCAGATCTCCCATGGGGGTGAGGGGTGGAACTTCTGCTCTTCTTTCCCATCACCACAGGTCACCAGTCACTAGAGGATGTATGAGCACAGTAGTCTGTGCTGGTTTGCGTGTTCAGCACACTCAACCCGCTATGTGATGAGCCCCAAGTTCTCGGGCTTGGTATTCAAGGTCCCTCAGATTCTGGCTCCCACTACCACTCCATCATGGCCTCCTGCTGCCCCCCAGCACCCCTAGCCATGCTGCTCACCAGTTCTCTGCTCCTGCTCACCTCTGCACTCCTCCTCTTCCCACATCTCTAACCAGGTAAGTCCCTGCTCAGGCTTGCAGGCTTAGCTCCTGTGCCCTCTCCTCCAGAAGCCTTTCCTGGCCCCCTGGGTGAGTCCTCTGTGCTCCCACTCTGTCCTTGGTGCTCCCAGGGCACTTCTGGCACTTGCATCCCTTCCACACAGTTCTGGCCGCCCCGGAGTATAAAGGCTTCTCTGCCCAGGGAGGTTGCTCTGACTGCCGGACAAGGTGAAGTCCACCCACGTGGATGAGGATGTAACACGGGTAAGAGAAAGCAAGGGCTGTGCAGTCCCAGACCTGGGTTCCAACTCCAGTTCTTCCAGGACTGTGTGATGTTAGGAAAGTCACTTGCCCTCTCTGTGTCTCAGTAGCCTTAGTAAAACAAGGATAATAGTATGTACCTCCCAGCCTAGGTGAAATATATAAAACCCTCAGTTCAGGCCTGTCACAAGCATAAGGGAACTCAATAAGTGGTAAAAACTAACCAATCAGAGAAAGGGGGACCAGGGTCAGGCTGAGAATGGTTGAGACAGGCGGTGAGGCACGGCAGAGAGGGCAGTTGTCAAAGATACTGGGAACCAGGGAAGAGGTGGGGCCAGGTCCTGCTTGGGGACTGGGGAGAGTGGAGGTGGAGTATCACAGGACAGTTCAGGCAGAGGGGGCCTTGAAGAATGGATGGAACTTCAACACATATAACGGGTAGGGGAAGAGAGAGGGCACCCAGAAGGTGGAAATGGTGGACTACACATAGAGGCAGGAAGGTGGGGAGGTACTGGAATGGTTCAGCTGGACAGTGTATAGGTCCAGGAGCCAGACAGGACTGGGTTTGAGCCTGCTGTGCCATTTATGAGCTGTGTGGTCCTCTCTGAGACTGGGTCTCTTCCTATGAAAATGGAGGAGATAGCAGATTCTCTCTCACAGGGCTGCTGGGGGACTGGATAAGATGTGGGAAGTGGTAGAATCATTTAATGTTTGGACTCTGGAGCCAACTCTTGGGGCACAAATCCTGGCTCCACTTGTTGCGAGCTCTGTTACTCTGAGCAGGTTACATAACCCATCTCTCCTCAGATTCCTTGCCTGTAAAATGAGATGGCAATGAGCCCTACTTCATGGGGCTGAGGAGTAAATGAGTAAGACAGGTAAAGCTCTTTGGGCTCCGCCAGGCCTACAGTAATTCCTTCTGGATGCTGCTGTTATTGTAATTTCTATGTAAGTGGCCCAGTTCTGAGCCAGGCAGAGTAGGTGCTCAGTCAGGGTCTCCTCCCCAGGTGGGTGGGGGCCCAGTGTGAGGGAAGGGAGCAGAGGAGGGCAAGGCCAGATGGTCCACGGGCTCAGGGTAGACTTGAGAGGTGGCACTGGGGAGCCATGGAAGGGCACGGGCATCGTCACGGGAGAAAGATTCCTCAGGGCACCTGGAAGCATAGGCTAAGAGAGGGAGCAAAGGTCTCTCTTCAGGGAGAGTGGGGCAGTGCATGATCCCCTGGGTGCTGAGGAGAAGGCAGGGACTCAGGGAGCTGTGCAGGAAGGCAAAGGAACCACCCTCTCAGACAGGCCCTGGGCAGAGTCAGCTCTAATGATCTGGCTGGGGAGGGTGGGAACCCTATGATTCTCTCTCCAGCCACTCCTCCATCCTTGCCTCCTCCAAGAAGGCTTCCTGCCTTGGGTCAGGAGACAGAAGCTCTTGCTCTGCAGCTGGAGTAGGACTTGAGGTCAGACTGGAGGTCAATGGGGTCTGGGAAGCTCTTGGGCTTCTTAGCTGTGTGAGCTTGGGTGATCCATTGCCCTACCTGGAGCCTGTTCTCCTTCATATGTGAAATGATGTTAAATGAATCAACTTCCCAGGCTATGGAGACTTCAGGGAAACTGCTGACAGGTATGATTAGCTCCCACATGCTTCCCACCCCTCCCACTGCCCCAGTTTGACATACTGTAGTGGCGTGTGTGTTGCTGTGATGCTGGAAGCTATGCCACCACTATTTCAAATACCAGCAGGGTCACCCATGGTGGACAGGTTTCAGTGGACCTTCCAGACTAAAACAGACCAGGACAAAAAGCCTGGTGATCTACTTCCAAAACTTAGCCAATGAAAACGTTATGGATCACAACAGAATATTGTCCAATATGGCGCTGGAAGCTGAATCCTATAGGTTGAAAGACACTGAAAATACACAGTGGCTGCAACAATGGACTTGCGCATACCAATGATCTTGAACGTGCCACAGAACCAGGCAGCATTTCACCCTTTCTACATAGGGCTGCCATAACTCAGGGTCAATTTGAGGGCAACTAACAACCAGCATGATAACAACCATTAGTCCAACCTATCCCCTCAACCCACCCAGCTTCCCAGGAAGATCGGCCCCTGGCTCCCGAGGATGAACAGAACAACCGTGATTCTGTATGTGGAGAATCTTCGTCAGAAGCAGGGCTGCCTCAGAGGCCAAATGCTCCTGCCCCCATGTGTGAAATGGCTTTGCACCCAATCCAGCTGCTTGGGGCTGGGATGGTGGTGATGGGGACTTGCTTGAGCTTCAGTGGGGTAGGAGGCAGTGGGCTTGGGGGCCAGGTGCCCAGTGTGGGGCCAGGGCACCCAGGGTTTTGTCAGAGGCAGTCGTTATAGGAATATTCACAGTCATCACTAGCAATGGTCCCTGGACAGGGGGAGAAAAACGTTCAGTGAGCCTGAACCTGAAACCAGGCAGCCAGAGAGGGACTGCTTAGGAGAGGGCTGGGTGAGGGGCCTGGGCACCCTCCTCACAGGCTAAGAACATGGAACTTTAGAAGTGGACATACAGATTGGGTTGAAGTTCCAAATCATCTCCTAAATTGTGGTAACTGGGCAAGTCACTTAAACTCTCAGAGCCTGAGTTATTCCTGTCTGTTAAATGGAGAGAAAAGAGTATCAGCCTGACAGGTGTACTGTGAGGAGAATGCACAAAAGAGGTGCTCAGTAAATGCTAATCACTACCCTCTCTTGGCTAACAATGTCACATCCCTCTGATTGAAGCTTAGATGTTATCTCCTCTTGGAAGCTGTTCCAGACCCCATCTGAACACACAGGTTGGGCCTGGGCACTGGCTGCCCCTCCAGGTCACTCAGCTTCTTCACCAATTCCAGCTGGACCTGGAACCCTAGGATTCCTGGGGCCCCGAGATCCCTCTGCACCCTTCCCTGTACTCCTGGAAAGGCCAGGCCACATTGAAAGACTAGTTTGGGTGTGGGGTTGGCATCTGATACCCTCCTCCCAGACATGTATCACACTCCACTGTGCCACAAGCCTTGGTAATAGCTAGATGAAGTCGGATCAGGGCTATGGGTCTCAGTGGTTTTATGCATGGGCTTTAGAGACAGGCACCTCGGTTCAAATCCCAGCTCTGTCCCAAATGGCTGCCTGTGTCTTGTTCACTCTGAGCCTCGGATCCCTCATCTGACAAATGGAGATCATCATACTTCATTCTCCCTGGGTTTCGTAAGGGTCAAGCAAGTTCCCACACAGTCCCAGGCACCCAATGTGCTCCCCTTGAACTGACATGGCAACATGATAGTACCACCAAGGTGGCCGAGCCCCAAGCCCAGGAATCGAGAGGAGGCTGACTCCCCTGCATCCCCCCAGGACCCTCTTCTCTTCTTCCCTAGGAGGTCCTACCAGGGTCAGGGATGTGACTCCCAGTCCTCAGTAGGAGCCTTGTCCAGGACCACATTGTGGGAGCACAAAAGGGGATCTTCTGCCCACTTGGCTCATCAAGGGCAGGGACATCGTCTTGTTTCTCACTCTGACCTCTCTAAGAAGACTGACCTTGGTGGAAAGCAAAGCTCACTAAACAGAAGTATATTGTCATCACCATCATCACTGCTGTCGGAATTCCAGCTGCCCCCTCCCACCAGGGTGTGATTGGCTCTCATCAGTTAAAATCCCCATGTCAACTCAGTCTTAGCCCTACCTCAAATCCCAAACTTAACACTACATTTACCCCACCCTCAACCTCAGCTCTATTCAACCTCAACCCCAACCCAAACCTCTACTTGAATGTTAATATGACCTCCTATCTCTTATGGCTACTTCCATCTAACCCAATTTAACCTCAGCCCCAACCTGTACTTTAATGCTGATTTCAGCCCAAATTTTACCCCAATCTCAGGTCAACCCCGCAGTCCAAATCCAATCCCAGCACCAACCTCAGCTGCAATCTGACCTTTACCTGAAACTCAGCTCCGTCTCAATGGTAATAAATTCTACCCTTAATTCTACCTCTGCTTCAAGTTCAACCCAAACTCCATCTATAACCCTGCTTTTATTAACATATCCTTATCTCATCCCTAATGCCTCCTGACACATTCCCACCCATGATCTTCCCTCAGTGCTCGCTCTCACCCTGCACTCAGCTAGCAGAAGCTGACCTGTGGCTGGCTGGACTACAGTTGTACACCTCAGAGTGTTTGTGTGCATGTGTGTGCACACATGTGCACACACACACACACACACACACCCCAATAAGAAGATATAGCCTAGCTCTGAGGAAAGGCCCAGGAGGGCCAGTGAATAAGTATTTCCTGCCCCTCCTAAGGGCCAGACACCTTTGTATTTCCCTCCTTATCAGAGTCTGTGTGTGGTGAACAAATGCAAGATCCAGCCCAGCTGTGGGTCTAAATGGGTGCCCAGAGAGAGGCTAGGGCTCTGCCAGCCTCCAGGGACCAGTCTCTTATCTCCCAGGGCTTTCTGGAGCCTATCTGATGCAGCGTCAGTTGACAGGAAGCAGATGAGATGGTGACCAATGTTCCTGGGCTACTCAGTAACCCGGCCCTCTTTAAATTCTCATTGTTTCCCCCTGGCATCCAGAACCTGCCACTCCTGACTCTTGGGCAAGGTTGCCACGAACACCTTCTTGATCTTCAGGCTGTGTCTGCTAGGGACCTGGGCTTCCCCAGCAGGTGGAGTCACCATGTAGGTATATCTTCTTTCACCACACTAGCCCAGCATCTCTCTGTCTCTGGAGCACAGGGTTCATTCCCTGAGAGAAGGCCCTAACTTTGGGGCCAGGATGGAGTGGTGTGTCTGGGGACCGGCTCTGCCCCTTCAAACTTGGCAGAGAAAGGATACCAGGTAAAGAGAAGAGATATAACCATTCGTGAGAAGCAGTAGATTGGCCTATTTTCTGAGTGCCTGTTCTGTTCCATATCCTCACCTAGGATCTCACTGTGGTCCCCTAACCCCTGGGAGGGATTATTAGTCCCATTGTACAGAATAGATAAACTCAGCCTCAGACAAGTTCTGTAACTGCCCATGGCCACATAGCTAGGAAGTGCAGGAGCTGGATTCCAATCTAGATCTTACTCCTCTGTCCTGTGTGCAACCAGAGCACCCACCTGGAAGCCTAGTGGACACCTGAAGGTTCTGATGCATGGTTGTGTCCACCGGGCCAATGCCAGGGACAGGTCAGTCTGGCACCCACAGGGGCCAGGTTCTCTATCAGAACCAGATCCCTGGAGTCTTTTATTACTTCTCAACAACTACCAGGCCCCAGGCTGGCTGAGGACCCCGGGAGATCTGCTGGCACTAGTTTCAGGCAAGGAGAAATGAACACAGCCCGGGCATGGCCATGAAGAACCAGAACTCCCCGAACCAGCCCTGCATCTCTCCCTAATCATCAGCACAGTGGCTCCCCTGTGCTGGGCACCTCTTTTGTCTCAGACACTTCACGTGCATTTTCTTCATGCCTCAAAGAACATTCAGATCTAGGGCTCTGTGAGTGTTATGGCCTTTCCAAGGTCACAGAGCAAGACCAGGTTTAGGCCCAGGGTCTTGCTGTGAGGCCTGAGCTCTGAGCACTGTGTGTTGCCTCTCAGTGGAGTGTCTTGTTTCCATAAACACTGCTTGAGAGCCACTGGGGCTGAGAGGGACCCATCTGGAGGGAAACTGCCAGGGAGCAGGATGAGCCTGGCATTACCCTCTGGATATGTCCCTTTCAGGATGAAGACTTCTCTTTTCCTCTGGAGTTGGTGAAGAATCTCAGGAACCTTCTTGGGTTCCAGAGGCCCAAGAATGGGACTAGCAAAACAGCTGAACCTGTGATTGAACTGAAGCCCAGGGATGGGAACAGCAAAACAGCTGAACCTATGGTTGAACTGATGGTTTTAACCTACCATAGCGACCGTTCCTTCCCTAAGAATTCAGGCTTCACTGCAAGGAGCCAACTTTCCAGGAGACCTTGGAGAGGCTGGGTGAGCAGCCAACTCTCTGATTTGTGGGGCTTGGGAATTCTTGTCTGATTGGCGGCACTTCAGGAAGAGATGTGCTCTGATTGGTGGGATTTAGTGGAGGAGCTCTGCTCTGATTGGTTGGTCTGGTAAGCCCTCAGCTTTAATTAGATCTAAGTTGTAGTTGGTGAGTCTTAGGAAGATCTTTACTCCACTGATGGTGTGGTGGTACTTAGTCCCCATTCCTCTGGTCTCATGGTATTTCCTTTCTGTTTAGAATCTCTGCTGTGATTCGCTGACTTGACAATGCAATTTGCCCTTGCTTGGGTGGGCAGCGAAGCCGATCAGAGAGACAGGCCCACTGGGTCTCTCCTGGGGCTGGGTAGGAGGACAACTAAGCCCTGGCTCAGGGGAGGCAGGGGATTTCAGAGAGGGATGGTGACTTTCATGAGGCCCCATCTCTCTTGTCCAGAGGACATTGCTGAGGACCCACACACTTGTGAGATCTGTGACTACACTGCATATGCCAGATGCTAGGGCCACCATTGGCCTCGCTGCCTTCTTCCCTTCCTCCACAGGAGAGGCCTTTCTTCTGCCCAAGTGCCACCAACGATACTCTCACTCCCAGCAGCTCAACCTCCCTGCCCCAGAATGGAGGATGTGAGGAGACACAGCCTGGGCTGGTCCTGGTGAGTGGAGGCCCAGCCCTTTCCACCGTCTGAGCTGCTGAGTGCTTCCAGGATCCAACCCAAGCCTCAGCTAATAAACCAGCTTCCAGAATGCTCCTGGTATTGCCTTCATTTGTTAGCCCATCATATCACCCATCTGTCCAGCTTTGTTTATGCCTATGCTGCTACCCTGACCTTCAGAGAGGTGGTGAAATGTTGGCTAGTGTGAGAACTTAATATATTAATATGTGCAAAGTGCTTAGAATGGTGCCAAGGACAGAGCAAATGCTCAATAGGCATTGGCTGTTATTATTATTCTTCTTCTTCTTCAGGGCACCCAGAGGATTGATTGAGAGAAGGAACAAAGATCTCCCATCAGGAGGCAGCCAGGGTAGGTGGGGCAATGCATGGTCTCTTGGGTGCTGAGGAGAAGACAGGGGCTTGGGAGCTATGCAGGAAGGCAAAGGTACCATCTTCTAAGACAGGCCCTGGGCAGAGTCTGCCCTAATGATCTGGCTGGGGAGGGTGGGCACCTCATGATTCTCCTTCCAGCCACACCTCCATCCTTGCCTCCTCCAAGAAGACTTCCTGCCTTGGGTCAGGAGACAGAAGCTCTTGCTCTGCAGCTGGAGTAGGACTTGAGGTCAGATTGGAGGTCAGCTGGGTCTGGGAAGCTCTTGGACTTCTTAGCTGTCAGAGCTTGGGTGATTCATTGCCCTACCTGGAGCCTGTTCTCCTTCATACGTGAAATGATGTTAAATGAATCAACTCCCCAGGCTGAGGAGACTTCAGGGAAGTTGCTGACAGGTATCATTAGTCTACCTTTCTCCCCAACCTACTTAGCTTCCCAAGAAGCTCTGCCCTGGCTCCTGGGATGAACAAATGGGCATGTGTCTTTGTGTGTGTAGAATCTTTATTCAGCAGCAGGGCTGCCTCAGAGGCCAAGCCCTCCTCAGCTCATGAATCCAATGGTTCTGTATCAGGTCCAGCTTCCTTGGTTGCAGGAGGTTGGAGAATGACCATGGTGGCCAGTGGCCCTCACATGTGTTTCGGTGGGGTGGGAAGCAGTGGACTTGGGGGGCTAAGTGCCAAGTGTGGGGTCAGGGCACACAGGGTCTTGTCAGAGGCAGCCGGTACAGGCCACGTTCACACACAGCTCACAGTCGTCATCAGCAATAATCACTGGGGAGGGAGAGAAAAACAGTCAGGGAACCTGAACCTGAACCCAGGCAGCCAGAGAGGGGCTGCTTAGGAGGGGGCTCGGGGAGCCACCCAGATAGCTTGTTTACAGGCTGAGAACCTGGAAATTAGAAGTAGAGTTAGAGGGTTCAAGTTCCAAATTCTCTCTTAACTAGCAGTGACTGGTCAAAATCACTTACATTCTCAGTGTCTGAGTTATTCCTGTCAAATGGAGTGAGAAGAGTATCAACCTGACAGGTTTGTTGTGAGGAGAGAACGCACACAATAAATGCTTGGTAATTGCTAGTTAATAGCTCTCTGCTCCTGGCCAAAGCCGCCCCATCCCTCATATTTCAGCTTAGATGATGTTTCCTCCTGGAAGCTTTTCCAGAGTCCCTGTCCCACCCACTGACATACCACTTGCCCTCTGTGTTTCCACAGGGCTTCCCCTCTCACCCCACTGCACTGCAGTCACTGTCTGTGGCTCTGCCACAGCACCCCCTTCCTCTCATTGGTGAGGCCCTTGAGGTAGGGTTCTCAGTCTACCTGGCACTCAGGGCTAAGAGCAGGGAAGTCCTGGAGAGGGCAGGGGCTGAGTTTCTTGACTTTCCCTGTCCTCAGCCACTAGGTGCTCAATAGTAAGGACATGAGGTGGAGGGATCGGGTTGGGGGAAGAGACAGAAAATGGTCAAGGATTGGGAAGAGGTGCTGAGGACTCTCCCCCTCTCCCTCAGTTCCAGGTGGGAAAGCCAGCAGGGATAGGGGACACTTACTCAAGGCCCTAAAGATGCTGGCAGCTTCCTTGGAGGTGCAGATGGGCTGGAGGTCCAGGGGCAGGTCCGTGTGTTGGCACACAGAGGGCAGGAGGCTCTGGGCCGCCAGGCGGGGGCTGAGCATCTGCTGCTTCTCGAGGTCACTCAGCTTCTTCACTGATTCCAGCTGGACCTGGAAGCCTTGGTACTGGTGGGGGGTGGGCGGGGATGGGAAGAGATGAGAGGATATCCAAACCTGGGCCTGAAGTAGGCTCTACCACGGGACCCAGGATTCCTGGGGCCCTGGGATCCTCTGTACCCTTCCCTGTACTCCTGGAAAGGCCAGGCCACGTTGAAAGTCCAGCCTGGGGTGTGGGGGTGGTGGCGTCTGATTTATCCTCCCACACACACATCACTGCCACAGGCCTTGGTAATAGCTAGATGAAGTCAGATCTGCGCTGCGGGGCTCAGTGGTTTTATGCATGGGCTTTAGAGACAGGCACCCCCAATTCAAATCCCAGCTGTCCCAAATGGCTGCCTGTGTCTTGTCCGCTTAGCCTCGGATCCCTCATCTGACAAGTGGAGATCATTATACTTCATTCTCCCTGGGTATCGTGAGGGTCAAGCAAGTTCCCACACAGTCCCAGGCACCCAGTGTGCTCCCTTGAGCTGACATGGCAAAGTAATGATGCCCCTAAGGCGGCTGAGCCCCAAGCCCAGGGATTGGGGGAGGCTGACTGTCTCACACACCTCCCAGGACCCCTTTCTCTTCTTCCCTGGAGGCCTGTCAGAGTCAGGGATGGGACTCCCAGTCCTGGGTGGGAGCCTCGCGCGGGGCCACAAGCTTCGCTGCTGAGCTCTCCTACCCACACAGGGAGGCCTTGCTTCCAGACTCCTGGGACTGTTTTCCCATCCTCTGTGCCTGGCTCCCTCCTGCTCATCCCACAAGGAGAGAGGCAGCTCAAGGGTTACTCCCCATTGAAACGTTTTGTTGTGACCACCCCTCTCCACCTGGCTGAGTTGCTGGAGCATAAAAGGGGGTCTCCTCCCCACTTGGCTCATCAAAGGCAGGGACCTCATCTTGTTGCTCACTCTGACCATGGTGGGAGCACTGCTCAGTAAACAGCAGTTTATTATTGTCATCACCATCATCATTGCCATTAGCCTTCTGGCTGCCACCACCTACCAGCTGTCTTTGTTCTCGGAGTGTGATTGGGTGTTGGGCTGAGCACTGAGCCATGTGCTTACCTCTGCTCCCCACGAATTTCCAAGCATTCTCTCTTGAGCCAAGTTCCTCTACCTTGGGGACCTTCCCAGGCACAGAGGCTGGCCTGAGTGACTCACCTGGATGTAGACTGACTGTGTGCCCTGCAGCAGCACCAGGAGGACCACAGCCACCCCCATCAGGAGGTCTGATGCTGTCCTGCCGCCCATCCTGCTCCTCTGTGTTCCCACCACCGCCGTTTACCCAGCTCCCACCTGCTCTCTGGCTATCTGCTCCTTTTAGGCCAGGCTCTAGCACCTTGGTCACTCATTAACTAGACAGCTGGGGTGGGGTTGATAGCTAGCTGACTCTGACAAAGCCCAAGCTGGTTCCCAGGGAGGGGGTTCATGATGATGAGGGCATGACGCCCAGAGCACGCTGGGATATGCCATATGCCAAGTGTCTGCTGTGTGCTGGGCTCTGTGTGAGGGACTTGCCCCTACACCACTCCTATTGACCTCTCAAGACAACCGTGAGAGTGGAATGATATGGTGACCACTTTACAGATAAGGAAAGTGAGGCTCAAGAGGTGATGCGATACGCCCCAGGTCACAGAGCTAGTTGATGACAGAAAGAGGACTTCAGCCAGATGTCTGACCCAGGTCAGCCCATGGTTCTTTCTCTGAGCAAAGGGAATAGACAGACAGGCTGGCCCAGGGCAAAGGTAGGGCAGACACATGTCTCTCCCACCCCCCTCCCCAGTTCCATTTTAGGACAATCCCTCCAATCAGTCCTTGCCCAGGCCCTCAACCTGTCCTGACCTGTCGTCTCCCACCAGTGCCCAGCACCCTCAAGTCATGGTTAACCTATCGCACCCATCCACGCCTTCCAGAAGACAATAACTTAACCCAGCAGCAGGAGGAAAGAGCACTGGCCTTGGAGTCAGATTGACCTGGGTTGAAATCCTGGTCCTGCTGCAGCTGTGTAATCTTGGGCAAGTCATGTCAACTCCGGTTGAGCCTTAGTTTCCTTTTCCAAGCAATGAGCATAATAACAGAACCCAACACATAGGGTTACTGTGAGGGTGATGAGGCTCAGGCCCACCTGAGCAGGTCGCTTAATCTCACAGTCACTTTCCAGGACAATGCATAACCCACCACCTCAGTGGCTGAAGACTGGCTCAGGGAGAAGAGGGCAAAGTCCATGAGGGCGTTATCTCCACTGCCAGCCCAGGCAGCTGTAAACAATGCCCGGGCCAGAGCCTAGCATGTGGTAGGTGACCCATGCATATTGTTGAACTAAAGCCCGGAGAGTCCATCTTGACACTCACAACCCCATCCTCCAACTTGGTGACTAAAATTTGATGTCACTGCTCTCCCTAACACCAGTCCTCCTCACATATGCCCTATCCTATCTCGTGTTTTTGCTAACGCATTCCACATGCTTGAAATTCCTGTCTTCCTCTTCCTTGTCTTGGTTAAAATGAAAGAAGCATGAGTGAATTTTCGTATTTCTTATGTCTTGTTTTGAATCCAGACTTCAGCCTTTTGCTAGTTTTAGAGTGTGAAGAAAACAACTCTCACATACTTTATCTCTAAAATGAAAATAATAATCAGATGAGATAGCTTTCATTTATTGAACGCTCACTAGGTGCAATGTTACAGTATAGGTATAATTGCTTTTAATCATACAACCAGTTTTAACTATTTGCCATCGAGTTGATTCTGACTCATGGCAACCCCATGTGTGCAGAATAAAACTGTGCTCCTTTTGGAAGCAGATCACCAGGTCTTTCTTCTGAGGTGCCTTTGTGAGGGTTTGAACTACTAACCTTTTTGTTAGTAGTTAAATACTTAACAATTTGCACTACCCAGGGTCTCCTATTTAATCATATCTATAGGTGTAATGGTTGTCCTCATTTTACAAATGTGTCATTTACAAATGAGGCTCAATGAAGTCAAGCACCAGGTTCATCATCACAGCCTGAGTAAAAGGAGAGAGCAGGTTTTATATGCAGCATTCTGACCTCTGCAGGGTCTGTGGTGTTAGAGAAAAAGGAACACAGGCCTTGGAGGCAAGGAGATCTGGGTTCATTCCCAGACTCCAGCACTTCATCAGCTGTACCAACTTGGATGTATTACTTAGCTTGTCTGAGCCTCTATTTCTTCATCAGTAGAGAAAATAATGAATAACCTCATAGTAGATGTAGTAAGAAAACATTGACCGGTGACAAAGATACGTGGAGCCCCTCTTTGCCATTGACTAACTCCATGATTTGGGGCAAGTCACTTCATTTCTTGAGCCTTACTTTCCCTGTCTGTAAAGCAGTCACCATATCATCACCCCTCTGTTCTAGAACAGTCCAGCACCCAGCATGTGTCTTGCACATGGTGGGCATTCAGTAAATGATGGTTTCCTTGCCTCTCCTTCAAGACCCCACTTCTACCACACCTTCTCCATGGACTCCTCCTTGACAAACTCCATCTCTGAATCTATAGCTGAAGCAGTTCTGATTTTTTACCTACACAGCCTAAACTTGACGCTGTGCCATTCTGTCTGGCATAGTGCAGGTTCTGGAATCAGGCAGAGCTGGGCTTGCTAAACTGTTTGATCTTGGGCAAATGACAGAACCTCTCTGAATCTCATTTTCCCACTTGTAAAAAGGGGACCAATTTCTAGCTTTCTAGGTTTTCAAGAGGCTTCTTGACTCCCAAATCCATGCTCCTTCCACCAAAGCAAGCTCATCCCCATTGTCTTAGTCATCTAGTGCTGCTATAACAGAAATACCACAAGTGGATGGCTTTAACAAAGAGAAATTTGTTTCCTTACAGTAAAGTAGGCTAAAAGTCCAAATTCAGGGCGTCAGCTCCAAGGGAAGGCTTTCTCTCTCTTTGCCTTCTCATCAGTGTTCCGCCAGACTAGGAGCTTCTCGGTGGAGGGACCCCAGTCCAAAGGACGTGCTCTGTTCCCGGCACTGCTTTCTTGATGGTATGAGGTCCCCCTTTCTCACTGCTCACTTCTGTCTTTTATATCTCAAGAGATTGCCTCAGGACACAGTCCAGTCTTGTAGAACAGGTCCTGCCTTACTAACACAACTGCCACCCATCCTCCCTCATTAACATCATAGAGGCAGGTTTACAACATACAGGAAAATCACACAGTACCAGGAATCATGACCTAGTCAAATTGATGCACACATTTTTGGGGGGACATAATTCAAACCATGACACCCACTGACCCCCATAGCAAAGAGGACAAGGAAAAAACCTGCAGCGTTTGGAGACCCCTATGGTGTGGACTCCTTCCCTTCTCTCTCCTCACATGTCACTTCTTCCTTGGGAACAAGGTGTGACTTTCCTATCTGCCTAACAATTCAAATTCATAGTTCAAATCCATCTCTTCCTAATCGCTCCATGAATGACCCACTAACCATCAAGACCAACTTAGCCACAGATGCAAATTCCCACTGCCACCCTTGTTCAGCCCACTGTCAATGGATGTTTATCAGACCACTTCCTTTTTGTGAACATGGGAAATGACTGTCACATCAGCCTAGACTTCAGTCTCTGTATGGGAGTCTCAAACACGGATGACAGGTGGGTGATGGTTTGGCTATGTGTGTGGCTTGGGCTGCTCCTCTCTCCACACTAGATTCCCTGCCCAGTGCCCACAGACATTGTACCCCAGAGACCTTGACTCTTCCTGCCCCTTACTGACCATTTCCCGTTACCATGGCTGACTACTTTCTTTATGGAATATTCTCTCCACTTGGCTTCTGGGACACACGCTCTCCAGATTTTCTGCCAGTCTCATTTGCCCCATCATCTTAGTTTCCTTAGTTGTTTTTTCCTTCTCTTCTTGATCTCAAAATGTTAGAATGCCCAGGGGTGCCATGGCTCAGCTCTTGGACCTCTTCTTTCCTCTAGCTATAGTCACTTCCTTGGTGATCTTGTCTGATCTCAAGGCTTTGAATGCCATCGATAGCCTGGTAACTCCCTAGCCTGACCTCTCCCCTTAGTTCCAGACTCCTTTAACTACCTGCCTCCTCAGCATCTTCCATAACAGTTGATGTTATGACCATTGACCCTATTGCTCAGGCCACAACGTGGGAGTCATCCTTGATGCCTTTCTTTCTTTTATTTGCCAAATTGAATTCATTAGCAAATCCTGTTGGCTTTACCTTCAAAATATTTCTAGACTCCAATCATGTCTCACCATCTCCACTGCAACAATCAAGGTCCATGTTATCATCATTGTTATTCTGGATCATTGCAAGAGCTCCAAAAGGAGCTCCTTGTACCCACTCTTGCTCTTCTCCAGGCCTTTTTCCATTCAGCAGCCAGAGTGATCCTATTAAAATCTCACATCATGTCCTTCCCCTGCTCAAATCTACTAATGGCTTCCCACTTCACTCAGAATAAAATCCGAAGACTTCCACTGGCCTACAAGTTCCCTTTGGCCCCTTGTGCTCTTCACTCCCTGGGTACCAGCATACTAGCTTCCTTGCTGTTCCTGGAACATGCAGAACATCTGCTTACCTCGAGGTCTTGGCTCTTTACCCACGAATTTATGGCTCACTCCCTCACATCACCCAGGTCTCTTCTCAAATGCTACTTCCGCAAAGAGATCTTTCCCGTTCATCCTACCTCAGATAGTATCCCCCATCACTCCTTATTCCCTTAATTTGTTTTCTTACAGCATCTGACATATATATACATTTTATTTCTTGTATCTCTCTCTCTCTACTAGAATGTTAGCTCCATTAGAGCAGGGAATTTGTTTGTTCTCTCCAATCAATGCCTGTCATATAATTGGTGCATAAATGAATATGATTCAAATATCTATTCCAACACTATTAGATGTGTGGCCTTAGACAATTTCCTACTTCTCCAAGCCTCAATAACCTCATCTAGTATCTTCTTCCCACATATAAAGGGCCTGGCCCATGGTGAGTGTTCAAAAAAATGTTTGTTGGTATTATTTTCATAGTCATGAAATCATTTCTTTTTTGAGAAACTGAATCTTTTTGTGTCTTGTGTGCATAACAACCCCTAGGACATTTGATCATTTAATCACTATTTACTGATGGCCTAGTAAGTGCCAGGCACCATTCTAGGCACAAGGAAACAGCAACTAGCAAAACAGACATAGTTACTGTCCACAGAACAGTGCTGGTGGCTTGGACAGGAAGGTCAGAGTAGAGATGGTGAGAAGGGGTTGGGTTCTAGAGATTCTATGAAGTTAGAGCCCACAGAATTTCCTGGTGGCTTGTATGTAAAGGGTAAACAAAGAGTGGAGTCAAGGACAACTCTAAGGTTGTCCCAATTTACCAAGACAGGAAACAGGAATGAACAGGTCAGGTGAGGGCATCAAGAGTTTGGTTTTAACATGTTAAGTCTGCTATGCCTGCTAGGCATCTGAGTAGAGATAAGAACCAGAGATGTAAAGTTTTGGGCCGTTAGAGAGTAAAGTCCTGCGACTTGATTAGATCATCTGAGGAATGACTGTGGATGGAGAAGAGGAAAGGTCCCAGGACTGAGCTCTAGGGCACTGTGACATTTGGAGGTAAGGAAGAGTAGAAGGAACCAGAACAAGAATCCGCTTACCTGGTTTCAATGTCGCAGTTGATCTAGCAAGATGACGACAGAACTACCCCTGGGTTTGATAACGCGGAAGTCTGTGGTGATGCTGACAAGATCAGCCTCCAGAGAGTGGTAAGGATGAAAGCCTGACTGGAGTGGGTTCAAGAGAGGATAGTAGTACAGAAAGTAGAGCCAGTGAGAAGGGAGGACTGGCTCTAGAACTAGAGCTCTTAACTGTCATTTTATTTATTTTATTTATTGCAGCTTTAGATGAAGGTTTACAGAGCAAATTAGTCTCTCATTAAACAATTAATACACATATTGTTTTGTGACATTGGTTGCCAACCTCACGACATGTCAACACTCTCCGCTTCTCGACCTTGGTTTCCCCGTTACCAGCTTTCCTGTCTCCTCCTGCCTTCTCGTCCTTGCCCCTGGGTAAGGGTGTCCATTAGTCTTGTTTTGTTTTATGGGCCTGTCTAATCTTTGGCTGAAGGGTGAACCTCAGGAGTGACTTCAATACTGAGTTAAAAGGTTGTCGGGGGGCCATACTCTTGGGGTTTCTCCAGTCTGTCAGACCAGTAAGTCTGGTCTTTTTTTTTTTATGAACTTAACTACCACTTTAAATTAAAGGGCAAAGCAGAGAGATGGCAAATTTAAAGAAGGATCAGTATATTGGGTTCAGTACATAAGCAGAGTACATCTGGAAGGCCCGGTGTGAGAAGCTGTATAAACCAAGGTGTGGTGGATTTCCCAGCAGTCCCCAAAGTGAAAATTTGGCCTTTTCCTGGAGGTGTGGGTGACCTAATGAACTGAGCCATGGTCCTATTTTTACTTTGGCCACCAAGAAATTCAGAACCAAATTTGTGCCCAAGTATTAGTAATTACCCAGAATCTCATTCAATCTCTGTCTTCCCCTTTGACTAATTTTCCCAGTTTACCCATATTGTAGTGATCTTTCTCTACATACCCACACCCACATCCACACCCACACACCACCCACCTGCATCATACGCACACATGTGTGCGTGCACACACGCACACCGCCCTTTCAGAATTGTTTATAGCCCCCACTCTCACCCCTAAAGCCTTTGTGCCCTAGGGGTAGGGGAATATGTATTTGAACACAAATAAATGGGCCTGTGCTGCCCCCTGGTGATAGGCAAGGAACACTGCAGGCAGCGAAAGCCTCATTTCTCTCTGAGGCACAGCTTGAGAGCAATGAAAAGCCTCTCTGTTTATGCTTGGGGGTCCTACAAATATTCTTGTCATGGTCGCCTTTCGTGATGCTCCTCAGAGGTGTGAGGAGGGGAAATTCATGAAGTCATTATGGGAGAGTCCCTCTGCTCGCTGGCTGATGCCTGAGTCCTGTGGTCCTAGCGGACGCCGAGATGAAAAAAATCAGGCCGAAATGGGGAGGAGAGGGAGGAAGGCGCTCAGGCCATGGGCTGGGCCTGGCACTGAAATCAGGTCTTGGGGTCAGCCAAGGGGCAGCCTGAGGCAGAGGGAGAACTACAACGGGATGAAATATGGGGGCCTCCAGAGACCAGTTTCACTTCAGCTGAGCTGTGCTGTTAGGAGGAGATGGTGTGTGATCTTAACCCTGGCTTCAGCCTGCATTTCTGGCTGCCTTCCCCCGCTGTCGAAGGGCAGGGCGGGCAAGAGTGTGCATGTGAGTTGTATGTGTGTTTGTGAGGGTTTGTATCTGTGTGTCAGCATGTGCATACATGCCCACACGTTTGTGAGTGTGTATAGGAACGTGTATGTGTGTACTTTCTGTATCTCTGTGTGTGTCTGTGAGAGTGTATGCTGAGTATCTGTGCAAGGGAGTGTGTGTGTGTGAGTGTGTGTAGGTGAGTCTGTGTATGCATGCGCATGCATACGTGAGGGTGGTGTGTGGGTGTGTGGGAACATCTGTATATGTGTGTGCTTTTTATGTCTGTGTGTGTATCTGTATGTGTCAATGTGTGTAAGGTATGTGAGAGCATGTGTAAGTGAGCACCTGTGTGTGTGAGCAGATGTATGTGTGAGTGGTGTACGGGAGCATATGTATGTGTGTTTTTGTGTCTGTTAGAGTGTGTGTGTATGCGTCTGCTTGTGAGTGTGCATAGGTGACGGTGTGTTAATGCTGGAAGGGAGGCCATGCATGTCTGGCTGTGGAGAATGGATGAGTGTGGCAAGAGTTGGTCTGAGGCAGGAAGCATCATGGTTTTGTGCTGGAGAATGGGGAGGAATCACAGTGTGAAGAGATGAAGGCAGGAGCTGAGAAAGGCAGGCCTTAGCACAGTTGCCTTGATGTTGGAGAAATGAATGGGAAACCGTCCAGGCCATGGCAGCCCAAATCAGTGTGTTCTCCCTTCTTCAACTCCCCCACCCTCTTCAGCAGTTTTCTGAACGCTGTGGCTTTGGAGTCAGTCAGAGCTGAGGTCCGTGATGGTGGTATCTTGGGCAAATCATTCATTTCTCTGACAGCCAGCTTCCTCAACCGTGAGATGAAGCCAACACGCATCAGCCACGAACTGGGGGTGATGAGGACAGAATGAGACCATGGTCATGTCGGCAAGTGTTCATTGGGAGGCTCCGGTGGTCCATGGCCTGATCTAAGGGCTTTGCAAGTCCGATTGTGTGGGTTCTTCCCATACCCCTAGGCAGTTGTGGTTGTTTTTAGGTGACTTCCAGTTGATTTCAGCTCCTGGCGACCACATGTGACAGAGGAGAACTTCCCATAGGGTTTTCTAGGCAGTAATCTTTACAGGAACAGATGGCCAGTTCTTTCTCCCACGAAGCATCTAGGTGGGTTCTAACCACTGACCTTTCGGTTTGCAGCTGAATACTTAACTATTGCACCACCAGGGCTCCTTCCCCAGGCAATAGAGACTATTTAAAAAAAAAAAACAAACTAACTAAAAAAAGTTGTAGTTGAGTAGATTCCAACGCATGGTGACCCCATGTGTGGTAGAGTAGAACTGTGTTTCATAGGGTTTTAAATTATTTTTCAGAAATAGATTATCAGACCTTTCTTCTGAGGCACCTCTGAGTGGTCTTGAACCTACAAACTTTCAGTTAGCAGCTAAGGGTGTTAACCATTTGCACCATTCAGGGACTCTCAGGAATGATTACTCTCCCTATTTTACAGAGAAGAACACTAAGGCACAGAGAAGTTTGCTAACTCGCCTGAGGACACACAGCCTATGAGTGGCAGAGCTCCAGAGCCAGTGTTCATGACCTCTATAAACCTGGCTTTCCTGAGCAGTAGGTGGACACAGAGCACCCATCACAGTGCTGTGATCCTTAGTAAGTGTCTCCTCATCCCTCCATCTCCTGAATATCCCTTCTAAGAAGGGGTAAACAGGAACAATTAAGGGAAAGAGTGAGTACTTTTCACACACCTCCTCCCGACCCCCCACCCCCTACACTACTCCACAGAAGTTCCTAGATTCCTGGAACCCTGATCTCTCAATGAAATGACGGGGATGTTGGTTCATGTAACTGCAACACCAATAGTAATAGCGTCAACAGCAACACATTGTGGGCATGTAATATGGGTATGTGCAATTCTTTGTGCGTGCCACAAATGTTTATTGGGCTCTGACTCTGTGTTGGGTACCAGGGCTCAGAAGTGGATAACACTGTTCCTGCCCTCAAAGGGGTTATGGTCTGTGGGGACAGATGAGGACAATTCACTGTGACAGACATGGGGAGTGGGGAAGCCTGGTAGGCAGCAGGGGCCTAGAAAACCTACCACTGTGTGGACACTCCTCTCTAAGCCTAGGTCTACTCTGGAGCAGAAGAAGAACCTTAGACACAAGTCAGACATAGACCCATAGGCTATTAAGAATGGAAAGGAGCTTCTGGGTCACCCAATTGGGCTCTCCTTGACTCCCTTCAACCACCCGGCAAGGAAGTGGGGAGCTGTCAGTCAGACCCCCCAGCCCTTTACATCTAATGCCTGGATCCTGCTCTGCCCTCTGCCCAAGCATCCCTTGCCCAGGAAGCCAGCCCAGACCAAGGTCCTCCCTACTTTTCTCTTCTTGAGAACTCCCGCAGCCCTTGTGCCCCCCGACTTGGAGCCGAGCACCTGCTACTTTTCTTGGTTCTGCCTTCAGCGCCAGGGACTCGTCTCTACAGTCAGACTGTGTCCCCTCGAGGACACAGCCTCAATCTCACATTCCTCAGAAGCCCTGGTACATAGGTGGCCCGACACAAGATTGGGACACACAACGTCCTTGCTGATGCTCAAGTCTGGGAGTTCTTTGTCTGCAGCACCCGGGCTGAATTGCTGAGGAAACCCTAACTGCTGAGTCAGGGGCCCAGATTTGCCAAGCAGAATAGAGTTTCATTACGTGGGGGATGAAATACAAATTCCCCACTGCATTCACAGGCTTGATGTCCAAGGCGCAGCTGCCATTTATGTTTTAAAATTTGCAGTTGGGGATCATTGTGAAACTTGATTGCTCTGTCTTGGGGACTTCTTAAAGTCCAATTCCACAATAAAGCCAATCAGACACAACCATCAAATGTCAAATAGGAGCTAATGAACCATTCACAGGCTTGGGAGAGAAATCAGGCAATCTTTTATTTTAGGATTATCCCTTCCAAATATTGAATCTGAACTGTAAGCAGAATTTGCTGTAATTGCATCCCCCTCCTCACGGGTGTAGGGGATCATTGGCATTCACTTCGTGTCTCAGCTTGCTGAAAAGAAGCTTGGCAAGCCAACCCTCTGCTTTCCAGTGGCGCACACTGCTGGGGCATCATTTGGAGACAGAGGCAGGGGCAGATGATGCGGGGACTCCTCCTCTCCGTGTGGCTGAGCCTGTCCACTGACTCTGGCTTGCACGGCAGCCTCACTGCAGTTCTGTGGGACAGGGAAGTCAGCAGTGGGGGAGGGGCAACCCCTCGCATAAACCCCTCCCGATTCTGGGGTGTGGCCTGGGGGGGATAAATGGAGCCCAGGTATAACGTAATGTGTCCTCTGATCTGTATCTGCCACCACTGCATTAGAATTTGCAACGACTAGCATGGTGCAGGAGCCCTGGTGGCATAGTGGTTAAGAGCTTGGCTGCTAATCAAAAGGTCGGCAGTTTGAATCCACCATACTCCTTGGAAATGCTATGGGGCAGTTCTACTCCATCCTATACCGTCGTTACCAGTTGGAATCAACTCGATGGCAATGGTTTGATTTGGTTTCAAGCGTGGTGCAAGGAGTTCCTGGGTGGCTCAGACGGTTAAGTGCTTGACTACTAGCCAAAAGATTGGTGGTTTGAACCCACTCAGAGGTACCTCGGAAGAAAGGCCTGGAGATCACAGCCTTAAAAACTCTAGGGAGCAGTTCTACTCTGCACACACGGGGTTGCCATGAGTTGGAATCGCCATGATGGCAACTAACAACAACAACAGCATGGTGCCAATGGTTAACGTGCTTGGCTCTTAACCAAAAAGTTTGAGGTTCAAGTTCACCCAGAGGCACCTAGGAAGAAGGGGCTGGTAATCTACTTCCAAAAAATCAGCCGTTGAAAACCCTATGGAGCACAGTTCTACTCTGACACACATAGGGTCGCCATGAGTTGGAGCCATGAGTGAATGCCAGTGATCCCCTACCTGCATAAGGTGGGGTGGCGGTGGGGGATGCAGTTACAGCAATTGGTTTAGCATCTTTACAGCAACCCCGTAGACTGATGTCCAAGCACATATGTTGTTCTCTGGAGCCCCTTGGCCATGCCTCCCTGGGTGAATCAGGTTATACTAGAGGGTTTGCCTTCCCTTCTGCCTATGGCAGTACTATGATACAGGACATTTTTACTCTGCACCTCGGTCCCGTAGGAATTCAGGATAGCACAATGGTGGGCAGAGATGGCTAGTTGTCCATCAAAGTTCTCTCTCCCCTTCCATACTCTTCAGTCACAGCAGGAAAGCAGCTGTCTGGCCCGGGACTTGCAGCGAGGTTTGGCCATGTGACTTGCTTTCATGACTAGAATGTGAGAGGAAGCAATGGGTACCACTTGCAGTCTAAGGCTCTTAAGGGACAGTGTGTCTCCACCACATTCATATCCCCCTTTTGCTGATTGATTTCAGATGATAACAAGGCTCTAGGAGATGGCAGAGTCACATGATGGAGGGATCCAGGGTTCCTGAATCAACACATTGAGGATGGGGCCATGGTAGATCAAGTGCATTAATGGTACCACTTCTCATCCCCCTCTATCTATGCCCTTGGCCATGTGAACTTGGAGTTCCTCCCATAAACATAGAGTATATTTCCCTACCCCATTTCTTTGGCCAATAGAATGAGGCAGAGGTGATGGACTATGTCAGTTCCAAGCCCAAGTCTCAAGAAACCCTGCATGCTTCTGCTTGTTTGCTTGTACATCTGCCATCTCCATAAGAACATTCCTGACCAGTCTGCTGGAGGATGAGAGACTCGTGGAGTGAACCAAGTCACCCCAGTTGTGCAGCCAAGCCCAACCTAGACCAGCCTTTGGCCAGCAACCCAAAGACATGTGAGTGAGCCCAGCAAGATCAGCAGAGCTACCTAGTTAAGCCCCATCTGACCCCAGATGCCTGAGAAATAAATGCTTACTGTTGTGTGCCACTGAAATTTTGTGGTTGTTTGTTATGCAGCATCAGGACAATAGACAACTGATACAGCAGTCTACTGACCAGGAATATTTTCACCACATGGACTTTAATGTGAGTGGGAGATAATTTTCTAATATGATTCAACCATTGTACATTTTAGAGTTGATTTGTAATAACAGTTTCCAGTTCCAGTTTCTGTCTAGTCAGCTCCGACTCATGGTGATCCCATGTTGACAGAGTAGCACTGTGCTCCATAGGGTTTTCAATAGCTGATTTTTCAGAAGTAGATACCCAGGCGTTTCTTCTAAGGCACCTCTGGGTGGACTTGAACTTCCAGCCTTTAGGTTAGCAGCTGAGTACGTTAACTGTTTGCACCACCTGAGGACTCCAATAACAGTTTAACTTACCCTAATTAAAACATCCCACTACTTCTGTGGCTCTCCCATTGCTTCAGGATGAAAGGCCTAGAAAAATCTGGCCTCTGAATACCTCCTCAGCTCCATCCAGCATGTCTCTCCCTCTCTCTTTCATTTTTTAAAATTTATTGTACTTTAGATGAAAGTTTACAGAACAAATAGTTTCTCATTAAACAGTTAGGATACATGTTGTTCTATGACTTTGGTTAACAACCCCACGACATGTCAACACTCTCCCTTCTCCACCTTGGGTTCCCTATTACCAGCTTTCCTGTCTCCTCCTGCCTTCTAGTCCTTATCCATGGGCTCTTTTTTGGTCACTAAATATATGATGTTTTTTAGTTTTCATTGTTCTTGAGATGAAGGTTTACAGAACAAATAGTTTCTCATTAAACAGTTAGTACACATATTGTTTTATGACAATGGTTAACAACCCCATGACACGCCGACACTGTCCCTTCTCAACCTTGGATTCCCTATTTCTAGCTTTCCTGTCCTCTCCTGCCTTCTAGTCCTTGTCCCTGGGCTGTTGTGCCCCATTAGTCTCATTTTGTTTTATGGGGCTGTCTAATCTTTGGCTGAAGGGTGAGCTTCGGGAGTGACTTCATTACTGAGCTAAAAGGGTGTCCAGGGGCCATACTTTTGGGGGGTTCTCCAGTCTCTGTCAGGCCAGTAAGTCTGGTCTTTTTTTTTTTTTGGGAGTTAGAATTTTGTTCTACATTTTTCTCCAGCTCTCTCTGGGACCCTCTGTTGTCATCCCAGTCAGAGCAGTCAGTGGTGGTAGCCAGGCACCATCTAGTTGTACTGGACTCAGTCTGGGTGGAGGCTGTGGTAGTTGTGGTCCATTAGTCCTTTGGACTCATCTTTCCCTTGTATCTTGTTTTCTTCATTCTCCCTTGCTCCTGAACGGGTGAGGCCAGTGGAGTATCTAAGATGGCTGCTCACAGGCTTTTAAGACTCCAGATGCTACTCACCAAGGTAGAATGTAGAACATTTTCTTTATAAGCTATGTTATGCCAATTGAGCTAGATGTTCCCTGAGACCATGGTCCCCACAGCCCTCAGCCCAGCAATTCTGTCCCTCAGGGAGTTTGGATGTGCCTATGGAGCTTCCATGACCTTTCCTTGTACAAGTTGTGCTGGCTTCTGCAGTATTTTGTACTGTCTTACCCTTCACCAAAGTTACCACCGATCTATTGTCTATTTAGTATCCCCCCCCCACTCCTCTGTCCTTCATAAACATCAAAGATTATTTCTTTTTGTGTGTAAACCTTTTCATGAGTTTTTACAGTAGTGATCTCATCTAATATTTGTCCTTTTGTGATTGACTTATTTTACTCAGCATAATGTCCTCTAGTTTCATCCATGTTATGAGATGCTTCACAGATTCATCATTGTTCTTTATCGTTGCATAATACTCCATTGTGTGTATGCACCATAGTTTGTTTATCCATTCATCTGTTGATGGGCATCTAGGTTGTTTCCATCTTTATGCTATTGGGGACAATGCTGCAATGAACACGGGTGTGCATATGTCTATTTGTGTGCAGGCTTTTATTTCTCTAGGATATATTCCTAGGGGTGGGACTGCTGGATCATATGGTATTTCTATTCCTAGCTTTCTAAGGAAGCGCCATATCATATTCCTCAATGGTTGTATCATTTTGCATTCCCACCAGCAGTACTAAGAGTTCTGATCTCCCCGCAGCCTCTCCAAAATTTGTTATTTCCAGTTTTTTTTTATTGTGCCAGTAACGCTGGGGTGAGATGGTATCTCATTGTGGTTTTGATTTGCATTTCTCTAAATTTCTCTAATGGCTAGTGATCACGAGCATTTCCTCATGTTTCTGTTGGCCTCTTGAATGTCTTCTTTGGTGAAGTGTCTGTTCATTTTCTTTGTCCATTTTTAAACTGGATTACTTGTTTTTTTGTTGTAGAGGTGTTGGATTTTCTTGTAGATTTTAGAGACCTTACCTTTGTCTGACTTGTAATGTCCAAAAAAATTTTCCCAGTCTGTAGGTTCTCTTTTTACTCTCTGGGTGAAGTCTTTTAATGAGCGTAATGTTTAATTTTTAGAAGATCCCAGTTATCTAGCTTATCTTCTGGAGTTTGTGTATTGTTGGTTATGGTTTGTATACTGTTAATGCTGTGTATTAGGGCCTCTAGCATTGATCCTATTTTTTCTTCTATGAACTTTATAGTTTTTGGCTTTATATTTAGGTCTTCGATCCATTGTGAAATAGTTTTTGTATACGGTGTGAGGTATGGGTCTTGTTTCATTTTTTTGAAGATAGACATCCAGTTTTGCCAGCACCATTTGTTAAAAAGACTGTCTGTCCTGGGGAAGCCAGCACAACTTGTACAAGGAAAGGTCATGGAAGCTCCATAGGCACATCCAAACTCCCTGAGGGACAGAATTGCTGGGCTGAGGGCTGTGGGGACCATGGTCTCAGGGAACATCTAGCTCAATTGGCATAACATAGCTTATAAAGAAAATGTTCTACATTCTACCTTGGTGAGTAGCATCTGGAGTCTTAAAAGCCTGTGAGCAGCCATCTTAGATACTCCACTGGCCTCACCCGTTCAGGAGCAAGGGAGAATGAAGAAACAAGATACAAGGGAAAGATGAGTCCAAAGGACTAATGGACCACAACTACCACAGCCTCCACCCAGACTGAGTCCAGTACAACTAGATGGTGCCTGGCTACCACCACTGACTGCTCTGACTGGGATGACAACAGAGGGTCCCAGAGAGAGCTGGAGAAAAATGTAGAACAAAATTCTAACTCCCAAAAAAAAAAAAGACCAGACTTACTGGCCTGACAGAGACTGGAGAACCCCCCAAAAGTATGGCCCCTGGACACCCTTTTAGCTCAGTAATGAAGTCACTCCTGAAGTTCACCCTTCAGCCAAAGATTAGACAGCCCCATAAAACAAAATGAGACTAATGGGGCACAACAGCCCAGGGACAAGGACTAGAAGGCAGGAGAGGACAGGAAAGCTAGAAATAGGGAATCCAAGGTTGAGAAGGGACAGTGTCGGCGTGTCATGGGGTTGTTAACCATTGTCATAAAACAATATGTGTACTAACTGTTTAATGAGAAACTATTTGTTCTGTAAACCTTCATCTCAAGAACAATGAAAACTAAAAAACATCATATATTTAGTGACCAAAAAAGAGCCCATGGATAAGGACTAGAAGGCAGGAGGAGACAGGAAAGCTGGTAATAGGGAACCCAAGGTGGAGAAGGGAGAGTGTTGACATGTCGTGGGGTTGTTAACCAAAGTCATAGAACAACATGTATCCTAACTGTTTAATGAGAAACTATTTGTTCTGTAAACCTTCGTCTAAAGTACAGTAAAAAAAAAAAGAGACTGTTCCCCATTTGATGGACTTTGGGCCCTTGTCGAAGATCAGGTGACCCTAGGTGGATGGATTTATATCTGAGTTCTTGATTCTGTTCCATTGGTCAATATCTCTGTCACTGTACCAGTACCTTTCCGTATAAAGTTAATAATTAGTTTTTCCATCTCTTTAAAGAATGTTGTTGGTATTTGGATCAGGATTGCATTGTATTCGTAAATTGCTTTGGGTAGAATTGTCATTTTCACCATGTTAGTCTACCTATCCATGAGCATGGTATGTTTTTTCATTTATGTAGATCTCTTTTGGTTTCTTGCAGTAGTGTTTTGTAGTTTTCTTTGAATAGGTCTTTTGCATCTCTGGTTAGATTTATTCCTAAGCATTTTATATTTTTAGGGGCTATTATAAATGGTACTGTCTTCCTGATTTCCTTTTCATCATTCTCTTTATTGGTGTATAGGAATCCAACTGATTTTTGTATGTTTATCTTGTATCCTGCTACTCTGCTGAATCTTTCTGTTAGTTCCAGTAGTTTTGTCATGGAGTCTTTTGGGTTTTCTATGTATAATATTGTATCATCTGCAAATAGAGACAGTTTAACTTCTTCATTACCAATTTGGATGCCCTTTATTTATTTTTTCTTGCCTTATTGCTCTAGCTAGGACTTCCAGCACAATGTTATTAAATAGGAGTGGTGATAAAGGGCATCCTTGTCTTGTTCCTGTTCTCAAGGGGAATGTTTTCAACCTCCCTCCATTAAGAATGATGTTGGTCATTGGTTTTGCATAGATGCCCTTTATTATATTGAGGAATTTCCCTTCTATACTTATTTGATTGAGAGTTTTTATCAGGAATGGGTGTTGGACTTTGTTGAATGCCTTTTGTACGTGAATTGAGATGATCATGTAATTCTTTTCTTTCCTTTTATTTACGTGATGGATTACGTTGATTGATTTTCTAATGTTTAACCATCCTTGCATACCTGGTATGATTCCTACTTGGTCGTGGTGTATTATTTTTTTGATATGATGCTGAATTCTATTGGCTAGAATTTTGTTGAGAATTTTTGCATCTATATTCATGAAAGACATTGGTCTGTAATTTTCTTTTTCTGTGGCATGTCATGAATTGAATTGTGCCCCCCCAAAATATCTGTCAACCTGGCTTGGCCATGATTCCCAGTATTGTATAATTATGTACCATTTTGTAATCTGATATGATTTTGTTATGTGTTGTAAATTCAATCACTATGATCTAATAAGATGGATTAGCAGCAGTTATACTGATGAGGTATACAAGATTGAATAGTGTCTTAAGCCAATCTTTTTTGAGATATAAAAGACAGAAGCGAGCAGAGACATATGGGACACTCATACCATCAAGAAAGCAGTGCCAGGAGCAGAACAAGTCCTTTGGACCTGAGGTTCCTGTGCAGAGAAGCTCCCTGACCAAGGGAAGACTTCATCACAATGACCTTCCTCCAGAAGTGACAGAGAGAGAAAGCCTTCTCCTGGAGCTGACACCTTGGGTTTGGACTTGTAGCCTACTGGACTGCGAGAAAATAAATTTCTTTTTGTTAAAGCCATCCACTTGTGGTATTTCTGTTACAGCAGCATTAGATAACTAAGACATGGCATCTTTGCCAGGTTTTGGTATCAGGGTTATGCTGGATTCATAGAATGAATTCAGAAGTATCTTTTCCTTTTCTATGTTCTGAAATAGTTGGAGTCATATTGGTATAAGCTCTTCTCTGAATGTTTGGTAGAATTCTACAGTGAAGCCATCTGGGCCAGGGCGCTTTTTTTGTTGTTGTTGTTGGGAGTTTTTAAATTACCTTTTCAATCTCTTCTCTTGTTATGGGTCTGTTCAGATTTTCAACATCACTTTGTGTTAGTTTGGGTAGGTAGTGTGTTTGTAAAAATTTACCCATTTCCTCTAAGTTTACAAATTTGTTAGTGTACAGTTTTTCCTAATACTCTGTTATGATCCTTTTTATTTCAGTTGGGTCTGTTGTAATGTCCCCCATTTCACTTCTTATTTGGGTTATTTGTGTCATCTCCTGTTTTTCTTTTGTCAGTTGGTCAGTGGTTTGTTGATTTTGTTGATCCTTTCAAAGAACCAACTTCTGTTTTTGTTGAATCTTTCTATTTTTTTTTATTCTTTATTTAATTTATTTCTGCTCTGATCTTTATTATTTCCTTTCTTCTGGTGGCTTTTTTTTTTTTTTGCTGTTCTCTTTTTGTTCGAGTTGTGTAGTTAATGTTTTGATTTTCTCCCTTTCTTCTTTTTTGATGTGTGCATCTATTTTTATAAATTGTTTTCTGAGGACTACCTTTGCTGTGTCCCAAAGGTTTTGGTATGATGTGTTTTCATTCTTGTTTGAGTCTAGGAATTTTTTGATTCCATGTCTGATTTCCTCTATTACCCAGTGGTTTGTAAGCAGGGTGTTATTTAGTTTCCATGTAATTGATTCCCCCCCCCCCCCGCCCCGCGCTCTTTCTGTTGTTAATTTCTACTTTGATGGCATTGTGGTCAGAGAAGATACTTTGTATTATCTTAGTGTTTTGGATTTTGTTGAAGGTTGCTCTGTGGCCTAAGATGTGGTCTATTCTGGAGAATGTTCCATGTGCATTGGAAAGGAATGTGTACTTCGCAGCTGTTGGGTGGAGTCTTCTATATATTCTAAGAGGTCAAGTTGGTTGACTGTGCCCTTTAGGTCTTTGTATCTTTGTTGAGTTTCTTTCTAGATGTTCTGTCTTTTACCAAGAGTGGTGTGTTGAAGTCTCCTACTATTACTGTGGAACTGTCAATTTCTCTTCTCAGTGCTGTTAGAGTTCTTTTGATGTATTTTGGAGCCCTGTCATTGGGTGCATAGATGTTTATTATGGTTATGTCTTCATGATGGATCGTCCCATTAATTATTATATAGTGTCCTTCTTTGTCTTTTATGGTGGGTTTTGTTTTAAAGTCTATTTTATCTGAGATTAGTATTGCCACTCCTGTTCTTTTTTGTAGCTGTTTGCTTGATATATTTTTTCTATCCTTTGATTTTGAATAAATTTACATTTTTGTTTCTAAGGTGTGTCTCTTGTAGACAGCATATTGATGGATCCTGTTTTTTTTTATCCATTCTGTCACCCTCTGTCTCTTTATGGGTGCATTTAGGCCATTTAAATTCAGTGTAATTATTCATCAGTGTGAATTTACTGCTATCATATTTAGTGCTTTTTTTTTGTGGTGTTGACGTTTTCTTTGTTCCTTCTTACTTTCCTGTGCTGCATTCCTTTTGTTTGTGATTTTTTTTCATTTCTTTTGTTTTTGTAGATTTTGTTTTTACTGAGATTTTATATTTTTCTTCTTTATTTTTATGAATAGGTTTGTTAACTTTTTTTGTGGTTATCTTGAAATTTACCTTTCTCTTCCTAGGTTTGAACCGGTCTACTATTACTTGGTATCACCTTGCCTTCCTCTCTATTAGAAGGTTTGATATCTATACCATTTATTCCCTCTTTTATTTTTCTGATGTTGTTGTCATTTACAGATTAACCTCTCTGGTTCCCTGTTGCAATTCTTTTGGTTTTGGATAGTCCTTGATAGTTCATTTCCTTGGTTGATATCAGGCTGGTACAATCCTGCATCCTAGATTCAGTCCGTGGTCTGATGCTGTTTGTTCTCAGACAAAACGAGTTCCTTTAATAATTCTTGTAAGTTTGGTTTGGTTTTTACATAGTCCCTTATTGCTTATCTGGAAATATCCTAATTTCATCATCACCTTTGAATGAGAGTTTTTCAGGATATGTTATTCTTGGCTGGCAATTTTTTTCTTTCAAGGTTTTATATATGTCATCCCATTGCCTTCTTGCCTGCATGGTTTCTGCCAGATAATCAGAGCTTAGTCTTATTGTTTCTCCTCTGTATGTGTCTTTTCATTTTTCTCAAGCTGCTCTAAGGATTCTTTGTCTTTGGTTTTAGTGAGTGTGATTATGATATGCCTTGGTGATTTTCTTTTGAGGTCTATCCTACATGGGGTTCGTTGAGCTTCTTGGATGGCCAACTTTTCATCTTTCATGATATTGGGGAAGTTTTCTGTCAGCAGTTCTTCAGTGATCCAATCTGTATTTTCTGTTTTCTCCCCAGTTCTGGAACAGTGATCACTCAAAAATTTTTCTTTTGATTGTATCCCGTGTAATTCTCAGGGTCTCTTCATTTTTCTTCTTTCTTTTTTCTGATTTTTCCTCAAACACAGTTGTATCCAAGTGTTTGTCTTCAGTTTCACTGACCCTGTCTTCCCTTGTGTCAACCCCACTCCTCAGCTCTTCTATGACACTGTCCATTTCTGAAATCTTGTTGTTTATCTTTTGGATTTATAATTGTTGTTTTTATATGATTTCTAGTTGTGAATTTATTTTGGCATTTTGTTCCTGTATTATTTTCCTGAATTTTTCCATTTTTTTGGTCTGTATTTTCCATGGACTTGTCTGCCTTTTCCATGAATTTGTCTATTTTTTCCTCATTTTTGTCTGCTTTTTGCTTCAACTCTTGGATAGCTCTGAATGTTAGAGATTTGAATTCCCTATCAGGTAGTTCTAGTGCCTTTTCTTCTACTGGAAAGTTGTCTGGTGTTTTATTTTGGATGCCTACTGGAACCATTCTGTCCTGTCTTTTATGTTTTGATATTGTCTGCTGTCTTTGGGACATTCAGTAGTTATTTTCCTCTTTTCTTGTTTGTAGATTTGTTTGTTTCATCCTGCTTTTTTGGTTTATTTAGTTATGTCTGAGCAGGCAGGCTGTGCATTCTTTTTTGTTTGCTCATCTGTAGTCATGATACTTTTTGCCTCCTTGTCCAATGGACAGGGTCAGTCACTCAGCTATGGTGCAGCAGGGCAGGTCCAGCTGAAGGGTAGTTGCTGGGATGGGTTGTTTCTGGCATGTACTAGGGCCATCTGGCAGGTTGGAAATCAGTGCAGGGCAGATTCCAGTAATTTGTGCCTGTGCTGCTTGGGCTGTGATGTTCAGCATGTGATGCAGGTAGACAAGAAGGAGGAGGGAGATTGTGACGTGTAGGGTTAAGATGGGTATGGGAAATAGGAGAGAGAGGAGAGAAAAACAGGAACCAAAAAACCAACACACAAACAAAGAAGAGTGCTAAGGGAGCTGGCTGTTGGAATAGAGAGATGAGGGACCAAGAAATGGGGAAAAACAAAAAAGAAAACAAAAAGGGTAAAAGAAAAAAATAATAAGAATTAGGGAAAAAAAAAAAAAAAGCAAAGCCAAGCAAAGCCTCAGGGATCCCACTGGTGTGGCTGTGAAGACTGGGGAAGTGGCTCCTAGGCTGTGAACTACAGCCTGGCTGGAAGTGGTAGAGGGGTCACACAGTGCCAGGTATTCAGGAGACAGGAAGAGATGAGAAACTGAGAAATGAAGAAAGACAAAAAGGAAAAAAGAGAGAAAAGAAAACAAACAAAATCAAAACCAAAACAAAAAAAAAAGGAAAAAGAAATGTCCCCAGGGATTCCACTGCATGGCTGCACAGACTGAGGAGGTAGCTCCCAAGCTAGAAGGGATTCCCAAGCCGAGAAAAGAAAAGGAAAACAAACAAACAAATCAAAACAGTGTAAATCAAAATAAACAAACAAAGAAAAGCCCTGGGGATCCCATCAGCATGGCGGTGCGGGCCAGGAAGTAGTTCCACACTTGAGCAGCATTTCACAGCCTTTCAGGAAGAAGTGAAGATGGCACACAGAGCCAGGTATTTTAAAGAAAAGAGGGGGAGGTGGTGAGAGGTATGGAAGAAATCAAAAGAAGTGGAAAAAAGCAACACCAGCAACAAATGGCACTCAGGGAGCCAGACAGTGTAGGTGGGTGGAAACCAAACAGCACAGGGCTGAAGCTGGTGCCTCCTGGCCAAGAGACTGTGGCTGCAGGAAGCAGAGGGGGCCAAGTCGGGGTGAAGAAGTGTGGGGGTGGGAAAACATGTGTTGCTGATTACTGGTTGTTTTGTCTCCAACTGGGAGCTCCATGAAGATGCTTTCCCATTCTCCCTGTTTTCCAGTCTTTGGCAGGAGTCCAAGATGGTGAATCCATGCTGCGTTAGCTGATAGGGAACCTCTGCACATATCTTTCTTTGCTCTCTGTTCTCTGTCAGTTTCTTATTTCATTCGGTGCTTGGCTGAGTTTTTTACCTCTTCATTTGATGCTTAGGGTTTCAGGATTGACGTTTGTGTCTGTTTGACTTAGATTTTCAGGTCGTTGCTGTGGAGGGATAGCATGGTGCTTCTGTCTATAGCGTCATATTGCCCAGAAGTCCCTCTCCCTCTCTGTTTCTACACACCAATTGCACTGGATTTCTTTCAATTACTCCAATGTTCCAGGAAGTCTTCAACATTATGGCCTTATCTTATGCTTTTCCCTTTGCCTAGTTTTTAATGTTTTGCACGTATTTACTCTACTCATCTAATCCGTACACCACATTTACAAGGTGGGTCATCCCCTCTTTCGAGATGAAGAAACTAAGGATTAAGTAACTTGCCCAAGGTCACGCACCTAATATCTGATAACTGGATGCAAAACTAGGTCTGTCTGACTCTAGAGCATGTTTTGGGGACAGTATGGTCTGTTCTAGTGTGTTCACAGGTGTCATATTGAAAAAAATTGGCAAATGCTTCCCTAGAAAACCTAAGCCATGGCAACTCATTATTTTGAAAAATGTTTTTTGAATGCTTTCTATGTGTTAGGAAGTTACAGGGAGGCAGGAAGGATTGGAGGTGAAGAAGTAGAAAGGCTTCCTGGCAAGGCAGGGAGGACCCCTCACCTTTAGCTGGGCCAAGGGTGGTTGAGAAGAGTCAAGAGGAGCTCAACTGGATGATCCAAAACCTCCTTTCCATTTATTAAGCATCTAAGGGTCTATGACTGACTTGTATCTAAGTGACCTTTTTCTGCTCCAGGTAGAGCCAGGATTAGAAAGGGGTGTCCACACAGTGGTAGATTCCCCCCACTCGAAACAAGGTCCTATAGTGGATCTGCAATTCTCTACCATGGTGAATGGACTAGCAAGGCCTGGAAGCAGAAACCCACATGGCTGTGCTTGTTGACTAGTACGAGTAGTCCTTGGGAAGAAAGGCAGTGTGGAGTGATGGTTAACAGCATGGGTTTTGGGCCAGACAGATGTAAGTTCTACTCTCTAACAACATTAGGTCTTCGTCTCCTTTTATGTAAAATGGAGATAGTGACCACACCTCCTTCTTTGGGTTGTTTCAGTGGGTTTGATAGCACATTAAATGGTACTGAATCGCATAGTGAGAAAGTTACTAAACTTTCAGTACTTTTTCACTCCTTACTCATTAGTTCGATATGAAAGTCTTAGTTTGACACTAGTTTCTTTTTCCTATTTTAAATTAATGTAATTCTGAAGAAGTAGTACATTTACATTGTACAGAAATTAAAACTTCTACAATAAAAAGTATCCATCCCATTGTGCTGAAGGTCCTAGCCAGAGCAATTAGGCTAGAAAAAGAAATAAAGGGCATCCAAATTGGTAAGGAAGAAGTAAAAGTATCTCTATTTGAAGACGATATGATCTTATACACAGAAAACCCCAAAGAATCCACAAGAAAACTACTGGAACTAATAGATTTCAGCAAAGTATCAGGATACAAGATAAACATACAAAAATCAGTTGGATTCCTCTACACCAACAAACAGAACTTCGAAGAAGAAATCACCAAATCAATACCATTTACAATAGCCCCCAAGAAGATAAAATAGTTAGGAATAAATCTAACCAGAGACATAAAAGACCTATACAAAGAAAACTACAAGACATTACTGCAAGAAACCAAAAGAGACCTACATAAGTGGAAAAACACCTTGCTCATGGATAGGAAGGCTCAACATTGTGAAAAACTTTGAGGGACAGAGTAGCAGGGGTGAGGGTCTGGGGGCCATGGTTTCAGGGGACATCTAGGTCAATTGGCATAACAAAGTTTATTAAGAAAGTGTTCTGCATCCTGCTTTGGTAAATGGCATCTGGGGTCTTAAAAGCTAGTGAGTGGCCATCTAAGATACATCAGTTTGTCCCAACCCACCTGAAGCAAAGGAGAATGAAGAACACCAAGACACAAGGAAAGTATTAGCCCAAGAGACAGAAAGGGCCACATAAACCAGAGACTCCATCAGCCTGAGACCAGAAGAACTACTTGGTGCCCGTCTACCACAACTGACCGCTCTGACAGGGATCACAATAGAAAGTCCCAGACAGAACTGGAGAAAAATGTAGAGTAAAATTCAAATTCTCAAAAAAAGATCAGACTTACTGGTCTGGCGGTGACTGGAGGAACCCCTGAGACACCGTGTTAACTCAGAACAGAAGCCACTCCTAAAGTCCACCTTTCAGCCAAAGATTAGATAGGCCTATACAATAAATAACACATGTGAGGAAAGTGCTTCTTAGGTCATTCAAGTATATAAAACTAAATGGGCAACACCTGCCCAAAAGCAAAGACAAGAAGGCGGGAAGGGACAGGAAAACTGGACGAATGGACACAAAGAACCCAGGGTAGAAAGTGAAAGGGAGAGAGTGCTGACACATTGTGAGGATTGCAACCAATGTCACAAAACAATAAATTTTTGAATGGAAAACTAATTTGCACTGTAAACTTTCATCTAAAACCCAATAAAATAAAAAAAAATAAACGGTTGAATAGATACTTTGACAAAGAAGATATTTGGATGGCAAATAAGCACATGAAAGAATGCCTAACGTCAATTGTCACAGTTTTAATAAAAATTAAAACCACAATGAGATATCACTACATACCCACTAGAAAGGCTAAAATTAAAAAGACAGACTACACGAAGTGCTGGCAAAGATAAGAAGTAACTGGAACTCTTATACATGGCTGGTGTTAGGTGCCACTGAGTCGGTTCTGACTCATAGTGACCCTATGTACAACAGAACAAAACACTGCCCAGTCCTGCCCCATCCTCACAAGTCCCAATTGTTATTCTTGCGACCATTGCTGCAGCCACTGGGCCAATCCATCTCACTGATGGTCTTTCTCTTTTTCAATGACCTTCTACTTTACCAAGCATGATGTCCTTCTCCAGGGACTGATTCCTCCTGATAACATATCCAAATTATGTGAGATGAAGTCTCACCATCCTCGCTTCCAAGGAACATTCTGGCTGTACTTCTTCCAAGACAGATCTGTTCATTCTTCCGGTAATCCATGGTATATTCAGTATTCTTTGCCAACACCATAATCCAAAGGTGCGAATTCTTCTCTGGTCTTCTTTATTCATTAGCCACTTTCACATGCATATGAGGCTATTGAAAATACCATGGCTTGGGTCGGGAGCACCTTAGTCCTCAAAGTGACCTGGCTGGTAGCTGGTAGGAATATAAAATTGTGCAACTACTTTGGAAAACATGTTGGAAATTCTTAAAAAGTTAAATATATACCTATTTTATGATCCAGACGTTTCACTCTTGGGCATTTATTCAAGTGAAATAAAAGCATGTGTCCACACAAAAACTTGTACGTGAACGTTCACAGCAGCTTTATTTGTAATAGCTTATCAGGCTAATGGATAAACAAATTGTGGTACATCCGTACTTTCCAGTACTACTCAGCAATAAAAAGGATCATGCAACAACATGGGTAGTTACGATGAGTGGAACAAATCAGACAAAAATGGGCACATCTCTATGATTCCACTTATATGAAATTATATTAAATGCAAACTAATCTGTGGTGACTGAAAGCAGATCAGACAGAAAGCTTGAGGGTGGGAGGAGGGAGGGAGGGATTACCAATGGGCAGAATGAAACTTTCAGGCTGATGGGTATGTTCACTATCTTGATTGTGGTGATGGTTTCATGGGTATATACATTTGTCAAAAACATATTAAATTGTATGTTTTAAATATGTTCAGTTTTTATATGCCAATTATACCTCAGTACATCTGTAAAAAAACAAAATCGATGTGTGCAGAGTGTGGGATTTTGGCGCTATTAGAAGCCCTGAATGGTTAAACTTGGGCTCCCTTTAGGGTTCTATTAAAAAATTATTATACAAATTAAATCTCCAATACAGACCAGGCTCTGTAGTAGGCACTTCCACCATTTTCTCAGGACCAGAGCAGAGTCTGTGTGAACAATGTCACCAGAAAGGACATGAGGTTGGTGGATGGCTGCTCAGAGGACAGGCGAGGAGGGCTTGAAGAGCTGAAGAAATCCCTTTGCTTCTCAACCCAGCTTCCCTCTTTCCAAAGACGTTGTTCTGGCTCTTTTAGCTGGTGTGTGCTATGGAGCTGTGCTCCTTATACCTCCTTCTCAAAAGATGGGTGAGAGTTAAAGGGTAATTGTGTTTCAATGACTCCATCAGGTAGCCAGCTCCACCTTCCCAGCACAGAGCTAGGGGAGGGAAAGGGTGTCACAGGAGAGAGGAGCAAGCCTGGGGTGTGTTCTCTGCTCCAGGCTGCCAGTCATCATCTTCGAGCTCCCCAGGGGCGTCAGGCTGTCTCATTCATATTTTGGCTTGTCTTCTGTAGAGGCAAACTTGGCAGACAGGGTTAGGCTAACAGTGTGTTTGTTCACGGTCTGATGCACGTTCCCTCCTTTCAGAAACTCAAGGGAAGATTTTCAGTCATGCTCAGAAATGGTTTGCAATGGAAATAACCACTGACTCCCACCCTCCAAGCCTCTTGGTTTGTGTGCATGGGTGTGTGTGTGTGTGTGTGTGTGTGTGTGTGTGTGTGTGTGTGTGGCGGGGGTGGGGGAAGGGAGGCTACAAACCCAAGGAAAATGCCACCTGGCTCCCTACCTGCCTCCAGGAGGCAGATGTGGATATCCCTTCTCTCCTGGCTTGGCGCCTCTTCGGAATAGACCCTTCTGCTGGACTAATGGATAAAGGCAGGTTCAGTGTTAACTAAGGCACAGCCAGTGGTGTAGACAACAGAAGGAACAGGCCTCAGGAAGCAGGAGGGAATGAGTGAAGGACAGAAGTGAATCTTTGATGAGTTTGTCTTACCCTTGGCACTACTGACATTTTGGGTCAAATAACTGTTTATTGTGAAGGGCCATTCTTGTGCGCTGTAGGATGTTTAGCAGCATCCTCCCAGTCTGGACAATCACAATTGTCTCCAGACATTGCCAAATGTCCCTGAAGGGGTAAAATCACTCTGGAATGAGAACAACTGGTCTAATCACTTTAGATCTCAGTTGCAATACCTGTGAAACGGCTGCACTTGACCTTCTGGAGGGCAGGAGATTGGGCTAGACCTGCACTGTGCGTTATGGTAGCCACTAGTCACATGTAGCTATGAGCACTTGAAATGTTGTTGGTCCAGACTGAGATGGGCTATAAGTGTAAAACACATGCTAGATTTTGAAGACTTTGTATGATAAAAATAATGTGAATATCTCATTAGTAATTTTCATATTGATTACATGTGTCTTAGTTATCTAGTTATGCTATAATTGAAATACCACAAGTGGGAGGCTTTAACAAACAGAAAAATATTTTCTCACAGTTTAGAAGGAGTTCAGGAGGCTAGAAATCTGAATTCAGGGTGCTGGCTCCAGGGGGAAGCCTTTCTCTCTCTGTCGGCTGTGGGGTAATATCCTTGTCTCTTTAGCTTCTATTCTTTCGCTCCAGGGTGATCTTCATGCGGTGTGGCAACTTTCTTCCCCCATCTCTGCTTCCTGGCTTGCTTTTTTAATCTCTTATATCTCAAAAGAGATTGACTCAAGACACACCCTATACTAATCCTGCCTCATTAACATAACAAAGACAACTGATTCCCAAATGGGATTATAACCATAGGCATAGATGTTAGGATTTACAACATGTATTTTTGGGGGACACAATTCAATCCATAGCATTGTGTGAAAATGATAATATTTTGGATATATTGGATTAAATGAAGTATATTATTAAAATTAATTCTACCCATTTCATAGAGTTGTTATGATGCATAAATGAGTTACTATGTGAAGAGCACTTAATACAGAGCCTAGCACATAGTAACTGCTCAGTCTTACTCGATGTTAAGCTCCTGAGGGTGGAGATTTGATCTTAGAAACCTTGGCTTTCGTCTATGTGGTTGCACGTGAAAAGTTTTTTTTTTTTTTTTTTAATTAAGATGTTTCTGTTTTACATCAGCCTGTTTTCTTCTCTTCAGGAAGAAATTCCAGCCAGGTTGGGATTCTTGCCTTCTGTTCCATAGGGGTCTAGAGAATATATAGAAAGGAGTTAGGGGGCAGTAAAGGGACACAGGGAGAGAATTCCACTAAGACTTTGATTTCAACTTCTCTCCAGCAGAGGGATTCCTTACAGTTTCTCCAAATGCTGCTTCCTTTTAAAGCCAGTTTCAGTAAAGAGGTATTACACTAGCAAGAAATAAAAGAAAAATGAGCTTCCCTTGGCTCTTGCACACTGGAGTGCCCCAGGCTGCTGTGACAAGGCAGGGAGAAGGCACAGCTTTCACAACTTTATGCACATATTTGGAGAAGTCTTTGATTTTTAAGTTCTTTGACCGCATTCCAAGAACCCAGCAGTGCCTCCTCAGAGGTGACCGTTGGGAGCCAAGACTGGTCTAGGATATGTTGCAAATTCCCCAAATGTTTATAGCAACTTTGGTGATCTGACTTGTATACACAAGAGCTCAAAATCTTGAAAAGCCATCTGGGTACTGAGCTGGGTAAATAAAACCAAGTACTTCTGCAGCTCTGCACGTTAATTCAAACAGGTTTCATAAGAGTGCTTAGCCAAGAGCCTGACTCGCCATTAGTGGACAGGTTTGGTGACTATCCATTGAGTTTGTCTCCTGGGAGTATAATGTTCATGCTTGGTGCACCAGCAACAGGGGAAGAGAGGCTGCTGTCAGCCATGAGCCAGGGAGACCTGGACTTGTCCACTCATCTTACTGTTCCTTATGCACTTAAGACCTGATTTTGGTCCAAGTTTGATCCAAGCTTTCTTAGAAATTTTGCTCACCCTGGGATAGACATTGGGCACCTGATCCTTCAGGGCTTCCAAGGGACTCTGGTGCAACTGTATTCTCTATAAGTTATAGCCTAGGAGTAGTATGATCCAGTGTGCTGTTGCAGATGCAGGAATTTCATCTCAACATGTTTGTTAGTTTCCCAAGCAGAAAGGAACAAGGCTAAGAACAAACAAATCTTCTCCTTGCGTGTGCTCTCTTGTTAGAGAAGAACTGTCTCCAAAGCCCCCAGCAGATCTCTCATCGTGACTTGTTGGCCAGAACTGTGTCATAGGTCCATGCCCAAATCAATCACATAGGATTGCCATGACTGACCTAGACTAGTCATGATTCATCTCCAGGGACTAGGCCCATTGGACTTTGGTGGCAAGAAGAAGTGGGGAATGACTGTTGGGTAGGAACTCCATCGTCCAGCAGAACCTTTATCCTAAGAGTAATGAGGAGCCATTTTAGGGTTTTCAGCAGGATAGTGACATGATCAGATTTGTGTTTTTAAAAGACATTCTGGCAGGAGAGTGTTGAAAAGTGCAAGAATAGAAGCGGGGAGACCAGTTTCAGGCTGTCCAAGCTTTTACAACAAGGAGTAAATTCAGATAGGAATTCGTTTTCTATGCCATAAATACTTCTTTTTTTATATAAAGGCTTTAATATGTTGCAGGATGATGTTTTCAAAACCTGATGTATTTCCCCTTCTTAGTATCTTGCCTTTGCTCTCTTGCAGCCCTTAAAGCTGGGCAAGGAGACCAAGCTTATTGCTCCAGGTAAGGGAGGATACCACCTAGAACATAGAAATCATTGCTAGAACTGAGTTGCCAAGTAGACTTTTTAAATCCATAAAAAGACAATAACCTACAACAGAGGTCATAAAACTATACTATGTAGCCAAATCTACTTCCTGTTTTTATAAACAAAATTTTACTGGAACATAGTCATGCTCAATTGTCTACGGCTGTTTTTGTGCTACAATGACATAGGTGAGTAGTTGTGATAGGGACTGTATGGCCTACAAAGCATAAAATATTTACTATCTAGCCCTTTGAAGAAAAAAAAAAAAAAATCAACCCAACCGTAGTCCAAAAAGGCAGACTTTGGAGAGAGGAGGCATTTTCTTGGAACAACTGAAACTAAGTGATTACTTATCAAGTTCCAAAGCTTGAAAGACTTACCGTACAGTAGGAAGCATAAGGGTATATCAAAAGGGAGGTTAATGCCACACAAGACATGGAACCGTCCCTCTAGTGCTGAGGCAGACAAGGGCTAGATGGGCTTTAGATATGAATGTCCTGACTTCCCCTTCCGAGTCAGAATTCCCAGCTACCCACATAATTTTTTGGGACTCTGAGAATGATGGGGTAGATGCTCTGCTTATCTAAGCATAGCTTGGGGAGACTTCAAGATACCCATAAAAGACTTGCTTTTGGCATGGTACTGATCCAACACGGCTCTGTCATAGTGGAGTAGCAATGGATGAGGGAGACTCCTTGGGAAAGTGGGCCAAGAGCAGCTTCACCTAGTCCCACACATTCTAGCCTCTGTGTGGACAATTTTGACACTTCAGGAAGGCCTTCTCTGACACCCCCTCTCCTCACCCCCTCACTCCATTAAGCTAAATGGCTCATTAAATATTTATTTAGCCTACCAGACTATAAGTTCTATGATGCAGGGGACATATAACTTCTTTATGGCTTTATCTTTAGCATGTAACTCAGGGATAACACTTAGCTGGTGTGCATGAATAAATGAACGAATGAATGTATAACTTAAAAGATCATTCTCTAGTTCACCCCTATCTGTTTGATATTTTATTGTCTAATAGCTCTTGGCACCATCATTATGGAAAGCAGGATCCCCAATTAAGACAGGAGATGAGAAAACCATTAACTTTGTGGCTGCATTTGCAGACAGCACTCAGAAACCACAGAAGGCCCGAGAGCTAAGATATGTTCTTGACGTTTAAGTGTCTACATTGACACATCCATTACCAGCCTCTCCAAGTCTGTTACTAGTATCTGCGGGAAACAAGACTTACCCACAGAGGCTTCTAAGGCGAGGAAGTGGAATCAACTGGCTGTCATTTAAACGAAACGGTTAGACTGAGGTGTGATGACCGCACAAATTGACAGGAACAATGTGTTGCAAGAGGTATGATCTGGCAAAAGTATCTATGGAAACAGAAAAATAAGGTAGGGGGCTCAAAATTGTGACTTTCAAATAATTTTGTGGGTTTTTTGTATGTCTATTATACTTCAATAAAAAGTTAAAAAAAGAAAAAATAATCTTGTTAAGCTTCTACTCAAATCAATAATCACAATAATAGGCAATATTTGTTTCATATACAAGCAGGGTCAGGCGCTGTGCTAAGCACTTGACATGCATTTTCTCCCTTAATCCTTACAACAACCCTATGAGATTCACTCATTTGTTGAAAAAGTATTTAATGAACACTTACCTGAATCTGGCATTGTAAAGGCCCTAGAGATACAGCAATGAACAAGACAGAGAAGTCCTTGACCTCATGGAGATTATATTCCAGTGGATCAGTACCATCATTAGACGCATTTTACAGTTAAGAAAAGTGAGGTTCTGGAAAGGCAAGTAACATACCCAAGTTCTGTGCCTACTAATTGACCAGACTGGAATTCAAAGCTCCCAGCCACTCTACCATGCTACTTCCTTTGAGTTGATACCTCAAAAGGTTGAGCAGATGACCTCTATATAGGCTCAGGAGTTCTTTGGTACATTTTAAGCATGACAGATTCCTTTTTTTTTTTTTTAAGCAGAAAAGGGAATTTATTGGCTCATGTAACTGAAAAGAGCAAGGGTAGATTAAGGTGCTTAAACATTGTCATGAGGACTCCCTTCCGTGTCAGCTTCATAGACAGGGACCGTCCATGGAAGCTCCGAGCATGCATGGGCCTCATGATTGGTGATCCCAAGAGCAATCCTGACCTCTCTGTTGGGACCCAGCAACAATGGGACAAGTGCCTCTTCTTGGGACATGTGCCTTTCCCTGAACTACTCACAAGTCCAAGGATATGAGATATTCTTTTTATACTTTTATTTATTTTTAAAATATATTATATATTCACATGACTCAAAATTTAAGTTCAAAAAAGGTTTACACTAAAAAGTTTCCCTCCCCCATTCTGTTCCCAAGCCATTCAGTTTCCCTTCCTGGAGGCAATTCATGCTGCCAGTTCCTCGCATATCTAGGTGAAAATATTTGTCTTAGTTTCCTTGTGCTGCTGTAATAAAAATACCACAGTGGATGACTAAAGAACATGAATTTATTGTCTCACAGTTCTGGTGGCTAGGAGTCTGAATTTAGGGCATGGGCAGGGCCAGGCTCTCTTTCTGTTGGCTCTAGGGGTAGATCCTTGTCTCTTTCTCACCTTCTGTAGCTCTGAGTGTTTTTTGGCTACTTGTAGACGTGTGTCTGTTTTCTGTTTGTAGATGGTGTCTGTTTTCTCCTTGTGTGTGTGTCTTTTTGTATCTGTTTTCCCCTTTTATAAGAAGCCACTCAGAAGGGATTAGGCTTAGGACCTACCCTACTCCAGCATGACCTCATTTACGTATCAAAAGAAAAACCCTATTCCCAAACCTGGTCATTTTTACAGGTACACGGGTCAGTATTTAAGCATATCTTTTTGAGGGACACAATTCAATCTACAACAACATTCTAAGACAAAAAGGGTGAAGATGATCATTGGGTAGTCTTGCTTAATAGATAAAGAGAAATGGAGGGGCTTAACTCTGGAGCCTCTAAGAGTCTAGACATCTGGAGTGACAGTTCAGTTCAGGCTGAAGTCACCTTTACATGAGCCATTTTCTGTTCCATTACCTCTGAGGCATTCCAGAACCTCTGAGGAGCCATGCCAGTGACTGGAAACAAATAGCCCTTATGGTAAATGAATCAGTTGGTGACCTGGGTCATGCTCTGGGATCTTATTTGGTTTACCAAGCGCCCACCTTGGAGCTGGTGCTCGGGTAAAATTGTCTCCAGTAGTGGAAAAAATCCAGGAATGGAGTAGCCACTCCAAAGTACTACCCCACATCAGCCCCTCTGGGCAGATAGTTCTCCTTTGTGGCCTCTCTTGGTGCCTGTTTAACTTTTGAAAACACCTTAATTCTTTCCTATCCAGTTCCTATGCAGGTAAGAGACATTTGAAATATTGACTGAAAAAACACAGGGTAATCTGTCCTCTGAATCTTAGGTAATAGAAAACACAGATCAACACTGGTCACTACCAATAAACCATCTTCTGGGGAGTGGGTGGGTTAGAGTGCATTCCACAAGCTTGGTGATGGTGCAATAATTTAGCATGACAGCCAGTCCATTTGGCAGGACAAAGCAATTAATATCTTTAATGTCTGCTGAACTTGTCTCTTTCCTCAGTTCCAATAAGAACAAGAATGTGTGCTAGAAATGGATATCCTTGACCGTCCTTTTGAGATTATACATAGCATTTTAACGCTAATGTATAATGAAAAAAGAAATATTCAAGGTCATAAAGTTGGCATTTGTTTTATATTTTACTTAAGTGGATGCTTTCCTTTGCAAGGAAATGTTCTGTTGCCAAAGACCATTTGGCTCTGTTTCCATGCCCCCATCAAATTCTCCAGACTCTCACTAACCCAGACCCTACGTGAATAAATTATATGCATATTGGGATTCTGTGGGAACTGGGGTCAGAACAAAAGCTGCCCATTTTCTACTTGTGTCAGTCCTTCAAACACTTTCTGAATTCCTTGTCTATGGCTGCAAGCTATTGGCAAGGTAGTATCAGGGTTGACATATAGTAAGCAGCTGACCTATTGTGAAGTTCACCAGGCAAGAACCAATGCCTAAGATTAGAATTGTTCAGAGACCAGCTGGAGACCTATGGCTCCCATAGGGTAAGCTAAAGAGTCTGAAGTGGGCAGAGGATGAAATTTAATGTGCTGGGCTAGGAACTAAGGAGTGCAAAGATGAGTGAGACATGACTCCATTTTGGGGATCCTACAGTGCAGGATGGGAGATGGACATTCATTTGAGAAATATTTATTGCCCATTTACTATGTACCAGGCATTGAAGATACAAAGATAATAAGACAGGGGTCCCATTTGTTTAGCTGGTAGCTTGATGGGGAGATGGATATGTGAACAGAGAACTGTGACCTCAAATGAGAATGAAAGCCATGTGCTCTTAGGAGAATGGAGGGAGGCATGAAGGATCAGAAGGATCATGGAGGAGTTGACAGAAGCCTTGAAAGATAACTAGGAATTTTTCAGGCATATGAGACAGGAAGGACATTGGGGTAGGGGTGGCTGGGAGGGAAAAGCATAGAGCAATAGAAAGTAGGAATGTTTAGGGACTAATGGAAATGATAGTTCTAGAAAACACTTATGTAGCACCATCTTAAAGCACTGTTCTTAGATTTTAGGTATATTAGCTCACTTTATCCTCACAACAATCCTATGTACAGATGAGGAAACTGAGGTGATTGAGTCACTTGCCCATAATCTTGGTATTTGTTAGTCAGTGGCAGAGCTGGGATTCAAACCCTGGCAGTCTGGTTCTGGAGTATGTGCTTTTCACCACCACACTCTGTCACAATATACGGGGAGTGCGTGACACAGGGGTGGAGAGAAGGAGTGGTAGGTATGGTAGCAGTGGTAATGAGCTTTGTATGCCATCTGCTGGAGTTGAGACTTTATACTGCACAAACAGAAGGTTTTTGCATAGGAGAGCCTGCAACTAGATTTAGAAAAATCACCTTGGCAGCTGCAATGATGAACTAGAAGCAGGAGAACTTGGAGGCTGGCCTAAGACTATTGCAATCATCCAGCCCAGACCTGGTGAGGTCAGACCCGAAGGGCAGACTCAGTGGGCTGGAGAGGAGAGGAAAGATTGAAGAGCTATTTAAAGGTAAAATTACCAGGGCTAGGGAGGAACTGAGGGATGACAGGAGTTGTAAATGGCTGATACTTGTAGCTTGGGTGCCATTTGCAGCCACCAGCTTTCAACAGCTGCTTTGGACTGCTGGAATGTGGGGACTACCTTCTTCCATTGAGATGCTCCTGTTACATTCTATGCTGGCCACAGAGGTGAGGATGGCTCAGCAAAAACTATACTTTCCTGACAGGGCCGTCCCAGTTGTGGACACAGGCCCATCCCTTAGTCTGTTCAGTACCACAAACACTGGGCTGCATAGATAATAAAGGAGCTAAGGCTTGAATGTAACACAGAGGGCTTACAGGCCAGGATTAGGCGTGCCCTCTCTCAGGGGTTCTGAAGTGCCTTCCTACTGCAGAGCCTGTTAAATCTTCCTAGAGGAGCCTCTTCTCTCTCTTTACCCCAAGTCCTGGGGGTGGGGACTGCAAGTCTTTGTTTGCCTCTAACCCTCCAAAATAAAAAATTTAGTTTGCATCATTACAATCTCTGCAGTCCAGGAAGATAGTGTTTTTTTTTTTTTTTTTAATTTTTTTAAATTGTACTTTAGATAAAGTTTTACAGAGCAAATAGTTTCTCATTAAACAGTCAGTACACATATTGTTTTATGACATTGGTTAACAACCCCACAACATGTCAACACTCTCCCTTCTCAACCTTGGAGGACCTTTTTTTTGGTGAAAATATACATAGCCAAAGTTACTCCATTTCAGAAGTTTCTACAAGTACACTTCACTGACATTGATTACATTCTTCCAGTTGTGCTGCTATTCTCACTATCCTTTTCCAAATTATTCCATCACCATTATCTTCAACTCACTGTCCCCTAGGCTCCCCAACAAACCTTTTGAGTTGCTGTTGTCAATTTGATCTCACATAGAAAATTCTTTTTTTTTGTGTGTGCCTTAGATGAAGGTTTGAAGAACAAATAGTTTCTCATTAAACAGTCAATACACATATTGCCTTATAACAATGGTTAACAACCCCATGACATGTCAACATTGTCCCTTCTCAACCTTGGGTTTCCTGCCTTCTAGTCCTTGTCCCTGGACTGTTGTGCCCCATTAGTCTCGTTTTGTTTTATGGGGCTATCTAATCTCTGGCTGAAGGGTGAACCTCGGGAGTGACTTCATTACTGAGCTAAACGGGTGTCAGGGGGCCATACTCTCAGGGTTTCTCCAGTCTGTCAGGCCAGTAAATCTGTGTTTTTTTGTTTTTTTTTTTGTGAGTTAGAATTTTGTTCTACATCCTTCTCCAGCTCTGTCCAGGACCGTCTATTGTGATCCTGGTCAGAGCAGTCAGTGGTGATAGCCGGGCACTATCTAGTTGTACTGGACTCAGTCTGGTGGAGGCTGCGGTAGATGTGGTCCATTAGTCCTTTGGACTAATCTTTTCCTTGTATCTTGTTCTCTTCATTCTCCCTTGCTCCTGAAGGGGCGAGACCAGTGGAGTATCTTAGATGGCTGCTCACAGGCTTTTAAGACCCCAGACGCTACTCACCAAGGTAGAATGTAGAACATTGTCTTTATAAACTGTATTATACCAACTGAGCTAGATGTTCCCCGAGACCATGATTCCCAGAGCCCTTCGCCCAGCAATTCAGTGCCTCAGGGAGTTTGGAATTGTCTATGGAGCTTCCATGACCTTTCCTTATATAAGTTGTGCTGGCTTCCCCAGTATTGTGTACTGTCTTACCCTTCACCAAAATTACGACTTATCTATTGTCTATTTAGTCCCCCCGACCCTTCCCATCCCTCATAACCAACAAAGATTGTTTCTTTTTGTGTGTAAACTTTTACATGAGTTTTTAAGAGTAGAGGTCTCATACAATATTTGTCCTCTCGTGATAGACTTATTTCACTCAGCATAATGTCCTCCAGTTTCATCCATATTATGAGATGCTTCACAGGTTCATCATTGTTCTTTATCTTTGCATAATACTCCATTGTGTGTATGTACCATAGTTTGTTTATCCATTCATCTGTTGATGGGCATCTAGGTTGTTTCCATCTTTTTGCTATTGTAAACAGTGCTGCAATGAATATGGGTGTGCATATGTCTATTCGTGTGATGGCTCTTATTTCTCTAGGATATATTCTTAGGAGTGGGATTGCATTTTGTAGTGCTTTTTTTTTTTTTGTGGTGCTGACGTTTTCTTTGTTCCTCTTACTCTCCTGTGCTGAGTTCCTTTTGTTTGTGGATTTTTTTTTTTTAAATTTCTTTTGTTTTTACTGAGACTTTATGTTTTTATTCTTTATTTTGATGAGTAGGTTTGTTAACTTACTTTGTGGTTACCTTGAAATTTACCCTTATCTTCCTTGATTTGAACCAGTCTATTATTACTTGATATTGCCTTGCCTTCCTCTCCATTAGAAGGTTCTATACCTATATCGTTTATTCCCTCTTTTATTGTTCTGATATTGTTGTCATTTACAGATTAACCTCTCTGGTTCCCTGTTGTAATTCTTTTGGTTATGCATAGTCCTTAAGAGTTCATTTCCTCGGTTGGTATCTGGCTAGTACAATTCTGTGTCTTAGATTCAGCCTGTGGTCTGATGTTGTTTGTTCTCAGATTGAAGGACTCCCTTTAATAAGTCTTGTAAGTTTGGTTTGGTTTTTACATAGTCCCTTAATTACTGTTTATCTGGAAATGACCTAATTTCACCATCATATTTGAATGAGAGTTTTGCAGGATATATTATTCTTGGCTGGCAATTTTTTTCTTTCAAGGTTTTATGTATGTCATCCCATTGTCTTCTTGCCTGCATTGTTTCTGCTAAATAATCTGAGCTTAGTCTTATTGTTTCTTCTCTGTATGTGACTTTTTGTTTTTCTCAAGCTGCTCTCAGGATTCTTTGTTTGTCTTTGGTTTTATCAAGTGTGATTACGATAGGCCTTGGTCATTTTCTTTTGAGGTCTATCCTATATGGGGTTCATTGAGCTTCTTGGATGGTCAGCTTTTCATTGATGATGATATTGGGGAATTTTTCTGTCAGCAATTATTCAATGATCCTCTCTGTTTTCTGTTTTCTCTCTCTGTTCTAGAACTCCGATCACTTGTAGATTTTTGCTTTTGATTGTATCCCACGTAATCCTCAGGGTTTCTTCATTTTTCTTCATTCTTTTTTCTGATTTTTCGTCAAACAGAGTTGTATCCAACTGTTTGTCTTCAATTTTGCTGATCCTATCTTCCATTGTTTCAAACCTGCTCCTTAGCGCTTCTATGACACAGTCCATTTCTGAAATCTTGTTTATCTTTTGGATTTCTAATTGTAGTTTTTCTATGATTTCTAGTTGTGAATTTATTTTAGCATTTTGTTCCTGTATTATTTTATTGAATTCTTCTGTTTTTTGGTCTGTATTTTCCATGAATTTATTTGCGTTTTCCATGAATTTGTCCATTTGTTCCTCATTTTTGTCTGCTTTTTGCTTTGACTCTTGGATAATTCTCTATATTAGAGTTTTGAATTCCCTATTAGTTAGGTCCAGTGCCTTTTCTTCTACTGGAAGGTCATCTGGTGTTTTAATTTGGGTGCCTACTGGAACCACCCTGTCCTGTTTTTGTAAATGTTTTGATATTGTCTGCTGTCTTTGGAGCATTCAATGGTTATTTTCCTTGTTTATCGATAGTAGATTTGTTTGTTTCATCCTGCTTTTTTGGTTTATTTGATTATGTCTGAGCAGGTGGGCTATGTGTTCTTTGTTGTTTGCTCATCTGTGGGCACGATACTTTTAACCTCCTTCTCCAATGGGCAGGGTATGGTACAGCAGGGCAGGTCCAGCTGAAGGGGAGTTGCTGGGATGGTTTTTTTGTGGCAGTACCAGGGCTGACAGTGCGGACCAGGAATCAGTGCAGGGCAGGTTCCAGTAGGCCATGCCTATGCTGCTTGGGAGTGTGATGTTCAGTGCATGGTGCAGGTAGGCAAGAAGAAGGGGGTAGATTGTGATGTGTGGAGCTGAGATGGGTATGGGAAAGAAGAGAGAGAGGAGAGAGGAAAAGGAGCTAAAAACATACACAGAAACAAAAAAGAGTGCTGAGGGAGCTTGCTATTGGAGTGGAGAGATGAGAGACTGAGAAATGAAGAATAACAAAAATAAAAAAAGAAAAAGGGTAAAAGAAAAAAAAAGAATAAATCTAAAAACTGGATATGAAGAAAGACAAAAAGGGAATAAGAGAGAGAAGAAAACAAAACAAACAAAGAAAAAGTAACAAACAACAAAAAAACCCACCAAAACAAAAAAAAAAAAAAGAGAGAAAAAAGAAATGCCCCCAGGGATGTCCCTGTGTGTCTGTGCAGAGTAAGGGAGTAGCTTCCAAGTGGCATAGAACTGCCCAGCTAGAAGGGGCTCCCAAGCTGAGAAAAGAAAAAGAAAACAAACAAACAAATCAAAACAGAATGAATCAGAGCAAGCAAACAAACAAACAAAAAGGCCTGGGTGACAAAGACTAGAAGGCAGAAGAGGACAGGAAAGCTGGTGATAGGGAACCCAATGTTGAGTAAGGACAGTGTTGATGTGTAGTGGGGTTGTTAACCATTGTCATAGGGCAACATGTGTACTATTTAATAAGAAACTATTTTGTTCTGTAAACCTTCATCTAAAGTGAGAATAGCAGCACAACTGGAAGAGCGTAGTCGATGTCACTAAACTGTGCAAGTAGAAATTTTTGAAATGGTGTATCTTTGGCAATGTATATTTTCACCAAAAAGAAAAAAAAAAAAGGTCGAGAAGGGAGAGGGTGGACATGTTGTGGGGTTGCTGACCAACGTCATAAAACAATATGTGTACTACTGTTTAATGAGGAACTATTTGTTCTGTAAACCTTCACCTGAAGTACAATAAAAAAAAAAAAAAGATTAGCCTGTATTACCTTAAAAAAAAAAAAAAAAGCCCCGGGTGTCCCACCAGCATGGTGGCACGGGCTGGGAAGCAGTTTTACAGTCAAGCAGTGTTTCTCAGCCTTTCAGGAAGAAGCAAAGATAGTGCATGGAACCAGGTATTTGAGAGAAAGGAGGGGGAGGTGGTGAGAAGTAAGGAAGAAATCTAAAGTAGTGGAAAAAAGCAACACCAGCAGTGAACAAAAGGCACTCAGGGAGCCAGCCAGCATGGGCTGGTGGAATCCAAGCAACACCAGGGTGAAGCTGTTGCTTCCCGGCCAAGAGACTGTGGCTGCAGGAAGCAGAGGAGGCTAAGTGGGGGTGAAGAAGGGTAGGGGGTAGGAAAGTGTATATCACTGGTTACCAGTTGTTCTGTCTCCTGCTGGAAGCTCTGTGAAGCTGCTTTGTCATATCCCCTGTTCGCTGATCTCCAATAAGAGTCCAAGACGGCAGATTTGTGCTGCAGTAGGTGATAGGGGACCTCTGCATGTATCTCTCTTTGCTCTCTGTTTTCGGTCAGTCTCTTATTCCATTCGGTGCTTGGCTGAGTTCTTTATCTCTCCATTTGATACTTAGGGTTTCAGAATTGACGTGTGACTCTGACTTAGTTTTTCTGATCTTTGCTGCGGAGGGATGGCGTGGTGCTTCTGACTATAGCACCATGTTGCCCAGAAGTCAGTTTTTGTTTTTTTTTAAATTGTGCTTTAGACGAAGGTTTACAGAGCGAATTAGTTTCTCATTAATCAATTAATACACATATTGTTTTGTGACATTGGCTGCCAACCCCAGGTCATGTCAAAACTCTCCAATTCTTGATCTTGGGTTCCCCATTACCAGCTTTCCTGTCCTCTCCTGCCTTCTCGTCCTTGCCCCTGAGCTGGTGTGCCCATTTAGTTTCATGGGCCTAATCTTTGGCTGAAGGGTGAACCTTGGGAGTGAATTCAGTACGGAATTAAAAGGGTGTCCTGGGGCCATGCTCTTGGGATTTCTCCAGTCTGTCAGACAAATAAGTGTGGTCGTTTTTTTTGAGTTAGAATTTTGTTCTACATTTTTCTCTAGCTCTGTCCAGGACCCTCTATTTTGATCCCAAGGAAGGCAACCTTTTTACATTTTCTGGCAGTGTAGTAATCTCTTCTTTGTTTCCACCTCTCCCTGTAGACTAATTTCTCAGCCTCACCTTTGCATGCTCAAGAGACTCATTAGAATATTTTCCCAAACAAAAGAACAATCTTCTCCCAAAGATGAATTTTGCTGCCACCCCTAGAATGCAGAAACAGCTTCAAGCATTTTTCAAAATCGCAACGTTTTCATTCCTCCCATGATATCAAATATTGTAAAAAGGCCAAGGATGGAGACCATTAGATTTAAGTGACACCTGCCTAGATCCCAAAGTTGTACTGAGAGTTATTGGAACTGCCCCTTGCAACAAACCAAGATGCTCATAAACTCTCAAACACAGAGTGCCAGAGGAGCAGTGGGAAGTATAGAGGAGAGAGCCCTTAACTGCACTGGAGTGGTACTGGAAAGTGGTAAAAGCTGCCCTCAATGCACTTGTTTGAGAAACAGAAAAATGGACAATGTGGCTGGAATGTGGTGCAAGTTAAGGATAGGAGACACATGATAGGGCTTTCTAAAGAAAGAAAAGAAAAGAAAAACCAAACCCGTTACCATTGAGTCAATTCTGACTTACAGTGACCCTATAGGAAAGAGTAGGACTGCCCAACAGGGTTTCCAAGCCTGTAATCTTTAGAAAGCCACCTCTCACACTCCTGCAGAGTGACTGATGGATTCAAACCACTAACCTTTCAGTTAGCAGCCGAGTGCTTAACCACGGCACCACCTGGACTTCTTAATGATAAAGAACATATTTTTAGATAAAAGCAACAGGCAATCAATGTGTTTCAAGCAGGAAAGAGACATGAGTTGCCTTGTGCAAAGGATTAGGACCAGAGTACTTTCTGCTAGGACCAGGTGATATGCCAGGTTGGTGGTATGTCCATTCTCCTCACACTTTTTCTCTTAAATCTCTGCCTATTATGTTCCATTTAAGCCTTGTGAGCCCTTAACTCTCCTGACCTCAGACTGATCCTGAGGTCATGATTCTCTTCCAACTGGAAAGCAAATTTTTAATGCACATTGTTGGTGTGAGTGTGAGGAAATGGGCACTGCATACATGTTGGTTAAAATAAAAATTGGTACCACATTTTGGAGGGAAAATTATAGAAATTTATCCTAAAGATAAATGTCTATTATAGGGAAACTGGTAAAATAAAGAATGGTACATAATACATCCTATCTGAGTTATCTAGTGCTGCTATAACAGAAATATCACAGATGGATGACTTTAACAGAAATTTATTCTCTCACAGTCTAGGAGGCTAGAAGGCCAAATTCAGGGACCCAGTTCCAGGTAAAGGATTTCTGTCTCCATCAGCAATGGGGGAAGGTCCTTGTCATCAATCTTCCCCTGGTCTAAGAGATTCTCCACGCAGAGACCCTGGGTCCAAAGGACATGCTCCGCTCCTGGCTCTTCTTGCTTGGTGGTAATGAGGTCCCCCTCCTCTCTGCTCGATTCTCTCTTTTGTATCTCAAAAGAGATTGACTCAAGATACAACCTAATCCTATAGATTGAGTCCTGCCTCATTAACATAACTGTTTCTAATCCTGCCTCATTAATATCATAGAGGTTAGGATTTACCACACATAGGATAATCACGTCAGATCACAAAATGGTGGACAACCATACTATACTGGGAATCATGGCCTAGCCAAGTTGACACAGATTTTTACATGACACAATTCAATCCATAATACATCCGTACATGGATTATTATGTAACGGTTAGAATGACATTGCACCACTTGTTGACATGAAAAAATTCCCAAGAGACTGTGAAATGCAAATAGTAGGCTACAAAATACTACCTTAGCACAAGCCTTGTGTGTGTGTGTGTGTGTGTGTGTGTCTGTGTGTCTGTGTGTAGCCAGACCAAAAATAAGCTAGAAGATTATTTCAAGCTGATAATGGTGGATTTCTTTAGAGGGGGAATTATGGGGAACCTTCAATTTTACAAAATGCATTTCTGTAATAACTGAATTTATTAAATAATAATTTATTACATTTGAATACTTAAAAAGCAACAAAATATTTTTAAGGGAATTTTGGAAGTTGGAAGAAAGAGAAGCTCTGACAACGGCTGAAGGAAGGGCTGCTGAGGAGAGTGACCACAAGGACAAGACCACTGGGCCTACTATTTCCTCTGATCCTGGACAAGTCTTTCCTCCTCTCTGGGTCTGGGTTTCCTCATCTGTAAAGGCTGGAGGCAAATATAAGTCTCTTGGGAAAAGCCTGGACCTTCGTTCAAATCCTGATTCTTCCATTTATTAGATGAGTGACAGTGGACGAGTGACTTATCTTCTTTGAAACTCTATATTCCTCTATGTGCGCTTACACAAAGTTGGTTTCCTCATCCCTAGTGCTCTCGAAAACTTCTCCATCTCTGAGGTTCGGTGATTCCTTACCATTAAGTAATCTTAAACCAGTGGTAGAATTTTCACCTTCCTTTTAGGGTTCAATTCCCAGCCAATGCATCTCAAGCACAGTCACCACCTGTTTGTCTGTGGTGCCTTGTGCATTGCTACAATGCTGAAAAGGTTTCAGCAGAGCTTCCAGACTAAGACGACTAGAAAGAAAGGCCTGGTGGTCTACTCCCAAAAAATTGTTAATGGAAACCCTTGGATCACAACAGTTTGATACAAAGCTGATCATGGGGAAGGTGCAGGACTGGGTCACATTTCCTTCTGTTGTGTATGAGGTTGCTATGACGGGTGGCCAACTCTACAGCAGCTAACCATAAAAAATGACCTTACCTTAAAGCTTTGCTTCGGTTAAACCATTGCACTGCTGTGAGAGAGCCTTAATTTATACAATCTACTCAAGTTACAGATATTTTTTAATCCTACTATGTGTCCAGTCTCAGGAAATCAAATGAAATATTAATTTGATGATTCCTCCCTTGAAAGAATTTACAATCTAACACAGCACTTGGAACAAGGAGGAAGAACTCCTATTTCATCAACTTTAAATTAAAAGAATGTTTCTTTTCAGCCTTTTTTATCTCATAAAAATGTGATCCCTTTCTATTATATAAGGTCTTGTCAAACAGCAACATTAATTTTTACCAAACACTTAAAACAGCTTTGAAAACTCTGAGTTTAAACAAGCTAACTGAAAATAACTATATTTCAAAGAATTCTTATATTTCACAAAAGCTAATCAAGTTAATTCTTTCATTTATCCAGTAAGTGCTTTAATTTTGAGTGCCTGGTATGTGCCTAGGTGTTAGAGATCATTATTTTTAAAACACAGAGAGATTTAAGAATTTTTGACCCCCATGGAACATACCTTCTAGAAAGGATGGGGCCATGGTGGTGGGAGCTAAACAATAAACAAATAATGCAGGGAGGGAAGATAGAAAGTATCAGGAGGTAAGAGTTCTCATTTTAAACACAGAGGTAAAGAAAGCATCACTGAGACCAAAAACCTAGAAACATGAGGGAGCAAATCATATGAGAACAAGAGATACAAAGGCCCTGAGGTGGAAGTGAGCCTGGAATACCAAAGAAAAAGCCGGGAAGCAAGCCAATGTGGATGGAGCAGAGAGGACAAGGAGGACAGCAACAGAGATGAGGTCAGAGGGGTAAGCCCCAAGGTAGAGCACGTCTGACGTATTCAAAGAGTAGCAGGGAGGCCAGGAGTGTTGGAGCAGAGTGCGGGGTGGGATAAGCAGTAGCTGAGGTCAGAAAGGAACAGGGACCAGCTTGTATGGATCCACATAAGCTACTGCTAGGACTTTGGCTTTTACTCTGAGTGAGACGGGAGACACCGGACGGTTTTGAGCACAGGAGTAATGAAATCTCAGTTAGGTTTTTAATTAGATCACCTTGGCTTCTCTGCTAGGAAGCAAGGATGGAAACGGGGAGAAAAGACAAGAGGCTTGTGCAAGAATACTCCAGAGAGACATGGAGGTCAGATCAGAGGAGCAGCTGGGGAAGTGGTCACATTCTGGATATGTTTGGAAGATAAAGGCAACAGGATTTACTAAAAGACTGAATGTGGGTGTGAGGAAAAGTGAGGGGACAAAGGTGAGTCCAAGGTTTTTGGCTTGAGCAACTAAAAGGATGGAGTTACTGAGATGAGCAAGAGCAGGTTTCAGGGGAGAGATCAAGAGTTCACTTTGAGAAATTTTTAATTTGAGGTCTTTACTAGACATCCAAGTGAAAATGTCAAGTAGGGAGTTAGACATATAAAGCTGGAGCCCAGGAAGGGGTTTGGGCAAGAGATAAGACTTGGGAGTTGTTAGTATGTAGATGGCATTTAAGACTCCTCTGTAAGAGAACACCAAGTGAGTGAGGAAGAAAGGAGAAAAGCCCTATGGACTGAACCCTGGGACACACCAACATTTAGAGGCTAGGGAGATGTAGAGGTACCAGTGAAGGAGACCTGGAAAGAGTGACTAGTGAGAGGCCAAGGAGATTGTAGAGGGGCTGGAAGCCAAGGGGAAAAGCATTTCAGAGAGGTAACAATCAACTGTGTCAAATCTTGCTAAAAGGTCAAGGAAGATGAGGACTGAGAACTGACCTTTGGATTTGACGATATGCAGGTCATTGACAACCCTGTCAAGAGCAATATCCATGAAGGGATGGGGACAAAAGCCTGAATGGAGTAGATTCAAGAGATAAGAGAAGAAGATGTGGAGACAATATGTGTACATATCTCCTTAAGGAGTTCTGCTGTAAAGGAGAGAAGGGAGACATTTCAGCATGTTTGTGTGATGATGGAAATGATGAAGTAGGAAAAATTGATGATCGATACAGGAGAGAGGGGAGATAAACAAAAGAGCCAGCAGTGTTTGAGTAGGTGAGAGAGGCTGGGCTCAAGTGCACCTGCAGAGACATTGTTCATGGTTACGAACACAAACACTTCATCCACAGTAACGTGAGGGTGGGAGGGCAGAGTGCAAAGACACAGATGCTTGGAAGATGCTGGTGGGAGATGCGGGGAGCTCACAAAATTTCTCTTCTATGGTTTCTGTTTCCTCTGAGAGTGAGCTTGGGAACAGGTCCTGCAGTTTGAGGACATAGGAAGAGGCACGAAAGAGGAGGAATAAACAAGGGAATACACTCACTAATTGAAAAGAGGGTACAGCAGGCTTAGTAAACATTCCAGTGAAGTTGTTGTTAGGTGCCCTTGAGCCAGTTACAACTCATAGCTACCCTATGTACAACAGAACTAAGCACTGCCCGGTCCTGCGCCACGCTCACAATCCTTGTTATGTCTGAGCCTGTTGTTGCAGCCACTGTGTCAATGTATTTCATCGAGAGTCTGCCTCTTTTTCACTGACCCTCTACTTTACAAAGCATGAAGTCCTTCTGCAGGGACTTGTCCCTCCTGATAACATGTCCAAAGTACGTGAGACGATTTCTTGCCATCCTCGCTTCCAAGGAGCCCTCTGGCTGTACTTCTTCCAAGACAGACTTGTTTGTGCTTCTGGCAGTTCATGGTCTATTTCAATATTCTTCACCAACACCATGATTCAAAGGCATCAATTCTTCTTTGGTCTTCCTTGTTCACTGTCCAGCTTTCTCATGCATATGAGGCGATTGAAAATAGCATGGCTAGGGTCAGGCCTACCTTAGTCCTCAAAGTAACATCTTTGCTTTTCAACATTTTAAAGTTGTCATTCACAGATGTGCCCAATTCGATTGCCAAAATCTTTTGATTTCTTGATTGCTGCTGCCGTAAGTATTGATTGTGGAGCCAAGCAAAAGGAAATCCTTGACAACTTAAATCTTTTCTCTGTTTATCATGATGTTGCTCACTGGTCCAGTTGTGAGGATTTTTGTTTTCTTTGTTGAGGTGCAGTCCACAGTGAAGTCAATAGTCTTTGATCATCAGTAAGTGCTTCAAGTCCTCTTCACTTGTAGCAAGCGAGGTTGTGTCATCTGCATATCTACAGGTTGTTAATGCGTCTTCCTCCAATCCTGATGCCACATTCCTCTTCATATAGTCCAGCTTTTCAGATTATTTGCTTAGTGTACAGATTGAATAAGTATGGTGAAAGGATACAACCCTGACACACACCTTTCCTGACTTTAAACCGTGCAGTATTACCTTGTCTGTTGGAATGATTGCACTTGGTCTATATACAGGTTCCTCATGAGCACAATTAAATGTTCTGGAATTCCCATTGTTCACAACATTATCCATAATTTGTTATTATCCACACAGTCGAATACCTTTGCATAGTCAATAAAACACAGGTAAACATCTCTCTAAAGCTAAAGCGAAAGGAAGAAACAGTGAAGTAAAAGAGTTGAATAAAAGATTTCAAAGGGCAGCTCGAGAAGACAAAGTAAAGTATTATAATGACATGTGCAAAGACCTGGAGGTAGAAAACTAAAAGTGAAGAACACTCTCGGCATTTCTCAAGCTGAAAGAACAAAAGAGAAAATTCAAGCCTCCAGGTACAATATTGAAAGATTCTATGGGGACAATATTAAATTATGCAGGAAGCATTAAAAGAAGATGAAGGAATACACAGTCACTATACCAAAGAGAATTGGTTGACATTCAACCATTTCAGGAGGTAGCATATGATCAGGAACCAATTGTACTGAAGGAAGAAGTCCAAGCTGCACTGAAGGCATTGGCGAAAAACGAGGCTCCAGGAATTGATGGAATACCAATTGAGATGTTTCAACAAACAGATACAGCACTGAAAGTGCTCACTTATCTATGCCAAGAAATTTGGAAGACAGCTCCCTGGGGAATTGGCTGGAAGAGATCCATATTTATGCCTATTCCCAAGAAAGATGATCCCACTGAATGTGGAAATTATCGAACAATACACAAGTAAAATTTTGCTGCAGATCATTCAAAAGTGGCTGCAGCAGTATATCAACAGGGAACTGCCAGAAATTCAAGCCAGATTCAGAAGAGGATGAGGAACTAGGGATATCATTGCTGATGTTAGATGGATCCTGGCTGAAAGCAGAGAATACCAGAAAGATGTTTACCTGTGTTTTACTGACTATGCAAAGGCATTCGACTGTGCGGATCATAACACATTATGGTAACATTATGAAGAATGGGAATTCCAGAGCACTTAATTGTGCTCATGAGGAACCTGTACATAGATCAAGAGGCAGTCATTCAAACACAACGAGGGGATACTGTGCGGTTTAAAGTCAGGAAAGGTGTGTGTCAGGGTTGTATCTTTACACCGTACTTATTCAATCTGTATGCTGAACAAACAATTTGAGAAGCTGGACTATATGAAGAAGAATAGGGCATCAGAATTGGAGGAAGACTCATTAATAACCTATGATATGCAGATGACACGACCTTGCTTACTGAAAGTGAAGAGGACTTGAAGCACCTACTGATGAAGAGCAAAGACCACAGCCTTCAGTATGGATTACACCTCAACATAAAGGAAACAAAAATCCTCACAACTGGACCAATAAGCAATATCATGAAAAAAAGACAAAATATTGAAGTTGTCAAGGATTTCATTTTACTTGGATCCACAATTAACACCCATGGAAACAGCAGTCAAGAAATCAAAAGATGGAGGAGGTAGGGCCAAGATGGCAGAGTAGTCAGACGCTTCCTGTGGTCCCTCTTACAACAAAGACTGAAAAAACAAGTGAATCAATTATATATGACAATCTAGGGGCCCTGAACATCAAAGGCAAAGTTAAGGAATTGGACTGCGTGGCAGGGGGAGGGAGAGACAGTTAAGAAGCGGTGAGGAGTTGCCAGACTTGACACGGCGGGAGCTGGTGTCCTGTGGGGGGATAGGCTGGCATGCTGCATGAGCGGTGAGGTGGGCAGTGGTGTTCTGGTCGCATTTTCCACATCGGGAGAGACCGAGTGGCAGAGAGTCTGCTCAGGCCTCCAGAGCCAGTGAAAAGTGGTGCTCAATAGGCAAAAGATAAATCGAGTGTTTAACCTACCTCGTGGATCAAAAAACACCCTGTTTGGGAAAAACCTCTCTCCCATTTATCTGTTCCCTCCCTGCGCTGCACTGGGTCCTGGCTGGCTTTAGCGATTGCCGGCCCATTCTCCTGGCCTTGGAGAGGGAACAAATTAACAAACGGGGAAAAAATAATCTGCCAGTTCCCCTAAGCCAGTAACTCAGGGCAGGCACAATTCCTTTGCCTAAGCACAGGCATAAGGGGTCCACAGACTTTGAATGCCTTTCACCCCTGTATAGACCTGTGTGGGCCCATTTCAACAGTGTAGGTGCTCATTAACGCAGTATAACAGGTTATATACCTGAAGCTTAACTTCACTGTATCAGCTATATGGTGAAGTGGCAGGTTTGTGACATTTGATACTGCTCTGCCCATTAAGCTGGGTCCTCACCGACCCACATCTGGGGCCTGAGAACTAGTGGTTCCACCTACGCCGCCTAGCCACTTGTGACAGCAGTCCGAGAATAAGTGGTGCCTCCCAGTCCTTAAGGCCAACAGCCTTGGGTGCCCATAGTCTGGGTGCAAAACCCACTCACCTACTTATTGTAGGGAACAGGGACACACCTTCCACCCAGACACTCAGGAGCAGCCATCAGCCCCCTGCCTTGTTCAGTGCATGACCCCCTACTGCAGCCAGACACCTGTACCTACTCCAGTCACCCCAGCCTGTCTATGACTAGGTGAGAGCTTGCACCACACACTCGGAGACCAACAACCTGGACACCTGAGCTGAATCCACACAAGAAAAGTAAACAGACTCCTGGTGGCCCTGTCCAGTGCTCAGGGAAGGGTGGGGTAGATCTCTTCTATCCTCTCTCCATTCCAAAGCCAAAGCATAAATCCTGCATCTTCTCCATTTGGAGTCTCAAGAGATATTTTTTCTCCCCTCACTCAAACACAACTCTTGTAAATTCAAAGCTTTGGCTTTCAAAACTATTGTTTCTGCCATGGGCTTCAACACAGAAGCCTATTTTGAGAAGTTTAAAAATCAATAATTGACTATTTCACTCTTTGCATTCCTGATATAAAAATATCAATTATCTTTACAGCAAGTAGGATGCCTCTGACTGATTTTTGAAAGCATTAAAACAAAAATTCCAAACCAGTTGCTATTGAGTTGATTCTGACTTATGGCCACCCCATACATGCAAGAGTAGAGTTGCACTTCATAGAGTTATCAAGACTGTAATCTTTCAGAAGCAGATTGTCTGGCCTTTTTTCAAGATACCTCTGGCTGAGTTCAAACAGGCAACCTTTTGGTTAGCAGTCGAGCATTTAACCATTTGAGCCACTCAGGGTCTCCTTTGAAACCATTTCTAGTAAGGAAATACAGAAAAGGACAAAAATGATCATGTCTAAATATTGTCTTGTGCAAGGTGACACTCTGACCACAGGACCTTTGCAAATGCTCTTTTGGCTTGATCATTTCTCTTCCCTCTTTACATGATCCTGCATGGCTTCCCTCAAGTTTCAGCCCAGTGATCGCTTTCTCAGGGAAGCTGTCTCTGCCCATCTTCCAGTTCTATGACCTCTTAACACCATACCTTCCTTAACGTTTATCACAGTTGCAATTTTACATTTGTCTTTATGCTTTTATGCCTGTCTCCCCCCCAGACTGTGAGCTCCAAGAAAAGAGGTCAAAGTTTTTTTTCCCCTATTGTATTCCAGCATTTAACACAGCATCTGGCTTATAGTAGGCACTCAATATACAAAAGAAAGAAAGAATAAATGGATAATAAAGTGGTACAAACCTTAATTGAGCTACGTCCAGTTGTGTGCTGAAACCGGCTCATACAGACTGGCCATACCCAATTGTACACATCTTTTCCCAATTCTGTGTTCAGTGCCATCACATTGATACCCTGAAATCAGCAATGGCGGGAATATTTGCACCATGAAAATCAGCAAATGCTGTAAACGAGATCCTCCCATCCCCAGTCTGCTGTTAGATATTTATCAGCTCACCACTGGATACATCTGATTTTCGAGAATTTTTCTACTTGCCAGTTGTCGTCAAGTTGGCTCCGACTCAAGGTGACCTTATGTATAACAGAACTAAACATTGCCCAGTCTTGTGCCATCTTCATGATCGTTGGTATGTTTCAGTCGATTGTTATGGCTATTGTGTCAATCCATCTCATTGAGGGTTTCCCTTGTTTTCACTGACTCTCCACTTTACCAAACACAACGTCCTTCTCTGGTGATTGGTCTTTCCTGATGATGTGTCCAAAGTAAGGGAGTCAGGAGCGTTCTGGTTGTATTTCTTCTGATTTCCAAGAGTTTTTCTCCTTAACCTCTATATATTTACTTCCACATTTTTTGATGTAATATTATGTAATCTTAATCTATCCATGGTCAGTTCTTTGCCAAATTTTCTTCTAATTAGTATGCATTCTTCATTCTATGTAGGCGTGCAATGTAAAATCAACAGGAATTGAAATATGTGATATTTAAATGACTGTCATAATAGAACCTAAAGACTTTGCTCCAAATTATTTCACCAAAATATGTCAGGATTTCAGGAAGAATGAAGGAAGAAGGCAGTCTTTACAGTTTCCTTTACTAAGAAACTACAGATGCACCAGAGAAAATGCAGAGGGATGCTGCTTGCTTTGGAAGATTGACCAGATGGCCCTACATTTCTCTCTTGCCCTGTGTGATGGTTAATGTTATGTGTCAACTTAGCTAGGCCATGATTCTCAGTATTATGTAATTATCCACCATTTTGTGATTTGATGTAAGGGGAGTTTCCTCGGGGGTGTGGCCTGCATTCAGTATATATGGATGTTCTGGCAAAGCTCTCTCTGTCTCTCTTGATGCTGCATCTGACTGGTCATCCTCCGATCTCTGGCTTTTGGGACATGAGCCAGCAGCCTGCAGTCTGACCTGCTGATTTTGGGTTTGTCAGCCTCTGAAATATGTGAGTCAGGAGATGCCTTCAGTCTGATGCCTGGCCCACCATGGATTTAGGATTTGCCATCCTCCACAACTTCATGAGCTATTTCCTTGAAATAAATCTTCCTGTGGTTAAGATCTCTGCAGCTAATGAAAAGGTTGGTAGTTCGAATCCACCAGCTGCTTCTTGGAGAACCTATGGGGCAGTTCTAGTCTGTCCTATAGGGTCGCTATGAGTTGGAAATGACTTAATGACATTGGGTTTGATTTTTGGGTTTTGGTGTATATAATATACACTTCACTGGTTTTGCTCCTCTAGAGAACCCAGCCTAAGACACCCCCAGTTTCATGGCTTTAAGCTCTGGTGTTTTTCCCTTATCTTTCCAATAAGAAGTTAATACCTAGACTCAAGATATACCCATAAAAGTTGTGTTTTTTGTTTCTGCTTTTGATTTTTAGCAAAACTGAAATTATTGCTCAAAGTGTAAATCTTTGTGCTTGGTATTTACATATATCATCTCTTATCCTTGAAACAAGTCTGAAAAGCAGATACTGTTTTCAATCTTTAACCTCACAGAGGTTATGTGATTTATCCAAGGCCACTACCCAAGCTAGTAAGTCAGCATGATGCAGTTCAAATACAGGATGATTTTTCTTTTAGGGGCTGGAGAACGAGTTCTGTGATAATCTCTCCTTATTAATGAGGTAGAAAGCTTTTTTCAGGTATATGGACCAAAAAGTTCAGATGGTTTGAGGGAAAACAATGTGTAGTTTTACGATTAGAGGAAGTAGGTCTTGAGAGACAAAGCACGTTTTGAGAGGCAAGAGGCCATACATTCAAGTGCTTTGGGGCCAAGGAAAGGAAAGACTTGGGAGGACTCAAGTACTGAGCCCCTTATCTGCCTTTGCAGACTGGCATTGGGGCACACTGGGTGGCAGTAGACTAGAGACTATAAGCCAAAGGCTATGGTGTGTATTTAGATCTCTGTGGGTTTTGAGGAGTTGGCCAATGGGCTTCTCTTAACCTGAGAACACTCCTCAGTGGATACCAGGGTGACACTGCTGAGACAGACTCTGGCTGAAGCTATCATTGTAATAAAATTTATTTTTTGCTTTTTAAAATTGAAATATAATATACAACATGAAAGAGCACAAGTTATAAGTATACACTTCAGTGACTTATCCCAAAGCAAATACCGAGGCCACCATTTAAGTCAAGAAACAGTACATTATGAACACTCCAAAACCCTCTACTCTTAGTGTCTCCTGGCAGTCACTAATCCCTCACCCCAGGGTAACCACTACCCTGCCTTATGACACAACTGTTAGCTGTGCTGGGTTCTGAAATGTAAATAAAATCATACAGTATGTATTTTTTGTGTATCTGGCTTCTTTTGCTCAACATTATGTTCATGAGGTTCATCTATGTTCTTGCATGTAGCAGTAGTTTGCTCATCTTCATTGCTGTACCATTCCATTGTAAGACTACCACAACTTATTTTTTCTACTATTAATGGCTATTTGGTTGTTTCCAGTTTGGAGTTATAACAAACAATGCTGCTCTAAACTTTCTTGTACGTGTTTTTTGATGCACCTATTTACACATATTACACACTGTAATATACCTAGATACATACATAGGAACAGAATTGCAGGTCATAGCATATGCCTATGTTCAAGTTTATTGTTGTTGTTGTTAGGTGCCATTGAGTTGGTTCCAACTCATAGCAATCCTATATACAACAGAACGAAACATTGCCAGGCCCTGCACCTCCTTACAATTGTTGGTGCAGTTACTGTGTCAATCCGTCTCATTGAGAGTCTCCCTCTTTTTTACTGATCCTGTACTTTACCAAGCATGATGTCCTTCTCCAGGGACTGATCCCTTCTGATAACATGTCCAAAGTATGTGAGATGAAGTCTTGCCATTCTTGTTTCTAAGGAGCATTCTGGTTGTACCTCTTCCAAGACAGACTTATTCATTCTTCTGGAAGTCCATAGTATATCCAATATTCTTCTCCAACACTGTAATTCAAAAGCATCAATTCTTCTTGGGTCTTCCTTATTCATTGTCCAGCTTTCGTATGCATATGAGGTGATTGAAAACACCATGGTTTGGGTCACGCGCACCTTAGTCCTTAAAGTGACATCTTTACTTTTTAACACTTTTAAGAGATCTTCTGCAGCAGATTTGCCCAACACAATGCATCATTTGATTTCTTGACTGCTGCTTCCATGGATGTTGATTGTGGCTCCAAGTAAAATGAAATCCTTGACAACTTCAGTATTTTCTCCATTTACTTTATCAGATACTGCTAAACAGTTTTCTAAAGTGACTGTTGGACTCAAACATACCAAAGATCATGAAGATGGTGCAGGAGTGGGCAGCATTTTGTTCTGTTATACATAAGGTTGCCATGAGTAGGAGCCAAATTGATGGCAATGAACAACAAAGTGATTGACCAATTTACACACCCACCAGCAGTGTACTGTAGTTCCAGTTTCTCCACATCTTTGCCAATACTTGCTAATGTCAGTCCTTTTAATTTTAACTATTTTGATGAAAGTGTAGTAGCATCTTATTGTGACTTTAATTTGCATTTTTTCAGATGACTACAACAGGAGTTGAACACCTTTTCATATGTTTATTGGGAGCCATTTGGTTCCTCTTTTTTGAAGTGCCTATTCAAGTCTCTTGCCCATTTTCCATCACATTGTCTGTTTTTTTTCTTGTTGATTTGTACTACCTCTTAAGATATTATATATACGAGCCATTTGTCACTTCTATGTTTTGTAAATATCTTTTCTTACTTGTGGCTTCCCTTTTCATTCTCTTAATGGTGTCTTTTGATGAACAAAAGTAACTAATCAATATTTTGGTCATAAGATCTTCTATGTTATTTTCTAGAAGTGAGTATTTTTTTTTCTTGTCCGGCATTGTCACCTTTGTCTTAAATCAAATGTCTATATGTGCATGAATCTCTCTCTCTGGACTCTTTATGTTGTTCTGTTAGTCCATTTGCATATCTTTGCTCAAATAATCATAATTCCTGTCTCAATATCTGGTAGCATAAGTCCTTCAGTTCTGTTCTTCTTGTTATTCAAAATTACCTCAACCCTTTGCATTTCCATAAAATTTTTAGAATCAGTTTATCAATTGCCACACACATGCTCACAACCTGCTGGGGATTTGATTGGGATTGCACTGAATCTGTAGATCAGTTTGAAGAGTATTGCTATCTTAACAATATTAAGTTTTCTGATTCATGAACATGGGATGTCTTTCCATTTATTTAGGTCCACTTTAATTTCTTTTGAAGTTGCTTTATAATTTTCAGTGTATAAGTCTTGCACTTCTTTTGTTAAATTTATTCCTAAGTATTTTATTTTATTTTATTGATGCTTTTGCAAATGAAATTATTGTCTTAATTTCATCATTGGATTGTTCAGTGCTGGTGTACAGAAATAAAATATATTTTTGTATATTGATCTTACTCCCTGCAACCTTGTTGAGCTCATTTATTGGTTCTAATAATTTTTTTAATGTATTCCTTAGGAAATTTTATATAAAAGATCATGTCATCTTGTGAACAGAAGTAGTTTTACTTCTTCCTTTCCAATATGGGTGTCTTCTATTTATTTTTCTTGCTTAATTGCCCTGGCTAGACCTCCATTACAATGTTGGATAGAAATGGTGAGAACATTCTTCTATTGTCCCTGATCTTAAGAAGAAGGCTTTCAGTCTTTCTCAATTAAATATGATGATAGCTATGGGATTTTCCCAGTTGTCCTTTATTAGGTTGAATAAGTTCCCTCTACAACTAGTTTATTAGTTTTTTTTTAAAATCATGAAAGAATGTTGGATTTTGTCAAGCCTTTTTCTGCACCTATTGTCCTTTATCCTATTAATATGATGTATTGATTGATTTCTGTTTGTTAAGCCAATTTTGTATTCCTGGGTTAAATCCCACTTGGTCATAGTGTATAATCCTTTTTAAATGATGCTGAATTCAGTTTGGTAGTATTTTGTGGATGGTTTTTGCATTTGTATTTATAAAATATGTTAGTCTATAGTTTTCTTGTGATATCTTTATCTGGTTTTGGTGTCAGGGTAAAACTGACCTATAGAATGAGTTGGGAATTATCCCTCCTCTTATATTCTTTTGGAAGAGTATATAGAGGATTGGTATTAAATCTAGGTTTCTTTTTTTTTTTGTAGAAAGCTTTTAAATTATTAATTCAATTTCTTTCTTTACTATAGGTTTATTCAGATTTTCTATTTCTTATTGAGTTGGTTTTGATAGTTTGTGTCTTCCTAGGAATCAGTCCATTTCATCGAGGTTATGTAGTTTGTTGGCATACCATTGTTCGTAGCATTTCCTTATAATAATTTTTATTTATGTAAGGTGCATGGTAAATTTCCCCCTTTCATTCTTGATTTTAGTAATTTGAGGTTTTTTCTTTTTTTTTTTTTCCTTTAGTCTAACTAAATGTTTGTCAGTTTTGTTGATCTTTTCAAGCAACCAACTTTTTATTTTCTCTATTTTTCTGTTCTATTTCCTTTATTTCTGCTCCAGGTTTATTATGTTCTTCTTTCTGCTTGATTTGGGTTTTGTTTGGCCTTCTTTTCTTAGTTTCTTAAAGTGGGAGTTTAGGTTATTGATCTGAGATCTTTCTTTTTTTTTTAAATGTAGGTGTTTATAGCTATAAATTTCCCTCTAATCACTGAATTAGCTACATCCAATAAGTTTTGGTATGTTGTGTTTTTGTTTTAATTCATCTCAAGCTATTTTCTAATTCCCCTTGTGATTTCTTCTTTGACCCAGTGTTTATTTAGGAGTGTGATGTTTAATTTTCAATTATTTGTGAATTTTCCAAATTTCCTATTGTTATTGATTTCTAATTTCATTCCATTTTGGTCAGGGAATGTACTTTGTATGACTACAGACATTTTAAATTTATCGAGACTTGTATTAAGGCCTAATATATGGTCTTCCCTGGAGAATAATCCATGTGCACTTGAGAAGAATGTATATTCTGCTGTTTTTGAATGGAGTGTTCTGTAGATGTTGGTTAGGTCTAGATGGTTTATAGTGTTGTTCAAGTCTTCTGTTCTCTTATTGATCTTTTGTCTAGTTTTCCTACTTATTGTTGAAAATAGGACATTGAAGTCACAATTATTATTTTTGAATTGTCTATATTTCTCTCTAATTCTGTCAGTTTTTGCTTTATGTATTTTGGGGGTCTGTTGTTAGGTGCATATATGTTTATAATTCTTATATCTTCTTGATGGACTGATCCTTTTATCATTATACAATATCCTTCTTTGTATCTAGAGGATTACAATTAACATCTTAATTTAATCTGGTTTGGATTAATACCAACTTAATTTCAATAGTATATAAAAACTTTGTTCCTATATTGCTCTGTTACTTTCCACTCCTTTGTGCTATTACTGTTTTACAAATTACAACTTTATACATTTTAATTCCATCAACAGTTTCATATTTATTTATTTATGTAGTTGTGTTTTAAATATGATAGAATAAAAAAGTGTTATAAACAAAAATACTTTATATTATTTTTTATATTTACCTATGTAGTCATGTTTACATGTGAATTTGAGTTACTATCAAGTGTTCTTTGATTTCAACCTGAAGGACTCCTTTTAGTATTTTTTGTAGGACAAGTATGCTAGTGACAATTTCAGTTTTTGTTTATCTGTGAATGTCTTAATTTATTCTTTATTTTTGTATAGAATATTTTTCCCCATCCTTTCACTTTCAACTTATTTGTCTTTCAACCTATTTATGTAAAGTGGGTCCCTTGTAGATAGCATATAGTTGAATAAATTTTAATTAATTAATTAATTTATTTATTATACTTTAGATGAAGGTTTACAGAACAAATTAGCTTCTCATTAAAAAGTACACATACTGTTACATTGGTTACCAACCCCATGACATGTCAATACTCTCCCTTCTCTACCTTAGGTTCCCAATCACCAGCTTTCCTGTCCCCTCCTGCTTTCTAGTCCTTGCCCATGGCTGGTGTGCCCCTTTAGTCTTGTTTTGTTTTATGGGTCTATCTAATCTTTGGCTGAAGTATAAACCTCAGGAGTGACCTCATTACTGAGCTAAAAGGGTGTCAGGGGGCCATACTCTTGGAGTTTGGATAATTTTTTTTTTTTAATCCATTCTGCCAATATCGACCTTTTCCTTGGAGAGTTTAATCCATTTACATCTCACTCTCCAGTTTTTTAAGTTGTTTGGTCAGCTTCTTGTTTGAACCAATTGGTATCAACACTTCAAGGAGCTATGATATTAACAATTACTGTTAATTACTTAGGCAAATGTCCTGGGGGAAAAACTATTCAAATGAGCGAGCTCTGAGTCAGGTCAACTAAGGACAAGTTCTGGGAGTGAGAGTTTCCAGGGAACTGCCAGACAGGTCATATAATGACATTTCTCTGGGACTGGGGATTTGGGAGCTCCAAACTCATTTGTCCCCCTCCAGTGGCTGCAAGACTGCTGGTTTTTATGGTTACCATGATTTCAGGGCTACTGGTTTTCAAGGCTACTGTGGAGCTGGGAAGAGAGGAGTAGAAATAGGGCAAGGTAAAATTTCAAAAAGCTTGCTGTACTTACTAGAGTCAGCCATTTTTCTTTAATAAATCTTCTTGGATTATTTCAAGTCTTTTATTAATTTCCAGAGTTTCAAAAAAGTTAATTTTGACAATTTTTGCCTGTGTTGACAGCATTGTTTTTATGTAGGAGTTGATTTTCAGAGGTCCTTACTCCATCATTCACATCGATGTCACTCACTATTTAATTCTAATAGTTTATCTGTAGATTCTTTTGTACTTTTTAATGTGCACAGTCATAATGTCTTGAATGATAACAACTTCTTTCTTCATTTCTTATCCTTTCTTTTTTTTTTTTTTGGATGAACTTGTACACTAACTAGGACTTCTAGTATACCAATAAATACAAATGGCAATAGTAGTATTTTTGTCTCTTTCCTCAGCTTAGGCTGAAAGCTTTTAATATTTCACCACTTAATATGATTTTTGTTGTAATTTTTTTTTTGTTTGGTGCCATTGAGTCAGATCCGACTCTTAGAGACGCCCATGTACAACAGAACAAAACATTGCCTGGTCCTGCGCCATCCTCACAAACATTGTTATGCTTGAGCCCATTGGTGCAGCCACTGTGTCAGTCCATCTTGTTGAGGGTCTTCCTCTTTCTCTGACCCTCTACTTTACCAAGCATGATGTCCTTCTCCAGGGATTGATCCCTCCTGATAATATGTCCAAAGTACTTGAGATGAAGTCTCACCATCCTTGCTTCTAAGGAGCATCTGGTTGTACTTTTTCCAAGACAGATTATTATTTTATTGTAGCTACCCCTTATCATATGAAAAAAATTTCCTTCTATTCCTAGTTTGTGTAATGTTGTTTTGTTGTTGTTGTTGTTAATGATGAATGGGTGTTGAATTTTATCACTTATTCTGCATATAATCAAATGATCATATGGTTTTTCTCCTTTATTCTATAAATGTGGTGAACTATATTGATTTATTTTTTAATCATAAAACAAACTTGCTTACCTGGAATAAATTTAATTTGGTTGTGATATGTTATCATTTTTATATGTCACTGAATTTTATTTGTCAGTATTTTGCATAGGATTTTGCGTCTATATTCATTAGCAATGTAGACTTGTAGTCTTCCTTTCCTGTAATGTCTTTGTCAGGTTTTGATAGCAAGGTTATGCTAGCCTCATAAAGTTAAGTTGAAAAGTGTTTTCTCTCTTTTTGTTGTTGTAACATTGACCGTATTCTTTCTTAAATATTTTAACAGCTTCCCCAGTGAAGCCATCTGTGCCTGGAGTTTTCTACATGGGAAGGTGTTAAATCATGGATTTAATTTCTTTAATGGATATAGGACTATTTAGAGTTTCTATTTCTTCTTATTTCAATTTTAGTAAGTTGGTGCAGTGGTTAAAAGCTCAGCTGCTAATCAAAGGTCAGCAGCTTGAATCCACCAGCCACTCCTTGGAAACTCTGTGAGGCAGTTTTCTACTCTGTTGTATAGGGTCACTATGGGTTGGAATTGACTCAATGGCAATGGGTTTTTTTTTGGTTTGTGCTTTTTAAATTTTCCATTCTATTTGTTTTTCAAAATGTACTGCCACAAAATTGTTCAAAATAATCCTTCTATTACCATTGTAATGTCTGCAGGATCTATGGTGACATCCCACTTTTCGTTTCTAATATTGGTAGCTTTTCTTCTCTCTTTTTTTCCTTGATTAGTCTTGCCAGGAGTTTATCACTTTTATAGCCTTTTCAGAAGCTAATATTTGGTTTTGTTGATTCTCTCTAATGTATATTTGTATATTATATATTTTTATTTTATTTCATTATTCTTTCCATTTTATTTGGATTTAATTTGTTCTTCTTTTCCTAGCTTCTTTGGTAACTTATTTTCAGTCTTTCTTCTTTTCTACCTATGCATTTAAGCCAGAAATTTCTTTTAAAGTATTGTTTTAGTTGCATTCACTAGCTTTGATATGCAATTTTTCTGTTATTATTCTGTTAAAATATTTTCAAATTTTTATTACAATTTCTTCTTTGATATATGGGCTACGCAGAAATATATTGATAGTTTCAAAAAACTGGAGATTTTCTAGTTTTTCTTTGTTATTTATTTCTAGTTTAATTCCACTAAAACATAATAGAATATGTTCATATGTTCATGGTCATAGAACATACAGTGTATATGATTTCAGTTCTTTGAAATTTGTTACACTTCCTGTGTGGTCTGGCATATAGTCAATTTTGGTAAAAGTCTTCTATGCATTTGAAAAGAATGATTATACTGCAATTTTTGGGTACAGTGTCCTATATCAAAGGTGCATAATTAAGTTTTGTATTTTTATTCAGTATGACAATCTTTGTCTTTTAACTGGAGTGTTTTTTTTTTTCATTTATATTTAATATAATGACAGTGTTAGATTTAAATCTAATAGTTTATTACTTGTTTTCTATCCCCTCCCCCAAGTTTTCTGTTTCTTCTCTTCTTTTTGTCTTTCTTTTGGATTAATCAAGTATTTATTATTATTCCATTTTCCAGTATACCCCATTAACTTGTTTATTATACATTATTTTACTGTTATTTTATAGGTTAACTGAGAGATTACAAGCCCTTTGACTTATTAGAGTGTAATAGAAATTAACATTTTGCCACATTCTGATCATCGCAAGACTTTAGAACACTTTAACTGTACTTATTGTCCTCCTGCCTTTTATGTAATTATTGCCATGCATTTGAATTCTATTCATATTTTATACTCCATAAAATATTATTATTGCATTTTAAACAGTCAATATTCATTAGATTTAACCCTTTTACTCTTCATTTTATGCCTCCATCTTGTATCATTTGTTTTCTACCTGAAGAAATACCTTTAGTATTTCCTTTAGTGTGGACACTGCTGGCAATGTTCTGCTAATAGTGGGCATGTGTAGCTGTTTTATACTGATGGCCTAGGTCTTGAATCATGAAAAAAGGCTAAGACATTTCTGAGCTCATACTAGACTCGGGCTACATACCCTGGGTTCTCCCATACCTACAGTTATGTGTTTGGGAAATGTTGAGTGGACAGAAGGAATTAAGTCAGTATATTTGTGATTCATGTCATTGTCACTATGTATATTTTTCTTAAAAAGGGAAAAATAAGGTTCAGTATTGGTAAACACTACAGTCACTTATATGCCAGAATAAAGATGGTAATTAGTTTCCAACATGGAGTAATCCAAGGGACACCAAAAAACTCTCTGAGCTAAAAATGTATTAAATATTCATATGAATGGGGTGAGCGGTTGGGGTCTCATAACAATGTATGTTAAAAAAAATTCATATGAAAATCCATCAGTAAGATTCAACTTTTAATAATCCCTGATTGGACAAATATTTTGCTACAAAGTTGTTCATCACTGTATTAAGTATAATGTAAAAAAATAGAAACAATTTAAAATTACCACAATAGGGGGTTGGTAAATAAATTATAGTATTTCCATGTAATGCAGGAGTAATGAGGGCAAACTATGACCCACAGGCCAAATCTGGCCTGCAGCCTGTTCCTGTACCACTCATGCATTAATAATGGTATTTACATTTTATAATAGTTGAAAAAAAAAACAAAAGAGAATAATAGTTCATGACATATGGAAATTATATGAAATTCAAACTTCAGTGTCCCTGAAGAAAGCTTTATTGGAGCACTGCCACATTTATTCATTTATATGTCATCTACGCTGCTTTCAGAGCACCTGGGTGATGCGAACAGTTAAGTGCTTGGCTGCTAACCAAAAAGTTAGCAGTTTGAGTCCACCAAGAAGTGCCTTAGAAGAAAAGCTGGGTGATCTATTTCTGAAAAATCAGCCATTGAAAACCCTATGGAGTACAGTTCTAGTGACACACACGGAGTCACCATAAGTCAGAATTGACTTGGCAGCAGCTGGTATTGTGTGGTATTCTGCTTTCACGCTATACCTAATGGCAGAGCTGAGTAATTGTGACATAGACTGTATGATCCACATAGCTGAGCGTATTTACTACCTGGCCCTTTACAGAAAAACTTTCCAACTCTTGATGCTGTAATGGAATGTTATGAAACCATTTAAAATGATCCTTTAAACAAGTATTTAATGACAGGGAAAAATGTTAATAAAAATAAAAAAGTTAGGCTTTGAATTATTATTGAATTCTGATACAATTTTGGTAGAAATCATAACTTATATATCTATTAATGCTTAGAAAAAACAGTCCAGAAGGCCACACAACATATTAATGGGGATTAGGAAGGAGTGATGAGATTACTGTTTTAGATTTTTTTTTTTTTTGCAGGGTGATTTTTATAGTTTTTTTTAGAGTTTCTGTATTTTCTAAAATTTCTCAATTAAATATGTCACTTGTAATATAAAATAAACAGTAAAAGTTTTTCCCCTTTAATTTAATGAAAATTAGTTCTTTTAAGTTAAGATTCTACATCTTCAGAAGTTTTCTGTTGTTGTTGTTAGGTGCCATTGAGTCAGTATCAACGCATAGCAACCCTATGTACAACAGAACAAAACACTGCCCGGTCCTGTGCCATCCTCACAATCATTGCTACGTTTGAGCCCATTGTTGCAGCCACTGTGTTGGATTTTCCTTTTTCACTGACCCTCTACTTTACCAAGCATGGTGTCCTTCTCCAGGGACTGATCCCTCCTGATAACATGTCCAAAGTATGTGAGATGAAGTCTTGCCATCCTTGCTTCTAAGGAGCATTCTGACTGGGTTTCTTCCAAGACAAATTTGTTTGTTCTTCTTGAAGTCTGTGGTATATTCAATATTCTTCACCAACGCCATAATTCAAAGGCATCAATTCTTCTTTGGTCTTCCTTATTCATTGTCCAGCTTTCACATGCATATGAGATGATCGAAAATACCATGGCTTGGGTCAAGCGCACCTCAGTCTTCAAAGTGACATCCTTGCTTTTCAACACTTTAAAGAAGTCTCTTGCTGAAGACTTGCCCAATTAACTATGTCGTTTGATTTTTTTTTTTTTTTTTTGGTCTATCCATGTATGTCTTTTTTTTTATTAAAATATTTTGTTTTGTTTTCAGTGACAGTTTACACAGCAAATTAGGTTCCCATTTAACAATTTCTGTCACAATGAGTTCAGTGACTTGGGTTACATTTTTCACAATGTGCCAACTTTCTCATTATTTCCATTCTGTTTGTTCTGTTTCCAGTATACTAGTTTCTCTGGTGTTTGATTTCTTGACTGCTGCTTCCAAGGGTGTTGATTATGGATCCAAGTAAAATGAAATAGTTGATCACTCAATATTTTCATTGGTCCAGTTTTGAGGATTTTTGTTTTCTTTATTTTGAAGTGTAATCCATACTGAAGGCTGTAGTCTTTTTTTTTTTTTAATATCAATGGGACATAGAATGTTGTTTATTGAAGTGCAATAGTTCAGTAGGACAAAGCTGTGGACTTCCAAGGGATCTGCTCATACAGAATCTGTGTGTCAGAGATACTAACACCTACTATGACCTGATTTAAAACAAACAACAAAAACAGAACAAAACAAAAAACAGGGAAAAACCAATCTTGTATATAGTTTGGTTTGGACTGTCTCCTATGAGTTCTCAAGCCAGGCAGAAATCCCATGATGCCCAGCTTTTTGATTTTACATGAAAGAATCCTATTTACTTGGTAGAGGATATTCTGTTGTACCCATCAAAATTTCAGCCAATTCAATCCACAGAACTATAGCCACAATTCTGAGAAAAGGCTCTGAGTACCCCAAATAGCTCAAGGTATGAACTGCCCTCCTTAAGTTCTCATTCAAAGCCATATTCATTTTTATATTATAGCCATGTATTTTTTAAAGGTCTACCTGTTTGGTTTCTTTAGGTCCCCGGGTGGTGCAAATGGTTTGCACTCAACTACTAACCTAAATGTTGGCACTGTTTAAACCCACCCAGCAGTGCCATGGAAGAAAGGCTTGATGATCAGCTTCTGTAAAGATTACAGCAAAAAAAAAAAAAAAAAAAAAAAAGAACCCTATGGAGCAGTTCTACTCTGTAACACATAGGGTCACCGTGAGTATGAATCAATTTGATGGCAACAGATTTGTTTTTTGGTTTCTTGACCCATAGATATTCGAGGCAGCAAACATCAGAGGGACGAGCAACCTGGCCACAGGAGATGTGCTGGCCTCTAAACCACGTTGAGGGAAAAGGCAGTAATGTGAAAATGTAGACACAGAACTGCAGCACTGCTTGTAGTGGGCATTTTCGCCCAGCCTAGCTTCCGTTCCTTTGGAAGCTTCCCTTCCTCTGTTGTGTGTGATTCTATAAGCAGGGTGTTATTCAGTTTCCATGTAATTGATTTTTTTTCCCCTTGCTCTTTCTACCTTGATGGCTTCGTGGTCAGAGAAGATACTTTGTATTATCTCAACCTTTTGGATCTTGTTGAAAGTTGCTCTGTGGCCTAAGATGTGGTCTATTCTGGAGAACGTTCCATGTGCATTGGAAAAGAATGTGTACTTTGCAGCTGTAGGGTGGAGTGTTCTATACATGTCTATGAGGTCAAGTTGACTGATTGTACTCTTTAGGTCTTCTGTATCTTTGCTGAGTTTCTTTTTAGATGTTCGTCCTTTACCGAGAGTGGTGTGTTGAAGTCTTCTACTGTTATTGTCAATTTCTCTTTTCAGTGCTGTTAGTTTGTTTGATGTATTTTGGGGCCCTATCATTGGGTGCATAGATGTTTATTATGGTTATGTCTTCATGATGGATTGTCCCCTTAATCATTATATAGTGTCCTTCTTTGTCTTTTATGGTGGATTTTGTTTTAAAGTCTATTTTATCTGATACATTTTTTTCCAGCCTTTGATTTTTAATAAATTTATGTCTTTGTTTCTAAGGTGTGTCTCTTGTAGACAGCATATTGACGGATCCTGTTTTTTTTTACTCCATTCCGTCACTCTCAGTCTCCTTATGGGTTCATTTAGGCCATTTACATTCAATGTAATTATTGATAGATGTGAGTTTATTGCTGTCATTTTGTAGTGCTTTTTTTTTTTCTTCTGTTGCTGGAGTTTTCTTTGTTTTTCTTACTCTCCTGTGCTAAATTCCTTTTGTTTGTGGATTTTTTTCTTCATTTCTTTTGTTTGTGTAGGTTTTGTTTTTACTGGGACTTTACGTTTTTCCTCTTTATTTTTATGAGTAGGTTTGTTAACTTTCTTTGTGTTTACCATGAAATTTACCCTTACCTTTCTAAGTTTGAAGGAGTCTATTATTACTTGGTATCGCCTTGCCTTCCTCTCCATTAGAAGATGCCTACACTGTTCTATACCTACACCGTTTATTCCCTCTTTTGTTGTTCTCATGTTGTTGTCATTTACTGATTAACCTCTCTGGTTCCCTGTTGTGATTCTTTTCGTTTTGGATAGTCCTTGAGAGTTCATTTCCTAGATTGGTATCTGGCTGGTACGATCTTGCGTCCTAGAGTCAGCCTGTGAGCTGAAGTTGTTCGTTCTCAGATCGAAAGACTCCCTTTAATAATTCTTATAAGTTTGGTTTGGTTTTTAAATATTCCCTTAAATTCTGTTTATCTGGAAGAGTCCTAATTTCACCATCATATTTGAATGAGAGTTTTGCAGTATATATTATTCTTGGCTGGCAATTATTTCTTTCAAGGTTTTATATATGTCATCCCATTGTCTTCTTGCCTGCATGGTTTCCGCTAAATAATCTGAGCTTAGTCTTATTGTTTCTCCTCTGTATGTGACTTTTGTTTTTCTCGAGCTGCTCTCAGGATTCTTTGTCTTTGGTTTTGGCGACTGTGATTGTGATATGCCTTGGTGATTTTCTTTTGGTGTCTATCCTATATGAGGTTCATTAAGCTTCTTGGAAGGTCATCTTCTCATCTTTCATGATATTGGGGAAGTTTTCTGTCAGCAGTTCTTCAATGATCTTCTCTGTGTTTTCTGTTTTCTTCCCCTGTTCTGGAACTCAGATCACTCGAAAATTTTTGCTTTTGATTGTATCCCACGTAATTCTCAGGGTCTCTTCATTTTTCTTCATTCTTTTTTCTGATTTTTCATCAAACAGAGTTGTATCCAAGTGTTTGCCTTCAATTTTGCTGATCCTGTCTTCACCATTTTAAATCTGCTCCTCAGCCCTTCTATGTCATTGTCCATTTCTGAAATCTTGCTGTTTATCTTTTGGATTTCTAATTGTTGTTTTCGTATGATTTCTAATTGTGAATTTATTTTCGCATTTTGTTCATGCATTATTTTCATGAATTCTTCCATTTTTTTGGTCTGTATTTTCCATGAATTTGTCTATTTTTTCTTCACTTTTGTCTGCTTTTTGCTTTAACTCTTGGATAGCTCTGAATATTAGAGATTTGAATTCCCTGTCAGGTAGTTCTACTGCCTTTTCTTCTACCAGAAATCATCTGGTGTTTTATCTTGGACACCTACTGGAACCATCCTGTCCTCTTTTTGTAAATGTTTTGATATTGTCTGTTGTCTTCGAGGCATTCAGTAGTTATTTTTCTCATTTATTGATTGTAGGTTTGTTTGTTTCATCCTTTTTTTTTTGTTTTATTTGGCTATGTCTGAGCAGGTGGGCTGTGTGTTCTTTGTTGTCTGCTTCTCTGTGGGCATGATACTTTTCGCCTCCTTCTCCAATCGGCAGGGTCAGTTGCTCAGATATTGTACTTCAGGGCAGGTCTAGCTGAAGAGCAGTTGCTGAGATGGGTTGCTTGTGGCACTTACTAGGGTCACCAGGGCAGGCCAGTAATCAGTGCAGGGCAGGTTCCGGTAGGTCATACCTGTGATGCTTGGTGGTGTGATGTTCAGCACACGGAGCAGGTAGGCAGGATGGAGGGGGGAGATTGTGAAGTGTGGAGCTAAGATGAGTATGGGAAAGAAGAGAGAGAGGAGAGAAGAACAGGAGCTAAAGCATGCAAACAAACGAAAAAGAGTGCTAGGGGAGCTTGCCACTGGAATGGAGAGATGAGAGAGTATGAAATGGAGAAAAAACAAAAAGGAGAAGAAGAAAAAGAAAAGAAAAGAAAGGAAAAAAATGAATAAATAAAAATTAGAAAGAAAAAAGAAAAGAAAATCTCCCAGGGATCCCACTGGTGTGGCTACAAGTTCTGGGGAAGTTGCTCCCAGGCCATGAATTATAGCCTGGCTAGAAGGCATAGAGGGGTCACTCAGCGCCAGGTGTTCAGTGGACAGAAGAGAAGGAAAGTATAGAGAGACAAGAAACTGAGTAATGAAGAAAGACAAAAAGGGAAAAAGAGGGAAAAGAAAAGAAAGCAAACAAATTTAAAAAACAACAAGAAAAGTCTCCCCCCAAACAGAAAAAAAATCCCCAAAAAACAAGAAAAAAGAAATGCCTTCAGGGATCCCTCTGCGCATCTGCACAAACTGAGGGGATAGGTCCCAAGCCGTGCAGTACTGCCAGGCTAGAACGGGCTCCCAATTCGAGAAAAGACAGAGAAAACAAACAAACAAACAATTCTAAACAAACAAACAAAAAAGCCCCAGGATCCCACCAGCATGGCAGCATGGGCTGGGAAGCAGTCTCGAATACGAGTGGTGTTTCACAGCCTTTCAGCAAGAAACAAAGATGGTGTACGGAGCCAGATATTTGAGAGAAAGGAGGGGGAGGTGGTGAGAGGTAAGGAAGAAATCTAAACAGTGGAAAAAAGCAACACCAGCAGCCAACAAATGGCACTTAGGGAGCCAGCCAGTGTGGTCAGGTGGAATCCAAGTGACACTGGGGTGAAGCCGATGCTTCCCGCCCAAGAGACTGTGGCCGCAGGAAGTAGAGGAGGCCAAGTGGGAGTGAAGAAGGGTAGGGGGTGGGAAACTGTATATCACCGGTTACCAGTTGTTCTGTCTCCTGCTGGAAGCTCTGTGAAGCTACTTTCTCATACCCCCTGTTCGCTGGTCTGTGATAAGAGCCCAAGATGGCAGATCTGTGCTGCATTAGCTGATAGGAGACCTCTGCATGTATCTCTCCTTGCTCTCTGTTCTCTGTCAGTTTCTTATTACATTCGGTGCTTGGCTGAGTTCTTTATCTCTTCATTTGATGCTTACGGTTTCAGGATTGCTGTTTTCTCTGTTTGGCTTAGCTTTTTGGATATTTGCTGTGGAGGGACTGCAAGGTGCTTCTGCCTATAGCACCGTGTTGCCCAGAAGTCAAGGCTGTAGTCTTTGATCTTCATCACTAAGTGCTTCAATTCCTCTTCGTTTTCATCAAGGAAGATTGTGTCATCTGCATATCTCAGCTTGTTAATGAGTCTTCCTCCAATCCTGATGCCATGTTCTTCATATAGTCCAGCTTCTTGTATTATTTGCTCAACATACAGACTGAATAAGTATGGTGAAAGGATACAGTCCTGACACATACCTTTCCTGATTTTAAACTGTGTAGTATCCCCTTGTTCTGTTCAGACAACTGCCTCTTGGTCTATGTAGAGGTTTCTCATGAGCACAGTTAAGTGTTCTGTAATTTCCATTCTTTGCAATGTTATCCATAATTTCTTATGATCCACACAGTCAAATGCCTTTGCATAGTCAATGGATCTTTCTGGTATTCTCTGCTTTCAGCCAAGATCTATCTGACATCAGCAATGATGTCCCTTGTTTCACATCTTCTTCTGAATCTGGCTTGAACTTCTGACAGTTCTCTGTTGATGTAGTGTTACAAGTGTTTTGGAATTATCATCAACAAAATTTTACTTGTGTGTGATATTAAAGATATTGTTCAATAATTTATGAATTCTGTTGGATCACCTTTCTTTGGAATGGGCACAGATACGGATATCTTCCAGTTGGTTGGCCAGGAAGCGGTCTTCCAAATTTCTTGGTGTAGATGTGTGGGCACTTCCAGCATTGCATCTGTTTGTTGGAACATCTCAATTGGTATTCCATCAATTCCTGGAGCCTTGTTTTTCACCAATGCCTTCAGTGCAGCTTGGATTTCCTCCTTTAGTACCATAGGCGAAGAATACTGAATATACTACGGACTGCTAAAAGAACAAACAAATCTGTCTTGGAAGACATACAGTCAGAATGCTCATTAGAAGCAAGGATGGCGAGACTTCATCTTACTTTGGATGTGTTATCAGGAGGGATCAATCCCAGGAGAAGGACATCACGCTTGGTAGAGTAGAGGGTCAGCAAAAAAGAGGAAGACCTTCAATGAGATGGATTGACAGTGTCTGCAACAATGGGCTCAAGCATAATAACAATTGTGAGGTTGGCGCAGGACTGGGCAGTGTTTTATTCTGTTGTACCTAGGGTCACTCAGTCGGAACCAACTCAATGACACCTAACAACAACTACAACATACTCAAGGCCGTACTTTGGCTCTCGTGGGTTTTTCAAAACTTTCTACTGTTCCAGCTGGAACTTGTGTATGAGCATTTGATGGTCTGTTCTGCAGTCAGTACCTGGCCTTGTTCTGACTGATAATATTGAGCTTATCCATCATCTGTTTCCACAGATGTAGTTCATTTGATTCCTGTGCATTCCAACCGGTGATGGCCACGTGTATAGTCACCATTTATGTTGTTGAAAAAAGGTATTTGCAATGAATAAGTCACTGGTCTCAAAAAATTCTATCATGAGATCTCCCTCATTGTTTCTAGCACCAAGACTGTATTTTCCAACTACCGATCCTTCCTCATTTCCAACTTTCACATTCCAATCACCGGTAACTATCAACGCATCTTGATTGCATGTTCGATCAATTACATACTGCAGAAGTTGGTAAAAATCTTCAATATCTTCATCTTTGGCATTAATTGTTGCTGCAAAAATTTGAATAACTGTTGTATTAACTGATCTTCCTTGTCGCCGGATATTATCCTATCACTGACAGTGTTCTACTTCAGAATAGATCTTGAAGTGTTCTTTTTGACTATGTATGCAACACCACTCCTCTTCAATTTTTCATTCCCAGCATAGCAGACATATGATTTTTCAATTCAAAATGGCCAATACCAGTCCATTTCAGCTCACAAATGCCTAGGTTATTGATCTTTAAGAGTTTCATTTGATTTTTGACAACTTCCAATTTTCCTAACTTCATACTTCGTACATTCCATATTCTGATTATTAATGAATGTTTGAAGCAGTTTCTCCTCTTTTTGAGTCATGCCACATCAGCAAATGAAGGTCCTGAAAGCTTTAATCCGTTCAGGTCATTAAGGTCAACTCTACTTTGAAGGGTAGCTCTCCCCCAGTCATCTTTTGAGTGTCTTCCAATCTGAGGGACTCCTCTTCTGACACCATAGCAGACAATGTTCTGCTGCTATTAATAAGGTTTTTACTGGCCAAATTTTTTTTTTTTAAAGTATCTCGCCAGGTTCTTTCTTCTAGTCTGTCTTAGTCTGGAAGCTCTGCTGAAATCTGTCCACCATAGGTAACCTTGCTGGTATTTGAAATACCTTTGGCATAGCTTCCAGCATCACAGCAACATAGAAGCCACCACAATACAACAAACTGACAGACAAGGGGTGGAATTCTCTATTAACCCATTATTATCAGCCAATTTTTAGGCTATGATATAGCATTAGTTTATTAGATAGCTAATTGTCACCTTGGAGAAATGTAAGTGGGGCAGTGTGGTCCTCTAGAACTGGGCAGGACAAGTTGGTTTTGATGTGTGGAGAAGTGGAAAAGGTAAATCAGGACCTTTAAGTAGGCTGGAGAGACAGGGCTGATGTTGATCCTGGCATGGTCTGGGCAGTTAGAAATCAGGAAAAGTGGGTAGTAAGGGGTGGAAGGACTTAATGAATTTTTTTCAAAGCAAGTCCTGATCATCAGTGCACACCCAGAATTTGTGGGGCCGAGGTTTATACGATTTAGGGGCAAACCCTAGTGGCGTAGTGGTTAACAGCTATGAGCGCTAACCAAAATGTCAGCAGTTCGAATCCACCAGGCGTTCCTTGGAAACTGTATGGGGCAGATCTACTCGTCCTATAGGGTCACTATGAGTCGGAATTGACTCAATGGCAAAGAGTTTGGTTTGGTTTAGTTTTCTTCAGGGAAAAGGAGTTCCTGGGTGGCACAAACAGTTAAGTGCTTAGCTACTAACCAAAAGGTTGGCTGTTTGAACCCCCTTGAGGTGTCTTGGAAGAAAGGCCTGGTGATCCGCTTCCAAAAGATCACAGCCATGACAGCCCTATGGTGTACACATGGGGTCTTCATGAATCAGAATCGACTCAGTGGCAACTGTTTTTTTCCCCTCTTTGGGAAAAATTACTTACAATTTTCATTGTTGTTGTTAGGTGCCATAGAGTCAGTTCTGACTCATAGCTACCCTATGTATAACAGAGCGAATCACTGCCCATTCCTGGGCCATCCTCACAATCCTTGCTATCCTCACAATCACAGCCCCTTGTTGCAGCTACTATGTTACTCCAACCAATACAAATTAAGTAAAAAATGTTTTCTTTGAAGGAAAAAAGAAATCACAACAAATTACTGAGTCCAGGAGCTCTATGGCCCTTCCTTCTGAGAGCTCTTCAGGCAGTTTGACCAGAAGTATCTGTGAATGTTTCCTGATTACCATTTGGTTTTCCCTCCACTCCTGGAACCCTCTAAAACTCCCAGCACCTCTTAGCTCTCACAGGGATTTACACAAGGGAAGGGCCCTGAAGTTTAAGCCTCATTAAAACTTCATGGTTAGGAGCCTGGTGGCACAATGGTTGAATGATCAGCTGCTAACTGAAAGATCGGTGGTTTGAACCCACCCGAGTCTCCGTAGGAGAAAGACTTGGTAATCTCTCCCATAAAGATTACAGCCTAGGAAACCCTATGGGCCAGTTCTACCCTATTACATGGGGTCCCTATGCATTGGAATTGACTTGATGGTACCTAACAACAACAGCTTCATGGTAGGCAGCCCTGGTGGCACAAATGGTTTGTCCTTGGCTACTACCCTAAAGGTTGGCTGTTTGAACTCACCCAGCAGTGCTGCAGAAGAAAGGTCTGGTGATCTGCTTCCATAAAGATTCCAGCCAAGAAAACCCTATGGAGCATAGTTCTACTCTGTAACATGTGGGTTGACATAAGTCAAAATTGACTTGATGGCAACAGGTTTGGTTTTCCTGTTTAGCTTCATGGTAACTCTGTTTCTACTGATCATCCTTTCACATTTCAAGTCTTATCTAACTTTCTCTTGGTTAGTTCTTAGACTCCAAGGTGATGTAATTGAAGACAGTGATTTTTGCATGAATTGTTCTAAGCTTATTTTGCTTGTGGGATGTTCATACCCCATGCAGCTCTGTTTTCTTAAAGCGGAGGCTATTGCACCTTGCTTGCTCTCCCTGGAAGAAGAAAGGAACCTGAAGCTAGCATTTCCAGTGAGGACGTCAATGATTCTGCCTACAATGAAGGCTCAGGAAAATATGTAAATTTTTCAAATTCACTTTTCTTTCTCTGATATTGTTGTGGGTAATTCAGAATTTATTGCAAGTGCCAAATATGTGTTTTGCAAGTGCATAAATTGTAGTTCAAAGGATCACAGAGATGGTCCCAGATTTTTAGTTTATATTTAGGTAAAATATGTAGCCCAGCCTTCCAAGTTCTCAGAGTGGGTGCCACTAGAAAATGTATTTCTCTGAGTGGTAAATTTCCAAGTGATACTGAGTATCATTTGCCATTTTTTTTTTTTTAATCTGAGAAATTCACCATGCATGACAAACATTTTAAGCCTCATATCACTTATGTGGACAAAGTTCAGCAAACATTATCTTTGTTGCACAAGTGGAAAAAGATTGAAGCATCATGAGGTTATGGAGATATATGTAAGGTTTGTACAGTGAAGCTAAAACATCAGAGAGGGTCTAGCCAGTCATTTCCTCCTTTCCCTGTGGGGTTGCTCATAGGAGGAAGCCTGAGGATGATTGTATAATTAGCTCCTTTGCCCTGTTATGTCAGGACTTCTGGAGACCTTGTGCTCTCACTCTTCATGGATTGGTAAATTCAGTAGGACTCTTTTGATTGTTGCATTTGAACTGTAGTGTTGGAGAATACTGACTATACCGTGGACTGCCAGAAGAACCAACAAATCAGTCTTACAGGAATTTAAACCGAAATGCTCCTTAGAAGTGAGGATGGCAAAACCATCTTGCTTACTTTGAACACATTTTCAGGAAAGACCAATCCCTAGAAAAGGACATCATGTTTGGTAAAGTAGTGGGTCAGCGAAAACAAGGGAAACCCACAAAGAAATGGATTAACACAACAGCCACATCAATTGACTCAAACATATCAAAGATCATGAGCATTTAGTTCAGTTATACATAAGGTCATCATGAGTCAGAGATGACTCCACAGCAACTAACAACAACAGCAACAACAACTCTTCGTTGTGAGAAATAGAAATCCAGTTGAGTGAGCTTATCCCAGAAAGGTGCCTTTATTACAAAAAAATATAAGGGTGTCTCATAGAACCCCCGAGTGGCAATGCAGCTGCCTCGGAAAGAACTGAAACAGGAGCTGGAGAGCAGCTTAGGCTCAGCTTTACTCCATTCCTTATCTCTGTTTAGTTTTTATCACTAGAAACAAACTTTCTTTTTCTTCCTTTCACAGGAGAGAATACGGCTCCCAACTTTCAACTATAGACATAGACTAATTTGCTGAGTTTCTCAGTCCCAAACAGAGAGAATCTGATCGTCCCAGGGACAGGGCTTCACCCCTGCTTCAATCAAATACACAGAGTCACGTGAGACAAACATGGTGGCCAACAGTCTACCCTGGAGGAACAGAGGCAGTTCCAATAGAAAGAAGAGAGGGTATTAGACACTGGGCCAATCACCTCAAAAGTGTTTATTTTAGGTGGAAATTTTTTTTATTGAGTGAAATAGATATGTAAACAAGTTGTTTGCCTTTTCAACATTCTTTACATGTACTATTTAGTAGCATTAAACACCCCCCACACCCCTCAAAAAAACCCAAACTAGTTGCCGTCGAGTTGATTCTGACTCATGGCAACTCCTTGTGTGTCAGAGTAGAACTTTCTCCATAGGGTTTTCAATGGCTGATTTTTTTTTTTTTTTGGTGGCCCAGGCTTTTCTTCAAGACACCTCTAGACGGACTGGAAATGCTAGTTTTGGTTTAGCAGCCAAGTGCTTAACTGTTTGTGCTACCTAGGGACTCTCAGTGACATTAAAAACCATTGCTGTCAAGTCGATTCTTACTCATAGTTACCCTATAGGACAGAGAAGAACTGCCCTAAAAGGTTTCCAAGGAGCGGCTGGTGGATTTGAACTGCTGACCTTTCTGGTTAGCCTATAGCTCTTAACTGCTGTGCCACCAGGGCTCCTCAGTGACATTAGTTATGTTTATTACGTTGTTCAACCATTACCATTGCCTGTTTCCAAATATTTCCATCGTTAGGTGGAAAATTTATGAGAACATTGAAGGCCCTCATTAAGGGCTGTGCTTAGAAGAATGCCTAGTCCTGACACTGGTTTCTGAACATTAACAATGTGGGGATGGCATCAGTAGTAGCTATGCCTTTAAGGTGCCTGGGCACTCTTCAAAGGAGGTAGTCCTGTTCAGAGTGTAAAGTGAAAATGCCTTCAGGAACAGTGGACTAGAAGGGCTGGGCAAGTTTCTTCGAAAAACTTCATAGAGGATACAGAATTTATTGATTCTTCTAATAAGTATAGTAGTGTTGAGGCACTGGGGTTAAAACAGATGAGTAAACAGGAAATGAAAATACAATGTGGCTCATGCTAGGATGGAAAGGTATGGGGGAATGGAAGGGGGCCTTGGGAACACTAACAAGGGGTACCTGACCAGGGTTGATGGTGGGGAGGTGGGATGAATTAGAGAGAGGGGAGAGGGTAGTACTTACAGGGCAGTTTCCAGAAGCAAAGAATGTAAGCTGTGTTGTGAAGGACACACAGGAATTTGCAGAGCCAGCGAGAATGAAAAAGATGAGAATGGCTGGAAGAGTAAGTCAGAAAACTATGACTAATCCCATGGAAAGGCACATACGGGTAACTTTTAATTTAGGTAAATACGTATAATACACTGAAGAAATTTGCTGATATACACAAAGTCGAGTTCCCATATATATGCACGCTAACACTTACTCAGCCAAGTCAACGAAGGAAATTAGGATCAAGATCAGAGCTTCAAGAACCTCTAATGCTATGTTTATGCTCTGATTATATTTTCTGAAGGGAAAAGGTGGTCGTCTTATCTAATCCCTTTTAAAATGTAAGTAAAATGGGTTGGATACTTCTGAAATGCTACTGTTTGGTCAGTCTAATCTCATCCTATAAGATTTTTAAAAATATATATAATTTATTTTATTTTTGTTTCATCCTATAAGATTTTGTTTTTATTTATTTTAAAAGAGGTCCCTATGCTGTCTACTATACTGTCTTACATACAAAGAAATATAAAGGCTGTAAAGTGGAATCTGATATCAGTCTCCAATGCTGGTGACCTTTAAAAGATGTGATCAAGAGAGTTGATCTGGGGCAGCTGTGAGCTGGGCTTCTCTCACCCCGTTTGGGTGTCTTATCTCCTTCCTTTTTTTACTGCCTATTCATAGATTTTTTACTTATATACTGCCCAAATCGTCTATAACAAGTTTTTCTTCCTTTTTTTTCTTAGCTTTTTCTGACCTTTATCCCGTCTCCCCTCCAATTTCTCCCTCCTTCCTCCTACCCACAAGTAACCCATGTTAATGGGATAATCATACACAATTACATATGCAGGCATACTACTTTTTGTCTTTATTATGTTTTATTATATAATCTCTACATCTTGCTTTCCCCACTTGGCAGTTCTGCATGGAAGTCCCTTCAACAAAGTGGGCAGAGATGTAGCCCATGTTTGAATGACTGCATCCTATTCTATAGCATGCATGTCATAACATTTATTCAGCCATTCCCCAATGACAAGCTTTTGCTGTTTCCAGTTTTTTGTCTCTATAGTGCTGCAAAGGACATCCTCGTACAGATGTCCCTTCAAGTTTTCTACCACTTAATTCTCCCAAAGTATATCCCAATTAACCTGTTTTGGTAGAAAAAACAAAATGTGTTCTGATTTTTATAAAATTTTGTTTAATTTATCATCCTGAGAACAGATTAGGCTTTTGTTATCTTTATTTATATTTGATTTCTCATACCTTGATAATTCTCAATATGCTTGTCTTATACTTAAGGAATGATACAGGAGCCACCAGCAGGGTGTTTTTAAAAATGCAACTTTCAAGAAGTCTATTTATAATTTAGGTTAAAAAGTAAAATGTTTCTCCTTGCCACCCAAATTTTGAGCATAGCTTTAAGATGTGCAGACTCAAGGGTATGATCATGAAGTAAGAGTTATTTCTAATTATATACACAATGTTGGAGACACCATAGTCTCATATCATCTTTTGGAAAATTTTTATAAATAGGTCAAAACAGGCACTTCTCAGCTTGTCTTCTGGCAGTAGTCACAAAGATTATAACTAAGGCCAACCTTTTAGGAAACAAGTAATCATGGGGGTCTGCTGGTTATTGCAGGAGATCCCTGTGCAGCACAAATGGTTAAGGGTTCAACTACTAACTGAAAAGTTGGCAGCTGGTACCTACCCAGAGTCACCTGGGAAGAAAGGCCTGCTGATCTGCTTCTGAAAGCTCCAGCCTTGAAAATCCTATAGGAAAACCCTACGGAACACAGTTCTACCCTGCACACGTGATGTCACGATGAGTCAGAGCTGACTGGATGGCAATTGGTTTGGTTTGGCTGGTGGTTATTGTTATAGAATTTCAGCTAGAACCCATGGTTAGAGCAAGCTGCTGTGTTTTTGTCCAACACTGCCAGGGACCTTGAAACAACAACACTACACTGGGGAAACAATTTATGGAAAGGTTCGTGCCCTTCTACCTGGAAATCCCAGTTCTGAAATAATGCAAAATACATAAAATGTATCTTCAGAAAAATTCTTATCATGGGTTTACTTGTGTTAGCAAGAAATTGAAAGCAATCCAAATGTCAAAAGTAGGGGAAAGGTTAAATAAGTAATATAAATCCATAACAACGGACTTTTATGAGCCATTATAAAGGGAGGGTAGGAACACAACACAGTAATATTGACTTAGCATAATACAGGCTACAAGGTTACGTATGCAAACTGGTTACAACTACATTATAATATATGTAAGGGTAAAAGGCTAGTGGAAAATATACTCAAATACTAACAGTTGACTATGAGTTTTGGAGGAGAATTTTGAGAGATTAAAAAATTCTATTTCCCAAATTGTCTGTAATTGCATTATTTTATTATTTCTATACTTTTAAAAAAAGAGAGAACCAATTAAGAAAAAAATGTTTCCGATGAGATTATAAAGATAGCCACTCTTGTGAAACAGTGGGAGTCATCTGGATTCAAGTGACACAGATGAGGTGACAGCACAGGTTTTCATAGCAACAGCGTCTTTTAAAGACAAAGAATATCTGAGAACAGGTAATACAAGAAAGATTTTGCTTGCTTTGTTTTGAGTTTTCAATTTATTAATTCAGAATGAATTCAGCCAAAACAATAGCACCATCTACAAATAAATAGAAAGAGGAAGACTGAGTTAACTGTGATGGTGAAATTATGAGAAAATTATGGAGAATAACAGCAAACACCTGTGTGCCTGGGATTCAGTTCTGTTAAAACCTAACATTTCCCTTTTGATTATAAACAAAAAAATATTAACGAATGAGCTGAAGCACCTTTTTAACTTCTTCCTTTTCCTATTTCTCCCCCCACGAGATAATCAATATTATGAATTTGAGTTTTATAATTCTTATGCATATTTTATATTATTACTAATTTGTATGCATCCATACAGAGTCCTGGTGGTGCAGTGGTTAAGAGCTCAGTCTAATAACCAAAACATCAGCAGTTCAAATCCACCAGCTGCTCCTTGGAAATCCTATGGGGCAGTTCTACTCTGTCCTGTAGGGTCGCTATGAGTAGGAATCGACTCCATGGCAATGGGTTTGGTTTGGTTTTTGGTTTATGTATCCATGCACAATAGAAAGCATAATGTGCAGGTTTTCAAGCCTATTGCCAATTGCCCTGAATACATCATTATGCAATTTGCTTCTGTACTCAGCATCACGTTTTCAAATTTATCCATGTGAACACATGTAGCTTCAGTTTATCTACTTACTTGTATAGTAGTCTATGGAATGAATACACCATGATTTATTTATTTTTTGCTTTCGCCAACAATGCTGCAGTGAACATTCTGATCTCTTTGCACACACATATGGGAGTTTCTCTTACGTATACATCTAAGAGTGGAATTGCTGGTCACAGTATGGCTCATCTTCAACTTTACTGCATAAGATCAAATTGTTCTCCAAAGTGGTTGTACTATTTTAAGCATCTATAAACAGTGTGTGGGAGTTCTTGTAGTTCCAAGTAACTCCCACACTTAGTGTTATTAAAATTAAAAAAAAATTATTGTGCTTTAGGTGAAAGTTTACAGCTCAAGTTAATTTCTCATTCAAAAATTTATACACATATTGTTTTGTGATATTGGTTGCAGTAAAATTAATTTTTTTGGACAATCTACTGGTATAAAAATTTATATAATTTGTAACTCTGATTCCCAGTGTGCTCACATGTTTTTTTTATTGATTTATGGTCCATTCAACTTTGCTCTTCTGTAAATTGTCTGCTTAGGTCCTTTGCCCTTTTTTATTGAATTGTTTGCCTTTTTCTTAACAAATTGTAGGAGTTCTATGTGAATTATGGACACTAATCTTTTGTCAGTTATATGCATCACAAATATCTCCTCTATCTGCATCTTTGATTTTGTTCATAATTATTTTTGTTGGACATAATAAATTACTTTTAAGAACAAATATATCATTGTTCACATTATGGATGGTACTTTTTGTTTCTCATTTAAGAAATCTTATTTTAAAAACTCCTTCTTTCTCCATAGACATAAAAAATATTCTTCTATGTTTTCTTTTGAAATTTTAAAGTTTTAATTTTCTTATTAAATCTCATATTAAATCCACCTGGAATTTATTTTATATAATGTGGGATAAGCATTGAATTTTAATTTTTCCCTTTTAGGTATGTCCCAGAGTAATTTATTAAATAACCCATCCACACTGATGATAATGCTACATCTGTAATGTATCAAATTTTCATGTGTACAATAGTACATATGCGCCATTGATGTGTCCGTCCCTAAGCCAATTCCACACTGTCTTAATTAGTATGGCTTTAGATAAATCTAGCTATCTGGTAGACAAGTCTTCCAACCTTCTTTTTCAAGATTATCTCAGCTATTCAGATCTCTTTGCTCTTCCAAACGAATTTCAGGATCAGCTTTTTCTGTTGGGATTTTGATTGCAATTACATTCAGTTTTAGATTATTTTACAGAGAATTGTCGCTTTCACTGCATTGAGTCTTCATCATCTTGAACAAGCTATGTCTATTTATTAAGGTTTTTCTTTATACTTTTTCACAATGTTTTGTAATTTTCTCCATAAAGGCCATGCATATCTTTTGATAGATTTATTCCTGAATGCTTTATGTTTTTGTTGCTATTATAAATAATAACTTTTTTCATTTATATTTTCTAATGGATTATTACTGGTATTTAGAGAAACTATTAATGTTTGTTTTTCTTGTTCACCTTTCTTAAGAGTACTAAAACTTAGTGGAGTCTCTTAAATTTTCTGTGCAGATAATGAATCATCTGCAGTTTGCTTTATTCAATCTTTCGAATTAATATACCTGTTATTTTTTCCCCCACATTATGCATTGACTTCTACCTCAAGTACAATGTGCAAGGGGTCCCTGGGTGGTGCAAATGATTAAGTGCTCAAGTACTAGCAAAAGGTTGGGGCTTGAACCCGCCCAGAGACACCTCAGAAGACAGGTCTCATGATCTGCTTCTGTTTTCAAGGTCACACAGCCTTGAAAATGCTATGAAGCAGTTCTGCTCCGCGCACATGGGGTCGCTATGATTGGAATCTACTCGACAGCAACTAACAACACCACCACAATGTGGAATAGAAATAGTGATATTTCAAGCAAATGAAAATTCTCAGCACTAATCTCTTCAAATATTGCTTCTCCATCATTCCTTCTATCCTCTTCTTTTGGAATATCTACCATTTTGGAGCCTCTCAATGTATCTTCCATGTCTGTTTACTATATTAACAAACGTTTCTTTGTCACTCTGAACTAAATTCTACGTATATGTATCATAACTATTTCCCAATTCACTACTCTCTTTGGATGTAATCTATAGTTTATTTAATGTTTTGGGTTTTTTAAAATCTTTTTGGTAACGACCTTATTTTAGTTTAAATATATATTTGTTTTTTCTTAATATCCACCTGGTTTTGTTTCTTTCATGTCTCCTTTGTGCTTGATAATTTCTTATTCACTATTAATTGACGTGATGCCTTGATTTATCCTTTGAACATTCTAGACATAGTTGTTTTAAACTCTTTGTATGACTGTTTCATAAAATTAATTTTACCTTTAGGCTTTTCATGTTCCAGTTGATGATTCTGATGATTTTGTAGGCTGTCTTCTTTAGTGTTGGATTTCTTCATTTGTTACGGCAGCTATATTTTGAATGTATGTGTTTGTGTGTGTGCGTGTGTATTGTATTTCTCTCATCCTGTTTGTCTAGAAGCTTTGGGGATTTGCGGTTACCTCCAGCTGAGCCTCCTCCAGTCCCACAATCCAGAACCAGGTAGATTTTTTCTGCAGTTATATTGGTGCTGTGAGTGATGCAGTCATGGAGCAGCAGGTGACTGGCTCTTTTCCTGGCCGAGAAATTGTACCTACATCCTTCTTTTCTAGGCCAAGAATTTCCTATAAAACTATAGTCTCAGGGAGTGAGTTGAAAAGTTCTTCTTAGACTTCTTTCTGTAGATGCTTCATACTGTGCGTGAAGCACTTTTAGTACTCATTACACGGTAGGAGCCAAAATTCAAACTGCCACTGTGTGCTTGCAGACCTGGAATGCGACAGACCTGTGGCTTCATATCCACTGACCACTTTGTAATTCATTTCCAGTCTGATCAATGAGGACGTTTATCTTCCCTCTCCCCATTGTCATATTTTATCAGCTATTGCAATGTGTTTGGAGCAAAGGCGGTTGATCAAAACATTCACCTTTGATGCTTCATCTTGACTGGAAGTCCAATCTACATTGTAAAGTTTTTTCATTTTATCTCAAAATCCATTTTTTTTTGGTTTCTGAAAGCTACCTGATATAGGTATGTAACTACATACTTAAGAGTAATATTATTTTATTAAAGTGATTTTACTTCTATTTATTATAGAAGAAATAGTTCCAAAATCTGTAAACATTTTTACTGTCTTAGTGGAAGTAAAGCAAGCTAAAAGTCTGTTGTTTTTGGTGATGGTTTTTGTGCTTTTCGTATAGCATGCCACCTCCTCTGGTAAAACCGTCTCAGAAATACTGTGGCTCAGATGCAGAACCAGACTGGAATCTTTCAGTCCTGGCTTCAAGTCTTAGCTCCCCTGATTAATAGCTGTATGAGTTTGGGCAGGTTACACAAGTTGTTAAGCCTCATTTTCTTCATCTTACAAGTGGGGATAATAATAGAAACTAATAGGATTGTTTGTAGATTAAATAGCGTAGTGTATCTGAACCACTTACACGCCGAACCTGGCATGTAATAAGTGCCCAACAAATGTCAGCCATTATTATCATTATAATTAAATCATGCATGTGTAAATTAGCTTTGATGAATAAAACAACCAAATCATGAGGTTATGATATAGCTGGAAACTTAATTTGAAAAAAAAGCAAAACAAATATGTTCCTATACAATGTATTATGTGTATTCTAAACAGTGAAAACCCCACCAATCTCTACTGCATGAACAATAAAGTTATATCAAACCACAAACCAAAAAAACCAAACCAGTTGCCATCCATCCTATTCTGACTCATGGTGACTCCATGTGCTTCAGAGTGGAACTGTGTCAGAAGTAGATCTCCAGGCCTTTCTTCTGAGGTGCCTCTGGTTGGACTCAAATCACCAACCTTTCAATTAGCAGCCAAGCCCTTAACCATTTGTACCACCCAGGGACTCCATATCAAACCACAATAATGTATTTTATGAAGAAAATCTTAATTGAATTTTCCAGACTAGTGATTTTAATCAAATTTGCCCCAGCCTCCAGTGGCCAAAATATCACCTTCAAATTTTCCTTAGCTATGAATCAAAATCTTGCCAGGAGAGAATATTAAGTTCTTACTTTCACACCACTAAAACGTTAGCATCTCAACATTATTCCACTCTTCTGATGATTCCAGTAGTTTCTATTACTAATAAAGAGATAGTTCATTTCTTCCCTTGAGTTAAAAAAATCCCAACAAACTAAAAGATGATCTCAGTCTGAGAAGAACACTTCAACTACGTGGTGATGCAATGCCTATAAATATTGTCGAATTAGACAAAGGCTCAGGGGCTTAAGTGGCCTAGTTAAACAATTAAAGCTAACCTGCTTGGTCCCTGGGGCTCATAAAACCAAGAACCTAGGGACTCATATAATCCCAGGAGACTCAGGTTGAAAGCCACCTTATTTAACTTGCTTTTAAAAATAGTGCACCATTTTTTGGTGTATTTTATTTGGCAGATTCGCTGATGGAGGGGGTTGGTCTGTCTTCCTGGTTTAGCATCTATGCAACACCTTTTGTTGATGGACTCAGGGAGGAAGTGTGCTAAAAGGAGGCACTGGTGCATGTGTGAAAGCCTGTCACTTGTTCACAGAGTAATGAGACAACTATAGGGGAAAGGAAAGGTCAAGAGCAGGGTTTCTGCTGAAGACTGAAAAAGGGCTGTGTCCCCATGGCTGAATCCTCATCACATTTGGAACAAGTGTCAATGTTAGAACACGTGACACTTCTTTCTGTAGGAGCTGGATTTGAGCCTAGACATGCTGGGACTCTAAGGACACATTCAGAGGCTTGTAGTTGATCTTTAACACCAGCCAGCCTGGTCACCAGTTCACTGTTCCTTGTGGCTTCAAGGTGAAGTCCACAGAGGAGTGAGTGTATTTATATATATATATATATCTCCACATTGGAAGACTGAATCACTCTCTCCTCTCTGCCATGAGGTTTAGAGGGACAGTGCCAAGCACTGTGGTAAGTGGGGGGCTTGAAGTCGTCTACTTTCTGGTCTTGTTACTACAAGGAAGAACATCAAAAGAAAACAGTGAAGGGAGCCAAGGAGACGAACTAGGAGAACTACATTAGTTTGTAAATGTGAAAACTGAATCCTTCTATGATCTGGTCTTCCTTACTTTGATGACTGTTCATCCTCTTTCTCTTCTTTGAATTCTCTCCCATCATATCTAAAGGTCCAGATTCTTCCAGTTCCTCAAATGGTAGTTATCTTCCACTTCTCTTTCTTGGCACTTATCACTCTCCACTTCATGCCATGGTTATTTGCACACTCATGTATATATTTCAGGGTCTGTGTTTTCAGGTGGCTAGAAAACACAGCTTTCTGCCCCTCGGGTCTAGATCCTCAGTGAGTTTCCTAAAGATGATGATGATGATAATTATGAGGAGGAGGAGGAGTGTGGAGATTGTGATGAAAATGGCAGCACATCAGAGTGGAGAGAGTATAACTAACTGCAAACAGACTGTTCTTGGTTTGAACTTAAGTCTGCTGTTTACTAATTGTGTGGCACTTAGCAAGTTCCTCAACTTCGCTGAGCAAAGTTATTTTGAGAATTAAATAAATTAACCTACATTTATATTTGCTCTATTCTAGAACACGCAATAGATGCTCCAGAAACATAAATTTGTTTTTTAATATTTTATTGTACTTCAGGTGAAGGCTTACAGAACAAACAGTTTCTCATGTAACAGTAGTACACATGCTGTTTTATGACTTTGGTTAACAACCCCACAACATTTTAACCCTCTGAATTCTCAGGTTTTTTTTTTTTTTTTGATGAAAATACACATAGCCAAAGATACACCATTTCAAAACTTTTTACGTACACATTTAAGTGACATTGACTATGCTCTTCTAATTGTGCTGCCATTCTCACCCAAGATGAAGGCTTACAGGACAAAATAGCCTCCCATTTAACAGTTACTACAAATGTTGCCCTATAACAATGGTTAACAATTTCACAACACATCAACAGTATCCTTACTCAACTTGTGTTCCTTATCATCAGCTTCCTACTCCCCCTCTGCCTTCTGGCCCTTGTCACTGGACTCCTGTACCTTGTTAGTCTCATTTAGTTTTACTGGGTTGTCCACCTCCAGGCTGAACAGTGAACCTCGAAGGTAACTTCACCTCTGAGCTGAAAGGGTGTCTGGGGGCCATACTCTTGAGGTTTCTCCAGTCTCCTTTAGGCCAGTAAATCTGGTCTTTTTTTTTTAATATTTTATTGTACTTCAGGTGAAGGCTTACAGAACAAATAGTTTCTCATGAAACAGTAGTACACATGTTGTTTTATGACATTGGGTAACAACCCCACAACATAGTAAGCCTCTAAATTCTCAACTTTTTTTTTTTTGATGAAAATACAGATAGCCAAAGATACATCGTTTCAAAAATTTCTACATACACAGTTCAGTGACATTGACTACGCTCTTCCAACTGTGCTGTTATTCTCACTTAAGATGAAGGCTTACAGAACAAAATAGTTTCTCATTTAACAGTTACTACACATGTTGCCCTATGACAATGGTTAACAATCTCACAACACATCAAGAATATCCTTACTCCACCTTGTGTTCCCTATCACCAGGGGACTTCCTTGTCCCCTTCTGTCTTCTGGCCCTTGTCACTGGACTACTGTACCTCATTAGTCTCATTTTTTTTTTTTAATTTTTTTTAAACAACATTTCAAAACTTTTTACTTACACATTTAAGTGATATTGACTATGCTCTTCCAATTGTGCTGCCATTCTCGCCCAAGATGAAGGCTTACAGGACAAAACAGCCTCCCATTTAATAGTTACTACAAATGTTGCCCTATAACAGTGGTCAACAATCTCACAACACATCGACAGTGTCCTTACTCAATTTGTGTTCCTTATCATCAGTTTCCTACTCCCCCTCTGCCTTATGGCCTTTGTCACCAGACTCCTGTACCTTGTTAGTCCCATTTAGTTTTACTGGGCTGTCCACTCCCAGGCTTAACATCGAACCTCGAAGGTAACTTCACCTCTGAGCTGAAAGGGTGTCTGGGGGCCACACTCTTGAGGTTTCTCCAGTATTCTTTAGGCCAGTAAATCTGGTCTTTTTTTTTTTTTTGTGAGTTAGAATTATGCTCTACATCCTTCTCCAGCTCTGTCCAGAACCCTCTGTTGTGAGCCTGGTCAGAGCAGTCAGCGGTGGTAGCCGGGCACCGTCTAGCTGTACTGGACTCAGTCCGGTGGAGGTCTTGGTAGCTGTGGACAATTAGTCCTTTGGACTAATCTTTTCGTTGTATCCTGTTCTCTTCATTCTCCCTTGCTCCCGAAGGGATGAGACCAGTGTAATATCTTAGATGGCCGCTCACAGGCTTTTAAGACCCCAGACACTACTCACCAAGGTAGAATGTAGAGCATTATCTTTATAAGTAGTGTCATGCCGATTGAGCTAGATGTTCCCCGAGACCATGGTACCCAGAGCCCTCCATCCAACAACTCAGTCCCTCGGGGAGTTTGGATGTGTCCATGGGGACTCCATGACCTTTCCTTGTGCAGGTTGTGTTAGTTTCCCTTGTACTGTGTACTGTCTCACCTCTCACCCAAGATACCGCTTATCTATTGCCTATTTAGTATTCCCCCCCCTCCCCTCCCATCCCTGGTAACCAACAAGGATTGTTACATTTTGCATGTGAATTTTTTCATGGGTTTTTACAATAGAGGTCTCGTATAATATTTGTCCTTTTGTGATTGACTTATTTCATTCAGCATAATGTCCTCCAGTTTCATCCATGTTATGAGATGGTTCACAGATTCATTGTTGTTCTTTCTCGTTGCATAGTACTCCATTGTGTGTATGTACCATAGTTTGTTTATCCATTCATCTGTTGATGGGCACCTACGTTGTTTCCATCGTTTTGCTGTTGTGAACAATGCTGCCACGAACATAGGTGTGCATATGTCTATTCGAGTGACGACTCTTATTTCTCTAGGATATATTCCTAGGAGTGGGATTGCTGGATTGAATGGTATGTCTATTTCTAGCTTTCTGAGGAAGCGCCATATTATTTTCCAAAATGGTTGTATCATTTTGCATTCCCACCCGCAGTGTATAGAGTTCCCATCTCCCCGCAGCCCCTCCAACATTTGTTATTTCCAGTATTTTTGATTCGTGCCAGTAATGCCGGGGTGAGATGGTATCTCATTGTGGTTTTAATTTGCATTTCTCTAACGGCTAGTGAACGCGAGCATTTCCTCATGTGTCTGTTGGCCATTTGAATGTCTTCTTTGGTGAAGTGTCTGTTCATTTCCTTTGCCAATTTTTTGTTAGGATTGTTTTTTTGTTGTAGAGGTGTTAGATTTTCTTGTAGATTATGGAGATTAGACCTTTGTCTGACTTGTACTGTCCAAAAATTTTTTCCCAGTCTGTAGGTTCTCTTTTGACTCTTTTGGTGAAGTCTTTTGAAGAGCATAGGTGTTTGATTTTTAGAAGATCCCAGTTATCTAGTTTATCTGTTGGGTTTTGTGTGTTGATGTTTATGGTTTGTATCCTGTTAATGCCATGTATTAAGGCCTGAAGTGTTGGTCCTATTTTTTCTTCTATGAACTTTATAGTTTTAGGCTTTATATTCAGGTCTTTGATCCATTTTGAAGTAGTTTTTGTATACGGTGTGAGGTATGGGTCCTGTTTCATTTTTCTGCAAATGGATATCCAGTTTTGCCAGCACCATTTATTAAATAGACTGTCTTTTCCCCATTTGATGGACTTTGGGCCCTTGTCGAAAATCAGGTTACCATAGGTGGATGGATTTACATCTGGGTTCTCAATTCTGTTCCATTGGTCAATGTCTCTGTTGTTGTACCAGTACCAGGCTGTTTTGACTACTGTAGCTGTATAGTAGGTTCTGAAGTCAGGTAGTGTGAGTCCTCCAACTTTATTCTTCTTCTTCAGTAGTGCTTTACTTATTCAGGGCTTCTTCCCTTTCCAAATAAAGTTAATAATTAGTTTTTCCATCTCTTTGAAGAATGTTGTTGGTATTTGGATCAGGATTGCATTGTTTTTGTAAATTGCTTTGGGTAGAATTGACATTTTCACAATGTTGAGTCTGCCTATCCATGAGCATGGTATGTTTTTCCATTTATGTAGATCCCTTTGGGTTTCATGCAGCAGTGTTTTGTAGTTTTCTTTGTATAGGTCTTTTACATTCCTGGTCAGATTTATTCCTAAGTATTTTATCTTTTTAGGGGCTATTGAAAATGGTATTGATTTCCTGATCTCCTTTTCATCATTCTCTTTACTGGCGTATAGGAATCCAACTGATTTTTGAATGTTTATCTTGTATCCTGCTGCTCTGCTGAATCTTTCTATTAGTTCCAGTAGATTTCTCATAGAGTCTTTAGGGTTTTCTATGTATAGTATCATATCATCTGCAAACAGGGAGAGTTTAACTTCTTCATTACCAATTTGGATGCCCTTTATTTCTTTCTCTTGCCTTATTGCTCTAGCTAGAACTTCCAGCACAATGTTAAATAGGAGTGGTGATAAAGGGCAACCTTGTCTTGTTTCTGTTTTCAAGGGGAATGTTTTCAGCCTCTCTCCATTAAGAATGATGTTGGCTGTTGGTTTTGCATAGATGCCCTTTATTATGTTGAGAAATTTCCCTTCTATACCTATTTTATTGAGAGCTTTTATCAGGAATGGGTGTTGGACTTTGTCAAATGCCTTTTCTGTGTCAATTGAGATGATCATGTGATTTTTTTCTTTCCTTTTATTCATGTGGTGAATTACGTTGATGGATTTTCTAATGTTAAACCATCCTTGCATACCTGGTATGAATCCTACTTGGTCGTGGTGTATTATTTTTTTGATATGATACTGAATTCTATTGGCTAGAATTTTGTTCAGAATTTTTGCATCTATAGTCATGAGAGATATTAGTCTGTAGTTTTCTTTTTTTGTGACGTCTTTGCCTGGTTTTGGTATCAGCATTATGCTGGCTTCATAGAATGAATTTGGAAGTATTGCTTCCTCTTCTATGCTCTGAAATAGCTTGAGTAGAACTGGTACAAGCTCTTCCATAAATGTTTTGTAGAATTCTCCAGTGAAGACATCTGGGCCAGGGCTTTTTTTGGTTGGGAGTTTTTTTTATTACCTTTTCAATCTCTTCTCCTGTTATGGGTCTGTTCAGATTTTCAATATCACTTTGTTGTAGTTTGGGTAGGCCGTGTTTTTCCAGAAATTTATCCATTTCCTCTAGGTTTTCAAATTTGTTGGAATATAGTTTTTCATAACATTCTGTTATAATCCTTTTTATTTCAGTTGGGTCTGTTGTAATGTCCCCCATTTCATTTCTTATTTGGGTTATTTGTGCCCTCTGTGGTTTTTCTTTTGTCAGTCTGGCCAGTGGTTTGTCGATTTTGTTGATTCTTCCAAAGAACCAACTTTTGATTTTGTTGATTCTTTCTATTGTTTTTCTGTTCTCTATTTCATTTATTTCTGCTCTGATCTTTACTATCTCCTTTCTTCCGGTGGTTGTAGGCTTTTTTTGCTGTTCTCTTTTTATTTGTTTGAGTTCTGTAGTTAATGTTTTGATTTTGTCCCTTTCTTCTTTTTTGATATTTGCGTGTATTGCTATAAATTGTCCTCTGAGGACTGCCTTTGCTGTGTCCCAAAGATTTTGGTATGATGTGTTTTCATTTTCATTTGATTCTAGGAATTTTTTAATTCCATCTCTGATTTCTTCTATTACCCATTGATGTGTAAGCAGAGTATTATTCAGTTTCCATATATTTGGTTTTTTTTCCTTGCTCTTTCTAGTGTTAATTTCTACCTTGATGGCATTGTGGTCAGAGAAGATACTGTGAATTATCTCAACGTTTTGGATCTTGTTGAGGATTGCTCTGTGGCCTAAGATGTGGTCTGTTCTGGAGAACATTCCATGTGCATTGGAAAAGAATGTGTACTTTGCAGCGGTTGGATGGATTGTTCCATATATGTCTATGAGGTCCAGTTGGCTGATTGTGTCCTTTAGGTCTTCTGTATCTTTGCTGAGTTTCTTCTTAGTTGTTCTGTCCCTTACTGAGAGTGGTGTGTTGAAGTCTCCTCCTATTATTGTGGAACTGTCAATTTCTCTTTTCAGTGCTGTTAGAGTTTTTTTATGTATTTTGGAGCCCTGTCATTGCGTGCGTAGATGTTTATTATGGTTATGTCTTCATGATGGATCGTCCCCTTAATCATTATATAGTGTCCTTCTTTGTCTTTTATGGTAGATTTTGTTTTAAAGTCTATTTTATCTGAGATTAGAATTGCCACTCCTTCTCTTTTTTGGTAGTTGTTAGCTTGATATATTTTTTTCCAACCTTTGATTTTTAATAAATTCACATCTTTGTTTCTAAGGTGTGTCTCTTGTAGACAGCATATCGATGGATCCTGTTTTCTTATCCATTCTGCCACTCTCCGTCTCTTTATGGGTGCATTGAGTCCATTTACATTCAGTGTAATTATTGATAGATGGAAGTTTGTTGCTGTCATTTTGTAGTGCTTTTTTCTGTGGTGCTGATGTTTTCTTTGTTCTTCTTACTCTCTTGTGCTGAGTTACTTTTGTTTGTGGATTTTGTGTTCATTTCTTTTGTTTTTGTAGGTTTTGTTTTTGCTGAGACTTTATGTTTTTCGTCTTTATTTTTATGAGTTGGTTTGTTGACTTTCTTTGTGATTACCATGAATTTTGCCCTTATCTTTATAAGTTTGAAGCAGTCTACCCTTACTTGGTATCGCCTTGCCTTCCTCTCCGTTAGAAGGTTCTATACCTATGCCGTTTGTTCCCTCTTTCATTGTTTTGATGTTGTTGTCATCCTTTGATTGATTGCTCTGATTCCCTGTTGTATTTCTTTTGGTTTTGGATAGTCCTCGATAGTTCATTTCCTTGAATAGTATCTGGTTCGTATGAACCTGCGTCCGAGGTCCTGCCTGAGGGCTGAAGCTGTTTGTCCTCAGATCGAAGAAGTCCCTTTAATAATTCTTGTAAGTTTGGTTTGACTTTTGCATATTCCCTTAGTTTCTGTTTATCTGGAAATGACCTAATTTCACCATCAAATTTGAACAAGAGTTTTTCAGGATATATTATTCTTGGCTGACAATTTTTTCCTTTCAACATTTTATATATGTCATCCCACTGCCTTCTTGCCTGCATGGTTTCTGCTGAATAATCTGAGCTTAGTCTTATTGTTTCTCCTCTGTATGTGACTTCTTGTTTTTCATGAGCTGCTCTCAGGATTCTTTGTTTGTCTTTAGTTTTGGCGAGTGGGAATATGATATGTCTTGGTGATTTTCTTTTGGGGTCTCTTCTATATGGGGTTCATTGAGCTTCTCGGATGGCCATCTGTTCATCTTTCATGATATTGGGAAAGTTTTCTGTCAGCAGTTCCTCAATGATCCTCTCTGTGTTTTCTGTTTTCTCCCCCTGTTCTGGGATGCCAATCACTCGTAAGTTTTTGCTTTTAATTGTGTCCCACATAACTCTCAGTGTCTCTTCATTTTTCTTTGTTCTTTTTTCTGAGTTTTCCTGAAACAGAGTTGTATCCAAGTGTTTGTCTTCAGTTCCACTGATCCTGTCTTCCACGGTTTCAAATCTACTTCTCAGCCCTTCTATGACACCGTCCATTTCTGAAATCTTGTTGTTTATCTTTTGGATTTCTAATTGTTGTTTTTGTATAATTTCGAGTTGTGAATTTATTTTGGCATTTTGTTCCTGCATCATCTTCCTAAATTATTCCAACTTTTTGTCTGTATTTTCCATAAATTTGTCTATTTTTTCCTCATGTTTGTCAGCTTTTTGCCTCAGTTCTTGGAAAATTCCGAGTATTAGTAATTTGAGTTCCCTATCAGGTACTTCTAGTGCATTTTCTTCCACAGGAGAGTTCTGGTGTTTTAATTTGGACGCCTATTGGAGCCATCTTGTCTTGTTTTTGTAAATGTTTTGATATTGTTTGCTGTTTTCGGGGCATTCAGTAGATATTTCTCTCATTTATTGATTGTAGATTTTTTTATTTCGTCCTTGTGGTACAGCTGGGCAGGTCTAGCTGAAGAGGAGCCACTGGGATGGGTTGTTTGTGGCACTCACTGCAGCCACCAGGGCGGTCGGTAGTCAGTGCTGGGCAGGTTCCAATAGGGCATGCCTGCACAGCTTGGCGGTGTGATGTCAAGTGCACGGTGCAGGTAGGCAGGATGCAGCGGGGAGATGGTTATGTGTGAAGCTAAGCTGGATATGGGAGAGAGGAGAGAGGAGCAGGAGCGAAAAACATACAAACATAAAAGAATGCTAGGGGAGCTTGTCATTGGAATGGACAGATGAGAGACTATGGGATGGAGAAAACCAGAAGGGGGAAGAGAAAGAAAAGGAAAGAATGAACAAATAAAAATCAGAAAAGTTAAAGAACTGCAAAGTTCCCAGGGATCCCACCGATGCAGCTATGAGGTCTGGGGGAGTCGGTCTCAGGTTTCACAGCACAGCCTTGCCAGAAGGTGCAGAGGCATACAATGCCTGGTATTCAGGGATCAGAAAGAGAAGGAAGAGATAGACGAGAAATTGAGCAATGAAGAAAGACAAAAGGGAAAAAGAGGGAAAAGAAAACAAAACTAATCAAAAACTAAAAATAAATAAAAATAAAAAGCAACACCAGCAGTCAATGAATGGCACTCAGAGAGCCAGCCAGTGTGGGCTGGTGTTTCTGGACAAGAGACTGTGTCTGTGGGAAACAGAGGAGGCCGAGTGTGAGTGAAGGAGGGTAGAGAGTGGAAAGTGTATATCACAAATTGCCTGCGCTCTGGGGACCCTCAGAAAGGAGCTAAGAGGGTGTAAGGAGCCAGGCACCCGAGTGAAAGGAGGGGGAGGCGGCAAGAGGCAAGCGAGAAACCAAAAGAAGCAGGAGGAAAAAAAAAAGAAAAAAAAAAAAAAAAAGGCAGCACCAGCAGCCAACACACGGCACCCAGAGAGCCACCCGCCCGGGTGCGCAGAATCCAAGCAGCCGGCGGACCCCGGTGAAGAGATTGCAGCCACGGGAAGCAGAGGAGCAAACGAACAAAAGCCCCGGGATCTCACCAGCACGGCAGGCCAGACCTGGAAGCAGCCACACACCCGAGCGCAGCCCCACAGTCCCGTAGGAAAGGGCAAAGACAGCGCTTGGAACCAGGCACCTGAGCAAAAGGAGGGGGAGGCAGCGAGAGGCAAGAGAGAAACCAAAAGAAGCAGAAAAAGCAACACCAGCAGCCAACAAACGGCACCCAGAGAGCCGCCCGCCCGGGTGCACGGAATCCAAGCAGCTGGCGTCCCCGGGTCAAGAAATTGTGGCCGCAGGAAGCAGAAGAGCAAATGAACAAAGGCCCCGGGACCCCACCAGTGCGGCAGCCACACACCCGAACGCAGCCCCATAGCCCCACAGGAAAGAGCAAAGACCACGCTCGGAAGCAGGCACCTGAGCAAAAGGAGGGGGAGGCGGCAGAAAAAGCAACGCCAGCAGCCAACAAATGGCTCCCAGAGAGCCGCCGGCCCCGGCGCGCAGAATCCAAGCACCGGCGACCCCCAGCCCAGGGACCCTGGCCACGGGAAGCAGGGGAGCCCCAGCCGAGGCGGAGAGGGGTGGGGGGTGGGAAAGTGCACACCGCAAATTACCGGTCGTTCCGTCTCCCACTGGATGCTCCGCAAGGCTGCTCTCCCGTTCTCCCGTTTGCTGGTCTCTGATAGGAGTCCAAGATGGTGGATCCGCGCTGCGTTAGCTGGTAGGGGATCTCTGCATGAGTCTCTCCTCGCTCTCCATTCTCTTTCAGTATTCTCACTCCGTTTGGTGTTTGGCTGAGTTCTTTATCTCTTCATTTGATGTTCTAGGGTTTCAGGATTGTTGATTCTCTGTTTGGCTTAGTTTTTCGGATCTTTGCTGTGGAGGGACAGCGTGGTGCTTCTGCCTAGAGCGCCATCTTGCCGGGCTCCCAGAAACATAAATTTTGTTTTCTTCTTTGCCTCTTACTTACCCAGTTGATATTTCCTAATTTATAAAGAACTTCTATCTTTAATGTGCTACTTAGGTTCTTTCAGTTGCAAGCGACAGAAACCTAGGTTAAGCAAAAAAAAAAAAGGAAGAAAAAGAAAAAAATAACAAAAAAAAGCCACACACGGATTTTTTTGTTTGTTTGTTTTTGTTTTTTTTGCTTATGTAACTGCAAAGTCAAAGCAAAGCCTGATTCAGGGCTCAAATGAAGCCATCAGAATCCAGTTTTCTTCTCTTCTTTTCTTGGCTCTGTTTCCTCTCTCATTGTTCAGTTCTAAGGCAGGCTCTGCCTCTTGTGGCAGATGGCTGTGAAAGCTTCAGTTTACATCCTCAGTAACCTCAGAGGACAGAAAGTACCTTTTTCCTAGCTGCTTTAGTAAAAGTCCCAGAATTTCATCCAACTGTTTCTCATTGGCCTGGCTTAGAGCTCATGCCCATCCCTGAACCAATCATTGTGGCCTGGGAGGAAGCGTATCCTGAGTTACCAAGCCAGCTCTCATATGCCCCCTGGAGCTGAAAGTCAGAATAAAACCAGTTGCCGTGGAGTTGATTCCAATTCATGGCAACCTCATGTGTGTCGGAGTAGAACTGTGATTCATCAGGCTTTCAGTGGCTGATTTTTCAGAAGTAGATCACTAGGACTTTCTTCTAAGGTGCACCTTGTTATTGTTGTTAGGTGCAGTCAAGTCGGTTCCAACTCATAGTGACCCGATGAACCACAGAACGAAATACTGCCCAGTCCTGTGCCATGGGCAAAATAGTTGTTATGCTTGAGCTCATTGTTGCAGCCACTGTGTCAATCCATTGCATTGAGGGTCTTCCTCTTTTTCACTGACCCTGTACTTTACCAAGAATAATGTCCTTATCCAGGGACTGATCCCTCATGACAACATGTCCAAAGTATGTAAGATGTAGTTTTGCCATCCTTGCTTCTAAGGAGCACTGTGGTTGTACTACTTCCAAGACAGATTTGTTCATTCTTTTGGCAGTCCATGGTATATTCAATACTCTTCGCCAACACCACAATTTAAAGGTGTCAGTTCTTTTTCGGTCTTCTTATTCATTGTCCAGCTTTTGCATGCATATGATGCAATTGAAACTACCATGGCTTGGGTTAGGCGCACCTTAGCCTGCAAGGTGACATCTTCGCTTTTCAACACTTTAAAGAGGTCTTTTGCAGCAGATTTGCCCAGTGCAATGTGTCTTTTGATTTCTTGACTGCTGTTCCCATGGGCGTTGATTGTGGATCCAAGTAAAATGAAATCCTTGACAACTTCAATCTTTTCTCCATTTATCATGATGTTGCTTATTTGTCCAGTTGTGAGGATTTGTGTTTTCTTTATGTTGAGGTGTAATCCATACTGAAAGCTGTGGTCTTTGATCTTCATCAGTAAGTGCTACAAGTCTTCTTCACTTTCAGCAAACAAGGTTGTGTCATCTGCATATCGCAGGTTGTTAATGCGTCTCCTCCGATCCTGATGTCCCGTTCTTCTTCATATAGTCCAGCTTCAGGGATTATTTGCTTAGCATACAGATTGAATAAGTATGGTGAAAGGATACAACCCTGACTCATACCTTTCCTGACTTTAAACCACGCAGTATCTCCTTGTTCTGTCCAAAGAACTGTCTCTTGATCTATGTACAGGTTCCTCAAGAGCACAATTAAGCGTTCTGGAATTCCTATTCTTTGCAATGTTATCCATAATTTGTTATCATCCACAAAGTCAAATGCCTTTGCACAGTCAATAAAACACAGGTAAACATCTTTCTGGTATTCTCTGATTTCAGCCAAGATCCATCTGACATCAGCAATGATATCCCTCGTTCCATGTCCTCTTCTGAATCCAGGCTGAATTTCTGGTAGTTCCCCTGTTGACATACTGCTGCAGCTGCCTTTGAATGATCTTCAGCAAAATTTCTGCATTCGGTTGGATCGCTTTCTTGTAAATAGGCACAAATATGGATCTCTTCCAGTTGATTGGCCAGGTAGCCGTCTTCCAAATTTCTTGACAAAGACAAGTGAGCACTTCCAGCACGGCATTCATTTGTTGAAACATATCAGTTGATATTCCGTCAATTCCTGGAGATTTGTTTTTCACCAGTGCCTTCAGTGCAGCTTGGACTTTTATCTTCAGTACCATTGGTTCCTGATCATATGCTACCTCTTGAAATGGTTGAACGTCAATCAATTCTTTCTGGTATAATGACTACAGATACACAGGTATTACTTCCATCATCTTTTGATGCTTCAGTTTCACCTTAAACTTGCATATGAGCAATTGATGGTCTGTTCTGCAGTCGGCCCCGGCCTTGTTCTAACTGATGATATTGAGCTTTTCCATTGTCTCTTTCCACAGACATAGTTGATTTGATTCCTGTGCATTCCAGCTGGCAAGGTCCACGTGTATAGTCCCTGTTTATGTTGGTGAAAAAGGTATTTGCAATGAAGAAGTTGTTGGTCTTGCAAAATTCTATCATGTGATCTCCAGCATCGTTTCTATCACCAAGGCCATATTTTCCAGCTACTGATCCTTCGTTTCAACTTTCACATTCCAATCACCAGTAATTATCAATGCATCCTGATTGCATGTTCAATCAATTTCAGACTGCAGAAGCTGGTAAAAATCTTCAATTTTTTTCATCTTTGGCCTTAGTGGTTGTGTGTAAATTTGAATAATAGTTGTATTAACTGGTCTTCCTTGTAGGCGTATGGATATTATCCTGTCACTGACAGTGTTATACTTCAGGATAGATCTTGAAATGTTCTTTTTGATGATGAATGCAATGTCATTCCTCTTCCAGTTGTCATTCCTGGCATAGTAGACCATATGACTGGCTGATTCAGAATGGTCAATACCAGTCCATTTCAGCTCACCAATGCCTAGGATATCAATGTTTATGTGCGTTCCATTTCATTTTTGATGATTTCCAATTTTCCTAGATTCATACTTCGTACATTCCACCTTCTGATTATTAATGGATGTTTTCAGATGTTTCTTCTCATTTTGAGTAGTGCCACATCTGCAAATGAAGATCCCAAAAGCTTGACTCCAACCACATTGTTAAGGTCAGCTCTACTTTGAGGAGGCAGCTCTTCCCCTGTCGTCTTTTGAGTGTCTTCCAACCTGGGGGCTCATCTTCCAGCACTGTATCAGACAATGTTCTGCTGCTATTCATAAGGTTTTCACTGGCTAATTCTTTTCAGAAGTAGACTGCTGGGTCTGCCTCTGGGTGGACTCAAACCTCCAACCTTTTGGTTAGCAGCTGAGCACGTTAACTGTTTGCATCACACAGGGACTCTGACAGTGAGAATAACCCCACCCAGTCCATAACCAACACATGTTGATCACCTACAAAACTGCAGTGAAGCTGGACACAATCTAATGAAAGTGATTCTTCCGCTTTTTGCGAATTTCTAAGAACTCTGTGGCAGCATATAGGTGCTCCTATAGCCTAGTGGTTTGGGTTTTCTTATTACTCTCTCAGTACAATGGATTTCAAAGAGACTTGGTGGTGGCACAGTGTTAAGAGCTCAGGCTGCTAACCAAAATGTTGGCAGTTCAAATCCACCAGTCACTTCTTGGAAACCCTATGGGGCAGTTCTACCCTGTCCTATAGGTTTGCTGTGAGTCAAAATTGACTCGATGGCAACAGGTTTGGTTTGTTTTTGGGAAAAGAAGTGAGCTAAGTGAAGTTTTGGGAATATGGTGGTTCTCTCAGTGCCCAGGAAGGACAGAGATGATACACTCAGAAGGGTTTAATGGAAAGGACTATTTACATAGATGTGGTCAGGGTTAACTAACAAGGGGTGGTGAAGTTGCCTGGGATTAGCCTGAAGCAGTAAGAAGAAGGAAGGGAATTACTAGAGTCCAGTGAGAGCTGGGCCAGTGGAAGAGGGACTACTGGATAAGAGCTGTGGTCTAGCTGTGACTTAGGAGGAGCACAGATACTGCCTGACCCTTGCAAGGTAAGGAAGGGGGGTATTGTTTTTCCATGCCATCGAGTCAGTTCTGACTCACAATGACTCCATGTACAACAGAACGAAGCACTGCCCAGTCTTGCACCATCCTCACAATTATTGCTATGTTTGAGCCCATTGTTGCAACCACTGTGTTAATCCATCTTGTTGAGGATCTTCCTCTTTTTTGCTGACCCTATACTTTACCAAGCATGATGTTCTTTTCCAGGGACTGGTCCCTACTAATAACATGTCCAAAGTAAGTGAGATGAAGTCTCAACATTCTGACTTCTAAGCAGGATTCTGGCTGTACTTCTTCCAAGACAGATTTGTTAGTTCTTCAAGCAGTCCATGGGGTAGGGGGAATAAATACTCCATCCTCTCTCTACTCCTGCCCTCCATTCTCATACTGGTGCCTCCCATTGGCCAAACCCAGTCTGAAGTTAGAGGGCAAGGGAACCCAGGTGATGCAGTCCAAAGAGCAGGGCGGAGAATGGATCTGTGGTGAGGGCTAAATATGGAGACTAGCCAGCAAGGTGGTCCCTCTGTTCTGCATAGTTTGTTCTCTGGGAGGAAAGTGTAGTGTGTTAGACACTTGGCCATGATCAGTGCAGTTGGGGGAAGGGGGTGTTTAGTCAGCGTCTGGCTAAATTCTCATTTATTCTCTTTGCTTTTGGAAATGTAATAATCTCTCTATCAAAACTCCATCTATCTGCCAAAATAATGCATGTCCTTTTGTACAAGTGAAAGAATTACTGCTATTATGCAAACACTGAAAGGGTACCACATTTGCATGCAAAGGAGGAAAAGGAAAAACCCTATTTGCAATAAAATTAATTATACCAGTGTGGCAAAGAGACACATGAGTATCCATTTAACACTTGGACAGGAGCAGAACTAACTTTTCTTGCCAACCCTGATGAAATAATGGAAGCTAAAGAGAAAATACTCTGAAAATAGATGTCTGGATAGAATTAACAGGAATTGGGAATTTCTGGCCATTTTAAGACTTCCCCCTCAACAGAAACAAAAGCTTGAAATAAAGGTTTTTACAAATACTAATCATGAATATTAATGTTTTTCTAAAGCTGATGCCTGAACCAAGTTCCTCATTAAAATGGCCTTTCAGCAGAGCAGTGTTAGGATGCAGGGGTTGGGATTAGGCGTGAGGCTGCATGGAGAATGTGCTCTGCATCTGAAACTAGAAGCAAGGTAGCTGCATGAGGTTTAGAACTTGTGAAATGTTTATTATACTGCTGTGTTTGGTCATCAGGAAATAGGAGCTTGGACAAGAAGGTAAAGGAATCACTTATTCTAGAGAAGAGAAGGTTGAACTTTCACCTGAGATGTTCAGTTCATAAAATGCCCTTCTGTGCATTCCTGCATCTCATGTTCATCATGCTATATTGACACTGTTGGTTTGCTTGTCTGTCTCCCTCAACCATATTGAGACCCTTCGGAAGGCAAGGACTGTGTCCACCTCGGTCTTAATCATCTCTGTACCTTCAGTTCTTAGCACAGAGTTGTTGTCGTTAGCTGCTATCTAGTTGGCCCCTGACTCATGGTGACCCCATGCACAAAGGAATAAAAAGCTGCTCAGTCCTGTGCCATCCTGTGAATCAGACTATTGTGGTCCACAGGATTTTTGTTAGCTGATTTTGGAAGTAGATCGCTAGACCTTTCTTTCTAGTCTGTCTTAGTCTGGAAGCTCTGCTGAAACCTGTCCAGCATCAGAGCAACATGCAAACCTCCACTGACAGAGAGGTGGTGGCTACTCATGAGATTAATTGGCTGAAAATAGAATCTGGGTCTCCCACATGGAAGGGGAAAATTCTACTACTAAGCCACCACTGCCTCCTAGCATAGAGTAGGCAGTCAATAAATGTTGAGTTCAGAAATATACTAATGAATGAACCACAGAATTCTAGAGCTCAAAGTGACCTTAGAGATCATCAACTTCAATGATTTGGAAGAATAAGTACACTCAGAGTAGAGGGAGAGCAATGGTGGTTGTGAGGAGGATAAAGAAGATGGGACATATGCAGAAAAGATTTTTTGAAATACATGTTCCCCAAGTTCATTCGCCAGCCCTGACTCCACAGCTCACATGCAATATTAGGATCCAGTGGGAGTGAACATTATATCGGAAAAGCTTCATTTAGGTTGACTATCTCCCCACCCATGGTGAGAACCTCTTGCACAACACCCGCCCACCGAGCTGTCCTTCCAATCCTCCCTGCTTCTAGGGCTCAGCTCAGTATTTGCCTCAAAACAGGTGCCATCAATGGTTGCTGAGTAAAATGATTGTCACATAAGAGACTGCTTAAAAAAATATTAATAATTTGCCCAAACACAGTCAGGTCTTGGCAGTCTGGGCACTTGGAAAGAAGGATCATCACAGAGTAAATGCTGACCTAACTTTTCTCAATGCCCCTCTTCCTCAAAGTCAGGGTAAAAGTTGAAAGCCTCCATTTGTGAAAGAGGACCTAGGTCAGGACTTCCTGGTGACAGGATGCCATTAAACAGTAGGACCAGCCCTCAGAGGAAGTGTGGGATTCCCTTGCTAGATCCCCTATTGAAGTATAAACTGTGAGAGGCACTCGTCTTTCTGTGTTGATTAACATTAGAGGCAGCCTTTGTAGAGGCAAAAGGGAGGGCTAGAACTAGATGCTATCCAATACCATGAATCACAACTCTAACCTTCATCTGGAAATTATATTACTAGCATTGAATGCAATGGAGTGGATGAAAGAAATGACAGTTCTATTCACCTACCCCCTGTCTCTCAGTCAGTAAAACTAGTGGTAAATTGATTATATTTATTTTATGATATATGTAGGTTTGGTAATACAGTGTATGGTTAAAAACACGGAGTCTGGAGCCAGATAGCCTGAGTATGAATAATGGCTTTATTACCTACTAGCTGTGTGACCTTGGGCAAGTTACTTACTCTCTCTGTACCTATCTTTCCTCATCTGTAAAGTGAAGATAATAATATCACTTACCTCATGGGTTGTTGTAAGGATTAAATGAGCTAATATAGATAAAGCTCTTTGAACAGTGTCTGGCATACAGTAAGTGTTATCCAAGTGTGAGCTCCTATTATTACTGCAGATGACATACCTCACTGGGAGATGAGGCTAGTGTTAACTTTTGTGCTTGTCTACAAGGCTGTGAATTATTAATATATGAAGTAAAGACTGACAACTGAAGTTGTCTTAGTTGTGTGACAGTGAAGCAGATGGAGCCTTTTGTGGGAGAGAATAGTTTGTTTTCTAGGCTTGGTGCTAATATAAATTATTTCCTTTGCTTTTCCTGGATCACGGAGTCTTAAGCATTGGAAAAGGGCTCACAGTTCATTCCAACCTGAATAGAGAATAAACTGATTTGCCCAAGGTTGTACAACTAGTTGTGGCCCGGTCTTCTAATTGACAGAACAGTGTGCTTTCTGCCCATCACCATAGTTACAATAACTCAGTGCATGGAAATGCATTTTTTCACACCTATAATGTCTAAAGGGAAACACACACATGCAAAAGAATCATGGTGCAGACAGCACTTCAGTTTTGCAGGGATCTGTAGACATTTAATTGGAATGTGCCACCTATTTTTGTTTTGAAGGGAGGTAGTGAGGTTACATCAATGTACCAAGCTTCTTAGTTACAAGTAATGAAAATAAGCTCTGGTTAGTTTGAGAAGTCAAGGAATTTATTGGAAAGATATCAGGTGGCTTGAGAATTGAAGGGAGGCTGGAGAACCAGGCTTGAAAAATAACCAGAACGAGAGGCCAGGAAGCAGCTACCACAGCCAAGGTCACCCTCAGGGCCAGCCTGATGAAGATGCTGCCAGGTATCGCTGCCACTGGACATTCAATGCCAAGGCTTCTGGACTCTGCATGGTGCCACTGCCAGTGGACTCTCATCCTTGGTGGCCAGGCTGTTGTGAATGACCTCTCATCTTCTTCTGTGTCTTTGCTGCATTACTCTTCATGATCCAAAGTCCCAGAAGGAGTATCCCATTAGCTGACTCTAGGTCAGATGTTTGAGATCCACTGTGGTTGGCAGGTGGGGGTGCAGGGCATGGAGATAATGTCTCTGGCCTACTTATTTTGTGGATTGAGGGGAAGGTCCTCACCTATAACGAGGTCTTCACCTATAACAGATTTATAACAGGGGGGTTTCCTATTTGGATTCTCACCAAATAAGAAGGTGTTAGAAAGCTGGTTAAATGAAAACACACAAGCTAAGAAAAAAAATAACAAACTGATGATAATTGGGAAAATCCAGAAAAGTTGTATAACCCGTATGCCTGCCCTTCTCCCCTTTCTGGAGTCAGCATCCTCTACTCTGCCTGCTCTCTCCCACACTCTTCCATCCCCATCACTTCCCCATCCCGGAGAGAACAGATGATCCAAGAAAGACTACAAGGTCAAATGATTCTTCTACAGCTCTGTTTATTTCATTCACTGCCAGATTCACCGCTATAACCCTTGAGCATCTTCTCATTCCAATTAGAATAAAATTCAACCTCCTTACTATTATTCCTACTCCTCCTCCTACTATAGGCTTTCTGTGATCTATCTCCTCTCTACCTCTAAAACCTCTTCTCAGTACAGGACAGGGAACTGGCACTAATCAAAAAAACAGAAAATAGCAAATGTTGGAGAGGTTGCAGGGAGCTTAGAACTCTTATGTACTGCTGGTGGGAATGTAAAATGGTACAGCCACTATGGAAAATGATATGGTGCTTCCTTAAAAAGCTAGAAATAGAAATACCATATGATCCAGCAATCCCATCCTAGGAATATATCTTAGAGAAATAAGAGCCGTCACACGACTAGACATATGCACACTCGTGTTCACTGCAGCATTATTCACAATAGCAAAAAGATGGGAACAACCTAAATGACCATCAACAAATGAATGGGTAAACAAACTATGGTCCATGCACACAATGGAATACTATGCAATGATAAAGAACAATGATGAATCCTTGAAACATCTCACAACATGGATGAACCTGGAGGGCGTTATGTTGAGTGAAATAAGTCAATGACAAAAGGACAAATACTGTATGAGATCATTATCATAAAAACTCATGAAAAGGTTCGTACACAGAAACAATCTTTGATAGTTATGAGCTAGCGGAGGGTTAAGGAGGGAAAATCACTAACTAGATAGTAAATAAGTGTTAAGTTTGGTGAGAGAAAAGCCAGTACACAATACTAGGGTACTCAACACAACCTGACAAAGGCAAAGTCATATAAGCTTCATAGACACATCCAAACACACTGCGTGACTGAGTTACTGGGGCTGAGGGCTGGGGACCATGGCTTCGGCGGTCATCCAGGTCAATTGGCATAACATAGTTCATAAAGTAACTGTTCTACATTTAACTTTGGTGAGTAGAGTCTGCAGTGTTAAAAGCTTGCGAGTGGCCATCTAAGATACATCTACTGGTCCCATCCCGTCCAGAGCAAAGGAGAATGAAGAAAACCAAAGACACAAGTGAAATATTAGTCCAAAGGATTAATGGACCACAAGTACCACAGCCTCCACCAGGCTGCACCCAGGACAACTAGATGGTGCCTGGCTACTACCATCAGTCGCTCTGACAGGGATCACAATCGAGGGTCCCGGACAGAGCAGGAGTAAAATATGGAACAAAATTCAAATTCACACACACACAAAAAAGACCAGATTTACTGGTCTGACAGAGACTGAAGGAACTCCCAAGACTATGGCCCCCCGATACGTTTTAACTCAGAACTGAAGCCACTCCCAAAGTTCACCCTTCAGCCAAAGATTGGACAGGTCTATAAAACAAACAATAACACAGGTGAAGAATGTGCTTCTTAGTTCAGTCATGTATAGGAGACCAAATGGGCAGCACTTGCTCAAAAGCAATGACGAGAAGGTAGGAAGGGACAGGAAAACTGGACAGATGGAAACAGGGCAACTGGGATGGGAATGGGAGAGTGTTGACACATCGAGGGGACTGCAACCAATGTCACAAAACAGTTTGTGTATAAATTGTTGGACGAGAAACTAATTTGTCCTGTAAACTTTCACCTAAAGAGCACACACACACACGCACACACACACACACAAAACAAACAAAAGCTGTGCCGAAAGTCTGTCTTTTCCTATGAGTCTTGCAAAGCCAGAACTAAGAGCAAACTTAACCAGCAGCATGCCCTTAATTCCTAACTATTTCTAGAAAAGGAATCAGCCAGTAAGATTGGGAAGCAGAACTTGATCTTTTGCTAAACTGCCTGGATTGTTTCCACATCGCCTCTTCCTGAGGTTCCCAGGGCCCCCAGGTATGGCCCCAGTGTCTCAATGCAATACCTCACAGGGACCCAGGGAATGCCTTTTCAAATTAGGATGTTGATTATAATTCCATGTCAAATGCCTTATTTTAAAAGGGCTACACATCCAGGAACATATCCAGGAAGCCAGGTATGTGAAACCTTTTGCATATAATTCCCAGTGCAGTGTATCAAACAATTTGCTCAACCCTTCAGGCTTCTAAGGTGCTTAATCTCTTTCATTAAATGACTCCCTCCCCTAAATAAGCATCTGTTGTCTCCTTCCTCTAGGTCCTGTTGCTACAGATAAATGAAGCCCTGCTCTGCGTGGAGGTGTCTTGCTAATATATCACCACTTCCAGTAGATTGAAGGTGGTCAGTGCTGGGACTGCAGACATAAGGGGAGGCTGGCAAGTTAAATACATGATTTAGGGGTCACAACTGGGGAGGAAAAGAAGGCTGAGGAGCGTACTCAGATCAAACCCAGATTAAAGAGTTTGGGTAGAAGAGGTCAGAACCTGAGCTATGGTCCAAGGTCATGGGGCACTACAAACAAAATTGGGATCTGTTATTGAATCCAAAGTCTTCTGAAGCAAGGATGCCTTATATGCTTCCTTCTCAGATTCCTCGCCCATCTTCTGCATTGTTCTTAGAGTGTAGAAACGAGTGGCTGAAGCATAGGGGGAGAGGGAGAAGTTCAGGGTAACTCCTGGTACAGGTCAAAGATTAAGGATTCTGCTTGCATTTCTAGTCTCAGCCATCTTTTGTTGAGTTAAACTACAGCCTTACTTTCATTACTGCCTACCAGTAAATGATAATGCACTTACGTTTTTATGAGTATATGTAGCCGTCAGAGACTCACAGGATGTAAGAACTGGCAGAAACCTTAGAGATTATTTATATTATCTTTATTTTATTTATGAACAAATGGAGGCCAGAGAGATTAGGTGCTATTGTATTAATGTTATAGACAGAAAACTAAATTATAAAAATGAAGAGAATTTATTGGCTTATATAGCTGAAAAGTATAGAGGTATATAAATTTCAGGTGTGGCTTGATCTAGCTGCTCAATAATGTAACTGAGACATTGATTCTTTTCATTTTCCCACTCTGCCATCTTCAGTGTTCCTCAACTGACTGTCAATCTAGTCTCTATCATTGTGGCTGCATTAGTTCTAGATCTTACATTATTAACAGGAGTTATAGCAGGGAGAGGGATCTTTTGTCAGAAGCCCTTGCAGGTGTCTTCTGGAATCTCATTGCCTGACTGAGTTTCATGTCTGTGTTTGAACTAATTATTGTGGCCGGGGGATGTGATAGAATGATTGCTTTAAGCAATCTCCTGCAGTTTTGGGGTCAGGCTAACAATAGTAAGGCCACATGGGTTACAATGGAGAAAAAGTGTCTTCCTAAAGGAATTTTGGTCTTTTGATGGAGGAATAATGGAGGAATGGATGCTGGAGACACTGACAACAAATGTTTAAGGGCAGTGACTTACCCAAGGTCAAACAGCTGGTCATGGCCAAACTGGGACCAGAATACAGCTCTCTTCATTCTATATCTGCATGTGACAGTTATGTAATCTCACTTAAGTTAGGAAATGTTTCATAGCAGACATCCAAACAGAACTGTGGATTTACTTGCTATGACCTATTTATTCTTCAGCTATGATTAAAAATATATACAAATAAACACCTAGACGGTTAGTCAGAATAAGGAGGACAATTGCCTGAGTTACTTAATTTTGCACCTTATTAAGCAGTGAAGGCTTTCAAGAGAATAGAGTAGCATTTAGAGACTGAGAGGTATATTATTTAAATAAGTGCCCTTCAGGCTCACTGTGGTTTTAGCAGTCTTCTGGAACATGCTGCAGAATTAGATAAAGTTTTTGGGCAATGTATATCAGATGTCTCAAGCCTGGATTTTCACTTTTTATCTCTCTGGGAAAAATGCTTGTTAATGTCCCTCACTGAGCTCCTTTCTCTTATCCAGGAGTCAACTGCTTATAACAACAACAACAATGTATAAATGGAAGACGAGGAAGTGAGGATAAAACAGTATGGGCTACCCTTGCAAGAATGGTGGATGAGAAGGGCTGGGAAACTGCTTGGCAGCAGGAGGAGGTTCAGTGTCAAGGGAGTTAGGGTTTTTTTTTTTTTTTTTTGTTTTTGGTTAGTTGATTTTTTAAAAATTGAGATAAAATTCACATACCATAAAATTTACCATTTAAAAGTATACAATTCAGTGGTTTTTACTATATTCACAAAGATGTACAATCATTTTTTCCTGTTGTCATCAAGGCAGTTTCGACTCATGGCGACCTCATGTGTATCAGAGTAGAACTGTGCTCCACAGGGTTTTCAACTGTTCATTTTTCAGAAGTAGATCACTAGGCCTTTCTTCCCAGGTACCTCTGGATGGACTTGAACCTCCAACCTTTTGGTGAGCAGCCAAGACTGTTAATCATTTGGCCACCAAGGGATTCTTTACAATCATTGTTGTTGTTTTTAGTTGCCATGGAGTCAGCTTCAACTCACAGGGATCTTATGTGTAACAGAATGAAACGTTAGCCATTCCTGTGCCATCCTCACCATTGTTGGTATGTTTGAAATTACGACGAATTCCAGAACATTTTCATCACTTCAAAAAGAAGACCCAAGCCCATTAGCAGTTGTTCCCCAGTCCCCTCCTCCTACCAACCCCTAGCAATCACTAATGTATTTTCTGTTTCTATGGATTTGCCTATCCTGGACATTTCATGTAAATGGAATCATACAATGTGTGGCCTTTTGTGACTGGTTTCTTTCACTTAGCATGTTTTCAAGGTTCAGCCGTATAGTAGCATGATCAGTACTGCATTCCTTTTTATGGCTGAATAATATTCCATGATATGAATGTACCACATTTTGTTTATCCATTCATCAACTGACAAACATTTGGGTTGCTTCCACTTTTTGGCTATTATGAATAATGCTGCTGTACTCAATCGTGTACAAGTTTTCGTGTAGGCACATGTTTTCAATTATCTTGGGTCCACATCGGAGTGGAATTGCGGGGTCTCATTTGATTTTTGATGGGAGAGACTTGATTCTGTTTACAGGCGTCAGGTACCAGAGCCAGTGCAGAGGGACAGGTGGAAGATACAGAGAGGGAAAGAGTGTGCTGGGGAGGAAGAGGGAGGTGCTGGAGAAGGTCCACTTTCTTCAGCGTCACTCACATTCTGATTGGCCCAACCCGAAAACCGCTAACCTCGCGTCACAAATACTAGATCCTCTGTATAAACATCACACTTGGTGACACGGGAGCGAACCTAGCCCGTGAATAAAGCCCCACAGGCCCGTGGGAGCTGGAGCGCGGGCCGAGAACAGCAGGTGGGTTCTGCCGGCTGGCTCGTTTTCTGTTGCAGCTCACAGTTCTGCTTTGGTTAGAGCCTGGCTCATGCGGGTTTAGTTTTCTCCTGTAGACCTTTTCACAGGTGAATAAGGGCACTGCAGAGTTTGGAGTTTGACTTCTTGTTCCTCACGTCATCTAGGGCTCACGGCCGTTGGAATAAAGAAAGATGCTAGCGTAGGCTACCGCCAAGAACTCTAACGCTCGGCGTAACCCGCTGCCCTCCGCAGCCACCGCGCACGCGCCGCCTGCCTGCCAAGGAGGGGGCGGGGAGTGGGCGGGGTGGGTGTACCCCAGGCCAATCGGAAGCGAGCATCCCCGCCCTTCGGGCCAGTGGACCGAGCTTGACCCCGGTGGTGGGCGGAGGAGGCGGGGCCAGCCGCGCGGCCGCGGAGGGGGCGGGGCCAAGGGCCTGGAGGCGGGGCCTGGGGCTGTCAGTCCCACTCCCGCCGCCGCTGCTGCTGCTGCCGCCGCCGCCGCCGCCGCCGCGGCGGTTCCTCACATGCCGTGGCCCCGGTGACTGCCAGCCCTGCGGCCCGCCGCCCTGGCATCCCGAGCCGCCTCCTGCCGTCCCGGCCCGGCGCTCAGGTAAGGCCGGCCGCAGCTGTCGAGAGCTCGCGCCCCCCTTCTCAAGATCCGTCAGCCGCGCGGGCGCCCCCTCCGGGCTGTGTCAGCGCCGCGGCTCCCCTTCCCGCCCGGGGGAGGTCCCGGGGGGCGGGACGACAATCCTCCCCATCCCCCCCACACCTCCGGGCGCCGCGCCTGTCGCGGGGTCTCCGGGCCTCGACTCAGCATCCCAGCTTGGGGGGCTGGTCCTGAGTCCTGCCCTCCCAGGCCGGTTACACAATCGCTGGGTCCAGAGGCGGGGGTCCCTTCCGCAGCCCCAGCCCCCCACCTGTCCCCGCGACTCGCTCCCAGGCAGAGGGCAGAGACCCAGCGCGACAGCAAGGGCTGGGAAAGTTTCACTTTGTGATCCGGGTTTGTTGACATCGGAGAGAAGCGGGGAGAGGGAGGCTGAGTAGCTAGGATGCGCCTCGCGAGCAGCCCTTCCCTTTGCCCTGGGGTGGCCCTGGTCCAGGTTTTCTTTCCAGAAGTCCTGTTGAGAGCCCTGCTCTGGGGGCAGAGGCTGCTGCACGGTACACGGGTCTCTTCTCTTCTACGTTATCGAGCCCCGGATTGCAGCAGTCTGGGGACAGCTCAGTCTCTCGCTCTTCCCCCCCTTTCTTAATTTAGCATTGACATTTAGACCAGGTACGCGAATTAGCGTTTCCCTGACACTTTATATTTATAAGGTACTTTGCCATCCCTGATTAGTTAATTAACAAGGTGGGGGAGGAAAATAGACCCTGAAACGCTTGGCTAATGCCTTTAGTCTAACAACTCTTTCAAAACCACAGAGAGCTTTAGGCTCTGTTTGCGGTGAGAGATGCTTTGGATCAAGGAGCTGCGGGGAGGGCTATTCATTGTCTTCTGGTTGCTTGAGAAGGTTTTGGTAATAAGAGAAGGCTTTCTCTGCCTCTCCCTGCTTGTGTTGCTTATTGAGGGTCGCCAGTCCATGGCACGTTAAGCAAAGAGGAATTAGAAGTGTTGTTGATGAAGCATTTAAAGAAAAAACTGACGTTTGAGTAAGTTTGGATACTTGTCAGGTTTACCAGGATACCCATCTCGTGCAAAAAACCCTCGTGGTTCGTGTGCTCCCTCTCCCCTACTTCCCAGTAGGACTGTATCCAACTGAGTTGGCATTACTGGATCCTCATTTGGTCCATAGACCTCTTGCTACCTGTGGTTTACAGATCTCCCTAGGGACATCCTCTAAGAGTGGGCTTAATTAGCACTTTTATCTGCCCATTAAGCAATACAGCTTGAAATCTCTTGTAATCAGGCACTGTTGTAGTGTTGAATCTTTAATAATATCTAAATCATTTTAATAGTGTTTCCATAATAATCTTTCTATTAGTATGCCAGTTCTGCAACACCAGAACTTTTTAGTGTAGAAGCAGCAATTTACTAGGAATATTATCATGGCGAAAACAATTTCCTAACAGATTTGCAGCCCACTTTACTTAGATAATTATTGCTGGAGGCTGTTAAAGTTTTTTATTCTTTGGTGTGGTAGGTGTTAAAATGCTTTTGATCTATGAATTCTTTATGAGGTCATTCCTCCCTGTAGTGATGGTTCAATTACTGTGACACTTAAATTTTTTTTTGACTAATATTGTATGAGTTTTTCCCCGCGCTGATTTCTGTTTGGTCATGGTTCATAGCTAAAAGATTTAAGTTTGAGGTGCCAGCTTAAATTTTTAAAAGGAAAAAAATACACACACACACACACACACACACACATATATTTGTATTTTGGAGGTTATATTAGATTTATGATGATGATAATACCAGCATATTCTTATTAGGTACTAGGTACTGTTCTAAATGCTTTACAGATATTGAATTATCTAATCCTCACAACAATCCTATACGGAAAATACTATTATTATCACTAGGTTTCAGACGATGAAATTGAGGCCCAGCTGCTTGACCCAGGTCATACAGTTAAGTAAATGACAGCCAGATTCTAACCTATGCAGCCTGAGTTCAGAGTCTGAGTACTTAACCACTTTACTACACTGCCTCTGCAGATGATTCTTTCAACACTTATTTATTTCTACTGCTGTCTGTACGACATTATATCCCGTACTGTGGGGAGAAGAGTGCTTTACATTGTAATAATAAACACTAGATTATGAGTTCCAGTTCTGACCTTAACTCTGCCACCGGCCAATCTGTGATTTTGAGCGAGATACCTGACCTCCCTGCATTCCATTTCCTCATCAGTGGAATAACAGCCGTTGAGGGCTAGCAGATGAACTAACTAGCCTTAACATCCTGGGGTACTGCAGAGATAAGTCCATGCATTTAAGAATTAAATATCCTCCTCCCTAAGGCACAGTACAAGATCAAGTGTCAAATGAATGGAGTGTGTGTGTGTGTGTGTCATGGAAAAGGATTAGGTGGACATATACTCTACTGCTACCAGTGGCTACCCATGGGAGTGGAATGGCTGAGACACTTTAAACACTTCAGTATTGTTTTATTTTGTTGCAGCAAGTATGTGTTATTTTTGTAATTAAAACAATAAACCAGAAAGAGAAGTCATCCTATGGACGGGGGTAACCGTGTACATAAAGGCAGGACTACATAAGGAGCATTTGTGGGGCACAGTTCAGCATCACTTTGCAGGAGGCCTAGATTCGGATGATGGCAGGACCTGAGTGGCAGACCAAGGAGTCCGCAGGGTAAAGGAAAGTCAGTCTTGAAGGGAAACTTTAAAAAGAGTCATTTAGTTTAGTACTCTCCTCTGTCTACCTTTGTCATCTGTTAAGTGGATAATGTCTGGGGGCAGACTAACCAGTAAGCAAGGACGCATGAGCTTACAGTAAGCAAGGTATACACGAGTTTAATTGTGTTTACTTACTAATCTGTGGTGAACAGTTTCACATGGGTTTCACCACAGCTTTGATATAAATTATCATAAATCCCCCCACCAGTGTGCACCTTTCCCATTCAGTGCCTGTCCGGCACTTGCTTGGATACCTTCAGGGCCAGACATTTGGAGGGCTTCACAAATCTGTGCATCTGAGAAGCTAGAATTGTGTCTAGTGGTAAGGAATATAAAACCACAGAAGGATTCTGGGGCATTCTGGCTTGTCCTCTTAAAAGATTAATCTTGGCACTGGGATGAAACCTGGATTAGAGAGGAAAGGCTAAACCAGAGATACCAGTTAGGAAGCCTTGGCCAGAATCTAGGATGGAGGTGAGACAGGTTGAGATGGGTGGTAGCATGGAATTGCAGAGGAAGGAAAGGACCCCAGAAGACAGAACTCCCTGTATTCAGCAATTGCCTGCCCACAAGTGTCAGGAGGAACAAGTCAGCATCTCCCTTGGGGGCTTGTGGGAACCTCTGAGTGGAGCTGGGAAGTCTGCTGGGGTGGGGAGGAGAGGTAGTTTTGCACACATATAGCCCCCAAAGCTGTATAATAGACTGTGGCTAATGTGAGGCCTCGGCAGACAAGAAAACAGATTTTCTTTCTTCTCAAGAAGGGAGGGTATCATTTAAATATAGTGGGAAACTCCCTGTACCTAATGAAGAAAAGTCACAGTATTTCCCTAGGGGTGTTGCAGCCTCTTACACTGGTGTGTTTAACCTCATGTGCATCTTGGTCAAGTTGGGAACCTGGTATTATTCTCACCTCTGAGATGAAGGAGGCAGGGAATGAGGAGGAGCTTCAGCTGGAGTGTCTGACTCCAAGCCTTAAAGGGGGAATTGGGACTAGGGGGTTCTAGTCATGGAGCATTTGGGGTGTGAATGATGCCTCCTTCAACTGATTATGCAGAGAAGGGGCTAGAGTGTGACTGTTTGGGAGCTGTACCAGGAGGACACATTAGAGACACTTTTTTTTTTTTCTGATTTCGTTGGGAAATGTTCTTTTGAGAGGTTCTGTCTACCAGTGACACCTGTTAAATATGTGCTGGAGATCCAGCACACTTCACAGGGAGTGTATTGTTATAGCCAAGAAAGGCACTGGACATTGCAAGTGTTTATTTCCAATTTAAACACAGATTGTATGGCACTTAGAAGAGGGTTTATGGGGGTATTTTGATTACCATTTGACTGGAAAACAGGATATTTTGGAGAAAACAAGTAAGATTTACAGTGTCTTAGTTGGGTTCCTCTACTTTCCTTGAAGTAAATCTCTCCATATATATAATGTTAGAAGGCTCAAGGAAATGGCTCACACAGTTGTGGAGTCTGGCAGGTTCCAAATCCGTAGGTCATGTGGTAGGCTGGAAACTTCTGCTGGCTCACGGGATTGTGGGGGCTGGTGAATTCAAGCTCTGCAGGTCAGGCAGCAGGCCAGAGACTTCTGAAGGCTGACCTCCGAAGATCTGGAGGTCAGGTGACGAGAAGAGTGCAGGGTAGAGAGAGAGAGAGAGATCTGCCAGAATAGCCATTTATACTCCGGAGGCAGGCTACACCCCCAAGGAAACTCCCCTTTTAACTGATTGGTTGATCACAACAGATCACATCATGGATGGTGATTACATTACACTGTGGAACAGCAACCAGTCCAGTGTCTGCCAAACCACTAAGAATCATAGCCTAGCCAAGTTGACACATAAAATTAACCATCACACACAGGAAACCATAACAACAAAGAACTAATGGTTACGAGTTTTATAAGCTGATTTTTCTCTTGTTTCTTTATGTGCTTCTTACTTTCGATGCAACATTTCTTATTTATATTTACACATTTACACGTTGACAAACGTTGACTATTAGTGTATGTGGAAATTGTATAATTCCAGGACAATATTGGCCTTCGTTTTTCGATATCTTTTAGACCAGTGGTTTTCAACTGGGGATGATTTTGCCCCCCAGGGAACATCTGAGGACATTTTCGGTTGCCACAACTTGGGGGCTGGTTTGTGCTACTGGTATATAGTAGGTAGAAACCAGGATTGCTGCTAACTGTGCTATAATGCCCAGGACAGCCACCCACAACAAAGAATTATCTAGTCCAAAATGTTAATAGTGTTCAGGTTGAAAAATGAATGTTAGACTATTAAACAAATCCTTATTAGAAGTAAATTGAGGTTAAAGAGAAGAGTAAGAGGAAGAAACTATAAAGCATACTTTGTATCCTTCAAAGTGGTAGCAGTACCTTCACATCAGACACCAAGGAGGAAGAACCCACTAAGCAAGCTACCGACACTCAGGCATTTTGTCGGCTCCTCGGAGCTATTTCAATAACTGGATTGCTCAATACAGTAGTTTAGAACAGGAAGTAAAGGCCCTTGGAGTGGGATGAGACTGTAGGGGTAATTTGTGGAGGCAGAAGGGCTTATAGGCCAAGAAGGGAAGCAGGATCCTGCCGGAATAATTTTGAAATGTTCTACAGGCTTTTTAAAAGGTTATTTTGTTGAGGACATTGAGTATAGAGCTTAGAAGATACCGTCTCTGCTCCAGGAGCTCATGAACCCTCTAGGCTGTTGACCTTAGAGTCTTAGCACTTCCCAGATTTTTCTGTGCCCAGACACAGAGTGGAGAGTGAAGAACACTTGGTTTTGTGTTCAGGTTTATATCTGTGTCCTTCCCATACACCACTCTAAAAATATTTTTATTATGGAAAGTTTTAAACCTATACAAACATCAAGAAAATGGTATAATGAACCCCTATTTACCCAATAGACAAAAAGGGAGTCTTTTGAACAGAACAAGGGGCTACTGCATGATGGTTTAAAATCAGGAAAGGTGTGTGTCAGGGTTGTATCCTTTCACCATACTTTTTCAGTCTGGATGCTGAGCAAATAATCCAAGAAGCTGGACTCCATGAAGAAGAAAGCGGCATCAGGATTGCAGGAAAACTCATTAACAACCTGCGTTATGCAGATGACAAAACCTTGCTTGCTGAAAGTGAAGAGGACTTGAAGCACTTACTGATGAAGATCAAAGACCACAGCCTTCAGTATGGATTACACCTCAACATAAAGAAAACAAAATTCCTCACAACTGGAGCTATAAGCAACACCACAATAAATGGAGAAAAGATTGAAGTTGTCAAGGATCTCATTTTACTTGGATCCACAATCAATGCCCATGGAAGCAGCAGTCAAGAAATCAAATGATGTATTGCATTTGGCAAATCTGCTGCAAAAGACCTCTTTAAAGTGTTGAAAAGCAAAGAGGTCACTTTGAGGACTAAGGTGCACCTGACCCAACCCATGATATTTTCAGTTGCCTTCCATGCATGCGAAAGCTGGACAATGAATAAGGAAGACCGAAGAAGACTTGATGCCTTTGAATTATGGTGGTGGTGAAGAATATTGAATATACCATGGAATGCCAGAAGAACGAACAAGTCTGTCTTGGAAGAAGTACAGCCAGAATGCTCCTTAGAAGCAAGGATGGTGAGACTTTGTCTCACTTAGTTTGGACATGTTATCAGGAGGGACCAGTCCCTGAAGAAGGACATCATGCTTAGTAAAGTAGAGGGTCAGCAAAAAAGAGAAAAGACCCTCAACAAGATGGATTGTCACAGTGGCTGCAACAATGGGCTCAGATATAACAACAATTGTGAAAATGGTGCAGGACTGGGCAGTGTTTCGTTCTGTTGTACATAACGTTGCTATGAGTCAGAACCAACTCAAAGGCACCTCACAATACCAGCAACAGCAACAGCATTTACCAAATGCTCAGCTTCAACAAATGTCAATTCATGGCTGTCATGGATTGAATTGTGTCCCGCAAAAATATGTGTATCAATTTGGCTAGGCCATGATTCCCAGTATGTGTGATTGTCCACCTTTTGTCATCTGATGTGATTTTCCTATGTGTTGTAAATCCTCTCTCTATGATGTTAATGAGATGGGATTAGTGGAGTTATGTTAATGAGGCAGGACTCAATCTACAAGATTGGATTGTGTGTTAAGCCAATCTCTTTTGAGATATAAAAGAGAGAAGCGAGCAGAGAGACATGAGGACCTCATACTACCAAGAAAGTGGTGCTGGGAGCAGAGCACATCCTTTGGGCCCTGGGTTCCTCCATGGAGAAGCTCCTAGAACAAGGGAAAATTGATGACAAGGGCCTTCCTCCAGAACCAACAGAGAGAGAAAGACTTCTTCTGGAGCTGATGCCCTGAATTTGGACTTGTAGCCTACTAGACTGTGAAAGAGTAAACCTCTGTTTGTTGAAGCCATCCACTTGTGGTATTTCTGTTATGGCAACACTAGATGACTAAGACAGTGGCCAATCTTGAGCTGTGTCCCACCTATTTTAGACCTGCCCCCCACTTTTTTTTAAATCGAGAAAATAGCATAAATAATTACTGCTTACCTGCCTATTAGGAGACTCTAGGAGGATATAAGTGATTTTCCAGTGCTTGCATCTCCCCGGAGGAAAACTGATTATAAGAGCCAAGAGGGCCTAAGCAATAGGAATAACCCATTGCAGTCAAGTTGATTCTGACTCATGGTAAAGTAGAACTGCTTCATAGGGTTTTCTTGGCTGTAATCTTCATGGATGCAGATTGACAGGCCTTTCGTACATGGCATTGCTGGGTGGGTTCAAACTGCCAACCTTAGGTTAGTAGACTAGCGCAAACTGTTTATGCTACCCAGGAACATAAGCAATAGGAATAAAAACCAAAAAAACAAAACAAAACAAAACAAAAAATCCAAACCTGTTGCCGTAGAGTCGATTCTGACTCATGACAGCCTCATGTGCTTCAGAGTAGAACTGCACTGCATAGAATTTTCAATGGCTGTAATCTTACGGAAGGGCCCTGTGGGTAGTGCAAATGGTTTAGTGGTCAACTACTAACTGAAAGGTTGTCTGTTCGAACCTACCTGGATGTGCCTCGGAAGTAAGGCTTGGTGATCTGCTTCTGAAAAGTCATAGCCTTCAAAACCTTATGGAACAGTTCTACTCTGCACACATGGGGTCACCATCGGTCAGAATTGACTTGACAGCAACTGACATCAATAACAATCTTAGATCTCCAGAAGATGATTACCAGGCCTTTGTTTAGCAGCGCTGCTAGGTGGGTTTGAACCACCAACCTTTAGTTTTTGTTGTTGTTAGTTGCCATTGAGTTGGCTCTGAGCTGAGCGCAAACTGTTTTGTGCCACCCAGGGACCTAGATAATAGGCATAAAAAAACCCACAAAAAACCAAACCCCTTGCTGTTGAGTTGATTCTGACTCATAGCAACCCTATAGGACAGAGTAGAACTGCTCCATAGGGTTCCCAAGGAGTGCCTGGTGGATTCAAACTGCTGACCTTTTGGTTAGCAGCCGAACTCTTAACCAGTACACCACCAGGGTGTCCCAGCAATAGGAACAGCCCCAGACAAATCTGTGATGCATGAGCTCAGCTGTTTTTGGGGAAAGTATAGGTAATCAGAGACAACTTTCTTTCTTTTTAAACTTCATGGCTGTAGACTCCTATGTAGAGTTCTCTGCTAGTAGAAGCATGCTCTAGTCCCAGCAGCAGAGGGTCCTCTCAGGTCCTGGAGGAAGCATAGTTTGTGTGTTTCATTTTAAGGTGACTCCTTTCATGACAGTATAAGTGTTGTGTGGTGTAAAGCCAAGTGTTCTGTGTTCCCCCCGTCACTCAGAGCCTAATGAATCTTCACTGGTTGCCTCCTTCCTGGAAAGCAGGAGATGGGTGTTGGGATAGTTGGGAGAGAGGGGTATTATTGCAAGTGGCTGTGAGATTGCCTTTTGCAGCACTTGTTCCCCTGCATTTGTCAGTGGATGTAGGGCTTTCCTGTTCCAGCCCCTGGCAGTCCACACCAGAGTGGGGGCAGCATTGCAGTTTACACTTTGCAAACAGAGCCTTCTTTCCCAGTCATGTCTCCTCCCTGAGCTTGTCTTTCTGAGCTACAGGGTTAATTTTTTTTTTAAGCCATTGGAGAATTGGCATGCATGTACTTGATTCAGTGTTGTGTCATAATATGTGTACACAAAATGGCTTCAAAAGTTGAGAGTTCTGGAATACTCAGGTAATTGATGTCAGTGATTTTTAATTAGTACTGGTTTCTACAAACTTAGACGATTCTGGATCAGGTTCATAGGCAAGTACATTAGTGTGAAGGCCTGGGTTCCTTCAGAGCTGTATTTCCTATCCTTATTTATTAAATCCTTTTTTTTTTTTTTTTTACACCTTCTCCTTATTCCACAAAGAGGTTTTAGTGGCATCAGTTGATGAACATTCTGTACCACAATTGTAGATTTTCAGGTATCATGCCTTTCTATGGGGAGGGCATTTCCTAGTCTATTAATAATCGCTTTTCTTTTACTCTTTGTCTCTATTAGGTGCCAAGTGCCTTACTTAAAATGACTTTACTTCTTAAAACCCTCCTAGGTAGGAGTTAGCATTCCCATTTTGCAGATGAGGAAACTGAGGCTTAGAGGGCTTGAGGAATGCTAGGAGGTAGCAGTAGGTTTTAACCCAGATGTGTTTGATTTCAAAGCCCAAATTCTTTCTACTAAGCCTTCTGTCTCTCACTGTTAAAAATTGGTGGGTGGGAGTTTGTAGGGAAGACAAGGGGGGTGTGCTGTGAAGAGGAACTGAGAGTTCTGGTTACTCCAGCTAATGAAATCTTCATATTGAACCCCTGGGGAAGCATTGCTTTGAGTGTGATAAGTTACCTGTGTCCCATTTTTGAGCTGAGCATACAAAACAGAAGTTGCACATTGATAGACCCAAGCCAATTGGTTAGCAGGTATGTTTTATTTGGTCTGCACAATGTTTTTTGTTTTTGTTTTTAATATATATTTGATTAACCATCAGCATTTAAAAAGTGGGAGATTTCACACTAAAATACAGATTTCTGGTTCTCTTGAACCATCAGAAGATCTGGCAACACTGGGCTCACATTCCTGTTTGGCAATAATTCGTTAAAGTGGCTGCCTTCTTTGGACGTAATTTAGACTCTATGGTTTGCCATATTTACCACTCTGCCTCCTTTACCCATTTATATTATCTTCCAGGACTCTATAGGCATTAGAGTTCCTGCAGAGGAACCCTATAGATGTTATGCGGAGTTCCTGGGTGGCCCAAATGGTTATGTACTTAGCTGCTAACTGAAAGACTGGAAGTTTGAGTCCACCCAGAGGTGCCTGGGAAGGAAGCCCTGGTGATCTACTTCCAAAAAATCAGCCATTGAAAACCCTGTGGAGCACAATACTATTCTGACACACACAGGGTTGCCATGAGTCAGAATCAACTTGATGGCAGCTAGTACTGGTATAGAGGTTATATACATCCTCTTTGCCAGTGTCAGGGATGTATTAGAAGAGGCTTGTTTTGTATTTGAATAAAAGATCCCAAATATTTTTCCCCTTTATAGAGAGACTGGAGAGGATGAGTCTGCTTGACATGTGAACAGACATACACAACTCCCTTCACCCCTAGCAACAGCTAATTGGACCCTGGATGGGTTCTTGGAATAAAGCAGACCAGATTTGGGATTTGGACACTGAGTCAGTTAGCTGAGGAGCATCAGGCAGGAAGGACTTGTAGTCTCAGGCTGAAAATGGTGACCTTGCGATGAGTGAGCAAAGAAGCCAGAGGCAGAGAGGTGATAGACCACATGACATCAGAGAGAAAAAAGAGCTGCCTGGTGATTTTTTATTTCTACTGTACTTCCTGCAACTGGGTTCCTCTGTATCCATAGCATTCATTCAGTGATGTTTATTGAGTGCTTACTCTAATGCCAGACATTCTTCTAGATGCTTGTGGTACATCAGTGAGTAAAAACAGAGAAGATCTGTTCTCATAGAGCTTATATATTTTGGTGAGGGGAAACAGACAACTCCAAACCAAAAAGCAAATATAAAGTGTGCTAAGTCGTGATAAATGCCAAGAAGAAAAATAAAACTGGGTAAGAAGACAGAGAGTGGATGTGTAGGGTGGTGATGCTATGTTAGAGAGGTTGTTTTGTATTTGAATAAAAGATCCTGAACATTTTCCCCCTTTGTAGGGAGCCTGAAGGGAAGCTTTCTGATGAAGTGGTATTTGAGCAGAGACTTGAATGAAGTAAGGAGTGAGCCATGAAGAAACCTAGGGGTGGGGCATTCCTGACAGAGAGTTCAGCAAGTGCAAAGGCCCTGAGGTGGGAGTATGCTTGAGCTGTTTGAGCAACAGCAAGAAGTGTATTGTGGCTGGAATGTAGTGAATGGAGTGAGGGGAGTGTTGGAGGGAATGTAGGGCCTCACAGCTGTGTTAAAGACTGGATTTTATTCTGAGTGAGATGGGAAGCCATTGGAAGATTGCTACCATAGGTGATACAATTTAGTTTATGTCTTAAAAATGTAAATGCTGTATGGAGAATAGATTGGAGGGGGATTAAGGTAAAAGGAGGGATACACTTATGAGGCTATACAATAGTCCAGGTAAAATATGATGGTGCTTGAACTAGGATAGAGGCAGAAGTGGCAAGAAGTGTCATGTTCATGAATATATTTTGAAGGTAGAGTTAACAGGACTTGCTGATGTATTGGATATTGGATTTGAGACAAAGACAGGAATCAAGACGATTCCAACCTTCAGTATAAATATTGCTACATTAGTTGGTATTCCCCTTCTCTTCCTGGAAAGCATTCAAAAGCAACAGAGAAGTTGGGGGTGGGGTGGGGGAGGGGCAAACTCACAAACTGTATTTCCAGCAAAGGTAGGAGAGAGATTTAATCCATAGACTTCAAAGTATGTGTAAAGACTGCCTGTAGCAGATGAGATCAGGTGGAAACCATGTGGGAGGAAGTGAAGAGATGCAGCACAGAGGTTGTGAGAGGGCCCAGCTACAATAGCTCAGTGCCAGAAAAGTCACATTCTTTAAGTGAAAGTTACACCCTAAAGTACAAAAGCTATGTCCCTTGTTTGCAACAGTCGTGGTGGGAACAGGGTGTACAGCTGGTGAAAGAAGCCCTCCTGGTTGTAGTGTGGTTCAGAGAAGCAGAAGAAATGGGGTTGCATAAAGAATCACAGAGACAAGCCATATTTGTAGGAAGTATTCAGTGTCTGTGGTAGCAGGGAAGATGAGAGCCTTTGGGTTCTGAAAACAGTTCATCCAAAAGAGTATTCTGGTCATGCTCCTTCCTCCCCTACCAGCAGGAACCTCCTGCAAATACTGTTGCTGGCCAGGAAAACTCAGCTCATTCAATGATAATAAAAGATAATAGTAGACTTCTGTTTCTGATAATGGCAGGCTGTATTGTTTGGACCAAAGTTCCCACTGAAAAGTTTTAAAATGTTAGTCAACGTATATTTTAAAGATTTTCTTAAAAGCACTAAATAGCCGAGAAGATAAAAAGGAACTATCCAGGTCAAAATCTATGATCAAGTTGGAAACTAGAGAGATGTACAAAACACTAGAACTTTTGCTTTAGTGCTTAGAAAATTAGTTTATCTTAATAAGTAGTAGGCTTTGGTTTTAGAAGCCCTGCAAAACCAAGAGACTAGAAGTCAAAATCCATGGCTTACCCAAGGTGGAGAGTGTCACAGGAGACCATCTCTATATAAAGCTGGAATTACTAAAGGTAAAGGTGAACCAGAAGTAAAGCCATGCCTCCCCACTCTTAGAGGATAGTAGGGAGGTTACCCTGATACTGAGCAAGAGAAAAATGAAAGGTAAGTTGTGGTCACTGGCCAAACATAGCACAAATTTTGAGGATGGTTTTATATTACCTAGATTTCAGAGAACCTCAAGCCATGAATTTGGTTTAAGGAAATTCTAGGTTGGTAGTGCCCTCAGACACCTGGCAAAATCAAAGGTGAATCTTCTCTGGAGGAAGATACCCTTTTTCCCTAAATTTTCAGGATCAATGATCAGTGCAGAGTCAGAAAAAACAAACCACACAGGAAACAAAGCATGGTGAGAGAACTAGCAGAAGCAACTGATAGAAAAAAACAAAAACAAACAAACAAAAAACCCCAACAAACAAGACTCACAAGTTCTTTATATATTATAATTACCAGAGACAAATAAAAAGATAATCTTATTATGGTCATAGAAATAAAGGCAAGTTTTTAAATGCATGCAGGGAATTGGAAATACAGGTGGCTTGGAAGATTATATATATACGTATATATCTGGTTGCACAGTGGTTAAGAGTTATGGCTGCTAACCAAAAGGTTGGCAGTTCGAATCCACCAGCTGCTCCTTGGAAACCCTATGGGGCAGTTTTATTCTGTCCCATAGGGTCACTATGAGTCAGAATTGACTCAATGGGAATGGGTTTGGTTTTTTGGTTTTGGTGGTTGTTAGGTGCCATTGAGTCAGTTCTGATTCATAGCTAAATAAAACTGTCATTATTAAGAGGCAACATCATGTAAAAAACCCAAAAGAATCTATAAATTATTGGAATTAATAAGTAAATTTAGCAAGTTTGCTGGATACAAGGTCAGTATATAAAAATCAATTGTACTTCTATATACTAGAATAAAAAATAAAAAACAAAATTTAAAAAATTATGCCATTTATAAAAGCATCAAAAACACTAAATTCACTGGAATAAATGTGATAAAAATGTACAGTATCTCTACACAAAATAAGACATTATTGAGAGAAATCAAAGAAGAGTTAATTAAATGAAGGGATATACTATGTTCATAGACAGAATGACTCACCATTGTAGAGATGTCACTTATGCCAAATTGATCTATAGATTCATTAGAAAGCCATTAAAACTTCCAGCAGGAGAGGTAAAATGAGGTTATTGCTTATGAAGTACTGAGTTTTGGTTTACCGTGGTGGAAAAATAGCATTGATGAAGGGTAAGGTTGCACAGCTGATTAATGTAATTGCTGTCAGTAAGTTGTACATCTGTAAAAAGTTGAATTGGCAAAAGTTGTGTGATAGACATATTTACAATGACAAAAATAAAACGTAGCTGCTGAAGCTGCGTATGTACAACCAAACACCTCATGGGATTTGGTTCCTTGGTTTGGAGGTTTAGGGTCATGGTATCATGGGACATCCCAGTTAATTGGCGTAATAACATGTTTAGTGCTACTGTCCTACCACCTAGTTTGTTGCGTAGTGCCTGAGGTCTTTAAAGCTTGCAGGTGGCCATCCAAGGCACAGCAGTTAGTCTCTATCTGCCTGGAGCAGCAGGGGAGGAAGAAGTCAGGAATAGGAGGAAAAAAAAAAAAAGGAATGTGTGACTAATTACCTCCATGAACAACTGCCTTCTTTGCCGTGAGACCAGAAGGACTGGATAGTGCCCACTTACCATTATGAAACATTTTCATCAAAGATTCTAAAGAAGAATCCCAATCAAAAGGGGGAAAATGTACAACAGAATTTTAAATTGTCATGGAATCCAGCCTTTTTGGAGCTGTGGAGGCTGGATAAACTCCCAAAATTATTGCCCTAAGATAATCTTTAAACCTTAAACAAAAAATATCCCCTGAAGTCTTCTTAAAACTATAGTTTAGCTTAACTAGTAAAGAATGTCTGCCTTGAACATTATGCTCTTTTAAGATCAGTCTATACCAAAACCAAACCAAACCCGTTGTAATCGAGTCAATTCTGACTCATAGTGACCCTATGGAACAATAGAACTGCCCCATAGGGTTTCCAAGGAGTGGCTAGTGGATTTGAACTGCCAGACTTTTGGTTAGCAGCCGTAGCTCTTAACCACTGTGCCACCAGGGCTCTAAGATCTGTCTATATGGGATCAAATAGACAACAGCAACTCAAAAGATTAGATGGGAAATTTAGGAGGCAGTGAATTTATGTTAATGGGGGAGGAGCAACTCAGAAAAGGAGGGCAAGAGTGGTTGCACAACTCAAAGAATGTAATCAATGTCACTGAATGGTACATGTCGAAACTTGAATTGTGTATGTTTTTGCTGCGTATATGCTCAACAACAACAAAATAAAATAAATTATTAAAAACAAAAATCCAAGCAGATTTTTAAAATGGACATCAACAACCTGATTATAAAATCCATATGGAAAGGAAAATATCCAATACAGTCATGAAGAATAAGAACAAAGCTGGGAGAACTTACACTACCAGATATACAGACTTATGATAAAGCTATAGTAAATAAGACAGTGTGATATTGGTGCCAAACAAATTGCCCAGTGAAACAGATTAGAGAGTCTAGATAAAGACCCACATATATAATCACTTGAGTTATGACAAAGGTGACAGTGAAATACAGTGGAGGAAATGTCTTTTCAACAAATGGTGCTAAGTCAATTTAATATCCATATAAAAAAAAAATTCACAAAAGTCAACTCCAGCTGCATTGCAGATCTAAATATATAGGAAAAACAATAAGTCTCTTAGAAGAAAATGTAAGAGAATATCTGTGTAAGCTTAGAATAGGCAAACATTTCTTAAACAAGATACAGAGGCACTAACTCTAAAGGAAAATATTTATAAACCAAAAACGTGTTGCCACTGAGTTGATTCCAGATCATAGCCACCCTATAGGACAGAGTAGAACTGCTGCCTTGGGTTTCCAAGGAGCAGCTGGTGGATTTGAACTGCTGACCTTTTGGTTAGCAGCCAAGCTCTTAACCACCACACCACCAGGGCTCCAAAATATTTGTAAACCAGATTAAATTTAAATAAGAATTTCTAATCATCAAAAGACACATTAAGAGAATGAAAGGGCCTGCTACAGAGTAGAAGATTTTATAAAGAACTCTTATAAATCAGTAACAGAAAGACAGTTTACCCAATAGAAAAATGGGCAAAAAACTTGAATAAACGTTTCATGTGGATATTCAAATGGTAAGTAAATATATTATAATGTACTCAGTTACACCAGTTCTCAGTGAAATGCAAATTAAAACCATAGTATCTACCAGAATGGCTAAAATTAAAAAATCAGACAATACCAAGTATTGCTGAGGACATGGAACAACTGAACTCTCATATACTGTCTCTTGGTAGGAGTGTAAGTTGGTACAACTACTTTGGAAAACTGTTTGGCAGTATCTACTAAAGCTGAACATACTACACACTATATGCCCCAAATTCTACTGCTAGGTATATATCTAACAGAAATGTGTATATATGTGCACCAAAAGACATGTGTAAGAATCTTTATAGCAGCACTATTCATAATAGGCACCAACTGGAAGCAACTTAAATGTTCAAAGACAGTAGAACGGATAAATAAATCATAGTCATCCATACAATGGGATGTATATAACAGTGAGAGTAAGTAATCTACAACTATGTGGAAAAGCATGACTGAATCTCACAAACAATGTTGAGTAAAGAAGCTAGACACCAAAACAAGCAGAACTAATCTAGGTAGTGGTTATCCAGAAGATATAAATTAGGATAGTGGTTACCCTTAGGGGGAACTAATGACTGGAAGGATGCAAAAGGGGGCCTTCTGGGGTGTGGGCCATGTTCTATTTCTTCATCTAGATGGTGTGGTACGGGGTGGGGGGTGTTTATGAAAATTCATTAAGCTGTACATATATGCATTGTGCCCTTTTCTGTATGTATATTATGTTTTTGTTGTGGGTAGGTGCCGTTAAGTTGGTTCCTACTCTGAGCGACCATATGTACAACAGAACAAAACATGGCCTAGTCCTGTGCCATCCTCACAATCGTTGTTATGCTTGAGCCCATTGTTGCAGCCACTGTGTCAGTCCATCTTGTTGAGGGTCTTCCTCTTTTTCACTGACCCTCTGCTTTACCAAGTATGATGTTCTTCTCCAGGGACTGATCCCTCTGATAGCATGTCCAAAGTATGTGAGACATAGTCTTACTATCCTTGCTTCTAAGGAACTTTCTGGTTGTACTTCTTCCAAGACAGATTTGTTCATTCTTTTGGCAGTCCATGGTATAATCAATATTCTTTGCCAACACCACAATTCAAAGGTGTCAATTTTTCTTAGGTCCTCCTTATTCATTGTCCAGCTTTCACATGCATATGAGGCAATTGAAAACACCATGGCTTGAGTCAGGCGCACTGAAGTCTTCAAGGTGACATCTTTGCTTTTCAACACTGTAAAGAGATCTTTTACAGCAGATTTGCCCAATGCAATGCAGCTTTTGATTTCTTGACTGCTACTTGCATGGGCGTTGATTGTGGATCCAAGTAAAATGAGATCCTTGACAACTTCAATCTTTTCTCCGTTTATTGTGGTGTTGCTTATAGGTCCAGTTGTGAGGATTTTTGTTTTCTTTATGTTGAGGTGTAATCCATACTGAAGGCTGTGATCTTTGATCTTCATCAGTAAGTGCTTCAAGTCCTCTTCACATTTAAGCAAGCAAGGTTTTGTCATCTGCATAACGCAGGTTGTTAATGACTTTTCCTGCAATCCTGATGCCGCATTCTTCTTCATGTAGTCCAGCTTCTCGGATTATTTGCTCAGCATCCAGATTGAATAAGTATGGTGAAAGGATACAAACCTGACGCACAGCTTTCCTGACTTTCCACCATGCAGTGTCTCCTTATTCTGTTCGAACAACTGCCTCTTGATCTACGTACAGGTTCCTCATGAGCACAATTAAGTGTTCTGGAATTCCAGTTCTTCGAAATGTTATCCATAATTTGTTATGATCCGCACAGTCGAATGCCTTTGCACAGTGAGTAAAACACAGGTAAACATCTTTCTGGTATTCTCTGCTTTCAGCCAGGATCCATCTGACACCAGCAGTGATATCCTTCATTCCATGTCCTCTTCTGAATCCAGTTTGAATTTCTGGCAGTTCCTGTCCATGTACTGCTGCAGCCACTTTTGAATAATCTTGAGCAAAATTTTACTTGCATGTGATATTAATGATATTGTTCGATAATTTCCACATTTGGTTAGATCACCTTTCTTGGGAATAGGCATAAATATGGATCTCTTCCAGCTGATTGGAATTTCTTGGCATAGATGAGTGAGCACTTTGAGGGCTGCATCAGTATGTATCTTATACTTCAGTAAACTTTTTACTTAAAAAAACCTAGATACCTACCTCAGTTCTTAAACCTAAGTAAGTTACAACTAGATCCAGTATTTAAATATCGAATGAAAGTTCCACAATTAAATATGGGTAAACATATTTATGATCTTGGAATCATAAATCAGATTCATAAAATTAAAAATTTCTTTGAGAAACAAATAAAATTGTAATGAAATCAAAAGGTAGATGTCAACCTGAGAAAAATATTTGTAAAATAATATGTCACGTGTTGCCAATAAGATTGTCAAATATTAAAAGATCGATAATACTCAGTGTTGCTAAGATTTTGCGAAAGAGTACTCTGACACAACCTGTTGGGGTTGCTATTTATACAGCATTTTTGGAGGACAGTTTGGCAACACCCTTTAAAATTGAAAATGTGCATTCTCTTTGAATTAACAATCCATTTCCAGCAGTTTTTTTTTCAAGGAAATATTTGTGTAAGTGTGTAAAATTATTTATGTCAGGACATTCATAAAAACATTTTTTGATAATAGTTTAAACTGGATATATCATAAATGTCTGTTAATAGGGGATTGGTTAAATAAGGTGTACCTTAGTATAAAATGGAGTCCCTGGGTGGTACAAATGGTTAATGCGGTTGGCTACTAACTGAAAGGTTGGAAGTTTGAGACCACTCAGAGGCACCTCAGAAGAAAGGCCTAGTGATGTACTTCTGAAAAATCAGCCATCAAATACCCTATGGCGCACAGTCTACTCTGACAACACATGGGGTTTCCATGAGTCAGAATCTACTCAGTGGCAACTGGTTACAGGCATAATAAAATATATACTATCTGGTAAAACAGTGAGGTTGATCTGTATGGACTGATATAATTAGATGGTCAGGAGAGATTAATTGCTAAATGGAAAGATTATGTTGATAAACATTACATTTGTGTGATTCCATTTAAATGAATATATATTTTATTAGTCAATTCTGGAAAAATTGGGAAAATATGCAACAACCTCTTAACTATGGTGGTGAGATGATGAGAAGTTTCACTCTCTAAGTCATCTGTTCACATTTTTTTTTAACAATAACGAACATATTATTTTGCAACTAGAAAAGCAAGGAGAATACAAATTATACAAAAGCAAAATAAAGTATTTACACAGAATGACCTCACGTAAGTAAAAATGTTTATATACTGCATGTAATAAAATCAGCAGAAAATATGCCAAAATGTCAACACTGGCTATCTTCTAGGGGTGCTGTTACCAATGATTTTTATTTTTTTAAAGTATTTCTTGGTATTTCCAAATTCCCTACAATGTGTGTATATTGATCTAATCAACAAAGGTTACTAATTAGGACTATTAAATTCTATCTGTGTTTTACCAGCTTCATGATAAGGATTAAACCCCTCATAAAAACCTTTCTTTCCATCCTTCCTGCCTATCTTTCCATTTCTGTCTGCCACTCTTCTTCCATGTGCACTCTGAATTACATTTTTAAATGTACTCAGCATTTAATTGTTATACAAAGCACAATAATGTAAATAATTGTAAGTAATTTAAGCAATATTGAGCATATAGAGAAAAAGTGAAAGTCCTGTTCCTAATTCTACTGCCCTCCCAAGATCTTGTTCTGTACATTCATGCACATATGTATGTCATTATACAAATGGTCTTTTAAAAAATGTAAATGTGATACTTGTCCCCCTACTTCTTTACCACGTTCTATTACTTGCATTTCTTGAATGTTCATGCTGTTTTATCCCTATGTTACTGGCCAAAAGCCCCCTTTGCCCTTTCCTCCAGTCCTTGTGCAACCAACAATTATGGCATCTAATTATTTGATGTTTAGTAGGACTTTAGATGGGAGAGATTGAAAAGGGACATAGAATGAATGGAAAACAGACATAGCCATAAATAGCCATGGAGGCAGCTGAAGAACTGTGGGGAATGTGGCATATAATATGTCCAGTTATTCACTGAGGTTTTGTTTCTCTAGTTCCTTTAGTTATGGCACACCCCCAGCCTAGGCAGCTAGGACATTCTACGTTCATTGCCTTGGGGGACAAGTGACATAGCAGAATTCAGAAATCAGTGCTTGGCTTTTAATTTTCAAAAGCCTGGTCCTCATGGGACTGAAGAACTCAATGCATAAACAAATAGATTTAGAAGAATGCCCAGTGAGTTAAGAGGAGGCTTCTCTAGAACCCCTCAGCCCTCTTTCCTAATGAGATAACTATGCCCTTGGTGAGGGGAGGGAAGAGTTAGAGGGAAGAGGAGAGTTAGATGTTTGTTGCCTCTGAGGAGGCATGCTGTGCCCTCCCCACTGTGTCTGAACTGAATCCTGAAAGGCAGTGACACTGCAAACCTCTTATAGGTCTGGGGAACCAGAGAGCAGAGGAAACCTGTGCCCCTGTGTTATGGGTTGATTTGTGTCTCCCAAAAAGATATGCTCTAGTCCTGACCTCCAGCACCTGTAAATGTGAACTTATTTGGAAATAGCATCTTTACAGAAGTAATTTGTTAACAAGGTGGATCCTAAGCCAATACGACTGGTGTCCTTAGAAGAAGAGACACAGAGATGAAGTGACACAGAGGGAAGAAGTCCATGTGAAGGAGGAGGCAGAGATTGGAGTTACGCTCTTGCAAACCAAGGAACGCCTGGGGCTACTAGAAGCTGGAAGAGACAAGGGAAGGCCTTGCTTAAGAGCTTTCAGAAAGGACATGGCCCTGCCTGCACCCTGAATTGAGACTTCCAGTGCCAAGAACGATGAGAGAATAAATTTGTGTTGTTTTAACCCACCCAGTTTGTGGAATCCCTGAGTGATGCAAACAGTTAATGCACTCAACTGTTAACTGAAAGGTTGAAGGTTTGAGTCTACCTAGAGGTACCTCAGAAGAAAGTCCTGGCAATCTACTGCTGAAAAATCAGCCGTTGAAAACCCTATGTAGCACAGTTCTACTCTGACACACATGGGGTTGCCATGAGTCGGAATGAGGGTGGACTCAAACTTCCAACCTTTCTGTTAGCAGCCGAGCACATTAACTGTACCACCCAGGGACTCCTCACACTGAGTTAAGAACCTAGAATTTAGACTTAACTTTGGGGAACTGGAGCTGGACGATAGACCTTGAATTGCCTGGAATTAAGTCTCTGCCAAACAGGGGGTTTAAATATAAACTAGATTATTAGAGAAAAGTAAAGTTGTGTTCATTATGTACTTGAGTTTGAGAACTGAGAATTGTTCCCATTACAAGTAGAAGAAGTTCAATTTGTTCTCTTTGCTTTAGGGTTGGGTTGGTTGGGTTTTGATGTGATTGCCCATGGGCCTCAGGGATTTTCTTAAGTATGATCTGTAGAAGCTATTTCTTTCTCCTCCGCTTTGCTGTTTTGTGGGGCCACTTAGCACCAGCAGTGTGGGCCTTTGGAGGCAGATGCGAGAGCAAGTGCAGGCCTGGCAGACACAGATGTGTTTGCAATCACATCTTCATATGTGACAGAGTAGGAAAGATGAAAGCAGCAGAATGGGGACTTTCTGGGCAGGAATCTTGTCCAAAACTTACTCAAAATTGATGCCAAATAATCTAAGAAATGCAAATGGAAAACTAACAAGGAACCATTTTTTAACTTATTAGATTTGAGGGAAAAGGCTTGTCATTGATTTGCATTAATTCAAGGGTTGGCTGAGTAATTTTTCATACCTAAATTTATCATAGAATTTAATTTTTTGAGACCAGTTGGCAACGTCAGCTTCACCAGTGCCTGGAAACTTCACTCAAGTAGGTGTCACAACAAAACAAGCTAATGGAAATGAGAGAATAGCCTGGCTTCACTGGACATACTATAGGGGAAGCTGTTTCTTTGTAGAATTCTAGGTGCTGTATAGGAGTCCCCGGGTGGTGCAAATGGTTAAGTGCTTGGCTACTAACTGAAAGGTTGAGTGTTCAAATCCACCCAGAGGTGCCTTGAAAGAAAGGCCTGGTGATGTACTTCTGAAAGGTTACAGCATTGAAAACCCTATGGAACAGTTCTACTCTGACACACATGGGGTCACTATGAGTTGAAATTGACTCGATGGCAACTGTTGTTGTTTTTTGGTTAGGTGCTCTATGAAGCTAGATGATTTTGGTTGGCCCAACTTTATTTGTGCTCCCTAGGCAGTTGGACTCATAAGCACCTACAAACAACTCACCGTTCTGTTGTTCCACCATCATTTCACATTTCAGACTTTGCTGACCTTTGCTACAAATCCTAGTCAGCTCATTCTCTTTCTCCCCTTTCTCTGCCTCTTCCTTTCTGCTTATGCTTTGCACCCTCCTTTTGCTTCCTCCCTCTTTGCTGTGGCTGTTTGTTTTTCTTCTCCTCCCTGAACTCTCTCCCTGTTTGCACTTGTTCCCTTTCTTTCCTTGTGATGTGCCTGCCTTCACTCAAGTGCAATTCTATTGTTAATTTTGTGGTGTGCCTTTTTCTTTTCACCTCACAGACTCTCCACCAGCTGGGAAGGAACATGTATCTGCTCTTCAGGAAATGCCGTCCTTTGGGTGGAAAAGGACTGGCTTCCTGGCAGTGCCAGAATGAAGAACCTTTCTCTGTTGGAAACAAACAAAACTCCTTTATCTGTGAAACTTCCTGTTTCCTTCAATGAAAGCTGTGCTTCTCCAACACGGGGCCTTATGCCCAGGGCACATGAAATCATAAGATAAACTGGGCACATCTTTCTGGGTGTTATTTGAAACTTTGGTGGACAATTGTTTTGAAATTTTCTTCCTAGTAAAGGCCATTGTCACACATAGGTCGAGGATTATTATAGAGGGCAACATAAAATTCATATGGTGTTTAAAGATTAAACAAGAGATGCCAAAATTTCACGCTTCTGGTAAGCTGCTTTGGGTAATGTCTTCACAATTCTTGGAGGTGTCTATCCATTCCTCTGCTGTGAGGAGGTATTTCAGTGGAAAATTTTGAGGTGCCTGTAAAGTGGTGATAATCCTCATTGAGTTTGACCCAGTGAATTTGGAACCCTGGCCTGATTTAATGAAGTTGGACAAAATTTTGAAATATTGATAGGTGTTCCTTTTCTCCCTACCCCTTAAAGTTTTCCCTGTGCCCCTCTTCTTATTCTGTTATTCATTCATTGCTTGAGGGCATTTGGATTGCTATAGCAGAAATGTAAAGCTAAAGAAACTGTCAGAGTTCCTACTGAGATTTTAAATATATTTACTTTTAAATTCATAGCAAAGACAAGTAAGACTTTTGATTTGTAAGAGTTTGGGTTTGAACACCTCAACATAAAGAAAACAAGAGTTCTCACAACTGGACCAATAAACAACATCATGATTAATGGAGAAAATATTGAAGTTGTCAAGGATTTAATTTTACTTGGATCCACAGTCAATGTCCATGGAAGCAGCAGTTAAGAAATCAAATTATTTTGACAATCACATTGGGCAAATCTACTGCAAAAGGCCTCTTTAAAGTGTTAAAAAGCAAAGATGTCACTTTGAGGACTAAGGTACGCTTGACCCAAGCCATGATATTTTCAGTTGCCTCATATACATGTGAAAGCTGGACAATGAACAAGGAAGACCAAAGAAGAATTGATGCCTTTGAATTATGGTGTTGATGAAGAATATTGAATATACCACGGACTGCCAGAAGAATGAACAAATCTGCCTTAGAAGAAGTAAAGCCAGAAAGCTCCTTAGAAGCAAGGATGGCAAGACTTTGTCTCAGTTACTTTAGACATGTTATCAGAAGGGAACAATTTTTGGAGAAGGACATCATGCTTGGTAAAGTAGAGGGTTAATGAAAAAGAGGAAGACCCTTGATGAGACGGATTGACACAGTGGCTGCAGCAACCGGCTCAAACATAGCAACGATTGTGAGGATGGCGTGGACAGGGCAGCATTTCGTTTTGTTATACATGGGGTCGCTATGAGCTGGAACCGACTCGATGGCATCTAACAACAAAAACTTTATTTTGACAACTGTGGGGGTTACAAATATACCTGCTTACTCCCTACCTGGTCTTTGGGTGGCGTAAATGGTTAAGCACTGGACTACTACCTGAAGGATTGGTGGTTTGAACCCACCCAGAAGAGTCTTGGTGGACAGAGTTTGTGTTCTGAGAGGTCACAGCGTTGAAAACTCTATGGAGCAGATTTACTCTGCACACACGGGGCTGCCATGACTAGGAATTAACTCGACAGCAACTAACTACAACAACAACTCCCTACCCACATGTACCAGAGAAAAAGACCTCTCCCTACAAATGCTACAGTCCTCCCTTACAGTCAAAGCAAACAGACCTCTCTAACTGCAAAGGAAACTCACATGAGCTGCTGATACTAATCTACAAAGTCCTTCATCAATAAATTTAATTGTCAGCTAAGGACCACCAGACATCTAAGGTAAATCAAGTTAATAAAAAAGTAAAAATAAACAAACAAGAAGTTACCTCAGAGAATATGGAGATGGTAAAAACAATACAGAGATTTTCACATCAATAAAACAATAACATACCGCTATGAAAAAGATGCAATTAGAGGATAAGAAAAATTCTCAGAAATTAAAAATATGATTGTTCAAATTTTAAAAGTGAAGTAAAATGTCTGAATAACAGAAAGGGCACTGATAAATTCTGAATCAGTAAATAGGAAGATAAAGCTGAGAAAATCTTTCAGAACCTAGCACAGAGATGGTGAACATTAGGTAAGTAAAAAAACAATAGAGATATTAATACAGTATTTATATAATAGATATAATAATGCAAATGGAAGTAAAAATAGAATCAAAGAAATAATAGAATAAACTTTCTCTGAGCTAAAGAAAGAATCAAATTCTTCAACTAAAAGGGGCCCACTGAGTGCCAAGCAGGATAAGTGAGAAAAGATTCAAACCTAGACACATTCTGATAAAATTTCAGTACTCTAGGATTGAAGGTAAATATTGTAAAAGCTCCAAGCAAGAGGAAAAACCAGGTTACTTTCAAGGAAATATTACTTCTCATCAGCATATTACTTCTTATCAGCAACAGTACATGCCTGTAGACAGTGGAATACTGCTTTCAAAATTTTAAGGGAAAGTAAACCCAGAATTCTATACCCAGCTGTATTAATTTGGATGCTTTTGGCTGCAAGGAACAAAAAGCCAATCCCACAGTGGCTTAAATAAGAAGTAAATGTATTATCTCACATTATACAAAATTTAGAGGTAGGATGTCACCAAAGTTGGTAAATTCACCAGTTCAATAATGATAAGTAATAATCAAGGTTCCTGATTCTCCTATTATTCTGCTGTGTCATCCTCACCTTGTTAGCTTTGTACTCAGGCTAGTTCCTCTCTGGTGACAAGACGTCTATAGTGGTTCTAGGTATCATATCCAGAAACAACAGTCTCCAGAGGAAGATGGAAATGTCTCTTATTCAGAAGCCCCAGCAGATTTTCTTTTATGTTTTATTGGCCAAAATTGTATCACATGATTGTTCCCAAACCAGTCACTGGAAGGATAATTGGACAGCCATGATTGACTTAGACCAGTCAGGAACCACCCCCTTGGGAACTTGTGGAGGAGGACAGTACCTGTACAAAATCAGATGCTATTGTGAAAAGTATGGAGATGAGGGAAATAGATTTTGTGACTCCCAACAGTGTCTGTTCTACCAGCCATACGATCAGTTAAATGTGAGAGAAAAATAAACACATTTTCAAATATGCAGGAACTCAGGAAGTTTACTTCCCATTCAGCTTTTCCATAAAAGAAAAATGACCAAGAAATGATGAAAATATTGGACCCAAGAAACCATGGTAATAACCCAGCAGGGCAATGAAAAGAAATTCCAGTATAACAGGTGTGCAGTTGATCTAGAAAGAAACAGGTAACAGTTAGAGTAAGAAGTCAAGAATGTCTTCAAAAAGAAAGTAGATTTGATTACACAGACTGTATATATAGTTAATAACTTTTAAGGGCTTAAACACATGATGCTGATACATGCCTTTCCTTTTTTTTTTTAGTATTAGAAACTCTGGGCGAAATATAAAGCTTACAAGGAAGTCATTGTCCAAATATGAAACAAACCAAAATGTTGCTTGGTTCTCAGCAGTTGATTGAGAAAAGGAATGTAGAGTCTATTTGCTCTTCACACTTGGAGCGTTCTTCTTCAAGTGGCACAGATTTCATGACTTAGAGTCACACTTCCTTTATCGGTTCAATTACAATTTTTGGCTCTGCCCTCTCATTCATAATATTTTCAATGCTGTTTACTAGTTTTTAATTTTTTTTTAACTTAGAATCAATTTAAAGGTAAAACATGGAGAACATAATTACAAATACAGAATAGAATATAAGTTTGTCAGCTTTGGCCACATGGAGTCAAGGAAGTAGAGGGAAGTATAAGTGAATCTTCCATTGGAGGAATTAATAGATACTGTTTAAAATGGATAAATCAAGAAATAGAGTTGTAAGCGTGTTAGAGTTATGGTGGAAACCATTGGAAACAGTAAAGAGAGACATAAATAACCTGTGGGACATGGGACTGCAGTGGAGACTCCTGCTTTGCATTTGCTACTCTTTTGTGCTAGTTTTTTTTTTTTTTTAAGGAAGTGTATGTGTAGCTTTTATGATAAAAAAAATTTTAGCACAAACATGGGCATATTGTGGGGTAGAACATGTTGTGGTAATATTACAGTTGTGTAGTCATCGGTAGTAGAAAAGTTGAGATGACCTGAAATATGTGGAAGTGCTGTGCAGTCTTGGTGAGCAATATCATCTAATGCCAAGAACACTCAGCCAGAAGTTAGGAAACCCAAGTTTAACTTCTGCTTTCTTCCTTCTTTCTGTGTGATCTTTGGTAAATCACATAACCTCCCCTCTCTGCATCTCAGTTTCCCTATCCCTAAAATAGAGGGTAGATTAATAACATTTGGCTAGTGCATTTGTTCTCAAAGTGTGGTCTGGGGACCCCTAGGGGTATCTGAGACCCTTTCAGGTGGTCTGTGAAGTTAAAACTACTTTCATAATAATACTAAAAAAAAAAGCAAACCCATTGCCATCGAGTCGATTCTGACTCATAGTGACCTATAGGACAGTAGAACTGCTCCATAAGTTTCCAGGGAGTGGTTGGTGGATTTGAACTGCTGACCTTTTGGTTAGCAGCTGAGCTCTTAACTACTACACCACCAGGGCTCCATAATAATACTAAGATGGGTATTTAATTTTTTTCACTTTCATATTTACCTTTTTTGCTTTCATTGTCTCGTAAGTGTACAGTGGAGTTTTCCATTGGCCATAGGACATATGATAATCATAACAGATTGAATGCAGAAGCAGATTTTAGAATCCAGTTGTCTTTTATTAATCTAGATATTAAAAAGGTGTGCAAAAGTGTAAATCAACACCACTCTCCTCAAAAAAAGTTCTTTTTGGAAAATAGTTAAATTTCATAAAATATATTACTTATGTTAACATATGATGGGGTTGTCAATTTTATTTTTAAGTAAATTAATGAATAACTATTTTTATAATTTTTTAGTTTTGATTTCTAATATGGTAAGTAATGATAGATATAACTCACATAAACAAAAGCTCTTTGGGATCCTCAATAATTTTTAAGAATGTAAGGGGATCCTGACACCAAATGTTTAAAAAACTGCTGGTCTAGTGCTTTATAGTTAACACATTGCCATCAAGTTGATTCTAACTCATAGTGACCCTGCAGGACAGGGAGCTGCCCCATAGAGTTTCCAAGGCTGTAATCTTTATGGAAGCAGACTGCCACGTCTTTCTCCCTTGGAGTGGCTGGTAGGTTTGAACTGCCAACCTTTTGGTTACCAGCCAAGTGCTCAACCACTGTGCCACCAGGGCTCCTTGCTTTATAGTTAGCAGGGTATTATTTCACTGGTGCTTCTCTCTCTCTCTCACACGCACACACAGACACTCACAAAGACAAACCTGCAGTTTTTACCTTGGCTTTTCCCAGAGCTCAGCTTCCAAATTAAAATGCTTTTTGGAAAAGTTGCTTCAATATGATTTGATCCTTTGGAGCACATGGAAAAAGGAAAGACTGTGTAGAAGCATCTAGCAATGATTCAGAGATCTTTTTTTTATTGTTGTACTTTAAGTGAAAGTTCACAATTCAAGTTAGTCTTTCATATAAAAATTTATCCATACATTGTTATGTGACCCTAATTGCTCTCTCTGTACAGTGACAGTATACTCTTCCTTTCCACCCCTGATTTCCTGTATCCATTCAACCAGCTCCTGACCCTCTCTGCCTTCTCATCTCACCTCTGGACAGAAGCTGCCCATTTAGTCTCATGTATCTACTTGAGCTAAGAAGCACACTCTTCACGATTGTCATTTTATGTCCCATAGTCCAGTCTAAACTTTGTCTGAAGAGTTGGCCTCAGGAATTTTTTTAGTTCTGGGTTGACAGAGAGTCTGGGGGCCATGCTTTCGAGGGTTCCTCTAGTCTCAGTCAGACCATTAAGTCCGGTCTTTTTACTAGAATTTGAGTTCTGCACCTCACTTTTCTCCTGCTCCATCAGGGACTCTCTGCTGTGTTCCCTGTTAGGGCAGTCGTTGGTGGTAGCTGGGAACCATCTAGTTCTTCTGGTCTCAGGCTGATGCAATCTCTGGTTTATGTGGCCCTTTCTGTCTCTTGGACCAATACTTTCCTTGTGTCTTTGGTGTTCTTCATTCTCCTTTGCTTCAGGTGGGTTGGGACCAATTGATGCATCTTAGATGGCCGCTTGCTAGCTTTTAAGACCCCAGATGCCACTCACCAAAGTAGGATTCAGAATATTTTCTTAATCAACTTTGTTATGTCAGTTGACCTAGATGTCCCCTGAAAGCATGGTCTTCAGACCCCTGCCCCTACTACTCTGTGGTGTTTGGTTGTATTCAGGATACTTCTTAGCTTTGGTTTAGTCGAGTTGTGCTGACTTCCCCTGTAGCATGTGCTATCCTTCCCTTCACCTAAGATAATTTTTGTCTACTATCTAGTTAGTGAATAACCCTCACCCTCCCTCCCCACCCTCGTAACCATCAAAGAATGTTTTCTTCTGTGTTTAAACCTTTTCTTGGGTTCTTATAACAGTGGTCTTATACAATATTTGTCCTTCTGTGACTGACTAAATTCACTCAGCATAATGCCGTCCAGATTCCTCCATGTTATGTTTCACAGCTTCATCGTTGTTCTTTATCATTGGATAGTATTCTGCTGTGTGGCTATACCACAATTTGTTTATCCATTTGTCTGTTGATGGGCCCCTAAGTTGTTTCCATCTTTTTGCTATTGTGAACAGTGCTGCAGTGAACATGGGTGTGCATATATCTATTCATGTGATGGCTCTTATTTATCTAGGTTATATTCCAAGGAGCAGGCTTGCTGGATTGTATGGTACTTCTATTTCTAGCTTTTTAAGGAAGCGCCAAATCAATTTCCAAAGTGGTTGTACCATTTTACATTCCCACCAACAGTGTATAAGTGTTCCAGTCTCTCCACAACTTCTCCAGCATTTATTATTTTGTGTTTTTTGGATTAATGCTAGCCTTGTTGGGATGACATGGTATCTCATTGTAGTTTTGATTTGCATTTCTCTAATGGCTAATGATCAAAGATCTTTTCTAATGGTGAGCGTTCACTTCCCTCCACTTTACTTCTTTGACTCCACATGGCCAAACTTGACAAATTTATATTCTGTTTTGTATTTGTAATAATGTTTTCCACGCTTTGCCTTTAAATTGATTGTAAAAATTTTTTTAAAAAGTGGCCTTAAAGGTATCTGTAGAATCTCTTTGTTAAAAAAATGTCTAGAACTTGAAATTCCCAGAAATAACATGAAAAGGAAACTGGTTATGAAAGAATGGATGCCCAACTTCCAAATCACTCCTGTTGAACAGGCAAGAAGAAATCTTTGGCATTTGGCACAATTTCACATTTCCCACTTTAAGCTAGAAGCAAGAGTATTGAGTTTTAGTTAACTCTGATGATTGTGCAATTTCATTAATAGTCTTAACTTTTAAGTACTGGAGAAGGCACTATTTGAGAGAAAGTGTTGTCAGATGAGTAGTGTATCCAATTGATGGCTAAGATTTCTAGTTTCAACACCTTCACTATTGACTCATAGTGTGGTTCTAGCAATTTACTGTCTCCTGAATATCAGTTGCAAAGCAAGATTATCAACCACATGAATATCTTCAGAAGGATGTAGTGTAGGAGCCAATACTGAGACACTAGCAGGGTGCTAGAGCAGCAGTCCTCCAGCATTCCATGGGAAATGGAAACTTCTCTTGAGTTTATATAGGTAGCTCCCTAGCTTGAGCCTTTACAAAATAAAGGAAGGCTGTGCATCCCCAAAAGTTTGTTCTGGGATTTCCTGACTCATTCATTCACCCAACAAATATGTATGAGTGACTACTATGTGCCCGCACCACCATCTGTCAGATTGTTGTACTGTGGTGGCTTGTGTGTTGCTATGATGCTGAAAGTTATGTCACTAGTATTTTACATACCAGGAGGGTCACCCATGGAGGACAGATTTCAGCTTCCAGACTAAGACAGACCAGGAGGAAAGGCCTGGAGATCACTTCCAAAAATCTGACCTTTCAGTTAGCAGCTAAGTGCTTAACCACTGTGCCACCAGGGCTCTGCAAAAATTAGCAAATGAAAACTTTATGGGTCACAACAGAACATTGTCCAACTTGCTTGCTTTGGACATGTCATCAGGAGGGATCAATCACTAGAGGAAGGTATCATGTTTGGTGAAGGGGAGGGCCAAAGAGGACAAGGGAGACCCTTGGTGAGATGGATTGGCACAATAGCTGCAATGATGGACTGAAACATGCTGGTGATTGTGAGGATGGCGCAGGACCAAACAATGTTTCATTCTGTTGTACGTAAGACTGCAGTGAGCTGGAATCAACTGAACAACAGCTGACAACAACTATGTGCCCAGTACTATTCCAGCTACTCTTAGTGGACAAAACAGACTGCCATCAATGCAACTTACTTTCTAGTGGAAGGAGACATGTAGAAAGCTCTATGTAGTAATAAGTAAATTATATAGTTTTTTAAAAGGAGATAAGAACTTTGAAAAAAAAGTAGAGCTAGGTAAGGAGAATCAGCAGTGCAGGGTGGGCCTCAATGAGAAGGTGGTGTTTAAGCCAAGTCCTCTATGGACCAGTATTCCAGGCAGTGGAATAGTCAGGAGAAAGGCTCTGAGGTGGGTGTGTTTGGGAGAGCAAGGAAGCCACTGTGGGGTTTTCAGTTCCTCTCTGAAACAGATATTGACAATTTGAAGTAAAGGCTCTGTAACTATGTGACAGACATGCCTACAGATAAGTCTAATATTTAAAACAAATACATTTTGTTTACTAAAGGAGTCACTGTCAGTGGTCATCAGAATCACCTGGAGAGCTTGGTAAAAGACAGATTGTTGTGTCCCACCCCCAGAATTTCTGACCTCAGCAGATCCAGGATAGGGCTTGATAATTTGCATTTTTAACAAGTTCCCAGGTGATGCTGTTGCGTTGGGGACCATGCTTTGAACCACTGCTCTATAGATAATGGAATTTCTCTGATCATGAATTCTGTGGTATATTTAAATATAAGGAGTCCCTGGGCAGCGCAAATGGTTAAGTGCTTGACTATTAGCTGAAAGGTTGGCAGTTCTTACCCACCCAGAGGTGCCTCAGAAGAAAGGCCTGGCAATCTGCTTCCAGAAGGTCACAGCCTTGAAAACCCTATGGAGCAGAGTTCTACTCTGCACACATGGAATCATGTAAAAATGATGCGATAGGAGTGCCGGATCTTCTTGTCTATCTTCACAAGAAGGAGGAAAGAGAATTAAGATCAACATCAGCCCAAGGCTGATCCCTGTGAGGTGGAGGTCAGACATACCTCCTTTCTCCAATCTTTTTACCAATTCTGACACCAGCTGTCCCTCCCACGACATTCGGTACTTCTCTGCTGGGCTTGATAATTCATTGCAATGGCCACACACAACTCACAGACCATACTCACAGTTATGGGGTTTATTAGGGAGGTAACAGGTTACAACTTGGGATCAAGATCAACAGGCTACATCTTGGAATCAGCATCAGGAAGCATGTAGGCAAACTCTCCCTTTTTCAGTGCAGGACAGTTTTTTCAGCTCCTCTCAGCCATGCAGAGCTCTTCTTAGCCCTCTGAGGACAGGCTCCTCTTGGCCCCCTGGGAGCAGGTTCCTCTTGGCCCGCTCAGGACAGGCCTCCTCTCTCCGCCCTCAGCCCCTGCTCGGCCCTGCCTCTGCCCTGCTTGGCCAAGTGTTACAAAGCTCTTTAGCTCTGCCAATAAGTGCCCAGAGGCACCGTACTCTGCCAGTAAGCCTCCTGCCTGAAGGCACTGAGATCTCTTGCTCCATGGGCCAGCACACCCACTGTAGCAGCCTTGCTGCGTGGGCCGGGAAGCCCAATGCACTGTCTTGCACCAGTCTCCTGGGTTTGCTGCTGCCCTTTCTGTACCGTGTTTCTTGCTGTCTCATGCCATCTCTGGTGTTACACCTCTTTCTCTGGCTCCTAGGTCTAGGAGGTTCTCAGCACAGGGACCCAGGTCCAGAACGTGCTCCACTCCTGGCTCTTCTTGTTCTTAGTGGTAGTGACGTCCCCTCTTTTGCTTCCAAGGTTGACTCCCTTTAAGCCTAGTGAGATGGAAAAACTGACCAATCCCCTCGTTAGGGTTCCATAACTTTATTTGCATGGTCCCACCCGTGCAGGGTCTCCATGCACCTTATTTGCATTATTAGCAATTCCATCCAATCCCCTTGGTGGACCACACTTCATTTGCCTAATCCCACCAATCATTTTGGAGGAGTCACAAGACGATGCATGGCTAAAAAGGCCATATTAAGTAATCCACTGCACCACAGGTCACCACGAGTGAGAGCCGACTGCACGGCAACTAAACAAGGAATTTAAAGTATAGTTTATTGACAACTAGTTTAGGAGCATATCTTCTACAAAAATAACTTCTATTCCTCAGTAGTTCTTATAGACATACATCATAGAGGTCAAATAGTCATCCAGCCCAAAGCTTTGTCTTTCAATCATTTAAATCCCGTTTTTACCCAGACCCAGATGGGTTGCTAGTAAGTTTTCTAAAAGACGTTGATCAGCAAAAGTAATGAAAATAAAGCTCCCCTTTTTCCTTGTTTCTTGAACTTTTGGATATGCAAATCTATTTAAATCTTACTTTTATATTGGGAGTGGGTGGATGGGCAGATTTTAGTTTTAACGGAGAAAATCAGAGCTGTGAATCTGTTATGTCCTTGTCACATTTTTAGGCCTGGAAAGCCCGCATGGACTCTACCAGTTTTGAATTTATGTGCTTCTGATTTCTTCCCTAGCTCCCTGATTTGGCTCCTTGATATTCTCCCTCTTTCTTCCTGGGTTACACCCAGGTCTGCACCATCCCCAGTTGTTTCCCACCCTGAGAAGGAGGGCTGGCTAGGGGAGATGGCTGTGTCCTCCTTGCCCTACTCGGCAGTGGCAGTGTCGAGGGTGACCTACAACATGAGATGCCTTGTCACTCTGCCAGGGTTTAATATCTAACCTGGGACATTTGCATTGATTTGTTCCTTTCTTGGTGGCAAGATTTGTGAGACAAAAAACTACACATTTAACAGCGGCCTAATTTAACTGAAATCTCAAGCTATGTCTCCCCTAAAGGTGTATCTGTGGTTTTCCTCTTTAAGGCACTCTTGAGATGATGAGAGTGGCATTTTTTTGCCCTAAAAAGACACCTGCCCATTGAATTGGTCCCTTTACATCCCCACACCCTAGTTTCCTTGTCGGCAAAGCAGGAAATGTGATCCTTCTTTATAAAGGAGACCTTTGGAGGTTCTTGGGTTCAGTGGCCTGGTTCCCTGCCAGTCCGAGCAGCCTCATGGGAGGGGCAAGGTTTCCGGATCTGTGCCAGGAAGGAGTGCTTGAAGGACTTGCTTCCCAAAGTGGTTTATCTTTTGTCTCCACTGCCCTCATTTCTGGCTCGATTGGCATTAGTGTGTGTGGATGAGGACCTCTTTCTGAATTAAGGACGGTATTTTGCAAAGGGGCTCAGAAAACAACAAGGTCTCGTTTTTATTGTGATTTTTGTCTTTCATATGATATTATCTTTGAGAAGCCAGCTTTTCTGTTCTGTTTTTTTAGAATACGTATTCACTTTATTATTACTTAAAAAAAATTTTTTTTATTGTACTTTAGATGAAGGGTTACAGAACAAATAGTTTCTCATTAAATAGTTAGTAAACATTATTTTATGAGATTGATTAACAACCCCACGACATGTCAACATTCTCCCTTCTTGACCTTGGGTTCACTATTACCAGCTTTCCTGTCCCCTCCTGGAGAAGCCACCTTTTCACTTTTAATTCTGTATCTACTTGCTGTCAGGTCAACTCTGACTCAGGGTGACTCTATGAGCGTCAGAGTGGAACTGTCCTCCATACGGTTTTCAGGGGCTAATTTTTCAGAAGTAGATCTGTAGGTTTTTCGTCTGAGGTGCCTTTGGGTAGACTCAAACCTATAACCTTTGGTTTAGCAGCCAAACCTGTTAACTATTTGCACCACCCAGGAACTCCAATTTCTATGTTAAAAACGTCCAAACCTGTTGCTGTCGATCTGATTCTGACTGATGGTGAGCCCATGTGTTACAGAGTAGAACTGCTCCATTGGGTTTTCTTGGCTGTAATCTTTACGGAAGCAGATTGTCAGGCCTTTCTTTCATGGCACTGCTGGGTGGGTTCCAACCCCCAACGTTTAAGTTAGCAGCCCAGCACGTTAACTGTTTGCACCACCCAGGGACTCCAATTTCTATATACGTCCCTAATTAAAAAAAAAAAAGAAAAGTTTAGCAGTTAGGGAAAACACCAGAAATTCTTGGATGGCAATACTAAATGATACTATGAAAATTTGCAGTCTCTTATTAGGATTTGAATAAATGCCTTTCTTGACCTCACTGTCTGGCCAGCATGTGTGGGTGAAGTGCCAGAACCCTTTATTCTTTGGACCTCCCCCCAGGCAGAAGGGAAACACCTCTTACTGCTCAATCTGCTGTCTGCTCACATGGGGAGGGTAAGCAGGGGAACCTGGAGACAGGATGACACCTGGACATTCTCCTGCTAGGCGACAGACTTGTATGTGGGAGAGAGGCAGAGGCCTCACTCCTTTGAAAACCGTTGGGCTCTGTCTGCCTGGTCTGTGGAGGCAGTGCATCGATCTGGAGCCCCCTAATACAGCAGGCCCCTTTGGATCAGTGGCCAACACTGCTGGCACATTAGAATCACCTTGGTGTCCAGGCCCTACCTCCAGGAATGCTGAGTGAATTGGCTGGGACCTGGGCATCTGTATTTAAAAGCACCTGGAATTCTAAGGTGTAACCAGCGTTGAGAACCACCGCTTGAGACCCACAGTGCTGAACAGGGAAACCTGGCTGTCTCTGAGTCTGCCTTTGCAGATTATCTTGCCCGGCCAGTCTTCATCTCTCCCGGCACCTGGACAGATAGAGGGATTTCCCAGCAAATGAGGCTGTCATGTGGACTGATGGGTAACACTCCCCGCCCTGGTGGTATTTGTCACTCCTCTGTGACTGACACAGCTGACAGGAGTCTGGCCCTGTAGAGGCCAGGGTTGGAGGGTGGGGGGGAGCGGTAACAAGGCCCCTCTGGTGGCAGGGGCATCTGGGTCCGTCTCACTGAAGCCTCTGCTCTGAAGGTGTCTGTTGATAGGAGCTGCGGTTGGTAGCAGGGGAGGAGGAGGTAATTTGGTCCCATCTTGGCATGATATCCTCTGCGTCAGCGTGCTGTGTTCAGACAGTTACTGATTGTCATATTGTGTGTCTGATGCTTCCCCCTCCCTTTTTTTTTAAATAAAGACTTACTGTTTCTAAAGAGAACTGGCAGTAAACGAGAAAAGTGTGTGCTTAAAGCTTTTTTTAAAAGGAGAAGACACCTTTTACACTTTGGCTACCTTCAGTGCTTGGGAGTAGGAGCACAGGCACCCAGCAATCAGAACAGATGCAGGCCATGGTGTGGAGTGGGTCCCGGAGGCCCCTGCTGGGCCAGGACTACCCCTCTGGTTGATGGGATATGGGGGTTCCAGGGCAGCTGGGGCAGGAGTAGAACACTCAAGAGACTTAAAAAGACAAGCAAACCAGCTGTTGAGTTAATTCCAATTTATGGCGACCCATATGTGTGGAGTAGAACTGTGCTCCATAGCGTTTTCAGTGGTTGATTTTTTGGAAGTAGATCACCAGGCCTTCTTCCAAAGCACCTCTGGGTAATTCAAAGCTCCTTTTGGTTAGCAATCAAGAACATTAACTGTTTTGTACCAACCAGGGACTCCTCATGAGACTTAGGTGGTGGATATTCACCAGCCAGTACAAAAATAATCTCTATGTTCTACCAACCAGTATGCCCATATGGATGTATACTGTCCAGGTATCAGCTCCGCTTGTAAAAGTAGCTGAAAATTCTGGATTAACCTCAGCTAGAGGTTGGGACAAGCCAGAACTAGGTAGAAAATACTCTCTGTCTTGTCATTGCTGTGTCCTCAGGGCCTAGCCCAGGGCCTGAGACATAGTAGGTGCTCAATAAACACTTAATCACTGAACCTCCTTTTTTAGCCCTTGTGATTCTCCTAAGAACAGGTGGCCGTAGATGCCTTGAAATTTAACAGACACTTCTTGAGCATGACAATGTGCCCGACACCACATTGGGTACAGTGTAGAAGGTTATCCTCAGACACCAGGCTGCCTTTGTGGGAACACCATCTGTGGAAAGGGAGAGGATATTCTCATACCAGTAGAGCGGTGAGCCTTTAACCTGTGGAGGCAAATTCTCAGCAAGCCAGATTTCTCACATCCTCTTTAGACAACATGTTCCCTTTCCCCAGGCAGTGTTGAGGCTACGCTGACAGGTTCATGCTTCTGACCTGACAGTTCAGTGTCTAGATTGTTTTATTACATCTGCTTATTTATTCTATTGCAGATTACTTTGTTTCAGTGTGGTGTTTATTATTGTCATTTTTTTTTTTTCCTGTGCCCTTGCTCATCATTTCTATTTTATGGTCTATTTTGAGTGGAGGTATTAAGTCTAGTGTTGGGGTTAAGAGCACAGACTCTGGAGTTGGTCTGCCTGGGTTCTAATCTAGCTATGGGGGTGTGACCTCTCTGTGCTTTGGCTTCCTCATCCATACAGTGGAAACAATGATAGGTCCTGCCTTGTGGGGTTATTTCAAGTATTACTGTATGTAATAGGTCCTGCCTCATGGAGTTGATGCAAGTATTACTATTTGTAAAGCACTTACAACAGTGCTTGGCACATCATAAGTGCCATATGAGTGCTCACTCCATTTATGATCTAATTTAAAATGACCAGATTTCAAATATGTTGACATAAGACACAAGAGCTAAACGAGGTGACGCTTATACTTGGGGATGGGGATTGGGAGTGATTGGGTCTTCTGGTTCTCTATTTTATAATTCAATGAGAGCTTTCACCTTTGGTGAAAGTCTTTGACTGTCAGCAGGGTCTTCTAGATGCTGGATGGAATGGCTATTCGTCTTTGTATACTGCAGGAGAGCTGTCATCCACTTGCAGTCCTTCCTAGGACTGCATAGTCTATGGAACTGTGATGATGTATCCCCACTGGTGAGATGGAAGAATTCCCTCCAGATATTTGGGAGGTAAACGGTGGGAGTTATAACTCTTGTGTGCTAAGCATATTCTCCCATCTTCTTCTTCCTTTGTGAGCTGCTCCCCTGCCTTCTGTGGTGCTGGTGTGGCTCTTTGTTAAGGTGCCTTGTACCTCCTCCTGCCCTCACAAGTGGTCATGTGACCCAGGCTGGGCCAAGTGTAGGACTACATCCCTCTAGCCACAGTGATTGGTTTAAGGACGGGAATTTGCCCAATCTGGGCCACAAAAACACTTCTGTGGGTTCTTCTACTAGGTCTAGTGGTGAAGACTGCCCTCTTATGTTAGTAAGGTATAAGGATGTTGGCCTGGAGTTGCCAGAAGCTCTCTTTCCTGCAGTATAGAGACTTTCTATAACAGGAAAGAATGAGGCTGACATGCAAATAGAAGCAGATACAAACAGTAGAGAGAGAAAACAGAGATAGAGAAATGAGCACAACTTTTGAGCACCTAGATCCAGCCATACCTGAGCCAGTCTATACACTTAGCTTCCCAGTTATATGAGTCAATAAATTCTCTCTCTTTTTTTTTTTTGCTTAAGCAAGTTTGAGTTGGGTTTCTGTCAACTGCAATTAAAATAATCCTGACTAATATAGTCTGGACATGTTTTATGATACTAGATTTTCTGGAATGCCCTGGTACGGCTTCATAAGAAAAAGCAGAAAATGATTGATCAATTTGCTGCCTTACTTGACCCTCCTGATGATTTAAGAATGGGTCACTGAGGCAGTTCTCCTATGATTTGATCACTGGGCCATTCTTATTGGACTTCACATCTCTGTGCCTTCCCTGTGTTGTTCCCTCTCTTTAGAATGCTGTTCCCACTGACTTCCTAACTTCTTGATAGCTTATTCTTCATTCAAAGCTGCACTCTAATGTTTCTCTTCTGAAACCATCTCTGATCCTGCTAGTCAGATCCCTCCTCTTCCTTCTCTGGGTTCCCAGAGCACTCAAATTTTTCTCTATCTCAAAATGCATTATGTTATAATTATTTGTCCATGTGGCCCATTTGTCCTCTGGAAGCTTTCATACTGAAATGGCTCTGGCTTGAATTGTCATCAAGGTAAGGTGCAAATCCAACCTTTTCCTGATTATGATCCTGGAGGCGGGGTGGCTGGGGAGATGCTTATACAAAAATTCACCTTTATTTCCCTTTAGTACTTCTATAGTTTCATTTTTTGTTTATGTCTTTTCTCCAATGTAAATTTCTTTTGGTTTAAGGCGTACAAATAGGGATCTTATTCAGGGGCTTTAAAATAAATTATTATGGAATTTTTACTTTTTCCATTTAATTTGTTTGTATTTTCTACAAAGAGCATGTGTTGCTTTTGTAATTAGAAAAAAAGTATTAAAAAGAAGAAAAATGATTCCCTATTATGTAGATGGGATGAAAATAAGACTGGTAAAATAGCATGAGGTAAGTGCTAATGACAGCCTGTTTTATTTTCTAATTGTCTTCTTGAAATATAGACGGAGACATTAGCAAACGATTTATTAACTAATGCTTGATTATTTCAGATTATTTCAAGCAGTCAATTTTTTTAAGGTTTTCAAGTTTATTCATTTTGTTGTTGTTGAAAATATACACAGCAAAACATACACCGATTCTATAATTTCTACATCAAGTGGTTAATTTTAAATAGTCAGACTCCAAGTAAGGGTTTATGATTTGCTATTCAACAATGGGCTTTGGCATCCAACACTATATAATATGGGTGCTTAAGTTTACATTTGACAGAACTAAGCCATAAACAAATATTTATTCCCTAGATATTAAATACCTGCTGGGTAGTATTTGTTGTTAGTTATTGTCGAGTCAGCTTCCACCCTTGGTGGCCTGTGTACAGCATAGCAAAATGTTGTCTGGTCAGGGTCCATCGTCATGATCGTTGGCATGTTTGAGTCCATCATTGTGGTCATTGTGTAGGCTCGTGTTCCAGAACAACACCACAGCCTTCAGTATGGATTACGTCTCCACATAAAGAAAACAAAAATCCTCACAACTGGACAAATAAGCAACATCATGATAAATGCAGAAAAAAGATTGAAGTTGTCCAGGATTTCATTTTACTTGGATCCACAAGCAACACCCATGGAAGCAGCAGTCAGGAAATCAAAAGACGCATTGCACTGGGCAAATCTGCTGCAAAAGACCTCTTTAAAGTGTTGAAAAGCAAAGATGTCACCTTGAAGACTAAGGTGCACCTGACCCAAGCCATGGTATTTTCAGTCGCATCATATGCATGCAAAAGTTGGACAATGAATAAGGAAGACTGAAGAAGAACTGACGCCTTTGAAATGTGGTGTTAGCGAAGAATGATGGATATACCATTGACTGTCAAAAGAATGAACAAATCTGTCTTGGAAGAAGTATAACCAGAATGCTCCTTAGAGGAAAGGATGGTGAGACTATGTCTTACATACTTTGGTCATGTTGTCAGGAGGGATCAGTCCCTGGAGAAGGACATCATTCTTGGTAAAGTACAGGGTCAGCGAAAAAGAGGAGACCCTCAATGAGATGGATTGACACAGTGGCTGCAACAATGGGCTCAAGCATAACAATGATTGTCAGCATGGCACAGGGCTGGGCAGTGTTTGTTCTGTGGTGCATAGGGTCGCCGTGAGTCAGAACCAACCTGATGGCACCTAACAACAACAACATGGGATAATATTCTGTTGTAATCCATAGGATTTTCATGGGCTAATTTTTGGAAGTAGATTGCCAGGCCTTTCTTCCTAGTCTGTCGTAGTCTGGAAGCTCCACTGAAACCTGTCCACCATGGATGGTCCTGCTGGTATTTGAAATATCAATGGTGTAAGTTCCAGCATTGTAGCAACACATAAGCCACCGTAGTACGACAGTGTCTGTTTAAGATTGAAGACAAAGAGACCTGTCTGAAATGCTCAGTATTTTCAAAGAATATATAAAATGTGACAAAACCATGAAGTCACGAGGGTATACATTTTGTTTAATTTCCTCCTTCATTTAATAAAACGTGCCAAATATCCAGAGTCCAAGGTGGAGGAAAACAAATAGTGATTATCTGTTTAACTGGGCAAAATTCAGTGTCCAGTTGCCTAAATGATAGTATAATGGTAAGGCAAAAATTATTTAATAGAATGATTATAGAAAACCAAGGCATAATAACAAACTTTTTTGGCATTAAATGTGAAATATATTGTTCACTTTTATAGTATTTTGGCTTCCCTTTTTAAAATTAATCTTATGTTTACCCCTTGCTAGTTCTCCTTTTTAACAGACAGGCTTGTAACACTCTGAAGGGTGTTTTATAAATTGATATTAAGCCAGGGTACCTCAGGATATTTAACAAACACATCCGTTTAAATTGCTGACTTCTCCAGTTTTGGCAATTTACTAAACTGATATAACAGGTAGTTCAATTTAGCCGCTGTATGGAGAGCAATAGTTTAGCACAGTTTGATATTTAACACTACAGCTTAACCATAAAAAATACCATTTATGCTAATATGGTCTATTCAGCACTGTTTCCAACAAAGCCTACAATTTAGCTACTTCGAGTTCTCACAACTGCTGTTTACTAATAATGCTTGATTTCAATAGGGGGAAAAATTCCCTCAGTTCAAACAGCATGGCAAACTCATATTTTGAGGGAATTTGGGGTGATTCTTTAATCCTTATGCTAAAAGTTGGATGTAATTTTCACATCTCCTCTGTTTTCTTTCTTTGTGTTTTATGTTTTGAATCTTTACAGAATTAAAATAAAGTCAGGGTGTTTGCAGTTTATACAAAGGATGCATTCCTATAAAAACCTCACATAATTCAAAATGTGCACAATTCAAGATTAATTTTGTTTGGAGTAAATGTAAAGTAGAATTTGCATGATTCTAAGGATTTATTCATTTTTTTTATATAACACTATTTTGTCCTGTAGGGTTGCTATGAGTCAGAATCGAATTGATGGCAATGCGTTTGTTTTTTTTATTTAAAATTTACATGAAATGTGACTGCACTGTGTATCTTTTGCCTTCTCTCACATGTCTGTAGAATCATTAACCTGTGCATCTCTGCATATTCACTGGTGCTAAGTCAAGAATGGAAGTAGAGCTCCTCCCTGAATAGAAGGTATGGAAATAGCCACAACAGGAGTAGTGGTATGGCAGTTTTAAAACATGACCACAGATTTTTTGTAACTCATTCCACTGAGAGGTTGGGTCTATGCTCCCTTCTCTTGGATCTGGACTGCCTGTGAGTATACATTGGAAAGGACGCTGTTTGATTTCCAAGGTGCAGCAGGTAGAATAATGCTCCCTCCCACCCCAAAGATGTCCACAGCTTTATTCCTGAAATTTGTGAATGTCACCTGACGTGGAAAAAGGGACTTCACAGGTGTAATTAAGTTAGGGATTTTGAGATGAGAAGATTATCCTGGATTATCTGGGTGGGCCCGTGTAATTACAAGGATCCTTATAAGAGGAAGGCAAGAAGGAGCAAGAAAGAGAAAGACTTGAAGATGCTATACTGCTGACTTTGAAGATGAGGAAGAGGCCACAAGCCAAAAATATGGTAGCCTCTAGAAGCTGCAAATGGCAAGGGAATGAATTATCCCCCAGAGCCTTCAGAAGGAATACAGCCCTGACAACACCTTGATTTCAGTCCAGTGAAAAACATTTGGAGTTCTGACCTCCAAAACTGTAAGATAATAGATTTGTGTTGTTTTAAGCTGTTGTAGTAATTTGTTACAGCAGCAATAGGAAACTAATACCCAAGGCTAAGTCATAAAAGGCATAGTTCTCATGGAACATTCACTCCCTGATGCTCCCTTTGAGGACACTCCCTCTTAGAATCCAGCCAGCATGCTATGAGAAGCCCAAGCCACGTGAAGAAGCCACATGTTGGCACTCTGGTAGCAGCTCTGTATGAGCCCAGCCTTTGAGTTATCCCGGGGCACGTGCCAGATATGTAAGTGAAGAAATCTTCATAGCATTTCAGCCCCCAGCCATTCAAATTACCCCCAGTTATTTAAATCTTCCCAGTGGAGATTCCAGAGCTAGTGGAGCAGAGAAAACCATTTCTGTTGTGCTCTGCCCAAATTTCTGACTGACAGAATCCATGAACTTAATAAAGTTGCTGTTGTTTTATATCGTTAAGTTTGAGGTGATTTATTATGTAGCAGTAGATAATCAGAACAGGTGGGGCACAGGAGGAGGTAAGGATTATGTCAGCCAAGATAAAATATTTCACTTGTTGCCCAGAGGTTGGTGGGGTTTGGCCTCTGGTCATAGATTAATATTACAAGCTGATTTGGGCTGATGCTGTGATTGGGCTAGGGGAGGCAGAGATGGGCCCAAGAAATTGGAACCCACAGGTGGCTTAGTATGGACCCTGCATCCGTGAGACACCAAATTGATACAAGAACTTTTTGTCGAGATCCTAGAAGTTGGGATACTCAATCACAGCTACGTAAGTTAGGATGATCCTAGCAGCAAGCAAAAAAGAGGAAGACCCTCAATGAAATGGATTGACGCCGTGGCTGCAACAATGGGCTCAGGCAAAGCAATGATTATGAGGATGGCACAGGACTGGGCAGTGTTTCCTTCTGTTGTACATAGGGTCACTATGAGTTGGAACTGACTTGACGGCACCTAACAATAACAGCAGCAGCAAGCAACAGACACTGTGGTTATAAGGAGCTGAAAATAAAGATGTTTTCCATTTACTTATAAGAAGCTAACAGGGAGAGGAAGCCAGGAGAGAGTTTAGCAGCTAGCTAAGATCTCCATCCTTCTACTCTGCCATCTCTAGCATTTTGGCTCCAGGCTTGTGTCTTTATGGCCATAAGCCCAAAAGGACATGTTTGAAGAAAAACATGCAGCAACTTTAAATGTATGACCATTAACCTTGGGTTAAGGTTCCCAGGTGGCACTAATGTTTTGTACTTGGCTACTAACTGAAAGGTTGGTGGCTCAAATCCACCCAGAAAGGCCAAGTAATCTACTTCCATAAGATCACAGCCATTGAAAACTCTATAGAGTGCAGTTCTACTCTGAAACATGTGGAGTCACCATGAGTTGAAGTTGACTCAGTGGTAGTGGGTAACCTCAGGTAGACCCTTAAAACTGCCAATTATGCATTTACTAGTTCATTTACTCTCCCATTCATTCATTTGGCGAATATTGATTGAGCACCTGTGTATGCCAGGTGACTGTTTCTGTCTTCTCTCTCCACACATTTCTAACATGTCTTTTTTTTGTCCTCACTCTAGATGATGACCTTATTTCCTATTTACAAGAACACAGAAGCAGTGCCCTCACCACCACCACATGTTACAGGCATCTGCACCCATATCTGCTACCTCCTGCCTGTGGTTATGGATAAACTGGCTGAGTTCCTGTCTGAGGCCAGTCCCTCTACTTGTACACCAGATCCCATCCCCCCTGGCCTACTCAAGAACCTTGTCCCAGCAATTACATCCTTTCCCACCTGCATCATCAGTTTTTCCTTCTCTAGTGGATTATTCTTCTCAATATACAAGCATGTTATAATCTCTCCCATCTTAATTCGCCTTTATCCTTCATTTAGCCCATCTCCATCTTTCTTTTTGCTAAGAACAAAGCCCTTCATGCAGTGCAAATGCATGCACATGTGCACGAGCACACACACACCCCTAGATCTGTATAAACTTTCTTTTGGTATTTGCATTATGTATTTTTTCCATCTTTTTACTTCCCGAATTTCTATGTTCTTATATTTTAAAAGGGTCTTCTACAAATGGCATACAGCTGGATTTTGTTTTACATTCGATCTGACAATCTGACTTTTAACTGGAACGTTTAGCTCATTCATATTTAATGTTACCTTTGACCTATTTGGGTTTAAATCTCTTATTTAGGCTTGCTATTTGTTCTGCCTATTCTGTGTTTCATTTTCTTTCCTTCCTTGTCTCCTTTTTGGTTATTTCGTATCATTCCATTTTTTCCCTTTACTGGTTCTAAATTTATGCACCTTATTTATATTCTTTTAATGGGTACACTGGAAGTTACAACATGCATATTTCACTCATCAAAGTCTAAAATTAATTAATACCTTCTCCCTGAATGATACAATGATCTAAGAACACTTTAAACTCCATTTACCTCCCCCTTATAGGTGTTTGTTGTCACGTATTTTATTTCTTTTTGTTTTTAACTCACAGGTTTTTTTTCCCCCATTGTTTTATAAAAACATGGTTAATTTAGATTTATCCACATATTTATTACATTCTCTGCTCTTCATTTCTTCTTGTATCTCAAATCTTTCATCTGGAATCACCTTTCTTCTTCCTAAAGAACATCCTCTAGAATTTCTTTTAGTGAGTATCTGCTGGTAGCAAATGCCTTTATTTTGTTCCCATTCTTAAAAGACATTTTTACTGAGAATATAATTTTTTAATACAGTGAAGATGCCATCAACAACTTGTCTTTGACCTCTATTGTTACTGTTGAGAAGACAACTGCCAGTTTGTCATTCCTTTGAAAGTAAACTGTCTTTTTCCTCTGGCTGCTTTTTAGATTTTTTTGCTTTATCTGAATTTTAGGTAGTTTCACTCTGATGTATCTAAGGGTGAATTTGTTTCCACTTATTGTGGTTTTAAATCTGTGATTGGTATCTTTCATTCTTTCTAGAAAATTCTCAGTCATTACCTCTTAAAATAATGCTTCTACCCCATTCTTTCTTCTCTTTCTGGGAATCTGAATAATGTATGTTGAACCTTATACTCTGCCTCTTAATCTCTCTTTTGTATTTTCTCTGTTACTGTATCTCTTTGCAGTATTCTGGGTAATTTCTCAGGACCTTCCCCACAGTTCACTAATTCTCTGTTCAACAATGTCTAATCTGTTGTTAAACCAAACTACTGATTTTTTTTTTTTTTTTAAATTTCTAGAGGTTCTCTTTGGTGATTTTTCAAACCACTGATATCACTTTTTAGATTCTTACTTTCTACAAATATTTTCAGACTTTTATTTCTTTAAACATAGTAAGCATGATTGTTTTATAATTTCTATTTCATAATTCTAATACTGATAGTCTTTGCTTATATGTTTCTGCTGACATTGTTTCTGCTTATGATGCATTATTTCCTAAAGTCCTTGGGTAACTTTTCTCTGTGAGTTGCTCATTGTCCTTGAAAAATAATTTGTAGGAATTCTTTGATGCCTAAGATGAAAGTTCCCTTTCCAGAGAGTCTTTTTTGTTTGTTTTGCTTCTGTAGTCACTCCTGGTCTAACATCATTTAAAAATAAACTTGTGGCTTGATATGTGTGTGTGTGTATTTAACTTCACTACACAGGTAAAGTAAATTTGAGCAGCAAATTTTTGAGAGAGCTGCCTTTTTTGTTTCCTTAGTTATCACTTTGGCCCACTTCTTAATTCTCTTTAGGTCTCTGCTCAAATGTCGTGTTATCAGTGGGGACTTCCCTAACCAGTCTCTGTGAAACATTATCGCTACACACTGTCTTTCTATCCCACATTATTTTTTTCATAGCACATCTTACCATATAAAGTGCTCTATGATTACTTGTTCATTTGTTTATTGAGTCTCTTTTCCCACTATCTTACAATCTTCAAGAGGGCAGAAACTTACCTCATTCACCGATGTATTCCCAGTATCTAAAATGGTATCTAACACATTGTTGACATTCAATAAATAATTTGAAGAATGTATGAATGAGTGAATATTATCCCACAATCTCAGAATTCTTTAGACATGATTCATTATAGTACAACAGACAGATTTTTTGTGGAGTACAAAGCAATATCTAGAATAGCCTATTGCCCTATAGAGGTCTACTTAATTAAAAAATACAGCCTTCTTACCTTACCTGGCACTAACTCATTTTTAAAATATCACATTTTAAATATATTTGAAATAGTATTCATTTAATACTATGCCAGAAGGGCAAAATAAACAGTTTGTTAAATGGGCAGTGATTAATAAATACATTTGTGTTGAAACTTCCTTCTTCAACATAAAAATTGTACCTATGTCAGCAAAGCTGAAATTTGTTCAAGAAATACATATAGAACTTTATATTATGTATAGAAGCTTTGCTATTCATAAAGAAATACAATAAATTTTTAAAAAATAATATTCCACATCTTGTGCTAGAAAAACCTGAGAAGATTACTTCAGTTTGGCATAAAAATTACTTTCTATTTCTGAACATTTAACAAACTAGCTCTTTGTATATATAAAGTGGGTTCTCCTGTCTCAGAGGTTTTCATTATTTTGGATTCTAAAGAGGCCTTAGAGAGCAGGTAGTTCTTTCTTAGCTTTAAGATGAGGAAACAGGCACAGAGTACGGCCTTAGCCAGGTCACGTAGTTGGATAAGGGATCCAGGGATTGACTTAGCAGACTTCCCATCCACTATGGCTTCCTTTTGTTCTATAAAGACATTAACTTTGAACTAGAGACTAAACTGGTGACAAGTTTAAAAGGAAAGGATCCGTTTTTAGACAGACTTTTGTATTTACAGAAGGGAGTTAATGTTCTAGTGCTGCATTGAAAGTTTTGCTAATGTACTGGGAAGCAAATCTACTCCACAGATGGCTGGATATGGGGCAGACATCTAATAGGCATCGTTGAGCCTTTGTGACTCAGTGGGGTGGCATTGGGTATTCTATCCTTCTAACTGTTACCCATTTCCCCCCAGATCTGGCAAGCTTGAGGAACTCAGCATTCTTCATACTTAGAAGAAATATTTTAGACCATTCAAGTTCTTTACTATGACCTTCAGGGTTCTGTGTGATCTGGCCCCTACCTAATTCTTGGATATCATCTTTTACTACTCTCATTTTGCTCACTATAATCCATACAGTCCTCAATAACATCATACTTTTCATACTTCTTACTTAAGACTCTATTAGCCCATAATATAGTTCATAAAGAAAATGTTCTACATCCCACTTTGGTGAGTAGTGTGTGTGGCCTTAAAAGCTTGCAAGCAGCCATCTAAGATACATCTATTGGTCCCCTTGTGTCCAGAGCAAAGGAGAATGAAGAAAACCAAAGACACAAGGAAAATATTAGCCCAAAGGACTAAAGGACCAGTGAATCACAGACCCTACCAGCCTGATATCAGAAGAACTAGATCGTGCCCGGCTACCACTACCTACAGCTCCGACAGGGATCACAACAAAGAGTCCTGAACAGAACAGGAGAAAAATATATAACAGAATTCAAATTCACACACAAAAAGACCAGACTTACTGGTCTGATAGAGACTGGAGGAACCTTTGAGACTATGGCTCCCAGACACTCTGCTAACTCAGAACTGAAGCTATTCCCAAAGCCCACTTTTCAGACAAAGATTGTTGTTGTTAGGTGCCGTCAAGCTGGTTCCAACTCATAGCAACCCTATGCACAACAGAACGAAACACTGCCCAGTCCTGTGCCATCCTCACAGTAGTTGTTATGCTGGAGCCCGTTGTTGCAGCCACTGTGTCAGTCCATCTCACTGAGGGCCTTCCTCTTTTTTGCCAACCCTCTACTTTACCAAGCATGATGTCCTTCTCCAGGGACTGATCCCTCCTGATAACATGTCCAAAGTATGTGAGACGTAGTCTTGCCATCCTTAGACAGGCCTATAAAACAAAAATAACACATGTGAGGAACGTGCTTCTAAGTTCAATCAATATATGAAACCAGTGGAGAACTCCTGTCCAAAAGAAAGATGAGAAGACAGGAAGGGGCAGGAATTGGATGAATGGACACGGGGAACCCCAGGTGGAAAGGGAGAGCATGCTGTCATGTTATGGGGATTGCAGCCAATGTCACAAAACAGTATGTGTATAAATTTTTGAATGAGAAATTACCTTGAGCTGTAAAATTTCCCCTAAAACACAATAAAAAATAAAATATCCCGTGAAGTCATCTTATAACTGACCAATAGTTTAGCTTAACTGGTAAAAAAAAGTCTGCTTTGAGCATTATGCTTTTTCAATAACTATATATATGGGATCAAATTGACAACAGCAACTTGAAAGATTAGATGGGAACCTTAGGGGGCAGTGAGTTTATGTTAATGGGAAGGAACACCTCAGAAAAGGAAGGTGAGAATGGTTGCATAACTCAAAGAATATAATCAATATCACTAAATCATCCATGTAGAAACTGTTGAACAGGTGTATGTTTTGCTGTGTATATTCTCAACAACAACAAAATCAATAAAATTAAAAAAAAAAAAAAAAAGACTCTATTAGCCTGAAACTAGCTTTCCACTCTTTCCATGGCTGGCTCCTTCCCGCCTTTGTATATCAGCCTAAAAGTTGTTTCTGGAGGGCCTTACCTCCCATTCTGTCTAAAATAGGTTCTACTATTGTTCTGTTTCAGTACCTTGATTATTTCTTACATAACTCCTGTGACAATTTGTCATTGCTTTATGTATTTGTTTATTCTCTACTCCTTTACTAGACTGTATGTTCCAGGAGGTCAGGAAACTCATCTGTTTTGTTCAGTGGGCTTAGCAGAGGGCTTGCATATAGAACGCACTCAATAACAACGTGCAGAATGAATGAATATATAATGAAATGACTTCCTAGTTAGAGTTAGTTGGTACAAATGGTTAATACATTTGGCTGCTAATCAAAAGGTTGGAGGTTCAAGTCTACCCAGAGGACTTGGAAGAAAGGCCTGGTGATCTACTTCTGAAAAATCGGTCATTGAAAACCCAATGGAGTACAGTTCTACTCTGACTCACATGGGGTCACCAGGAGTTGGAATTAACTCTGTGGCAACTGGTTTTTGGTTCTGGTCTAAACTCTAACCTGCAGCTTGCAGTGGATTTTTTTTTTCTTAATATCTGTCCCCTAGCAAAATTGGGTCTTTTTATTAGAGGTAAATGTATTTTCCTACAATAAACAAAAATTTTATCCATACTTTCTCTTTAAACTCTTTATCTGTTTTCTTCTGGGTGATTTGTTCCCTTCTTTCAAGCTAGTGCTCCTCATCATAGATTTAGTTTTCTGAAATGTCAGTTCCACTTGTGGATATTTCTCATGCATTTTCAAGTTCTGTACTAGTATTGCTTTTAGCCTCATTTCCCTCTGTGATTGTTAAGGCTGTGTGTCAACTTGGCTGGACCATGATTCTCAGTGGTTTAGCAGTTATGATGTAGTTTGGCAGTCATATAATGATGTAATCACTTTCATAATAAGATCTGATACAATGTGATCACTCCATGATGGAGTCTGCTGTGAGTAGACAGTCAGTTGAAAGGGAGTTTCCTTGGGTGTGTGGCCTGCATCCAGTATAGGTGGACTTTCTGGCAAGGCTCATGGGCTTTTGCTCACTGTGGATCCTGCAGCTGGCTCCTGTTTGTCTAACCTCTGGTTCTTGGTACTTCAGCTAGCAGCTTACCTGCCGTCTTGACTGCCGATCTTGGGATTCGTCAGTCTCTGCAGCCTGTGAGTCAGAGCCCTGCTATCTGACCTGCGGATTTTGGGTTTGCCAGCCCCTGAACTATGTGAGTCGGGAGAATCCTCCAGCCTGACCCCGGGACTTGGGATTTTCCAGCTTCTACAGCTGCATAAGCCATTTCCATGATATAAATCTCTCTCTATATTTATATGCTTTACTGGTTTTGCTTCTCTAGAGAACCCAGCATAAGACATTTGGTACTGAGAGTAGTTCTACAGAAACAAAATTGGAAAGGATGAGTTTTCTAAATTGGCTTTCAAGTCTGGTTATTCTTAAAGATGTTGATGCCTTGGCTTCAGTAGTAAAGAGAGCACTGGTAATCCGTGGTGTGAGGTGGCAATAGAAATGTGCAAAATATCGCCACCAACAGATCAGGTACTGGTGAGAGGAGAGGCCCTGGGTGAACACATGTTTGATAACTTTCTACAGTTTTGTCATAATGAGAAGTGTAAGGAAGCTGGTTGGTTGGTTCTACTTTCACTAGTCAAAGTGGTCAAAGAAAGAGATGAGCTCAGGGCTTCAGAGTCAAAGCTCCAGGACTATATAAACGACCTCAAAGCTTCCACTTGTGCCTTCAAAGAAAGCCTTGTTTCTTGTAGTAACAGAGCTGATATTGCCAAAAAACAAATCTGGAGTCTTATCATAAGAGTGGCTGAATTAAAATGCTAACTTAATACCCAACCTTGAGTGGTGTCTAAAGTTAAAGTGAGGGCATTGATTGGGAAGAAATGGGATCTTGAAACATGGGATGGGAACATATGCACAAATAATCAGGAAGTGGGGACATTAAGTCCCAAAAGGTGAAGTACAAAGTGTGACCCAGGAGGAGATATGCTATACTCCAAAAGAACTGCTTGACTTTTCTAATACGTACAGAAACCTGGGGAACACGTATGGAAATGGCTGTTAAGGGTGTGGGATAATGGTGCAAGGAACATAAAGATGGATCAGTCTGAGTTTATTGAAATGGGCCCACTAAGCACAGATTCTTCACTCAGTGTTTCAGCTCGAGAGGTTAGGAAAGGATCTAATAGTTTATTTGGTTGGGCTGCTAAAGCATGGATTAGGTGGTAGCCTACACCAAAACAAGTTGAAGTACCAGACCTGCCTTAGCATACTGTAGAAGAAAGTATCCAAAGGTTTAGGGAAATTGTTATGTTAGAGTGGATTTATCAGGTTAGACCCACAGACCCAACATGGAGTGCCCAGAGGACACACCTTTTACCACAACGGTAAGGAACAAATTTGTGAAGGGAGTCACAGCATCCTTGAAGATTGTGGTGATTACTATTTTATGTAAGTCAGATTTAACAGTGGGAACTGCCCTAACTGAATTAAGACGCCTAACTACAATGGGGCTGATTGGACCTGTGGTGTAGGGGACAAGTGGCAGCACTCAGTCGACAAAGACAAGGTGGATGTGGTTACCCTAATAGATAGTGGAGTCAAAGCAGTAATCAGAATAGTGTGACTCATACCGACTTATGGCGTTGGCTACTTAGTCAGGGTGTCCCTAGGGGTGAAATAGATAGGAAATCTATTAAATAAATACTTGATCTGTACAAACGGAAGAATTCTAGGTCAAGTGAACAGTAGTCTAACTCAAATCACCAGAATGGAGAGTCATGGCCCCTCAATTCCCAGACTTCAGTGAGTTTACAGACCCATAACGCCTTGAAGGAGGGGGAGGCCAAGTCCCCTTGAGGAAGGACTCCACTGCACTGCCAAAAACGTATACTGTTAATCTTTCTTCCCACCCTCCTTCCCCAAAGAGATCTAAAGCCTTTTACTAGAGTAACTGTTCATTGGGGAAAAGGAAATAATCAGACTTTTGGGGGATGACTGGATACTGGCTCTGAACTGACACTAATTCCAGGAGACCCAAAACATCACTGTGGCTCAGCAGTTAGTGTGGAGGCATATGGAGGTCAGGTTATTAATGGAGTCTTAGCTCATGTCCATCTCACAGTTGGTCCAGTGGGTTCCAGAACACATCCTATGGTGATTTCCTTAGTTCCAGAATGCATAATTGGAATAGATATACTCAGCAACTGGCAGAAACCCCACAATGGATCCCTGACAAATGGATTAAGTTAGGAAAAGCCAAATGGAAGCCCCTACCTAGGAAAATAGTAAACCAAAAGTAATACTGCATTCCTGGAGGTATTGCAGAAATTACTGCTGCCATCAAGGACTTGAAGGATGCAGGGGTGGTGACTCCTACCACATCACCATTCAACTTGCCTATTTGATCTGTGCAAAAAAACAGATGGATCTTAGAGAATGACAATGGATTATCAAAAACTTAACCAGATGGTGACTCCAATTACAGCTGCTGTTCCAGATGTGGTATACAGCTATCGATCTGGCTAATGCCTTTTTCTCCATATGTGTTCTGAAGGACCACCAGAAGCAGTTTGCCTTCAGCTGGCAAGACCAGCAATACAGCTTCAGCATCCTACCTCAGGGCTATATCAACTCTCCAGCCCTATGTCATAATTTAGTGCACAGTGACCTTGATCATCTTTCCCTTCCACACTGCTCCATTACATTGATGACATTATGCTGATTGGACCTAGTAAGGAAGAAGTGTCAATGACTCTGGACTTATTGGTAAAACATTTATTTGCTAGAGGGTGGGTAATTAACCCAGCAAAAATGCAGGTGCCTTTCACCCCAGTGAAATTTCTAGGATCCAGTCGTGTGGGGTATGTCAAGATATTCCTTCTAAAGTGAAGGATAAGATATTGCAGCTGGCCTCTCCCACAGCTAAAAAGGAGGCACAACACATAGTGGGTCTCTCTGGATTTTGGAGGCAACATATCCCTCATTTGGGTGTGCTACACCAGCCAGTTTATCAAGTGACTCGAAAAGCTGCTAGTTTTGTGTGGGACCAAGAACAAGAGAAGGCTCAGGTTGAGGCTGCCATGCAAGCAGCTCTGCCCCTTGGGCCATATCATCCGGCTAATCCAATGGTACTTGAAGTGTCAGTGGCAGGCAGAGATGATGTTTGGAGTCTTTGGCAGGCCCCTGTTGGTGAATCACAGCACAGACCCTTAAGATTTTGGAGCAAAGCCCTGCCATCCTCTGCAGATAACTGCTTTCCTTTTTAGAAACAGCTTTTGGCTTGTTACTGGGTCTTGGTAGAGACTGAACACTTTATCATGGGACACCAAGTCATGTAGTCTGAGCTGCCCATCATGAACGGAGTTTCATCTGACCCTCAGAGTCATAAAGCTGGATATGCACAGCAGTACTCCTTCATTACATGGAAGCAGTATATACTGGATTGGGCTCGAGCAGGACCTGAAGGCACAAGTAAGTTACATGAAGAAGTGGCCCAAATGCCCATAGTCTCCACTCCTGTCACATTACCTGCCCTCTCCCAGTCTGAACCTATGGCCTTATGGGAAGTTCTTTATGATCAGTTGACTGAGGAAGAGAAAAGTCGTGCTTGGTTTACAGACAGTTCTGCCTGATATGCAGGCACCACTATAGCCCCTTTTTGGGACCTCCTTGAAGGACAGTGATGAAGGGAAATCCTAACGGGCAGAACTTTGAGCAGTGCACCTGGTTGTTCATTTTGCTTGGAAGGAGAAATGGCCAGATGTGCGATTGCATACTGATTCCTGGGCTGTGGCCAAAGGTTTGGCTGGATTGTCAGGGACTTGGAAGGAACATGATTGGAAAATTGGAGACAAGGAGGTATGGGGAAGACGTAAGTGGATAGACCTCTCTGAATGGGCCAAAGAAGTGAAAATATTTGTGTCTTATGTGAATACTCACCAAAGGATGACCTCAGCAGAGGAGGATTTTAACAATCAAGTGGAAACCAGTCATCCTCTTTCCCTAGCCACTCTCGTTGTTGCTCAATGGGCTCATGAACAAAGTAGCACTGGTGGCAGGGATGGAGGTTATGCATGCGCTCAGCAACAAGGACTTCCACTCACCAAGACTGACTTGGCTACAGCCACTACTGGGTGCCCAGTCTGCCAGCAGCAGAGACCAACACTGAGTCCTCAATATGGCACCATTCCTCAAGATGATCAGCCAGCAACCTGGTGGCAGATTGATTGCATTGGACCGCTTCCATCATGGAAAAAGCAGTGTTTTTTTTTCTTATTGGAATAGGCACTTACTCTGGATTCAGATTTGCCTTCCCAGCATGCAATGCTTCTGCCAAAACTACCATCCATATACTTACAGAATGACTTATCCACCGCCATGATATCCTACACAGCATCACCTCAGAGCAAGGGACTCACTTCACAGCAAATGAGGTGTGGCAATGGGCCCCATGCTCATGGAATTCACTGGTCTTACCGTATTACCTATCATCCTGAAGCAGCTGGTTTGATAGAATGATGGAATGGCCTTCTAAAGACACAATTACGGTGCAAGCTAGGTGGAAATATCTTGCAGGGTTGGGGCAGTGTTCTCCAGGAGGCTGTGTATTCTCTAAACCAGCATCCAATATAAGGTGCTGTTTCTCCCATAGCCAGGATTCATGGGTCCAAGAATCAAGGGGTGGAAATGGGAGTGGCACCACTCATGATTACCCCTAGTGATGCTATGCTCTGCGGGTCTAGATGTCTTAGTTCCAAAATGAGGAATCTTCCCACCTGGACACACATCATGGATTCCCTTGAACTGAAAGTTAAGAATGCCGCCTGGCCACTTTGGGCTTCTTATGACTCTGGATTAACAGGCAAAGGAGAGAGTTACTATATTGGCTGGTTATTTGATTCTGATTACCAAGAGGAAATTGGGTTGATATTACATAATGGAGGCAAAGAAGAGTATGTGTGGAATGCAGGAGCTCCTTTAGGGTATCTCTTAGTACTACCATGCCCTATGATTAAAGTCAATGGAAAACTATAACAACCCAGTTCTGACATGACTACTAATGACCCATACCCTTTAGGAATAAAGGTTTGGGTCACCCCCCCCACCCCCCATGCAAAGAACCACAACCAGCTGAGGTGTTTGCTGAGGGTAAAGGGAATACGGAATGGGTGGTAGAAGTAGGTAGTTGTAAGTATCAGTTACAACTACATGACCAGTTGCAGAAACAAGGACTGTAACTGTTATGAATATTTCTTCCCTGTAAGTGTGCATCAAATGTTTTTGTTTTCTTCACTTGTAAAGTGTAAGTATAAAAAAAGATGTAAACAGGGCTAGTGCATTTTTGGTTGTATGCATGCTAGTTGTATCATGTTAGGTGAAAGTATGACTTTATAATTGTCTTTATTCAGAGATTATGTGTGGTTTAAGGAGATGTGCACAGGTGCCAAGTTGACAGGGGTGGACTGTGATTGTTAAGGTTGTTTGTCAACTTGGCTGGGCTGTGATTCTCAGTGGTTTGTCAGTTATGATGTAGTTTGGGAGTCATATAATGATGTAATCACTTCCATGATGAGATTGATATAACGTGATCACCTCCATGATAAGATCTGCTGTGAGTAGCGAATCTGTTGAAAGGGAGTTTCCTTGTGGGTGTGGCCTGTACCCAATATAGGTGGACTTTGTGGCAAGGCTCATGGGCTTTTGCTCACTCTGGGTCCTGCAGCTGGCTCCTGTTTTTCTGACCTCTGGCTCTTGGGACTTGAACTGTCAGTTTACCTGCTGTCTTGTCTGCCAGTCTTGGGATTTGTCAGTCTGCACAGTCTGTGAGTCAGAGCCCTGCTATCTGACCTGCAGATCTTGAGTTTGTCAACCCCTGAGCTATGTGAGTCGGGAGAATCCTCCAGCCTGACTCTGGGACTTGGGACTTTCCAGATTCTACAACCGCGTGAGCCATTTCCTTGATATAAGTCTCTCTGTATATATATTTTTATACTTTACTGGTTTTGCTTCTCTACAGAACCCAGCCTAAGATACCCCCTTAGCTGTATCATATCAACTTCCATATGACAGTTTTGATCTCTTTTTTAATGCAAGTAATATTCCTTTTTAAGATTTCTTTAGAGAACAAAACAATTGCTTAACTTCTTACTAGCATTTATTTTCTGCTTGCTCATTTTTTTTTTAAGCCAAGGAACAGTCTATCTAGGCCTGTTATTTGGTTTAAAAAAAAAAGTACTTGCTTATCTGCTTACTGTTTAAATTCTCCACTTTGAATTTGAGAGTTTGTATTTTTTGATAAGTCCTTTTTCTGCCTGAGGAGAGTGAGTAATGGGCTTTGAGCCTGTTAGTAGGGAAGCTACCATCAGGAAACTTTGTTTCTTCTTTTCCTTTCTCTCAAATTAAAAATAATAATAATATAAAATAAAATCTCTAGGAGCTGCTCATATGAGAAGCAGGTGGGCCTCGTATCCTAGTAAGTCTTTCTAGCTTTGGTGTGCTGTCCTGCATCATAGTGAGCCAGCCACTTTGGAGTGAATAACCTGTGGTTCCAGAGATTGGGGTTACGTATGTCTGTTTGTGTTTTTTCTCCACCCAACTGTGCCTTTACTTTTGCTGTTCTCTTCTAAGATGTTAATCTTTGGAGTTATTCTTCCTTTCTTTCCTTCTCATTCTCATTCACATTCCATGAAAAATCTCTCTCTCTTTCTCACTCTCTGTTTATCTATATATTTGTCTTTCTATCTCCATAGAGTATAATGATATACAGGTTATATAGGTAGATAGAGATATAGATGTGTGGGTATATGTGTGTGTATGTGTGGATGGATAGATAGATATAATCCTATAAATCACAACAGAATATTGTCTGATATAGTGCTGGAAGATGAGCCCCCTAAGTTGGCAGGCACTCAAAATACAGTGACCACAACAATGGACTCAAGCATACCAATGATTGTCAAGATGGCACAGGACCTGGCAGCGTTTCTTTCTGTTGTACATTGGGTCACCATGAGTTGGAACCAACTCAAAAGCAGCTAACAATAGCAACATCATATATCTCTACACATGTACAAGAAGCCCTGGTAGTACAATGGTTAAGCGCTCAGCTGCTAACCAAAAGATTTGTGTTTCAAACCCACTCAGTGACTCTGCAGGAGAAAGACATTACAATCTGCTCCTATTAAGATTACAACCTAGGAAACCCTATGGGACAGTTCTACTCTGTCGCATGGGGTTGCTCTGAGTCCAGACTGACTCGATAGCACCTAACAACAACATACACATGCACTTAAGGAAAAGAATAACAAAGTGTGCATCACATTTTGAACTATGGGTTGTGTTTCCTACTTTTTAATTTTCATGCTTGTTAATTAAACTTGATTTGTGTGCATCATTGATACCTAGATTTTCTTGCTTCTGGTAGGTCATGGTTGTGTTGTTATAAGTAATTTTAGAATGGGTTTTATAATGGTCATTGTTGTGTTGTTATAAGTAATTTTAGAATAGACAACAATCAAAATTGTTGTTAAATGATTTATCCTTCCTTTAGGGAATCACTCAAGCTGGTCTTTTGTTGGCATTTATTGAACCAACCAACATTTACTGGGCACCTACATTGTACTAGGAAGCACCTTGCAGATACAAAATGGTCCCTCCCTGTCTTCCAACTTGTCAAGACCTATTTATATTTTAACCATTTTTTTAAGTGGCAGATTTAATGACATACCTCCAATTCTCTCACCTATCAGTCAGCAAGTAATTAATGAAAATGTTAAATAGTACTGGGCAGGGACTGACCCTTATGGAACTACATTTGTTAAATTCTCCCAAACTGACATTTACACTGACCTGGTAATCAATTTTGCATTCATTGAACCCATAAATTACAGTTTCCCAGTTTCATGATGGGTAGGTTGTACAAGATAACATCTAAAACAATAAATAAATTCCTCTCCTTGAAGGACAAGATTCATCAGACTTATTCTTAAAACCATGTTGATTTTTACCCCATATTTAGCTATTTATTAAAATAAGCTAGAGTTGGCTTTCATGTTTTTCAGACTTTCAGTGTTACAGTAGACAAGGGGAAGTTGAAAGAGGGACTTGGTTCTTTTAAGCCATTCAACTGCTTTTGTTTGTAAGAAGAAAAACATAAGGAGAAGAATTTTTTTTATTGTGGTAAAATACACATAACAAAACATTTGCCATTTCAACATTTTTTATGTATACAACTCAGTTGCATTAATTATGTTCATTTTTTTGTGTAGAAGGATTTTGTTATCATTGATTTCCTTTTGTACGTCCAGTCCTAAAATTTAGTGATAGTTGTTACTCAAGTAGATTCTGACCTTTCCAACTCCTTTGGCATGATTGATGGATATGGACCCACTTACAATCTTCTATGTTTCCTGTTAATCAAAAACAAGGAAATCTTATAAAGTACCATGATAAAGAAATTGATTTGGAAGTACATACTTTGAAGTATGTTTTACAAGTGGGGTAATTTTACTGTAATTCCCTCATCCTTTCATCTCCTCATTTTTGAAAAATTAACATTTCTTTACTTTTAATGACTCATCCAGAAATATTTACCCTTTTCCCCTTTTAAATTTTAGGTACAGACATACCTTGTTGTCCTAGGGTGGGTTCTCTAGAGAAGCAAAACCAGTAAAGTGTATAAATATACACAGAGAGAGATTTATATCAAGGAAATAGCTCACGCAATTGTAGAGGCTAAAACGTCCCAAGTCCACAGATCAGGGTAGAGGCCTCTCTCAGTTCACGTAGCCGCAGAAACTGGTGAACACAAGGTTGGCAAGTCAGAGAGGGGCTCCTGCTCACAGGCTGTGAAGGTCAATGAATTCCAAGATCAGCAGACAAGACCGTAAGGTTTCTCCTGATTCACATAGCTGCAGGGGCTGGCGAACCCAAGGTCAGCAAGTCGGGGAACCAGACTCTTGCTCGCAGGCTGAGAAGTTCGACAAATTCCAAGATCAACAGATAAGCTGCTAGCTCAAGTCCCATGAACCAGAGGTGAGACAACAAGAGGCAGCTGCTGAGTCTGGAACAAGCCAAAAACCTTGGCAAGGCGAGCAGGCAGAAAGTAACTGGCAGAAGGCAGAGAGATGAAATTGAAAGGGTGGTGAGCTGCCACAGGCGCCGCCTCCACCAGTACCACTCAGCAGATTCCATCATGGGGGTGATCACAACATTATACAACTGCTAAAGCTGACATACAGTCTTAACCATCACACTTGTTTTACTGCATTTTTACAAGTCAAAGGTTTGTGGCAATTTTGCATTGAGCAAGTTCATCGGTGCCATTTTTCCAACAGCATGTGCCCACTTTGTGTCTCTGTATCATATTTTGGTAATTCTTGCAATATTTCAAAACTTGTCATTATTATTATGGTGATCAGTGATCTTTGATTTGTAATTGTTTTGGAGTGCCATGAACCATGCCCACATAAGATGGTAAACTTAATTGATAAATGTTGTATGTGCTCTGACTGCTCCACCAACTAGCCATTCCCCCATCTCTCTCCCTCTCCTCAGGCTTCCCTATTCCCCATTACATGACAATATTGACATTAGGCCAATTAATCCTACAATGGCCTCTAAGTGTTCAAGGGAAAGAAAGAGTTGCACATCTCTCACTTTAAATGAAAAGCTAGAAATGATTAAGCTTAGTGAGGAACTCACGTCAAAAGCTGACATAGGCAGAAAGCTAGGCCTCTTGTGCTAAACAGTTAGCCGAGTTATAAATGCAAAGGCAAAGAGCTTGAAGGAAATTATACAATGCTACTCTAGTGAACACACAAATGATAAGAAAGCGAAGCAGCCTTATTGCTAATATGGAGAAAGTTTTAGTGGTCTGGATAGAAGATCAAACCAGCCACAACATTCCCTTAAGCCAAATCCTAATCCAGAGCAAGGTCCTAACTCTCTTCAATTCTCTGAAGGCTGAGAGAGGTGAAGAAGCTGCAGAAGAAAAGTTTGAAGTTAGCAGAGGTTGGTTCCTGAGTTTAAGGATGAAGCTGTCTCCATAACATAAAAGTGCAAGGTGAAGCAATAAGTGCGGATGTAGAAGTGGCAGCAAGTTATCCAGAAGACTGAGCTGAGATAACTGATGAATGTGGCTACACTAAACAACAAATTTTCAATGTAGATGAAACACTTTACATTGGAAGAAGATGCCATCCAGGATTTTGATAGCTAGAGAGGAGAAATCAATGCCTGTCTTCAAAGCTTCAATGGACAGGTTGACTCTCTTGTTAGGGGCTAATGCAGCTGGTGACTCTAAGTTGAAGCCAGTGCTCATTTACTATTCGGAAGACCCTAGGGCCCTTAAGAATTATGCTAAATCTACTCTGCTTGTGCTCTATAAATGGAATGACAAAGCCTGGATGACAGCAACATGTTTACAACATGGTTTACTGAATATTTTAAGTCCACTGTTGAGACCTACTATTCAGAAAAAGATTCCTTTAAAATATTACTACTCACTGACAATGCACCTAGTCACCCAAGAGCTCTGATGGAGATGTACAAGGAGATTAATGTTGTTTTCATGCCTGCTACCACAGCATCCATTCTGTAGCCCATGGATCAAGGAGTAATTTAACCTGTCAAGTCTTGTTATTTAAGAAATACATTTCATAAGGCTATAGCTGCCATAGATAGTGATTTCTTTGATCTGGGAAAATTAAATTGAAAACTGGAAAGGATTTAACATTCTAGATGCCATTAAGAACATTTCGTGATTTATGGGAGGGGTCAAAATATCAACATTGAAACAGGAGTTTGGAAGAAGTTGATTCCAACCCTTATGGATAACTTTGAGTGGTTCAAGACTTCAGTGGAGAAAGTAACTGCAGATGTGGTAGAAATAACAAGAGAACTGGAAGTGGAGCCTGAAGATGTGACTAAATTGCTGCAATCTCATGGTAAAACTGTAATGGATGAGGACTTGCTTCTTATGGATGAGCAAACAAACTGGTTTCTTGACTTCTGGGCAACATGGCGCTATAGACAGAAGTACCATGCAGTCCCTCCCCAGCAAAGATCCGAAGAACTAAGTAAAACAGAGTCATGCATCAATCCTGAAAACCTAAGCATCAAATGAAGAGATAAAGAATGCAGCCAAGCACCAAGTGGAATAAGAAACTGACCGAGAACAGAGAGTGAGGAGAGATACAGGCAGAGGTCCCCTAGCAGCTATTGCAGCACAGATCCACCATCTTGGACTCCTATCAGGGATCAGCGAACAGGGGGTACGAGAAAGCAGCTTCATGGAGCTTCCAGCGGGAGACAGAACAACAAGTAACCAGCGATACACGCTTTCCCACCCCCTACCCTTCTTCACCCACCCCCAGCCTCCTCTGCTTCCTGCGGCCACAGTCTCTTGGCCAGGAAGCACCAGCTTTACCTCGGTGTCACTTGGATTCCACCCACCCACACTGGCTGGATCCCTAAGTGCCCTCTGTTGACTGCTGGTGTTGCTTTTTTTCTGCTTCATTAGATTTCTTCCTTACCTCTCACCACCTTCCCCTCTGTCCTTTCAAACACCTGGCTCAGTGTGCCATCGTCGTTTCTTCCTGAAAGGCTGTGAAACACTGCTCGACTGTGAAACTGCTTCCCAGCCCATGCTGCCAAGCTGATGTAACCCCTGGGGCTTTTTGTTTGTTAGTTTTGTATTGATTTGTTTGTTTTCTTTTTCTTTTCTTGGCTTGGGAGCTACTTGGGCAGTATCAAGTGGCTTGGGGGCTATCCCCTTACTCTGCGCAGATGCACAGTGACTTCCCTGGGGGAATTTCTTTTTTCGTGTTTTTCTTTTATTTTTGTTTTGTTTGCTTTGTTTTCTTCTCCTTTTTTGTTTTTCTTCATTTCTAGTTTCTCGATTTATTCATTTTTTTCTTTTACTCTTTTTCTTTTTCATTTCAGTTTTTCTCCATTTCTCAGTATCTCATCTCTACATTCCAATAGCAAGCTCCCTTAGCACTCTTTTTTGTTTATGTGTATGTTTTTGGCCCCTGTTCCTCTCTCCTCTCTCTCCTCTTTCCTATACCCATCTTAGCTCCACACACCACAGTCTACCCCCTCCTTCCTGCCTACCTGCACTGTGTGCCATACATCGCGCTCCCAAACAGCACAGGCATGGCCTACCAGAACCTGCCCTGCACTGATTCCCAGTCTGACCTGTCAGCCCTAGTACGTGCCATGAACAACCCATCCCAGCAGCTCCCCTTCAGCTGGACTTGCCCTGCTGTACCATACCTGAGTGACTGACCCTGCCCATTGGAGAAGGAGGTGAAAAGTATTGTGCCCACAGACAAGCAAATAACAAAGACTGCACAGCCCACCTACCCAGACATGACCAAATAAAAAAGCAGGATGAAACAAACAAATCTACAATCAATAAATGAGGAAAATAACTATTGAATGCCATGAAGACAGCAGACAATATCAAAACATTAACCAAAAAAGGACAGGATGGTTACTGTAGGTGTCCAAAATAAAACACCAGATGACTTTCCAGTAGAAGAAAAGACACTAGAACTACCTGATAGGGAATTCAAATCCTAATATTCAGAATTATCCAAGAGTTGAAGCAAAAAGCAGACAAAAATGAGGAAAACTAGACAAATTCATGGAAAAGGCAGACATATTCATGGAAAATACAGACAAAAAATGGAAGAATTCAAGAAAATAATACAGGAACAAAATGCTAAAATAAATTCACAACTAGAAGTCATACAAAAACTACAATTAGAAATCCAAAAGATAAACAACAAGATTTCAGAAACGGACAGTGTTGTAGAAGGGCTGAGAAGCAGGTTTGAAACGATGGAATACAGGATCAGCGAAATTGAAGACAAACACTTGGCTATAATGCTGTTTGAGGAAAAATCAGAAAAAAGAATGAAGAGCAATGAAGAAACCCTGAGAATTATGTGGGATACAATCAAAAGAAAAAATCTTCGCGTGATCAGAGTTCCAGAATGGGGAGAAAACAGAAAACACAGAGAGGATCATTGAAGGACTGCTGACAGAAAAATTCCCCAATATCATGAAAGATGGAAAGCTGGCCATCCAAGAAGCTTAACAAACCCCATGTAGGATAGACCTCAGAAGAAGATCACCAAAGCGTATCATAATCACACTTGCTAATACCAAGGACAAACAAAGAATCCTGAGAACAGCTCGAGAAAAACAAAAAGTCACATACAGAGGAGAAACATTAAGACTAAGCTCAGATTATTTGGCAGAAACCATGCAGGCAAGAAGGCAATGAGATGACATATACAAAACCTTGAAAGAAGAAAATTGCCAGCCAAGAGTAATATATCCTGTAAAACTCTCATTCAAATATGATGGTGAAATTAGGTCATTTCCAGATAAACAGAAATTAAGGGACTTTGTAAAAATCAAACCAAACTTACAAGACTTATTAAAGAGAGTCTTTCAATCTGAGAACAAACAACATCAGACCACAGGCTGAATCTAGGATGCAGGAATGTACTAGCCAGATACCAACCTAGGAAATGAACTCTTAAGGACTATACAAAACCAAAATAATTACAACAGGGAACCAGAGAGGTTAATCTGTAAATGACAATAGTGTCAGAACAATGAAAGAGTGAATGAGTGGTGTAGGCATAGAACCTTCTAGTGGAGAGGAAGGCAAGATGATACCAAGTAATAATAGACTAGTTCAAACCTAGGAAGAGAAGGGTAAATTTCAAGGTGACCACAAAGAATGTTAACAAGCCTACTCATAAAAATAAAGAGGAAAAACGTAAAGTCTCAGTAGAAACAAAACCTACAAAAAAAAAAAAAAAAGAAATGAAAAAAAAATCAACAAACAAAAGGAATTCAAGAGAGTAAGAGGAACAAAGAAAACGTTAGCACCACACACAAAAAAAGCACAACAAATGACAGCAATAAACTCACACCTATCAATAATTACACCGAATGTAAATGGCCTAAATGCACCCATAAAGAGACAGAGAGTGACAGAATGGATAAAAAACAGGATCCATCAATATGCTGTCTACAAGAGACACACCTTAGAAACAAAGATAATAAATTTATTAAAAATTAAAAGATGGAAAAAAAAATCAAGCAAACCGCAACCAAAAAAGAGCAGAAGTGGCAATACTAATCTCAGATAAAATAGACTTTAAAACAAAATCCACCACAAAAGACAAAGAAGGACACTATATAATGATTAAGGGGATGATCCATCATGAAGACATAATCATAATAAACATTTATGCACCCAATGACGGGGCTCCAAAATACATCAAACAAACTCTAACAGCACTGAAAAGAGAAATTGACAATTCCACAATAATAGTAGGAGACTTCAACACACCACTCCTGGTAAAGGACAGAACATCTAGAAAGAGACTCAACAAAGATACAGAAGACCTAAGGGCACAATCAGCCAACCTGACCTCATAGACATATATAGAACACTACACTCAACAGCTGCAAAGTACACATTCTGTTTCAATGTACATGGAACGTTCTCCAGAACCGACCACATCTTAGGCCACAGAGCAACCTTCAACAAAATCCAAAACACTGAGATAATACAAAGTATCTTCTCTGACCACAATGCCATCAAAGTAGAAATTAACAACAGGAAGAGCAAGGAAAAAAAAAAAATCAATTACATGGAAACTAAATAACACCCTGCTTACAAACCACTGGGTAATAGAGGAAATCAGAGATGAAATAAAAAAATTCCTAGGACCAAACGAGAATGAAAACACATTATACCAAAACCTTTGGGACACAGCAAAGGCAGTCCTCAGAGGACAACTTATAGCAATAGATGCACACATCAAAAAAGAAGAAAGGGACAAAATCAAAACATTAACTACAGAACTCAAACAAATAGAAAGAGAACAGCAAAAAAAGCCCACAGCTGCTAGAAGAAAGGAAATAATAAAGATCAGAGCAGAAATAAATGAAATAGAGAATAGAAAAGCAGTAGAAAGATTGGTTCTTCAAAAGTTGGTTCTTTGAAAGGATCAACAAAATCAACAAACCACTGGCCAGACTGATAAAAAAAAAAACAGGAGAGGAGGCAAATAACCCAAATAAGAAAGGAAATGGGGGACATTACAACAGACCCAACTGAAATAAAAAGTATTATAACAGAGTATTATGAAAACTATACTCCAACAAATTTGAAAACCTAGAGGAAATGGATAAATTTCTAAAAACACACTACCTACCCAAACTACCACAAAGTAATGTTGAAAATCTGAACAGACCCATAACAAGAGAAGAGATTGAAGAGGTAATTAAAAAAACTCCCAACAAAAAAAAAGCCCTGGCCCAGATGGCTTCACTGGAAAATTCTACCAAATATTCACAGAAGAGCTTATACCAGTACTACTCAAACTATTTCAGAACATAGAAAAGGAAGGGATACTTCTGAATTCATTTTATGAAGTCAGCCTAACCCTGATACCAAAACCAGGCAGAGATGCCCTCAAAAAAGAAAATTACAGACCAATATCTCTCATGAATATAGATGCAAAAATTCTCAACAAAATTCTAGCCAATAGAATTCAGCATCATATAAAAAAAAAATACACCACGACCAAGTAGGAGTCATACCAGGCATGCAAGGATGGTTCAACATTAGAAAATCAATCAACATAATCCATCACATAAATAAAAGGAAAGAAGAGAATCAAATGATCATCTCAATTGACACAGAAAAGGCATTTAACAAAGTCCAACATCCTTTTCTGATAAAAATTCTCAATAAAATAGGTACAGAAGAGAAATTTCTCAACATAATAAAGGGCATCTATACAAAAACAACAGCCAACATCATTCTTAATGGAGAGAAGCTGAAAACATTCCCCTTGAAAACAGGAACAAGACAGGTATGCCCTTTATCTCCACTCCTATTTAACGTGCTGGAAGTCCTAGCTAGAGCAATAAGGCAAGAAAAAGAAATAAAAGGCATCCAAATTGGTAATGAAGAAGTTAAACTGTCCCCATTTGCAGATGATATGATACTACACATAGAAAACCCTAAAGACTCCAAGAGAAAACTACTGGAACTAATAGAAAGATTCAACAGAATAGCAGGATACAAGATAAACATACAAAAATTGGTTGGATTCCTATACACCAGTAAAGAGAACGATGAAAAAGAAATCAGGAAAGCAATACCATTTATAATAGCCTCTTAAAAAAATACTGAGGAATAAATCTAAGCAGGGATGTAAAAGACCTATACAAAAGAAAACTACAAAATACTACTGCAAGAAACCGAAAGGGATCTACATAAATGGAAAAACATACCATGCTCACGGATAGGTAGACTCAACATTGTGAAAATGACAATTCTACCCAAAACAATTTACAAATACAATGCAATCCTGATCCAAATACCAACAAAATTCTTTAAAGAGATGGTAAAACTAATCATTAACTTTATATGGAAAGGGAAGAAGCCCTGGATAAGTAAAACTCTATCGAAGAAGAAGACTAAGGTAGGAGGACTCGTACTACCTGACCTCAGAACCTACTGTACAGCTACTGTAGTCATAACAGCCTGGTACTGGTACAGCGATGGATACATTGAACAATGGAACAGAATTGAGAACCCAGATATAAATCCATCCATCTGCAGTCACCTGATCTTCGACAAGGGCCCAAAGTCCATCAAATGGCCAAAAGACAGTCTTTTTAACAAATGGTGCTGGCAAAACTGGATGTCCATATGCAAAAAAAATGAAACAGGGTCCATACCTCACACCATACACAAAAACTAATTCAAAAATGGATCAAAGACCTAGAAATAAGCCAAAAACTATAAAGTTCATAGAAGAAAAACTAGGATCAAAGCTAGAAGCCCTAATGCACGACATTAACAGGATACAAACCTTAACCGACAACACACAAACCCCAGAAGATAAGCTAGATTACTGGGATCTTCTAAAAATTAAACACTTACGCTCATCAAAAGACTTCACCAAGAGAGTAAAAAGAGAACCTACAGACTGGGAAAAAGGTTTTGGACATTACAAGTCAGACAAAAGTCTAATCTCTAAAATCTACAAGAAAAGCCAACACCTCTACAACAAAAAGACAAATAATCCAATTAAAAAATGGGCAAAGGAAATGGACAGACACTTCACCAAAGAAGACATTCTAGAGGCCAACAGACACATGAGGAAATGCTCGTGATCACTAGCCATTAGAGAAATGCTAATTAAAACCACAGTGAGATACCATCTCACCCCAGCATTACTGGCACAAATCAAAAACACTGGAAATGACAAATGTTGGAGAGGCAGCGGGGGAGATCGGAACTCATATGCACTGCTGGTGGGAATGCAAAATGATACAACCATTTTGGAAAATGATATGGCGCTTCCTTAGAAACCTAGAAATAGAAATACCATAGGATGCAGCAATCCCACTCCTAGAAATATATCCTAAAGAAATAAGAGCCATCACACGAATAGACATATGCACACCTATGTTCATGGCAGCATTGTTCAGAATAGCAAAACGATGGAAACAACCTAGATGCCCATCAACAGATGAATGGATAAACAAACTATGGTACATACACACAATGGAGTATTATGCAAAGATAAAGAACAATTATGAATCTGTGAAGCATCTCATAACATGGATAGTCCAGGGACAAGGACTAGAAGGCAGAAGGGGACAGGAAAGCTGGTGATAGGGAACCCAATGTTGAGAAGGGACAGTGTTGACATGTTGTGGGTTGTTAACCATTGTCACAGGGCAATATGTGTAATGTTTAATCAGAAACTATTCTGTAAATCTTCATCTAAGGTACAACAACAAAAAAAAGAATTTTCTATGTGATATTAAATTGACAACAGCAACTCAGAAGGTTTGATGGGAAGCCTGGGGAGCAGTGAGTTGAAGATAATGGTGATGGAATAATTTGGAAAAGGATAGTGAGAATAGCAGCACAACTGGAAGAATGTAATAGATGTCACTGAATTGTACATGTAGAAACTTTTGAAATGGTGTAACTTTGGCTATGTACATTTTCACCAAAAAAAAAAAAAAAAAAAAAAAGGTCCTCCAAGGTCAAGAAAGGAGAGTGTTGACATGTAGTGGGGTTGGGGTTGTTAACCGATGTCATAAAACAATGTGTGTACTGACTGTGTAATGAGAAACTATTTGTTCTGTAAATCTTCATCTAAAGTACAATAAAAAAAAATTAAAAAAAAAAAAAGAAAGTGGTTTCTTGAGATGGACTCTACTCCTGGTGATGCTGTGAACACTGTTGAAATGACAACAAGGGGATTTAGCATGTTACATAAATTTAATTGATAAAACAGTGGCAGGGTTTGAGAGGATTATCTCTAATTTTGAAAGAAGTTTTACTGTGAGTGAAATGCTATCAAAAAGCATTACATGCTATAGAGAAATCTTTTGTGAAAGGAAGAGTTAGTCGATGTGGCAAACTACATTCTTGTCTTATTTTAAGAAATTGCCACAGCCACCCCAGCCTTCAAAAACCACCACCCTGATCAGTTAGCAGCCATCAATATCAAGGCAAGACCCTCCACCAGCAAAATGATTACGACTTGCTGGAGCCTCAGATGATGGTTAGCATTTTTTAGCAATAAAATATCTTTTAATCAAGGTATGCACATTGTTTTCTTAGACACAATGCTATTATTGCACACTTAATAGACTACATTATAGTGTAAACATAACTTTTATATGCACTAGGAAACCAGAAAATTCACGTGATTTGCTTTATTGGAACTGAACCCGCGATATCTCTGAGGTATGCCTGTATAAGGAAGTTAGGCAGCAGTTCTAGTGCAGTGCCCCCTACCCCAATCCCCCAAGGTTGTCTCAGCAGCCCTCCCCTTTGCTCCCTTCAGGGAACTTGTCAAGTGATTGAAGAACCTGAACATTTCAGTGGAGACTGGAAGAAGCTTTTTAGATGCACTTCTATCCTGTACCCTAAGGTTGCTAATTGCTAGAAGTTCAGACCCTAAAGAACCGAAACCAAACCAAACCCATTGCCGTTGAGTTGATTCCAACTCATGGTGACCCCATGTGTGTAGAATAAAACTGCTCCATAGGGTTTTCAAGGCTGTGACCTTTCAGAAGCAGATTTCCAGGCTTTTCTTAGGTGCTACTGGGTGGGTTTTGAACTGCCAGCGTTCAGTTAGAAGTTGAGCACTTAACCATTTGTGCCACCCAGGGATGCCTCAGGCCCTAAAGGTGGGAGGAAAATCTTTGTTGGAGATTTTGGTCCTTGGTGTGTCCCAATGAGATCTCTGGCAGTGTTGAATTAAAGGATGGGTTCCAATAAGTGCACATTGGGAGTCTGCCAAGATTAAGGTATTTAGGGTTTTTTTTTTTTTTCTGTGTTTTAAGTGAAAGTTTATAGCTTAAGTCAGTTTCTCATACAAAAATTTATACACACATTGTTACGTGACCCTAGTTGCCATCCCTATAATGTGACAGCACACTCCTTTCCACCCCGGATTCCCCGTGTCCATTCAACCAGCTCCTATCCCTTTCTGCCTTCTCATCTTGCCTCCAGACAGGACCTGCCCATTTAGTCTCATACATCTACTTGAACTAAGAAGCACACTCTTTGTGAGTATCATTTTATGTCTTATAGTCCAGTCTAATCTTTGTCTGAAGAGTTGGAATCAAGAATGAATTCAGTTCTGGGTTAACAGAGGGTCTGGGGGCCATGTCTTCTGGGGTTCCTCCAGTCTCAGTCAGACCATTAAGTCTGCTCTTTTTACTAGAATTCGAGCTCTGCACCTCACTTTTCTCATACTTCGTCAGGGACTCTCTGTTGTGTTCCCTGTCAGGGTGGTCATTGATGGTAGCCAGGCACCATGTAGTTCTTTGGGTCTCAGGTTGATGGAGTCTCTGGTTTATGTGGCCCTTTTTGTCTCTGGGGCTAATATTTTCCTTGTGTCTTTGGTGTTTTTCATTCTCCTTTGCTCCAGGTGGGCTGGGACCAATTGATGCATCTTAGACGGCCACTCGCTAGCTTTTAAGACCCCAGATGCCACTTACCAAAATGGATGCAGAACATTTTCTTAATAAACTTTGTTAAGCCAACTGACCTAGATGTCCCCTGAAATCATGGTCCCCAGACCCCTGCCCCTGCTGCTCTGTCCCTTGAAGTGTTTGGTTGTACTCAGGAAGCTTCTTAGCTTTTGGTTTAGTCCAGTTGTGCTGACTTCCACTGTAGTGTGTGTTGTCCTTCCCTTCACCTAAGATAATTCTTGTCTACTATCTAGTTAGTGAATTCCCCTCTCCCTCCCTCCCCACCCCCGTAACAATCAAAGAATATTTTCTTCTGTGTTTAAACCATTCCTTGAGTTCTTATAGTACTGGTCTCATACAATATCTGTCCTTTTGCGACTGACTGAATTCACTCAGGATAATGCCTTCCAGATTCCACCATGTTATAAGATGTTTCACGGATTCATCTTTGTTCTTTATCATTGCGTAGTATTCCATTGTGTGAATAAACCATAATTTGTTTATCCATTTGTCTGTTGATGGGCACCTAGGTTGTTTCCATCTTTTTGCTATTGTGAACAGCGCTGCAATGAATATGGGTGTGCATATATCTGTTCGTGTAATGGCTCTTATTTCTCCAGGATATATTCCAAAGAGTGAGATTGCTGGATCGTAGGGTACTTCTATTTCTAGCTTTTTAAGGAAGCACCAAATCCATTTTCAAAGTGGTTGTACCATTTTACATTCCCACCAACAGTGTTTAAGTGTTCCAGTCTCTCCACAACCTCTCCAGCATTTATTATTTTGTGTTTTTTGCATTAATGCTAGCCTTGTTGGGGTGAGATAGTATCTCATTGTAGTTTTGATTTGCATTTGTCTAATCGTTAATGATTGTAAGCATTTCCTCATGTGTCTGCTAGCTGCCTGAATGTCTGCTTTGGCTAAGTGCCCGTTTGTATCCTTTGCCCATTTTTTTAATTGGGTTGTCTTTTTGTTGTTGAGGTTTTGCAGTGTCTTGTAGATTTTAGAGATTATATACTGATTGGATTGTTGTAGCCAATTTTTTTTTTTTTTTCCCCAGTCTGTAGGTTGTCTTTTTACTCTTTTGGTGAACTGTTTTGATGAGCATAAGTATTTGATTTTTAGAAGCTCCCAGTTATCTAGTTTCTCTTCTGGTATTTGTGCCTTGTTACTTATGGTTCGTATTCTGTTTATGACGTGTATTAGGGCTCCTAGCGTTGTCTCTTTTTTCTTCCATGATTTGTATTTTTATAGATTTTATATGTAGTTCTTTGATCCATTTTGAGTTAGTTTTTGTGCATAATGTGATGTATGGGTCTTGTTTCATTTTTTTGCAGATGGATATCCAGTTATGCCGGTACGATTTGTTAAAAAGACTGTCTTTTCCCCAATTAACAGACTTGGGGCTTTGTCAAATATCAGCTGCTCATAGGTGGTTGATGAATTTATGTCTGGATTCTCAATTCTGTTCCATTGGTCTATGTATCTGTTGTTGTACCGGTACTAGGCTGTTTTGTCTACTCTGGTGGCATAATAGGTTCTAAAATCAGGTAGTGTGAGACGTCACACTTTGTTCTTCTTTTTCAGTAATGCTTTACTTATCCAGGGCCTCTTCCCTTTCCATATGAAGTTAGTGATTTGTTTCTCCATGTCATTAAAAAATGCCAGTGGAATTTGGATTGGGATTGCATTGTATCTGTGGATCGCTTTCAGTAGAATTGACATTTTCACAATGTTGAGTCTTCCTATCCATGAGCAAGGTATGTTTTTCCACCCATGTAGGCCTCTTTTGGTTTCTTGCAGTCATGTCTTGTAGTTTTCTTTGTATAGGTCTTTTATGTCTCTGGTTAGATTTATTCCTAAGTATTTTGTCTTCTTGGGGGCTATTTGTAAATGGTATTGATTTGGTGATTTCCTCTTCGAAGTAGTCTTTGTTGGTGTAGAGGCATACAACTGGTTTTTGTATATTTATCTTGTATTCTGATACTTTGCTGAAATCTATTAGTACCAGTAGTTTTCTTGTGGATTCTTTGGGGTTTTCTGTGTATAAGATCATGTCATCTGCAAATAGGGATACTTTTACTTCTTCCTTACCAAGTTGGTTGCCCTTTATTTCTTTTTCTAGTCTAATTGCTCTAGCTAGGACCTCCAGCACAATGTTGAATAAGAGTAGTGATAAAGGGTATCCTTGTCTGTTTCCCATTCTCAAGAGGAGTGCTTTCAGACTCTCTCCATTTAGGATGATGTTGGCTGTTGACTTTGTATAAATGCCCTTAATTATGTTGAGGAATTTCCCTTCTATTCTTATTTTGCTGAGAGTTTTTATCATGAATGAATGTTGGACCTTGTCAAATGCCTTTTCTGCATCAATTGATAAGATCATGTGGTTCTTGTCTTTTGTTTATGTGATGGATTACATTGGTTGTTTTTCTAATGTTGAACCATCCCTGCATACCTGGTATGAATTCCACTTGGTCATGGTGAATTATTCTTTTGATATGTTGTTGAATTCTATTGGCTAGAATTTTATTGAGGATTTTTTCGTCAATGTTCATGAGGGATATTGGTGTGTAATTTTCTTTTTTTGTGGTGTCTTTACCTGGTTTTGGTATTAGGGTTATGCTGGCTTCATAGAATGAGTTTGAGAGTATTCCATCCTTTTCTATGCTCTGAAATAACTTCAGTAGTAGTGGTGTTAACTCTTCTCTGAAAATTTGGTAGAATTCTCCAGTGAAGCTGTCAGGGCCAGGGCTTTTTTTGTTGTTGTTGGGAGTTTTTAAATTACCTTTTCAATCTCTTCTTTTGTTATAGGTTTATTTAGTTGTTCTACCTCTGTTTGTGTTAGTTTAAGTAGGTAGTGTGTTTCTAGAAATTTGTCCATTTCCTCTAGAATTTCAAATTAGTTGGAGTACAATTTTTTCATAGTATTCTGTTATGATTCTTTTAATTTCAGTTGGGGCTGTTGTGATATTGCCCATCTCATTTCTTATTCGGGTTATTTGCTTCCTCTCCTGTTTTTCTTTTGTCAGTTTAGCCAAAGGTTTATCAGTTTTGTTGATCTTTTCAAAACCCGCTTTTGGTGTTGTTAACTCTTTCAATTTTTCTATTCTCTGTTTCATTTATTTATGCTCTAATTTTTATAGCTGTTTTCTTTTAGTGCCAAAGGGCTTCTTTTGATGCTCTCTTTCTATTTGCTCAAGTTGTAGGTTTAATGTTTTGATTTTGACCCTTTCTTCTTTTTGGATGTGTGCATTTATTGCTATAAACTGACCTCTGATCACTGTTTTTGCTGTGTCCCAAAGGTTTTGGTAGGATGTGTTTTCATTCTCATTTGATTCTATGAATTTCTTCATTCCGTCCTTAATTTCTTCTATAACCCGGTAGTTTTTGAGCAAGGTGTTGTGCAGTTTTCATATATTTGCTTTTTCTGTTATTGATTTCTACTTTTATGGCTTTATGGTCAGAAAAGATGCTTTGTAATATTTCGATGCTTTGGATTCTGTTAAGGCTTGCTTTGTGGCCTAATATGTGGTCTATTCTGGAGACTGTTCCATGTGTGTTGGCAGAGAAAGTATACTTGGCCACTGTTGGGTGGAGTGTTCTCTGTATGTCTGTGAGATCAAGTTGGTTGATTGATGCGTTTAGATCTTCTGTGTCTTTATTGAACTTCTTTCTGGATGTTCTGTCCTTCACTGGAAATGGTGTGTCGAAATCTCCTACTATTATTGTGGAGCTGTCTATCTCTATTTTTAATGCTGTTAGAGTTTGTTTTATGTATTTTGGAGCCCTGTCATTGGGTGTGTAAATATTTATTATGGTTATGTCCTCCTGGTGTGTTGACCATTTAATCATTATATAGTGTCCTTCCTTATCCTTTGTAGTGGATTTTACTTTAAAGTCTATTTTATTAGAGATTAATATTGCCACTCCTGCTCTTTTTTGATTGTCATTTGCTTAATATATTTTTTTCCATCCTTTGAGTTTTAGTTTGTTTGTGTCTTTAAGTCTAAGGTGTGTATCTTGTAGGCAGCATATAGATGGATCGTGTTTTTTAATGCATTCTGCCACTCTTTGTCTGTATATTGGTGCATTTAGTCCATTTACATTCAGCGTAATTATTGACAGGTATGAGTTTTGTGTGTCGTTTTGATATATTGTTTTTTGTGTTGTTGACAGTTTCTTTGTTCCACTTAATTTTCTGTGCTGAGTTGTTTTTATGTATTTTCTTTTCATCTTTTTCATTATTGTTGATTTCGTGTTTTCTGAGTCTTTATGTTTTTATTTTGATGTGCAGGATTGTTAGTTTCCTTTGTGGTTACCTTAATATTTACCACTATTTTTCTAAGTTGAAACCAGTCTTTTATTTCTATATTGCCTCGACTTCCTCTCTATATGAAAGATCTATGACTACATTATTTAGTCCCTCTTTTTTGTTTTAATGTTGTCATCTTTTACATATTGATGTCTCTATTTCCCTATTTTCAGTGTTTTAGCTTTGACTTATTTTTGTGACTTCCCTATCTGGGTTGATATCTGGTTGTTCTGTCTGGTGTTCTAGTTTTGGGCTGTTATCTGATGTTGTTTATTTTCTAACTGGAGTACTCCCTTTAGTATTTCTTGTAATTTTTGTTTGGTTTTTACAAATTCCCTAAGCTTCTGTTTAACTGGAAATGGCATAATTTCACCATCATATTTGAGAGACAGTTTTGCTGGATGTATAATTCTTGGCTGGGAATTTTTTTCCTTCAAGGCTTTATATATATCATCCCATTGCTTTCTTGCCTGAATGGTTTCTGCTGAGTAGTCTGAGCTTAGTCTTATTGACTCTCCTTTGTAGATGACTTTTCATTTATCCCTAGCCTCTCTTAAAATTCTCTCTTTATCTTTGGTTTTGGCAAGTTTGATTATAATATATCTTGATGACTTTCTTTTGGGGTCTACCTTGTGTGGGGTTTGATGAGCTTCTTGGATAGATACCTTCTCATCTTTCATGATATCAGGGAAGTTTTCTACCAACAAATCTTCAACAATTCTCTCTGTATTTTCTGCTATCCCACCCTGTTCTGGTACTCCAATCACTTTTAGGTTATTCCTCTTGATAGAGTCCCACATAATTCTTAGATTTTCTTCATTTTTCAAAATTCTTTTTATCTGACATTTCCTTAAATAAGTTGGTGTCAAGTGCTTTATCTTCAGTCTCACTAATTCTAACTTCCATTGCCTCAATTCTGCTCCTATGACTATCTAATGAGTTGTCTAATTCTGAAATTTTATTGTTAATCTTTTGGATTTCTGTTTGCTGTCTCTCTATGGATTCTTGCAGCCTGTTAAATTTGTCATTATGCTCTTGTGTAACCTTTTTAAGTTGCTCTATGCTTTGTCTGTGTGTTCCTTGGCTTGTTCTGCATGGTGAATGATCTCCTTCCTGATCTCTTGAAGAGCTCTATGTATTAATGTTTTGAATTTTACCTCCAGTAATTCCAAAAAGTTCCCTTCCTCTGGAAGGTTTCTTGATTCTTTGTTTTAGTTGCTTGCTGAAGCCATTATGGTCTGCCTCTTTACATGATTTGATATTGACTGTTGTCTCTAAGCCATCAAGAAGTTATTATATTTATTTATTTTATGTTTGCTGACTATATCCTAGCTTCTTGTTTTGTTTTGTTTTTATATGCTCAAATAGGTTGGTCGCATGAGTTAGTCTGATTATTGATGTCTTTGAAGCTCTTGTGTCCTGTCACCAGGTAGTTAGAGCTGTTACTAGGTATGTGAGCCCAGGAGTTCATTTACTTTTCTTATGTGGATTCAGCTCAGGTGTCCAGGTCATTGGTCTCCGAGTATGTGGTGCAGGCTCTCATCTACAGTCCTAGACAAGCTGGGGTGATTGGAGTAGGCACAGGTGTCTGGCTGCAGTAGGGGGTCATGCACTGAACAAGGCAGGGCCTGATGGCTGCCCCTGAGTGTCTGGGTGGAAGGCTTGTCCCTGTTCCCAAAAGCATGTAGGTGGGTGGATTTTGCAGCTGGACTATGGGTACAATGCTGCTGGCTGTAGGGACTGGGAGGCACCATTTATTCTTGGACCTCTGTCGTGGGTGGTTAGGTGCCATGGGTAGAGCCACCAGTCCTCAAGTCCTTGATTTGGATAGGTGAGGACCCTGCTTAATGGGCAGAGCGGTGTCAAATGTCATGGATCTGCCACTCCCCCTTACAGGTGATACAGATTTAAATAGACTTCAGGTATATACCCTTTTGTACTGTGCTAACGAGGGCCTATGCTATTGAAATGGGCCCATACAGGTCTATGCAGGGGTGAAAGGCATTCAAAATCCATTGACCCCTTATGCCTGTGCCTCGGCAAAGGGGCTGTGCCTGCCCTGAGTTCCCGGCTTAGGGGAGCTAGCAGATTATTTTTTCCTGTTTGCTAATTCCTTCCGTCTCCAAAGCCGGGAGAATCACTTAGAGCACGCTGTGGGTCCTACTTCTAAAGCCAGGCTGAGACTTGGAGCAGAGTGGGGAGGGTACAGGTAAATGGGAGAGAGGTAGTTTCCAAAGGGCAGGTTTTTTTGGTCCGCACAGTAAGTTAGACACAGGTACTTATCTTTCACCAGCTGAACGCCACTTCTTGCTGATTCTGGAGGGTTGAGCAGACTCTCTGCTGCTCGGTCTCTCCCAATGTGGAAAACCATCCCGAGCACTGCTGCTTGCCTCACTGCGTACCAGCCAATCCAGCCTGCAGGGTGCCGGTGCTGGGCAGTCAGGTCTGGCACCTCGTTGCTGCTTCTGAACCATCTCTCCCTCTCCCTGCTGCTCAGTCCAATTCTTCAACTTTGTGTTTGATGTTCAGAGCCCCCAGATTGTCATATATGATTGATTCACTTGTGTTTTCTGGTCTTCGTTGTAAGAGGGACCACAGGAAGCATCTGACTACTCTGCCATCTTGGCCCCACCCGGTATTTAAGTTTTTAAAATGTAGTTCCAACAGGGGTTGAATTATATAGCTAGGGACTGTGCAAAGCCAATTTAGATAGATATTCTCTCTGAACAAGAAATAGAAAATGTATTACATGTTTTCTAGCCACACGTAACAAGTTTTACCCTAACTGGAGTGTTGACATGGGAATGGAATCCTGGCAAAGAGCAATTTCTTTCTCCCCCAGAGTAATTGACACAGTCTTATCTTTGCAAAAAAAGATCATGATAACTTTATTGTATCACCTAGCTTTCTGTACAAATGCTTACTTTTTAACAGTTCCTGAATACTGGTCCTTCATTATAGTGTTGTTATAATATGAAATGGAATATTTTCTTTCATATTTCCTTTCTCTTCTCTCACTTCCAGGACTTAGTAGCAAGTTCCAGAATGATGAATCCAATAGAGTAGTGAGAAGCTATTTACATATACAACAAAATACGCTTTCCTTTGCTTTTAATGCCTTACATTCTGTCATTATCCTTACTCTCTCATTAATCCTCACAACTTTTTGTAGCAGATAAAATCCCCATGTTACACATAAGGAGATGGAGTGGGGAGGTGGTGCCTCAGAGGTTACATAATTTGTAGAAGGCCACACAACTAGTAAATTGTAGAGCAGGATTAGATGCCAGGGCTCTGAATCCACTATTCTGTCTCTTTCTCCTCAGCTAGTGCAATACAGGCTGCAAGGCTGGATTTGACTCACAGCTGAAACTCCATCTGAAGTGGTGCCTCCTCTTCACTTACTACCCTGCCTTTCCCCTGATATTTCATCTTTGCCTACAGTTGAGAACTTATAAACAGGGTTTGCAGTTACCTCCTTTGCCTCCCAGCTGAATGAGGGTGAAGGTGGAGTTCTCCTGGAATATTCTGAATTTCTTTTCTGAGGAAGCTCCTGTGAGGCTTTTGTTTGGGTGTGATTCTTTCAGTGTTTTACCAAAGCTGAAGTGAAATGCATCTCCTGCAAGATGCTGAGTTGGTGCCAAGTTACTTGTAAGAGCTTGCTGTCTTTAGGGCAGTGTGCCTTCTTGTTACCTGTTCTTTGCTTTCCTTTATTGAAACCCTCATCATACACCTAGGAGGGAAGGGTTTTCCATTGTTCCTTTCTTCCTGGCCCAGCTTGTGAAAGCCCACCCACACCTTGTAAATCATTCTGGTCTCTTCTCCTTACAGAGAAGATCCCAGAGTCTGTTTCTGATCAAGGTTTCTGTCCAACTGGCTCAGCTGCGCTACGATACCTGCCTTAGCCCTGCTGGGCACTGGCTTGCCCAAGTTTTATTTTATGTTCTCTCCCATTGGAAAAGGACACTAGCAGGCCCATCCCTGCCTACATTCCTCAGGGAGTATTTGCTCGATGGCATGACTTCTGCTCCAGCAGAATTGTTCCTCTGGGGTTGTCTTTCAAGGCATTTATCAAAGAAGAAAACAATCTGAGCACTTACTCCTTCCCCTCGTGGCTTTTGAGCCTTTTACGTGTGTTAGGTTTAATAAGCCTTAGTTTTACCAAATCAAACCACTCAAGCCTGTGGACCTCAAGTGGCTCCATTAATTTCCTCCATCCAAATTTTTAACAACTTTATTGAGATATAATTTGCATACCCTAAAATTCATACCCTAAAGTGTACAATTCAATGATTTCAAAGTTGTGCAACTGTCAACACAATCCATTTTTAGAACATTTCCATTATCCCAAAAAGATCCCTTGTGCCCAGTTGTGGTTAATCCTTGTCCCACCCCCAGCCCCATGTACCTTTTATGGACATTTCATATAAATGCAATCAAACAGTATGTAGCCTCTTGTGTTTGACTTCTTTGATGTCGTGTAATGCTTTTGAGATTCATCCATGTTTTAGCATGTATCAGTAGTTTGTTCCTTTTTATTGCTGAATAGTATTCCATTATATGGCTGTACCACATTTTGTTTATCTATCCACCAGTTGATGGACATTTGGACTGTTTTCACTTTTTGGCTATCATGAATAATGCTTCTATGAGCATTCACATACAAGTCTTTATGTGGATGTACGTTTTCAATTCTCTTGAGGAGACACTTAGGAGGGCAACTGTGGGTCGTATGATAGTTTATGTTTAACGTAGTAAGAAACTGCCAAATTGTTTTTCCAAGAGGCTGCACCATTTTCCGTTACTACCAGTGATGTATGAGGGTTCCTTCTTCTCCATACACTTGCCTATTAAAGGTTAGCATAGAGCAGACATTCTGGGAGCCCCACTCTACTTGCTTCTTTCTCAGGCATTGCACGTCACTGGGCTGCAGATTCATTCATCCAGCCAGGCTTTTTGAACATCTATGACATTTTTGCTTCCTAAATGCAAGTCTAGTGGTGCAGTGGTTAAAGCGCTTGGCTGCTAACTGAAAGGTTGACAGTTCAAACCCACCAGCCGTCCCCCAGAAGACAGACGTGACAATCTTCTTCCGTTAAGATTTACAGCCTTGGAAACCCTATAGGGCAGTTCTACTCTGTCCTGTAGGGTCGCTATGAGTCGGAATCAACTCCATGGCAGTGAGTTTGGTTTTGGTTTTTGATAAATGCAAGTCCAAAATGGCTATAGAAAATATAGTTTCATAGCATTCCTAATCTTCCTCCCCTAACTAGTTGTTGTTGTTAGTTGCCATCAAGTTGGATCCAACTCATGGTGACCTTACATATAACAACAAAACCTTGCCTGGTCTGGTGCCAACTTAATGATCACTGATATGTTTGAGTCCATTATTGTGGCTGTTGTGCTAATTCATCTCATTGAGTGTTTTCCCTGACCCTCTACTTTACCAAACATGATGTCCTTTACTAGGGATTGGTCTCTTCTATAAAGAACACGATCTCATTTTCCCAAAATGTGTATAGTGAACTTAGCAATATACCGTGCAGCTAGGAAGGGAGGTATTCATGTTAAAATGTAAATGGACATTCTGAGTGTATAGAAATCAGTAAGTGTTACTTTCAAAATGCAGATATTGCTAAGCCATGGAAAGAAGATCACAAAGGGCTCAAGTGAGCTGATTCTCATTAGGGCAAGTAGCAACTGATTGCTGTTGCTGTGTGGTACAGGGTCCTTAAAAAAAAAAAATAATTAGGACTGACCATCATAGGAAGAGAGAACAGGATAGTGAAAGCCCAGAGGAAAAAAGCATGCAGTTTGCAATTTAGCCTTTGTAATAAAACAGACTTGAGTTTATATCAGGATCCCATTACTAGCTGTGTGACTTTGGGCAAGTGATTACTGGGAAGCATCTTTGAAACTCCATTTCCTCCTCAGTAAACTGGGATGATTTTATCAATCCTGTGGGTACTGAGAGTGTTAGAGCCAGTGTGTAGAGTACTTAGCACAGGGCTTGGCACACAGAAAGCGTGGAATAACCATTGCTATTATTACAAGAAGGACTGGGGAGGAGAGCAGTGAGAGCAAGTTGTGGGACAGGGTGAATGCTTGAGAGTGTAGACTAGTGGTTCTCAAACTTTAGTCTGTCTTAGACTGCCAGAAAGTAGCCCTGGTAGCAGAGTGATTAACTGCTTTGCTTCTAACTGAAAGGTTGGTGGTTCGAACCAACCCAGCAGCTGCACAGGAGAAAAGACCTGACGATCTGCTCCAGTAAAGATGACAGCCTAGAAAACTCTATGGGGGCAGTTCTGCTCTGTCAATTGGGGTCACTATGAGTTGGAATCAACTAGACAACACCTAACAACAACAGGCTGCCAGGAGGGCATGGGATGTACCCTCAGAATTTATGATTCAGTAGGTCAGGAGTGGCATCTGAGAATTTGTGTTTCTAACAACTTTTCAGGTGATGCTGCTGTCACTGGTTCAGGTGCCACACTTTGAAAGCCCCAAGTGTAGAAGGTGGGAAATCCTGGGGAAACAGGCTCATGTCACAGGGAAGAGAGCACGTTTTCTTGACACCTTCTGCATTTCAGATTCTGTATTTAAAAATATGAAGAAGACATGGTCCCTGTCCTCAACATGTCAGTCTAATGCAGTGATTTCTTGGGGGAAAAGGGTGCTGGGAAGGGGCTACATGATACCCATATTAGACTGCACACAGGAACCTTTTCAAACTCTGCCTGTCCTCAGCAAGAGGCTCTAACATTGCATTTTACAGGGTTCTCCACACTCCCATGGCTTTCTTTGCTTCGTTTATTGCTTATCTTTAGTAACCAGAAGAATACCTGGCACTGAGTAAGTCCTTAATACATATTTGTTGAATGAATGACTGAAGGTTGAGAATTACCATTGTAGTGAACCAGTGCTGCTGATTGGAGGGGATCTTATTTCTCAAGCTGGGGCTCCATAAAGACTGAGAACTGCCAATTTAGTGAATTCCTTAGAGACTTACTGACAGGCTAAGGCACCAGCCCAATAAGGGAGGTTCCTATGTTATCCTATAGTTATGACCAGAAATTAAAGGCATAGACTTGGGTCTTAAATGGATAACTAAATAAATGAATGAATGAATAAGCAAATAAGCAAATAAATAAATAAATAAGGAAGGAATGAAAGTACTGATATAGTGTCTATGAGGAATTGTTCAGTTCTTTTGTTCCAGAGCCATTGTCTATTGGTGGTATGATTAATTTTTTTTTCTGGGCTATACAGCATGAAACTGTGTAACAACTACCTGTTGTTCATAACCCAAAATTTCCCTATCATTCAAAAGTTTAGCTATGGCACATGAGGTGTACTGCCCCAAGGGGGTCAGAGGAAGCAGGTTTGCTGGAGCTGCCAGACAATGGGATAGACACAGCAAGGGAGTCTCACTGTTTTGCCTTTGGGCGAAGGTAGGAAATATGGAATCTGTCACTCATGCTTTGACTCTCACAGTATCTAGTAACCTCACAGCATAGTCCTTGTACATTGCAGATTCTCAGTGAATATATTACACCTGAGACCTCTACTCGACTTGCAGATGTTATGATTAATGAGTTTGATATCGCTGGTGTGAGTGCTGACATCTCCTGAATTGCCTGGTCCTCTTTTTTATGCCCAGGCTCTGGCATCAGTCAGGCTGGGAGCTGCAGGAGTCTGGGTGCTCACCTCCTTGCCTGCACTTGCCTCCTCCCCCAGAGGCCAGAAGGCTGGGCCTCTTGGTGTGAGAAGATATTAAGAGAGGAGGAAGGAAGGCAGCCTTATGGAGGGGGACTTTGGGGGCCGCATTCCTCTCTTGGGGTGGCTGTGTTCCCTCATTTGGTGGTAGCAGCAGGTGGTAGCTCACACAAGGAAAGAACTGGTTGTGGCCTTTGGATGATGGAATAGGGGAAGACATGGAAGGTAATAATTCTCATCCTGTCTGTTCATATACTGCCCCTGCCAAGTCCTTTCCTGAACCCCTTGTCTTATTTTTGCTTTCGCTCTCTCTCCACCTTAGTCCACTCACCCCAGAATAGCATACTTCATATGCCCCAACCTTTCTACTTGGTTGTAGACATGTAGGCTGTGAGCACTACAAGCATTCAAATGTTGTAAACTTTGGAGATATGTTGAATATGGAAGTTTTGAATTACTATGAGAAATAACTTTAGGTATAGTCTGAATTAGAATTTCTAAGAATATGCTTGTAAATAAATACTGTACCATAAATTTTTATAGCATACTTACATTTCAAATAGTGAAAGACTGAAATTACATATTGTATAAAGTAAAGAAAGAGGCAGTAACATTCTCAGGTGTGGTTCTTGGAGGCAGAACTAGAACAGACCGGAGGTTTAGTGAAACTTCAGTTACTGTTTTTGAGTAGCAGTCTGGAATGGGCTGGTCCAGCAAGTCAGACTGAGAATTGGGAGTTCCAAGTTAGGCTTCTGGCATTGAATGCCTTTGCCTAGGCCAAATGCTCATCCTTTCTGAGCCTTAGATTATTCCATCGGGGGAGGGAGAATAATAGTCCCTTAGAGAGGAGTGGTGTAAATTAATGAATTATGCTGTAAAAGTGCTTAGGAGATTTTCAGATGAAAAGTGCTACAAGAGTAGTGGTTAACTTTCAGTTACCATCTGAGACAGACAAAGATGTTATGTTCCCTTTTCTTTTCCATCTATCTCTGTGGGTGATAGCTGCAGTCACCGATGTGGAGGTGAGCATGGTTGACATGGAGGTGAGCATGGTTGACATGGAAGGCAGATCAAAGAGAAGACCAATCAGATGAATGAACTCACTGGTCTTGATATATATTTCTGTGCTTGGTACATGTTGTTCTAATTCTGGTATGAGAACTGTTTGCCCTTACATGAGTGCTACCAGGATGCACTTCCCCTCCTCAATTACTCTGTGTGTACTTTACCCGCTTCCAAGCCCACAGTAGACTGCTTGATCTCTGGACATGGCCTTGTTGGTTCATTAACTACCTGATGGATCTGTTCTTCAGAAGCTTGCTACCACAGAATCTCTTTATGTGCTCCCTAGTAAGACAGATAGTACCAGGCTCCTGGTCCATGCTATTGCAGATTAGAGAAATCTCTGCCTTCAGTTTTTTGTGGTGGTTGTTTTTTTAAATATTCTATTGTGTTTTTCATGAAAGTTTACACATCAAATTAGGTTCGCATTTAACAATTTCTATACATATATAGAATGCCAAGAAATTTGTAAGATAGCTATACCTGGCCAGCTGACTGGAAGAGATCCATATCTGTGCCAATTCCAAAGAAAGATGATCCAACAGAATGTGGAAATTATTGAACAATATCATTAATATCACATGCAAGTAAAATTTTGGTAAAGATGATTCAAAAATGGTTGCAGCAGTACATCGACAGGAAACTGCCAGAAATTCAAGCTGGATTCAGAAGAGAACGTGGAAGAAGGGCTGTCATTGCTGATGTGAGATGGATCTTGACTGAAAGTAGTGAATACCAGATGATGTTTAACTGTGCTTTATTGACTATGCAAAGACATTCGACTGTCTGGACCAGTAACAAATTATGGATAACATTGTGAAGAGTGGGAATTCCAGAACACTTAATTGTGCTCATGTGGAACCTGCACATAGACCAAGAGAAAGCTGTTCAAAAAGAAAAAGGGAACACTGCATGGTTTAAAATCAGGAAAGGTGTATGCCAGGGTTGTATCCTTTCACCATACTTATTCATTCTGTATGCTCTACAGATAATCTGAGAAGTTGGACTATATGATGAACAACGCAGCATCAGGACTGGAGGAAGACTCATTAATAACCTGCAGTATGCAGATGACACAGCCTTGCTTGTTGAAGTGAAGAGGACTTGAAGCACTTACTGATGAAGATCAAAGACTACAGCCTTCAGTATGGATTACACCTCAACATAAAGAAAACAAAAATCCTTACAACTGGACCAGTAAGCAATATCATGATAAACGGAGAAAAGACTGAAATTGTCAAGGATTTCATTTTACTTGGATCCACAATCAATGCTAATGGAAGCAGCAGCCAAGAAATCAAATGACGTATTGCACAGGACAAATCTGTGGCAAAAGACCTCTTTGAAGTGTTCAAAAGCAAAGATGTCACCTTGAGGACTAAGGTGCACCTGATTCAAGCCATGGTATTTTCAGTCACCTCATATGCATGCAAAAGCTGGACAATGAATAAGGAAGACTGATGAAGAACTGATGTATTTGAATTATGGTATTGTTGAAGAAAACTAAATATACCATGGACTGCCAGAAGAATGAACAAATCTGTCTTGGAAGAAGTACAGCCAGAATGCTCCTTAGAAGTGATGGTGGTGAGACTTTGTCCCGCGTACTTTGGATATCTTATCTGGAGGGAGTAGTCCCTGGAGAAGGACATCATACTTAGTAAAGCAGAAAGTCTATGAAAAAGAGGAAGACCCTCAACAAGATGGATTAACACAATAGCTCCAACAATGAGCTCAAGCATAGCAACAATTGTGAGGATGAAGCAGGACCAGACAGTGTTTCGTTCTGTTGTACGTAGGGTCACTGTGAATCAGAACCAGCTTGACAGCACCTTACAACGACAACAATACGTATTGTTCAGTGACATTGGTTACATTTTCCACATCGTGTCAACATTCTCATTATTTTTGTTCTGGCTGTTCTGTTTCCATTAATCTAATTCTCTGCCCTTTCCCCCCGACCTTCTCATCTTTGCTTTAGTGTAAATGTTGACTGTTTGGTCTCATATAGATTTTTTTTTTTTTAAAGAGTACAGTACTCACAGGTGATATTGTTTATTTTATGAGCCAACCTGTTATTTAGCTGAAAGGTGACCTCTGGGAGTGGTTTCAGTTGAAAGTTTAAAGGGTATCTCCGGGCGATAGTCTCAGGGTTTCCTGTAGTTTCTGCCAACCCAGTAAGTCTGTCCTTTTTTTTTTTTTTTAAACAGAATTTGAGTTTTGTTCTACGATTTTCTCTTATTCCATCTGGGACTATCTATTGTGTCTCTGGTTAGAATGGTTGATAGTTGTAGCCAGGCACCATCTAGTTCTTCTGATCTCAGGGTACTTGAGACCATGGTTCATGTAGATAGTTAGTCTTGCAGACTAGTTTTTTCTTTGAGTTTTCGGTTTCCTTCTTTCTCTTTTGCTCCAGATGAGTAGAGATCAATAATTGTATCTTAGATGGCCACTTACAAGTTTTTAAGACCCCAGACACTGCTTACCAAAGTAGGATGTAGAACATAAACTTTATGGACTATGTTGTGCCAGTTGACTGAGTAGTCCCACAAGACTATGGTCCTAAGGTTTCAAACACAGTAAACTAATCCTGCGAGGTGTTTGGTTATATCTGGGAAGTATCCATGACTTTGCCGCCTATGTGCTTTATTATACATACGAATATATGAGCAGCACACACAAACATGTGTATGCATATGCCCACAGATACACCTATACACGTACACGTATATACACACATATACCTTCCTATACTCATATAGGGAGCCTTGGCTGCACAATGGTTAAGAGCTCAGGCTGCTAACCAAAAGGTCGAGAGTTCTAATCCACCAGCCGCTCCTTGGAAACCCCATGGAGCAGTTCTACTCTTTGCATTCTAGCCTATTAGAAAGTCCCCCATCTTTTCAATGTTGGATGGTGAGATAAATCTCATAATTTCTAATCCTTAATTTCCTTATTTATGAAATGGGGACAATAGTTGCCTTGTTTATCTCATGGGCTTCTTATATTTGCAATATGTTTTGTATGTTGAAAGTACATTATGACTTTTAAAACACTATACAAGTATTTGTTGTGATATTTTTGTTGCTAGTATCCTTCTTTAGGCTTTCATTACCAGCAGCCTAGACTAGAGCATTGGCCTCCTAATTGATTTCTCAAACTCCAAACACTCCGTGCTTCCCATCCATCCAACACAGTATTGTGTAATCTATCAAAATAGTATTTTCATTAGAGCAGCTCTGATCATGTCACTCCTATGTGCCCCCAAACCTTCATTGGCACCCTGTTACCTATTAAAATACAAGTTCCTTTCACTGGCATTCAAGACTCTGCATGGTATAGTGCTGTGTTAGATAGACTTCTAAGATAGCCCCTGACAATCCCAGCATCCTGTTATTCCTTATGTGTGGGCTACACCTAGTGACTTGCTTCTAATTACTAGAATATGGCAAAAGTGATGGGATATCGCTTTCATGATTAGGTTACAAAAGACAGTAACTTCTGTCTTGCTAGTAGACTCTCTTTCTTCCTGCCTTTGAAGGAGCCACCTCTATGTTAGAGTAGCCCACATGGCAAGAAACTGAGGGTGGCCCCTGGCCAACCACTAGTAAGGAACTGAGGCCCTGAGTTCAATAGCCCATGAGGACCTGAATCCTTCCAAGAACCTGTGAGTGCCAACAACCACTGTGTGCTATTGGGAGCCAATCCTGCTCCAGTTGAACCTTGAGATGAATGCAACCCAGAAGATACCTTGATTCCAGCCTTGTGCAATTGCAGGAGGATTGCAGACCTGGTGCTGGCAATGAAGACCCAGCTAAGCCAGGATTCCTGACCCACAGAAACTGAAATAATACATATGTGTTGTTGTCAGCCACTGAGTTTGTGGGTAATCTCTTATTTAGCAATAGATAACTAATATACCCCCAAAGCTTGCCAAGATTCCACACTTCTTATGAGCTAAATTCCACACTATTTCTAGACCAAGGAGCCCTGGTGGCACAGTGGTTAAACACTCAGCTGCTAACTGAAAGGTTGGTGGTTTGAACCCACCATTCACTCCGTAGGAGAAAGATGTGACAATCTGCTTCCATAAAGATTACACCTTTGGAAACCCTATGGGGGCAGTTCTATCCTGACCTATAGTGTCACTATGAGTCAGAGTTCAACTCGACAGCACCTAACAACATTTCCAGACCACACTGTGTGCTGTCTTGCCTCTGTGATTATTCTTGTATTCTCTGCTTTTTGTGAAACACTTTATCTTCTTCATCTGCAGGATTCTTGCTCATCTTTTTTGCCCTGAGCATTTGAAGACTGGCATACAATAATACTTCAGTAAATATTTGTAAAATTGAATAAATTGAATTATTGAAAAGGATTTCTGAATAAATAATAACTATTTGGAACAACCCACTTAGAGACAGAGTGCTTAAAGGTACTCCAACTTTTATTTTTAATTTAATTCAGTAGATATTTACGTAGGATCTACCTGGGCCAAGTCCTGTGGACACAAAGACAGGATCCAGAATGTTTGGTTTTGGATGTGGAATGTTCCCTTCACACACATTCACCTTTCATCTAATTAATTTCTGTTTATTCTTTGGAGCTCATCTGTTAAGTGCCATCCCTTCAAGGCAGCCTTCCCTGACTCTCATAATAGATCAGATCCATTTGTTATATCCTTGTAGTTCCCTTAAAAAAAAAAAAAAGCAATATACATACAACAAAGCATACAATATTTCATCAGTTTCTACAAGTACGCTTCAGTGACGCTGATTACATTCTTCAGGTTGTGCAACCATTCTTGATATCCTTTTCCAAATTATGCCACTACCATTAACATTTATTCAATTCATTCTAAGCAAAAACTCCCACTTTCCCCCTCCTTCCTGCACCTGGTAACCACTAATTACTTATGGTTTTTATATAATTGCTTATTTCATGAAAGTGATATCATACAGTATTTGTCCTTTTGTGTCTAACTTATTTCCCTCAGCATAATGTTCTCTAAGTTCATCCATGTTGTGGAATTTGTAGTTCTCTTTTGAAACAAGGCCCATCATTGTAATTAAATAATCAACCATGTGAATAGCTGTTTAATGTCCATCTCCCTCTCTGGACTGTGAACTCAGGAGGATAGGGACCCTCCCTGTTCTTGTTCACTGAGAAATTCTTACGCCTGGTCCAATGCTTTATTTCTAATAAAAAAGAAAAATAAAAACAGTTGCCATGGTGCTGATTCCAACTCATGGCACCCCCATGTGTGTCAGAGTAGAACTGTGCTCTCTAAGGTTTTCAGTGGCTGATATTTTTGAAAGTAGATCGCTAGGCCTTTCTTCCAAAGCACTTCTGGGTGGACTTTAGGTTAGCAGTCAAGCACGTTATCTGTTTGCACCACCTTGGGATTCTTATTTCTAATACCAAAACCAAAACCAAACCTGTTGCCGTTGAGTTGATTATGACTCAGAGCATCTCTATAGAACAGAGTAGAACTGCCCCATAGGGTTTCCAAGGCTGTAATCTTTATGGGAGCAGACTGTCACATCTTTTTTCTGCAGAGTGACCGGTAGGTTTGAACCGCTGACAGTTCGGTTAGTGGCCCAGCTCTTAACCACTGTGCCACCAGAGCTCCTTTATCTCTAATAGGAGGCCATTAAATATCTGCTGAAGGGGTGTAGACTCAGTTTGTTTCTAATAGTCCCTGGACCCAGAAGATCACATTCTAGTGGGTCAGCTGCAAGGGCAGTTGCAAAGACATGGTAAGGGCCAACAGGTAGTTCTTAGTACTAGGTACAGTGGAAGTATAGTAGAGGGGAGATGGGAAAGAAACTACAGACGAAATGATAATCAAGCTGGAGTTTGAAAGATCAATAGCAGTTTGCAAGGTGGAAGAGTGGTGAACCTGGTGAGAGGCTGGGCTTTTCTGTGTGAAAATAGGCCAGAAGTGTCATGGTGGGTTAGAACAGAGCTTCTCAACAGAGTAGTGTGATTTGGTACCCTGGTGTCCATAGGCTCAGGTTTGCCAATTTATTGATCTGTTTAGCTTTTGGACTGCCAGGCAGGGCCTGGGGCAACTGAAACTCTCAATCCAGTTGCTTTCAGTCACAGCTTTGTCTGTGTACCCCAGTGTGCCTTCAGATACCACCATCCATCTGTCATTTTGTTGTACGCTGGTTGCTTGTGTGTTGCTATGATGTTGGAAGCTATGATGCTGGTATTTCAAGTACCAGCACAGTCACCCATGGTGGAAAGGTTTCAGAGGAGTTTGCAGACTAGGACCTACTAGAAAGAAGGTCTGGCAATCTACTTATGAAAATTGGTCAATGAAATCTATGTATCACAACAGAATATTGTCCGATATATACATGTCATCAGCAAAGATCAATTGCTAGAGAAGGACATCATGTTTAGCAGAGGGCCAATGAAAACTAGGGAAACCCTCAGTGAGATGGATTGACACAATAGCCACGACAATGGACTCAAACATACCAATGATTATGGAAATGGTGCAGGACCAGGCAATGTTTTATTCTGTTATACATAAGGTTGCCGTGAGTTGGAGCCAGCTTGACAGCAACTAGCAACAACAACAACACTCTCAAATATTATCATTTTCTGTGTATCCCTTGGCATGAAAAAGATTGGGAAGTGCTGAGGCAGCTTTATATGGAAGAGGGCGAGTGTGAAGTGATTTGGCAGGATGAGTGCAGAAAGATGGGCTGTGACTAGATTATAAAGGGTCTTCTGTGCTCTGCAAAGTAGTTTGGATTTTGCCTGTTGGGAGTAGGGAACCATTAGTAGTTTACTATCTCTTTTTTCCCCCTCACAATCCTGTTAAGATCATTGATAGGCTTTGTTTAAATTTCTATAGATTTCAAATTAATATGTCCAATTAATAACTTTTATAAGTTCTACTTTACGTTTATGAGAGGCACAACACAAAACATCCTGTGCTGTGACAGATTTTACTCTTACATTGTAACACATTGGTATATCAGATCCATTGCATCGCAAGTAATTTACTGCAATAATAAAAGCATTGATGTTTCAAATTAGTTACTAATTTAAAAAAATAAAGCATATTTATAGTTTTTCCTAGATCACATCACTTTCACTCACTTGCATTCTAACCTTTTTTCTTGGGTTATAATAAAGTGGTAGAGTTTTGCATATAACCTGTAGTTAGATTATCTCAGAATCTAAACATGTCCATGGAAGTGCCATACTTGTGAACTGGAATCTATCAGGCAGAAAAACATGTTTGAAAACCATTACTGTAATATAACCTTGTCTTATTGGTTATCCGCTTTTATCTCAAGACTTTTTGCTTCTGTTTTATCCTTGGGAAGCCAACCTTTAAGAATAAGCCTAGTCAGTTGAGGATGATTTTGCCTCCCAAGGGACATTTGGCAATGTTTGGAGACATTTTTGGTTGTCACAACTGGGGGGAGAAGGGTGCCACTGGCATCTGGTTGGTGGAAGTGAGGGGTGCTGCTAAATAAACATCTTACAATGCACAGACCAGCCCCCTAGAATGAAGAATTATCTGGCTCAAAATGTCAATAATGCTGCTGTTGAGAAGCATTTATTCTGTTATACATAAGGATAAATGTATAAATGAAATGGGTTTTGTGTGCCTCCTCAACATCTAGGGTTGTTGTTGTTAGAGGCTGTCAAGTCGGTTCCGACTCATAATGACCCTATACGACAGAGTAGAACTGCCCCATAGGGTTTCCAAGGAGGGGCTGGTGGATTCGAACTGCCAACCTTTTGGTTAGCAGCCATAGCTCTTAACAACTGGGCTCTCAGCATCTAGACTGTTAGTGATAAAATACTTAATTTGAGTCATTCTTCTCTTGGAAATGTTTAATCATTGTCTTTCTAAGAGGCTTTGGTATTCTCAATACCTTTGCCACTCTGGTTAGTGTGAAAAGTTGAGTCTGAATTTCGAATCAAGTCAGTATTCCCAAAGCCACTCGAAGATGGGTAAGAGTTCCAGTATACCATCTTGTTCAACTATTTGTAGAGAAAGATCCATAATAACTGTCATATACTCAATGTCTGTGGTTTCTATAACCAGTGAAGCCCCTGGTTGTTATTAGGTGCCCTTGCCATTGAGTCGGTTCCAACTTGTAGCGACCCTGTGTACAACAGAATGAAACACTGCCCAGTCCTGTGCCATCCTCACAGTCGTTGCTATGTTTGAGCCTGTTGTTGCAGCTACTGTGTCAATCCATCTCATTGAGGGTCTTCCTCTTTTTCACTGACCCTGGAGAAGGACATCATGCTTGGTAGAGGGTCAGCGAAGCCTCGGTGATACCTAGTAAATACAGTTTTCACAAATGGCAATTGTCTTGTGAGATTAACGTTAAAATTAAGATGTGAATTATGGAGTAATTTGGGATGAAGCTTTCTTTTCCCAATCAACTTATATTCTATTTTAAAAAGTCACTGGGTAATAATAATTCTTTATATACTGTTAATGATTTTCAAACATTTATTTAGATTATTGGACCCAGGGAAGTCCTTTTGGCTGAGAACCCTGGATAAGCCTCAGGTTTGAGGTTTGGCATGATCTGGAGAACAGGGTTCTGGCTCCTTTGCATGGCTCTTTAGTTTGGTCCTGAGCATCCATGGGTCAATATTTATTGTCCTTCTCTCTTTTGGATTGAAGTTCATTTTTATGTATTTCTGACTTGAATCTCTTGATGCTTTTTATTTATAATCGTAATATACTGCTCCAACGGAGCACTATCTCTTTCCCCTTTTGATGGGATTCCCTTATCTCTTATCTCAAGGGACTTGTAAATTAATTTTTAGCCTATGGTGCCTTTAATTCTAGCTAATGGTTGCTGGGAACGTTTTGTGACTATCCATTGCCTTCTTTGTGAGGCACTCAAGGCACTTGACAGCATTTTTTTTTTTTTTTTTTAATATATATTTTATTGTACTTCAGGTGAAAGCTTACAGAGCAAATAGTTTCTCATGAAATAGTAGTACACATGTTGTTTTTTGACATTGGTTAACAACCCCACAACGTATTAAGCCTCTAAATTCTCAACCTTTTTTTTTGATGAAAATTACAGATGGCCAAAGATACACCGTTTCAAAAATTTCTACATTCACAGTTCAGTGACATTGACTACGCTCTTCCAACTGTGCTGTTATTCTCACTTAAGATGAAGGCTTACAGAAAAAATAGTTATTCATTTAACAGTTACTACACATGTTGCCCTATGACAATGGTTAACAATCTCACAGCACATCAAGAATATCCTTACTCCACCTTGTGTTCCCTATCACCAGGGGGCTTCCTTGTCCCCTTCTGTCTTCTGGACCTTGTCAGTGGACTATTGTACCTCTTTAGTCTCATTTGTTTATTTATTTATTTATTCTTATTTTATTTAAACACCATTTCAAAACTTTTTACTTACACATTTAAGTGATATTGACTATGCTCTTCCAATTGTGCTGCCATTCTCGCCCAAGATGAAGGCTTACAGGACAAAACAGCCTCCCATTTAATAGTTACTACAAATGTTGCCCTATAGCAGTGGTCAACAATCTCACAATACATCGACAGTGTCCTTATTCAATTTGTGTTCCTTATCATCAGTTTCCTACTCTCCCTCTGCCTTCTGGCCCTTGTCACCGGACTCCTGTACATCGTTAGTCCCATTTAGTTTTACTGGGGTGTCCATTCCCAGGCTTAACATCGAACCTTGAAGGTAACTTCCCCTCTGAGCTGAAAGGGTGTCTGGGGGCCACACTCTCGAGGTTTCTCTAGTATTCTTTAGGCCAGTATATCTGGTCTTCTTTTTTTTTTTTTTTTTGGGAGTTAAAATTATACTCTACATCCTACTCCAGCTCTGCCCAGAACCCTCTGTTGTGATCCTGGTCAGAGGAGTCATTGGTGGTAGCCGGGCACCATCCAGCTGTACTGGGCTCAGTCCCGTGGAGGCCTTGGTAGCTGTGGACCATTAGTCCTTCGGACTAATCTTTTCCTTGTATCCTGTTCTCTTCGTTCTCCCTTGTTCCCGAAGGGATGAGATCAGTGGAGTATCTTAGATGGCCGCCCATAGGCTTTTAAGACCCCAGACACTACTCACCAAGGTAGAATGTAGAGCATTATCTTTATAAGTAGTGTCATGCCAATTGAGCTAGATGTTCCCCGAGATCATGGTCCCCAGAGCTCTCCGTCCAACAACTCAGTCCCTCGGGGGATTTGGATGTGTCTATAGGGCCTCCATGACCTTTCCTTGTGCAGGTTGTGTTAGTTTCCCCTGTACTATGTACTATCTCATCTCTCACCCAAGTTACCACTTACCTATTACCTATTTAGTATTCCCCCCCCCTCCCATCCCTGGTAACCAACAAGGATTGTTACATTTTGCATGTGAATTTTTTCATGGGTTTTTACAATAGAGGTCTCATACAATATTTGTCCTTTTGTGATTGACTTATTTCACTCAGCATGATGTCCTCCAGTTTCATCCATGTTATGAGATGGTTCACCGATTCATTGTTCTTTCTCGTTGCATAGTACTCCATTGTGTGTATGTACCATAGTTTGTGTATCCATTCGTCTGTTGATGGACATCGAGGTTGTTTCCATCGTTTTGCTATTGTGAATAATGCTGCCATGAACATAGGTGTGCATATGTCTATTCGAGTGATGACTCTTATTTCTCTAGGATATATTCCTAGGAGTGGGATTGCTGGATCGAATGGTACGTCTATTTCTAGCTTTCTGAGGAAACGCCATATCATTTTCCAAAATGGCTGTATCATTTTGCATTCCCACCAGCAGTGTATAAGAGTTCCCGTCTCCCCGCAGCCCCTCCAACATTTGTTATTTCCAGTGTTTTTGATTCGTGCCAGTAATGCCGGGGTGAGATGGTATCTCATTGTGGTTTTAATTTGCATTTCTCTAATGGCTAGTGATCGCGAGCATTTCCTCATGTGTCTGTTGGCCATTTGAATGTCTTCCTTGGTGAAGTGTCTGTTCATTTCCTTTGCCCATTTTTTGATAGGATTGGTTGTCTTTTTGTTGTAGAGGTGTTGGATTTTCTTGTAGATTATGGAGATTAGACCTTTGTCTGACTTGTACTGTCCAAAAATTTTTTCCCAGTCTGTAGGTTCTCTTTTAACTCTTTTGGTGAAATCTTTTGAAGAGCATAGATGTTTGATTTTTAGAAGATCCCAATTATCTAGTTTATCTGTTGGGTTTTTTGTGTTGATGTTTATGGTTTGTATCCTGTTAATGCCATGTATTAAGGTCTGAAGTGTTGGTCCTATTTTTTCTTCTATGAATTTTATAGTTTTAGGCTTTATATTCAGGTCTTTGATCCATTTTGAAGTAGTTTTTGTATATGGTGTGAGGTATGGGTCCTGTTTCATTTTTCTACAAATGGATATCCAGTTTTGCCAGCACCATTTGTTAAAAAGACTGTCTTTTCCCCATTTGATGTATTTTGGGCCCTTGTCAAAAATCAGGTGACCGTAGGTGGATGGATTTACATCTGAGTTCTCAATTCTGTTCCATTGGTCAATGTCTCTGTTGTTGTACCAGTACCAGGCTGTTTTGAGTACTGTAGCTGTATAGTAGGTTCTCAAGTCAGGTAGTGTGAGTCCTCCAACTTTATTCTTCTTCTTCAGTAGTGCTTTACTTATTCGGGGTTTCTTCCCTTTCCATATAAAGTTAATAATTAGTTTTTCCATCTCTTTGAAGAATGTTGTTGGTATTTGTATCGGAATTGCATTGTATTTGTAAATTGCTTTAGGTAGAATTGCCATTTTCACAATGTTGAGTCTGCCTATCCATGAGCATGGTATGTTTTTCCATTTATGTAGATCCCTTTGGGTTTCATGCAGCAGTGTTTTGTAGTTTTCTTTGTATAGGTCTTTTATATTCCTGGTCAGATTTATTCCCAAGTATTTTATCTTTTTAGGGGCTATTGAAAATGGTATTGATTTCCTGATCTCCTTTTCATCGTTCTCTTTACTGGTGTATAGGAATCCAACTGATTTTTGAATGTTTATCTTGTATCCTGCTACTCTGCTGAATCTTTCTATTAGTTCCAGTAAATTTCTCGTGGAGTCTTTAGGGTTTTCTATGTATAGTATCATATCATCTGCAAACAGGGAGAGTTTAACTTCTTCATTACCAATTTGGATGCCCTTTATTTCTTTCTCTTGCCTTACTGCTCTAGCGAGAACTTCCAGCACAATGTTAAATAGGAGTGGTGATAAAGGGCATCCTTGTCTTGTTCCTGTTTTCAGGGGGAATGTTTTCAGCCTTTCTCCATTAAGAATGATGTTGGCTGTTGGTTTTGCATAGATGCCCTTTATGATGTTGAGAAATTTCCCTTCTATACCTATTTTATTGAGAGCTTTTATCAGGAATGGGTGTTGGACTTTGTCAAATGCTTTTTCTGCATCAATTGAGATAATCATGTGATTTTTTTCTTTCCTTTTATTTATGTGGTGGATTACGTTGATGGATTTTCTAATGTTAAACCATCCTTGCATACCTGGTATGAATCCTACTTGGTCGTGGTGTATTATTTTTTTGATATGATACTGAATTCTATTGGCTAAAATTTTGTTCAGAATTTTTGCATCTATATTCATGAGAGATATTGGTCTGTAATTTTCTTTTTTTGTGATGTCTTTGCCTGGTTTTGGTATCAGCGTTATGCTGGCTTCATAGAATGAATTTGGAAGTGTTGCTTCCACTTCTATGCTCTGAAATAACTTGAGTAGAACTGGTACGAGCTCTTCTGTAAATGTTTTGTAGAATTCTCCAGTGAAGCCATCTGGGCCAGGGCTTTTTTTGGTTGGGAGTTTTTTTATTACCTTTTCAATCTCTTCTCTTGTTATGGGTCTGTTCAGATTTTCAATATCACTTTGTTGTAGTTTGGGTAGGCCGTATGTTTCTAGAAATTTATCCATTTCCTCTAGGTTTTTAAATTTGTTGGAATATAGTTTTTCATAATATTCTGTTATAATCCTTTTTATTTCAGTTGGGTCTGTTGTAATGTCCCCCATTTCATTTCTTATTTGGGTTATTTGTGCCCTCTGCTGTTTTTCTTTTGTCAGTCTGGCCAGTGGTTTGTCGATTTTGTTGATTCTTTCAAAGAACCAACTTTTGGTTTTGTTGATTCTTTCTATTGTTTTTCTGTTCTCTATTTCATTGATTTCTGCTCTGATCTTTACTATTTCCTTTCTTCCGGTGGTTGTAGGCTTTTTTTGTTGTTCTCTTTCTATTTGTTTGAGTTCTGTAGTTAATGTTTTGATTTTGTCCCTTTCTTCTTTTTTGATATGTGCATCTATTGCTATAAATTGTCCTCTGAGGACTGCCTTTGCTGTGTCCCAAAGGTTTTGGTATGATGTGTTTTCATTTTCATTTGATTCTAGGAATTTTTTAATTCCATCTCTGATTTCTTCTATTACCCATTGATGTGTAAGCAGATTATTATTAAGTTTCCATGTGTTTGATTTTTTTTCCTTGCTCTTTCTAGTGTTAATTTCTACCTTGATGGCATTGTGGTCAGAGAAGCTACTGTGAATTATCTCAGCATTTTGGATCTTGTTGAGGATTGCTCTGTGGCCTAAGATGTGGTCTATTCTGGAGAACGTTCCATGTGCATTGGAAAAGAATGTGTACTTTGCAGTGGTTGGATGGAGTGTTCTATATATGTCTATGAGGTCCAGTTGGCTGATTGTGTCCTTTAGGTCTTCTGTATCTTTGCTAAGTTTCTTTTTAGTTGTTCTGTCCTTTACTGAGAGTGGTGTGTTGAAGTCTCCTACTATTATTGTGGAACTGTCAATTTCTCTTTTCAGTGCTGTTAGAGTTTTTTTTATGTATTTTGGAGCCCTGTCATTGGGTGCATAGATATTTATTATGGTTATGTCTTCATGATGGATCATCCCCTTAATCATTATATAGTGTCCTTCTTTGTCTTTTATGGTAGATTTTGTTTTAAAGTCTATTTTATCTGAGATTAGAATTGCCACTCCTGCTCTTTTTTGATAGTTGTTAGCTTGATATATTTTTTTCCAACCTTTGATTTTTAATAAATTCACATCTTTGTTTCTAAGATGTGTCTCTTGTAGACAGCAAATAGATGGATCCTGTTTTCTTATCCATTCTGCCACTCTCCGTCGCTTTATGGGTGCATTGAGTCCATTTACGTTCAGTGTAATTATTGATAGATGTGAGTTTGTTGCTGTCATTTTGTAGTGCTTTTTTTTGTGATGCTGAAGTTTTCTTTGTTCTTCTTACTCTCTTGTGCTGAGTTCCTTTTGTTTGTGGATTTTGTGTTCATTTCTTTTGTTTTTGTAGGTTTTGTTTTTGTTGAGACTTTATGTTTTTCGTCTTTATTTTTATGAGTTGGTTTGTTAACTTTTTTTGTGGTTACCATGAATTTTCCCCTTATCTTTATAATTTTGAAGCAGTCTACCGTTACTTGGTATCGCCTTGCCTTCTTCTCCTTTAGAAGGTTCTATACCTATGCCGTTTGTTCCCTCTTTCATTGTTTTGATGTTGTTGTCATCCTTTGATTGATTTCTCTGATTCCCTGTTGTATATCTTTTGTTTTTGGAAAGTCGTCTGTAGTTCAGTTCCTAGAATGGTATCTGGTTCATGTTAACCTGCATCCTAGGTCCTAGGTCCTGCCTGAGGGCTTAAGCTGTTTGTCCTCAGATCGAAGAACTCCCTTTAATAATTCTTGTAAGTTTGGTTTGACTTTTGCATATTCCTTTAGTTTCTGTTTATCTGGAAATGACGTAATTTCACCATCAAATCTGAATGAGAGTTTTGCAGGATATATTATTCTTGGCTGACAATTTTTTTCTTTCAAGATTTTATATATGTCATCCCATTGCCTTCTTGCCTGCATGGTTTCTGCTGAATAATCTGAGCTTAGTCTTATTGTTTCTCCTCTGTATGTGACTTCTTGTTTTTCCCGAGCTGCTCTCAGGATTCTTTGTTTGTCTTTAGTTTTAGCGAGTGTGAATATGATATGTCTTGGTGATTTTCTTTTGGGGTCTATTCTATATGGGGTTCGTTGAGCTTCTTGGATGACCAGCTTTTCATCTTTCATGATATTGGGAAAGTTTTCTGTCAGCAGTTCCTCAATGATCCTCTCTGTGTTTTCTGTTTTCTTCCCCTGTTCTGGTATGCCAATCACTCGTAAGTTTTTGCTTTTAATTGTGTCCCACATAACTCTCAGGGTCTCTTCATTTTTCTTTGTTCTTTTTTCTGAGTTTTCCTGAAACAGAGTTGTATCCAAGTGTTTGTCTTCAGTTCCACTGATCCTGTCTTCCATGGTTTCAAATCTACTTCTCAGCCCTTCTATGACACCGTCCATTTCTGAAATCTTGTTGTTTATCTTTTGGATTTCTAATTGTTGTTTTTGTATAATTTCGAGTTGTGAATTTATTTTGGCATTTTGTTCTTGCATCATCTTCCTGAATTCTTCCAATTTTTTGTCTGTATTTTCCATAAATTTGTCTATTTTTTCCTCATGTTTGTCAGCTTTTTGCCTCAGTTCTTGGAAAATTCCGAGTATTAGTGATTTGAGTTCCGTATCAGGTACTTCTAGTGCATTTTCTTCCACAGGAGAGTTATCTGGTGTTTTAATTTGGACGCCTATTGGAGCCATCTTGTCTTGTTTTTGTAAATGTTTTGATATTGTTTGCTGTTTTCGGGGCATTCAGTAAATATTTCTCTCGTTTATTGATTGTAGATTTTTTTTTTTTCGTTCTTGTGGTACAGCTGGGCAGATCTAGTTGAGGAGGAGCCACTGGGATGGGTTGCTTGTGGCACTCACCGCAGCCACCAGGACGGTCGGTAGTCAGTGCTGGGCAGGTTCCAATAGGGCGTGCCTGCACCGCTTGGTGATGTGATGTCTAGTGCACGGTGCAGGTAGGTAGGGTGCAGCGGGAAGATGGTTATGTGTGAAGCTAAGCTGGATATGGGAGAGAGGAGAGAGGAGGAGGAGCAAAAAGCGTACAAACATAAAAGAATGCTAGAGGAGTTTGTCGTTGGAATGTACAGATGAGAGACTATGGGATGGAGGAAACCAGAAGGGGGAAGAGAAAGAAAAGGAAAGAATGACCAAATGAAAATCAGAAAAGTTAAAAAACTGCAAAGTTCCCAGGGATCGCACCGATGCAGCTATGAGGTCTGGGGGAGTCGGTCTCAATTTTCACAGCTCAGCCTGGCCAGAAGGTACAGAGGCATACATCGCCTGGTATTCAGGGATCAGAAAGAGAAGGAAGAGATAGAGGGACAAGAAATTAAGCAATGAAGAAAGACAAAAGAGAAAAAGAGGTAAAATATGACAAAACTAATCAAAAAAGGAAGAAAAATAAAATTGAGGAAAAAAAAAAAAAAAAAAAAAAAGGGCAACACCAGCAGTCAGTGCCTACAAATGGGACCCAGAGAGCCCCCACTCAGGGGCGCGAATTCCAAGAAGCCGATAGTCTCGGGGTTAAGTGACCGTGGCCACGGGAAGCCGAGGGGCCAACGAACAAAGGCCCCAGGATCCCACCCGCGCGGGAGCCCAGACCTGGAAACAGCCACACGCCCGAACGCAGCCCTACAGCCCCGCAGGAGAGAGCAGAGACGGCCCTCGGAACCAGGCACCCAGGCAAAAGAAGGGGGAGGCGGCAGGAAAAGGTCCGCTAGGTGCCAGCAAACGGCTCCCAGAAAGCCCCCAGCCCGGGCACGCGGAACCCAAGCACCGGCGCCCCCCCCGCCCAGGGACCCCGGCCACGGAAAGCAGAGGGGTGAACGAACAAAGGCCCCGGGATCCCACCCACGCGGGAGCCCAGACCCAGAAACAGCCACACGCCCGCACGCAGCTCCACAGCCCCGCAGGAGAGAGCAGAGACAGCACCCGGACCCAGGCACCCAGGCAAAAGGAGGGGGAGGCGGCAGAAAAAGGTCCGCTAGGTGCCAGCAAACGGCTCCCAGAAAGCCCCCAGCCCGGGCGCGCGGAACCCAAGCACCGGCGCCCCCCCCGCCCAGGGACCCCGGCCACGGAAAGCAGAGGGGTGAATGAACAAAGGCCCAGGGATCCCACCCACGCGGGAGCCCAGACCCAGAAACAGCCACACGCCCGCACGCAGCCCTACAGCCCCGCAGGAGAGAGCAGAGACGGCACTCGGAACCAGGCACCCAGGCAAAAGGAGGGGGAGGCGGCAGAGAAAGGTTCGCTAGCTGCCAGCAAACGGCTCCCAGAAAGCCGCCAGCCCAGGCGCGCGGAATCCAAGCACCAGCACCCCCCAGCCCAGAGACCCTGGCCACAGAAAGCAGGGGATCCCCAGCTGAGGCGGAGAGGGGTGGGTGGTGGGAGAGCGCGCACCGCAGTTTACCGGTCGTTCTGTCTCCGACCAGATGCTCTGCAAGGCTGTTCTCCCGTTTGCTGGTCTCTGATAGGAATCCAAGATGGTGGATCCGCGCTGCGTTAGCTGGTAAGGAATCTCTGCCTGAGTCTCTCCTCGCTCTCCGTTCTCTTTTAGTATTCTCACTCCGTTTGGTGTTTGGCTGAGTTCTTTATCTCTTCATTTGGTGTTCTAGGGTTTCAGGATTGTTGATTCTCTGTTAGGCTTAGTTTTTCGGATCTTTGCTGTGGAGGGACGGCGTGGTGTTTCTGCCTAGAGCGCCATCTTGCCCCTCTCTCCTTGACAGCATTTTGTTCTTTGGAGGCTGATTAGTGAAAGTCTGTGAGGTCATTTGTCATATGTTTTTAAGACCTCAGAAAAGGGACCAGTATTGCTAATTGGGCTTAATTGGAAAGAAAGGAGGAAGATATTGAATTTTCAGGATAAAGACATTATTGGAAAATGCTGCAATTTTCATTATTTTTATTGATAATAATAAAAACAAACCAAACCAGTTGCCGTTGAGTTGATTCTGACTTGTGGCGACTCCATGTGTTTCAGGGCAGTACTGAATTCCATAGGAGTTTCAATGGCTGTGATCTTTTGGAAGTAGATCACCAGACCTTTCTTTTGAGGCACCTCTGGTTAGATTTAAACTGCCAACCAATCGGTTAGTAGCTGAGTGCTTAACCATATGCACCACCCAGAAATTTCCTGATAATCATAAAACCCTCTTATTACAAATTTGAAGTATCCTTGGGAATAGGGAATGCTTTCTCATTTCCCCGTATCAGACAGTTATTGCTATAGTGATGTATACCAAAAAATAACCCCCACAAAATCTCAGAGGCATGCAACAATAAGAATTTATTTCTCATTCACGCATCTGAAAGTCAAAGTTTGACTGATCTGAGCTAGGCTTGGCCCCAGGTTGCAGGTTTTGTTCAGGTCTGCTCCACACATACAGATGTGGAGCATCTCTTGTACCTCTGGCATGCTTGTACCCAAGACATGCTCTTCTCATGGTGATGGAAGAAGTACAAGCTGCAAATACCATTGGCCAAAACAAGTGATGTGGCTAAGCTCAACATCAGTGGATGTCCTGGTTACTATTTTTATGGAACAAATTGTCCCAAAATTTAGTGCCTTAAAAACAATGGTGTTGTTGTTGTTGTTAGGTGCTGTTGAGTCAGTTCCAACTCATAGCAACTTTATGTACAACAGAACAAAACGCTGCCCAGTCCTGCCCCATCCTTACAATCATTGCTATGTTTGAGCCCATTGTTGCAACTACTGTGTCAATCCTTCTCATTGAGGGTCTTCTTTTTCGCTGACCCTTTACTTCACCAAGCATGATGTCCTTCTCCAGGTACTAGGCCTTCCTGATAACATGTCCAAAGTACGTAAGACAAAGTCTAGCCATCCTCACTTCTAAGGGGCATTCTGGCTGTACTTCTTCAAAGGCATATTTGTTCTTCTGGAAATCCATGATGTATTCAATATTCTTCACCAACACCATAATTCAAATGCATAAATTCCTCATTGTAGGTCTTCCTTATTCATTGTCTAGCTTTTGCATGCATATGTTGTTGTTGTTGTTAGGTGCCATCGAGTCAGTTCCTACTCATAGTGACCCTGTGTACAACAGGATAAAACACTGCCCGGTCCTGCACCATCCTCACAATCATTGTTACGCTTGAGCCCATTGTTGTAGCCACTGTGTCAGTCCATCTCACTGAGGGTCTTCCTCTTTTTCACTGACCCTCTACTGTACCAAGCATGATGTCCTTCTCCAAGGACTGATCCATCCTGATAACATGTCTAAAGTATGTGAGATATAGTCTCACCATCTTTGCTTCTAAGGAACATTCTGGTTGTACTTCTTCCAAGACAGATTTGTTCATTTTTTTGGCAGCCCATGGTATATTTAATATTCTTCACCAACACCACAATTCAAAGGCATCAATTCTTCTTATTCCTCCTTATTCATTGTCCAGCTTTCACATGCATGTGAGATGATTGGAAACACCATGGCTTGGGTCAGGCGCACCTTAATCTTCAAGGTGACATCTTTGCTTTTCAGTACCTTAAAGGGGTCTTTTGCAGCAGATTTTCCCAATGCAATGCGTCTTTTGATTTCTTGACTGCTTCTTCCATGGGTGTTGATTGTGGATCCAAGTAAAATGAAATCCTTGACAACTTCAGTCTTCTCTCCGTTTATCATGATGTTCCTTATTGGTCCAGTTGTGAGGACTTTTGTTTTCTTTATGTTGAGGTGTGGTCTTTGATCTTCATCAGTAAGTACTTCAAGTCCTCTTCACTTTCAGCAAGCAAGGTTGTGACATCTGCGTAACACAGGTTGTTAATGCATCTTCTTCCAATCTTTTTTTAATTTTTTATTGTACTTTAGGTGAAGGTTTACAGAATAGTTTCTCATTAAACAGTCAGTACACATATTGTTTTATGACATTGGTTAACAACTCCATGACATGTCCACCCTGTCCCTTCTTGACCTCTTTTTTTTTTGGTGAAAATATACATAGCCAAAGAGACACCATTTCAAAAATTTCTACGTGCACAGTTCAGTGACATCGATTACATTCTTCCAGTTGTGCTGTTATTTTCACTTTAGATGAAGGTTTACAGAACAAAATCTGCATGTCTCAGTTTGTTAGTGAGTCTTCCTCTAATCCTGATGCCACATTCTTCTTCATATAGTCCAGCTTCTTGGATTATTTACTCAGCATACAGATTGAATAAGTATGGTGAAAGGATACAACCCTGATGCACACCTTTCTGATTTTAAACTATGCAGTATCCCCTTGTTCTTTTTGAACGACTTTCTCTTGCCTATGTGTAGGTTCAGCATGAAGACAATTAAGTATTCTAGAATTCCCATTCTTCATGATGTTATCCATAATGTGTTATGATCCATATAGTCAAATGCCTTTGCATAGTCAATAAAACATAAATAAACATCTTTCTGGTATTCTCTGCTTTCAGCCAAGATCCATCTCACATCAGCAATGATATCCCTTGGTCTATGTCCTCATCTAAACTGGCTTGAATTTCTGGCAGTTCCCTGTTGATGTACTGCTGTAACCATTTTTAAATTATCTTCACATAATATTAACTTGCATGTGATATTAATGATATTGTTCTATAATTTCTACATTCTGTTGGATCACCTTTCTTTGGAGTATGCAGCACATATATGGATCTCTTCCAGTCAGTTGGCTAGGTGGCTATCTCCCAAATTTCTTGCCATAGACGAGTTAGCACTTCCAGTGTTGCATCTGTTTGTTGAAACATCTCGGTTGGTATTCCGTCAATTCCTGAAACTTGTTTTTCTCTGTGATGCTGGAACATATGCTACCGGTATTTCAAATACCACCAGGATTACTCATGGTGGACAGGTTTCAACTGAGCTTCCAGACTAAAACAGACTGGGAAGAAGGACCTGTTGATCTCTTTCTGAAAAAAACTGGCCAATGATAACCTTATGGACAGCAGTAGAACATTAAAAACAATAGCGATCATTATATTGTCTCTCATGGTTTCTATAGGTCAGGAGTTCAGGAAGGGCTCAGATAGGTGGTTCTGGTTCAGAGTCTGTCTTGCAGTTGCATCAGATGATTACTGGAGCTGAGATAGCAGGGGACTTGACTGGTCATCTCTCTTTCTTCACGTAGTCTCAGGCTTCTCCATGTGGTTTCTTTGTGTGAGCTAGTTAGAACTTCCACACAGCTTACTGGCTTTAGGGTTGTCAGACTGTTTACAAGGCGGTTCAGGAGTCCAGCGCAATTGTTCCAAGAAAACCAGGTGGAAGAGCTACATTGTCTTTTGTTAGCTTGTTTTTGATTTATTTCATTTTGTTGTTGTTGAGAATATACACAGCAGAACATATACCAATTCAACAATTTCAGCATGTACAGTTCAGTGATATCAATTATATTTTTCAAGTTGTGCAACCATTCTCACCCTCCTTTTCCGAGTTATTCCTCCCCCATTAATACAACCTCACTGCCCCTTAAGTTTCCTATCTAATCCTTTGAGTTGCTTTTGTCAGTTTGGTCCTATTTAGGTAGATCTTAAAAGAGCACAATGCTCAAGGCAGACATTTTTTACTAGTTAAGCTAACCTATTGTTTGGTTTTAAGAAGACTTCAGGGATATTTTTGGTTTAAGGTTTAAAGATTATCTCAGGGCAGTAGTTTTGGGGGTGAGCCACATTGTCTTTTATGAACTAGCTTGGAAATCACATAGCATCACTTCTGCCACTCTCTTTTGGTTGAAAAAGTCACAAAAGCCTGCTCTCTTTCAGGGGGAAAAGGCATGGATCCCAACTCTCATGGGAAGGCTGTTAAAGTCACAATGGAAGAAGAACATGTAGGGTGGGAGACAGTGTTACAACAATCTTTGTAAAATACAATCTTCCACAGTGGGGCAGGGGAGTATTTTCTGGCCACAGTGGAGAGGGAGGAGAGTAGATATTTGCTAAATACTACCCCAAACTCCATCACCCATCTATCAGGTTGCCATACTGTGATGGTTTATGGGTTGCTGTGATGCTGGAAGTGATGCCACTGGTATTTCAAATACCACCAGGATCACCTGTGGTGGACAGTTTTAAGTGGAGCTTCTCGACTAAGAGACTAGGAAGAAAGAACTGGCAATCTACTTCTGAAAATTATCTGCCCTTATGGATCACAACAGAACATTGTCCAACTGTCTTACTTTGATTTTGGAGGGATCAATCACTAGAGGAGGACATTATGTTTGATGAAGTAGAAGGCCAAGGCGGGTAAGGGAGATCCTTGATGAGATGGATTGGCACAAGAGCTGCAGTGACCAACTTGAACATATGGCAATCATGAGGATTACTTAGGACTGGGCAGTGTTGTACATGAGGTTGCCATGAGTTGGAGTCAACTTGACAGCAGCTATATATCTCTCAATATATCTACCTCAAACTGTCATATGCCTTTAAGCACTTTGTATGAGGTTATGAACATAGTGAGTGCACAAAAACGTATACTATATAACTGTATTAGGCTGGGTACTTAGAAGCATGGCCTGAGATGGGAAGCTTGTGCAGGTTATTTATTGAAGAATTACCCTTATAAAAAACCCCTGAGGGACCAAGAGGAGCAATGTATGATGGGGAGGAAACTATGCAAAGATGTGGTTTTAGAAATCTGGTCTCAGTCTAATCCCATTTTTTACTTGGAGCTCTAGAGCGTGAATTGTAAGGCAAAGGCTGTTGAGCCTTGAGGCAAGGGGGTTGAGCTTTTATTCTCTTGCATCAGTCAGGCACAGTTATCACTATGGGTGGAGAGGAGAGGGGAAGACATGTAACTACTCAGACATCTCTAGGTAGGGCAGCTCCCATCAGCTAAGGGGAATCCTCCAGAGAAGGGTGCAGGTGTGAGCTACAAGCAGCCAACACCCACAGAAGCTGGAGGATAGGGACACCTGCTTGGTAATTGGAGATGTGACATGGGGTAGGGGTGTAATGGCCATCTGCTCATGCCGCTTACTTGTGCCCTCTAGCCCTACTCATGTGCAATCTTGGATGTACCTCTTTCCATCTTAGGGTGGATTGTTGCTGTACTCTCCTGACTTATGACTTGCTGGGTCTGACAGTATCTACTCAGGATTTGCAGCTCTGCCCTTATGATCACTTGACATCCTACGGTTAGATGTTCACTTTTCGCTCTGCCCAGTAGAAACCAAAGGCTGGTTTTAACAATGGTATATAGTCCTCTACTGTAGACGGCAGGGCCTCGCTCCAGACCCTATGAGTCTACGCTACACCTCTCCTATTGGGGCATACCTAAAGCATCACAGCCCCTTTATCTACAACAGGTACCTTTAGTCCCTTGGGATATATCTGATCATGTGGTCCAAGTGACAGGGCTGCTTGTATTGCAGTTGGGAGCTCCTGCAGCACTTTCTTGTTCTGAGCCCCATTAAAAATAGGCAGTCTTCTGTGTGACCCATTTTATAGATAAGAAATTTTAAGTTCAAAGAGGTTAAATAATTTTTCAAGGTCTCAGAGCTAATAAGTGGTAGTTCAGGAGCAATTTCCACTGTACCATGTTGCCTCTTCTATGCTTCCAGACCTATTTCCAGAGTATCTATGAATAGAATAAAAACTCACCTATGGCTGATCGTATGAGGGTGAATTGGCGCGCCCTTGAAATGCCAGATGTAGATCGGTTTTACCTTTTCAAAATAGGATCTGACTCAGGTAACTGTATTGTTCAAGGACAGTAGCTGGTGCCTTGTCCTACCCTGACTCAGTGAGTGATTCAGACTGAGAGTTGGCCAAATCTAGGAGGATTTTTGGATTGCATTGTAACCTTTTAGGTATTCCTCTTATCGCTTAGCTAAGAATAGATCTGGATCATGAAAAAACCCTTCTGAAATCCTCCTCTTCCACTAGAGTTCTGAGTTTTCTTTCAGTGTTCAATCTAGACAGTAGGGATCATTGGGTTTTGAACTTTTCTTTTTCTCTCTTCTGCCCAGTTTGTCCTTCGATGATGAAGTTTTCCCAGGTGCTTTTGTATTGATTGGAACATTTAGGAAGTGGTTGGCTCAGAGAGGTTAATTTACTTGCCTAAACTAGTTATGGGAGAGCCAGGACATGACCCTAAGTGGTTTGGCTCCAGAACTCACGCTCTGTTCCACTGTGTCAGACTGGTGCCATGCTAAATATATTTTATATTTATTGACAACTATTGAAGAGAAACTAACACCTGCTTGTTTAGAAGTATCTTAGGGAGTTAATGACTGTTTGGAGCTTGGATCAAGATTAATATAGTAATAATTATAATTTTATTCTACTTTATTTGGTAAAATGAACTTTTAATTATTTGCATAAAGATTTTATTCTGGGACGACTTTAAGTTTCCTTGGGACGCAGGACAGTTCTTTTAACTTTTGTTGACAATGGCTTACAGACCAGTGAGAGGTAGATTTTTTAAGAGTATGGTAAAAACAAATAATTCTCCTTATGTTACTGAGTGAAGATAAAAAGTGACTGAATCTTTACATGCTGATATAATTAATTTCATATCTTCATTTCCCTTCCAAGTGTGCGTCTGAAAGTGAGCATACAATTGCGACTAGAACAAAATGTCGAGCTCCTTCCTCATCCCTTATAAGGCATTTTAGACCTCTCAAGAGATTTACTCTTTGGCCACCCTGAGCAGAGGGAGGAGTTTGGAGAACTTATGTAAATGAACAAAATTTGGAAGCAGGAGCACCTTAAATTCCCTCCCTCCTTGGCTCATATTGTTTCCAGTGCTGTTCAAAACTGTATAAGCCTAAAATTCAAACAAAAATTAAAAATGAATTTCATACTTTATAAATAACTTTTGGGCTCATACCTCTTCTTACTTCCATTAGTAGAAATGTTTTGAGTTGTACTTACCCCTCCGTATTAGCACAGGTTGTAGTTGCCTCTAGTCTAGGTGGAAAGATAGGATAGCCTTGGCCCTCTTGGAACATCGAGCACTCTTGTATGGGAATAAGACAATGAATCATAATATTTAGGTCATCTGATATTTGGGATTAATTTGTACTGCTGATCCGTTAGCATGGATCATCTGCAGTGGCTCCTGGAATAGATTCATGGGCAGAACATGTTTTCTGTGACTGTTATTTTACAGAGATCCTGACACAAGGAGTATTATATTTCTTGCTTAGGATCAACCTGCATTTCTCCTAAGAACTCACAGCCCCCTGGACTGTTTCATTTCTAATCCTAACTATACACAAAGCAGATAATTGGCCACAGGTTGTCATGTGGAACTTCTGTAGCTACAACAGCCCAGTTTCCCTCCCCAAAAGGCAGTGCATGCTTGTCTTCTTTAGTCTTTCTCCCAGCCAGGCCCCAACAGATGCAAAATGTTTCTGGGTTTGGGCTAAAGAGCAAAATCCAGTGTGACGCTGCCTTTGGTTTCCTCTTTATCCTAACTGTTCTAAATTCCCCGACAGGAAACTTGTCTACACCAGGGAAGTAACTGAGATTAGAACCTCGTGGTGTTAGCACCGAATGGATAATGACTCCCTTGGTAAATTCAGGCTTCTCTGCTGTTCAAATTCTGCTGGAAGTGACTCCTGGCTACCAGTCTAGAGCATTCAGAGGGGGAAGGAGAGATCCCAGGTGGCTTCTCTGTCCCTTTTGACTGTGGAGGGCTCCAGCATTGTCCTTCAATATCCAGATCTTCACCAGAAATAATTTAAGTCCCTGAGGCCCTTTTCTAACCAGCCTAACCCCTAAATCATCCCTGTGTGCTCCCTGTCTCCTACAATGACTGTATTCCTCTGTCCATTCACTATTTTAATTATGAGTTTACTCAATGGGCTTCCCTTCTGGTTAACTTCTCCTGGTAACTCGTTAAACCTCTGAGTCACACGTTCATTGTTAAAGAGAGGAAAAAAAGAAAGAACAAAGAGGAACTGTGCCCTGGGAGAAACTTGGGGGTAGATTACTGTGGTTAAGTGTAGCTGAATATCTGGAAGCTGTAGCTGGTTCTTCTTGCCATTTAGGATGTGCCCCCCATTGCAGGTCACCATACTTAATTGCAGTGAGGTCATTAGTCGTGGCTGGGTTTAATATAAGTTTTTGCTGTTGTTGGAGATAAGCTTACAATTCTGGTGAAAGTGTTTCCCTCCTACTTAACTATATGTCCTCTGAAGTTAGGGTCTCAAAACATTCTGGACCTACTAATTAAAAAGGATTTCAACATTAAAGGGAACCAATTCATAACCTGCAGTGACACTTATTAACATTTTCTTGTCTTTCCTCCTCAGTTCTCCTGACTTCCGACTTCCTTTCCCCCACTACCACCAGCCCACCAAGCTGTTTCTTTCCTTCCTCACAGCCTCCCCAAGCTTCTGTTATGTATATCAGCAGCTTGAGGATGAGAAGCAAGTTAGCTGAATAAGTCAGCTTTAGGGCCTCTGTATACCCCTGTGTAAAATGGGGTGAATAGTAGTGCTTGGTTGATACGTTGTGAGGATTCACTGAGATAAAACATGTAAATATCTCCTATACACTTAGTGCCTGGCCTGTAGGAAATGCTCCTAAAGGTTAGCAATTATTATAATTTTCAGTTCAGCCTTCCTGGCCTCAACTGTGGTTTTCTTTTTCAGTGGTAACACTAGAGAATAAATCTGGAAGCTGAGAAAATAATTCCTAAATAATAATAATGATAAAAACCCATTGCCATCGAGTTGATTCTTACTCACACTGACCCTATAGAACAGAGTTAGAACTGCCCCATAGGGTTTCCAAGGAGCAGCTGGTGGATTTGAACTGCTGACCTTTTGGTTAGTAGCCAAGCTCTTAACCACTGAGCCACCAGGGAGATCTGATTTATTCAGCAGGACTTGTGTACCAAGAGAATCCCTGGGTAGTACAAATAATTAATGGGGTTGGCTATGAACTGAAAGGTTAGTAGTTTGAGCCCACCCAGAGGCACCTTGGAAGAAAGGCCTGATGATTACTTCTGAAAAATCAGCCACTGAAAACCCTATGGAGCACAGTTCTACTCTGACACACATGGGGTTGCCATGAGTCACCATGGACTCTATGTCAACTGGTTTTTGTATACTAAGTGCTTTGCTGAGTCCTTTGTATGCATTATCTGTTTAATCTTTGCCACAGGCCTCAGGGGTAGATCCTATTATTATTCCCATTTTACAAATGAGGAAACTCAGACCTGGAGAGATGAAGCAACTTGCTTCAGGCCACAGAGCTAGAGAGTGGTGGAGCTGGAATTCAAACTCAGGCCTGACTGACTTCCAAGCCCTTGATTTAATGGCTTAGCAAAAATCTGCAAGTTAGTGGTGCTGCCAGCCACTAGGAAGGTGTGTATCCTCTGTGTGGGTTTTGATTCATAAGGGCCATGACCCCCTGCTTAGAGACTTGGGACCTCTTATGATAAGTGACTCGCCCTTGAAAACAGCTGCTGGGGAGGCAGTGGCCCTCACAGGCCAGGGCGAGTCCACCAGGCTGAAGCTGAGGTGAAATCTCTGAAAGCCTCCTCGGTATTCTGTCAGAGACAGAGTTTAGGGAGAAAAGTCTATTTTTCTGCAAAGGTTGGCATTTATTTCTTAATAATCAGTTAAAAATTTGTGTAGCCTCCCTAATCAGCAAAACAAAGACTTTCTGTACTTTGAAGTGTGCTAGAAACTACTAATGAGTTCTTGGGGATTTATCACTGACTCTAGAACAGAAGTGGAAGCCGGTATACCTGGAGTCAGTAAAAATAGGTCTTGCCAAAACGCTTCAACTGCAAGCATACTTTTAAATATTCTACATATCTGGGAGAATGCATCTGTCCTGGGGAATTTGTATGTGAGATGATGCCCTACGTGAGGATGCCCAGTACCCATCGTCCCAACCAGATGTCCTGGAACTTTCTGGGTGGGCACTGTGCAGTCCTTGCAGACTTGTCATCTGGGGTGGTCCTCCATCTGCAGTGTCCCCTTTCTTGGTAGAGTCCCAGTTACACAACTTGTCTGTCCCAGAGGCCAGAATGGAATGTTGAGTTTTGCACCAAGTTCAAGAGCCAGCATTTTCCTGGGTTGCAAAGAGTTAGCAGCAAGAAGGCCAGTCAAAGGCTGGGGCACGGTGATTGATGCCTCTCCTCTGCACACAAGAGCCGAATACCATTATTAGTCGTGGCAATTCATTGTTGTTATCCTTCTTCTTCCTCCTTTTTGTCTTCCTTCTTCTCTCTCTCCTTCTTTTCTTCCTTTGCCTTTTTATCTCCTTTTTCCTCTTCCTCTTCCTTCTTCTTCTTTCTCTCCTCCTCCTCCTTCTGTCTCTCCACCTCCTTCTTCCTTATTTTGCCATGAAAGTATGTTTAGCAAGAGAATATGTCAAGGAGATTTGGCAGATCATTCATTCATTCCTCAAACATTTATACAGCACTTACTCTAAACTTACGCTAAGCGTGGGATAGGGGATACAAAGATAAATAAGAAAATCCCACCCAACTATAACTTGGGGTTTGGAGTCTAATGATTTTTCCTCTTTTCCTCCCATAATGTTCAAATATGGTTAGAATGGTGACTGACTAGCAAAATACATCTTCAATTTTTGGCCAGATATATTACATATTTAAAATAAATGACCTTGTTAAGAAATCATCACTTTTCATTATACGTACCAATAAGAGGATGTGCTATACCCCCAATTCAAAGAGTTTAAGATTCAGTTTCAAAACTGAGCTGCAGGTAAATTCTTCTAAAGTGGTTTCTCAACTTTAGCAGTAGCTCACAGTCCAGTGTTGTTGTTACTTAGTGGAATGAAACACTCGAGTACTAGCTGAAAGACTGGCACTGGGAAGATAGGCCTGGTTATCTGCTTCTGAAAGGTCACAACATTGGAAACCCTGTGGAGCAATTCTACTCTGCACACATGGGGTCACCATGAGTCAGAATCAACTTGAGGGTAACTGACAACAACAGCAGCAACAATACCATACATAGTACAGTGATTTTTCCTGTGGGAATGGAGGGGAATACATGGGTGGGATAGAGCACTTTACTCAGAAGCACAAATGCAAAAATTGTGGTAAATGCCAATACAAAGCTTTGATCAGGAACAACTATCAGAATCTTAGAAACACTTTTAAAATTAATTAGCTGTGTGTAGCTCCTGGTTATACAAAGCCTAGGGGGGAAAAGTGGTCCCAGGGTAGAATGCTTCTGTTGGAAGTATTCTTGAGGGAAAAGTGTAGTGGTGTCATGTTATAAACCAAAAGCCAAGTCTCTTTCTTCCCTAGGTGATCCTCAATGGCCCTAGAGAGGGTGGCCTGGGGTAATACTTGGATACATTATTAAAAGGAGTCAGCATTAAAAGGCATTCCCGTGACTCATCATCATTGTTTTGTAGCTAGAAAGTCACTCTTTAGCCAGGTATTTTATATATTCTCACGGAGCCCTGGCTTCCTTGAGATATTTAAAATAAATATAGAATCTTTGGTCAATTAACTTTCAGATGCCAGAATTGTCACCAATTTATGTTATGGTAACTCTAGAGACTGGGCATTGTAGGTTTTCAAGATGGATCAGAGGTGGATTCTACCCTCAAGAGGTGTGTGACATAGTTGGGGAAATAAACTGGGCACTCAGATAACATTAATAGTTTGTACATGAGCAGAGTAGATGAAAGGGGGAGGCATCAGGAAGTAAGATGGGAATATTTGGCTGGGGACAGACTAAAGACAGCATCAAATCCAGGCTGAGGAGCTTTCACTCAGTGGACAGGTAGAGGGAAGCCACTGTAGATTTTGTATTGTTTTTGATATTTATGAATTACTCTTTTTCATTTAAGTTATACTTTTAATTATGTAAAACACTTACATGCTTTCAAAGTTGAAACTATAAAACATGACACATTCAGAGAGATCTAGCTTCTGTCCTTATCCCTTCCACACTGTTCTTTCCTTTTTCATACAGATAACTTATTTTTGTTTGTTTTTGGCTTATCCTTCCATTTTTTTTCTTTTTGAAAATATAAACAAATATATATATGTATTCATCTTCCTTCTCTTTCTTATTCAAAAAGTAGCATACTATATACACTCTTCTGCATCTTGCATTTTCACTGAAATTGCTTTGTGTCAGTGTATCGAGATTTTCCTTATTCTTTTCTCTGGCTGAATAATACTCTATCAGGTTGTTGTTAGGCATCATCAAGTCATAGTGACCCTATGTACAAACAGAATAAAATACTGCCCAGTTCTGTGTCATCCTCACCATCGTTGTTATGGTTGAGCTGATTGTTGCAGCCACTATGTCAATCCATCTCATTAAGGATCTTCCTCTTTTTTGCTGACCCTCTACTTTACTAAGCATGATGTCCTTCTCTAGGGACTGTTCCCTCCTGATAACATGTCCAAAGTATGTGAGACGTAGTTTTGCCATCCTTCTTCTAAGGGGCATTCTGGTTCTTCCAAGACAGATTTTTTTGCTCTTTTGGCAGTCCCTGGTATATTCAATATTCTTCACCAACACCAGAATTCAAAGGCATCAATTCTTGTTTGGTCTTCCTTGTTCATTGTCCAGCTTTCGCATGCATATGAGGCGATTGAAAACACCATGGCTTGGGTCAGGCACACCTTAGTATTCAAGGTTACATCTTTGCTTTTCAACACTTTAAAGAGGTCTTTTGCAGAAGATTTGCCCAATGCAATGCAGCTTTTGATTCTTGACTGCTGCTTCCATGGGTGTTGATTGTGGATCCAAGTAAAATGAAATCCTTGATAACTTCAATCCCTGTTTATCATGATTTTGCTTATTGGTCCAGTTGTGAGGATTTTTGTTTCCTTTATGTTGAGGTGTAATCCATACTGAAGGCTGTGGTCTTTGATTTTCATCAATATGTGCTTCAAGTCCTCTTCGCTTTCAGCCAGCAAGGTTGTGTCATCTGCATAACACAGGTTGTTAATGAATCTTCCTCTATTATATGGATGTGTCATAGTTTATTCAATCAGTTCCCTATTGATGGACATTTGGGGGTTGTTTTCAGTAATTTTATGTTATAAATTGGGCTGCAGTGAATATCCTTGTTCACATATCGTTTTATATTTTGCCAGTGTATCTTTGGGATAGATTCCTAGTAGTGGTTTTCCTAGGTCGAAGGGTTAAGGCGTAGGTAATTTTACTATGTATTGCCAAAGACAGGTCTACAGGTGTTTTACCATTTTGCATTCTCACTGGCAATATATGTGAGTGTCTGTTTCTTCACAGTCTTGCTAGAGAGACAAACTTTTGAATTCTTGCCAGGCAACATGGCACTGTAGACAGAAGTACCACGCTGTCCCTCCACAGCAAAGACCTGAAAAACTAAGTCAAACAGAGACAAATGTCAATCCTGAAACTCTACACATCAAATGAAGAGATAAAGAACTCAGCCAAGCACCAAATGGAATAAGAAACCTACAGAGAACAGAGAGTGAGGAGAGATACGTGCAGAGGTCCCCTATCAGCTATTGCAGCATGGATTTGCCATCTTGGAACTTCTGTGAGAGATCGGTGAACAGGGAGTATGGGAAAGCAGCGTCATGGACCTCCCAGCAGGAGACAGAACAACAGGTAACCAGAAATATACACTTTCCCACCCCTCACCCTTCTTCACTCGCACTTGGCCTACTCTGCTTCCTGTGGTCACAGTCTCTTGGCCAGGAGGCGCCGGCTTCAGCCCTGCTATTTAAATTCTACCCACCCACACTTGCTGGCTCCCTGAATGCCATCTGCTTGTTGCTGGTGTTGCTTTTTCCATTTCTTTTGGTTTCTTCCATACCTCTCAGCACCTCCTCCTCCTTTCTCTCAACTACCTGGCTGTGTGTGCTGTCTTTGCTTCTTCCTGAAAGGCTGTGAAATGCCGCTTGAGTATGGAACAGCTTTCTGGCCCGTGCCGCCACGCTGGTAGGATCCCTGGGGCTTTTTGTTTGTTTGTTTTCTTTTTCTTTTCTTGGCTTGGGAGACCCTTCTAGCCAGGCTGTACTGTGCAGCTTGGGAGCTACTTCCTCAATCTGCACAGCCAAGCAGTGGAGTCCCTTGAGGCATTTCTTTTGTCTTTTTTTTTCTTTTCTGTCTTTTTCCCTTTTTGTCTTTCTTCATTTCTCAGTTTCTCGTCTCTCTATATTTACCTTCGCTTCCTGTCTCCTGAATACCTGGCTCTGTGTGACACTTCTACCCCTTCTAGCAAGGCTGTACTTCACGGCCTGGGAGCCACTTCCCCAGTCTTTGCAGTCACACCAGTGGGATCCCTGGGAGCTTTTCTTTTTTCTAATTTTTATTTATTTTTTCTTTTACCCTTTTTCTTTTTTTTTTTCCTTTTTGTTTTTCTCCATTTCTCAGTCTCATCTCTCCACTCCAATGGCAAGCTCCCTTAGCACTCTTTTTTGTTTGTTTTTGGCTCCTGTTTCTCTCTCCTCTTTCCCGTACCCATCTTAGCTCCACACATCACAATCTCCCCCCTCCTTCCTGTCTTCCTGCACTGTACACTGAATATCACACCCCCAAGCAGCACAGGCATGGCTTACTGGAACCTGCCCTGCACTGATTCCCAGCCATCCCTGTCGGCCCTAGTACATGTCGCAAACAACCCATCCCAGCAACTCGCCTTCAGCTGGACCTGCCCTGCTGCACCATAGCTGAGCGACTGACCCTGTCCATTGGACAAGAAGGTAAAAGTATCATGCCCACAGACAAGCAAACAACAAAAAAAGCACAGCCCGCCTGCTCAGACATAACCAAATAAAACAAAAAAGCAGGACAAAACAAACAAATCTACAATCAGTAAACGAGGAAAATAACTACCGAATGTTCTGAAGACAGCAGACAATATCAAAACCCATAAAAAAAAGGACAGGATGGTTCCAGTAGGCATCCAAAATAAAACACCAGATGACTATCCAGTAGAAGAAAAGGCAGTAGAACTACTGATAGGGAATTCAAATCTCTAATATTCAGAGCTATCCAAGAGTTGAAGCAATAAGCAGACAAAAATGAGGAAAAAATAGACAAATTTATGGAAATGGTGGACAATTTCATGGAAAATACAGACAAAAAAATGGAAGAATTCAGGAAAATAATACAGGAACAAAATGCCAAAATAAATTCACAACTAGAAATCATACAAAAACAGCAATTAGAAATCCAAAAGATAAACAACAAGTTTCAGAAATGGAAAGTGTCATAGAAGGGCTGAGGAACATGTTTGAAATGAAGGAAGACAGGATTAGCGAAATTGAAGACAAACACTTGGCTACAACTCTGAGGAAAAATCAGAAAAAAGAATGAAGAAACCCTGAGAATTATGTGGGATACACTCAAAAGCAAAAATTTTCAAGTGATCAGAGTTCCAGAACAGGGGGAGAAAACAGAAAACACAGAGAGGATCATTGAAGAACTGCTGACAGAAAACTTCCCCAATGTCATGAAAGATGAAAAGCTGACCATCCAAGAAGCTCAACGAACCCTATATAGGATAGACCCCAAAAGAAAAACTTTTGAATTCTTGCCTATCTGATAAGGAGGAAATGGTATCTTGGCATAGTTCTAATTTGTATTGATAGAAACTATTAATATTTTAGAGATAAGTCAGTGGACCTTAACAACTTTTTAAATATAGAGGCTAAGGAGAGAATGAGAAGAGTCAAAGGATAAAAATACTGAGGAAAGGGGGTAATTTACTGTTTGATTTGCTCATGGGACAACCAGATAGATGTATCTATTTGGCCTTAGGAGTGAAGAAAGGGGTCATGACTCCACCTAAAAATAGTGGTTGTAGATATGAGATTTATGAGGTTTCCAAGGCTGAAATGTAGATGAGAAGAAAGCCCCATCGCCATCAAGTTGATTCTGAATTATAGTGACCCTACAGGATGGAGTAGAACTACCCCATAGGGCTTCCAAGGAGTGGCTGGTGGGTTCGAACTGCTGACCTTTTTGGTTAGCAGCTGAGTTCTTAACCACTGCGCCACCAGGGCTCCAGAGATGAGAAGAGGGGCATGAAAATTTATTTCTGATACATCCATAATTGGATAAGCCAAATCATCTTCCTTCTCTGTGTGCATTTGAGCAGTTGAAACTTGCTGGAGAAAATTACGCAAAAGAGTTGACTGGTTGAACCTTAAATTTATAATCATAACTGGATGCTAAACAATTCCTACGGTGTTTCTCCAGTAGAATTGCTTTTCCCATTTCATACCTTCTCCCTTCTCTGCAAATCTCTCACTCAGATTCCCTGCTTATTCTTAAATGATGTCCTTCCCTATTTTATGTAGAAAATAGAAGCCATCATATGGGAACTCCCTCATATTTTCACCATCAAATTTATCATCACCCCAGCATCTGCACCCATCTTTTTCTTCTTCTCTATAGCTGCAGTGGAGGAAGTATCTCATCTAAGATTAAAGACCACTCTTTCCATGTGTGCCCTAGGTTTCATTCCCCATCTCTAGGATTTGGCTCTTTTGGTCATTTCCTTCCAATACCATCAATGGCTCCCTCTATTCTGAATCATCCCCATCAGTAGACAAACCTGATCTGTCTTTAAAAACATTTTCTCTTTCTTGACTGTGTGTTCCGCTCTAACTACTGCCCCATTTCTTTGCTCCTCTTCACAGTAAACTTCTTGAAAGAGTTGTCTTTACACTATATCTCTCGTTCTCTGCCTCCCACCCACTTTCCAGTACACTTCAGCCTGGCCTTTCACCGAACCACTATGTGAAACTGCTCTTTTCAAGGTTATCAGTGATCTCAAAGTTGTCAAATCTGATAGATATTTTAAGCAAAGTTGACACAGTTGACTATCTTTTCATGTTGAAGCACTTACCTTCTGTGACTTTTGGGACACCATGTTGTTAGGTGCCATTGAGTTGGTTACAACTCATAGCTGCCCTATGGACAACAGAATGAAATGTTGCCTGGTTCTGTGCCATCCTCACAGTCATTGCTATGTTTGAGCCCATTGTTGCATCCACTGTGTCAATCCATCTCGTTGAGGGTCTTCCTTTTTTTTCGCTGATCCTCTACTTTACCAAGCATAATATCCTTCTCCATGGACTGGCCCCTCCTGATAACATGCCCAAAGTATGTGAGATGAAGTCTTGCCATCCTTTCTTCTGGGGAGCATTCTGGCTATACACCTTCAAAGACAGATTTGTTGGTTCTTCTGGCAGTCCATGGTATACTCGATATTCTTTGCCAACACCATACTCTCCTAGTTTTCCTCCTGTCACACCGGTCTCCCTCTACCTCCCTTCTCTACTTGACGTCTCAGTGTTGGAGTTCAGGAGTTTCTCAAGACTCATTCCTGGTTCCTTATCTCAATTTCAAAATCAGTCTCTCTGTCTTCAACCTCTCTCTTTTCTCTTCACTTCTGTTCCCGCTCTTTCTCATCTGTCTGTCCTTCTTGCCTATTCCATCTTCCTGTCTACACTATCTGTATCCCCTTCTCTCTATCTCCTCTCTCTCCGTGTTCTCCTCCTCTTATTTTTTCTCTCTCTCCTGCTCTCTCCCTTATTTTCTCCTCTCTTCTCCCCCCCTCACATTCTTTCTCCTTTCTTCATCCACTCTTGCCCTAAAAACAAGGAGTAAAATTATTTTAGAACTTCATTTTACAGCGCCATAGTTCCCTCATTCCTGTTGTCTTACATTCACCTTGCCACATGCATTTGTCTGTCTGGCTTCTGTGAGCATTTGAGTTTGCAGTCACTCTCTCAGGCCACCTATTGTAGCTCTTTATTTAAACATTTTCTTCTTTCTTGGTTGACACTCCATAAGGGCAACTCTGTGTCTGCTTTATTCACAACAGTGTCTAGCATGGTGCCTTGTAAGTAAATACCAGGATTCTTGGAAATTTAAAATTGAAAAGAGTTTTACCTTGAATAAAATGCATCAATAAGAAGAATGTCTGGAACAGTGTTGGGCACCTAATGCACATTTTTGGATTTTTGATTAATAAATTGAATAGTAGCAATTTGTAGGTTCTGATATGATGAATAACCTAATGACCATCAGTCTACCATTTAAAAAATTGCTGAAATCTTTTTTTAAAGTTTCAGCTGAATAATGTATTTTATTAGTAGTAGAAATAATAGAAGAGGCAAAGGATGTCAGGATATCAGAAAGGTATGGTAGAATATTTAATAACTTGATAGATAACAGAAATACTGTTGTGAGTAAAGTGTTTTGCATTGAGATGAGTATATATTCCCCTTTTAGGTGTGGCTCAAAAATTATTTTTATTAATATTGTTGTTGTCAGTTGCCGTTAAGTCAGTTCCAACTCATAAATACTCCATGTGTGCAGAGTAGAACTGCTCTGTAGAGTTTTCAAGGCTATGACTTTTTGGAAGCAGATTGCCCGGCCTTACATCCAAGGTGCCTGTGGGTGGTTTTGAACTGCTAAACTGTTTGGTTAGTAGTCCAGCACTTAACCAGTTCTGCCTCCCAGAAACTCCTTTAGTAAATGAAAATACTGACACTCTAGGTCAGGCCAGGTACACCAGACTAAAGTAAAATTACTAATAGTGGGATGGAATTATCAGTAATGAAAATTTACCAATAATGAAAATTGGCTAATGTGAAATAAAAATAGTGATTTGAAAACTGAAGCCATATGTTCCAGTTCTCTACCACTTATCAGGTGAGTTACCTCCAGCAAGTCCTATGTCTTGGTTTCTTAGCTCTAAAACAAGAAGACTGGATTTAATTATTGCTAAGATCTTGTCCAGAGCGCTGGTGGTGCAGTGGTTAAATGCTCAGCTGTTAACCAAAAGGTCGGCAGTTCAGATCCACCAGCTGCTCCTTGGGAACTCTATGGGGCACTTCTACTCTGTCCTATAGGGCTGCTATGAGTTGGAATTGATGAAATGGCAATGGGTTTTTAATGGTAAGATCTTGTCCAAATTTAAAATCTCTGTATTTCTGTAGTACAGCGAATGGTTGCCAGTTCTGTGATCCTGATGTTTGCTTTTCCAGTGCATGCCTGATTCTGTTATGAAAAATTTCCTGGTAAACACTAATGGAAACCATCTGTTAGAAAGGGAAGAACAAAGAATCGATTGTAGGGCTCTCTAGCTACTTCCTCTATAGATTTCCCTGTCCTTTCAGAAGAGGGAGGAGGTGTGGTAATTTAAAAAAAAGGGGGAGTGGGGAGGAAGGAAGTAAGATCAAAGAGGAAAAGCAAGAGAAGGGGTTAAGACCTGCTAAACACTTGCATCCTTCCTCCCGTGAGTAGTGGCTCCCCCACCTTTCCCTAGGCTCGTCAGCACTCAGCCCGTGGACAGCACCACAGCTTTTTGTCTAGAGTTCTCACTCTTCTAGGTCCAGGCTCCTGAGTTCAGTAATAAAGTGCTTTCCAGTCTTTAAAAAATAAATGAAACCAGGGAGAGCTATCCAGAGGGTCTTCAGAGATACTATTCTAGATCTTAAATTGGGTGCTTGGTTTAAGGATGTCATTTTTATAACATGTTGCATGAATTCTTTTGTACCTATCAAATTTTCCATGATAAAATTAATGAATTAAAAATATGTCTCCTATTGAAACCAAATGAAGAGCTATTCTCATTTAAAGAGAGGCCTCACCTCCAGAGTAATAATTAAGATAGTACTATATATCAATGCTAAGGGTTTCTGTAACAAACCTTCCTCCTCCCCTCAAGATATATAGCAAGTTGAATAAAGTCAGCAGAGGGGTGACAGAATTCCATGTGAGAACAAGGATGTGAACAGGAAAATAGTAGATATTATCGATTTTTGTGGAGCCCAGAAGGTTGGCTGGGATATAACAAGGCAGTATTTCAGCTAGACTCATGAGAAGTTCCACAAAGCACAGGTCAGAGTGTGGACTTGTCTTTGAGCAGAGTCAGATGAGAAATCCTAGAATGGACCCCAGGCCCTCCTGTATTTTTTCATTAGGTTATAAGGATGAGCCTAAGAACCAAGTTGTCATTAACAGAAAACAAAACCTTAGGCAGAATTTTTATTGTGTGAAGTTCAGGGATGCTTCACCATTTGCGTATCTGATCATTTACTAAAAACAAATAAATAATATTATTTTGGTAACGTATATGTAATATAAAATTATCCATTTCAACCATTTTTATGTATATGATATGGTGACATTAATTACATTCACAAAGTTGTGCAACCTTCACCACTTCTAAAACTTCTCATCATGAAGTTCTGATACATGTTACAAATTGATTAATCTTGAAAATATTATGCTAAGTGAAATAAACCAGACACAAAAGGCCAAAATATTATATGATCATTTTCTTTTTGCCTGGGGCAAGGTCCAGGGAGCCATCGAACCATCCAACTCCTTCCATTTCAGACCTGCTGTTCACTTGTCAGTTCTCATCCTTACCTTTCTTGTGCTCTGCTAGGCTACGCTAATCACTCACCCTCCTTCCATGGTTTATTTACACTGGATTATTTGGATTCCCTTCCCATATTACCATTCTGTCCCTTAACCTTCCTCCTTCTCCCTACCACCTCTAACATTCATTCCTGGCATCCATCAGATGTCTTTTGAGCACCCTTTATGTGTCAGGTACTGTTCCAAGTGCTGGGGATAGGAGGGTGAACTCCCCAGATATGGTTACTGCACTAATACAGGTTATAGTCTAGTGGGGAGGAGAAAGGTAGACATTAAACAGCCACATATTTTGGTCCATACCATGTAGAGAGGATGACATACTATGAGAAGAAATAACAGGGGTTCCCTATTCTAAATAGAGCGGTCAGGGAACTCAGCTCTGAGGAGGTGACATTTAAATTGTGATCTGAGTAATGAGAGGGAAACAGGCAAGTAAAAAGAGGAAAGACTGTTCCAGGCAGAGGGTAAAGTATGTACAAAGGCCTGAGAGACAAGAGAGAGATTTGGCAATGGAGGAGCTGAAAGAAAGCTGGTGTCACACTCTGGACACATATAATGATGTTAACAGAGAAAAAATGGTTATTTGTCCACACATGGAATATTTTGTGCAGATCTCACCACACTACTATTCACGCACTGACATGGACAAATGCCCATGATCTGTTACAGCTCAATGAAAATAATAGTATTCTGAATTTATAGTATGATTCTGTTGTTGTTATGTGCTGTTGGGTTGATTCCAACTCATAGTGACTCTATATGACAGACTAGAACTGCCCCATAGGGTTTCCTAGGCTGTAATGTTTATGGGAGCAGGTCGCCAGGCCTTTTGTCCTGTGGAGCCACTGGTGGGTTTGAACTGCCGCCTTTTTGATTAGCAACTGAGCGCTTAACCATTGCTCCACGAGGGCTCCTATAGTGTGATTCTGCAGATGACTGTGTATTGCATCAGTTTAGACTCTTGGTTGCAAGTGTTTGAAAACGCGATCAGAACTTGCTTAAGCAAAATAGTTATTTATTACTTTACATATCTGAAGAATCTATGGCTGGGGTTACCATCAGGCCTGGGTTTATCTGCCTTTTAACTGCCCATAGAGTTTTCATGGCTGTGACCTTTCAGAAACACATTGCCAGACCTTTCTTCCAAAGTGCTTCTGAGTGGGTTTGAACTGCCAACCTTTCAGTTAGCTGTCCAGTGCTTAACTGTTTGTGCCACCAGGGCCTCCAGGCCATTATCAGTGGTTTAGATGTTCTAGACACTATCACCAGGACTTTCTTCCAAGGAGCCTCTGACCTTCCAACCTTTTGGCTGCGCCAAGTGTTATTCATTTGCATCATCTAGGGAGTCCAAAAAGAAACAGGTAAATTTAATTGTGATAAAATATTTTATTTAATGCAACCAAAGAAAACCAAACCCACTGCCATCGAGTAGATTCCAACTCATAGTGACCCTATTTAACCCAGTATTTAACCCTATATTTAACTCAATATACCCAAAATGCCATCTCTTCAACAGGTGCTCAATATAAAAAATTATGAATGAGATACTCTACATTCTTTTTTTCATACTAAGTCTTTGACATTCAGTGTGTCTTTTATATTTGTATCACATCACAATTTGTACTAGTCATATTTCAAGTGCTCAATAGCTGCATGTGGCTAGTGACTACCATTTTGGGCAGCACAGGTCAAGGGTATAGATCCTCTCAATTTTAATACACGTGAAAATGAGCTAGATTATCTTTCCTAGAAGTCTGAGCAAAAGTTTCTTTGCATCTCATTGGCTCTAAAGGAGCCATGTGACCACCATGAACCAACAATGGTTTCGGTCCCGATCACATGCTGTACTGAGGCATTCAGGAGAGCCGTAGGCCCCTCGCAAAATCTATGTGTGGAATAGACATTTGTTATTTTTGGCCACCTAGTATCCATTTTTGGAAACCCTAGTGGAGTAGTGGTTAAGAGCTACAGCTGCTAACCAAAAGGTTGGCAGTTCAAATCCACCAGGCACTCCTTGGAAACCCTATGGGGCAGTTCTACTCTGTCCTTTAGGGTCACTGTGAGTCGGAATTAACTCGATAACAATGGGTTTTTTTTCTTTTTTTTTCTAGTATCCATTTACCTGACCTTGAGTAATAGTGTTTGGGGACTCTGTCCTCCCTACATGGAAGAGGACTGGGAGGCAGACTGTTAATGGAGGCTATCTCTGGGAAGTGAGACTCTAGGGGTTGTAATGAGGCCCACTTTTATTTTCTGTTTTATATACTTCAGTTTTTAGTTTCTTGCTATTTGTATGTGCTATTTTATTTTTGCTTTTTGTAAAAATGGCACAGGAGGGGTGTCTGATTTCCTCATCTAACTTTACAAAGGGGGAGGAGTATCAAGATCAATAGCCCAGGGTTGATTCGTATTGGGCAGAGTTCAGACATATCTCTACCCTCCAACCTTTTTACCAATTCTGACACCAATTGTCCCTCCCACGGCACTCTTTACTTCTCTGCTGGTTCAATAATTTGTTGCAATGGCCACACAGAACTTACAGACCATACTCACAGTTATGGAGTTTATTAGGGAAGTAACAGGTTACATGAATGATTCAGGAACACTCAGGATATAGTTCTTTGATCAGGACAGCCTCTTCTCAGCTGTGCCTGCAGGCAAGTATTACAAAGCTCTTTTAGCCCAGAGGCACCCCACTCCACCAGTAGGCCTTGGCCTGAAGTCTCTCAGATCTAGCTCCACCAAGTGCATGGAGACGCACTACTCTGCCAGCAAGTCTTCTGCCCAAAGACATTCAGCTTTCCACCATTTCTTTGCCACTGCTTCTTGCCATCTTCAGTGTTGGCAGCTCTTGGAAACTAACAATCCTACACATCAAAATAAAAAACAAGAAAAATATAAAGACCCAGCAAATACAAAATCAACAACAATGAAAAAGATGAAAAAAAATACATAAAGAAAAACAACTCAGCACAGAAAATTAAGTGGAACAAAGAAACTGTCAACAACACACAAAAAAAGACTTCAAAATGACAGCACTAAACTCATACCTATCAATCATTACACTGAATGTAAATGGACTAAATGCACCAATAAAGAGACAGAGAGTGGCAGAATGGATTAAAAAAACAATCTGTCTACATGCTGCCTACAAGAGACACACCTTAGACTTAAAGACACAAACAAACTAAAAAATTCAGTGTTACAGCTCTCTCTGTTGGTCTCCTGGTTCCAGGAGCTTCTCAGCACAGGGCTACAAGGTCCAAAGGATGCACTCCACTCCTGGCCCTTCTTTCTTGGTGGTGGTGAGATCCTCCCTTCCCACCTCTGGGATGGCTCATTTTAAGCCTAGCAGGATGATAAAACTGACCAATCCCTTTGTTAGGGTTCTATATACCTTATATGCATAGTCCCATTCAATCATTGTGTGTGAGTCACAAAGACTGTGGCTAGAAGGGCCATATTAAGTAATTCATTGCACCGCACTTTTAAAGAAAAAGATAAACTTAGGTTTCTTTGCTCTCAAAAGGTCAAGACCAAGTGGGTAATGATCTAATACTAGGGTGACCATTTATCTTGGTTTGTCTAGGACAGTCCTGACTTATGTCTATTATTACTGTGTAATCATTAATAGCATCACCTTCGCCTCCAGAAGTGTCCGGGCATTGGAGTATACGGTCACTCAATCTAATACTCTAAGTCTACAATGGGCATTGATAAGGTTAACTCATACTTTAAAATAATATCTTGAAATAATAGGAGTATTTGATAGAAATACCTTTAAGCCCAATAAAACGCAGAGTAGCCACACCTTATATTTATCCATTCTTATGGAATGGAATGAAGTGTTCTAAGAGTTAATTTTTCTAATAACTGAAACTTACCTTTTAAGCTTCAAAAAGTATTAACATTTAACCACTTTCAATGAAAATATTACTCTGATGTATTATATATTTTCCTACCTTCTTAAGTAGAGTAGATAAATATAATTGAACTTCTTCTTGTGGACACGAGATCATCACTGTGAACACCAGTTACTGCAGAGTTTTCCACCTAGTGGGCAGCAGCTCACTGGTGTGCTGTGTGGGCGACAGGTGTGCTGAACTATGATCCCCGTTCTCAGCTCCCAGGGAAGCTGGGTGGGGCCTGCAGTGACCGACTCCCCGTCAGTTGCCGCTCGTCATTTCCCCCAGCATATCTTCTAAATAGATTCATTTTCTATGTGTATCTTGACTTGTAAAAGGTCTATTTTTTATTATTTCAAAAAAAGCACTAGTTATTATTTTGTGCTATAATTCAGAGATTCTGGCAGGGTCTCTGGGCTTATATAGGGTGATTTACCCTTGAGCTGAGTTTCCCCAGATGACTACTTCTCTTTGCTCTTTGGAGTATTCTTCCTCTTTATTTTGCTGGTGATTGATGTTGCTCGTTACTGTCTTTCCTATTTAATCTACTTTCTTATTTTATACAGACTTGTTTATGTTAGGTAAAATATGCCTGAGTGTGGCTTGCCTCTTCTTGCTGTAGTGGCTCTTTGCATTATTGTCTTTCTGACTCATTTCTGTGCTGGTTGCTATACAGCAGACGTCTAAGATAACCTTAGAATGAGTGTCACATTACGCCTCCTCATTAGAGATGGCAGATATCTTATAGAACTCTTTAATCTTAAGAGTTAATTGTGGTAAAAAAAAAAAATCTCAAGAAGACTCTAAATAAACTACTAGACGACAGAGTTATAATGTAGTTTTATAGGAAAGAAAGGGATATTTGGTGTGTGTATATGTATACACACATGAAGAGAGAGGGGAAGGAGGGAAAGAAAGGGAGAAGGAGGGAGGGAGAGGAAGGACAGTTATGCCCCCTTTACAAACCAACCTCATAAAGGTCAGTTGTCATGTTTGCCGAAAAAATATCTCCATGTTCTCATTCTGGAACTGAATATCATTTCTGGTTAGACAATTGGTCTCAGCCAATAAGTCACTGCTGATGCTTTTGTGTTCTTATGCAAGGGTGGACCTTTTGTAGCACAGTAAATGACAGAAGGGCATACTCAATGGGCCACACAGAATCTTAACTGACATCATTTTGGGGGCAATCTAGCTCAAAAGTTAAAAGTAAGGACTTTGGAATCTGACCTGGGATTGAATTCTGGTTCTAGCACATACTAACTCTGTGCACTGGACATGTTTCTTAATCCCTCTGAGCCTCTGTTCACTTGTTGAGTAGTTTTGAAGATGAAATGAGAAAATGTCTGTAATGAGCTCAATATAGTCTCTGGCTTGTTGTAAGTGATTATTAAATGGAAGTTGTTTTATCATCATTATTGCTAATAATAATACATGGAGGAGTTAATGGTTAATGGCAAGATTTATATTTGGGGAAAATATATTAAATAATAAAACATAAACATGATACTTTTGTCATTCACCTAATTTTGAATAATTGGTCACCTGTCATGTTTCTCACTAAAGAGTGACATCTATAAAAATTTCTGAAATTGACTGAAATGGACTAGAAATCCTCTAGTTATTTTCTTCTTAGCTATCCATGGTGCTTACCATGTAGCATCATATTCTTCACCAGGCAATTGCAGACTGGTAGGAGCTTTCAGCCAGGCGATTGCACTGGAGTATAGCTGACTGATCCATAGTTTGGAGCCCTGGTGGTGCAGTGGTTAAGAGCTTGGCTGTTAACCAAAACACTGGCAGTTCGAATCCACCAACTGCTCCTTGGAAACCCTGTGGGGCAGCTCTGCTCTGTCCTGTGGCGTCACTATGACTCAGAATCAACTCTGTGGGAATGGGTTTTGGATCCATAGTTTATACAGGTTCTGCCTTTCACTTTTTGAAAAACAGGAACATCATTTGTCTTTTACTTAATTTCTATGGGGTTTTCTTTGGTCTATAATTTACATTTCTCAAAAACAATGGCTAGAGGTATTTATGTGACATCCGCCATTCCTAAAACCCTTAGGGAAGTTTCCAAGAGGACAATGATTACCCTGACCACCTGCCATTATTTTTCCTGCTTGCTATGCAAAAAGTACATAAGTACGTCATTAAAATAAGTAGGATTTTGGTTTCTACTTAAAGATGTAGAGAGCTGAAAAACAGCATTTGCTTCCAAACTAATAAAGAAAACACAATCTGGACAAACATCACATTCATAACTTTTCTTGAACCCACTGGAGTACTGAGGTTGCTGGGCCACCAAAATACCCGGATAGGAAGAGACAGGTATCTTCAGAGAGAGATGAGACAGGAACTCTGACTTACGTAGGCAAGAAACAGCCAGATACCCATAGAGTAGTTGGTGAATAGGTGAAGCTAGGGTAGCTGGTGAACAGATGGAGTGTGGCTGAGTGCACACTCACAAAAGAGGGTGAAGCCTCTAGAGGCTGCAAATATAGGAGGGGGTCCACATCCTTTTGCAGCCTTTTGCTTCATGAACCCCACCATGAGCTCATAGAACAGTTGGGAGAATCTAGAGAAAGTCTTCTTTATAGTGCAGAACTGGAGAAGGGGAACAGAAGCTACTGTGGGGCGAGGGGGGCAAGAAACTCCAGCTCCACCTGGATCCTGCTCCCCTATTTCCATTATGGAACAAGAACTTTAATTTGTGGTGTGTGTGTGTATGTGTGTGTGTGTAAGTGTGTGTAAGGGAATGCACACCATCACTGTTAGGGCACTAGTAAAATCACGTTGCATCTGGAGCAAAGGAACAGGAAAAAAAATCTTTACCTCTGGGGGAAGGGCAGGAATACATTCTGGATTCAGGAGTAACCCTGGGGAGAGGAAGGATCACTGAGAATGCTACAGCTCTGAGACTCAATGATACAGTGTTTGACTAAAACTGAGGCTTAATCAGAATAGCAGAGCACATCCCCCATCACCCTCACTGCCAGGCTAACAGAGAAGGCAGAGGAGGAAAAAGGAAGAACAAATGCACTCCGTAAAAGCAGCTAACAAGATAGTATACTTTAATTCAACCATATTAACAGTCACATTAAATGTGAATGATCCAAGCTCAGCAGTTAAAACAGAGATTGCAAAATTGGGTAAAAAAGCACTTATAAACTATATATACACTATCTATGAGAAACTCACTTTAAATAAAAACACAGAAGGTTAAAATTAAACCAAACCAAGCCCGATGCCATCGAGTTGATTCCGACTTATAGTGACCCTATAGGACAAAGTAGAACTGCCCTGTAGGATTTCCAAGGCTATGATCTTTACAAAAGCAGACTCCCACATCTTTCTCCCGTGGACCACTGGTGGGTTCAGACTGCTGACTTCTCAGCTAACAATCAAGCATTTAACCACTGTACCACAAAGCCTCCTCAGGTTAAAATTAGATAGGCTAAAGTAAAAGAGGAGAAAAAGATATGCTGTGCAAACAGGGACTGACTGTGGAAATGACCATCAATCACTCATATGCAAGTTCAAGTTGAAGCTGAAGAAAATTAGAGCAAGTCCATGAAAGCCAAAATACGACCTTGAGTATATTCCACCTGAATTTAGAGACTACCTCAAGAATAAATTTGACACATCAAACACTAATGATAGAAGACCAGATGAGTTGTGGAATGACATCAAGGACATCATACATGAAGAAAGCAAAAGGTCGTTAAAAAGATAAGAAAGAAAGAGATGACCAAAATGGATGTCAGAAGAGACTCTGAAACTTGTTCTTAAATGTAGAGTAGCAAAAACAAACTTAAGAAATGATGAAGTAAAAATGCTGAACAGAAAATGTCAAAAGAGCTGCTAGAGAAGACAAAGTTAAGTGTTATAATGAAATGTGCAAAGACCTGGAGTTAGAAAACCGAAAGGGAAGAACACACTTGGCATTTCTCAAGCTGAAACAATTGAAGAAAAAATTCAAGCCTTGAGTTGCAATACTGAAGGATTCTAAGGGGAAAATATTGAATGACACAGGAAGCATCAAAAGAAGATGGAAGGAATACACAGAGTCACTGTACCAAAAAAAATTGGTCAATGTTCAACCATTTCAGGAGGTAGCGTATGATCAAGAACCAATGGTACTGAAAGAAGAAGTCCAAGCTTCACTGAAGGCATTGGTGAACAACAAGGCTCCAGGAATTGATGGAATACCAATTGAGGTGTTTCAACAAACAGATGCAGCACCGGAGGTGCTCACTCATCTATGCCAAGAAATTTGGAAGACAGTTACCTGGCCAACTGACTGGAAGAGATCCATATTTGTGCCCATTCCAAAGAAAGGTGATCCAACAGAAAATGGAAATTATCAAACAATATCATTAATATTCCACGCGAGTAAAATTTGCTGAAGATCATTCAAAAGCAGTTGCAGCAGTACATTGACAGGGAACTGCCAGAAATTCAAGTCAGATTCAGAAGAGGTTGTGGAATGAGGGGTATCATTGCTGATGTCAGATGGATCTTGGCTGAAAGCAGAGAATACCAGAAAGATGTTTTCCAGTGTTTTATTGACTATATAAAGGCATTTGACTGTATGGATCATAACAAATTTTGGATAACATTGCAAAGAATGGAAATTCCAGAACACTTCATTGTGCTCATGCAGAACCTGGACATAGACCAAGAGGAAGTTGTTTGAACAGAACAAGGGGATACCGTGTGGTTTAAAGTCAGGAAAGGTATGGGTTAGAATGCTCCTTAGAAGCGAGGATGGTGAAACTTTGTCTCGTGTACTTTGGACATGTTGTCAGGAGGGACCAGTCCCTGGAAAAGGACATTCAGCTTGGTAAAATAGAGAGTCAGCAAAAAAGAGGAAGACCGTCAATGAGATGGATTAACACAGTGGCTCCAACAATGGGCTCAAGCATAACAATGACTGTGAGAATGGTGCAGGACTGGGCAGTATTTTGTTCTGTTGAACATAGTGTCACTATGAGTCACAATCGACTCGATGGCACCTAACAACAACAACAATGCAAACACTAATCAAAATAAAGCTGGAGTCACTGTATTAATATCAGCCAAAATAGACTTCAGAACAACAGCTATTATCAGAGATAAATAGGGACATTAAATAATTATAAAGGGCTCAGTTCTCCAAGAAGACACAACAATCCTAAATGTATATACCTAATAACATAACTTTAATACATAATGCAAAAGCCGATAGAATTTAAAGTGAAATAGACAATCTCATCATTATAGTTGAGGTTACAACACTGTTTTCTCAGTAATTGCTAGAACATGTAGGAAAAAAAAAAAAAAAAAAAGGATATAGAGTACCTAAACAACAGTATCAACCAACTTGACCTAACTGACATTTATAGAATGCTCCACCCACTAAAATATCCTTCTGAAGTACACATATAACATTTGCCAAAAAAGATTGTATTTAGTGCCATAAAAGAACTATAAAAGACTGGAAATCATAGGAAGTATGTTCTTAGAACATCATGGAATTAAACTAGCAGTCAATAACAAAGAGCTATCTGGAAAACCCCCATAGCACACGCCTAAATAACCCATGTATCAAAGTATTCTTAAGGGAATTAAAAAAATATTTTGAACTGAATGAAAAGTAAAATACAACAAATCAAAATTTATGAGCTACAGCTCAACAGTGCTTAGAGGGAAATTCATAGCATTAAATGCTTATGTTAGAAAAGAAGAATTGCTGAAACCAGTAATATCAGCCACCACACTTAAAAAAAAAATTAGAGAAAGAAGAACAAATTAAATCCAAAGCAAGCAGAAGAAGGAAATAGCAAAGATAATAGCAAAAATCAATGATTTGGAAACTGAAAAACAATAGAGAAAAATTAATAAAATCCATCCAAAGCTGGTTCTTTGAAAAGATCAATAAAATTAATAAACCTCTAGCTAGAATGACCAAGAAAAAGAGAGAGAAGACACACATTAGTAATACCAGAAATGAAAGAAAGGTCATCACTATTGACACCACAGACTTTAAAATTAGAATAATGGTGTAATATAAGCAACTCTGTGCCCATCAATTTGGCATCTTAGGCTGGATCAATTCCTTGTAGGACACAAACTACCAAAACTCATCCAAGAAGAAATAAATATACTGAATAATCCTGTATCTGTTGGGAAATTGAATTTGTAGCTAAAAACCTTCAAAAAAAAAAAAAAAAGAAGAAGAAGAAGAAAACTCCAGGCCAAGATGGGTTCAGTGTCAAATTCTCCCAAACGTTTAAGGTAGAAATAATGCACATTCTATGCAGTATTTTCAAGAAAACAAAAGAGGAAGGAATACTTCCTATCTTATTTTATAAAGTCAACATTTTCCTAATGCCCAAACCAGGCAAGGCATTACAAGAAAAGAAAAGTACAGAGCAACACTCCTTTTGATCAAAGATGCAAAAATCCTCAACAAAATATTAATAAATTGAATTTAGAATTTAACAGTATAACACACACCTACACACACACTAGGCTCGACAATGAAAAAGGAAGACAAGAAGAATTGATGCATTCAAATTGTAGTGTTGGCAAAGAATATTGAATATACTGTGAACTGCTAATCAGTCCTAGAAAAAATAAAACCACAATGTTCTTTGAAGCGAAGATAGTGAGACTTTGGCTCACTTACTTTGGACACGTCATCAGGAAAAACCAATCACTAGAAAAGGATGTGTGCCAGGTCAGTGAAAACGAGAGAAATTATCAGTGACTCAATAGCTACAACAATGGACTCAAACATGTAAACAGTCATGAAGATCTCACAGGACTGGGCAACGTTTCATTCTGTGATATATAAGGTCACCATGAGTCAGAGTGGGTTCAATGGCAACTAACAAGAACAGCAACAATACACACATACACACAGAGATTTTGTATGTGTGTATATACTTATTTTCTTGGTCAGTTTTGCTAGAAGTTTATTAATTTTACTGATCTTTTCAAAGAACCAGCTTTGGATGAATTTTATTGATTTTTCTCTGTTTTCATATCACTGATTTTTGCCATTATCTTTGCTGTTTCCTTCTTTCTGCTTGCTTACATACATTATATCACAACTCAGTGGTGTTAATCCCTAGAATGAAAGGCTGATTCAGCATTTGAAAATGAATCAATGTAATTCACCATATTAATGGACTAAGGAAGTAGAATTATATGATCATTTCAGTAGATTCAGAAAAAGCACTTGACTAAAACTCTCAGCAAACTAGGAATAGAAAAGACTGTCTTAAACCTCATAAAGGACATCTACAAAAAAATCAATCACCTCATATGTATGTGAAAGCTGGACAATGAATAAAGAAGACAGAAAAAGAACTGATGCCTTTGAATTATGGTGTTAGAGGAGAATATTGAATATATCATGGACTGCCAGAAGAAGGAACAAATCTGTTTTGGAGGAAGTACAGCCAGAATGCTTATTAGAAGCAAGGATGGTGAGACTGCATCTCACATACTTTGGACATTTTATCAGGAGGGACCAGTCCCTGGAGAAGGACATCATGCTTGGTAAAGTAGAGGGTCAGTGAAAAAGAGGAAGACCTTCAACGAGGTAGATTGATACAGGGGCTGCAACAGTGGGCTCAAGCATAACAACGATTGTGAGGATGGCACAGGATTGGGCAGTGTTTCGTTTTATTATACATAGGGTCACTGTGAGTTGGAACCAACTTGATGTCACCTAACAACAACAACAACAATATACTTAATGGTGAGAGACTAAATGTTTTCCCCCTAAGATCAAGAAGACAGCAAGAATGTTCTCTCTCACCACTTCTATTCAACATCATACTGGAAAGCCCTACACGGTACCATAAGGCAAGAAAAAGAAATAAAACGCATAAATATTAGAAAGGCAGAAATAAAACAGTGTTAACTCACATGTAACATGATAGAAAAACCCAAAGATTCTACAAAACTCCTAGGACTAGTAAGTGACTTTAGCAAAGTTGTGGGACACAAAGTCAATTGTACTTTAATACATTAACAATGAGCAGCGGGAACTTGAAATTTAGAAAACAATACCATTTACCATAGCACCTACGCAAAAAAGGAAGTGAAATACATAGGTATAAATCTAACAAAATATGTGCAGGATATAGTTGCTGAAAACTAGAAAATCCTGATGAAAGAAATCAAAGAAAAATAAAATACGTGGAAAGATACACTGTGTTCATGGATTGGAAGACACCATATTGTTAAGATGTCAATTTTTCCAAATTTGATTTGCATATTTATTGCAGTCCAAGTGGAAATTCCAGCAAGTTTCTTTGTAGATATCAAGAAATGGATCGTTAAATTTATATGGAAAGAGAAAGGAACTAGAACTGCCAAAACAAATCTGAAGAAGAACAAAATTTGAGGATTCATTCTCACTATGCAGTGTCAAGACTTGCTATAAAGTTACAATAATCAAGACAATGTTGTATTTGTGAAATGATAGAACCATAGATTAATGTATAGACAGATACATAAATCAGCCGAGAGGCAGACCCACACAAATATAGTCAAATGATTTTTGACAAGAGTGTAAAGGCAATTCAATGAAGAAAAGATAATCTTTTCAATGAATGGTATTGGAACAATTGGATGTCCATATGCGAACAAACAAAGAAAAATAAATCTTGACACATACCTCACGCCTTATACAAAAATTAACGAAAGATGGAAAAGATGGATCATAGATTTAAATGTAAAATGTAAGACTATAAAATGTCCAGAAGAAAACTTAGGAGGAAATCTTTGGTTTGGCAAAGAGTTTTTGGTTATATTAAAAGGTCAACTCATTAAATAAAAATTAATAAATTGGACTTTATAAAAATTAAAATTTTCTTCTGTGAAAGACAATGTGAAGAGAATGAGAGGACAAGCCACAGACTAGGAGAAAACATTTGTAAATTACATATGTGACAAGGGACTTGTATTTAGAACATATAGATAAAGAACTCTTAAAACTCAACCAGAAAGTAAACAACCCAATAATAAAAAAAAAGGTCAATGGGTAAAAGATTTGAACATTTTACCAAAGAAGATATATGATGGCAAATAAGCATATGAAAAGATGAAAAGATACTCAACATCATTAGTAATTAGAGAAAGGAAACTTAAAACCACAATGAACTATCCCTACACCTATCAGAATAGCTAAAAACAAAACAAAACAGACAAAAACTGACAATACCAAATTCTGCCAAGGTTACAGAGCAACTGAAGCTCTCTTACATTCCTGATGGGAATGCAATATGATACGGACACTTTGGAAGTTAGTTTGGCAATTTCTTATAAAGTTAAACATATGCTTATCATATGACCCAGCAGTCCAACTCCTTGGTATTTACCCACCACTGCCACCACCACCACCAGTTGCTATTAAGTCCACTCTGACTCATGATGACCCCATGTGTGTCAGAGTAGAACTGTGCTCCTTAGGGTTTTCAGAAGTGGATTGGCAGGCCTTTCTTCTGAGGTGCCTCTGGGTGGACTCAAACCACCAATCTTTTGGTTAGCAGCCGAGTATGTTAACCATGTGCACCACTCAGGGTCTCAGTATTTACTCAAGTGAATTTAAAACTTATGCTCACTAAAAATCTATTCATGAATATTTACAGCAACTTCATATATAATTTCAAGCCCTGGTGGTGCAGTGGTTAAGAGCTTGGCTGGTAATCAAAAAGTCAGCAGTTCAAATCCACCAGCCACTCCTTGGAAACCCTATGGGACAGTTCTACTCTGTCCTATAGGATAGCTATGAGTCAGAACTGACTCACCGGCAATGGGTTTGGTTTTGAGTTTTTTTATATATAATTGCACGAACTGGAAAAAACTCAGATATTCTATAGCTGGGCTAAATAAACAAATGATGGTACACCCATACACTGGCAGGCTACTCAGGATTAAAAGGAATGAGTATTGATTTACACATCACAGATGAATCTTCAATCCATTTTGCTGGGTGAAAGAATCCAGTCCCAAAAAGCTTCATATTTTATAATTCTATTTATATAACATTTTGGAAAAGGCAAAACTCTAGGGGTAGGATATGTATCCGTATTTGCCAGGGTTTGGGGTTAGAGTTAGGGGTTGACTACAAAGGGGAAGCATGAGGGAATTTTGAAGGTGATGGAACTGTTCTGTATCTCCCTCCAATATTTATTAATTACAAAGGGAAATATAGTAACTTTACAGCGAAGAAACCCTAACCACCTTAACCACCTTTACCAAGGGATTAAGATTAACATCACCACTAATAAGACATTGACATCATGCTCTTATAACCCCCCGGTTAGATTCACTGAGAATGGCACATCACTTCGCTGGGATTTTTCCCCAAAGAATTGCTGTGCTGGTGGACACAAAACTGTGTTTTTCAAAAGCCATATAGATCTGTCTGCCATAAGGTGTAAACTTTACTGTATGCAAATTGAAAGCAGTATTGACCAGGATATCAGGGGAACCCAAGATGTAATCCATACTGTGATAAATGAGTCTAACTGTATTACAAATGTATACCATAACCTTACTGAAGGGGTGGGGAGAAAGGAGCTGGGCTAAATAAACTACTTTGGAGAACAGGGCCTTGACTGGATACTGTAAGGCTAAAGACAAAAAGGACTCTGTACACAGACAGTGTCCTCTGCATGATAAATTTGTTTCTCACTAAGGTATGTGTTAGCAATTCTGAAACTATTTTAAATGTATACTAGGAATGAACAAATAGGTAAATATGGATAATAAGAGCCAGGTTTCTAACTGTCTGAGAAAGAAGTTACTATAATGAGCAAAGGAGAATGCTGGAATTAACTCTATAGTGCTGGATTGGAGTCAGAAGTATCAGTATTAATTCATGTTTGTTTTACTATGTCTACAGATAGATACAAAATAAATATGTTGTTATTATTAGTTGCCGTCCAGTTGGCTCCAACTCATGGTGATCGAATGTATAACGGAATGAAATGTTGCCTGGTTCTCTGCCATCTTCATGGTTATTGGTGTGTTTGAGACCTTTGTTGCAGCTATTATGTCAGTCTGTCTCACTGAGGGTTTTCCTCATTTTTGCTAACCCTCTGCTTTACCAAACATGATGTCCTTTTCTATGGTTTGGTCTTTCCTGATGACATCCATAGTAAGCAAGTTGACACCTTGCCATCCTCACTTCTAAGGAGCATTCTGGTTGTATTTCTTCTAAACTGGATTTGTTTATTCTTCTAGCAGCCCACAATATAGTCGATATTCTTCACCAATACCACATCTGGAATGCAATTCTTCTTCAGTCTTCCTTTTTCATTGTCCAGCTTTTGAATGAAAATGAGGCATTTGAAAAGACCATGGCTTGGGTCAAGTGCATCTAACTCATAAAGTGACATATTTGCTTTTTAAAACTTTGAATAGGTGTTTTGCAGCAGATTTGCCCCATATGTATATATGCATGCTTTAGTAAACATACATGTATTTCCTAGACTTGTCCACTGAGATGGTCTAGAAACAAGACACCCACTAGCAATGAGCACATCCAATGCCCAGATCTTATTTTCTAAATGTCATTATCAATAAAAGAAATAAGAACTTCTTGGAAAAGTAGTTGATTTCAGGGTTGAGGCTGCTTAAATAAAAGATGAGCCTGAGACATCCTGTGCCAAAAATTAAGGCGGTGCTATAAAAAATGAGAGTATGCCAGATATAGGAACCAATTTGAAAGCATTCTCAATGGCCAGATTTGGAGCAGTTTGAGCCAAAAAATAAATAAGGATAAAACCAAAAACCAAACCCGCTGCTGTCGAGTCGAAACCCCATAGGGTTTCCAAGGCTGTAAATCTTTTACAGAAGCAGACTGCTACATCTTTCTCCTGCAGAGCGATTCGAACCCACCAGTCACTGAACTTTCGGTGAGCAGTTGAGCACTTTAACCACTTTGCCACCAGGGCATATATTGGATTGTAAGTCAAAGAATAAAATAAATATCCATTAATCCATATTGATAAAAATAAAAATGAAATAAATAAATGGGGGAGAAAAAATAACTCATCCTTACAGAAGAATTCCAATGAATAAATATAGAGGAATGAGGGAAATAGAAAATCACTATTAGAACACCACAGTCGTAATTGCTGCAGACAGATCACCAGATGAATGCTAAAATTAGTGGGTTAAAGGTTAAGGAGAAACAAGACATTTGCATAGTTTCACAGTATCTCCTCCCAAATGTTTACCAATTAAAAAGGGAAAAATAGTAGCTTTACAATGGAGAAACCTGGCAGATAGCACTGTCACCAAGGGATCAAGGGTAACATTACCAGTAATAATACATATTGACATCACATTTCCCCACCCTCAACTCACCCCCAATTTGATGCATTGAAGAGGGCGCATCCATAACTTCATTTTAGCTATGAGAAAACATCAGACAAACTTGAATTGAGGGACAGTCTACAAAATAACCTGATGAGTGTTCTTCAAAAGTGTCTAGGTTGTGAAAGACAAGGAAAGACTGAGAAAGTTACAGATGAGAGGAGACGAAGGAGACATAACCACTAGAATGCTACGGGGGATCCTGGATTGAAACCGGAAACAGAGAATGGACAGTAGTGGAAAAACTGGTGAAACAGAGAAAAGTCTGTAGTTTAGTTCACAGTATTGAACCAATATCAATTTCTTGGTTTTGGTAATTGAACAATGGTTATGAGTATGTAAAATGTTAAGGTTAGGGGAAGCTGGGTGAAGGGCATTCAAGAACTGTACAATCTTTGCAAGTCTTCTGTAACCTAAAATTATTTCACAAAATAAAAAGAAACAAGTAGGGAGAGTTTTTGATGAAGTAGGCCCAAAGGAAAGAAGTAAATGAATCCTTTGTGCTGAAGGGGAATAGTATGGGCACCTTCAGACTGCAAATGAGACTTGTAAAAGAATATCTTGCACACGACTTGGGCTCTCCTGTGGCTCATTTTCCTCTGTAGTCTATAGTTTGAGAATTACTGCAGTAGGGTCATCTGACCCAGCTCATTTGGAGACATCTTGATTTGGAGTGTTCTTTAATGGTTTCTTTATATATTTTACTTTGGCTTTTTATTCTTTCTCACCTAGATCTTGGAAGTAATTATGACCTTAAAAATCCCCCTTTTTAGAAAATTGCTTTATTTTAAAGCTAATTTTCTTTCTCCTTTCTTTTACTGACTAGGATCATCAGGGGAGTGTGAACTGGCAGCTCACCCTTCTGAATCCAACGGTTTTTAGCTAACACCACTTTAAACAAACAAAAAAATAATTGGATTTGCAGGGAGGCATGATGGCTCCAGTTCCTTTTTGCTTATACCAGGTTGCTTCATACATTTATGTTACTTGCTTGACCCCTGAAGGCATGAGTTTCTGACCCCAGGTGACTGTAATAAATTACATATAATTTGTGGTGTTTGTTCATGATCTTTGCTAGTCATAGCTCCTTTCCAGTCTGACAAAAATTTCTAATCCTACCCCTACAGTTCTTTAGATCTCTCTTTGGAAATGTAGCTTCACATTTTCTTTTTATGGCTTTTCCCAGGTGTTTCTTGGCAACATTTTCAGGTGGGCTATGGTTTGCTGGTGGGGGCACTGGTGGTTCAGTGGTAGAATTCTTGCCTTCCATGGGGGCAACTCAGGTTTAATTCCTGGCCTATGTCCCTCCAGCACAGCCACCTCCTGTCTATTAGTGGAGGCTTGCCTGCTGTTATGATGCTGAACAGCTTTCATTGGAACTTCCAGACTAGGAAGAAAGGCCTGGCAATCTACTTCCTGAAAATCAGCCAGTGAAAACCTTGTGGTCCAATCCTGTTGTATATGGGGTCATCATGAGTTGGGGGCTGACTCAAATGGCAGCTAACAACAACAACATGGGTTGCTGGAAGGGAATCCGCCTTTTCCCCTCATCATCTCCTCCCCCCACATAAACATACAGACTGTATGTAGTGAAAATACACAAAGTGAACAAAAGCCCAGTGACCACATGGAAGGGGAGCCACATGGCCTCTCAGTGTGGGATTGGTTGGCATCCACAGTACTCATTTGGGGCATGTGACTGCCATGTCACTGGCTGCCTGGGGGAGGGTCTCGCCATATCCAAGAAACTTGTTTTATGTTACCCCTTTTGCCCTAGATGCTTCTGACACTGGAGAAACTCCTCCAAATAATCACTTGGCTTAATGCTTCCTTAGAAAGGAATTTTTACCAACATCAGATTCTCCTGGTTCTTGAACCCAAACTCATTATGTAATATCATGGTCTTACCTGAGAAAAAAAGCAGAGTAGGACCCCAGTAGTTGGTAACTGAGCAGAACCTCTGCCTCTAACTTTTCAGTGTACTAGAAAGTCCCTTCAATTCCCTTTTTTTTTTTTTTGTTCCAAGTTTAGCCAATTTTGTTCAAGTTATTCATTTAGTAGACTGGTATAGTTGCTTCCTGAATCTTTGGATGTGGATTTTAGAGTCCTTTATCTGTTAGAATATCCCTATATCACATCTGTTTGGTTGGCACCCAAACATAATACAATTTTATAGGACCATAAAGCTGAACCAGCAGTGGTTCTTAATTAGGATTATCAGAATTACCCTCAGAGCTTTAAAAATGTATATATAACTGAGACCCTCCTGTGGAAACCTGGAAGCGCCTCTCTTTCCCCAAAGCTCCACAGGAATTCTGATAAGCAACCTCAATTAGGACCCACAGGCTACAACGGACTTTAAGTTGCATATTTTCTTAATTACTCTTAACATAGCTTTCCTTTCTTCCTTATTTTTTAAATTTATGACTATTCCACTTAAGGCACTGATTCTAAATAGGGTCAGGGATTTTTCCAATCATAAAAACACTCCTGCTGGAGAATTTATGTGCCTTCTGTTGGCATTTACCGTCTGCCATGGTGAGCTGAGGTCCCTGATGGGCCTCCTCACAGCTCACAAGCGTACACACAGTTATACAAGGGGTACAAGAAAGGTTTAGGGCCAATGTTCTAAGGTTTCATATGTGGGTTTTTTTTTTTTTTTCCTCGTGTATAGGATCTCATCTTAGGCTGGGTTCTCTAGAGAAGCAAAACCAGTAAAGCGTACAAATATATGTAGAAAGAGATTTATATCAAGGAAATGGCTCATGCGATTGTAGAGCCTGAAACATCCCAAGTCCATGGGTCAGGATAGAGGCTTCTCCTGATTCATGTAGCCGCAGGGGCTGGCAAACCCAAGATCAACCGTTAGAGACAGGACTCTTGCTCACAGGCTGTGAAGATCTATGAATCCCAAGATCGGCAGGTAAGCTGCTAGCTCAGTCCCAAGAACCAGAGGTCAGACGAACAGGAGGCAGCTGCAGGATCCAGAGCAGGCAAAAGCCAGAACGTCCACTTACGACGTTTGGATGCAGGCCACACACCCAAGGAAACTCCATTTCAACTGACTGGCTACTCATAGCAGATCCCATTATGGGGGTGATCACATATGAACGCTGAGAACTGTGGCCCAGCCAAGTTGACACACAATCTTAACCATCACAGATCCCAAATTGTTTACTTACTTTCAGGTAACCAGATGCACAAAGGGAAGCACATTGGACCTTGGCTGATTTTTTTCCTGCTGATTTTTCTTTTTCCTAAAACCACCCTGCCCAGGCTCCAAACAGGCTGAGTGATTGTAAGGAAGGAGTGAGTCTTAGAGCAGCTCTTTATTTTCTAAAGAGTAGTGATTGTTCCACCCTAACCAATGAAATCTTCTCTAAGGACGTTAGAAGAAAACCACCCTTAACCTCATTTGGCTCTCAACCCAAGCATCACATTAAGAGTCATCTGACCTTACCTCTGGTTGGCAGGCCATCCATTTGGGCATGATCTGATAACTTATTTTCTACATTAATCATGATATTTTCCTTCTCTATCTTTGGAAGAGGAAAGCACTTGAGTTTGGGAATCAGATGGACTTAGGGTTGGATCCTCATGTTGATGTTTACTGGATGGTTTGCTCTTAGACAAAGAACATAAGCCTTATGTTCATTATCTACAAAATAGGGGGAAATCTGCCCTAGATGGTTGTGGCAAGGAAAACATATTCCCAAAACATTCTTCAGGTGTCCCAAGAGACGGTGGGTTCACATGGACTTAGGCAAATAGAGGTTTGTGTGGGCTGTGTTTTCATCAGTGTTTGTGGATAGTGGTTTTCTACCACAAGAGTAGGTATTTATGGTCAGTGTTTCAGTAAATTGAAATCACTACTCTTAAAATGAATGAAACATTGATTAATAAATGAGATAATGATAGGGAAGTTCCCAGCAGAGTGCCTAGAACATAGTAAGCTATTCATAACTGCTCATCTTCATCCTTTCCTCCTCCTTCTTTTTCATTTGGACCTTAGCTTGATCTGTTATTCCTCTCCCCCACAAACTGAGGTCATAATCCTTTCCATTACTTTATATTTAATATTGATCAGATATTTTCATGAGCTCTGTATTTAGTTTGAGTGCTATAACTAAAGTCCCCTTTGAAGAATGATATGAAATTGGAAAGGATTGAAGGTATTTGGGTGGCAGAATTGGACCCCAGATGTAAGCATGAAATGATGGACTGATTCAAACAATATGAAAACTAATAGGGCTAAATGTAAGGTCTTTGTGATGGGATCCAGAAAATTAACTGTGTGGGTGCAGGGTGGGAGAGATATATGGCTTAGCAGCTGCAAGTATAACAAGTACTTCAAGGTTTAAATAAGCAGTTTTATTGGTTAGGGCACAGATTCAGCTGCTGTTACAAAGACCTAAAATAACAATGCTTGGATAAGCTAAAAGTTTTCTCTCTCACAGACTGGGAATAAGCAGTGCAGGGTAAAGTGGCAGCTCCAGGGACCCAGGATCCTTCTGTCTTGTTGCTCTGCTACCCCTCATCCACATGGCTACCAGGTGCACATTCCAACCAACTGGAAAGGGAAAAAGGAAAGGGAGGGCATGATTCTTCCCTTTAAGAACATGACTGGGAAATTGTACATTTCACATCTGCTTATAACCCATTGACTAGAACTTTGCCTCCTGGCCACACCTTCCCACAAGGGAAGCTGGGAAATGTAGTCTTTAGTTGGGTAGCCATGTTCCTAGCTAAGGATTTTATTAATAGGTTAGAAGGATCCCCGGTGGCACAGTGGTTAAGCTCTCAGCTGCTAACCAAAAGGTCCACAATTGGAACCCACCAGCCACTCTGCAGGAGAAAGATGTGGCAGTCTGCTTCTGTAAAGATTTACAGCGTTGGAAACCTTATGGGCCAGTTCTACTCTGTGATCAAGAACTGTCTGAAGGAAGAAGTCCAAGCTGCACTGAAGGCATTGGCAAAAAACGAGACCCCAGGAATTGACTGAATACTAATTGAGATGCTTCAGCAAATGGATGCAGTACTGGAGGTGCTCACTCCTCTATGCTAAGAAATTTGCAAGACAGCTACCTGGCCAACCGACAGGAAGAGATACATATTTGTGCGTGTTCCAAAGAAAAGTGATCCAGTGGAATGTGAAAATTATCGAACAATATCATTAATATCACATGCAAGCAAAATTTTGCTAAAGATCATTTTAAAATGGTTGTAGCAGCACATTGACAGGGAACTGCCAGAAATTCAAGCTAGAGTCAGAAGAGGACATGGAATGAGGGATATCATTGCTGATATCAGATGGATCTTGGCTGAGAACAGAGGATACCAGAAAGATGCTTACCTGTGCTTGTATTGACTATGCAAAGGCATTTGACTATGCAGATCATAACAAATTATGGACAACATTGCAAAGAATGGGAATTCCAGAACACTTAATTGTGCTCATGGGGAAACTACAGAGATCAAGAGGCAGTCGTTCAAACAGAACAAGGGGATACTGAGTGGTTTAAAATCAGAGAAGTGCCAAGGTTGTATCCTTTCACCATACTTACTCAATCTGTATGCTGAGCAAACAATCCAAAAATGTGGACTGTATGAAGGAGAATGTGGTATCAGGATTGAAGGAAGATTCATTAACAATCTGCGTTATGCAGATGACACAACCTTGCTTACTGAAGGTAAAGAGGACTTGAAGCAGTTACTGATGAAGATCAAAGACCACAGCCTTCAGTATGGATTACACCTCAACATAAAGACAACAAAAATCCTCACAACTGGACCAATAAGCAACATCATGATAAATGGAGAAAAGATTGAAGTTGTCAAGGATTTCATTTTACTTGGATCCACAAAGCCCATGGCAGCAGCAGCAAAGAAATCAATTGACACATTGCATTGGGCAAATCTGCTGCAAAACTCCTCTTTAAAATGTTAAGAAGCAAACATGTTACTTTCAGGGTGAAAGTGAGCCTGACCCAAGCTATGGTATTTTCAATCACCTCATATGTATGGGAAAGCTGGACAACGAATAAGGAAGACCAAAGAAGAATTGATGCATTATGGTGTTGGCAAAGAATATTGAACATATTATGGACTGCCAGAAGAATGAACAAATCTGCCTTGGAGGAAGTACCGCCAGGGTTCTCTTTAGAAATGAGGATGGTAAAACTTCATCTCCTGTACGTTGAACATGTTATCAGGAGGGACCAGTCCCTGGAAAAGGACATCATGCTTGGTAAAGCAGGTCATCGAAAAAGAGGAAGACCATCGATGAGATGGATTGACACAGTGGCTGCAACATTGGGCTCAAACATAGCAATGATTGTGAGGATGGCACAGGACCCAGCAAGGTTTTGTTCTGTTCTACATGGGGTTGCTATGAATCAGAACTGACTTGATGGCACCTGACAACATCTTTTGGGGCCATTACTTAACTTTAAACCCATTCATTTAAACCCTATAGGTTTGCTATGAGTCAGAATCGACTGAATGACAGTGGGGATTTAGCCTTACCATAAGTATACCGAAGCATGGACAAGATAACCACACTTCTTCCTTTCCAATATTAGAAAAACAACTTTATAACTGTACAGTTTATCAGTCAATCATAACGTCTAGTTTCTGTTGTGGTAGTTTTTTTTTTTTTAATAAAATATATTTTGTATAAGATATGACAATTTAATTTTTACTTTTGTTCTGAATAGATAGCCATAGTCTGACATTATTTACTGCATATTACATCCTTTCCCTCACTGATCTAAAATTCAGCTTTTATCACTTACCTGTCACGTAATGAACACTATACTTAAATCTGTTTCTTGACTTCTTTTAATTCCATCAGTCCATTTTGTACATTTCTTCAACTTTGCTGTATTGTTTTATTTATTGTTGCATTAAAGTATATTTTTCTAGTTTATAAATTAGGTCACTCTCCATTCTTATTTTTCTTTCTTTGGCTAATGACTCTTCTACTGTTTTCTTTGTCATTGTGTATTTCAACTTAAAAAAATTATTTTATTATCATTTTAATTTCGTCTGGAGAAGGAGAGCAGATAGATGGAATTGTCTGCCTGATATAATAATTCTAATACTCTCTCACCTATTTCTTTTATTATGTCAATTTTACTTACCCCTCTTCTTTGATATTTTCCAAAATTTTTGTTGAAATCATATGGAAGTTATATATATATACGTGTGTGTATGAATGTATACATATTCTTTTTAACATGGCACTTATCTTTCAAAATTTATTTTTACAAGTAAATTCTACAACCGTATAGCAATTATTTTTATGCTCAACCATACATTTTACTGGCTTTATTCCTTGCTACATTTTCTTATATAACATGTTGTCTCTTTTCTTGAGTTCATTGTTCTGCCTTATCTTTTTACTTGGCTGAGATAGATCCTCAAGTAATCTTAAAAAAAAAAATTTTTTTTAAATAAAGTTTATTTGAGTGATATAATTTCTGTGACTTTGAACATGCCTTTCTTTTGTCATCACATATGAGAGAAATTATAGTTTGGCTACTGATAAGATTCTTAGATTGCAATAATTTTCATTATGATTCTATAAAAAATGCTTTTTTATTCTTTTAAGCATAGTGTTGCAGATGAGAAGTAAGATGCCAGTCTGATTTTCTTTCCTTTTAAGCAATCTGATTTTTCTTTTCTATCAGAAGGCTTTTACTTGGGGTTCCCTTTGTTCTTGGAGTATCAGAGTACACCTAGAATTGTGAATTCTTTCAGTAATCCTGCGGTCCAGGACTCATAAGCCCATTTGATCTAAGGCCTAAAGTCTTTCTAGAACTCAAGGAAATGTTCTTCTATTATTTCCTTGGCTATTCCTTCTTCCCTTCATTAACTCTGATGTCTCCTTGTGGAACTCCTATTAGACTAATGTTGAGCCTTCTGGGTCTCTCTCTTATAGCTTATATTATGGTTTTATCTGATTATTTAAATCTCCTTTTGCTCATCTGCCTTTTTTTTTGGTCACATCCTAAAGTGAGCTGAGGTCCTGCCTCTATTCAACCTGTGGCTTCTACCCATGTTAGTTAATAAACCTCCCACCTTCCAAAGAAGCTGTGGAATAACTGCTGGGTGCAGCCATTCTATGTGGAGAGAACTGACATAGTTCCTAATGTCCTTCAATTTGCCTCTAAACCAATGCCCCACAACCCTTGTCCAATCTTTGATCCTCTGAGTTTGGAATTTCTTGTTCTGGAAACCTGTACACCCACTTCTTAGGGAGTTAGTGCAGACTCATGAGCTTATAAACACTAATCAGCTTTTCCTCACCCATGTCCCATCTACTTTGTATCTTCCCCATGTTCTTCAAAGTGTCTGCTTTATTGATGGCCTCCTTGCCTGGTTCCCAGCATTGCCACTGATGTTTTTGGTCATGTGAATGGCTTTTTCAGGAAAAGTAGGAGTGGGTAAATGGATGAGCCCGGTTTCCATTCCTGAAACAAAAAGCCCCAGCATGGACGTAGTAGAGTGGGTTGACACATAAATTGGATGGTTGGACCAAATGACCTTACAGCCTCATCTAGCTCTGGGAGTTTATACTGTTCTTTAAAGCTTAAAGAATAAAGCAGCTAAATTAAAGCTTTGAGAAACAGCTTTTAAAAAAAAGTCTAGAGAGAGAGGGTTTAATTTAGTCTGGAGAACAGAATGAGGTGAGACTTAGAATCTTAAACTTAAATGGTGAGTCCCACTAAACCTGCTGAAGATACGGCAGGAGGAAATAATCTTAAATTACAGCTGCAGTGATTCAGGTTGGTCACTACAAAGACCGTATAACTCTTACAAAGTTGTGTGGCATCATAATGCATTGCAAAGCCAGGTTAAGAAGCCTACTTTTCTGATGAGTTTTCTGGAGGGTTAAGAGCTATTCTGTTTAAAGGTAAGAAGATGGACTGAGTCACCTTCTGAATTCCCTGACAGGTTTGCCATATTAAGTTATACCTGAGTGCATGTGATGTTAGATCAGGAATAAACCACAGCAGTGGATAAACTCCTACGGGGGAAAAAATCTTGTTTTCATGGCCTTACTAATAATACACATACATACATATATATGAACAACTATACACACACACACATATATATAATATATATATTTGTTGTTGTTAGGTGCCATTGAGTCAGTTCCAATTCATAGCGACCCTATGTACAACAGAATGAAACACTGCCCAGTCCTGCACCATCCTCACGATTGTTGCTATGTTTAAGCCCATTGTTTGCAGTCACTGTGTCAGCCCGTCTCATTGAGGGTATTTCTCTTTTTCACTGACACTCTACCAAGCATGATGCCCTTCTCCAGGAACTGGTCCCTCCTGATAACACGTCCAAAGTACGCGAGACTAGCCATCCCCTCTTCTAAGGAGCATTCTGGCTGTACTTCTTCCAAGACAGATTTGTTCATTCTTCTTGCAGCCTGTGGCATATTCAGTATTCTTCACCAACACCATGATTCAAAGGCATTTCTCTCTCTGTCTCCCTTTATATGTATAGATATATATATACACACACACACATATATATATTTCTTAACATGAGAGGTTTTTTTTGGTAGGAACACTTTCTCCGAATCTTTAAAATCGATTGGCAACATCTTTAGTTTCTTCTCAAACATGCTGGAAAGAACAGGAATTTCAGCAGTTCCTTCTAGTAGTGCAGTTGGAGGAGGCTGGAGACTGCCTTCACAGCCCCTTGCAGTCACCCTCCCCCCGGGCCTGGAGAAGGCATGGGAGTTGGATTGGGGAGAAGAGTGACAGGTTCCCTGTGGGAGGTCTGCACCTTGTCACAGAGCCTTCTGGCTCAGGTCTGTGGTGGCCACGGGAGAGCCAGCTCCAAAGCTGTGTGGTTGGTGATATTTCCGGCTGCCAGTGCCCAGCCAATCAGTGACAGACCCAGCAGCTAGGGCGATGACACATGAAATATGATAATTTTCTGCTAAAGAGCCCTGGAAAGGGGGAGGGAAAGGAGAATGTGTATGTGTCTGTGTGTATGTGTGTGTGAGACAGAGTGTGCCTGCAGTGAGGTGGGAAGGTGACAGTGCATCCCTTGGCTTCAGTGGTTTGCAGGACTAGGCAAGGGGAGGATGGGCTCTGATGCTAGGGCTAGAGGAACTTCCCCCTGGGAGTGGCTGTAGGAATACCAGTGTTGCTCCTCAGGTAAGCTGCTGCTGCCGCCAACGCTGCCTCTGCTGCCTCTGCTGCTGCTGTGTTGGGCGGGAACCAGAAAACAAGCCGGCAGCTCCGTTCTGGAGCTCTTGGGCTCCTGGGTGAAAAAGAAACTGTAGAAGGCATTTTCTTTCCTTTCAGACCTGAGTAAGGTTAGGAGTTTTTGTTTCTTCTCAGTGCTGCCTCTTTGAAAGCCAAAATAATACTGGAATAAACACCATCTAGGTGGCTAAAGTACATGGATTGGGGAATATTGATTTTTTTTTTTTTTTGGCAATCTGGACCAGGGGTTGTTTATCCCCTCACCCCATTTTTCTACCTCCATGCTCAACCTAGCCCTTAAAAAAAAAAAGTATAAAAAACAAAAAACTCTCTAAGAAAATCTTGAAGAAGTGGCCTAGTCTGTATCTTAAAAACTAAAGGTTCAGGTGGTGGTTTTAATTCCAGATTCTGGTTGAAAAAGATACGTTTTGGAACAAGATCTGGTCCTAGATCACATTATAGTTCAAAAGTTGTTATAGAACTATTCTTAGGTTTGTGACGTGGTACCTAAGCCTGGAGGGTAGGACAGGGAAAGGAGTGTCCTATGGTTAACTGTGAGGTGGCAGAGGTCCCCACTTCCTTCTGCCACTTGTGCAGGCTTCCTGGTCCTTCATCAGCAGTTAGGGCCTGGTGAGGGGTGACACCCTGTGCTGACAAGAGCCCCTGCATGGTCTGTCCCCATGAATATGTGTCTTTAGAAGTGAAGGATCCTAGTGTTTATATAACATGCTGATTAGTCACTGAATTGCTTATCATCACTGCAATAAATATGCGTGCCTAGTTTTACACATTGCATTCATTCTCTATATATATATGAACATATAAAAACATTTTTAAAGGCACTGATAAATGGAATCATTATTACTGCATGCAAGCCTGCAGTGGGACTGGCTTCCTGGACACGGAGTGACAGCCATTCAGAAGTGATAATTGGTGTACTGTATCTTTAAAAGGTTAAAAACCCCTTTCAAAAAAAAAAAAAAAAAAAGGCCTGGACTCATAGTGGAAAAGACAAGACAGGCATGCGTTGGCTCTGGATTCAGAAAACAGCTGCTGATTAGATTCTATGTCTGCAGGCTGAATTTATTCGGTGGTTTTCAGCAGCAGGAATTCAAGAGGGATGCTTCTGTTTGGGTTTCTGATCGTGATTTATATTTATTCAGAGGAATAACAGAGGGTGGATCTGTTCCCGGCGCGAACGAGCATGCTCACAACCAGCCGACTCTCCCATTATCCAACTGCCTAGTTTTTGGTGCTTCAATGTACATGTATATTCAGTGTGCTTATGTGTGTATACAAACACACATGCCTACCTGGATGGACATAGGCACGCACAGGTTATTTTTTAAGGAAAATTCTTTCAATAAGGTCTTTACCCCTTACTTGAAACAGGTGTTCATGAAAAAATATGCACAAAATCCTGCCGGGCCGGAATAATTCATGAAGAAGGGGCTGGATCCGTGGGTCAGAGAACACAGGACCACTTTGCCATCCCAAGGCAGAAGGTAGGGACTCTGGATTTTTATTCGGCGAATGGATTCCTTTCGCTTTATTTGTTTTTTTTTTTTTTTTTTGCCTGCTGCCACCACGGGGAGATGGAATAGCGAGCTGCGATTCCTTTTTGTTGTTGCCTTGCATAGGCAAGGTGCCAGGTTGCGGAGGAGCAGACCTGCTCTGCGGGGTTGGCCGGGTGGGTAGCCGTGTTGTTTCGGGTCCCCTCGGTGGGCTGAGCTCCCAGCTCGGCCTGGTGATGGGGGAGCGGCGCGAGCCTCAAGTAACCTCAGCGCGTCAATCACTGGCGGTGGCGGTGTTGGTGGCGACGGCGGCGGCGGGGCTGTAACCCTGTGCGCGCCGCTCGCTCACTGCTCGCTTGCAGCCGCTCGGCTCGGCACTGGCGCACTGTCGCCCGGGCGCTCTAATGAGCCTCAGCTGTTGGACAAATGGATTGCCTCCTGGCAGCACCTGCATTTTCTTCTGCTGCCCTGGCTGCTGCTTGGGGATTGTTCAAGCGGACTCGAGTGGTATCTGTTGCCTGATTGGTGGAGAATGACATTCCTACGATGCTGGGTGCCAAGAGAGGAGGGAGATCTTACCCTCTCCACCCCCCTTAATCCTAGCCGCCTAAAAATGTCCTTAAAGCAAAATCATCCCCTTCCCCCCAAAAGCCCAAACTCCTATTCTGTTGGGGGATTCTTACCCCCTCCAAGTTACGCTCCACATTTTACCATCTTTTAAAATTAGAAGCACTGTTGGTGTAGCAGGGCCCCTGACGAGATTGCAGGGGCGGTCTGAGGATTCCTGAGTGTGCAGACACCTGAGCACAGGTAGACTCGGGCAGGAGAAGTGGTGTAGAGGAACTCTGAGGGCAGCGTTGGTTTAGTTTAATGCAGATGGTTTGATGCACAATGCAGACCCAGACTACTTCTGTGACTGGGCCCTGCCTTCAACTTGGGGGGTAGTGGTTGCAGGCAGGAGGGTCTGCAGAGGTCTGGCTGCTGGGTGAGTGACACCTTGGTTCTCTCCCTGATGCACACCCTGGATTTTCTGACAGCTCTTGACATTTGTAGTTGAAGCAGCCCCGTAGACCCCTAGCCTCATCCTGTGCTTCAGTTTTGCTAAAACTGGCTTGTGTTCTGGGTGTTAGTGGGGGCCAGGCAGGGAGAGAGAGTGAGGTGTACACTGAACTGATCTCCACAAAATGTTCTCCAAACCTCGTTTGTGTGATTATGTAACCGCAGCTAATGATCAGACTGTGGGCCCAAGCAACTCCCCGCCATCTCCCAGTCCTCTGTGCTGCCCCAGACCAAGGAAGTTGGATCCTATAGTTGTTCGGGATGTCTTTCTGTAATTATATGGGTGCTGGGGGCAGGGAGAGTGTGAGGAAGAGGAGAAGTAATTTGAACAATTCACCGTGAAAAACACAGGGACAGAGACCATGGCATGGTGTTGGCGTTGGGGGGGTGTTGATCTGGCCACCCTCTCAAATCCCTTTCAGCAGGTTGTTGCCTACCTGAACTTTCATTTGATAATTTCACCCCTCTTGGGCCCTGGAGAAGGTTGGAATCACACCTGCATGTCCCCTAGGTTCCTAACTCTACCCAGAACACAAATCTTGAATCCACCGTGACCTCCTGGGCTCATCTGTTTTGGGTGCCAGCTGTTCTTCATGCTGCCCGCCTAGCAGGTTAGGTGTGGGGCAGAGTTTCTGATGCACCAGAGTTTCAGTTTTGCTGTGGGTTGAGCTATAGTGTGTGGCTGAGGAGCAGACTTCTGATGCTGGCTGAGCTGTCTGACATATGCTCTTTAAAGCTGTGATGACTTGCAGGGGCTGGAGGCCCTTTATAGTCTTGCATTAAAGTTTGTGGGGATTTTTGCAAGGTAGGAGAACAGCTGTCCCACTGAGATATCTGCAGGGAGGAGAGGAAGGTATGTGTAACACTTAGCTCTTTCTCTTTCCTCCCCACTCTGTTTAGCTAAGGCACCCACAGGACACAGAATGGTTTACACTGGCCCTCCTATCATACCCCTTAATGCTTCAACCTAGGGTTGTTGGGTGGACTTGTTAATATGGTGGCAAGGTCTGGCCCCTTAAGGCTACGATTGTTTTGTTTTTCCCTTAATACCCCCATGGGCTTGCTCTAAGGGCCTACTGCTAATGTGTACTCAGTGGCAGTGGATCAAGATGTGCTCAACTGACACTATTGCTTATGTCCCTGCCTGTTGTGTTTTAGTGGTGACTACCCTTCGTGGAGTGGAGAAGTGTGTGCCATCTTTGGCTCCTTGCCAAGTGAGCCGTTGAGGCATTTAGGGTGTGAAAGGTACATTCAGAAAGAAGACACATTTAGTCTTAAGTCCTGGCAGATTCCAGCACCTGACTTGATGGGAGATAACGTTAACGAAGCTGTTTGACAGCTGGATAGCTTTTTACTTGTCTCTTTCTCCTTGCTCTGTGAGTTCCCTGATGTCTTTTGGGTTCTTCTCTGCCCTCCATGCTGCCCACTGAGGAGGCCCTGACATGCTACTCTTCATTTCATTTCCTAAGAGCCAAAGCATAATTACAAATCTACAGATGCACTAGGCATGCAGAAAGGAAACCCAGGATACATGAACAGGCAACCACACTTGCATTCCAGGCCAGACTTGGCCAGAGCCCTTGACCTATCTGTTCTTCACCTGTAAAGTGGGAACAATATTCACTGCCTTAGCAAACCCATTGAGATATCTTGAGAAGAAAATGAGAGAGGGTGAAAAATAGCATGTGGTCTGTAATTGATGGGCATTAGGGTAATATCACAATAACCTGAACTCATATTTACATGGTTGCACTTATCCAGTTGGGATTTAAGAGGTAAAGCCAAAAGAGATGTCGTAAGTCCATGAGCTGCATACAGGTCATGTATTTTGATGATGATCAGAGAAAATTTTAGACCGTTTTTCAGAACTCTTTATTAATACTTAAAGTTCCAAAAATCTGGGTTATTAGTTTGCCAAATTCACCTAGAAAGTTAGAGATTGATAAAGTACTGTACAAGGGTTAATAATGTTCTTTTATCAAACCAGTAAGAAGTAATAGCAATGTGATAACAGAAAATCTAAAAAATAAAAAATAAAAATAAAAAAGGTACAAGAATTCAAAGCTTAGAATTCTAGAACTATTTAAATTAAGTGTTTAGTGTAAGTAATTCAATGAAATTTTTATATTCCAGTGGGTCTTCAGGACTCTGTTTTGTAACTGATACTCACAATGACCTGAACATGGTGAATGTAAGTTAATGTTACTGAACTATACATGTGAAGAATGTTGAAATGGCAAATGTTTGGTTCCATATATATTTACCACAATAAAAAAGGAGAAGCTTAAATTACATTTTGTGTGTCCAATTTAAGAAGGCATGAGAATTTGAAGTACACCCCAAATGATTATTGTAGCATAATGCTTAAGGAAAAACTGCAGCTATCCAGAAAAATGGTACCCCTGAGGTTTCTGGACAGCCCGGAGTCTACTGATCAAAATTATATTATAACTATAAAGCCCTCCTATTGAAATTAATTGAGAACTTTATGATCTTCTGCTGAGATTTCACAGGGAACTGTTATGCTGTTATTACTGCCTATGTTCTAACATTTGATGCCACAGAAAATATTAAGAAGGAAAGATGCAAACCTCGACCTGTGATTGCAACAGAGAGACACCCCTGCAGCCCTCTAACTTGGTGACTTGAATGGTGGGGTTGGAAGGGACCTGATAATGAAAAAGATGGAGCAGGGAGAGGTCAGCCCTAATGGCATCTGTTTCTTATCTCAGTGCAGGGAATGTGGACTCACCATTACCAGTGTGTTCTTCTGTCAGAAAAACGAGTTCAAGATGTCATGGCAACACCCTCATGCTAAGCAATGGTATTTACTCAGTCAGACATTGTGCTCAAAACTGCAAGGATGTTTGAGTTAAACAAGCCATGCTAAGCTTGGCCTGACCTTCTGCTGTTGTGCTCACTGACAATTTGCTCCAAACAAAGGCAACAGGAAAAACAAGAGTAGAGGAAAATGAATGCTGACAAATTTTAAAGAGCATTTTAAAATTTAATGCATAGTAAGTGGAAAATGCAAAGACCTAATGAAAAGTAACAGAAGAGTATTATTTGGTTTCTAGAGGCATGTACGTTCAGTATTTTGGTAACTTATTTGAAGAAATTCTTGAACTTGCTAAAAGAAACTGTCCATAATAGGTCATTGAATATGATTGGAAATGCTCAGAACTGTCCAAAGTTTCCATGTGCATAAGCAAAGGAATACTGATGTAATAAGATGAAGAAAATGATATTCATTGAAATGCCGGGGGTTTGAAAGGTAGAGGAGGTGGGGGTTGGTGGTAGGAGATAACTGAACCACTCCCTCCAGAGGCAGCCCTATTCAGAGGGTCACATTTAGGAGTATGTGGTTGGGAGGCAGGACAACAAGGGCTGTAGAACCAGCTCGATGATGGAAGTCATGAGTCCATGAGTGAAGTGACTCCTGTCCTCATTGCTGAGCATTAAAAAAATGCCAGGTGTAGTCGGAATTGTTGTGGAAAGAGAAGAATGATAGAGCTTTACATACAGATGCACACTGGAGATGAACTGAGAATGCCCCTCAGATTTAGGGCGCGAAGCCAGGGAGAAACATAGGGAAGTTAGTCTCATAGGGAAGTTGGTTAGACTCTCAGGAGCCTCGAAAATCTTGGGGAATTCTCTGAGCATCCATGGGCCCTTGAATAGGGCTGCATGGTCAAGTTTTAAAAAATGAGTAGTAGTACACATGACTGGGTTCCAAGAAAAAGCTAATAAATAGTAGAAAGAGGAAAAAAAATAAAAGAAGTCTTTAAAATACATGATATTCTCTGCTGAGTCTCTGTCACCAAAGCGAGTCTTTTCCGTCATTCCTTGGACTTCCGGCTCAGCATTAGATGCTGAAGATATCTTAAGATCAGAGGAGCACTGATAAAAATGAACTGATTTAATTTTAATAGAAAGAGCATTTTGAAAATCTTGTCAATCAAGATTCGGTACAGCAGACCCTTGGCATTCTCAGTGGATACATTCCAAGCCCTTGGCAAATCCCTAGATTGCAGATGCAGGATTATTTGCATCAGTCCCCGATTTTCTTTTGAGCTACATTTCAGTTCATAGAAGAGAGGTTCCTGTGATTATTCGCAGGCGACCGATCATTGGCCTTTTCAACTGGCACTCAGAGAAATAAAATTCATCTCACTTTGGGAGAGTTTCTGTTTCCCCAGTGGCACTTTGGAATGGTGATGCTGGTTGACTCACAAGGCTCTCTCTCTAGCTAAATGACTTGTTCTCTAGCTTTGCAACATACAGTTCACATTTGTGCTTCAAAAAAAGTACAAATTGCCACGTGGCATAGCTATTAGGGGTTGTTCACAAATAACTGAAAAAGTGAACGTAGAATCTTCAAATGCCAAGCATCTGCTGTGGTTGCTAAAAAAAAATTGCACATGTGTGCATCTGCCTCTCCCCTCGACCCTCGATACACACATAATATACTTTTCAGAAACTTTTCCTGACTGTCAGCAAATCTTGACGATGGGAATTGGGCCATCACACAGCTGAAGTGTATGGTAAAGAACTGAAAATGATAGCATCACCATTGAAGTCTAGGCAAGGGAAACAGAATGTAGTCATTTGCTCCATGTCCTCATTTAAAAAATTTCAAAATTTGAGAAGATTCCAGGGGATTAAAAACAAACCAAAAAAAAAAAAAAAAAAACAACAACAACAGAAAAACACTGTGATTATGAATATATTAACTAATGAAGCCAGAGCAGAATGCGTTGTGGAGTTTGGACCTTGCTGCACCTCACTGGAGAGATCCTTGCACAAATGTTTCTAGAGTGATTTGGAGAGAAGCTCTTAGAATTTTAAGTGGGTTTAAGAGCTCCACCATTACAAGTGAGGAAATGGTCTTTTCCCAGCAACTAGAAAATATATGGTAGGAACCACAACAATTTGATATAAGAGTTTCTTATTAATTTTTATGACCTTTTAAAATAATTTTAATAAAATATCCACTGGATACAAAAGAACACTTGTAATTGTGTGTAAAGGTAAAAAGAATAACGATACAACCAACACGCATGTATTCACCTGCCAATTTAAGAAAAAGAGCTCTACGTTTACCTTTGAAGTCCCATGTACTTCCTTCCATACCATTCATCTCCTCCCTTCTCAGGGATAACCAATTTCTTTAAATTTCTACCTTTTTCCCATGCCTTTCTTTATTGTCTTACCTCCCCATATTTGTCTCCCTAAATAATATATTGTTTAGTTGTGCATGCTTGTAAACTTCATATAAGTGGAATCATACTGTTTGTATTCTTCTATTCTTATGCTCAAGGAGCCCTGGTTAAGCGCTCATCTGCTAACCTAAAGGTCTGCAGTTCCAATGCCCCAGCCACCACAAAGGAGAAAGATGTGGCAGTCTGCTTCTGTAAAGACTGGAGCCTTGGAAATCCTATGGGGCAGTTCTACTCTGTCCTATAGGTCCGCTGTGAGTTGGGATCGACTTGAAGGCAATGGGTTTGGTTTTGGTTTTTTTCTTCTGCTCATATTTATACCATACAACTAGTAAGGCTGCACTGGTTGATAAGCAGCTGAAATATTTCCATATCAATTGGTAAATTGCTGCTTGCCTGAGTCCCTTGAGTGTCCCCATGATACTTCTTCAAGTCTTTCCCTACTTCCTAAAGGAATTACACCTGACACTTCAGGGGGGTGTTGAGACCCAGCTCCAGTACTATGACTGGGGTCCCTTCTGAGTGGTCAGTCCCTGTGCCAACTGGTTGTTATATGCTTCATGCCTGGATTCATTTATGTTGAGTGTAGCTGAAATTTTTTCATTGTACTTCATTTCATTTTCATTTTTCGGTTTTGAGTGAAAATATTGCAGTTTATATATCTGTTCCATTGTTAATACACATTTAAGTTATTTCCAGTTTTTTTGTTTTTTTGCAATTATAAATAGTGCTACTGTGAACATTCTTGCTCAAGTCTGGTGAGCATGTATATGAGTTTACATGGGGAATATACATAGGAGTAGAATTACTGCATCACAGGCTATGAACATCTGTAGCACTACTAGAATAATGCAAAATTAATTTCCAGTGTGTTTAAATAATTTCTATACCCAGCTATGGTGTATAATTATTCCTATTGCTTCTTATCCTTTGTTGGATATTGTTGATATTTTTGCCAAACTTGTGGGTGGGTAACAATATCTCATCTGGTTTTAATTTGTATATATTTGGTTACTAAAAGTTCAGCATTTTTTCATATGCTTGTTGGCCTTTTAGATTTTCTTTTTGGTGAGGTATCTCTTCAAGTCTTTTGCTCATTTATTTAAAAATTGGGTAGTTTGTATTTTTAAGATTTATTTGTGGGATTTTCTTTATATATGCTGGAGACTAATCATTTTTGGTGTTGCAAATACCTTCTCCAAATTTGTAGTATTTTTTGCTCTCTTTTTTAGTATCTTTGGAGTGGCAAAAGTTCTTAATTTTAATGTAATGAAATTTATCAATATTTCTTTTTTTCATGGAAATTCTTGTGCCATTTTAAAGGCATTCTTCCCTAGGACAAGGTTATAAAATAGTCTCTTGTATGGTCTTCTAAAAGTTTTAGAGTTTTGCCTTTTATGTTCAACAGTTTCCCTTGAGAATGATGTTCTTTATGGGTTTGATATTCTTTAGTAGGATAAGGAAGTACCCTTCTCCTATAGTTTGCAAAAAAGTTTTTTTTAATCATAAATGGAATTTTTGTAAAATACTTTTTCTGCATTTATTGGGAAGACATAATTTTTTTTCTTCCTTTAATTTGTTTATGTCTGTAAACTGATTTTCCAACGTTAAATTAATCTTGCTTTCCTAGAATAAACCTGACTTGTCATGATGATACTTTTTTATACACTTCTAGATTTATTTTGATAACATTTTGTTTATAATTTTTACATCTATATTTATAAGTATATTGGACTGTAATTTTCATTTTTAATATTGTCCTTGTCAGGCTTTGATATCAAGGTTATGCTAGACTTGTAAAGTGGATTGTAGAATGTTCCCTCTTTATCTATTCTCAAAAAGAATTGTGTAAGGTTGGAATTCTTTCTTTCCTGAAGATTTTTAACTTCTGATTTCTTCAATAGTTGGGCTATTCAGGTTCTAAATTTTTTTCTTAAGCCAATTTTGGTAAGTTAGATTTTTCTAGGAATTTGTCCGTTTTGTTTGGGTTTTCAAAAATTTTAGCGTGAAGTTATATGCGTTCATCTTTTTAAGCCCTGTGGCATTTGTGGTTATGTGCCCTTTTCATTTGTGATACTATTTGTGCCTTCTGTATTTTTCTGTTGAACAGTCTTTTCAGAGTTTAATCAATGTCATTAGTCTTTTAAAGGACCAGTTGTTAATTTTGTGATCCTCTATATATTTATTTGTTTCTTAGGTTGTTAATTTCTATACTAATTTTTGTTATATTCTCCATTCTAATTTATTTAGGTTTAATCTGTTATTCTTTTCTTCTTAAGTTGGATGATTGGCATATTAATTTCTAGACTTTTTTTCCCTAATGTGAACATTTTAGGCTACACTTTTCCCTGTAAATACCACTTAAACTGTATCATATATTTTTATATGTAATATTTTTATATTGTTTTGTTCTAAGTATTTTATAATTTCCATTATGATTTATTCTTTGATGTAAGGTTTATTTATAACTGTATTTTTAATTTCCAAACCTCTAAGTTTTGTTTTATTTTTGTTACCTTTTTCTTACTGATTTCTAAAATAATTGTATCATGGTTGGCAAATGTTGTTTGTATGATACCCAGTCATTTAAATTTGTTGAGATTTATTGTTAAAGCTTAGTATGTGGTCCGTTTTTATAATGTTCTATGGATTCTACCATTGTTAGATGTAGTGCGCTATGTAAATCCATTAAATCAAGCAATTATGTTGTTCAGATCTTTTATATCTTTACTGTTTTTTGTGTAATTAATTAATCATTTACTACAGAAGTGCATTAAAATCTTCTACTCTGATTTTGGGTATTTCATACTTCTTATTGTAGTTCTGTCAATTTTTTGTTGTATATATTTTGAGCCTTTGTCATTTAAACATACATGTTTAAAATCATTTGTCTTTCAGTTGAACTGAATATTTTATAATGAAGTATTTTTAGTTTCTCTAGTAATTCTTTTAGTCTTAAAATGTATTGTAACTCAATACAGGGGAAACTAGCACAACTTGTACAAGAAAAGGTCATGGAGGCCCCATCACACATCCAAACTCCCTGAGGGACTGAATTGCTGGGTGGAGGGCTGTGGGGACCATGGTCTCAGGGAACGTCTCGCTCAATTGGCATAACACAGCTTATAAAGACAATGCTCTGCATTCTACCTTGGTGAGTAGTGTCTGGGGTCTTAAAAGCCTGTGAGCGCCCATCTAAGATGCTCCACTGGTCTCATCCCTTCAGGAGCAAGGGAGAATGAAGAGAACAGGATACAAGGAAAAGATTAGTCTGAAGGACTAATTGTCCACAGCTACCAAGGCCTCCACCAGACTGAGTCCAGTACAGCTAGATGGTGCCCAGCTACCACCACTGACTGCTCTGACCAGGATCACAACAGAGGGTTCTGGAAGAGCTGGAGAAGGATGTAGAACATAATTCTAACTCACAAAAAAAAGAGCAGATTTACTGGCCTAAAGGAGACTGGAGAAACCCCGAAAGTATGGCCCCCAGACACCCTTTTAGCTCAGTGGTGAAGTTATCTCCAAGGTTCACCATTCAGCCTTGGAGTGGACAGCCCCGTAAAACCAAATGAGACTAATGAGGTACAGTAGTCCAGTGACAAGGGCCAGAAGGCAGAAGGGGACAAGGAAGCTGGTGATAGGGAAGCCAAGGTTGAGTAAGCATATTGATGATGTGTTGTGAGATTGTTAACCATTGTCATAGGGCAACATTTGTAGTAACTGTTAAATGAGAAACTATTTTGTTCTGTAAGCCTTCATCTAAAGTGAGAATAGCAGCACAATTGGAAGAGCGTAGTCGATGTCACTGAACTGTGCATGTAGAAATTTTTGAAATGGTGTATCTTTGGCTATGTGTATTTTCACCGAAAGAAAAGGTTGAGAAGTTAGAGGGTTAATATGTTGTGGGGTTGTTAACCAATGTCATGAAACAATATGTGTACTACTGTTTCATGAGAAACTATTTGTTCTGTAAGCCTTCACCTGAAGTACAATAAAAAAAAAAAAAAAATAGTATCAAGGAAAAAAAAATTATTGTGACTGATATTTATATAGTTCTGCTAACTTTGTTTTGTTTAGTATTTTCTGATTGAACATCCTGTATAATTTTCTTAATATGGGTCTGCTGGTGAAAATCTGTTTTTGTTTGTTTGAAAATACAATAATTTTTCTTTGGTTCTTGAGAGATACTTTTGATGGGTAGAATTCTACATGGACAGTTATTTTCTCTCCAGTACAATGAAGACATTATTTAAATGTCTCGTTTTTCATTGTTGCTTGTGAAGTCTACTGTCAGTCTTGTCTTTTCTTTGAGAATAATCTGTCTTTTCTTTCTGGCTGCTTTTGAAATTTTCTCTTTGTCTTTGGCATTCTACAGTTTCGTGAAAATACATCTAAGTGTGTATTTCTCTTTATTTATCCTTCTTGGGATTCAATGGACTTCCTGGAATTATGTGATAGTGTCTTTCATCAGTTGTGGGAAATTCTCATCCTGTGAGGCCACAAAAGATGAAGCTCAAGGTCACTTTGTTTGACAGATATCCTGAAGCCAAAAATTGGCTTCAGGGCTTGGCTCCAATTCTGGGTTCCAAATTTTATTTACTTTGTGCACTCTGAATATTGTTACTAACTTGCCAGCTCACTACTCTTTGAAAAATATGTTTTTCATTGTATCCAGCTCTTTTAGTTGTTTTCAGTAGAGCTGGCCAAGTACCTAGTCCATACTGCCATAAATAAAAGTTTACAGGGTTTCTTAATATCACAACAACCTTTTTTTTCTAATTGTGCTTTAGATGAAGGTTTACAGAACAAAAAATTTTTCATTGAACAGTTAGTGCACATACTGTTTTATGACAATGGTTAACAACCCCATGACATGTGAACACAGTCCCTTCTCAACCTTGGGTTCCCTATTATCAGCTTTTCTGTCACCTCCTGCCTTCTAGTCCTTGTCCCTGGACTGTTGTGCCCCATTAGTCTCATTTTGTTTATGGGGCTGTCTAATCTTTGGCTGAATGGTCAGCCTCAGGAGTGACTTCATTACTGAGCTAAAAGGGTATCCGGGAGTCATACTCTCAGGGTTTCTCCAGTCTCTGTCAGGCCAGTAAGTCTGGTCTTCTTTTGTGAGTTAGTATTTTGTTCTACATTTTTTCCAGCTCTGTCCAGGATGCTCTGAATAGCACAACAACTCTTAACTCTTGTTAACCATAAAAAACTATGTCAAGTCTGTTAGCAGATGTATAAATCTACAAATATTTATTACAATTATCAGTCTATTCCATGATTCATTCAGTTGATATGATGGTATTTTCTCAGCAATGCAACTCATATAGATTCCTTCCAAGCTAAGATAGAAGACTAATTGTTGGTCGTGGGTGGGATATGGATGTTTTAAACTGCCCATAAGAGTCTTACCGGAATAGGAATGATACTGAGTAGATAACATTTTGTTTAGCCTTTAAATGTAGAAGTACATCAGCTACTAGGGAGTTAATTCTTCTTTCTTGGTGACTTGGGAGAACTGATGAAATTTGGGCTGATTTTCAGTTTCACACGTTGCAGGACATTTCTCTTGGATGCAGCTTTTTATTATTTTATTCTAGTAAGATATACACAACATACGTTTTGCCATTTTGACCATTTTCAAGTGTACAATCCAGTGACATTAATCACTTTCACAATGTTCTGCAACCATCCCACTCTTTATTTCCAAAACATTTTCATCACTTCAAACAGAAACTCTGTACTCATTAATCAATAACTCCCCATTTCCATGTCCCCTAGCCCATGGTAACCACTCATCTATTTCCTATGTCTATGCATTTTTCTATTTTACATATTTCATATAAATGGTATCATCCAGTATTTGTCCTTTTGTAGCTTTTTTCACTTAGCATAATATTTTTTCAGTTTCAGCCATTTTGTAGCACATATTAGAAATTCATTCCTTTTTATGGTGGACTAATATTCCATTGTACATATATACATTTTATTTTTTCCATTCATCTGTTGATGGACGTGGGTTGTTTCAACCTTTTGGGTATTATGAATAATGCTACAAAGAATTAACATTGGTGTACAACTATCTGGTTGAGTTCCTACTTTCAATTCTTTTGAGTGTATACCTAGGAATAGAATTGCTGGGTCATATGATAATTCTATGTTTAACTTTTTGATGAACTACCAAAAAAAGCTGGACTCAACTTTTTTTTCCAAACCTGGAACAAAGTAAATCAGGTATGGAGACTGTCTCTTTCCTCTTCCACTTAAAAAGAACTGTTGTTGTTGTTGTTAGGTGCCATCAAGTTGGTTCCCACTCATAATGACCCTGTATACAACAGAACAAAACACTGCCCAGTCCTGCACCACCCTTACCGTCATTGCTATGTTTGAGCCCATTGTTGCAGCCACTGTGTCTGTCCACCTCATTGAGGGTCTTCCTCTTTCATTGGCCCTCTACTTTACTAAGCATGATGTCCTTCTCCAGGGACTGGTCTCTCCTGATAACATGTCCAAAGTACGTGAGATGAGGTATCACCATCCTCACTTCTAAGGAGCATTCTGGCTATACTTCTTCCAAGATAGATTTGTTTTTCTTATGACAGTCCATTGTATATTCAATATTCTTTGCCAACACCATAATTCAAGGGCATCAATTCTTCCTTATTCATTGTCCAACTTTCGCATGCGTATTAGGTGATTGAAAATACCATGGTTAGGGTCAGGTGCACCTTAGTCCTCAGAGTGAATTATCAAAGATAATTAAATGGTTGCAGCAGTACATCAACAGGGAAATGCCAGAAGTTCAAAGTGGATTCAGAAGAGAATGTGGAGTGAAGGATGTCATTGCTGATGTCAGATGTATCCTGGCTGAGAGCAGAGAATACCAGAAAGATATTTACCTATGTTTTATTGACTGTGCAGAGGCATTCGACTGTATTGATCATAACAAATTATGGATGACATTGTGAATAATGAGAATTCCAGAGCACTTAATTGGGCTCATGAGGAATCTATACATAGACCAAGAGGCAGTAATTCGAATAGAACAAGGGGATATTGTGTGGTTTAAAATCAGGAAAGTTACTAAGAACAAAGATGCCCAGAATTATTCACCTTTTCTGTTACGCATGTCTGTTGTTGTTGTTGTTTTTTTTTTTCCTTTCCTGTCTTAGACCAGAGTTCCACCATCATGCTGTCCTTATCTCTTCATTCTGTTTGTTATTGAATTATAGACCTTACTACCTGGGGACCAACTGTCTTTTGGGGAAGAAAAGTGCAAGCATTCAGTTCTCTAAGACCAGCTCTCTTAGCTGCCAGAAAATAGGACTTTGATGGCAGCTGGCATCCCCAGCTCCTTTCTACTGCCCATGTGGCTGTGTTGCGCTTGATTGAATTCAACTACTATGCCCCTTGGCCAAGGGACTTTATATTTTCTGTTGCTATGAGGAGTTTGTCCAGGAGGGCCCTGACTGATGACTGTGGTGTGGTTTACTTCCAGGCAGGTGGCCCTGCTACTCACTTCCTGGTGTGACTTCTAAGCAAGGAGTACTTAGGTCGTCATTGTCCCCTGCCCTTCCTGTGAGCCCACTAGTGGTGGGGAGTAGCAGATGGACGTTCCGTCTGCCATGGGTCTCCTGCAAGCCCAGGGGAGGGAACAGTGCCCGTTTCATGTTTCCTCTTTCCTGCTACCTCCCTGTCGTGTTAACATCTCTGCTCATTTCTCACACAAAAAAGGAAGGAGCACACCTTGATGGCAGTGCTATCTTAGGTAGCCATGTGGAAACTGGTTGGGCAAAGGGTTCCTTATTTCTCTCCATACTTCTAGGTTTTAAGAAGTGAGAACTTGTCTTGTTGCTACCTAAGAGCAGTATGGAGTTTGCTTCCCCTGTTCTCTCCACCTCCCTCTCTCCCCTGCTGCAGTCCCTCATCTCTACCGCCATCCCCAAATGGTTTGAAGAGAACACTTCAAGGGTCATGAGGAAACAACATTTTTCTTGCAGAGACAAATGACCTCCCTCCCTTCCAAGGCCAACCACTTCTTGGAAAGGAGCTTCCTTCTTTTTTTTTTTTTGGAAATGTATGTCTACTTTCTACTTGGGAGACTGAAGCTTCAGAGGGATTCAATGCAAGAGCCTTGCAGGTTTGCCAGCCTTCTCTGTGGGTCACTGGCCTCTATTGCAGAATGTCTGCCCCTCTGAAATCCAAGTGCAGGTTTCCCAGCAATCCAATAATTTCCACTAATTTGTAATGGCAGTGCTGGAAATGCTTGTACTTCAGGGGCTGTCACCTAGGCTTGGCTTGGAAAGGGAGATGGCAAGCTTTTGGGAGTGAGACAAAGGACAGAAGGAAAAAAGGAGAAGGGGAGACAGGGAGGAAAGCAGTAAGGAAAGGAGGAAGAAAGGAAGGGAATAGAAAGAGAAGAAAGAAGAGAAGAGAAAAGGAACAGAGTAAGCAAAACGTATACAACTCTTACTCCTAGCTTCAAAGTTCAGCACATCTCAGGAGGGAGTGCATAAAATCAAGTCATTCTTTAAAAAAAAAAAAGTTTTTCCAATTGAGGTGTAATTTACTTATAATTAAATTCTTATTTAAAGTATACAATTAAATGAGTTTTGACAAATGTCTACACTTGTGCAGCCACCACTACAATCAAGATATAGAACATTCCATCACCCCCTAAAAGTTTCCTCGTGCCCCGTTCAGTCAGTCCTCCCTCCCGCTCCTATCCACTGGCAGCCACTGATCTGTTTTCTGATAAGAGTTTTGCCTGACATGCTGGCATCCGAGTTCCCATTGGACAAGTCTTGCCTTACACTGTGAGGACAGCATTTTTTTTCCCACTCTCATCACACCCTAACTCTTCGAGCTGAAATGCTAGCTGCCTCTTCTTGAATTAAAGTTCTATTTTGTTCTCCTGGGTATTTATTACTCTTTGAAGAACATAACTATAAGCTACAAGGGATTCTGTCTGTTTGCTTTGTTCTCGTTACTTATCTCGGTTCTCGGTCCTCACATCAGCTATGTAGGAAGCAAGACCCGGAAAAGCCACTCCCACACACTTAAATCCTCGTACCCTGGTTGTCGTGGTTTGAATTATGTCCCCCAAAAAATGTGTGTACCAATTTGGCTAGGTCATGATTCCTGGTACTGTGTGATTTTCCTGTATATTGTAAACCTGCCTCTATGATGTTAACGAGGGAGGATGGGTGGCAGTTGTGTTAGTAAGGCAGGGCCTGATCTACAAGACTGGATTGTGTCCTGAGGCAATCTCTGGAGATATAAAAGACAGAAGTGAGCAGTGAGATGGGGACCTCATACCATCAAGAAAGCAGTGCCGGGAGCAGAGCACGTCCTTTGGACTGGGGTCCCTGCGCAGAGAAGCTCCTAGTCTGGGGGAACACTGAAGAGAAGAAGGCCGACAGAGAGAAAAAGCCTTCCACTGGAGCTGACACCCTGAATTTGGACTTTTAGGTTACTTTAACTGTGAGGAAATAAATTTCTCTTTGTTAAAGCCATCCACTTGTGGTATTTCTGTTATGGCAGCACTAGATGACTAAGACGCTGGTTTACATGAATTTTCATATATCACAGGACATGAAGCCCTATGTTGATTAGAGACGTGGCAAGGAAGGGACACAGGCCTGGAAATATTTTTATTACAGCTCTATCAAAGATACAACTGCCAGTGCAGCCTCCATAGGAGCCAGGGGTGTTGATGCCCATAATCGGGCGCTGCCACCTCCCTAAGCGAAAGAGGCTCCTTCTGGATGGACGTTCTCTTACTACAGTGGAGGATATGAGACCCATTGAGTATATTATTGGAAACAATGATTTAGCCTCACAGCCCCATCCAGAGAAAGAAACGTTTTCAGGGTCTGACTTTTTCCTCCCTCCAAGAGTAAGGTGATTCAGGACCAGGGTACTCAAAAGAACTAGAGAAATAGAAATGTGGGATTGACCCTTGACAGTCACCAAATTGAAGCATTTGAACATACGTTTCCTATGGAGAGAATAAAGCTTCCAAATTCCAATCATCTGTTGATCTGTTGGGGAATATTTTTAGAGTCTTGCAAACTTAGGTGCTAACCAAAAGGTTGGCTGTTCAAGTCTACCAACAAATGCCTAGGAAGAAAGGCCTGGCAATCTAATTCTAAAAAATCAGCCATTGAAAACCCTGTGGAGCACAGTTCTACTGTGACACACATGGGGTCCCCATGAGTTGTAATCAACTCAATGTCACTTTTTTTTTGTTACGAACTCTGAGTGGCACAATATGGCAACCGCCTTTTATGGAGCACTCTGAATATCGGAGCCCTGGTGGCTCAGTGGTTAAGTATTTGGCTGCTAACCAAAAGGTCAGCAGTTTGAAATCTACCAGTTGCTTCTTGGAAACCCTCTGGGGCAGCTCTACTCTGTTCCATAGGGCCGCTATGAGTCGGAATTGACTTGACACCAGTGGGTTGACGAGTTTCTGTGTAAATCACACTGCTACTTGTTTTCTGTGGATAATCTCATCTACTTCTACTCCTATGAGCAGAAGATGATCACCTCCTCTTAAAGCAGTGTGTCCCTCCTAGCAGATTCTGATTTTATTGGTCTGGTGAGAGAACTGACATTTGGATTTTTAAAAGCTCCCCCGGGGAGTTTAATGTGCAGTCAAGGTCAGGAACTACTTTACAGACAAGGGCATTGAGCCTTCAGAAGGTTAAGTCATTGGCCCAAAGTCGCACAGCTGTGTGTGGAGGGGCAGGATGGGAATGCAGGACCTTGCGACTGTATTGCTTGGGCTTGGGTGCCCCACTTAGCATGCTGATCAGAAAACTGCACAGGTGTGAGGGTGCTGTGCAGGAAAGAGTCAATAGAGGTAGAAAGATGCCGATGGCTTGTCCAGTGTGCCTTTGCTGACCCGACCTCTTAAAGAGTCTGAGCACGTGCATGCTCTGAGTCTGAAAGGCTCTCAGGAAAGAAAGCTGCTGGCCTCGGCTCCTGGCCAGCTCAGCGGAGGAGCATGCCATCCACCCTCCAGTCCTGGTCTAGGCTTAACTTGGTTGCATCTGGGTCCAAGAAATCAAGGACAGATGTTTCTTGATTTCTTTTCTAGTGTGACCCTCATGTTGTAGTTAGTTGCTTTTGAGTTGGCCCCTAACACGTGACGACTCCATACATAATGGTAGGAAATGCTGCCTGGTCCTGGGTCATCCTCATGATTGGTTGTGGCTTGGGCCATTGTGATCCATAGGGTTTTCATTGGCTGATTTTTCTTAGGTAAATTGCCAGGCCTTTCTTTTTACTTTGTCTTAGTCTGAAAACTCTGTTCAGGTTCATAGCAGCATGCAAGCCTCTATTGACAGATGGGTGGTGGCCACGTATGAAGTGCATTGGCTGGGAAACAAATCTGGGTCTCCTGCATGGAAGGTGAGAATTCTACCACTGAACCACCGCTTCCCTCATGTGACCCTCATAGGCAGGCATAAATGTCTTTGGTCCTTCCTGAGGAGAGCAGGATAGGAGATAAGTCAGGTAGGTATTGGTCTTTTCTGTGCCTCACCTCCAATAATAGCAGCAGCAATGGGAATAGTAACGACTGAGTACCTGCTGTGCGCATCAGGCACTGTTCTAAAGACCTTCACAGATGATCTCATTTAATCCTCATGGGAATCCTGTGAAGTAGGTACTATCGTTATCTCTGTCTTTCAGATGGGGAAACTGAGGCACAGACAGTCTGGTGGCAAAAGTGAGAGTAAGCTCGGGCAATGTGACCGTGGGGCTCAACTCTTAGCCATCATTCTACACTGCCTCCCATGGGTGCTATCTTGTATTGTTTTTTTTATTTCAGGAGCATTATCTGGTTCCCAGCCTGATGATAAATTTTTAGTGTGGGAGACAGTTCTTCTTTTCACTGTTCCTGGCACAGAGCTGGATTCAGACCAGGAATTAAGTAAATATTGGTTGGTTAGTTGGTCTTATATTATTTCAGTTGTTTTATTTCTGACGATTCCCTAATATTATAATAGTGTGATGATGATAAACATGTTTCAGAAATGTAATCTGGGTTACCCAGTTTTCTATTTCTCAACTTTTAAATATTTGTAGAAACTCTAAGTACTTTTTTAATAGTTGGGTATTGTATTTGGCATTAGTAGTTATAGTAAATTTACCCTTATAATTTTCCAAGAAGAGCACTTCTATTCACTTGAGGAGCCTTGATACCTTCCTTTGAAGGATTATTTTCTAGAACAGATATTATTTTAAATTTAACTGCCCTTACCTTTCCCCCCGTCACCCACTGCCATCCCTGGAATGAAGTTGTTGGTTTGGTGGGCTCTTCCAGAGTAATCCACACAAAACTGTGTCCTGATTTAGTAGCAAACATTGTTGGTGCTCTGCCAAGACACCCTTAGATCACTTTGGCTGGTTCTGTATGCCCATCCCCCAGCTTCTGTGGGCTTGTCTCAGTCACCCTCTTCAAAGGATTGCTCTCTTGCAAAGATAGCTGGAGTGCCTGCTGGTTTATGTTCCCTTGGGACAATTGGTAGCCAATATTAACTGACATGTGGATATGAAAGTCCAGCTACCTTCCCTGGAGTGGGACAAGCTCATGGAGGAAGTTTAATTTATGCTCCAGAGGTCTTCCTGAGATCAGGCTGTTTGGGACTTCGCCTAAGATCACACCTGACTTGGACTTTTCTCCTTCTCCACACTGCTTCCCCACACCCTTATCAACTTCCCTGGTAGCATTTCCTCAATGAGTCACCTGCACAGGAATGCTTGTCTCAGGGTTTGCTTTGAGGGAATATGACCTAATACAAGGACATGTACAACTGCTAGTGTGGGTTAGATGTCATTTAGACGAGGTGATATCCTTAATTCTCTCTCTGTCTCTTTTTTAAACCACACAAAGATAATTTGGTCTTTAACTGCCCAGTTCAGTGCACATACAGACTTATATATATACTGTCGTATGGTTTTTGTGTGTGTGTGATATCTCGTGTTTTCTTTAAATTGTTGTAAAAATGTAGATAACACAACAATTCCCAATTCATCATTTTTTTATGTGTGCAATTGAGTGACACCAATTATATCATTCATATTGTGTAACCATCAGGGGCACTAACCAGCCCTCCTCTCCTCCCCACTGGCTTGTTTCCATCAAGAGCTCCTGCCCATCACTTTCCAGCTGCCTCTCTCCTTACTCACCCAAATGTACCTGTACTCTCTGTTTCTGTCTCATTCATTCAGTATCCAACAGGTATTTCTTGAGTCCTTACTCTGTCCCAAGCATTCTGCGAGGTACTGGTGGTTCAACTCTGAACAAAACAAACAAGCTCATTATCCTAACAGACCCATTTCTAGGAAGGGAAACAGACAATAAATAAGTAAACAAATAAATAAACAAGATAATTATAAATTAAGATGTAGACTCTGAAGGAGCTAAATGATGTGATAGACAATAACGTGTGGGGGCAGCTACCTGAGATATGTGCATACATCTCACCTCCTACTCACTCTTCCAATCACACCAGGACCTGCTCCTGTTAAGAATACAAAAAAACAAACCTATTGCCATTGAGTCAATTCCTACTGACAGCGACTCTGAAGGACAGAGTGGAACTGCCCCTGTAGGGTTTCCAAGGCTGTAAATCTTTATGAAAGCAGACTGCCACATCTTTCTCCCATGGAGTGGCTGGTGGGTTTGAACTGATGACATTTCAGTTAGCAGCTGAGTGCTTAACCATTGCACCACCAGGGTTCCTATTAAAAGCAGTACTGGCCTGCATTATCTAGAATTGTTGATGACATTTTTCAGTCTTCATCTTTCTCATCCACCAAGTAGCATTTTAATTCAGCTTAATTAAACCTCTACGTCTTCTTTTCTTCCCTTGACTTTTGAAGCATCACCCTCTCTTGGTTTTCTTCTACTTCTCTGGCTACTCCTTCTCAGTCTCCTTTGCTGCCTCTTCCACTCCCTCTGCTTGGCCATCAAGTGTTGCAGTTCCCCAGAACTTGGTCTGTGGATTTCTCTTCTTACTGTATACTCTCTCCGTGGGTGAACTTGATACCTCCCACAGTTTCAGTTTCCACCCATCCAGTCTGGACTGCTCTTCGGGGCCCCTGACTGTAAGTATAACCATCTTCTCAGCATCCCCACTTGGATGACTCAACATGTATAAAACCTGGCTCAACATCTTCTCACATCCATACCCAACCCACACCCTGTGCAGCCTCTGCCACCAGCCTTTGAGTCTCTCCTTTTCAGATACCCGCTGTCTCCATCAGGAGCACTACTGACTGCTGACTGCTTGATATCCTCTCCTTTGCCCGTCGCGTATAACCTGTGACCAAGTCCTATTTATTCCTTAAATCCAAACGCGTCCATTCTAACTTCCACTTCCCTCGTCCAGGCCGTGATCACCTGACTCTACATAAAAGTCCTAACTTGTCCCCCACATCCCAGCTTGTCCTTCCCATGCTGTTCTTTGCACTGGCTGTCATCCTGTCTGTGGCTTCTTACTGAACTAAAGATCACTGGAAATTCTTAACAAGGGCTTCATGGCCCTAGATCAACCCCTGCCCACTTCTCTAGCCTCATCTTCAGCCACCCTCCTTTCTCCCTCTCCTTCAGCCTTCCTAAACTGCACGTTCTTGCCCAGTTCTGGGCTTTCCAAATGCCTTTCTTTTTCTTTGGAAAGTTTTCCAGGGAGGCCTTCTGTGACCAGGCCCATACTTATTTGTGAAGGCTTTCTTTGAAATATTGTGACCGCCATGGAGATGAGGAGTAGAAGAGACCACCACTGCCAACTATACTTCTCTCTCTGTTGGGAAATTTGGAAGAGATCTAGGCCGTGGCACCTGGGGTGGGGGTTTGGGGGATGGCAGTGGGTGGTGGCATTGGGAGCAGTTCATCCCAGATACAGGTAATAAGGGGGTACATTGTCTGTAGGGAATTTAAAAGCAACAATAAAACTAATTGAAAGTCTGTTACTTTATATTATCACCATGCACTGGCAATTCTAAATAATGTTGATGATAAAATCCCCATAGGGGAGGACTGCTCCACTACTCTCCTCCCAACTGGATCTAGGAATTACTCTTGGGAATCCACCAAGTAATAGTAGCAATAATCATTGTTTACAAACCACCACCCATGAGCCAGGTACTTTGTTAGATGCGTTAGGATTCTTTTATTTTATTTTATTTTTATTGTTATGCTTTAAGTGAAAGTTTACAATTCAAGTTAGTCTCTCATACAAAAATTTATACATGCATTGTTATGTGACCCTAACTGCTCTCCCTATACTGTAACAGCACACTCCTCCTTTCCACCCCGGATTTCCCATGTCCATTCAACCAGGTCCTGACCCTCTCTGCCTTCTCATCTCACCTCTGGACAGAAGCTGCCCATTTAGTCTCATGTATCTATTTGAGCTAAGAAGCACACTCTTCACGAGTATCACTTTATGTCCCATAGTCCAGTCTCATCTTTGTTTGAAGAGTTGGCCTTGGGAATTGTTTTAGTTCTGGGTTGACAGAGAGTCCGGGGGCCATGCTTTCTGGGGTTCCTCCAGTCTCAGTCAGACCATTAAATCTGGTCTTTTTACTAGAATTTGAGTTCTGCACCCCACTTTTCTCCTATTCCATCAGGGACTCTCTGTTGTGTTCCCTGTCAGGCGGACGTTGGTGGTAGCCGGGCACCATCTAGTACTTGTGTTAGGATTCTTATCGCATTAAATCCTCACAGTAGCCCGGTAGGACCAGGCGTTATTGTACCCACTTTAAAGGTGAAGAAACCTAGACCAAAGAGGCAAAGTCTGGGCAGGCACATCTCGAACTGCTGGCTGCTGGTGGAGAAGCTCTGGCCACAGGTGGTCTGTCCTCGCAGGTGACCCTGTTTGGCCTGCTACACAGCAGGCTTTCTGATCTTGTTCTGTTCTTTTTCCTCATGTCCCTCACAAGGCCCGTGCTTCCAATAAATCTGCTTTAGAGAAGGGCTTTGTAATTCAAAACTAACCCAGAAACTCTCCCAACAAGGTGAGGCCTCACCAGAATTCCAAGGTTCTGCTGACAGGGGAGAAGATGACAGCCTGGAAGCATTTGGGTGCAGGGACAGAAACATAGATTTGGAGGAAGGTCGGGCTGGATTTGAACTCTACACCTAGCACTTACATGACCTTGGGCAGATTATTCTGTTTCCTCATCTGTAAAGTGGAGATAATAATAATACTTACTTCACAGAGTTATTAGTGCAGCTAAGTGATTAAATGAATGTGAAGCTTTTATGGCTGTGCTCCTTGAATATTAAACTCTGTAATGTGAGTTAAGGTCACAGCAGAGTAAATGATAGGTAATATATATGCAATAAATGCTTTTTTTCCTTCCACACAAAGGTCATCGGGAGCAATGTCAACATTCAATTTTTTAGGGAGATACTTCACTCTTCATGGTCATCCATGGAGATAGATAAGGGAACCCTAAAAATGCCTAGAGATGTGCAAACCACATTATATTGGGAAACCGAATTTCTGGTTGAAGCAGTTTTCTGTTGGACGGAGGGCCTTTCTTTAGGAACAAATGGTAAATGGATGTGTTCCCTGAAAATAACACTTTGTGAAGAAGAAACTTATTCATATAATTCAACAGATTGTGGCAGAAAGACAGAGGTAGAGGTCTGATTTTTAACAGTTTTTAATTTTTATCGCCTCATTGACAGCTTACTGCCCAAAATGGCAACTGCTATGTCTTATGCAGGCCCCAGTAGTCAAGATGCTAGCCCTTGGGGTTGCACTGTTCTTCTCCGGAATCCTCTTTGCAAAGAGGAAGCTGTTGGTTTATTAATTAAGCAGTGGGTTTTTAATGCTTGATGAATGAATAGGTCTGGTCTTCTAGCCTGGAAACCAGAGCTCTTAGGTTTTATGTTATTTCCCCAAAACAATCAATTCGTACAACACTCCAGTGAGAACACAAAGCCTCCATTTGCTTCAGCTGTAATGAAGCTTCATTACTCTTTTTTTCTACCTGTGGAGACACTGTTACCTTTAGAAACTGAGATCTACATACTCTGTGTTGCTCCTGCTGATGGCAGTCAGGTACCTTTTAAATTCTTAGAGAGGAACTCTGCCATCTCCTCTGTATCTACAGCATGCAGGGGTGTGTGTGTGTGTGTGTGCATGCGTGTGCATGCATATGTGCACGAGTGGGCATGCATGACCTGCTTTTATACAGGTAGCCTGACCTGAAGACCCAGGGCCCTCATCTGAACCAGGACAGGGATGAAGGGAGAAAGGCAGAAATGCTTGTGGATGGGAGTTATGACCCTTTACTCTGGGGCTGTTGGAAAACACTAAGTACAGGCAAGTGTAAAATGACGCCTTGGGTGATGGTGCTGTCAGCAGTTCTTTTGTGGTTGGACTCTAAATCGCTTCCTTCCTTTCCCTCTCCCTACCCCCACCTCAGAGGAAGACTGCTGGGGAAGAAAAGTCCTTTCCTTCTGCCATGCTGGCTTTGCTTCTATCAATGTTGGCTTAATGGAAACCAATTTTTCTTTCTCATGTTGGATAAAAAGAGCCAGAATTAGTTTTTTGTCAATACTATGAGAACTTTGAATCCAAAATGCACCAATAAGGAAACAAACAAACAGATAAAACCAATGTTTCCTGCCCCCAGGATGCCAGGAGATTAAAAGACTTCTTTTTCATATATGGAATGCGGGGGCTATCTGAGAGCAGATAACATCATGGGTGGTGGCAAGCTCTTAGACTCTGTCCTGCTCCAGCATCTCTCTCCCTACCCTTTCCCACCTCCATGTGTCCTACTTCTCCCAGCACAGAAATAGCCCATTCAGAGAATCACCTCATAGGTGAATGTAGTATATCTATACAGTGGAGTATTATTATTCAGTGATAAAAAGAAATGAACTATCAAGCATCAAAAAGACATGGAGGAACCCTAAATGCATATTGCTAAGTGAAAGAAGCCAGTCTGAAAAAGCTACATACTGTTTATGATATGATGTTCTGGAAAAGGCAAAACTATAGAGACAGCGAAAAGAACAGTGGTCGCCAGGGGTTCAGGGAGAGGCAGAAGGGATGAATAGGTGAAGCACAGGGCATTTTTAGGGCAGTGTAACTATGCTGTATGATACTATAATGGTGGACCCATGATATTAAGCATTTGTCAAAATCCGGAGGACTGTACAACACAAAGAGTGAACCCTAATGTGAACTGTGGACTTTAGTTAATAATAATGTATCAGTATCAGTTCATCAACTGTAACAAATGTATCACACAAATGCAGGATGTTAATAATAGGACAAAGAGTCTACAGGACGAGAGGGGGTATATGGGAACTCTCCGTATTTTCTCCACAAATTTTCTGTAAACTCTAAAAAATAAAGTCTACTAAAATATATATATACATATATCTCCTCTCCCTCCGAGTGTGTGCCTCACCCACAAACAGGCAGGCCCTTCCACAAGCACTGTTGGAATCCTCTGTCATAGTGGACACTGACTCCTTCTAAGACTGTGTGATGGGTCCTTTTGAGACATGAGAAAAAACCAGTTGTTGTTGAGTCAGCTCTGACTCGTGGGGACCCCATGTGCATCAAAGTAAACTGTCTTCACAGGATTTTCAATGGCTGATTTTTCTGAAGTAGACCATGAGGACTTTCTTCCAAGGCACCTCTGGGTGGACTCAAACCTACAACCTTTTGGTTAGTAGCCAAACACGTTAACTGTACATGAGAGCAGGAATTAATTAAAGGCCCCAACTTTTTGAGGAGGGATCCAGGCCCTTTGGAAATGAGATGAGTCTCATGACTTGAGTGGAATTTCAGTTTTGGCAGAATACAGATTAGAGAAACAGTGGACCAGGCCCCAGCACAGACGCTTCCACAAACAGATGGAAAAGGCACTATCTTTGTACATAGCCCAAGCTCACCGTGATTAAGGAAGGATAAGATAATTCAGCATAGGGTGTGAAGACAAGGAATGTTCATAGAGTGGTTGACACCCCAGGTCCTATGCACATCCATTTTAATCCAGAGGCATTTTTAAAATAAAAACTAACATTTACTGAGTGGTCACTTTGAGGTAGGCATTGTTTTTATCCCTATTTTAGGGGAAAGCTGCTGCATAGAGAGGTTAAATGATTTGCCAGATGTCCCACAGCTAGTAAGTGGCAGAGCTGGGATTTGAACCCAGGAAGCCTGACTCCAGAGCAAGCCCTCCTTTACCACACTACATTGCCAAACATATTAATATTCATTGGAAGTGACTATTATTCACTTAATATATAATATAATATTTTATAATATAATATTTAATTAATATTCATTGAGGCAGTGATGTGATTAGTGATGTGCTGTAGATTATTTTAATAATTGAGGGTATGTTCTGGGTGTGTTGGGCATATTTATGAACGGCGTTTCCTTTGGAATTTCACATACTGCTCTCCTTGATTCTGAAAAAAATCAAGCCACAGCTGGGGGCAGTTTTCTCAGGATCCGCTACAATGAGAAATGTTCCACTTTGCCTTCCTTCTCTGTCTTTTCACTTTCCCAAACACAGTCGCTCTATTTTTAAGCCTCTTCCTTGCTCCTAGTATTTCTGTTTTTCTATATACCAAGTTCTCATTCTCCTACTGTGAACCACATACATTGTTATCATCACCTATGGTGTTCCTGGTGGAGAGTCACAGACGCTCCCTCTCCCCATGGCCTAACTTCTACCACCCTGAGGGCCCTTGCCTTTCATTCCTCTCCTTCCCCGTTTAGCAAAGGACAGCCTTCCTTTGGGGCTCCACTCAAGAGGTCGACAAGGGGTTTGGGGAAATTCATCTCCTACACTCAGATTGGCTCACACCACAGTCATCTTAGGACAGACTTACCTATCAGTGGGTAAGGGCAGTGGTCCCCAGCCCTGTTTTTAAACCACCAAAGACCGTTTCATTGTTCTCTCCATTTCTGCATCCCACCAATTACACCTCCACACTAATTGCAATCTGTAATTAATTTTTTTTTTTTTTACATTTTTACTTTATCAGAAATGTGTCCTTCTGCCAGTCAGCTGTTCTGATTGGCTTGGGCTGGCCTGCCTTATTATACCAGGTTGCTTGTAACAGTCCAGCCCTGGTTTTTGGTTCACCTGGGCACCTGCACTCCTGGTAAATGTTAGGCCTGTTGAAAATATTCACTATAACCAGTGGACCCTATGACTCTGAATAGCTCAATGTGGGAACATCCTACTAAATAGGCTAGGATGAAGATTAGGAGCAGCCTGCTGGGATATGTGTGCGGATTGATGAGGTTATGGGCAGGGAGACTAAGAGGAGCAGATGGGAGGAAACTGAGGTCCAGAGGAGAAAAGGGTAGGGCCCCACAGAAATCCTTCCCTTGACATAGAGGTAGAGGACAGGAGAGCCTTGGGGGGAAGGGGGAAGTGTCTGCCTAGGGGGCTTACTTGCGTTTCAGGGGCTGCACCATATCAGCACTTGGACTTCTTCTCTACATAAATTGATTTGAGACTGTGTCCTTTCAGAAAACTATCAAGTTTTCAAATGTTTGGCTTGGCTAATTACTTTCTTGCTTGTGCTTACAGACCTGACCACATTAAAACTTGTGGGTTTTCTTTTCCTCCTGGTTTGTCTTGCAGGTTAGTTTCTGCTTTTGCAAAATGGCCGGCAAGGGAGCTCTCAGCACACTTCTAAGAGTATGTTTTTCAGATTGCTTAGTAAGGCCTGATTATCTGTTAGCTTTGGACAATATCTTAACTTCTTTCCAAATAGATACACTTGGGACCATCCAACGCCAACATGTCGAGTACCAGAGTGGCCTTTTGTGTTGGATTACAGCAGAGAGCAATTTCAGGTGTAGGACATCATTCTCAGTAACCTCCATGAAAGCACGAGCTGGAAACGAGGTCTTATCAAGAAGCAGTCATCATTGTAGTCGAGCAGTGATGTTTGGAAACACTGCGTTGGAGTGTATTGATGTCAGCCTCACTAGAGCTCATTTTGAATTTCTGAATCAACATTTTGTTGTTGCTGCATGTCTTGGGAGTGGAAGTGTTTGAATATTTGCCATTCTGGGGGTTGTAATGGATATTGAAAAACCAAGTAGAGTGATCCTTGGTCTCAGTGTCCAAGATTAATACAAACAATATAGGGTTAATGCCAAGTGATGAATGAGAAGGCCCATTTGCTGCACACCTTTATATGAAGGACTAACTTAGACAATATGTGTAAGCTTTAGTCTATAAGACAACGCTGTAAGTGAGATGTAGTCCCTGGGTACTGCAAAAGGTTAATGTGCTTGGCTGCTATCTGAAAGTTTGGAGGTCTGAGTCTGCCCAGAGGCACCTTGGAAGAAAGTCCTGGTGATTTACTTCTGAGAAGCCAGCCATGGGCGAAAGCCCTATTGAGCATAGTTCTACTCTGACACACATGGAATGGTCATGAGTTGAGTCAACTCAATGACAACTGATTATGAACAAAATAAGAGTGTGGGCTGAGGCTCCGGGCTGCCAGGTGTGAATCCTGGTTCCTCCACTTACTTACTAGCTGGGTGATCTTCGGCATTTACTTAACTTCTCTATGCCTCAGTTTCTTCATCTGTAAAATGGGGATAAGGATAATACCTATGGCATAGGGTAGTTTAGGAGGTTAAAAGAGCTAATATGTACAAAGTGCTTTCAATAGTGCCTGGCACTTAGAAACTGCTGCTTAAATTTTGTTAAATATATAAGAGCTTATAAACATGAAGAACCTGGGCCTCTGAGGGGAAAAGTGACTTGTACAAAGCCCCTGAGCTAAGAAGTAGTGGAGTTGCGATTTGAACCCAGCACTATCTGCCTCTAGAGCAGGGTTTCTCAACTGCAGCACTATTGATATTTTGAGCCAGATAATTATTTGGGTTGGAGGGCTATCCTGTGCATTGTAGGATGTGTAGCAGCATTCCTTACTCTACCCACTAGATGCCAGTGGTACCCCCTCAGTTGTGACAACCAAAAATGTCTCCAGACATTGCCAGATGTCCGCTGGGGGACAAAATCACCCCTAGTTGAGAACCATTAGGCTAGGAGGTCCAACATACTGGTGAGTTTAACAGCAGTATAATTTCTTTGTTCTAGGGTTAAAAGTCCAATTCCCAAGTTACTGCCTTTTTTCTTTATAGACCAGCATCCAGAGAAGGTCAGGACCAATGTGGCTGGTGTCTGCACACATTGCTGTTGAGATGGCTCAGCACCCAGGCGCAGGACAGTGGCTTCTCCACCGTGTGTTTGAGCTGTTTTCCTTTTGGCTGGGCACCAGCCATAAGGGAGGTCCAGGTGTGTGACTGGTTTGCGTTTCTCTCCAAGGCTGTCAGAGACAGTTGTCTGTGCAGCCAGACTGATCCCACACAGGCCTTCTATGCGAGCACAGCTGGTTGTTTAATTGGAGTCAGAGTGCACAGGGCCCCAGAGCAGAACGGTTAGCAGATGAGAGACAGCTGATATTTATCCTTGCCATACCATGATGCTGCCCTACTGATTACTTACTTTCAATTGCTTATCTTTAGGTCTTTTCTTTCACCTTCTACCCTTCCCCTCATTCTCTTTCCGTTTTAGACACTTCACCTTGTGGCAGTGATGGGCTGTGGTTCAGAGTGTCAAGGCAGATGTGGGATGTGAACAGAACAGCTGCTCTCTTGGCATCCAGCTGCCGGGTCTGCTCGCTTGGCCCCATTCGTAGGAAATATGTTGGCCAGCCACTGGTGTCTCTGACCAGATTTGTGGAAAACTCACAGAGTTAGCAATATGTGTGCTCTTAGGGGGTGGGGGCTTGGGGAAAAATAGAATTCTTATTTTTTTAAGATACGGCTCTAGTGTTTGGACTCATTTAAAGAGAGCTATGCTTGGGTCCAATCCCGTTATGCATGGGGTCGTCATGAGTTGGGGGCTGATTCGAAGGCAACTAATAACAACAATCCTTGGTCCCATTCGAAAATTTGTCAAAATCAGCAACTATAAAAACACCAGCAGCAACTAAAACAACAGCGTGTGCTTCTAGCACATGCAGTTGAAACCACATGATTTGAAGCATCACTGTAATTGGGTAATAATGACAGCTCTGACGACAGCATATTAGAATGTTCAGAAAATAAATCAGTATAGAATTTTAGCCTTGTAGATATATTGATACATGTAAGCTGGGCTTATGAAAAATGTTTTTGTTGTTATAACTAACTACAGGGATGTTTTTATAGACAGTCTCCCCCTCTGACAGTGTCACCTGGTGCAGCCTGCACCCCTTGCACGCCTCTAGTGATACCACAGGATCTTGGTTTTCTCTTGTTTTGGAGCAAGCTATTTTCCCAGCCTGCTCTAGTTCTGTTCAACTGACAGGTGATATTTGCCGTCATGATGAATTGCCGAGTGTCGATGTAGGTTGGGAAACAGTTCTCAAGTTCTGGCAGGCTGCCTGTGTCTTTCACATTAAAATCCCTCATGGACATTTCCTTTTGTGAGTTTGACTCATTCCTTTTTTCCCACTGGAAGCCATCTCCTTTTATAAGCAATAACATTAGGACAAGGGGAGATGCAACTGTAGGGTATATTTTGGAAGAAGACAACTCGCTGGTAAACACAATTAGCCCCTGATCTCCTCTGGAGGGCTGCCTCTTGAGTGAGCTTGTTCTCCAGACCAGCTGGGATGGGTGCTCAGAACAGAGAGAAAGTGAATGACCAAGGTCTTCTGGATAGACTGTGAGCAGGGGTTTCCTCCGCTAACTGTTGGGAGACTCATTCAAAACTAATATTTGCCGAGTTCCAGCCAGGTGCTGTGTTGGAGATACACGAGCAGCAGCCTGTAGGGAGCTCCCAACCCAGTGGACCCAAGTAGAATTGGTGCCCAGAGCAGGAGAGGGTGACCCCGTGGCATTGCTTGGCCCTCTGCATGGTGACACACACCATCGTTCCTTCTGCCCCCGTGACACTACCATTTTATGGCTGAGAAGCACAGTTAAGGGAAAATGGGTTTTGTAGTCTGACAAGGTTTAGTTAAAACTCTGAATCTCTACACTTGGATGCAAGCTCTCTTCGTGAGTAGAAATATATGTGAAACCTGGGGTTGGGAGATGTGTTTTGGGCTTTTAATGAATGGCTTGCCTAGTGTTTTCTTGGTTTCCTCTGTGATTTTGCACATTTACTGGAATTCTTTTCCCAGTTAGCCCAGGACTGAGGGGAAGACCAGCAAGTTTAGACACATAGATCTTACACTGACAAGTTTCCTGGAAAAGAACCAGGCTAGGCTGAAAGAAGGGGCAGTCCTTTCCTCTAAGTGCTGCTTCGAGATCAGAAGGCTGTCAGTCTGGAGAGCACAGAGCCTCTGGAGGAAGTGCGTGTTCCACATGGTTCCAGCCTGCCTCCTCAATTCAGGAGCTGCCACATTGTGCGCTGGTGAGGGTGACAGTAGGGCTGCATGAAAAGGGGTGGGCCTCCCAGGCAAGCTACTAACTCAAACCTCCTTTTTAAATATTGTTCAGTAATTATTTAGGGTGGCACAAAAGAGATGCCTGTGGGGAGCGTTTATTTTCTGTTGAGGGCTCTGTCTTCTTGGGTCCGGGCAGGACCAGTTGACATTTTGCAGGTGATGTAAGGAAGCTTGCCCAGAGACCTGAGTAATCTGGTCCTATGTTTCTTCTCCTCCCTGTCCCCCCGATGGTGTTGTAGAACCCCTTAGAGAACTGCCACACCTTGACCAGACTCAGAGTAAGGGTCTGGAATCAGATACATGGGCTTGAACCCTGGCTCCACTGCTCACCAGCTGGGTGACTTAACTTCTCTGAGCCTCAGGCTCTTCAGCTGTAAAATGGGGCCAAGGCCCACTTCTCAGGGTTGATGGTGAGGATTAAATGAGAAACTGCATACAAAGGACCCGGAACACTGCCTCTCCCATGGTTCTTTGAAACTCAACCCAGTGTCCCTTTGTCTAGGAAGCAGGCCCTTCCTGGCTTCAGGGTCACTCCTTTGTGCTTCGAGCATCTTCTCCTCTAGAACTCTTTCACTTTTCTGTCTGAAAGTTCTTTGAGGGCAGGAACTATGTTTAGTTGTCTTCATGTCCCCATGCTGGAACATAGCAGCTAATACTTAAGGAGTGCTTACCACATACCAGGTCCATTTCTAAGTACTTTAAATGTGTAAATTTATTCAATCCACACAACAACCCCTCAGGAAAGTGCAACTATTATTCTCCGCATTTTATAGACAAGAAAACTAGGCACAGAGCGATTAAGTAATATACCCAATGTCACACAGCTAATAATTGGCAGAACCAGGATGTGAACCCAGGAAGTCTGCTCCAGTATCTGTACTCTTACCCACTATGCAGGCTGCCTCTTAGGAGTTGTTCACCGGATGGATGAGTGGGTAGCACAATGTTATCACGGTTGAGTTATTATTAGCTATTAACCCTCGACAAGTCACTTATCTTTTCCAGGCCTGTTTCTTTGTCAGTAGAGTGGGAATCAGGGCTCTTGTGAGGATTCAATGAGGTAATCAATGCAAAGTAAGCTCTAAGGCCCTATCCAATGTGGGAGGAGCCATTACTTAGCAGTATCACCATAGTGATGAGAGTCTTATTCCTCCTGGGAGCTGCATTCTGTAACTGTTCGGGGATAGACAGTTTGTTACCTTCCTTCTCCCCAATGCCTCCTGCTTTCTCCATTCATACACACTGAAATGTCTGGGACACGTGGGCCTATCGCTCTGCTGGGCCTCCCTGCTCTAGAACACACTGAACTTGTGCCTTGGGCTGGAGATGGGCTGGAGGTCCCCAAGCTACCTTTTAATCTCAGACTGCTTGTGAGGACTTGTTGCATGTTTGGAGTTGGGTACAGGATTTATTATCCCCAAGCGAGGCCCAGCAGGAGATGAGGCCAGGCATACCTTCAGCCCCTTCTGGTCTCTGCATAGGCCTGGAATTGGCAGCAGCTCTTTGGGAGGTGGGATGTGGCAGTGGAGGGGGAGACCTGAGGAAGTGGATGGTATTGTTGCCAGTAACTCCACAATTCATGCTGTAGATATTCCAGCCATGCAGAGCTATAATGAAGATTCCTCAGCAAAGACCTGGACTGCAATGTGCACTTTAAAGTGTGTGAATAAGGAGTATGTAAAGTGTGTAAAGATACAAATAACCTTGATTCTGCCCTTTATTTTTGGAGGTAATATTTAGGACTTCCTACTGTTGCTCGTGTATGCTTTGAATCATTTCCTTGGCTTGTGTGTCTGATGAAGCCCTTATTCCTTTTAAGGCTCCACACCCCTGTCAGGGCTGGGTTCTTACTTCCTCTCTAGTTCTCCCCGAGCCCTTCTCTGCAGCTGGGCTGCTGCACTCTGTTTTCCTCTCTGGGTAGGGCTTTCTGTCTCCTACTGCTTATCTGTCACACTCACCTGAAAACACCATCTGCTTCAGAAGGGCAGTGGTGGTTCAGTGGTAGAATTCTCACCTTCCGTATGAGAGACCCAGATTTAATTCCCTGGCCAATGCGCCTCGTGCACATCCACCACCCATCTGTCAGTGGAGGCTTGCATGTTGCTATGATACTGAACGGGTTTCATCTGAGCTTCCAGAATAAAGATGAACTAGGAAGAAAGGCCTGGCAATCTTCTTATGAAGATCAGCCATGAAAACCCTATGAATCACAGTTGGCCTATCAGCAGTCCATCATGGGGATGATGAAAGATTGGGCAGCATTTTGTTCCATTGTGCATTAGGTTGTCACGATAGGGCCTGCTGGATGGCAGCTAACAACTCCAGCGGTAATATTTAAAACAAGCTGAGCTAAATGTAGAACTTTTTGTGAGGGTGAAAATGTTCTATATCTGTGCTGCCTAATACAGTAACCACTTGCCATATGTGGCTATTGAGAACTTGAAATGTATCTAGTGCAAGTGAAAGACTAGATATTTTATTTGGTTTTAATTAATTTTAAATTTAAATTAGAAGTTAATTTAAATTTAAATTTTGGACAGTGCAAGTCTAGGAAATGTGGCACCTGAAAACATCAAATCGGATTCAGTTGTATTGGGTGGAGATTTGGGATTATTTATCCTTAACCTGGGCATTTGGTTCTAGCAGACTCATGTTTTGTCAGGTTATATACTCAGGTTTTCAAAAGCCTTTGCCTGCCTAGTTTGCTAATCTGCCACCCTTCAACCTACTCCACTAGCACGCTGTTCTGTATATCCCAGGCTGTCTGGTGACCGGGTGAAGATGTGGGGAGGTGGAGGGAATCCTACACACGAGGCATCAAGTCCTCCAGTCCTGGGTCGGCCACTTTCTGATTAGGAAAGTTGTTTTACCTCCAGGGATGGATCAAAATGTTGTAGGGCTTATACAGTTTGGGGGACTTCTTTAAGAAAAAGAAAATAAAATGACAAATACAAAATTAGGTACAACAGTGAATATTTACTTAGAATGAGAAAAGAAATCACAACCAATATGCGTTTTAAAACCTGGCCTGTATCACGAATGTCACAAAAATCAGAAAAATAACAAAATATTTTTATTAATTGTCTAGCAAACATTATAATACTGTTTTCCTTAACATTTTTTGGCTGCATATTCTTTGATCATCTTTTCATGTGATAATAATTTTGTCATTTTTTCTAAAAGGAGGCTAAAAACATAGTTCACTTTTTCTTCTGGTATAGCTGACAACATTCGCTTTTTATTATTGATAGTTACAATGCATAAAACATGACTTTATGCACAGATATCCACTATTGGTTGTACTACTACAGGTTTGGGCCCCACAATGTGGGAATTTTGATAAATTCTATTTTGCATAAGTCCCACCAGGAAGGGAAAAAATATGTGGTATATTTATAACTATATTCACTGTATTATCAAATATAGTCCTGGCAGGAGAAGACTTCCCATTCTGAGTAGGCATCAAAGAGACCTAAATTCTCCTCTTACAAGTCTGCATGTTTGATGACTGGAAGAATTTTCCATAGACTAGTTTCTGGCTCCCTACGTTTCAATCCTTGTTTTTCCTCCACCACTCATATACGTTAGGAGCCAAGTGTTGCACATTTCTGTCTCGATGCCAGTGAGTTGGCCCAGTGGGCAGTAAGCATATTCCTGGAAGCCATTCTTCTATGGGGACAGCTAGCAATAACTTGACTCTGCATTAAAGTGACTGTGAACCACAGGCATAAATTCCACTAAACCCAAACTAAACTTATCCCTAACTCAACTTCCCTTTGGCTGGATCCCAAAATGCCTGTAGCCACTGCAGCACCACTCAACGTGAGGGGAAGTATAACGGGGGGAGATGTCAGAGTAGAAGGAGACAGTGCTCTTAACCATCTGCAGTTACAATATCTTACTTTTGCAAATTTCACAAAATTCTGTGATTCTGCAAATACATTGCTAGAGTCTTGAAAGAAGCCCATGCAAGTGAGGCCCTGAACACTAAATATTCCTCTGTTTACTACTAGGAGCCTCACAGTCTTCATCTTTAAAATGGAAGAATCAGGTCTATTTCATAGCGTTATAATGGGTATTAAATGAGCTGTATTTCAAAGCTCATTAGCATCATGCCTGGGAAGAGATGCTCAGAGGATTGAAGAATAAATGAATAAGTGACAGAATTCATGTTTGCTAGCCCTCTGTTTTAAGTGAGTGGCCTGCCTTGAATTCACAGTATCCCCAAGACAGTTTGGCAGTCCTAGGGGAGTCCTAGCCCAAACCAGAAAGGGGGCGGAGAGACAAACTGAAACTGTGTTCACACGAGTGAGAATTCCTGAGGGCGTTTTTTTGAGTGGGCAGAATTTAGTAATTTTTCTTCAGCTGAGTCTTGCTATTCATGACTTTCCCACGTGGTATGATTCAAGGGGTTGTGCCTGAGTTATCATTTTAAGGCCAGAAAAAATTCTTACCCAGTTTGAGGCTGGAATACGTTTCTCAGCAGGCTCAGGGTCTCCCCATCTACAATAAGGGAGTGCTCTGCTGGCAGTGTGTGTACCTGATGCCTTTGGAATTCCCACAGCTGTGTCCAGGACACTCCCCAACAAAATTCCACAGCCACATTTAGATACTCTTTGATTTGAAGATTAACTTTTGGGCCAAGAGCCGTGATGATGGTAATGAGAGATCCTTTGCACTTGAAGAGTATGTCCTAGACCCTGATCCCCACCTGGGCCTGCCCTATCTGACTGCTGTCTTCTGCCAAGTGTGGCAGGTGGCTGGGTACTAGTGAACAGAGTCCGCGGCATAGCACAGTGGACCAGGAGGACCTTGGGCTTGGCGAGGAGACCTGGCTTCTGGTCCTGGCACCTTCTGTCACACACCATGAGACTCCAACAGAAGCTAAATCTCTCTGGACTCTGGTCTTCTCATTTATAAGTGAGGAGATTGAGCCTGATAACCTCTAAAGTTCATTCCAATGCTAAACTTGTAGAATTTTTTTAAAGTTTGACTAAATTGGGATTGACCCATCTTCCAGGGTGCAATCTTCTGAGGGTGGGGAGATAGGTGGTATCAGCAGAAACCAAACTAGTGCCTCTGAGTTGATTCCAACTCATGGCGACCCCATGTGTGTCAGAGTGGAACCGTAGTTGATAGGGTTTTCAGTGGTTGTGACCTTTCAGAAGTAGATCACCAGGCCTTTCTTCCAAGGTGCCTGTGGATGGATTTGAACCACCAACCTTTCAGTTGGTAGCTGCGTGCTTAACTGTTTACACCACCCAGGGATTCCAGGAGTTTTCAAATCCCTGATGCTCTGATTCCAGCTCCCCATCCTTCTGCATCAGCGGCACTAACCTGTAATCCCATGATGGTCAGTAGCAGCCACAGAGAACTGTACGTTGATGACACTTCAGGAACACCCGCCCTTCCTTCCAGGCAATAGGGTGGCATGTGCTAGTGCTTAGCCAAGCTAGAGAAGCAGGCCTGTAAACAGCCAGCCTGGTGCAATGCCATATTTTAAAACAGAAAAACTGTATCTGTGTCTATATGTATAAAAAAATACCGGAAGGAAATAATCCAAAATGTTAATAGTGTTTCTCTTTACATTGTAGAATTTTTTTTTATTGTTGTAGTTTAAGTGAAACTTTACATTTGAAGTTAGTCTCTTATACAAAAATTTATACATCCATTGTTATGTGACCCTAATAAAAATACGGAATGCTTCACAAATTTGCGTGCTATCTTTGCGCAGCCGCCATGCTAATCTTCTCTGTATAGTTCCCATTCTAGTATATGTGCTGCCAAAGCGAGCACTACATGGTAGAATTAAAAAAAAAAAAATTGTTGAGTTGATTCCAACTCATGGTGATTCCCTGTGTGTCAGAGTAGAATTGTGCTCCATAGGGTTTTCAGTGGCTGATTTTTCAGAAGTACATCACCAGGTCTTTCTTTCGAGATGCCTCTGAGTAGACTCAAACCTTGAGTTAGCAGCTGAGCGTGTTAATCGTTTTCACTACCCAGAGACTCTGGTAGGATAATGTTGTTGTTGTTATTTGCTGTTGAGTTGTTGAATCACGTAAATTTTTTTTTAATTCTTTTCAGTTTTTTCCCCCAATTTTTTACCTTAAGTATGTACTACTGTAATTTTGGAGTGGGAGGTGTTTGTAAGGAGGGGTTTGGGTGCCCCTGTCTTCCCAGGAGACCCTGGGGCAGAGGCTATCATATATTAGCTGGTGTAAGAATCACACAGGAAACTTGTTTAAGCTGCACATTCCTGGGGCCTCTCCCAGAGATGCTGAGTCAGAGGGACCATGAATCTGCACTTCCACAAACATCCCAGGTGACCCAGGGTCATCCTTTGAGAAATATTGGTCCAGGAACTCTTTCTTCATTTGGAGCTGGGTTAGCAGAAGTGCCAGGCGAGCCCTAGCTTGGAGCGGGTGGGTGAACTGAGCATCCTGCAGGTCAGGCTGAGACTTGTTTACATCTCTGCTGTTAGAAACATCAATGAGGCATAGAGGCCCAGTTGGGCCTGGGACAGAAGGCTCCTTCCTGAGGGCAGGCAGGACAATGTGGAGGTGGTACGGGATGGTGGTCAGGACAGGCAAGGGAGAAGCCAGCTGTCAAATTCTGTCCTCCATCAGGCTGCCTCTGAAGGGCATGGGGTGGGGGAAGGGACAGTGTCAGCTCTGTGGTGTCAGAGGTTCTCCTCTGAGCCTGGAGAGTAAACCCAGGTAAAGATTCTGGGGTTCTGCTATTTACTGGTTGTAAATACGAGGTGAGTTACAGTTCTCAGCCTCAGTTTCGTGATTTGTGTAATGTAAATGATGCCACCAACCTCATAGGTAATCCACGGGAGAATGTAAGTAAAGGGGTCCCCAACAGGAGGTCAGTGAACATCAGTTGCCCACCGCTTCTCGCCCCGTGGCCCCTGGGAGAGACCACTTAGCCAGAAGGGAAGAACTGAGCACTGCTTCCAGCCCGGCAATTGGATGGCTCGCCTAAGTATTTTCACAGCAGCAACTTCATCGCAAGGCACAGCTTTCCTGGAGGATATTTACTGTCAGGTCTGTCGAGAAGCTGGCAGAGCCTGGCCCAGCACTTCCCTTCTGGCCCCCTGCTAGCCAGTCAGTCTCTGTGAGTCCATAGAGCACCTAGGTAGTCTGAACACTGCTCCCTATCACACACTGTATGTGCCCCTGCCATTGTCTGTGTGGCTAGGACTTTGCTTTAACCTCTAAACCCCCTAAGCAGCCAGCCTACATGGTCCCTTATTTTAATCTGGAACTTCTAACAAGCCAACTTAGCTCTGCTCCTTTTTTCTATTTTTTAAAAATCTGACTTCATTTAACCCTGCTTACAATACAATCAAACCAAAGCTACAATGCTACTAAACTCAAAACCTAAGCATTTAGCAAGAGGCCAAGTGGAAAGTCATGTTCTTTCCTTCCTTCCTGTCTTCCATTTATTCAGCAGATATTTCTTGAGCACACACTGTAGCAATAATAATCATCATTTATTGGGTGCTTATTGTATGCCCAAGGAGCCCTGGTGGCGCAGTAGTAAAGCGCTGGGCTGCTAACCAAAGGTGGGCAGTTTGAACCCACCAGTCGCTCTGGGACAGAAAGATGTATCAGTGTTCTTCCGTAAAGATTACAGCCTTGGAAATCCTACAGGGCAGTTCTACTCTGTCATACAGTGTCATTATGAGTCGGAACCGACTTGATGACAATGGGTTTAGTTTTGATTATGTGCCCAGGATGGATAGTCCCTGACTTCCAGGAGCTCACAGCCTACTGGGGATCCAGACAGACAAGTGATTATTTACAGTGTGAGGAGTGGTGTGAGAGGGAAGTCATGGGCTGCTTTGGGAGCAGGTAAAGAGGAACCCTCCTCCTCCCAGCCTAGCTATTTATTCACTGTGTAATGATCTCTTTTTTTAAAATGTGAATTCTGTCTTTGCTGCAACTCCTACTTTAGCCACCCTCGCATTTCACCCTGCCTACCTATAGGACAAAAGACTTGCCAAGACCTCTGCCCAGAATCTGTGTTTTGAAACCCCTACCCCATGGCAAGGAGTCCCTGGGTGGTACAAACAATTAAGTGCTCAGCTATTAACCGAAAGGTTGGTGATTCGAATTCACCCAGAGGTACTTTGGAAGACAGGCCTGGAGATCTGCTTCTGAAAGCTCACAGCCTTGAAAACCCTATGGAGCAGTTCCACTTTTCACACATGGGGTCACCATGAGTTGGACCCGACTCGATAGACAGTAACAACACCACCCCATGACAGGGGCTGGGATCGGCCTGGCTGCAGAGTAGGGTTTGCGCATCGTATGCTGTCATCTTCCTTTTCAATCTAAATGGAAAACAGAAGTGCCAACCAAACATAGGGACAGTCCTTTGGCTCCTTTTCCCTCCTTAACACAGCAGGCAGCTGTTTATCTGAGAGAAACAGGTTTGCCCAGTGTAACGTTTATTTGGTTTCTTTGGCCGATCATGGGAACACACCTGCCACTTTACCACTTCCTGCAAATCAAGCAATTTCTTAGAAAAGAGACACGTTCCTTAAAATACATTGTGTGGTTTAGGGTGAGAGATGGTTTCTTGGATTTTTATGATTTAATGTGTCTGCAAAAACATTAAGCCACAAGATAAAAATACAATGACTGCCCCTTATGAGAAACTGGACTTTCCTTAGGATTAGGATGCTGGCCATTTTAGTGTTTATGCTGGGCTTTGTTATGTTTTTACGTTTTGGTTTGCTCCTCTTCCTGTTTCCCCGCAGTTCTCTTGTGCTCTGAACACATTGTCGACAGCCACTGGGTACACTATAGTGAAACTTCAACTTCTCAACCAAAATCATTTCTATTGATGTGTTTTACAAGAAAAAAGCAAATAAAACAAATTTTCTCAGATCTTATTTTTTAACATCCCACTTTCAGAACATGCCCTGAGCTTAGTATGTGGTCATCCTCAATTCCTGTACCTACATGTGTAATACTCTGTAATAAGAACGGATCATTATGGCAACTAGGAGATACGTTCCTAAATGTTTATCTGTTAATAAAGAACTAGATTTATATTTATATACTATACTTACTGAGGCAGGAAAGAGAACCATGAATGTTTAGAAAATTTTCAAATGAATATTTAGAACCAATAGCATATGTATTTACCAAAAAATCTGAGTAATCAGCACACTCTGTTTCCAGAGCTTTCTATCAACAGTTGAGTATAAAATAAGAATGTGAAGTTGTGAAGTCTGGTCAGCCTAGGTTTACTGTGATCTCAACACTTATCAACCATGGCACCTTGTCCCAGGTATCTGGCCTCTCTCATTTAATTCCTTATCTGTAAAATGGGGGTAGCGAAGGCACCCGCCTCTTACAGTTGTTATGAAGATTAAATAAGATAATGCATGAAAAGTGCTCAGCAGGATCCCTGACCCATGTGAGATGTTCCACGAACAGTTGCTGTCATGATCATTGCCATTGTCTTTTCCACCATCACCATCGTCATCACCACCATAATGGTCATTCCCTGTGTGTCAGGGCCTCTGCTACAGCCAACTACTTTCTCTGAAGGGCCTTGAGTTTGAGGAATTTATATTGTGGGATATTGTGATTTGGCATTTATAGATAGTTAGGTTAGGATAACATGGCAAGTTTCCAAGTTTTATATTAGAACTTCTAGAAATAGTTACTTGGTCTTTTATACCTTAGTTTATAACCAGTTGCCATGGAGTTGATTCCAACTCATGGTGACCCCAAGAGTTTCAACAGAGGAGAGCTTTGCTCTGTAGGATTTTCAATGGCTGTGATTTTTCAGTAGAGTGCCTGGCCTTTCTTCCAAGGTCCCTCTGGGTGGATTCGAACTGCCAACCCTTCGGCTGATAGCTGAGGACTTAATCATTTGCACTACCCAGGGACTCTATACCTTAGTTGGTTTGGTTATCAGTAAATATAGATTAATGCCATTGTCTTAGCACTAGGGAGTGTGACATCTTCTGCTTTCACAACCTTCTAAAGCCTACTGGTATCGATACCTGATCTGAGATTAGGGTACTTTGGCTCCTTGGACATGGGTCTTTCTCTGGTTTCTTATTCCCCACTGGGTCTGAAAGCAGTGCAGTGACAGTGAGGAGGCCACACTGAGGTCAGACTCCTCTGTCATGGCTCCCTTTTCAGATGACTGCCTCATGTCTGGAGACCTTGGAAACTGACCTTGAAATCCAGGACTTGGCCTGCTCAGGCTTTTTTTTTTTCTTTTTTTTTAAATTAGATTAGAATCTCTCAAGGGCAGAAGTCTCCTCTCTTCTTCCTTCATCTTACCTCAGCACACCCCACTCGTCCTGAAGGTGACATGTAAATGTAGACTGAGTAAATATGTACAAATGTAGTTTATCTACAGTGCTCGCTGTGTGTTTATAGAGTTAGTGTTGCACTTACAGGAGGACAGAAGTGCCTTTGTTGTCACGCTGACAGCATTCCCTTGCTTGTGAGCAGCACTCCTCAGTAGGACCGTCTTGGTTCAAACCCCAGCTCTATCACTTATTAATTGTATGACCCTGGGCCTATTTGGGCCTCACTTTCATTATCTGTAAAATGAGGAAAATAATAATACCTATATTGTAGGGCTGTTGTGAGGTTTAATGGTCAATATTATTTAAAGCACTTAGAACTGTACCTGGCACAAATCAGTGTGGTGAAGTTGATGCTGACTCATGGTGACCCAGTGTGTGTCAGAGTAGAACTGTACTCCATAGGATTTTCAATGGCTGATTTTTTTTTTTTCCTAAAACTACATCACCAAACCTTTCTTCCAAGGTACCTCTGAGTGGGCTCCAATGGCCAACCTTTTGGTTATCAGTTGAACACATTAACTATTTGGACCACCCAGGGACTCCTACTTGGCACATAATGAGAGCTAGCTATTGTTATTGGCTTTAGTTTTTTCCCTTAATAACTATTGGGGCCATGAACTTCCCTTAATCTTCTACAAAATGAGTAAAAAGTCTGGACGTTTTTCAAACACAAGATGCTGGGAGAGAAAATAGAAGCAGAGGTTTCACAGTGTGGTTTCCCTTGTCTGAAGTATGTTAAACAATTGGATCACTTTTCCAGGTGGGGGAACTACACTCTGAAGAGGGAGAGGTGGGCTGGGGAGGGAGAGAGAAGGGGATTGTTCCTGGGAGTGCCAAGGAGTGAAGGGAGGTTCAGAGGCAGCAGTCCCTGGACCAGGGTGTTTCTGCTTAATTTAAGGCAGGCTGTGAAGTGCTCCAGAATATTTTAGGGCAGAATTGTTTTAAATTTACTTCAATTAAGAAACTCATGTCATTTTCAGGAAGAAGGGGAAGAGAGGTTATAGGAAACCAAACAGCCCCAAGGTATGCTACACAGTAAAAAGTTGGGGTCCGTGCCCCAGGGGATCCACTGAGGGGAAACCAACCCTTTAGGGCTTGAGTATCTGATTTGAGATCTGCCCCAGGATGGGAAGGGTTGCATACGATTCTTGCAAGGAATCACACAGTCTGCCCAGTTAACAGAGGTCCCCTTCTATGTAGGCTGTAACTGAGCCAAAAGGGAAGCTTCCTCTAGATAACTTCAGACACATGGAACAGATTATGCAATAAACTGTGATCCCAAATTAAACTCAGAGTGCTGTCTCTCTCTCTCTGCCACAGGCTGCGAATTCCTTTAGGATTTGAGGACAGGCAGCAGGTGGGCCTTATTCATCTGTGGATATCTAGGAGGGGCTCAGGAAATGCTTAACCAGTTACCATGGACTTGACTCTGACTCATGGCGACCCCATATTTATCAGAGTAGAATTGTGCTCCGTAGGGTTTTCAGTGGCTGATTTTCAGAAGTAGATTTCCAGGCCTTTCTTCTGAAGGCACTTCTGGGTAGACTCAAACCTCCAACCTTTTGGCTGGCAGCCGAGCATGTTAACCATTTGTACTACCCAGGGACTCCAAGGAGCTGAAAGTGCTCAATTAGGAGAGTGTTAGACTGAAAATCTAAAGGTCCCTGGTTTGATCCCATCTGGGATGTCCTAGGAAGTAAACCTTAAAAATGAGAAAAGTGCTGATGGAGACATTCCCACACTTTAAGGGTCAAGTCTTTTAAGTTTCTCACAAACTGCCCTTTGTTCTCTGGAGCAAGGTGAGTTGGAAGGCAGGCAGACATCTTTTGTGGATACATTTGGGTCAGGCCAGTTGTGCTTTACCTCTGCTTATTGAATTGGGATCCTGTGATGTATGCATTTATGTATGTGTATTTATATTGTGAGGTGTTTTTCCTTCCTACCCTCCCCCTACCATCAATCTGTATTTTTTCACTTGCAAAGGTGGTTGTAAACTAAAACAAAATACCCAAGTACCACATACTCAGATTAAGCTAATGAAATGATTGTTCAGAGATAATCTCACTCTTTTTTCTCTTGTGAAATTATTTCTTTCCAAGCCTTAGGGATTTGGTTCCACTGAAACGCAGCAGGGCCCTGGTACGCTTTAGGAGAGAGGGAAGAGGAGCCCCTGCAGAAAAGAACGTCTTTAAAACTGGTAGCAAGGGCCATGCTTTTCATGTGTCTTCGCGCAAAGTTTTGCAAATTGCTTGCTTTGTAGGGGCAGAGACCTAAATCTTCCGCAGTGCCAGTTCATGGTGTTTAATTCATATTTGTGGATTGTTAGATGTGCAATTAATTAATAAACACTTTTAGTTGCCTGGTTCCACAGAAACTTGCTAGGATTCCCTGGTGTATTTTACAAATGAAGTTAGGCTTTGTGGGAGTTATATAATTATGTATGCAAGTATGCTTCTTTAAATCTCAAATACAAGAACATTATTTTTGAATCCAGTTTTGCTTCCTTTCGTTAATTTATGTACTTTCATCCTTACTCTATAAGCAGTGCTTATTATTTTTAAGTATAATCTAAGACTAGTCTAGAAATCAGATAATTTTGTTGACTATCTAGGTAGAAAATGAATTGATTTGGTTTCTAGATCCTAGATGATGAATAACATCAAAACAATAAAGAACTCGCACATTTCCCCACTTTTTATTCTCAACCTTGTTAATAGCTATTTAATAATATTATTTAATACAGGTCCCCTTTAACATGAACCATTGACTATATGAACCATATGATATTTAATCATTCCCAACTCATCAAGAAAGTAGATATTTGCAGTGTGGGGTTGTATGTGGTATGTAGTGTTGTTGGGGTGGAGTAAAGTGGCTCTGAGCCTCAGAAAGTTCAGATTCACCTGGGATAGAGTACAAAATTCAGTGGAATTGACTCTGCAAATAGAATGCTAGAATTCATCCTGAAATACAGTTTTTGCGTCTTCCAACAGCCTTCACTGAAGGGAAATAAAATTCAGTTAACATTACTTGAATTAGGGTGTGAAAGGCTGTGAGGAAGAATGATGTCTTTGTCCAAGCCCAAACTCAGAAATAGCACAGCTTCAAAAGGCTGTCATGCCTCTTGGCTGAGCAGCGGCCAAGGAGAGCAGGTCAAGGAGTGACTTGGCCTCTAGGTCATGTGAATGCTAGGGAAGGAATTCCCTCTGTTACTCTGGGTGCTAGACTCTCTTCTGTGGAGGGACTTGTGTGTTGGCAGAACATGCGGAAGGGAGAAGTCTGCCTGGAGACTTAATTTAAGGCATTCTTCTGTGTGAATTATAATATTATTAACCAAAAAAGAAAAAAAGTTTCAGGAGCTAGTGGTATGCATTCACGTGAGTCATTAGGACCACAATAACCTCTGAGTGCGTATTACTTTCCCACTTTGCAGTTAAGGAAACCAAGCTCAGGGGAGTTCAGTGCAGTGGGGGAGGGATGGAGCAGAGGTTTGAACCCAGGTTTGCAGTGCCTCAAGTCTGTAGTACTTCCCTGCTGTACAAGACAGTACATTTCCCTAATGATACTCATCTCATCAAAGCCTGTTAAGCAGGAAAGAATGTAAGATATTTTAGAAACATTTCCATCCAAAATGGATACATTTTAAGAGGGTTGATGCTTAGCTATCCAGAGAAGTGGCTGTCTGGAGAGAGATAGTTTCCCAAGTGCTGAATTTTTGGCCTGACGTTTAGGGGTGGCCAGATCCCAACTGCTAAGGAGTCGTGGTGCAAGGATTAAGCGCTCAGCTGCTAACTTAAATGTTGGTGGTTCAAACCCACCCAGTGGCTCTGCAGGAGGATGATAGGGCAATCTGTGCCGTAAAGATTCCAAAAATCCCAAACCCTTTGCCTTTGAGTCAATTCCGACTCATAATGACCCTATAGGACAGAGTAGAACTGCCCCACAGGGTTTCCAAAGCTGTGAATCTTTACAGAAGTAGACTGCCCATCTTTCTCCCATGGAGCGGCTGGCGGTTTCAAACCGCCTGCCTTTCGGTTAGTGGCCAAGTGTTTAACCACTGTGACACCAGAACTCTTTTCCCTGTAACAATTACAGCCTAGGAAACCCTATGGGGGTGGTTCTATTCTGTCCTGTAGGGTCACTATGAGTTGGAATCAAATGGACAGCACACAACAACAACTGATCCCAGCTGGGATATAATATTTTAAGGAGAAGAGAGTTCTGGTCGGGAATTTAGGAGATCTGCATTCAATAATAATAATAATAATAATAGCAGCACTAATGTTTGTCATTCTGTTTCATTTTTGACAACTTCCAATTTTCCTAGATTCATACTTCATACATTCCACATTCTGATTATTAATGGATGTTTGTAGCTGTTTCTTCTCATTTTGAGTCATGCCATATCAGCAAATGTAGGTCTCAAAAGCTTGACTCCATCCACATCATTAAGGTTGACTCTATTTTGAGGAGGCAGCTCTTCCCCAGTAGTATTTTGAGTGCCTTCCAACCTGAGGGGCTCATCTTCCGACACTGTATCAGACAATGTTCTGCTGCTGCTCATAAGGTTTTCACTGGCCAATTTTTTCAGAAGTAGACTGCCAAGTCCTTGTTCCTAGTCTGTCTTAGTCTGGAAGCTCTGTTGAAACCTGTGCACCAAGGGTGACCCCGCTGGTATTTGAAATACTGATGGCAAAGCATCCAGTATCACAGCAACACGCAAGCCACCACAGTACAACAAACTGACAGATGCGTGGTGGCTGACAACAACAACAGCATTTGTCGAGTATTTTCTACGTGCCAGGACTGTTCTAAGAACTTTACAAGTATTAGTTCACTTAAATCTCACAAAAATCCTCTGAAATAGGTCCTGTTGTTGTGCTGTTAGGTGCCATCGAGTTGTTTCCAATTCATAGTGACCCTATGTACAACAGAATGAAACATTGCCCAGTCCTACGACATCCTAACAATCATTGCTATGTTTGAGCCCATTGTTGCAGCCACCGTATCAATCCATCTAGTTGAGCGTCTGCCTCTTTTTTGCTGACCATCTGCTTTACCAAGCATGATGCCCTTTTCCAGGGATTGGTCCCTCCTGATAACATGTCCAAAGTAAGTGAGATGAAATCTTCCTATTCTTACTTCTAAGGAACATTCTGGCTATATTTCTTCCAGGACAGATTTGTTTATTCTTCTGGCAGTCCATGGTATATTCAATATTCTTCACCAACACCATAATTCAAAGGCATCAATTCTTCTTTGGTGTTCCTTATTCATAGTTCAACTTTCATATGCATATGAGGTGATTGAAAACACCATGGCTTGGGTCAGGTGCATCTTAGTCCTCAAAGTGACACCTTTGCTTTTGAACACTTCAAAGAGGTCTTTTGCAGCAGATTTGCCCAGTGCAATGCATTATTTGATTTCTTGACTGCTGCTTCCATGGACGTTGATTGTAGATCCAAGTAAAATAAAGTCCTTGACAACTTCAGTCTTTTCTCAGTTTAGCATGATGTTGCTTATTGGTCCAGTCATGAGGACTTTTTGTTTTCTTTATGCTGAGTTATATTCCGTGCTGAAGGGAAGGCTGTGGTCTTTGATCTTTATCAGTAAGTGCTTCAAGTCCTCTTCACTTTCAGCAAGCAAGGTTGTGTCATCTGCATATCACAGGTTGTTAGTTTTCCTCCAATTCTAATGCTTCGTTCTTCTTCATATAGTCTAGCTTCTCAGATTATTTGCTCAACATACAGATTGAATACGTATGGTGAAAAGATACAACCTTGACACACATCTTTTTTATTTCTCTGAAAAAAGTCCTATTATTATTCTTATTTTACAGTTAAGGAAACTCAGGCACAGAGAGGTTAAGTAACGTGCTCAGCATTTTACAGCCAACAAACAGCAGAGCTGGGATTTGAATCTAGCCTCTGGAGTCTGACTCCAGAGTCTACCTCCTCATTGCCACTCTGTTTGCCTCTCTTCAGCTCAGCACTGTGACCTTCGAAACATTGCTTCATAGACTCAAAAAATGTCAAAATATTTTGGAGAACTGCACAAGATTGCCTTTAAAAAATTTTGATAACTACATTTACTCTTTCAGTTATTTCACAAAAGAAAAGGACCATATTAACCTAGCCCAAAGAAGGTAAGAAGGACACAATCTCAGGTTAAAGAGTAATCCTTCCCAAGAAAGGAGAGTTGTCAACCTTATTCCAACATCTATCCAGTTGCTCATTTGACAAATGTTCCTTGTGTCCATACCATGTGTTAGGTATGGGGCTTACAGTAAAGGACAAAACAGACCTAATTCCTAATGGAACTTGCATTCCAGTAGGGGAGGCAGTTATTTCAAAAAATAGACAAAAAATTACATAATTACAAATTTGATAACTGCTCAGAAGGAAATGTAAACAGTGCAGAGATAGAGAATAAAAATGGGAATGGGAGCTATGCTGAGGAAGGCCTCTCCGTGGACATGACGTGGAAGTTGAGAGTTACCAGATGGAGAGACAGCTGTGTGACGGGAGGAGGGGTGACAGCAATGCCAGGCAGAGTGTCCAGAATGTATGGGGTCTCAGATACAGGGAGCCCCAGGCACTGAGGAAGCGGAAGAAGGAAGGTGTGGTGAAGTCGAGTAAGCTCAGTGCCAGTAGAGGAGGCCCAACAGGAGGCTGCAGAGAGGGGGGCCAGATCTGGTGTGGCTCCCAGAAGCCCTGTGAGGAGCTAAGATTTTATTCAGGGTGCCATAGAAAACCACTGAGAGGTTTTAAACAGGTGTGTGTCATGGTCTGATTTACATTTCGTGAAATAACTAGGTCTGCTGCTGGAGGGATGAGTGAAGAGGGGCCAGAGGGAAGCTGGAAGCCCAGCTAGAAGGCTCTTGCAGCCATCCAGGTCAGAGAGGCCAGTGCTAGGGTAAGAGAAGATGAGGTGTGGAGGGGAAGGAGTAGGCCAAGTCAATGCTTATCCCAGTCAGGGCCCCAACAGGAACTAGTACTCTCAAATTAGGAATAATTCAGGAGAGTTGTTAGAGAAAGCATGAGGTGTGGGGGAACCACAAGAAGCAGTGCAGTAACTGGGGCTGATGGTGGTGGAGCTTTTAACACCTCTAGGTCTGAAAGGCGGAAAAACTCAAACCAAACCCTTTGCCCTCCAGTAGATTCTGACTCATCGCCACCCTGCAGGACAGAGTAGAATTGCCGCAGAGGGTTTCTAAGACTGTAGTTTTTTAATTTTTCTTTTTTCAATTGTACTTTAGATGAAGGGTTACAGAACAAATAGTTTCTCACTAAATAGTCACTACACATATTGTTTTATGCCATTGGTTAACAACCCCACAACATGTCAACACTCTCCCTTCTTGACCTTGGAGGACCTTTTTTTTGGTGAAAATATACATAGCCAAAGTTACACCATTTCAAAAGTTTCTACATGTACAATTCAGTGACATCGATTACATTCTTCCAGTTGTGCCGCTATTCTCACTATCCTTTTCCAAATTATTCCATCACTGTTATCTTCAACTCACTGCCCCCCGGGCTTCCCATCAAACCTTTCGAGTTACTGTTGTCAATTTGATCTCACATAGAAATTCTTTTTTTCTTTTTTAAGCCTTAGATGAAGGTTTGCAGAACAAATAGTTTCTCATTAAACAATTAGTACACATATCGCCCTATGACAATGGTTAACAACCCCATGACATGTCACCACTGTCCCTTCTCAACCTTGGGTTCCCTATCACCAGCTTTCCTGTCCCCTCCTTCCTTCTAGTCCTTGTCCCTGGACCGCTGTGCCTCATTAGTCCTGTTTTGTTTTATGAGGCTGTCCTATCCCCGGCTGAACGGTGAACCTCGGGAGTGACTTCACCACTGAGCGAAAAGTGTCCAGGGCCCATCCTCTCGGGGTTTCTCCAGTTTGTCCGGCCAGTAAACCTGCTCTTTTTTTTTGTGAGTTAGAATTTTGTTCTACATCCTTCTCCAGCTCTGTCCAGGACCGTCTATTGTGATCCTGGTCAGAGCAGTCAGTGGTGATAGCCAGGCACCATCTAGCTATACTGGACTCAGTCTGGTGGAGACCGTGGTAGCTGTGGTCCATCAGTCCTTTGGACTAATCTTTTCCTTGTGTCTTGTTCTCTTCATTCTCCCTTGCTCCGGAAGGGGTGAGGCCAGTGGAGTATGTTAAATTGCTGCTCACACGCTTTTAAGACCTCAGACGCTACTCACCAAGGTAGAATGTAGAACATTGTCTTTATAAACTGTGTTATGCCAGTTGAGCTAGATGTTGCCTGAGACCATGATCCCCACAGCCCTCTGCCCAGCAATTCAGTCCCTCAGGGAGTTTGGAAGTGTCTGTGGAGCTCCACGACCTTCCCTTGTACAAGTTGTGCTGGCTGTTCCCCAGTATTATGTACTGTCTTACCCTTCACCAAAGTTACACTTATCTATTGTCTGTTTAGTCCCCTCCCTACCTCTCCCATCCCTCGTAACCAACAAAGATTGTTTCTTTTTGTGTGTAAACTTTTACATGAGTTTTTACAGTGGACATCTCATATAATATTTGTCCTTTTGTGATTGACTTATTTCACTCAGCATAATGTCTTCTAGTTTCATCCATGTTATGAGATGCCTCACAGATTCATCATTGTTCTTTATCTTTGCATAATTCCCCATTGTGTGTATGTACCGTAGTTTATCCATTCATCTGTTGATGGGCCTCTAGGTTGTTTCCATCTTTTTGCTATTGTGAACAGTACTGCAATGAATATGGGTGTGCATATGTCTATTTGTGTGACAGCTCTTATTTCTCTAGGATATATTCCTAGGAGTGGGATTGCATTTTGTAGTGCTTTCTTTTGTGGTGCTTACATTTTCTTTGTTCCTCTTATTCTCCTGTGCTGGTTCCTTTTGTTTGTGGATTTTTTTCATTTCTTTTGTTTTTGTAGGTTTTGTTTTTACTGAGACTTAATGTTTTTCTTCTTTATTTTGATGAGTAGGCTTGTTAACTTTCTTTGTGGTTACCTTGAAATTTACCCTTATCTTCCCAGATTTGAATCAATCTATTATTACTTGGTATTGCCTTGCCTTCCTCTCCATTAGAAGGTTCTATACCCACACCGTTTATTCCCTCTTTTATTGTTCTGATGCTATTCTCATTTACAGTTAATCTCTCTGGTTCCCTGTGTAATTCTTTTGGTTTTGCATAGTCCTTAAGAGTTCATTTCCTAGGTTGGTATCTGGCTAGTACAGTCCTGTGTCCTAGATTCAGCCTGTGGTCTGATGTTGTTTGTTCTCAGATCGAAGGACTCCCTTTAATAAGTCTTATAAGTTTGGTTTGGTTTTTACATAGTCCCATAATTTCTGTTTATCTGGAAATGACCTAATTTCACCATCATATTTGAATGAGAGTTTTGCAGGATATATTATTCTTGGCTGGCAGTTTTTTTCTTTCAAGGTTTTATGTATATCATCCCATTGCCTTCTTGCCTGCATGGTTTATGCTGAATAATCAGAGCTTAGTCTTACTGTTTCTCCTCTGTATGTGACTTTTTGTTTTTCTTGAGCTGCTGTCAGGATTCTTCGTTTGTTTTTGGTTTTAGCGAGTGTGATTATGATACACCTTGGTGATTTTCTTCTGGGGGTCTATCCTATATGGGGTTCGTTGAGCTTCTTGGATGGTCAACTTTTCATCTTTCGTGATATTGGGGGTTTCCTGTCAGAAATTCTTCAATGATCCTCTCTGTGTTTTCTGTTTTCTCCTCCTGTTCTGGAACTCTGATCACTCGCAGAGTTTTGCTTTTGATTGTATTCCACGTAATTCTCAGGGTTTCTTCATTTTTCTGCATTCTTTTTTCTGATTTTTCCTCAGAGTTGTATCCAAGTATTTGTCTTCAATTTCTCTGATCTTATCTTCCATAGTTTCAAACCTGCCCCTCAACCCTTCTATGACACTATTTCTGAAATCTTGTTGTTTATTTTTTTGGATTTCTAATTGTTGTTTTTGTATGATTTCTAGTTGTGAAGTTATTTTAGTATTTTGTTCCTGTATAATTTTCTTGAATTCTTCCATTTTTTGTCTGTATTTTCCATGAATTTGTCTGCCTTTTCCATGAATTTGTCTATTTTTTCCTCAGTTTTGTGTACTTTTTGCTTCAACTCTTGGATAATTCTGAATATTAGAGGTTTGAATTCCCTATTAGTTAGGTCTAGTGTCTTTTCTTCTACCGGGAAGTCATCTGGTGTTTTATTTTGAAAGCCTACTAGAACAATCCTGTCCTGTTTTTTTAAATGTTTTGATATTGTCTGCTGTATTCAGGGCATTCAGTGGTTATTTTCCTCATTTATTGATTGTAGATTTGTTTGTTTCATTCTGTTTTTTTGTTTTATTTGGTTACATCTGGGTAGTCAGGCTGTGCATTCTTTGTTGTTTGCTCATCTGTGGGCACGATACTTTTCACTTCCTTCTCCAATGGGCAGGGTCAGTCACTCAGGTATGGTACAGCAGGGCAGGTCCAGCTGAAGGGGAGTTGCTGGGATGGGTTGCCTGTGGCAAGTACCAGGGCTGACAGTGCAGATTGGGAGTCAGTGCAGGGCAGGTTTCAGTAGGCCATGCCTGTGCTGCTTGGGAGTGTGATGTTCAGCACACAGTGCTAGTAGGCAGGGAATAGGGGGTAGATTGTGATGTGTGGAGCTAAGATTGGTATGGGAAAGATGAGAGAGAGGAGAGAGGAACAGGAGCCAAAAAAATAAATAAATAAAATAACTAAAATGAGTGCTAAGGGAGCTTGCTATTGGAGTGGAGAGAAGAGAGACTGAGAAATGAGGAAAAACAAAAATGAAAAAAGAAAAAGGGTAAAAGAAAAAAGTGAATAAATTGAGAAACTGGAAATGAAGGAAGACAAAAAGGGAATAAGAGAGAGAAGAAAACAAAACAAAGAAAAAAAAAAAACCCAAAAATGAAAAAAAACAAGAAAAAAGAAGTTCCCCCAGGGATGTCCCTGTGCGTCTGTGCAGAGTAAGGGAGTAGCTTCCAAGCTGTGCAGTACTGCCTGGCTAAAAGGGGCTCTCAAGCTGAGAAAAGAAAAAGAAAACAAACAAATCAAAACAGAACAAATCAGAGCAAACAAAAAAGCCCTGTGGGTCCCAGCCTGGCAGCATGGGCCCAGAGGCAGTTTCAGAGTCAAGCGGTGTTTTGCAGCCTTTCAGGAAGAAGCAAAAATGGTGCACAGAGCCAAGTATTTGAGAGAAAGGAGTGGGAGGTTGTGAGAGGTAAGGAAGAAAACTAAAGAAGCGGAGAAAAGCAACACCAGCAGCCAACAAAAGGCACTCAGGGAGCCGGCCAGTGCGGGCAAGTGGAATCCAAGTGACACCAGGGTAAAGCTGGTGCTTCTTGGCCAAGAGACTGTGGCTGCAGGAAGCAGAGGAGGCTACGTGGGGGAGAAGAAGAGTAGCAGGTGGGAAAGACTATGTCGCTGGTTACAGGTTGGTCTGTCTCCTGCTGGAAGCTCTGTGAAGCTGCTTTCTTATACCCCCGTTGGCCCATCTCTGATAGGAGTCCTAGATGGTGGATCCATGCTGCGTAGTTGATAGGGGACCTCTGCATGTATCTTTCGTCACTTTCTGTTCTTGGTCAGTTTCTTACTCCATTCAGTGCTTGGCTGAGTTGTTTATCTCTTCGTTTGATGGTAAGGGTTTCAGGATTGATGTGTGACTCTGTTTGACTTAGTTTTTCAGATCTTTGCTGTGGAGGGACGGTGTGGTGCTTCTGACTATAGTGCCATGTTGCCCGGAAGTCCAAGACTGTAATTTTTATGAAGCAGACTGCCATATCTTTTTCCCAGAGAGCAGCTGGTGGGTTTGAAGCACTGATCTTTCAGTTAGTAGCTGAGTGTTTAACCACTGCACCACCAGGGCTCCTTTGAAGGGCTGAGGAGAGGGTGGAGTTACTGGGACCCTGAAGGAGAGAGTGTGGCGAGAGGACTGCCTTGAAGGGAAGAGTGACCTTCAGCTCAGGGCCAGAGCCAGGCCAGGGGACCTTGCTGGAGGGAGCCAGGGGAAGAATTTGCTGACCTCCCTCCCTCCCTCAGCTCCCTCCCTGTGATCTCCTTCCTGGCCTCCCCATTGGCTGAGGACCAGGTGCCAGAGGTTCCCACTGATGTGGTCATTCGAGGTCAGCCCCCAGGGCAGTGAGCAGGGTGGAGGGGGTGGAACATGGATCTGGTGGGAAGCAGAACATAGCCAGCACCATGATAATTCCCCAAGTTTTGAGCAACTAGTAGAGGGATTCTGTTTGCTGATATGGAAAGATTGGGGAGGAGAAGCAAGAATTTCCTTATGGACTGGCATTTGGGAACCGCTGCCTCAGGACCTCTGTTTTCTCATTGGTAAAATCAGCAGCTGGACTAAGTGACCTGCACAGTTCCTTCCAGCTGTTTTCTTGTATGATTCTAGTGAGGGCTTTCTGAGTTGAATTTCTCTGAGTCTTCTATAATCCAGTCCTCCTCACCCCCTTGCCCAGGTGCTGAGAGAGGTGATGGCCAGAGAAGTGAGGGAGAGTTAGGTTTTGGCTTTTTTAAGTGCAGGAAAGCATTTGGTGGCTGCTTTGCTGATGATGCCTGTATCTCAAGTCTGTCTCTCTGTGAATGTCAATCATTCTTCTAGAATACTGTTGTCTCTGAGGCCTCAGGTGGTAGATACACCAGGCCAAGAAGGAGAAAGATTTTCTCGTTACAGGGTCACATTCTAGCCAGCTAAGCCTAACTCAAGCAGAATTCTCTAAATGAAAGGGAATCAGTGGGCAATTTTCATTACTTATTTTGCCTTCTAGATGAAAATCCCAAGTGAAATCCCAGAGAGTAAATTATTTCCCTCCTCTCTTACTTGGCTTCTTTTTAAAAACCCAGTCAATAATAGGGAAAAAAAATGCAAATAGGCACCTCTGCGATCTGTTCATTTCAATGATGAGGGAACTGTAAGGCACATTCACTATGATTTTTGATCACCTTCTAGGGCAAGGAAGAATGGTTTGAGTGAAGCAAAGGAATAGGAGGGTCCCTTAGACGGGGAGGAAATCAGCTACATACAGGAGGCCTTACATGCTCAGGAGGGCGGGCAGCAGATGGCTTTGCTGGCCCAGCCAATGCTGGGGCCACTGCCCCTTCCTAGAGCTCCTCCATGATAGCGTTTTTGGGAGCAGAGTTGGGAGCAGGTGTAGAAGGGAAGGCAGGCTGGGAAGGAGGTTCTGCGGTTGGTTCCTGACCCCAGAATTAGGCAAATAAGAGGCTTCCTGGGCCAGTAGCTCAGAGGAGCTTCTTCATGTTCTGAGGAAGCTCCTCATTTGCCTCGGGATCCTGCAGTTTGATCTTTTTCATCCTTCTCTTAGCGTCCTGTTTCCTAAATTTCTTTTAAAGTTCCAAAACCCTGTGATTCCCTGCCTTGATTATAATTCCCCTTCCTTCTCTTTGTCCTTTTCTCCCTCCTTCTTCCTTTCTGAAGGTGGTGGGGGAATTCTGGAAGGATTTTAAGGAGAGTTTATTAACTCTCAGAAACCAAAATAAAGTCCATGTGAAAAACATCAGTTGGTGAGAATATAGAAGATCTTAATTTATTTAATTTCAATTTAGTGTCTCGGGAAGTTATCTTATATAAGCGAATGAACGCCTCTAAAGTGACTGAGGTAGGTGGTTGTTTTGTAAACACATAGGTTTTTGTAGTTTTGTTAATATTCATGTAACGTGTTATTAAGTGAGACTTTTCCTGGCCTTAGCTGAGACTCGAAGCTGAGGACAGTGGATGCTAAAGACCTCTCCCCCCTCCCCATATTCTAAGGAGAGATCCTAGGTTATAAGCAGGCCCAGCTAGCAGGTGGCCCACGCTAGTTTCTTTCAGGTAGAGGGGAGTGCTGGGAGTCCCACAGGGAGTTTTGCCTGGCCCCTCCCAAGGGTGCCGGAAGAGGGATGCACCTCCCCACCCCACCACCTTACATCACACGAGGAGGCTCTGTTGGCCTGCCACTGCCACTGCATGGAGCCTGATGAGAGTTCCTGAGAGAGCTTAGTGCGTGTCCCCTGAGTCTGATGTTCCCTGCAAGTCCCAACTCTTCTAGAGAAGTCTGCCAGTGACAGGCTGGTCATGACTGCCCCTGAAGGCAGAAAGAGGGAGGAGCAATCCACCACTGAGAGAGGATGTGCTTCCACCGAAGGTGGGGCAACGGTAGCCATTTTCCTGTGGGTGAAGGGGGCGCCAGGGGAGGCAGCCTGCTAGAGCAGTCCTGAAAGGATCCTGTGTGGGAGAGCCGCCTGCCAGCTCCTTCAGGAATCTCTCTAATGAGTGCTTTAAGAGCGAATCTGTTGATGATTTCTATTACGTAGGATAAGTTTGGCATTTTCTTGTAAAGTTAAACATACCCAGTATATGACCCAGCAATTCCACTCATAGTTATTTACCCAAGAGAAATGAGCACATATATTGGCCAAAAGACTTGTGCATGGATGTTTATAACAGCTTTATTTATACCAAAAAACCAAACCCATTGCCACTGAGTTGATGCCTATTCATAACTGGAGGCAACCCAAATACCTACCTGCTGGGGAATGGATAAGCAACTGGTAGTACACCCATATAATGGAATGCTAAAAAAAAAAAAAACAGTTGTCATCGACTTGATTCTGACTCTTGGCGACTTCATGTGTGTCAGAGTAGAACTGTGTTCCAAAGGATTTTCATGACTGTGACCCTTCAGAAACAGATTGCCAGGCCTTTCTTCCGAGACAGCTCAGGATGAATTCAAAGTGCCAACCTTTCAGTTAGTAGCCCCGTGCTTAAGCATTGGCACCACTCAGGAACTCCTCAGTAGTAAAAAGAAGCAAACTACTGATAACATGCAATGACAGGCATGCATTTTCAAAGTATTATGATGAAAGAAATCAAATATAGAAGAGTGTATATTGTATAATTCCATTTATAAGAAATCATAGATTAGGTGAAACTAATCAATGCTCTGTGTGTGTGTGTGAATCAGAATAGTGGTTTCCTTAAGGGAGGGGAGAGAAGGGGGGGCAGGGATTAACTGGGAATATGTGCAAGGGAACTTTCTGGGATTATAGAAAGTTCTTTATCTTGATCAGGGTGGTAGTTACCCAGGTATATACGTTTGTCAAAAGCCATCCACCTGTTCACTTAATACATGTGCATTTTATCGTTTGTGAAGTATACCTCAATAAACCTGATCTTCATAAAAGAATCTAATAAATATAAAATAAAATTTTTCTTTAAAAAAGTGCTCAGTCTAGAGGGATTTGTTTGTTGACAGTCTTGGACTAGTCCATTTGGCCAAACTTTTACCTTGTTAGCAGTTGAGGTTTTTGAACTTCTGGAAGTAGCCCCTTCTTATCTTTTACCAATAGACCATAGATGACTGTTCTATGAAGTCATTGATAAGACTATTATTTGTACTGATTTAGGTGTCAAATAATGCACAGGTTCCAGAGCAGTGTTTCATGTAGACAGTGAAATTACCTCACTACCTTGCTATTTCAGCAGATCTGCCTGATCCCACCCTCTGTGAAAACGTGTTCATCATCTGATTCATTATTAAGAGGATCTAGCATCCACTTTTCCATTGTCTACTTAATATTTAAAGATCTCAGAGATAATTGTGTGCTATTAATTTCCATTTCATCAAATAGCTTCTCTTCACTACTGCATTTTATTTTTCTGGGGGTTAGTATATATCCTGGACAATAAGGTTTATATCCATTGGAATGTATATAGTTTGCTCAGCTTTAGATAGTATTCATTGTACATTAATTAAATTTGTATTTGCTGTGCTTTGAATCATTGTTCTGGGCACTGTGGGATATATGAAATCAAATCCTAGACTGTAGACCTAGAAAAACCTTGAAGGGTCATTTGGCCCAGCTCTTACTTCAGATGAGTAAGGCATTATTGCCACTTTAACAGATAAAGCAACTGAGGCTGGAAAGTAGAAGTAGACAGCCCATCTCACTTCCCTTGAGTTATTTAATTATAGTAATACAAGATCATGGAGGTTTGGTCTGAGTGGTTTGGACTTAGTGAAAGTATATCAGCTCCTTGGTTTTAACCAATCTTTGCTCTGATTATTCCAGAAATTAAAAATAGCTAATATTTAGTGAACATGTAGCATGTGCCAGACACTATTCTAAGTAGTTCACATGTATTAACCCATTTAATTATTAATGCAATCATTTGAACTTGGTATTCTTGTTATTCCTAATTTATCATGAGTAAACTGGAGCACACAGGCTAAGTAGCTTGCCTAGTTGGTCAATGGCGGGATCAGTACCCTAAGCCAGGCTGTTTGGTTCTATCCACCCTCCTCTTAACTACTATCCTGTATTGTATCTGCAGATCACAGGATAACACCTATGGGTTCTGTCTTCTGGTGTATACTAGAGGGAAAGTAACTTTCTGCCTATTGCTTTATATCAAATTATTTTCCTTCAGGAGTACCTGGGTAGCTTAGATGGTTAATGCACTTAGCTACTAACGGAAAGATTGGAGGTTTGAATCTACCCAGAGGCACCTCAGAAGAAAGCCCTGGCTATTTTCTTCTGAAAGGTTATGGCTATTGAAAGCTCTATGAAACGCTGTTCTGCTATGAAACACATAGGGTCACCATGAGTTGGAATCAACTCAATGGCAATTTTTTTTTTTAAATTTTCATTTATTAAATGACACCAGTTATAGTTGTGTGAGCTAGACAGTAGAGTACATTTTGGAATTTTGGAATATAAATGAAAATTTTGAATGCTCTGGTTCATGCATTTATACATTCATTGAAGAAATATTTACAGAATGCCTACTATGTTTCAAGCCTTCTTTCAGGTGCTGGGAAGGAAATGGCAAACCAAATCAGATATGGTCTCTGCCCTTATAGAACTGACAGTCTGATGGGGAGATGGACAGGGAATCAAAGTATTGTACATGTAATTATTTAATTATAAAGTTCAAAAGAGAGAGGAATAAGGAGAACCTGACCCACAGTAAGAGCTCAATAATCATTTCTTGAATGAATGAGTCAGTGAATGAATGACTGAATGAATCACCCAACCTAGAGTGAGGAGGCTTCTTTGAAGAAGTGATATTTTGGGTAGGATCTGAGGCATGGATGGGGTCAGCCAGGTGAGGATGAGGGGGTGGAGAGAGATGAGCAGTGGGAAGGGTAGTTGTGTTTGTCATCCTGGCAGCACCCTCCCTTCTTGGAGTAGCAGGGACACTAAGTTTGGTACGTCCTCAGGAATTACAGATCCTCTCTCCTGTAGGGTTGCTATGAGTCGGAACTGATTTGACAGCAACTGGTTTTTTTCTTTTTTTTGGCTTTTGTCTTCAGGACTCACATTCTGAGAATAGCTCTCTCCTTTTGCGATTTGCTCACCCTCACAATCTGCTTCTTTTCAAATCTGTTTAGACATTTTTCAGGCTGTCTCCTCATTGTTTGTCCTCTAACTGTAGTACCTAAAAGGTTTGTTCCTTAATAATTTACATTTTTGTATCTGGGCCCATTTTTTTTCTCTGAGAGAAACACATTTTCAACTTAATGATGAAAGCTAATGGAAGAAGAGCCTTCATTGTACAAAACTTTACTTAATTGATAGAATTATTGAATACATGTGCTCCATAAAGAAACATATTTGTGTATAGAAAAATTATCCATTTTGTAGAAGCACTCAGATTGAATGTGGGCTTTGTACTTTGGAGTCATAGAGCATGTGTAGCTTCATCAGTCTCTGCTGCATCCTCTGTGCTGGTTTTGGGCTTCTGTGGTGTTCTACTTAGTGCTGAGTGTGATTTCCTTCTGTTTCTTGCAGTTCTCTCAGTTTGCATATCTTAGGGACAATTAACAACCAAATCAGTAAAAACCAGTTGCCAGCCAGTCCGTTCCCACTCACGGCCACCCCATGTGTGTTAGAGTATAACTGTGCTCCACAGGGTTTTCAACAGTTGATTTTCTGGAAGTAGATCACCAGGTTTTTATTCTGAGGTGTCGCTGGGTGGACTTGAACCTGCAGCATTTTGGTTAGCAACTAAGCTTGTTAACTGTTTGCATGACCCAGGGACTCCAATTAGCAATGAGGGTAGGTGAATTCTCTTAGGTTTTATGACTCTCAGATTCCTCAGTGTTGTTGGGTGACCCCTTAAGAGTGTTATTTTTAGTCATGAACATTCTTCCAGAATGGCCCTATTGCAGAGTCCTCAGCAAGCAGGTCAATGGGAGGGCAAACACTTGCTTTTGTTGTATTGACATAAGCAGTGTGCAACATGTGTCACAAGAAAAGAAAGGAAGCTAGATGCTAGGCAAAAAATACAGCAAAAAACACCTTGGGTTTGAATCCCAGCTTTGCCTCTGACCTCAGACAAATAATTTAACATTCTGAACTTTGGCTTCCTTGCTTACAAGAGTGGGAATTATTATTTATTGACTATTTACTATGCACACCCATTGTGCTGGGAGCTGTCTCCTATTTGTTTGTTTGTTTTAGTTATTCCTTTAAGCCTCACAACAACCTTGTAAAACAAGAATTATTATCTCCACCTAACAGATGAGAAAGCTAAGGCCTAGGGCTCTTGGTACCACATCCAGAATCAGACCACTCGTAAATAGTGGTGCTGGAATTTGAACCCAGACCTCTCTGCCACCAAAGCTGATGCTTTCCCTTTCCTCCCCTGCTCCTGCTACGGTGGTCACGGTGAGCTTGGAAGAGCCATGCAAAGGCACGTTCTAAACCTGAAAGCAATTGCTTGTGTTTTTTCTCTTGGGTAATTGGTTAGTTCAGCTGAAATCTGAGTTTGTTGTTGTGCCTTAGGATTGAGTATAAACTCCCAAAACTTGAGACTGCTCTTTCCATGGGTGTATTTGTTTTCATTGTTTTTTCAATCCATCTGGCTGCTGAGGGTGCTTAACAGCAGGATATTTATTTGCATAAAGATATCTAGTGCAGGGGGATACTTAGTGTCATGGCAATGCTGCCATCCAGCACCCATTCCCAGCCCCCAGGGCACTCAGTCCCCAGACATTCCATAAATATTTGTGGAGAAGCTACTCTGTCCACCACCTCTCTGTCAGTTTGTTGTACAGTGGTGCCTGCGTGTTACTGTGGTGCTGGAAGCTATGCCATCATATTTCACATACCAGCAGGGTCACCTATGGTGGACAGGTTTCAGCAGAGCTTTCAGACAAAGACAGACCTGGCAATTACTTCTGAAAATTAGACAATGGGTCACAACAGAACATTGTCTGACTCACTTGCTTTGGACATGTCATCAGAAGGGATCACTTGCTGGAGGAGGACATTGTGCTCAGTAAAGTAGAGGGCCAAGAAGGACAGGGAAGGCCCTTAGTGAGATGGACTGGCACAGTAGCTGAAACATTGGACTTGAACGTGCTGACAGTCATGAGGATGATGCAGGACTAGGCAGTGTTTCATCCTGTTGTGCATAAGGTCGCCATGACTCGCAGTCTGCACGATAGCAGGTATCTATCAGCCAGCATCCATCTCTCCATCCACCCACCCACCCATCTATCCATCTATCCATCCATCCATCTATCTACCTACCTACCTATGGCCACCCAAACGGAAACTATATATCTATTTATTCTGTTCTGGGCATTGTACTCTGGGGATACAACACTGAAGAAGTCAAAGTCTCTATCCCAATTGCGCTTATATTCCAGTGAGAAAAACAGAAAAAAGAAAAAAAAAAAAAAACCCAGGAAAAAATACATAAACTATTGGTGGTGATCAGTGCTAAGAAGAAAAAGAAAATATGATAAGGAAGGAGGCTAGTGAGACTAGAGTGGCATTAGCCAGGGGAAAGAGGCCAGAGGTGATGTCAGACAGGTGGCCAGCACAGACCAGGTGGGGCTTAGTGGGCCAGTGGAAGGTCCCTGGTGATAGATTTGTTTTTACTCTTTAAAGACATTGGCTTTTACTCTGAGTGAGATGGGAAGAACCTGGGGGTATTGAGCAAGGGGGAGGGGGAAGGGCAAAGATGGAAGCAGGAGTCCAGAATGAAGCTGTGGTGGTGGTCCAGGTGAGAAGTGATGTGGCCTCACCAGCAGTGGAGGGGGTGGGAAGTGATTGGATCTTGGCTATATTTTGAGATAGAACTGACCGAATTTGCCATACTCTTGGCCTACTTGCCCTGCACCTGCATAGGAGGAGAGTAGGAAGAACCCAAGCTGGGCCATGTTGGCACCCCTATAGCGAGGAGATGGGTGAACGAGGTTGCATGAGTATGGTCAGGTAAGAGCTCACGGTGCCGGATGGGGCCAGCTGTGCCTTGTGCATCTCAACATTAAGCATGAGGGAGACAGAGGAGCTCATGATATATACGGCATGTGTTCTGAATGCAGTGCGCCAAGGAGGCCATGGTGGGGCCTGAGCATGGGGCAACGTGCAGCTGAAGCGGCGTCTTGGGGGGTCAGGTCTGGGAGGGAAGGCAGAGAGGGGCTGCTTGGTGGGGACCAATAAAAATAGTGCAGCTTTTTCCTACAGGTTAGGAGTCTCCAAACTGACATCTGCCTGTGAACCAAATCTTGCCTGCCACCTGATCTTGTACAGCCCTCCAAGCTAAGGATGGTTCTTACATTTTTAAAGGGTTGTACCAGAAAAAAAAAAAAAAAAAAAAAATCAAAGAAGAATATGCAACAGAGGCCATATGTGACCTGCAAAGCCTGAAATATTTACTATCTGGCCCTGTATAGGAAAAGCTTGCCAGTCCCTGCTATAGGCAGGTGATGCCTTGGGAGAAACTAGGGCCAGGACAAGGAAACCATCTACCCCACCTCAATACCCTGCCCCAGAAGACTGTGCGTGAGGAAGCTGGAGCAGCACAGGCCGGCCTCAGTCCAGAAATGCTCCTGCAGAACAGCGCCCTCCCTGGACTCCCTGATGGAGCAGTCCTTCTTCAAGAGGGGAAAATACTCAATAGCCATTTAAAGACTGAATGACTGAAAAGACCTGCCCTGGCTCTCTGTCATGGTAGCTGTGAGGATCCGGGAAGATGATAGTAATGTATTTTATCAATTTTAAAGATGATGGTTTTAGCTTAATTAGTAAAGAATGTCTGCCTTGAGCATTGTGCTCTTTTAAAGAGCTATCTACTTGGGGTCAAACTGACAATAGCAACTTGAAAGGTTAGAGAAGAAACTTAGGGAGCAGTGAGTTCATGTTAATGGTAGAGAAATAACTCAGAAAAGAAGGCTGAAAATGGTTGTACAACTTGAAGCATGTAATCATTGTCACGGAAATGTACATGTAGAAATTATTGAATTGGTATGTTTTGCTGTGTACATTTTCAACAACAACAAAAATAAAATAAATTATTAAAAAATAAAGATGACGGTTTTGCCTGTTGTGCTGGAAATCCCCAGAAGTTGCTCTTTCTTGCTGTGGGTATCCTGACATTGAGCATCTTGAGACACAGTCAAGGTTTAAAGCAGGGCATGCATTGCAAGACAGGATATTTAGAGTCTTGCCTCAGCTTTTTGAGTGACCAGTAAACGGCCTTTAGCCCATCAGAAAGTCTCTGTGTTCTGGTGCTGCTGACATGTGCTCCTTTGAGAAATGTGGTGGACAAGATGTGTTTGTTAGGGACAAGCACACAGCGCACCAGTGATCATCCAAGATCAGAGAGGAAATGACCTAAGAGAAGGCTGACTGGGAAAGAGAAGGTAGGTGGGGAGGAGAAAAGAAAGGAAAAGAACAAGTAAGGGACAGGGAGTTACCTTTTGAACTCACTTGACCTTCTACCCTAGGCAAGCCAGGCTGATCCTGCACCCAGAACAAGTAAGTCCCCAGGGCACAGCCAACTCCCCTGTGAACCTGGTCTGCGCCTTGGCACGTAGCTGCTATAGAGAGCAGCCTGCATTCCAGAGGCCTAGGAGTACACCTAGGAGCGGCCTAGCCCCGGACTGATCATGAGCTACAGGTCAGCGCAATTTCTTTAGCTTCCGATTTCCGACACGATCTCCCATCCCTGGGGCTAGGGATGAAGAACCAGCCTCAGAGGAGCGAGACCCAGGGTAGAGGGCCTGGGGTCTGGCCCCCACCCTGCAGACCTGTCATGCCCCACCCTGCACTCCACAGCTCACAGACCAAGGGCATCCACACCCGACACTTTGAGAACTGCTGAAGATTCCTAGAAAGTTGGGCTTGGATGGGCTTCTTGTAGAGAAGTTCTACTCTGCAGGGCGGTTATCCATCCCTCTGTCTTGTTAATGGACAGCAGGGTGGAGATGTCAACAGCGGTCTCAGTGAGGTGGAGAGAAGGCACAGGGCTCAGATTCTGATGCTCTTTTCTACCATGAAAGCCTTTTTAGTGTACCTGTCAACTCCTTTGAGCTTGTTTGTGAGCTCAAAGCCCCATGTTATGTTTTTCTGCCAAATCCTGAAGCTGTTGGTTTAGCCTTTTGCCTGTAATGGATAAGAGGTGTTAACTTTGGGGGCAGCCCATAGTTAAAGCTGCTGCTGCTGTTGCATCTCTTCCTTCCTGTTGTAGCTGTGAATTTTGACTAAGACTTTTACTTATAACATACCAAATGTAAGGTCCTGCAAACTAATTAAACCTGATTCTACTCCACCTAGTTAATTCACAAACTGAATGCAAATCTAGAGTTCCCCAGTCATTTCTTACTTTGCTTTAAAATAATTCTCATCTTACCAGAGTACAATTCACACAGTTGCCCCAAATCCTTTCTAACAGGGGCACAGCACCCAGGTTGCCCTTCTTTAAAGATAGTTGGAATAGACACTGATAACCTTCAAGATCAGAGAGCACTGTCTGTGTCTTTCTTGCCATCCCCGAAGTTTGGGATATGGCAACTCCCCAGAGTGTCCTCTGAGGGCAGGGGCCAGAAGACAGATGCTGGCTGCACTTCTTTGAGATCTCAGGATCTGGGGTTCCAGCCCCAACTTCCCCCCACCCCCCAACTCCTGCCCCTATGTGAGGGGTCGCAGGCAGCGGGCATTTGACGGGAGGACTGTGAGGTGGGTCTAGCTTATCAGTGGTGCCTGCTGGTCATATCAGTTGTCCTCTCTGTCCCTGTAATGCTGATGTGTTATTGCCCCTCGTCTTTGTTCAGCTCAAGATGCTGTTATGGCTCTAACTAGAAGATGGCATTAAATAGACTATGAGCCAGGGTTTCAATTTCGTTGGATACCAAGAAGATAGCGGATTTTTAAAAACAGACTCAAGTATCTACATTGAAAAGATGCTTGCATGAAATGGGGTGAAATCTAATGCTGGAAAAGTTTGTACACCTTATGTCAAGCCCCTTTCCTTTTGCTCTTTACCTATCCCAGCCTCAAAAACTGACAGGAAGCACAGTGCTCTCATTAATCTCTGCAAGACTTCTCTGGAAACCCAGATTAAGTAGCTTGGTGAAGAGAATCTGTTTATCAAAATACTGATGAATGGGCAGGGTCAAGGGTGAGAGGCAGAGGCAGCCAATGCTAAAGCATAAACCCTTGGAATAGAGTGATTTGCTCTATTTTTATGCATACTTTAGCGGCTAAAGCAATTTGCAATCTGGATCTGATGCTTCTTTGATAGTCTTTTTTATCCAGAGTTTTTCCATGAGTCAGTGTCTGCTTGGCTGTGTCACTGGGCAGCTACTATCAAGATATCTTCTGTGAAGTCCTTTCCATCTTTTTTTTTTTTTTTAATATTTTATTGTGATTTTGGAGAAAATTTACATAGCAAATTAGGTTCTCATTTAACAATTTCTGTACATATTATTCAGTGACATTGGATATACTTTTCACAATGTGTCAACATTCTCATTATTTCCATTCTGGTTGTTCTGTTTCCATTAATCTAGCTTCCTTGTCCTCCCTTACCTTCTCAACTTTGGTCGAGGGTAAATGTTGACCATTAGGTCTCATTTAGATGATCATTTAGAAGAGCACAGTACTCATGGGTGATATTATTTATTTTATGAACCACTCTTTCTTTTGGCTGATCGGTAACCTTTGGGAGTGGCTGGAGTTCCAAGTTTAGCGGGTATCCCAGGGTGATAGTCTCAGGCGTTCCTTTAGTCTCTACTGGTCCAGTAACTGTGGCCTTTTTTAGGAATTTGAGTTTTGTTCTACATTTTTTCCCCATTCTATCCAGGACAATCTATTGTGTCCCTGGTCGGAACTGTGGGTAGTGGTAGCTGGGCACCATCTAGTTCTTCTGGTCTTAAGGTAGGTGAGGCGGTGGTGCATGTAGACTATTAGTCCTGTAGACTAGTTTTTTCTTTGAGTCTTTGGTTTCCTTCTTTCTATTTTGCTCCAGATGCATAGAGACCAATAGTTGTATCTTAGATGGCTGCTCAGGAGCTTTTAAGACCCCAGACACTACTCACCAAACTAGGTTGTAGAACATTATCTTTATAAGCTATGTTACGCCAATTGACTGAGTTACCCCCTGAGACTGTGAGCCTAAGCCCTCAAATCCAGTAACCCAATCCTGCAAGGTGTTTGGTTATGTCTAGGAAGTATCCATAACTGTGCCCCCTATGTGCTTTATTTTATATATGAATATATATGCAGCACACTCAAACGTTTATATACATTTGCCTACACAAACACCTACAGTATACATGTACACCTGCATATTCGTATGTGCTTACCCACACTTATATAAGCATACATATCTACCTATGTAACTACACACATACTTTTTGGTTGTTATTACTGTTGTTGCAAAATGTTATGTTGTTACTTTTACCAAAATTGTCTCTTATTCTTGTGTACTTCTTAGTGTCATGTTTTACCTTGGTCAAGTTGTGCTGACTTCACCCTTATTCGGTACTGCCTTATCCATCACTAAACTAACAAGTGTCTGCTGTCTAGGAGGTGATTCCCCCTGCCTCTCCCTCCCATCCTGGCAGCCACCAAAGAATGTTGCTTTCTGTATGTATACCGATTCTTGTCTTTTTATAATAGTGAGATCATACAGTATCTTGCCTTTTGTGATTGACTTCACTCAGCATAATGTCCTCCAGATTCACCCACATTATACTGTATTTTGAGAACTCATTATTTATTTTTTATGGCTGCATAGTGTTCCATTGTGTGTATGTAGCACAGTTTGTTCATCCATTCGTCGGTTGATAGGAAGTTAGATTGTTTCCATCTTTTTTCATTGTGAACAATGCTGCAGTGAACATAGGCATATATATAGCTGTTAGTGTCACTAGTTTTAGTTCTTTAGGGTATATACTGAGGACTGGGATTGCTGGATCATAGGGTATTTCTATTTTTAGCTTTTTGAGGAAACACCATGCCATTTTCCATAGTGGTGAATGAATTTACAATCTCACCAGTGGTGGAGCAGCGTTCCAATCTCCCCGCAACCTGTTGTTCTCTGTTTTTTCGATCAGTGCCATTTTTGCAGGGGTGAGATGGTATTTCATTGTCGTTTTGATTTGTATCTCTCTGATGGCTAATAACTGCAAGCATTTTTTCATGTGTTTGTTGGCCACTTGAATGTCATCTTTGATGAAGTGTTTTGTTCTTGTCCTTTGCCTATGTTTTGAGTTGTTTCTTTTTTTGTTGTTGAGTGGTTGAAATATTCTATATATTTTAGAGATTAGATTCTCATCAGATATATCATTTCCAAAGAGTTTTTCCCAATCTGTAGGTTCTCTTTTTAGTCTTTTAACAACGTTTTTTGATGAGCATAAGTATTTATTTTTTAGGAGGTCCCAGTTATCTAACTTGTCTTCTGTGGCTCATGCCACATGTACTGTGTTTGGTAATTGTTATGGATTGAATTGTGTTCCCCCAAAATGTGTGTCAACTTGGCTAGGCCATGATTCCTAGTATTATGTGGTTGTCCACCATTTTGTGATCTGATGTGATTGTCCTATGTGTTGTAAACCCTAACCTCTATGATGTTAATGAGGCAGGGTTGTTGTTGTTAGGTGTCGTACAGTCGGTTCCGACTCATAGAGACCCTATGTAAAACAGAATGAAACACTGCCCGGTCCTGCGCCATCCTCACGATCATTGTTGTTTGAGCCCATTGTTGCAGCCACTGTGTCAGCCCATCTCATTGAGGGTCTTCCTCTTTTTTGCTGACCGTCTACTTTACCAAGCATGATGTCCTTCTTCAGGGGCTGGTCTCTCCTAATAACATGTCCAAAGTGCGTAAGACAAAGTCTCGCTATCCTTGCTTCCAAGAAACACTCTGGCTGTATTTCTTCCAAGAAAGACTTGCTCGTTCTTCCGGCAGTCCATGGTATATTCAATATTCTTTGCCAACACCATAATTCAAAGACATCAATTCTTCTTCAGTTTTCCTTATTCATTGTCCAGCTTTTGCATGCGTATGAGGCTATTGAAAATATCATGGCTTGGGTCAGTCATACCTTAGTCCTCAAAATGACATCTTTGCTTTTGAACACTTTAAAGAGGTCTTTTGCAGTAGATTTGCCCAATGCAATACATTGTTTGATTTCCTGACTGCTGCTTCCATGGACATTGACTGTGGATCAAAGTAAAATGAAAGCCTTGACGACGTCAGCCTTTTCTCCATTTATCATGATGTTGTTTATTAGTCCAGTTGTGAGGATTTTTGTTTTGTTTATGTTGGGTGTAATCTATACTGAAGGCTGTGGTCTTTGATCTTCATCAGTAAGTGCTTCAAGTCCTCTTCACTTTCAGCAAGCAAGGTTGTGTCATCTGCATATCGCAGGTTGTTAATGAGTCTTCCACCAATCCTGATGTCACATTCTTCTTCATATAGTCCAGCTTATTGGATTATTTGCTCAGCATACAGATTGAGTAAGTATGGTGAAAGGATGCAACCCTGATACACACCTTTCTTTGTTTTAAACCATGCAGTATCTCATTGCTATATTTGAACGACTGCCTTTTGGTCTATGTACAGGTTCTGCATTAGCACAATTAAGTGTTCTGGAATTTCTTTTCTTTGCCATGTTATCCATAATTTGGTATGATCCACACGGTTGAATGCCTTTACATAGTCAATAAAACACAGGTAAACATCTTTCTGGTATTCTCTGCTTTCAACCAAGATCCATCTGACATCAGCAATGATATCCCTTGGTCTACGTCGTCTTCTGAATCCATCTTGAATTTCTGGCAGTTCCCTGTCAATGTACTGCTGCAACCACTTTTGAATGATCTTCACTAAAATTTTACTTGTGCATGATATTAATGATACTGTTCGATAATTTCGACATTCGGTTGGATCACCTTTCTTTAGAATGGGAACAAATGCGGATCTTTTGCAGTCTGTTGGCCAGGTAGCTGTCTTTCAAATTTCTTGGCATAAATGAGTGAGCACCTCCAGTGCTGCCTCCATTTGTTGAAATATCTGTTGGTATTCTGTCTGTCAATTCTTGGAGACTTGTTTTTCACCAGTGCCTTCAGTGCAGCTTGGACTTCTTCCTTCAGTACCATTGGTTCTTGATCATATGCTCCTTCCTGAAATGGTTGAATGTTGACCAATTCTTTTTGGTACAGTGACTCTGTGTATTTCTTTCATCTTCTTTAGATCCTTCCTGTGTCATTCAATATTTTTCAACTCGAGGCTTGAATTTTTTCTTCAGTTCTTTCAGCTTAAGAAATGCCGAGCGTGTTCTTCCCTTTTGGTTTTCTAACTCCAGGTCTGCACATTTCATTATAATATTTTACTTTGTCTTCTCGAGCTGCTCTTTGAATTACTCTTTTCAGCTCTTTTACTTCACCATTTCTTCCATTCGTTTTAGCTACTCTATGGTCAAGAGCAAGTTTCAGAGTCCCTTCTGACATCCATTTTGGTCTTTGCTTTCTTTCTTGTCTTTTTAATGACCTCTTGCTTTCTTCATGTATGATGTCCTCCTACCACTCGTCTGATCTTTGGTCATTAGTATTCAGTGCATCAAATCTGTTCTTGAGTAGGTCTCCATGTTCAGGTGGGATATACTCAGGGTCATATTTTGGTTCTCGTGGACTTGTTTTAATTTTCTTGAGCTTCAACTTGAACTTGCATATGAGCAATTGATGATCTGTTCTGCAGTCAGCCCCCCAGCCTTGTTCTGACTGATATTGAGCTTTTCCATTGTCTCTTTCCACAGATATAATCAATTTGATTTCTATGTTTTCCATCTGATGAGGTCCACATGTACAGTTGTTGTTTATGTTGTTAAGAAGAAGCTATCTGCAATGAAGAAGTTATTGGTCTTGCAAAATATTTTCCAACTACCAATCCTTCTTTCTTGTTTCTGACTTTCACATTCCAATTACCAGTAATTATCAATGCATCTTGATTGCATGTTTGATCAATTTCAGACTGCGGAAGTTGGTAAAAATCTTCAGTTACCACGTGTCTGTCAGTTTGTCATACTGTGGTAGCTTGTGTGTTGCTGTGATACTGGAAGCTTTGCCAGTGGTATTTTAAATAACAGCAGGGTCACCCTTAGTGGACAGGTTTCAGCAGAGCTTCCAGACTAAGACAGACTAGGAAGAAGGACCTGGCAGTATACTTATGAAAAATTGGCCAGTGAAAACCTTATAAATAACAGCAGAACATTGTCTGATACAGTGTTGGAAGATGAGCCCCTCAGATTGGAAGGCACTCAAAATATGACTGAGGAAGAGCTGCCTCCTCAAAGTAGAGTTGACCTTAATGACATGGATGGAGTCAAGCTTTTGGGAGCTTCGTCTGCTGATGTGGCATGACTCAAAATGAGAAGAAACAGCTGCAAACATCCATTAATAATCGTAACATGGAATGTACTAAATATGAATCTAGGAAAATTGGAAATTGTCAGAAATGAAATGGAATGCATAAAGATTGATATCCTAGGCATTAGTGAGCTGTAATGGACTGGTATTGGCCGTTTCGAATTGGCTTACTATGCCCGGAATGACAAATTGAAGAGGAATGGCATCGTATTCATTGTCAAAAAGAACATTTCAAGATCTATCCTGAAGTACCAAGCTGTCAGTGATAGGATAATATCCATGCACCTACAAGGAAGACCAGTTAATATGACTATCATTCAAATTTACGCACCAACCACTAATGCCAAAGATGAGGAAATTGAAATTGAATGAGGCAGGGTTAGAGGCAGTAATGTTAACAAGGCAGTAGTCAATCTACAGGATTAGGTTGTGTCTTGAGTCAGTTTTTTTTTTAGATATAAAATAGGGAATCAAGCAGAGAGGAGAGGGACCTCAGGCCACCTAGAAAGAAGTGCCAGGGTGGAGCGTGTCCTTTGGACTCAGGGTTCCTACACTGAGAACTCCTAGACCAGGGGAAGATTGATGACAAGGACCTACCCCCAGAGCTAACAGAGACAGAAAGCCTTCCTCTGAAGCTGGCACCCTGAATTCGGATTTCTAGCCTCCTAAACTGTGAAAGAAAAAACTTCTGTCTTTTAAAGCCATCCACATCTGGCATTTCTGTTGCAGCAACACGAGATAACTAAGACAGTAATCTATTACTGAAAAAAATTAAGTCCCATAGTTTTGTCCCTGTGTTATCTTCCAGGAACTTTGTAGTTTTGGCTTTAGCATTTGGGCCTTTGATCCATTTTGAGTTAGTTTTTGTGTATGGTATTAGATATGGATCCTGTTTTATTTTTCTGCAAATAAATATCCAGTTTTGCCAGCACCTTTGTTAAAGAGACTGCTTCTTCCCTGTTGAATGGACTTTGACTCCTTGTCAAAAATCAGCTGTCCATAGATGTATGGATTTATTTCTAGGTTCTCAACTCTATTCCATTGGTCTCTGTGTCTGTCATTGAACCAGTAGCAGGCTGTTTTGATTACTGTGGCTGTATAGTATGTTTTGAGGTCGGGAGTGTGAGACCTCCTATTGTGTTCTTCTTCTTCAATATTGCTTTGGCTATTCGACGTCTCTTTCCGTTCCATATAAAGTTGGTGATATGTTTTTCCATTTTGGTTCATTTTGGTAAAGAATGTTGTTGGAATTTGGATTGGGATTGCATTATATCTATAGATTGCTTTCGGTAGTATTGTCATTTTCACAGTATTTGTCTTCCAATCCACAAGCATGGAATATTTTTCCATTCATGAAGGTCGCTTTTAGTTCGTTGCAGTGTTTTACAGTTTTCATTGTATAGGTCTTTTACATCCCCGGTTAGGTTTATTCCTAGGTATTTTATCCTTTTGGGGGCTCCTTTCCATCTTGACAGAAGCAGTTACTCAGGTCTGTATATCCAAAGGCAGAAGGCTCTCCCTGTGTCTCAAAGCCCCTCTGAGAAGAGAAACAAGTGAGCCAGGTAGTTCTCCTGGATATGGCTCAGTGTCTGTTTATGCTAGGTCCAGTCCCTTCTTTCCCAAAGTTGCCCATGATAAACTTATTTAAGGAGAAAACACTTGGCACATCTGTGTGAGGGAGCAGTCTGAAGACAGCCAGAGGTGACTATTTTTCTGTTCTTTTGGGAGCTTTAGAAATGTTGGTAAGAAGACACACCACTTTTCTGGTTCTTTGACTTTCTCTAAGTCTTTGCAACCATCCTGCGCTCTTGTGAAGCTTGCATGTACGCAAGCGAATGATGTCCCCCCTCCCCATGAAGGAGCTCCCGTCAGGTGCTCCAGTTACCTGACCAGGGTGCTACAAACCAAAAGGGAGTTTGGAAAGGAGGGAAGAAAACTGCTTCCCATAGTATTGAATCTGTAGGGGAAGGTAAGACTCAGACACGGGGAAACTGAGAAACGAGTGATTGTTGGCCATTTCCTTTTGGTGTAGAGGATGGGATATTCAGCTCTTTCCGAATCTGGTCCAGGATGGATGATTTGGGGGAATTTTCTGAAGACACCTAATCCCATTCAGTGATTCTTCTTAGCCTCTACCAAAGATTGTATCCCTTCTTAATCTGCATGTAGTGCCTTTTTCCTGCTACCATCTGCTCTTAAAATGATAAATTTTAGAGCCAGTGAGAACCTTGGAGGCCAGCCTCTTAGTTTCATCTTCACCGATGAGGAACCCTGGACTACAAAGGTTAAATGACTTGTCCAGGATTAAGTCGGATAATTAATTGGAGGAAGTCAGAATTGTTGGGGTCTGCTTTCACTAGTTGCCATCAGGTCGATTCCAACTCATCACAACCCCATGTGTGTCAGAATAGAATTGGGCTCCATAGGGTTTTCAATGGCTGATTTATTTGGAGCTAGATCACCAGGCCTTTCTTTCAAGGCACCTCTGGGTAAACTGAACCTCCACCCTTTTGGTTAGCAGCTGAGCGCATTAACCATTTGCACCACCCAGGCAGCTGGGGTCTGATTTACATACAGTGAAATGCATACATATTAACTATACCATTAGATCAATTTTGGCAAATGCGAACACCCGTGTAACCCATACTCCATCAGAGAGCCAGAATTAGAATAATTGCCTTGGCTACAAATGCAAAAGCACTGAAGGCACGGACAGCACCTAAATGAGATTGCAGCTTCAATTCAGGAAGACCCTAGTTTTTCTGCTTGTCCCTACTCTCTGATTATGGCAGATGATATGACAACCCTTCTCCCCCGCCTCGCATGACCCAGAGCTGCCTTTGCTCTTTTGTCCCATTCCCAGGACCTGTATTATTCTCTGAGCTGGAGTGCAGGTCTCTATCAAGTTTGAGCAAGGTTGTCTAGGAAAGTAGAAACAACCGTAGATTCTAGGCTGTACAGATGGGGTGACCCTTGGCACCTCTCTACCGTCGTGCTAGCTCCTGTCATCCTTTTGCAGAGTCTTCTTTGCTTTTTCTGCTACACTCACTGCCCTCAGGACACTGGACTCATCTCCATGTTTCCCAGTTTACTTCCAGTTCCCCAGCAGAAGCACATCTGGTCCTTCAGCTTAATTTACAAGGAGGCAGTAGCTGGTCGCTATAGATGCTGGGTGACATGTGGACAGATGATTCTTTGTCTGGGAATATGTGTGACAAGTGGAGGAGGAACACCTATGAAATTAAGCTTCTGTTTGACTCATTGTTGTTTTCCAGGAACTGGAGGAGGTGTGTATTTCAGACTGCTCAAGTCCCTTCTATTCCACTTTAAACGTTGCTCTCCGCCCCTCCCTTTGCATTCATTGTTTCCTTCCCTCCCACTGTCTTTCAGAGTAACTGCAGCTGTGGGCACTGCACTTGGGGTTGCCTCTCTGAAAGGGCGCCTGCTTATCCTCCGTCTGTATCCCTGGAGTGAGGAAACTTGTCTCTGCGTCAGCAAAGCTGGGTGATCATGAGATCCCCTTGTCTCCAGGAATCGTTATCTGATTCCCTTGCTTGACTACTAAAACCTACGTCTCCTGACGTGCCCTTCAGGGCTCTTTTCACAACAAGCCGCCTTTCTTTGTTGAAATCTGTGGCCCACTGTCCTGTTAAAGCTGTAGTTCATCTCCCAGACTCCCAGCATTTCTAAAGAAATAAGAGACAAGCTCAGAGGGGGTGAGAAATGCTGAGCATTACACAATAATGTGTGGAGAAAGACTCAGAAGGATGCATGCCAAGATGTTACCAGAGGTTTGCAGGGTGGAGGAGGTGGAAGGTGGTACTGATAAAGGGGCGGGAAAGAGGGAGGAGAGAGGGGAAAAGAAGTAAATGACTCATTACTTACACATTGAACTGTAAGCATGTGCATAAGTGTGAAAATAATTAAGTCACGTGGTATTTTGGCAGCAAAAAGGATTAGAATTCTGAATTTCAGCGTATTCCTATTCCTCTTCTCTATAGCTGATCTCTCACCACCTGTCTGTCTGTCGTACTGTGGTGGCTTGTAGGTTGCTATGATGCTGGGAGCTATGCCACAAATATTTCAAATACCATCAGGGTCACCCGTGGTGGACAGGTTTCAGCACAGCTTCCAGAGTAAAACAGACTAGGAAGAAAGGCCTGGTGATCTACTTCCAAAAATTAGTCAATAAAAACTCTATGGATCACAACAGAATATTGTCCCATATAGTGCTAGAAGATGAGCCCCCTGCGTTGGAAGGCACTACACGATAGCTTCCACAATGGACTCAGACATACCGATGATCCTGAAGATGGCACAGGACCAGGCAACGTTTCATTCTGTTATACACAAGTCGCCATGAGTCGGAGCCAACTTGACGTCAACGGACAACAAGAATGGCTGATCTCAACCTATGGTCTGATATACTGTTCCGGGAGGATCAAGAGCAGTTGAGGCAGAAGGGTGTACAGAACCCACAACAGTTGGCTATTTTTTTTTTTTGGGTAGACAGTTGTTTCATTGATACTGGAGCAAATTTCACCTTTGAACAAAGATAAGGACGCATAATCTGTGACCCCTGCTTCCAATTGACACCTGCCTTTGGAGTGTTTTGGCCTTCTTAAAACCAAACCAAACCCGTTGTATCTAGTGGATTCCAACTCATAGCAACCCTATAGGACAGAGTAGAACTGCCCCCATAGAGTTTCCAAGGAGTGGCTGGTGGATTCGAACTTAGAACCTTTTGGTTAGCAGCCAAGCTTTTAAGCTCTTATAAAACTGCTTTAACTATCCTAATGTGAACTTATCACTTCTTCCTCCCTCAGCTCCAACCTGTTTCTTTACCTGACAATGCCACCTCCATTCTCACAGTCACCAGTTTCAAAATGCAGAATTGCCTCTGACTTATCCTTAATCCTTCTTACCGATTTCATCTTCAAGCCCCTTTAGATATTTGCTCTGTGGTACCTTCCAGATCTGCTTCTCTCCTGTTGCCAACACCTAGGTCCAACCCTTATCATGCCAGTCTGGGTTATTTTGAAAACATTCTAGTCCTCATCACCTTTGGCCTATTTTAAATCCCTACAAAAAGCTAATGTCTTTAAGATTCTCCTTTAAGTATGTTAATCTGCTTTTCACAAGTCTCCAACTGCTCCCTACTGCTTGTTGGATAAAACCCAAACTTCTCTGTGTGGGATTCAGACCTCTGAAATCTGGCTTCCTTCCTCCCTGTCAAATGCTCTTGTTGTTGTCTCCCTACACAAATCCTCCTCCCACAGCCAGGAACGCAGGCAGCATGTACTGGACTTGCAGCCTTTCTCATGTGTTGTCCCAGCCTCTCCTTTTCCCCTGAGGTCAGCTCACTTCTGATCCCCCTGCTTAAAATTTCCCTGCCCATCAAGGTCAAACTCAAGACATACCCACTTTCCCATAAAGGCTGGCATTCCTTCTCCAGAATATGCCAAGTGCCTTCTCTGGCCTCCCGGCACTCACTGTTGGTATCTCTTGTGAACATCACCTGTTGTGAACATTGCCTCCTTGATTACATTGTAAGTCCTTGGAGTAGAGCAACTGGATCTTGCTTTCTTTTTTTTTTTTGTTTGTTTGTTTTTTTGATCAACCCCGGTACTTGGCCCATTCTGTGTGCCCACAGGCCTTGACAGATTCTTTTGGCTGGATTGAAGTGCATTGCTCAGGCAAGCTACAGTGATTTTGCATATGCAGGTACTGAGGATGGAGAAGGAGTTTTCTTGGGGTCATTAGCCAATCTGCCCATTACTGAGGGTCACAAGTGGAGCTACAGGTTCTACACAGCACACAGCTCTCCCCACCACCACTCCTGCCTGAAGGGTGTGCTACAGGGTGGCAGTGAGGACACTCTTCCCTCTTAGTTTGAGATTTCACTCATGTTACCAAGAACCTAGTCCTGGCTTTGCCTCAATCTAATTTCACCTCCTTCTTGGAAGATGTTCTCCTTTTGGCTTTATTTTGTCTGTGAGTTTTACCATTCTCCTGCTTTCAGGTTTCTCTGCTTAAGGTGTGCCTACAGGGAAATTAGCCAAGATTCTCACTCCACATGTGACTTCTTCCTTAAAGAAGTCATTTTAGAGATACGAGTGTTCTGTTTCCAACTGCCATTACGGCTGCAGGGCCAAACTCAGCAAGAAATTCCAACTGTGACAGCCCAAATGTGGGAGACTTTAGGGGAAAGAAAACCCCTTCATGAAAATGTGGAATGACCTCTGAAAACACTGCAAAATTCTTGCTAAAGGAGTCAGATATATTGAGACGCATTTCTAGTCCAAGAACAGTTTATTCTCTCAGAGCAGACAGCTAGCAAATCTGGATCCAGGTGTCTGCTGACTACAAATGCAGTGGAATTCTCCAAGTCCTATCAGTGTTTGACCAGCTCATGAGAAAATTGCTGTATAAATACTTGTGTGGGAGTGGAGTAGGGAGGGTGTTATACGTCAAATTGCTTTATTGCACCAAAGCCAAATGCAAAACAAGGAAGAAACTTATACAAATATGGCTTGAGGTGAATAGACAACTGTCCACACCTTGGAAGTCTTTGTGTGATATTAGGGCTTTTACTGTGAAGGCATTTGTTGTAACAGGATTTGGTTTGTGGCATTCCAAGGTTTTCCATCTCGTCAAGGGAGAGATTTAAGGAATTCCCCAATGTGGCGAATGGAGGCATGGCCATGTCAGCTGACTTCTCATTTTAACATAACTTGGGTGTTCTTATGCAGGGGCTCTTGGAAGGTGTTTGGGTATCAAATCCATCTCAGGAAAACTTGGAGGCCACTGATAGTGAGGGTCCTCAGAGCGCAGCTGTTGATTTGCAGAGCTTCTTTTCTGTCATGTTTGCTTACTGTCTTTGCTGGCCTGAACCAAAGTTAAATAATCTGAGTGTTAGAAGGGACCTCAGAGCTTGTCTAGTTCAACTTCTCACAAGGTGGAGAGATGTCTGGTTCCCTAATGTGAACCTGTCCAGCCCTGCTTGACCGTTCCTAGTGGTAGGGAACACACTTTGAGGCAACCTGTTCTCCTGCCTCTAATTATTAAACTGGGAAGCCTTTTTAAACATGAACAGGCAATTCACCAGAGAAGCAATATCAATGAAAAACTGTTCGATATCCCTGATAATTAAAGAAAGGCAAATTAAGACAATGAGATACCATTCTTTCCTCTAACAGATTGGCAAAGATATTTTAAAAGGTTAGTACTCAGAGTAGATGAAAGTTTGAGGAAATGGGTTCACACCTATTTTTGGAGGACTTTTTGTATATATGTATTAAAAGCTTTAAAAATCCATATAGCCTTTGATTTGGCAATTGCTGTTTCTTGTGCTTTGTCTTAAGGAAATAATCGTATTTATACGGCAAGGGTTTAGGTATAAGGCTATTCCTAGTGGTGATGTTTATAATGAAATATGAGAAGTAACTTAACTCTCTAACAATAGGAAATTGGGAAAGCCGTTGATACCACATCCAGATAGCCAATTAAAGCAACGTTTAGAAGAATACTTAATGGCATTTCAGTATCTCATTTACTGAGTAGTTACTATGTGCCAGGCATTGTTCTCGGCATTTTATATTAATCAACTCACTCAATCCTCACAGTACTGCTATGAGGTAGACCTATTATTTTGGCAATTTTACAGATTAAGCAGCTGAAACACAAAGAGATGAGTAACTTGTTGAGGTTATATAGGTGGTTCATGGCAGAGGTGGGATATGAACCCAGGCAATCTCTCTCCAGAGCCCACACTCCTAGCCCCTAGGTCCTACTGCCTCTTGTAACAGACATGTGAAGTTATATACTAACCAGTATATAAAGTATAATCTCATTTTTGTTTAAAATATCGAAGACTCCAAGAATATACATGAAAGAAAGACCTGGTGATCTATTTCTAAAAAATTAGCCATTGAAAAACCCTATAGAGCACAGTTCTACTCTGACACACATGGGGTTGCCATGAGTTGGAATCGACTGGACAGCAACTGATTTGGTTTTGGTTTTGATATTACTTTTATGATTAGAAAAAAATTAGTTTTAAAAAATCTGTCTTTATATTCAGCCAAAATCGGATTATCTGTAACCTTTACTAATTTTTTTAACTCGCTCATTTACCAGATTTTCACTGAGCTCTTCCTATAGACTGGGCACTATGCCAGCCACCCCTGATTCAGCAGAGTTGAAAACTAGCCAGGCACTGCTTGCATGGAGCTTCCATGCCGCAGGGGAGACCGATGATACGCAGGTAAACAGACACCAAGACCTACCATTATTGATGCTAACTGTGTGCTTGGTATTCTTCTAATTGCTATTTCATCTATCTACTCCTTTAACCCTTTATGTTACTCCTTTCATAACCCTGGGCAGCGTGTGGCATTAATCCTCACAGTCACCCAGCCAGTAGGATTCATCCCTGACAGGGACTCCCCATCCTGAGCTCCTAACTGAAGCTTCTCTAGTCTCTCCTCCTACTAATTCATTACTGTCCAGCCACATCTGCCTTCTTTCCTGCCTTAGGGCTTTGCACTTGACATTCTCTCTGCCTAGAACATCCTCACTCTCCTGGTAGACCTTTGCACAGTGGCCTCCTCACTGTGCAGCTCACAGAGGCCTTCACTGAGCTCCTGATCCAATGTGGCCTTCCTCTCACCCTACAGCCACTCTGTCATCTTCTATCTCATTACTTCGTTTTATTTTCTTTGTGGCACTTATCACCATCCGACTTTATCAGACCTTGTTTCACCCATTGTATTGTAAGCTCCATGGAAAACATGATCCTTGTGCCTTTTGTTCACCATGGTATCCCCAGTGCTTAGCACCGTACCCAGCACATAGTAGGTGCTACTGGAGGTGGAGGGAAATGAATAAGCGAAGGATGATGGACACGTAGCCTAGAGCAGTGGAAGCCGTGAAAGGTGAAACGATCCATTGTGGGCAGGAATAAAATATGAGTAAGACAGACAGAGACATATATGCATACATATATGTCATCCTTTTTTTCTTTTTGTGAATGGTAGGACATGCATGTAATTTATAAATAAACAAATATACATGTGTTTTGTTGCTGTGCGCTGTTGAGTCAATTCTGACTCATAGCGACCCTATAAGACGGAGTAGAACTGCCCCACAGAGTTTCATAGGCTGTGATCTTTACAGGAAGGAGCCCTGGGGGTGCACCAGTTAAGCGCTAGCCTGGCTGCTAACTGAAGATTGGCAGTTTGAATCCACCAGTGGCTCCGTGGGAGAATGGACCTGGCGATATGCTCCCTTAAAGATTACAGCCTAGGAAATCCTATGGGGCAGTTCTAGTCTGACCTACAGAGTTGCTATGAGTCACAATTGACTCAACAGCACACAGCAACAACAATGCTCTTTACATTTAAGATTTTACAGTTAGCTAGTTGGAGAGGTTACCTTCCAAAGAGTTCAAATATAGTTGTTAACGAACTGTGGTTAAATATCCAAGCTGTCTTTGCTTTCTTAGCTGCAAAATTAATCTGAAACACGAAAAATACACAGGTCTTTAAACTCTGAGTGTTCTCCTAGAGAGGCACTAGGACACAGCAGTGGGAAAAACTTGAACTTCAGAGTCTGATGAACTTGGGCTTGAATCTCACTCCTGCATCTTTCCGTGCTATTTGAGCAAGCCCTTTTTCTCATACCCCTCATCTATAACAGACATACTGATGCCTACCTCATAGACACCACGTGAGAAGGAAACCAAATAGTGCACAGTGCTTGGCACATAGTGGATCTTTCTGAATATCAGTTGCCGCCTAGTTCTCTGTTTGAAGAGAAAACTCCATGCCGTTTAGAAAGGACCTAAATATGCATCCTTTGGAACACTCAAGAACATGTTTTTTCTTTTTGGATTTGATTAAACTGAGTTGCTCTTGAATATCTTCTTTTTTAAATAATTTAAGTGGATTTCATGTAAACCACAGCCCCTTCCTGAGGCTGCACTGACCCTTGATATTTTACCAGTGATACTATCAGGCTAGCCTCTTTCCCTCCCCTGACTTCACCTCTAATGATGCTGTTGCTCAATTTCTGTAGTACGAATAACTCTTGTCTTCTGAGCATAGAGTGTTGCAGTTGTGTTGAAGCAGAGTAAACAGAGAAAAGCCAGGGCCTTGGCCTGGGAACCACCTGTGTCCTGGGAGCGGGGCCTCTCCTGAAGAGGGGGAGGAGGGCCGGATGGCCTGTTTGGGGGAGAGGAATTGGATCAGGAAGGGGAGGAGTGAATTGGGCAGAACTCAGCAGATTCCTTGGCATGTGCTGCAGAAGGATTCCCTGAAGGGCTGCACAGAAAAGAAATGTGCTGTGTGCTTGGCAGGGCAGAAACCACAGAGAACCTGGCAATGCTTTTTGAGGACTGGGGAGCAAAAAAGCAGACTCCCTAGGTGGTTATTTATAGAGCCGGCAGCAGTAATGATCAGTTAGAAAAAATAAATTACAACTCAGTTGAACCTGAAATAACGTTTCTTTTGCAACTCCAGGCATTCCACATGGGCTTCTTACTTGCACACCACTCCCTCTTGATGGTGTTCCTGGAGGCCGAGGTCAGTTCCACGAGAAGCTTACTCGTGCCCTCCCTAAATCTTCAGAACAATCAACAAGGCCGCAGAAAGGGAGTTTCTGGCCTGAAACAGGAAGAATTCTGGCTGGATGGCCTCTTTCTTTTTCCTTCTGCACCCCTCCCCCCTAAATTGCTATATCGTCCCTCCTTTCTGCCCTTAAGACATCTGTATCATGCAACACAAGGTGGCCCTTCGCTGGAATGTGGCATCTGTGGCATGCTGAGCCCCCAGCCACCTCACCACTTTTCAAGTGAGTGCGCATACCAGCTTGTTTTTAGTGTCTGTGTTTTTGCTGCTCCAAGAGCTTCTCATTGTAATATCTCCTGAGAAGCTGGTCACTGACCCTTATTTCGCCGGCCCCCAGTTTCATCTACCCCCTCCCTTCTTAGGCAAAAAGCAAGACCACAATGATGTCACACGGACAGCTTGGCAGTGGGGTCACCTTGAGCTTGCCCAACCTGCTACTCAGCCTTTTGACACTTGGGCATCCATTTTGCCCCCCTCTCCCATCCATCTGCTCTTTATTTTCCATTCATTTGTTGGTTCATTAGCTTTTCACTCAACAAGCACATACTGAGTGCCTACCATGTACCAGGCACTGGCAATACAAAAATACATGGTAAAATCTAGAGGCTGCAAACTGGTGGCACATGGACTGGCTCTGCCTGCAGACACATTTCATTTGGCTTACAATAACTACGACAACAAAACTCAAACCAGTAGCTATGAGTCAACTCCAACTCATGGCAACCCTATGTGTGTCAGAGTAGAACTGTTCTCCACAGGGTTTTCAATGGCTGATTTTTCAGAAGGAAATCACTAGGCCTTTCTTTCAAGGTGTCTCTGGGTGGACTTGAACCTCCAGCCTTTTGGTTAACAGCAGAGTGTTAACAACCTTTCAGTTAACCATTTGCACCACTCAGGGACTCCCAACACTGTATCTTAAATTTGAATTTGCCATTGACACATAAAGACGGGGTGATTTCATATGAGAACACAGCTACCTGTCTTCTCTTGGAAAATCTGAAGTTTGGGCTCTCCTGGCCCTCATTCCCACTTGGTAGCTTTCTCTACATGGGCAGTCACCCCCTTTAGAGAAGTCTGGCCCCTCTGGTTCGCCACAGCTCCTGTTTCCTCTACTGTCTCACCAACACCAAGCTAAATCCCATCCGGATCATTAGCTGCTTCCCCCATTTGTGTTAACCTGCCTGGCCCCATGATCATTTGAGTTTGTAACTCCTGATATAGTCCCTAATCTCTGGGGTTTTATGATGCAGTGAGGAAGATAGGCAGAGCCATAGATAATTTTAGTATGTGAAAAGTGCTGTGAGAACAAGGTACTTTGGGAACATGGGGGAAGAAAAAATTGATTTTGAAGTGAAGCGTCAGGGGCTTTGTGGAGGAGGTGAGTTTGGAACCAGATTTTTTAAACACAGCAGGAATATGCCAAGAGAAAACTGTGGAAGGCACTCCAAAGGGAATGGTAGGTTTAAAAGCATAGCAGGGTGAATGAGCAGAGAAGTCTGGTGTGGCAGGAGCGAGGGGACCCTGAGGAGAGTCAGGAAGTGAAGCTGTTTTTTTTTCAGTGGGTACTCAGTGGCCAACTCCATCCAGTCCAAGGCCAGAGACCATGGGCCCTTCAGACCCGTGCCTGGCTCTGCATTCAACCCTTAGCAGCCTCCTCTTCTCTAGTGCCTGCCCCAGCTAGCTGAATGGCCCTCAGAGCTGATCCCAGCCCCATCTACCAAGATTTACTTGGAGCAACAGATTCCTGCTCTTCCTCCTTGTCCTGGTTCAGAACTGAGAGAGAGAGAGATGACAAGGAAGGTCTGGTTCCACCCTCAGAGGGCAGTAGGTGGGCTGTGGGCATAGGCCAGTGGGTAGATGGGCTGCATAAGGCCCCATGGTTTCCTGGCTTCCCCCTACCTCTCTGGTGCCTTTCTCTTCTCATTCCTTGAAAGATGGCAGTCCTCAGTATGTGATTCCTCTGTCTGTGCACATATTCCTTATCGTTTATAGGCTCGTGTCTCCCCAGACAGCATCATCAGCCCAGAGCTGTTTCCTGAGCGGTAGTCGATAAAGACTTGTAGCTTCTAGACAACTCACTTTGGATAGCTCACAGGTGCCTTAAATCCTACCTGGCTGGAGATGCCATGCTTTTCCCTTCCACACTCCGCATGCTGGTTTTACTCTGAACACACCCTTTACTTTTCCTTTTCCCCATTCACTTCCCTCAGACTCTCTTTCTCACCCTTTATATATGTTGAAATCCTTCCATTCTTTAAGCCCTTATGCATGATACCTTCCTGAAGCCTCCCTGGTTCAAACAACTAACACCACCAAACTCTTCATAACAGCATTGCCAAAATCAAAGAACTTGCCCATGATCCAGCCACCAATAAATACAGCATTTCAGAGCCAGAAGAGAACTCAGTGCTGAAGATGACCTAATCTAACCCCTCACTTTATTCCCCACATGCCTTCCCCACCCACATGTTGTTTCTTTTCTGGCAGTGGACTCTAACACATGGTGTTCATGGTGGATTCTATGCCCCACCAACTGGACACTGTGCTCCTTGATGCTAAGGACTGGCTGCAGTGCTCTGCCCTCCCTGGGGAGCTAGCACAGGTCTGTGTAAAAACTGTGCTCAATTGTGTGCAGTTAGTAGCTAGTTGTTGGCATGAACTGAACTGTTGGTAGAAGGGAGAAGTTACTTTTTGCATATGACTTGTCATTAAGGTTATCATTTAAGGAAGAGTTGAATCAGTTTGGGAGTGACTGGGTCCAAGGCGTGACATCTGTAATATCAGGGCACATGGAACATTCAAATTTAGTTAGTAGGAAATTGGTTGAGAAGGGGACTTGGAGAATGGAAGTTGTGTATACCCTTGGGGAGTGTAGACCCCACCCGTACGGACATCAAGAAGCCAGGGCCTGGTGATGAGAGGGAACCTGGCTTCCCTGAAGTGCCTGCCTTTTAGGAGCTCTGCGTTATCCAGAGAATTGTGGCCAGAAGTTGAGGGACTACAGCTTGTTTTCTACCACTTGCCTTGGTTTAGTTCTACTCATGTTTTCCCCATGCTCCTCCATGGCTTCCCACAGTGATTTCCTGAGCTTCATGCTGGCTCCACTGCCTGTGGCCATTGCTTCTAGCTGTGACATTACTGGAAGCTTCACTGAGGCTCTGACTGGCCAGGGCTAGAGCACCACAGCTGCTGCCATTGGGCTGGGACCTTCCATATAGCAACATGGGGTCTATGGGTACTGGCTAGAACCAAGACAGGCTGCAGAGCAGGACTAGGGTGGAGACGAATGCCCTGAGAAATTTCACCTATTTGGATCCTTTTAGAGACTGTTGTTGTTGTTAGTTTCCCTGGACTTGATTCTGACTCATGGTGACTCCATGTGTGCAGAATAGAACTGCTCCATAGGGTTTTCAAGGCTGTGACCTTTCAGAAGCAGATCACCAGGCCTGTCTTCTAATGCCCCTCTGGGTAGGTCTGAATCACCAACCTTGCAGCTAGTAGTGGAGTGCTTAACCATTCGCATCACCTAGGGACTCCTGCAAAGACTAAGTGGTCTTAATATTCATAATCAATAGTAAGCTATTAATTTTTATTATTTTTTAAATTATTTTTTACTGTTTACAGGGAGTTTCCATATGTTGACCTCCTTGAGCCACACAAGTATTCTATGCTCACAAATACCATATACCACCTTTTTACCATCTCCATAAACTGAGACTCAGATTTAAATGACTTGGCTAGGATTCACAGCTAAATCTTTTGACTCTAAAATATCTCATCATTCCGCTACACCCTGTTGCCTCCCATATCCTATATCCAGGTAGTCCTGATTCACTCGCATCCTTTCTATGTGAAAGGACACCCTAGCAGTGAAGTGAATCGCCACCACCCCCAATCCCTGGAACTTCCTGTTTTCTCTCTCCTGTCACCGAGGACAGCAGTCTGGGGGTATGTTTTCTCCTTCCACATCTGTTCAAGTTCAAGGAGTCCAACTCCTGCTATTGGAAAGAAGGGAAACTGGAGGGAAAGTCTTGAATTCTGGCTTTGGGAACCACATTGAAAGAAAATGTTCCTGGTGTCTTGGGTTCTTTAATTATTCTGTACGTTAACTAATTAATTCATTCAGCAGATATTTGTAGAGAACCTACTATGTGCTAGGCACTGTTCTAGGTGTTGGGGTTTAGTGGTGAACAAGACAGACATAGCTCCCGCCCTCTTGGAGCGGACATCCTAGTGTCAGGTGGTAATGAGCAAGTAAATGACGAGCAGACACTTTGAGACAGTAATGGTTAAGGGCTATGAAGAAAATACACAAGGATGATAGGATAGAGAGTAACTGGCAGGAGGTGGGAGGGAGAGCTGCTTGGATTAGGTGGTTAGGGAAGACTCTTCAGGAGGAAGCACACAAGCTAGGACTTGGGTGATAAGAAGAAGCCCACCATGAGAACATTGGGGACAGCAGTTTTCCAGGAACAGCAAGGGCAAAGGTCCAAGTAGAAACTTGGAATGAATCTTTAAGAAAACAATATTCTTCATGGTGGTCAGAGCCCCTGTGTTGTCATCACTGTGGTTCAGTGACATTTTGCCTAGAGGAAGGAGTTGTCCTGGTACCCTACACATGTATGATGGCAGTTCTGTGAGAAAATTGGTTCTGAGTCCTAGGCAGTGGACTCAGAGTTGAATTTGGAGAAACAGGAACTGCTTCCACCATTGCCTTGCTAAAAAATAGGGCTTCGAACCCCTGCTGAAAATTTGCATTTCTAACAAGTTCCCAGGTGATGTTAATGCTGCTGGTTAGGGACCAATTCTGAGAACCACAGGTAGAGCAGTGGTTCTCAAAATTTATTATACATAAGGATCACCTGGCGGATCTTGTTAAAATGTAGATTCTGATTCAGTATATTGGTATATTTTAGCCCTGCTAAAAAACGAGCTTGGCATATAAGGAGTGCTTCGGCCTGGAGGACAGGAAAGAGAAACCTTAAAAACCTGTTGCAGCAACTCTTGACCCTTGTAACTTTAGTAATGGCAGAAGTCAGGAATTTTTCTAGGATATGATATTTGTGATTTTGAGGATAGTGCTGCTCAAGTTTATAGTTCAGGTTCTGCTACCAACTATCTGTTTCATTGTTTCTTTTAGCAAGTCACCTAACCTCTCTAAACTTAGTTTAACATTATATCAAGTGAAGCAGTTAGATCAGATGAACTCTAAGGCACTCCTTATTCTTTTTTTTTTTTTTTAATGCTTTAAAATGATGCATTTATCAACAATTTTCTTTGTGTTGCAGCCTTTTCTGGGCCTCTGCTTTGGATTGGGTTAGATTGTTAAGTGAAAGTGAGTCCACAACAGTAGTGGTTCCTTAATATAAGACAGGTGCTATGATGGAAGGAGTCCCTGAGTGGCACAGACGGTTAAGCACATGACCACTAACTGAAAGGCTAGTAGTTTGAACCCACCCAGAGGCTCATCAGAATTGAACTTTCTTGGGATGGTCCAGTGGTTCTCAGACTGTGGTCCCTAGACCAGCAGTATCAGCAACACCTGGAAACTTGTTAGAAATACAGATTTTGTCCCTTTGCCCCAGGCCTACTGAGTCACAAATTTTGGGGGTGTGACCCAAAAGTCTGTGCTTTTGCAAGGCCTCCAAGTGATTCTGGTGCACTCTAAAGATTGAGAACCACTAGTGTAGATTTGAGACTACCAGTGATGGATGATTACATTCCAGTCTCTCAGGGCCACAGCAAATGGTTGTGTTCATCCAACTCAGCTTGGTGAACAGTCCTGTGGCTGTAAAGCAGAAGGAAGGTTCCTGGCCCGTGCTGGTATCACGTCCCAGTCCACTACTCCAGTCCTACTTGGAGAAGAGCATTGTTAGCAAAGGGGCAACCTCATCCTGGAGGAAGTCATGATTGAGGGTACTACTGGATTTGCTTCCACAGAGGCTGACTTAAATAGAGCAGTTGTGGATTATGGTTAGTTTCATGCTTTTTTCAAGCGTGGAACTGTCCCGAGTCTGTGAGTCTTTGGTAGATAGATCTACTTACACCTGTGTCATGAAGCTCAAGGATAATGAAAGGTCTTGGGTCCCAAATTAAAAAGTAACATAGTGACCCTGCTGTATGCTGAATTTAGAGTTCTGATCCAGTTTGGTTTCCTGTGTCTAAATGTCCTCTCATAAAACTGAAATGAGGTGACCCATGGTCCAGATCACCCAGGACTGTCCCATGTTTCCCCTTCCTGTCCCTCTCAGTCTGGTGTCATGGATTTGGCCCTGCATCACCCCCTCCTGCTGGATCTTGTCTAGTCGAGGGACAACACATCCTGACACCTTCCTGAAGAATGGGAAGAAAGGAGGTTCTGAAAGCACAGATTCCAATCCATGCCAGAGGCCAAGGAAACCAATGCTTGAAGGGGTTGCTCACACACCAACAGGAGCACAGAGGAGAGAGCTGGAGCTGGATACCTGCAGGCCCAACAGGGGCAGAAGTAAGTTTATTTCTCTGGTAGGGCTTAGAGGAGCACAGGGTTAGGAGTAGGTAGGGTTTGGGAGGTGGGTCTGGGCTGGGCCAGAAGGCAAAGAATGGAAGACAGATGGGCGAAGCAGGAGGTGACAAGGGCACAGCGAGCATCATGAGCACTTTGGCCCAAGCTGGCCTTGCCTTTTGGCTCACATCTTCTGCCCCTTTCTGTATTATTTCATCTCCAATGATGTCATTCCATCCCTGGGTCCTTCCTCCTGCCATTCTACTGACCTTTCCACCCTTGTTAACCTCTTGCCTTATTCCATCTCCAAGTTTCCTGTTGGATCCCACCCACTACCAATTCCATCCTCCTTATCTTGTGTCTGTCCATTACTGACATGATGAAAATAGGAAAATAGCAGAGTTCAATTGTGATAAGCACTTTCCCTGTTCACAGATACCAGCAATGACCAAGAGCTACCCACATCAGTTCCCGAGCAATCCATCCCAGGGCCCACTAAACAGAAGACAACATGACGGGGTCTTTCCTACTTTGCAACTGCAAAAGCTGGAGCAAGGGCCAGAGAAGCCAAGGAAGCAACACATGTCTAAAGCTTTCAGAGCAACACTGAGAAAATTGTTGATCGGATTACTATCAGTTGTGCCAGTGGATATTGTGAGAAGAGACCTTCCCATCTCCGTTGGATTCCATCATACCTGGATGCCATTCCTCCTGGGACTTGGAAAATCTCATATCCACCTTTAAACATACTATTCCTATTTCAGCTGTGGTAGTTCTGGTTCACCTTCCCTATGAGAAAATGTTAAATTTTTCTCCCTCCAAGTTCTAGATTAAACTGTCTTACCTGAAACTGGGTCACTTAGGCTTAGAAACACCTCTAGACATTCCTGTTCCTCAGAAGTAGCCAAATTCACATCACACCTGTTTCATTTGGGGAAGGGGGTCCACTTCTGACAGATGTTACCTGGCCTGGCCGTGTGTCTCCTTATCCGATCCTTGTGCCTCCCTCAACCAAACCTCTGTCTCCTACCAGGTTGAGACTCACACAGCAGTGACTCTGCCCTCTCTTGGTGAGGACCATGTATATGGCAATGTGCTTTGGTTGGATGTGTGACAGAAGGTGTGGTCTGATAGAACTGACATCTTTGTAAGTTGCAAGACAATTAGAGTACGCCTCCACTGGCTGGCAGAAAATAGCTTTCAAGGATGTCAGCCCTTATTTCAGGGTTCTCTGAGAGTTGTCTAACTCTCATAACTTTTCAGTTCGTGTCCTGACTGAGGATAGTTGTTCTTTTCTGTTTTCAGTTGAAAATAACTTTGTCTGCTATTTTTCCTTATTACAAAGAAGTACATGCTTATCACAAAAACATCAGAAATATAGACAAATAAAAAGAAGAAAAGAAACTATCCCCAAATCCTACTTAACCCAAAGACAACCGTTGAGCCTCCGTTGAAGAGTCTTCCAGATTCCTTTCTAGGCATATAGTACCTAATACACACACACACACACACACACTCAAGTGTAACAGTAATGTCACAATATCATATATATTCTTTGATAACACATTTTGTCATTTAATGACTTATGAACAACTTTCTATATCAAAAAGCTCAGTTCTACAACAATTGTAATGTAAGTACTAGATTATATAGATGAACCATAGTTTATTACCTAATTTCCTATAGTTTGATGTTTAGGTTGTCTCTGACTTTTCTCTGTTTTAAACAGCATTAATGGACATGGCTGTAAGTTTAATCTTTATACAATTATTTCTTTAAGGCAAATCCCCAGAAGAGAAATCAAAGAATGGTTAACAAAGGTTACAAAGGCTTCCAAGTATGGAACCAGCAGTAACAGCTTGGTACCCAAATGCATTAAAGACTGGGCCACTGGGCAGACCACTCATGCACTTTCTTAGATCCTTTGTATATCTGCCCTCGGGTAGCTTCTTTCCCATGCCTAGAACAGAGCATACCCATGAATGACGGCTGAGATGAGCAGATGAATGAGCAAGTATTGGTGTCTCTTTGGGTTTGGTACTCAGGCATCTCTAGTGATTCTTCACTGAATGCTGACAAATAGTCATTAGTTCATTCATTACACAGTCATGGAGCAGCCACTATTGCAAGGTGCCAAGCTGGAGGCTGAGAATATGAAGATGAATTAAATAGGACTCTATCCTTTCTAAAAAGGGCCCTCCTCTTTTCACTATGTGAAGGATAATATGTGCTTGGGAAGGTCACAACCTAGAGAAGGCAAAAGACTAATCACAAACATTTACTCCATAGGGTAATAAGAGGAAAGATATAAGTTCAGTAACACAGCTCAGGGCAGAAAATTTGAAATATTTTGAAAATCCAAAGGAAAACAATAAAAAAAATCATACATATCCCAACCTAAAAAACCAGTTGCCATTGAATTGAGTCCAACCATGGTGACCCCAGAGCAGAACTGCACACTATAGGGTTTCAATGGCTGTGATCTTTCAGAAGTAGATTGCCAGGTCTTTCTTCCAAGGTGCCTCTGGCTGGATTTCAACCGCCAATCTTTTGGTTAGTAGTTGAGCGCTTAACCATTTGCACCTCCCAGGGACTCCATGCATATCCACTGGCTCATTAATCAGAGCTAGCATTTTAGAAAGGGAGCCCTGGTGGTGCAATGGCTAAGTACTTGGCTGCTAACTGAAAGATCAGCGGTTTGAACCCACCAGCAGGAGAACAGATCCGGCGATCTGCTCCCTTAAAGATTACAGCCTAGGAAACCCTATGGGACAGTTCTACTCTGTTACGTGGTGTCACTATGGGTCAGAATTGACTTGACGGCACACAACAACATTTTAGAGTGGATTCCTTCGACTGTGAGACTTGCTTATTGACGATCGTCCTCCTTGGATATAACTCCCTTGAAGACATTGTTCATGTCTTTCATTTGCACCTTCAGACTCTGGCACCATTTTATATAACTTATTCTGAAATCTGTTAAATGTAAAATCCAAATGGGAGCAAGCAAAATTAAAGGTAAAGGGATTCATGAATTGAAACAAAGTCTCAATGTTTTATGTATGTAGACAAATTTGCATTCATTCATATCCTTCTGTTTGACGGAAAATTTGCTCAAATATTTCATTATAGAAGTGACATTTCAGAGAATTTGGGAACCAGAGAAAAGAACTGTCACCTATTTCACCATCCTAACCCAGGGCTAGCAGCATTTTAGTGACATTCACCCTGAAAAATTTGTGTTAAGATGGTGATGAGGACAAGAGCTGAGGAATATGTGAGTTTTTTTTCCAACATTTGTTTTTTAATTAAGCACATTCAATAATTATACCCACATAGTTCAGAATTAATGGTATAAGAGCATATAGAGTGAAAAGTCTGTATGCACCAGCCACCTAGTTCCCTGAAGATACCCAGTGGTTCCAGTTCCTTATGTATCCTTCTGGAGGATTCAGTGCATATAAAAGCATGTATGTATATAAAGTATGAATTTTTAATGAAGGACTTGGCATATTATTACCTCTGTATGTTCCAAGTTCAGACTAAACTGTCTTTGTTGGTCCTAGTGGCAGGCCTAGGATACAGGTAGAGGAGGAAGAAAAGGGCAAAAAGTGTGTGTGTGTGTGTGTGTGTGTGTACGTGTGTGTGTGTGTGTGTGTGTGTTTGTGTGTGTGTATGTAGGCGGTGAGTAGGTGGTTGTTGCTGAGGAATAGAGTGAAGGAAAAAGAAACAAAGAGAAGGAATAACAATTCATTCATTTATTCATGCATCCATCCATCCAACCAGAATTGATTGAGCACCTATTATGTGCCAGACACTATTCTCAGCTGAGGGGATACAGGAATGAAAAAAAGATGAAATGCCTTGTTCTCCTGGATATTATTTAAAAATTGGAGATGGAGACAATAAAAATAAATTAAGTAACTTATACAGTGTATTATACAGTGTATTGGGGCACTGGTGGTGCAGTGGTTAAGCATTTGGCTGCTAACCAAAAGGTCGGCAGTTTGAATCCACCAGCCACTGCTTGGAAACCCTATGGGGCAGCTCTACTCTGCTCTATAGGGTCGATATGAGTCGGAATCGACTTGACGGTGATGGATTTGATTTTTGGGGGGATATAATGCATTAGAATGTGATAAGTGCTATGGAAAAAATTCAGTAGGGTGCAGATGAGGAGTGTCGGGGACAATTTTAAAGTGAGTGATCAGGGTAGACTTCATTGAGAAGGTGACCTGTGGGCACAGACTTGAAGCAGGTGAGAGAGTGAGGCCTGTGCGTATGCCGTGAATGAGCATCTAGTGGAGGGAAGAGGCAGTGTAACTGCCCTGTGGCAGAAGAGTGAGGCCTGGTGCTGCCAGTACTCCCTACCCCACAGGCCGCTCTCGGTGACTTCTGCACCATGGCTGGCCTCCCTTAGGTCCCGAAGAAGCCCAGGTCAGCCTGGTGCGTTTTACAGCACTGAGATTATTCTCTATTAGCTGTTAGTTTTCCTTTTCTCTAAATTTTGATCCTGATGTTTAATTTTACTCCTTCCAAGATAATTCTGTGGTTCAGATGTTAATTTAGTCCCAATAAGGGAAGAAGCAGGGAGCATTATTGTAGTAGAAAGGCAAGACTGAGACTCAGGATCTTAGATTTTAAAGCAATCCTGTCACTTGTTTTCAAGCTTTTTGTACTGGGCACATTAGTCAATCTCTCTGGTCCTCAGTTTCCTTATTTAGAAATTGAAAGTGTTGACTCAGATGGTTTCTGGACTGTCCCCATCACTGTGGTTCATGGACTCTGCCACCATATAAGCAGTTAATGTGGGAAGTGGCATCGGGTGGGCATTTGAGGCTAGTAAATGTGGAGGGAGGGGGCCTGGTGATGCAATGGTTAAGTGCTCAACTGCTAACTGAAAGGTCAGTGGTTTGAACCCAGCAGGAGCTCCATGTGAGAAAAGAGCTGGTGAATCTGTTCCTGTAAAGATTGCAGCCTGGGAAACCCTGTGGGTCTATTCTGTCCTATAGGGTTGCTATGAGGCGGAATCGACTCAAAGACACACAACGACGATACCACGGGGGAGGCTGAGGAGGCTCCTGCCTGTGGAGGACTCTGTGTGCCTGATAATATGTGCTGCTGCCTGAGTTTCCCCCTTGGTCTAGAAGAGCTTAGCTTCACCCTTGAGACAGAATATTCCATCTGAGGAAGTTCAGAGTCCCTGATGATAACAGAGGAGCTAGAAAGACACTGTCAATTGTATTCCTCTCCTTGTTGCCTTCCCTGTGTTGCTCCCTTTAAGCCCTTAAGCGGTTGTTTTTCTCCAAGTCCCTTGGCTGAGCCGATTCTCAACCTGCAGTGGAAGCAGTCATGATGAGGTCTGGGTCTCCTTCTTTTTTTTTTTTTTCCTCAGAGGCTCCCTTCTCTTTTTACTGTCATCAGTTTGAAAGCCTGGAGTCTTTCATCTGCCTTGGAGAATTAGGCAATGGGGAGCAAAGGGAGTGTGTCATTGGTATCACTGTTGCATCATGTGGAGCAAAATCACTGTGAATTTAAAAATCAGAGTGTGTGTAAAAGGTTGTGGGGGCAGAGCTGGGGCTTTCAGCGATTTTATTTTGGGGGAAAATGCTAAGCATGAATAGAAGCCTTTTCTCATGCACTCTTAACGGGTGAATCACCTTGGTTGTAGTTACTTTCTTGCTTATTCCTCAGTGTTTCCTCTGCTCTTTCTTAAACTACCCCATTTTAGCATTCTCAGCTGTTGTTCCACAGGGCAACAGAAAAGTGGCTTCCAGAATTTAGTTTCTGCCCCCTAACTGGAAACTATGGGGGCATTGCGTACTCTCAGCATTAGACATGCCCATATAGAGGTCCCTGCACCCACTGCTGAAAATGGATTCTGAGAGGCTTCATTTGTTTAAATTAACTTCTGATTTATGCTATTCTCCCAATGCCTTTTTTTTTTTTTTTTTAAATACAAAAATCCCTCTGTTACTTCTTACATTCCGTGTGATGCCCTTTGTCTCCATCAACTGTTGTGGAGAGAAATTTTATTTGGAATATTCATAGCAAGTCTATCGCTAATTATCACTTTAACAATGTGTTATGGAGTGTATCCATGCAGTCATCTGGAAAGGCACAGATGCCAGGAAATTTGGGATTTGCTGTGCACTATGTGTGCCCACTCTTAGCGTTTCATCAGCTCTCTGCTCAGGGAAGAAGTAGAGGTGCTCTGTAAGGGAGAAAGAAGGGCTGACTTTGTGTCTGAATGTCTGCATCCTTCCTTCTTGTCCTCATAGCAGCAATCTCCAGGATGCTTTTGAGTGTAAGGAAAGCCTTACTATGAAACAAAAAACCCTTCTCATGCCTCCCCATGTAGCATTCTAGAAAGCTATAGAAGTTGTATCTTGAGGTCACCCCAGGTCAGTGCCACATGGACAGATCCTAGCCATAGATCTAATCGCAGATGGAGAAGAGACTGGTGGCCTTAGTACCCCTCCTGACACACTAGCAAGGAGGGTGGGGACAGAATGGCCACTAAATCGGCAGACCTTGGAAGCAAAGGAAAAGGAACTTCACTACCACAGGTGTGGATAAGAACAAAGACCTCTCCCTTTTCTTCCTTCTGCTCTCTTTTCTTCTTGGGAGAAGGAATGAACTCGCGCTAGGTTCCTTCTTCAGGATTCTTGGTAGGTCTGAGCTTTGGGAGTAAAGACTTATATCATTGCAGGGCCACATGGAGAGTTTCCCACCAAGACTCCCTGACAGGCACCAATGAAGCCTCAGAGGCTGCCTGGCAGAATCTCCTGGTCAAAGAATTCCATCCTAGGGTAGTGATAAATCAAGTGGTCTTTATGAGAGACCAGTAATGGAGCAGTAGGGAATGAATTGCCAAGCCCTAGCTCTGCATGACTTTGTGGATCCTGCTTTTAACACTAGCGGGGATTCAGACTCAGTCTTTGCTGAATGTCTTAGTTATCTAGTGCTGCTATAACAGAAATACCACAAGTGGATGGTTTTAACAAAGAGAAACTTATTTCCTCACAGTCAAAGTAGGCTAAAAGTCTAAATTCAGGGCGTCAGTTCCAGGGGAAGGCTTTCTCTCTCTTGGCCTTCTCATCAGTGTTCCCCGGGACTAGGAGCGTCTCTGCACAGGGATCCTGGTCCAAAGGACGCGCTCTGCACCCGGCACTGCTTTCTTGATGGTATGAGGTCCCCCTGTCTCACTGCTCACTTCTGTCTTTTATATCTCCAGAGATTGCCTCAGGACACAATCCAGTCTTGTAGATCAGGTCCTGCCTTACTAACACAACTGCCACCCATCCTCCCTCATTAACATCATAGAGGCAGGTTTACAACATACAGGAAAATCACACAGTACCAGGAATCATGGCCTAGCCAAATTGATACACACATTTTTGGGGGGACATAATTCAAACCATGACACTGAATATCCTTAATATTCTCAGGGATGTAATTTGGATGGTTGTAGAACTGAATCTGTGATAATGAGCGTCTTTATAATGAGTAGGAGTCCCTGGGTGGCACAAATGCTTAAGTGATTGGCTACTGATTGAAAGACTGGTGGTTCAAGTCCATCCAGCGGTGTCTCAGAAGAAAGTCGTGGCAATCTACTTTTGAAAGATCACAGCCATTGAAAACCCTCTGAAGTGTAGTTCTACTCTGACACATATGGGGTCACCATGAGTCCAAATCAACTTGATGATGACTGATTTGGTTTTGGGTTATAAGGGAGGACCTGGTTTTGCTAGCTGTTACTTTAGAAATAATAAAAGTTCTTATTATTTATTGAGTGCTTACTATACACTAGGCACATTATTCATAATCAACATGACAACAGACATTAATTGGGCGTTTATAGTGTACCAAACTCTAAGTATCAAACCTCATTAGGTCCTAGTAAAAAGCTCCTATGGGAGCCTTTATTTACATGTGAGGAAACTGAGACTCAGAGAGTTCAATACATTGAAGAAGTTGCACTGCTGGTAAATTGTTTTTCCCGTTTTAAAGCAGCAGAAGGTGCCCTGAGGGAACAGTGGGAAGGTGGGGTGAAGGGAAATAGGGCCACTCCTGACTCTGTCGTTGAGGGGCTGGCCCATCCCTCCGCATTGACGGTGCTCCACAGTCGGCCTTACCAATGCTCCAAATGTTTGGCTCTGTGGGCTTTCCGCCTGCTTAAATGCCTTGTAAATGTTTGGTCCTGATGCTTCTTTAAAGAACTGATTCAATAAACCCTGGAATTCCAGACGTTTGATTTGTTTGTTTTTGTTTGGGGTCGGGGTGAGATCCAGGAGGAATTGGATGGGAGTGAATTTGAGAGGGAAAATTCTGGATGTATTTTTTTTTTTTTTTTAAAAAGCCACCACAAACAGATTTTGATGAAACCTTCATCAAAAGGCAGGTCTGTGTGGGCAGGTGTGTTGTGCAGGCACTGGGGAAGGGCGGAAGAAGTGGTAGAGTTTGTGGGTGGAAAAGCCGGGCTGGCTTTGTTGCTGTTCAGCAGGGGCCCAGCCAGGCCATCCATTAACTGCGCCAATACCGCCGCTAATAGGTGGGTGATTCAGCTCCTTCCTGCGTTTTATTACCGGACAGAGACTGTAACAGCCCTTTGATTTAACAAGTTAATAAAGTAAGCTATCAGGCTCCACTGTTTAACCACTGACTGGGTTCGCCTGGGGCTTGTTGCTTTCTGGGAACCCCTCTAATATTCTTTTAAAATTCAAAAGAGAGAAAGCTGTGGAATCTTCAGGCTCCACCTGAGTCTCCTAGTTCCTTCCTGGGCAGCCTCACCAGCCCAGGGTGCCCATGCCCGTGCAAGCTCCCGTCAGAGTTATCTAGATCCAGTGGCTGCCTGGCTGGAGCGGCCAGGGATCTGATTGAGACCGTGGGTATCACTACCCAGAGACTAATATCTGAAGGATCTGATAGCCTGCGATGTCTGGGAGGGAGGAAGAGAGTTATATGAGATTGTGGGGTCTGGATAGGGCCCTTTAGGAAACAGAAAAAGAGAAGTGGGGCCTGTGGTGAACTAATTAATAGAAAGTGGTCTGGAGACAGCTGGGCTCAGCTTTCCCAACCAGTTCTAGGCGTTGCTCTCTAATAGCACTTTCTGTGATGATGGAAATGTTCTGTGGCTGGGATGTACTATACGGTAGCTACCAGCCACATGTGGCTTTTGAGCGCCTGGAATGCGGCTAGTGCTGCTACCGAGAAACTGGATTTTAAATTTTATTTCATTTAAGTTTAAATAGCCGCATGTGGCTAGTGGCTACCGTATTGGACAGTGCAGCTGTAGACCTGCCCGAGATTGAAATAAAAGAAGGAGGGTGTGAATGTTTTAAACGTTTGTGCAGGATCATTTGCAACCAGTGTGGTTAGCAGGTGTTGACAAAGCGGAGCAAGGCAGACAGTGCTCTATTTTCCTTCTTGATTAGAAGGAAGTCACATGAAATCCTCTGCTAAGACTGTGTGTGTCGCGAAGTCAGCCTACATTTCACTCAGGGTGGGTCCACTCACCCTTAGGTGGAGCTCTTAACCAGGCCGGTGACTGCTGTCTGGGTGCTTCGTTCTCCCTTGCGCCCTCTCTCATGGGTACTCACATGCTCAGAGCATCGCCATCTGCCCCTGCCAGGGTGATCATGCTCTGGGCCCTCCGATTCATTAGTTCCATCCCCTGGAACCCTCCTATGAGCAAGTCAGGGAGGAGGGTGCCATGGGAGTGCCTGCAGGTGACTCTAGCCTTGTCTCCAGAGCCAGAGAAGGCTTCCTGGAGGAGTGGTGTCTAAGCTGAGGCCAGTTTCTGCTGCAGAGGGCTCCTGTCAGTGTTCAGTACATGAGAGAGAGCACTGGGGTCACAGGCCTTTAGAGCTGAAAGGAACCTCAGCAATTACTGGCAATAGTGGTATCGATGGTTCTTAAACCACCAGAACCTCTTCTTCAAAGGAAAATCTGTATAGACTCTTGATACATAGAACCAATAAGAGGGGAGTTACTTTGGATTAGGGGTGGGGAGAGAAGGAGGCCAGAGACCTTCATAGGGTACCACCTTGTTCACCCCTGTGGCCCCTAAAACAGAGTAAAGACATCACAGGTCAAAGTGAGCTCCCCTTTGTGACAGACCAAGAAATGTAAGTCCAGAGAGGCAGAAAACTTGACAAAGTCACACAGCAAGTTGTTTGATGAATATTGTTGATTGGCACATTTCTAACTGATCCATTCCTGGCTCCTTCCCAAATCCTTGGCACGCTTTTGAGAGACGATAACTCAGTCCAGTTGTCATTTGGTCCAGTATGAGCAAACAGTGGGATTTCTGCTCTAGGATCAGATACCATGTTGGACCTTAATTCCATTTTGTTCTGCTGCTGTTTTTGTTTTGTGGACTGATTGAGATTTGTCAGTTTTGTGCAGCTGCCCCTCTCAGCCACCATGCATTGAGTGCCCTCTATGTACCAGGTACCAGGCAAAGGCCTTCACTACGTCATGTCATTTAATCTCTCTGGAGCTTGGCAAGATTGACATTACTGATCCCATTTTATAGATGAGGAAACTGACTCTCAGAGAAGTAAGCGCAGGACTCAAAGCCCATGCTCTTTGCACAGGAGATACTGCCTCCCTAGGAAGACAGTGATAAAAGGAAAATATCCTGAATAAATTAGAAAGAGGATCCTAAAAAGTTTAGTGTGTCATTTAAGGGCAAAGATCAGAAAATGCAGCTTGGGAGGGAAAGAGAGGCCAGACCTGAGACTGACCACAAGCAGATGCAAGGCAACCACGGGTCCCAACAGCAGTGCTGTGGGGTCTGAGAGTGTAATGAGAAATCAAGGAGCTCATGCGTCATATGTTTTCAAGGCGCAGAATTCCACGTCCTTTTATGCACTGAAAGGAAGAGCTTCAACATGGCCTTCTGCAGCAAAGGTGTTTTAAAACGTCTACCTTAGATACATTTAGGTTTAGCCTGGGCCCCCACAGGGGAGAGAGGGAAACTCCCCACCTGAGAGAGTGGCCATGGTAGAAGGCAGGGTGAGAGACACAACCGGCAGAGGCCACCCAGAATCCCAGAGGTGGTGGGGATGTGGGATAAATAGTAGTCAGGCAGGCGACAAATAATTCATTGAGCACCTATGGGTAGCAGGCATTGTTCCAGGGCTGGGGACACATGGGGTAAGAAAGCTATCCTCGCTGCCTGTGATTCTTGTATTTTAGAATAGGATACAGGCAATAAACACAAAACAAGTGAATAAGGCCATGTCAGGGGCTGACAGGTGCCACGAAGAAGATAAAAGAGCAAAGTGTGATTGAGTAATTGAGGGCTGCTTTCACCAGAGTGATAGGGAAGGCTTCTCTGAGGAAGTGACATTTGAGAGAAGATGTGAACGACGAGAAGGAGGCATCCATCTGAATGTGTGGAGAAGAACATTCCAAGCAGTAGGAAGAGCAGCTGCAAAATCCCAGAGACAAGAATAAGTTTGTGTGTTTATGTTTGCAGAGCAAAAGGAAGGCCATTGGGCTAGAGCCCAGTGAAACCTGGGGGTGGGAGGAGATGAAGATGAAGAGATGGGCAAGGGCCAGATCCTATAGTCTTTTGTAGACTTTGGTAAGGATTTGATATTGGGAAGACCCTGGAATGTTCTAAGTAGGAGAGGGACATGATCAGCTGTGTGGGGGTGGATTTTAGAGAAAGAGTGGAAATACAGGAGACCATGCTATACTTTTGCAGTCGTTCAGGCATGAGATGATGGTGGCTTGAACTAGGGCTTGGCACTGGCAATGGAGAAAGTTGTTGGAGTCGGGATATACTTTGAAAGTAGAGCCAACAGGGATGTACTGGTGGTTTGGACATTGGTAGGATGGGAAGAAAAAAAGGTCATGACGACTCCCAGGTGTGGTGTACCACTCACATCCTTCCACAGCTTACTCCAGGGGGCTGGTCACATTCTTTTTGACTCTTGTGAATTACCTTCAGGAACCAACACTAGAAATAAAAGAGGATTGGGCTGAGACCCCAGAAGTTTGGGGTGGTGCAGGAATCAGTCCACTGATCTCAGCTCTTAGGCTCTTTCTTGCTGCAGGGAGCAGAGAAACACTCAGATTGTCTTGTTGATGGAGTTGACTGTAAGGGTATGGGAGGTGAGGACGTCCAGGAAACTATTATGGCACCTGCAAAGCTGGGCCCCTCAGAGAACCACAGCGTGTTCCCCACCATCCTGGAGGCATCAGGAGTGCTCATGACCAGGGCATCTCCCCATGCTGGCAACTTCTCCATGGTCTTGACACAGCTGCACTCTCTGCCTGTCCCTCTACTACTCCTGCTGCCTTCTTCACTCTCTGGGATGCATACCCTGACCTCCCCAATGAGGAGTGTTGGCTTGGATTGGCCGGTCCACCACAGGGAGATCTGCAGGGCAGAGGCTCGGGTCAGGCCATGCTCAGGCAGCTGGAGTCCTGGGCATCTCCCCTGTAGGTCATTGTCTTTGGCCCTTGCACATAGTCTTGGCCTAGTCATGGCCAGAGGATTGTATGTCTCAGAACCTGGCAGTTCAGGTGCTGTGGCCCCTGAGGACATGGCAGACATCAGGTTCATGGACTTGCTGGTTCATGAACTGTCTCGTAATCTAGAAAGACAAGCATCAGGTGAAGAAGTAGCAGCTAATGTGGCAGGTTAGGTAACAGCTTCTTTTGGTGAAAGAGTGAGAAACAGAGAAAATAACTTTTATTTGCATTGTACTCTCTCCGACTGCTGACCTTTTGTGTAGCACCCCAGTTCTTAACCACTGTGCCACCAGGGCCCCATCAGGGCCCCATCTCTAGCAACTTACCTTTAGTGTTCCTTCTAAGTGTGGCCCAGGGACCACTGTATTGTCCACCGTGCATTGAGGGTGCTTGTTAAGGTGCATTTTCCTGGGCCTTAACCAGAGCTTCTGAATCAGAATCACCCCAGGGAGGAGAACAGCTGCCTGCAGGGGCATTGGTGTGATCTGCTTCCCATTCTCTCCACATCTTTTGGGTCTGAGTTTACCATTGATTTTTTTCCATCAGTTCCTCTGAGGTTAAACATGGAGGAGCAGAAATGAACTTTTTTTCTTCTAATTCTATAGGAACAAACTAATATTTTCAAAATAAGTTGCTTTTTATATACTTAGGGTTTCTTTAATCTCTCTAGCTTTCCAAGAGACTAACATTCTGGGGCTCAGCTATTCTGGTCCCCAAACCATGTAAATCTGATGATGTCACTGTCATGCTCAGAACCTCCAATGGCTTCTCATAGTGCTTAGAATGAAATCCAGAGTCCTCACCATGACCTGTACAATCGGGTTTGGCCTGCTGCTCCAGCTTCACTTCCCACCCTTCCTCCATGGTCACTGTCCTACAGCCACACTGGCCTTCTTGATGTTCCTCAAAAACACCAAGCACATTCCCACTTCCTGCCATTATCTCTGCCTGGCATGTATTCTCTGGCCATCCTATCTCAAATAATATTCCCAAACACTTTTATTCTCTTACCCTCCTTTATTTTTTTTTTCTAGAATATTTATCACTACCTGATACTTTATGATATCTTTGCCTGTCTCTCTTCCACTAGAATGTAAGCTCCATGAGGGTAGGCATTTGTGTCTGTTTTGTCCACTGCTGAATCCTCATATAGTGCCTAGTGCTCAATAAATTCTTACTGAATGAGTGAATTGATGAACCTCACTGCTAGAATTCTAACCATGCCTTTGTGAAGAATCCCCAGGTCACTGTCTTCTGCCCTAAGGACTGAGGAGCTGTTTCCTCAATGTTTTGCCTGAGTCTGACCCTTAACACTATCATTGCCAGTCACAGACAACAATACTGAATACTTGATGTGCCAAAGGATATGATAGATGTTAATAAAAACTGTATTTTGGTCCCCATATTTTATAGGGTCAAGTGCCTGGGTGGTGCAAACGGTTAATGCACTTGGCTGCTAACCAAAAGATTGCAGGTTCGAGTCCACCTAGAGTCACCTCTGAAAGAGACCTAGTGATCTATTTCCAGGAAATCAGCTATTGAAAACCTTATGGAGCACAGTTCTACTCTGACACACATGGGGTCGCCATGAGCTGGAGTTGACTTGAGAGCAACTGGTTTGGGTTTTATTTTATACGGTTAGGGACAGCCAGAAAGAGCCCATAGAACAGGAGCAATGAGAAGGCCCTCTGGGGAAGGGCTTGTGCACATGTCCCCATAAGAGAGCTGCCCACTCAGACCTTGAGCCCAGCAGAGCAGCATAGTGGGGTATCTGTGAAAATGTCCCTGCAAGGAGAAATTGGCGCTAGGTGGAGCAGAGAGGTTCTGATAGGATCTAAAAAGCTGATAGGTCTTCCAGATAGCCACCACCCGGCCTGTTCCCACCCACTGGTGAGGAGGATTAAATGAGGATGTGTTATGCAAAGTGTCACAAGCAGCCAGCAGGTTTCAGGAGGCCCCTTCAGCCGCATGACTGTGCTCGGGACTTCCTTGTCCCACTTCTTACAGACAGGAAAGCAGACACTGGGGAACAGGTTCTCTCTGGGGTTGCACGAGGTGCTGTAGTGGTAGAGTCTGGGTCACAGTGCCGCTTCTCTCTCCTGCTATTGCTTCCCCATCTTGGCATGTGGCTCTACTGTTTCACAAGCTGGGAGATGCCCATGCTGAACAAGCTCAGTGAGATCTTCTCTGAAGTGGTTTCTGTCCTCAGATCTTGGATTTCCCACCATTGTCACCCTGTGTTTACACATTGTCCAGATGTGCTGAGTGCCACCAGCAGATCCAAAGGACTCAGTGAAGCCACTGTGTGCATTTTATCACTCTGACCGCAGGTGAGATACCTGTGTTCACTCTGATGCGTGAAGCCAGCAGTGCTCAGAGTTGGCTTTTGAGCAAGCCCAACTCTTTCTTGGGCTACAGGGTCCTACTGCTGTTTTTGTTAATGGTAATTATAAATACTTTAGAGGCATAGGAAAGGGCACAGACTTTGGAGTCCACTGCACTGGGCTTAAACTCTCCAAACATTGTTTACTTATCTATAAGATGGACATAATAATATTCTCTCACTGTAGTTTCTTCCTTTCATCTTCCTTTCTCTAAGCCTTTGGATCTCAAATATTCTTGGTTAAGACCTCAAAAACCAACCCTCCCAAGTGGCCTTTGCTTTGTGTGGGAAGCTGGACTTGATGACTTCTAAGTTTCTTGCCAGTGCTGGAGCTATAAATCAGTGTCAGGAACAAAACGCTGTGGTCAGAAGAGCCATTTGGAGACCCTGATGGACTCTGCTATGAGAACCAGTGTTCAAGCATTTGCTCCTTCTAACTTGTTGAACCTACACATTATGAAAATTGGCTTTTGGGGCTCTGATAAGAGGAAGCTCCTCGCTTTATGTCCCATTGCAGAATACTTGAGTTTATTTTAGTTGGGTTATTGTTTCTGTGCCTTTCCCACCCTTAAAATGAAGAGCCTCTACTTCCATTTGTGGAATTATCCCCATACCAGAGCCCACAGTTCAAGGCCCTCATTTATTCTAAGAAGGATTTGGACTCCCAAGATCCATGTGATGGGTGCAGAAGCAAAATCTAGATCTATCTATAAAGCTCAACCAGGGCTCTCAGCTGGAGGAATAATAAGGATAGGGGGTAAAAACAGCCTGGGTTTTGGAGTTAGACAGATATCAGTTCAAATGCAGGCCCCAGCATTTACTAATTGGGTGGCTTGGGGTGTGTTAGGTAATCTCTCCGTTCCTTCATCTGTAAAATGGGAATCAGAGATTGTGAAAATTAAATAAAATAACATTTAAAGGGTTTGACACATTGGTTGAATATTTACTAATGACCTTATGTGTCAGAGATGAGGGATTAGAAGATACATTTCTAGCTCTCAAAAACTCATATCCTAGAGGGAAATGGGCCAGTAAACAAGCGAATTCCTGCCCCTTCACTTTTGAATTTTATGTTTTACAATGTGCTTTCACACACACCCTATGATTTGATCTCCATGACTACCCTAGGTGGTAGGCATGATAAAACCAACAAAACCAAACCAGTTGCTGTTGATTCAATTCTGACTCATAGCGATTTTATAGGACAGAGTAGAACTGCCCCATAGGGTTTCCAAGGAGTGGCTGGTGAATTTGAACTGCCGACGTCTTGGTTGGCAGCTGAGCTCTTAACCACTGTGCCATGAGGGCTCAGGTGGGATCATCTCCATGCTGTAAATGAACACTGAGTCCCAGAGAGTTATCGGTAATGTAGTCGTGGTCTCATCACCAGTGTTTTCCAGGGCTGCACTAGTGGCTAGGCTTGGACTTTTAGCTGGAGTTTCTTTTTCCATACGTTTGCTACTCAAAGCCTGATTCACAGACTGGCAGCATTGTCATTACCTGGTAACAGTTAGAAATGCAGGCTTCAGACCCACCCAGATCTTCTGAATCAGAATCTGCATTTGAAGCAGATTGCACAGGTGAGTTGTGTGCACATTAAAGTTTGGCTCTTACCTCCATTTGTGGGTATATCAGTGATTTGCCCCTAAGCCAGTACTCTTGTTTTTAAAATAAGGAATATAACTCTCTTGGGTGGCAGCCTAGTGTAGCAGCTAAATGGTAAAGGTCTAACTGTGACTGTCTGACCCTGACTGTCTGGGCTCCACTGTGATCAGCTATCTGACACTGGATGGATTAGGTCATCTCTCCATGCTTCACTCACCTTAACTCTAAAATGGATAATAGTAGTACCTACCTCAAAATGACTGTTGTTGGGATTAAATGGGATAGGTGGTAAGAGCCAACACTCCTTGAGCATGCGCTCTGTGCAGGTGCTGCTCTCAGTGCTTCATGTGGGCATAGACTTTTGCCTGGGCAGCCTCATCCAGTGCCAGCTTTTGTTATTACTTCATAGAAAGGAACCCTGACGGTCCAATGGTTAAGCACTCAAACCCACCCAGCAGCTCTGCAGGAGAAAGACCTGGCAATCTACTTTTGTAAAGATTACAGCCAACTCTGGGGTCTTAAAATCTAGCAAGTGGCCATCTAAGATGCATCAATTGGTCCCAACCCACCTGGAGTAAAGGAGAATGAAGAATACCATAGATGCAAGGAAAGTATTAGCCCAAGAGACAGAAAGGGCCACATAAACCAGAGATTGAATCAGCCTGAGACCAGAAGAACTAGATGGTGCCCGGCTACCACCAATGACCGCTCAGATAGGGAACACAACAGAGTGTCCCTGATGGAGCAGGAGAAAAGTGGAGTGCAGAATTCAACTTCTAATAAAAAGACCAGACTTAATGGTTTGTTTGAGACTGGGGACCCCAGAAGACATGGCCCCCAGACTCTCTATTAGCCCAAAACTAAAACCATTCATGAGACCAACTCTTCAGACAAAGATTAGTCTGGACTATGGGACATAAAATGACACTCATGAAGAGTGTGCTTTTTAGCTTAAGTAGATACATGAGACTAAATGGGCAGCTCCTGCCCAGAGGCGAGATGAGAAGGCAGAGGGGTCAGGAGCTATTTGAACGGACACGGGAAATCTGGGGTGGAAAGGAGGAGGGTGCTGTCACGTATAGGGATAGCAACTAGGGTCACATAACAATGTATGCATAAATTTTTGTATGAGAGGCTAACTTGAATTTAGCCTTTCACATAAAGCACACGCACACACCCACACAAAACTGAAAAAAAAAAAAAAAAAGATTACAGCCAGGAAAATCCTATGGGGCACTTCTACTTTGTCACATGGGGTCGCTATGAGTAGAAAATCGACTCAATGGCACACAGTGACAACAGGATTTGAGAAAGAGACTACACTTTTCATGGTATTTATATGAAAGAAGAGAATGGTTAATTCACAGTGCTCTAAAACTTTGATGACCCCCATGTCGAACATATTCTTCGCATAAATGTAGGGTCTCAAATGAAAGGTTTTCCACCATTTGTGTAATCATGAGATTGGCATCTGGAAGTCCTTGCTCATCGATGTTGTGAGATGCCCTGGGGAGCTCCTTTTCAGCTCAAAATTATATGATTCCCATGTAGTTTGTAGACAGAACAATTCTGAGCTGAGTAACCACGTAAAATTATAGCATGATAAAGCTGTCAGAACCCCTAGCAATCATCACATTCATCCATCTTATTTTGTACATGAGAAAACTGAGGCTCAGAAAGGTCAAGTGACTTGGCCAAGGTAAATGGAAGAAACAGAGCTAGAAGTGAGGGTTTCTCACTCTCAGCTCCGTTCTTTTCACCATGAATATATGTGCATCTTCTCATTCATTCATTCAACAAATATTTTTTAAGGCTTACATTGTGCTGAGTGCTGTTTAGAAGCTGGGGATATTGTGGTAAGCAGCACAGCAAGCTATGTGTCATCTGGAGCTTATATCCTGGCAGGAAAGCAGGGAAAAGACAGGGAAGAAGTAAGAAAACAAAGAACAAGATACTTTAAGTTGATGGGGTAATATGTTAACAATTTATTTGGGCAGGGAAGCCTTGACAGTGCCATCAGAGAAGTCCTCTCTGAGATGGTGACATTTGAGAACAACCATGAGTAAAATGAGGGAGTGAGTCATGCAACTATGGAGTTAAGAAGCTTCAAGGAAGAACCAGCTTGCTCCTACCTCCCACTCGTATCCTTGTACCAGCTGTCCCGTAGGGTTCCCCACGAAACAGACTCAGAGATGGGGATCTGCATCCAGGAGGTTTATTGGGAAGTAAGGGAAGCATGATTGGGCTGAGGGAAAAGTTGGGCTATGACACGGTCACAACGAAGACCTCAATCATTTCTACAGAATCCTTGCACTGGGATGGCTCTTCAGAGTTGTCCCAATTGAGGCAAGGGGGCCAGGCCTTTGTCCCCATGCAGTTGGTCAGTCACTGGATACAGGCTGCCCCTGGTGAGGGGTTTGTTTGTGAGCTGTCAGCAGGCTACATCCCCAACAGCTGGTAGAATGCATTCCTTGGACCTAAAGGGGAATCTGGGCAGCACCACAGCATCCACCACAGTTGGTCCCTAGGGCGACAAAGACTTATTGCTGGAAGGACTATCCCAATGAAGGAAATAAGGACATCTTTACTTTGATCTATTCTTGCCTTGTCTGAATATTCATTTGTTTATCACATACCAAAACCAAAACCAAACCCGTTGCGTTGATTCCAACTCATAGCGACCGGGTAGGGCAGAGTAGAACTGCCCCATAGGGTTCCCAAGGCTGTAATCTTTACAGAAGCTGACTGCCACATCTTTCTCCCACAGAGTGGCTGGTGGGTTTGAACCACCAACCTTTTGGTTAACAACTGAGCGCATAAATACTGTGCCACCAGGGCTCTTCCCTATTTACCACATACTTGTTGATATTTACTGACTTACAGCTAAGGCGCTGGGCACTGGAGGGGCAGAAATGAATTAAGCAAATTTCCTATCCTCGAATTTACAGGCCTTTGGGGGCAGACAGACAAGTAGACAGACAATTAGACAAGTATCTTCTTGTAGCCCTTCCAGCCAGTGAATTGTACAGTAGTACTTTTTCTGTGGAGCCCTGGTGGTGCAGTGGTTAAGAACTTAGCTGCTAACCAAAAGGTCAGCAGTTCAAACCCACCAGCCACTTCTTGGAAACCCTATGGGGCAGTTCTACTCTGTCCTATAGGGTGGCTATGAGTCAGAATTGACTAGATGGCAATAAATAGGTTGGGGTTTTTTTGCTTTTACTTTTTCTGTGCTGGACAGTAGTCACTTAAACACTCAAATCCATGAGGTTAGTGAGAGCTTTAAAGAAAGCGTGCCACATTTGAATATGTTCACCTTTATTTAATGGACAGAGGTCATGGGGATTTGATAAATCCATGTGATTAGCTTCTTTTGGGTGAAGAAAGAAGGAAAGGGAGAGAAATTGCTTTGAAACACCTTAATAATAATAATAATAATAAAGACAGCTAATATTTCTTGAGCTCCTTAATCTGTGCCAGGCACTATTCTGAACATTATGTATGAATGCTCCTAACATCTCTGTAAGACAGATACTGTGGGCATTCCATTTTACAGGTGAGGCAATGTAAGAGAAATTTAAGGATTCTTGTCTAATATTTTAACAATTAGGAACATAAAGGCAACATTTTAAATAGAGACTAATTAACAAATCTAAAATTATTTGGGCCCCTTAAATTTTCTTCTGACTATAATATAGTCATATACCATAGTTTGTTTGTTTTTTAAATCATTTTATATATCCTAAATTGTATTCTGCTTTGATAGTTTTATGATATGTTGGGGTCATGTTTTCCTCCTTATGGAAATGCCTCTTTGAGAATTATTTGGAAAATTAATAGGAACAACGGTTTCCTACGCTCAGAAGTTTCTGTTTTGCCTGTCTAATGGCCACTGATCTAAATTTATTCAGCCCGTTTTCAGGACCTGGAACAAGTGACAGGGCTAGAGTGAAGACAGAGAGGGACAGTTGCAATGGAACTGCCTAGATTTTGTAACTGAAATAATGTGTATGAAAACATTATGAAAGTGATAAAACACTATGTCAGTGTGATAGTTTTGTTCTAGCATCATCTGGAGGTCTATAATTGTGTATCAGGTCTGAATCCAGTATCTTTTGACGAAAGCAAAGACTGATTTTTTCCAGTACACATGACCTGTCTAAGTGAGTGTTGTTCCACACTTAGTAATTCCTCATGTGAGGCTTCACCTGTTTGTGATGTAGTGCAGGGATCATAAACATGAATGCACATAGCCAGGCAGGTCAAGTCAACAGGTAAGCAGGATGGCAGGGCTTGGCCCCTGGATAGCCTGGGTCTCCCCCAAAGAAGGGCACCACTGAGCCAGTTCCAGGTGAGTTCTGCCTTGTGGGAGTGTTGCATACTGGTGTCCAGAAATCCAGATTCTTAATGTAAAATATGATTTTCAGCCAACTAATTCAGTATAAAATTCTGTGCATGCCAAATAAAAAAATCCATGGGCTAGATTGAAGGGTTGCACTAGGTACAAGCCCTGGCTCAGTGGAAGGGATGCTGGATGGAAATTAGGAGTCTGATGAGGGGGCAAAGTCTGTGCTTGACAAATGTTGTTGAAGGAGACCGAGTTGATCCTTTTGAAGCTAAGATCTTGGGGAAGCCATGTGTTCTTTACCAGCCTCAGGCTCTTTATCTATGTGATGAATATTTTGCAAATTTACAAAATACACAATGTGCAGGAAAGCATCTAATACTACCTGACTGAGGGACCCAGTACATGTTCCTTACATTTCAACTCTAAACGGCAAAGTCTGCATGGATTTATAGTCCCAGTGATTCAGCCACTGTTTAGCAGTGGTTCTTAGCCTTGGCTGCACATTAGCATCACCTAAGGAGCAAAAATACCTCCACCAGGCTACACTTTAGACTTCTTAAACCAGAATATCTGAGTTTGAGATCTGAGGGTATATATATATATATATATATATATATATATATATATATATATATATATAAATTTTCCCAGTTGATTCCAATGGCAACCAAGGTGGAGAAACACTGCTTTAAAGTATCTTTCAGAAATGCTTTTAGAACCACCTGTGGTCCATTCTTAGAATTCTCTTTATACTTTAAAGGAGGGTTCACATTTTGGAAATAGTGAAAGGCAAAGTCTTATCAAAGAAAGTAGGTAATGCCATTTGGATTTTTTCGAACAAGCGAGTTAGGAGCTCTAAGTAAGGAGAGCGAATTCCTGCTATGGTTAGAATGGAAGGCAATTCCTTCCAAAAACCTTTGTGAGCATCTGCCTGATCCTGGAGGTGACTGTGCTGAGGTGAGGTGCAGCAGGGAGAATTGCACTCCAGTAGGGACACTGCTGGTCTCCGCTGCTATGACCTCACCGGTGCCCTTCCAGCTGCAAGACATACCAGATGCCTTCACTGGAGTCCAAAATGTACAAGAAAGAATTAAAATCATTGTTTCTTTTAATAAACAGCTGAGGCCTGGATATAGACAAATTTTGTGATGTAGAAAGAACTTCATGGAACAGGAGTGGGTGATCTCAAGGAGTGCACTGTGTGGTGATTGCCCCTCCTATTCCTCACTCCTTTCCCATCCTTTCCCCCGAGCTTTGTAGCCCTTGGCCTCTGTCTCTCCCAGGTCTAAGCAGTCTTGCCACATGGTTGGGACGTGTCCAATCCCCCTGTTGGCAAGGACTCACTCTTCAGAACTGCCCATCAGCCTTCAGAGGTGATCTGGATGGAAATGACCTCCTTCTAACTCCCTGCCTCCAGTCAACACAACTGTCAAGAGGATGTAAAAAGCCCAATACTGTTTCTGATTAACAGGAATTGGCCAGAGTGATGGCAGTTGAAGAAGTTGTGAGTCTGGGGAATACTTTTCACATGTGTGCCTTCAGTTGCTCCATTGACTGACTCCTCAGTCCTCTGTTGACAGTCTTCCAGGAAACACAGGATTCACGGCTAGACCTCTCCTTTATGAAATGCAGCCACTGGGGTCAGGCATTACATGAAGGGCTATTACGTGTATTTATTTTGTCAGTTCATTCTTGCAGTGATATTTATGGAGAGCCTACCAGGTGCCAGACCCTGTTCTACAACATCCTTGCCCTCGGGAAGCTTACATCTAATGAGGGAAGACAGACAAAGAAACAAGTTCATATATGCTATGTCAGAGGGTGATGAGTACTATGGGGACAAACAAAACAAGCTAAGGGGGACAGTCAATCCCTCAACCACCCTCAGATAAGTGGCATTTTGCCATTTTACTGGTGGTGGAATTGAGGCTCTGATGGGTTAATTCACATCCCAAGGTTCTGCAGCTGCTGAATAGCAGAGTCCCTACTCACACTCAAGGCTACCTGACTCCATGAGAAAGACTTACCACCAGGTGTCAGGCCTGGAGCTGGGATTGAGGGTGCAGTAGAGGAAACAAAGCACACAGGACTTGTGCCCTCAAGGAGAGTTTAGCCTGGCATGGAGAGGGTCAAACAGAGGGGCATCTGGCTAACTCATGACCATGAACACTTTGAGGTTTGCACAGAGAACTGGGCCATCATCCCAGAAGCTCCTGCCCTGCTTGAAGCTCCCAGAATCAGGAAGTTTCAAGGTGAGGTTTGGAGAGTTTAATGGCTAAACAAGTGCAGGAAATGCTTTCCAGGCAGAGGAAATAGCAATTACAAAGGCTGGCAGGCTAGAGATATCATGGCTTGTAGGGAAACTATAAATAAAATAATGGATGTTCCTAACAAAGAAAAGTCCAGGATCAAATGATTTCACTAGTGAATTCTACCAAGCATTTAAAGAATTAATACAATCCTTCTCAAACTCTTCCAAAAAATAGAAGAGGAGTAAACACTTTCTCATTCTATGAGGCCAGCATTACGTTGATACCAACGCCAGATAAAGACAACACAAGAAAAGAAAGTTACAGACTAATATCCCTTGGAGCCCTGGTAGCACAGTGGTTAAGAACTCAACTGCTAACCAAAAGTTTGGCAGTTCAAATCCACCAGTTGCTCCTTGGAAACCCTGTGGGGCAGTTCTACTCTGTCCTATAGGGTTGGTGAATTGGAATCCACTTGATGGCAAAGGGTAATATCCCTTATGAATAATGCAAAAATCCTCAACAAAATGCTAGCAAACTAAATACAACAGCATATTAAAAGGATTATGCACCAAGAGCAAGTGGGATTTCTACCAGGAATGCATATACCATGTTAGACATAAGAAAATCAATCAACATAATACACCACATTAAAACTGAACAAAGGGAAAATAAAACCCACATGATCATCTCTATTGATGCATAAAAGTCATTTGACAAAATCCAACACACTCTTTCATGATAAAAACACTCAGAAAACTAGGAATAGAAGGGAAATTCCTCAATATTATAACAGTATTTATGAAAAACCCATAGTGAACAACATACTCGGTGAAAGACTGAAAGCTTTCCCACTAAGATCAGGAACAAGACAAGGATGCTTGCTTTGACCACATTGTACTAGAAGTTCTAGCCAGAGCAAGAAGGCAAGAAAAAAGTTAATAAAATGCAACCAAATCAGAAAGAAGTAAAACTATCCCTATTTACATATAACATGATCCTGTATGTAGAAAAATCCCAAATATTTCACAAGAAAGCTACTGGAGCTAATAAATGAATTCAGCAAAGTTGTAGGGTACAATGTCAACACAAAAATCAGTTGTGTTTCTACACACAAGCAATGAATAATCTGAAATGGAAATTTAAAAAAAATTCCATTTACATTCACATTCTAAAAAATAAAATACCTAGGAATAAATTTAACCAGGGAGGTGAAAGACTTGTACACTGAAAACTATAAAACGTTGCTTAAAGAAAATAAAGAAGACCTAAATAAATGGAAATAAATCTCATGTTCATGGATTGGAAGACTTAATATTGTTAAGAAGTCCATATTACCTGAAATGATCTATAGATCAACGTAATCTCCGTCAAAATTCCAACAGCCTTTTTTGCAGAAATGGAAAAGTAGATCCTCAAATTCATATGGAATTGCAAGAAGCCTCAAATAGTCAAAACAACCTTGAAAAAGAAAAAAAGAAAACTCATACTTTCTGATTTCAAGACATACTATAAAGCAACAGTAATCAAAACTGTGGTACTGCTATAAGGATAGAAATGATTGAACATTAGCCTGTTTTTTTTGACACAGTAACTCTGTATTCCTTCATTCTTCTTTTGATACTTCCTGCATCATTCAATATTTTGCACATCCCCAAAACCAAACCCACTGCCATCAAGTCGATTTCAACTCATAGCGACCCCATAGGGTTCCCAAGGCTGTAAATCTCTACAGAAGCAGACTGACACATTTTCTCCTGAGGAGCCACTGGTGGTTTCAAAATGCCAACCTTTTGGTTAACATTCAGTCATTTTCACCACTGCCCCACCAGGCCTTCTTATTTTGCACATAGAATCCTTTACTACTGCTACTCGATGCTTGAGTTTTTTCTTCATTTGTTTTAGTTCAGAACTGCCGAGCGTGTTTTTCCCTTTTGGTTTTCTAAACAAAGTAGGAAGACTCATACTTTTCGATTTCAAGACCTACAAAGCTGTAGTAATCAAAACTGTGGTGCTGGTATGTTGTTGTTGTTAGGTACCGTTGAGTCTGTTCTGACTCATAGAGACCCCATGTACCGCAGAATGAAACACTGCCAGGTCTTGTGCCATCCTAACAATCTTTGTTGTGCTTGAGCCTATCATTGCAGCCACTGTGTCAATCCATCTCTTTGAGGGTCTTCTTCTCTTTCACTGACCCTCTACTTTACAAAGCATGATGTCCTTCTCCAGGTACTGGTCCCTCCTAAAACGTGTCCAGAGTACATGAGATGAAGTGTCGCCATCCTCTTTTCTAAGGAGCATTCTGGCTGTACTTCTTCCAAGACAGATTTGTTTGTTCTTCTGGCATTCCATTGTATATTCAATATTCTTCGCCAATGCCATAATTCAAAGGCATGAGTTCTTCTCTGTTCCTTATTCATTGTCCAGTTTTCACATGCATATGAGGCAATTGAAATACCATGACTTGGATCAGGCCCACCTTAGTCCTCAAAGTGACATGTTTGCTTTTGAACACTTTAAAAAAGTCTTTTACAGTAGATTTGCCTGATCCTATATGTCATTTGATTTCTTGACTGCTTCTTCCACAGGTATTGATTGTGGATCCAAATGAAATGAAATTGTTAACAACTTCAGTAGTTTCTCTGTTTATCATGATGTTGCTTATTGGTCCAGTTGTAAGGATTTTTGTTTTCTTTATGCTGAGGTGTAATCCATATTGAATGCTATAGTCTTTAATCTTTGTCCATAAGTACTTCAAGTCCTCTTCAATTTCAGCAAGCAAGGTTGTGTCATCTGCATATCAAAGGTTGTTAATGAATCTTTCTCCAATCCTGATGTCTCATTCTTCTTCGTATAGTTCAGCTTCTCAGATTATTTGCTCAGCATACAGATTGAATATGTATGGTGAAAGGATACAATTCTGCACACACATTTGCTGATTTTAAACTGTGCAGCATGCCCTTTTGGTCAATGCACAGGTTCTGCATGAACACAATGAAGTGTTCTGGAATTCCCATTCTTTCCAATGTTATCCATAATTGGATCGCCTTTGCCTAGTCAATAAAACATGGGTAAACATCTTTCTGATATTCTCTGCTTTCAGCCAAGATCCATCTGACATCAGCAATGATATTCCTTGTTCCACATCTTCTTCTGGATCTGGCTTAAATTTCTGGCAATTCCTTGTCGATGTACTGCTGCAACCGTTTTTCAGTTATCTTCAGCAAAATTTTACTTACTTGCAATATTAATGATATTGTTCAATAATTTCTGCATTCTGTTGGATCACCTTTCTTTGGAATGGGCACAAATATGGATCTCTTCTAGTCGGTTGACCAAGTAGCTGTCTTCCAAATTTCTTGGCATAGATGAGTGAGCACCTCCAGTGTGGCATCTGTTTGTTGAAACATCTCTATTGGTATTCTGTCAATTCCTGGATCCTTGTTTTTTACCAGTGCCTTCAGTGCAGCTTTGACTTCTTCCTTCAATACCATCAGTTCTTGATCATATGCTGCCTCCTGAAATGGTTGAACATCAACCAGTTATTTTTGGTACAGAGACTCTGTGTATTCCTTCCATCTTGTTTTGATGTTTCCTGCATCATTCAGTATTTTGCCCATAGAATTCTCCAATATTGCGACTGGAGGCTGGAATTTTTTCTTCAGTTCTTTCAGCTTGAGAAATGCCTAGCATGCTCTTCCTTTTTGGTTTTCTGTCTCCAGGTCTTTGCACTTTCATTATAATACTTTACTTTGTCTTCTCGAGCTGCCCCTTGAAATCTTCTGTTCAGCTCTTTTACTTTATCACTTCTTCCATTCGTTTTAGCTACTCTATGTTAAAGAGCAAATTTCAAAGTCTCCTCTGACATGCATTTTGCCTTTTCTTTCTTTTTAATGATTTTTGTCTTTCTTCATGTATAATGCCCCTGATGTCTTCCCACAAATTGTCTGGTCTTTTGTCATTAATGCCTCAAATCTATTCTTGAGATGATTTCTAAATTCAGATGGGATGTACTCAAGTTTGTACTTTGGCTCTCATGGTCTTGTTTTACTTTTCTTCAGCTTCAACTTGAACTTGCGTATAAGCAATTGATGGTCTGTTCTGCAGTCAGCCCCTGGCCCTGTTCTGACTGATGATATTGAGCTTCTCCATCGTCCCTTTCCACAGATATAGTCGATTTGATTCCTGTGTGATCCATTCGGTGAGATCCACATAATCTCCAGTGTTGTTTCTATTACCAAGGCTATATTTTGCAACTACTGATCCTTCTTTGTTTCCAACCTTCTCGTTCCAGTCACCAGTAATCAGTGCATCTCGATTTTGTGTTTGATCAATTTCAGACTACAGAAGTTGATAAAAAAAATCTTCTATTTCTTCATCTTTGGCGTTAATGGTTGTTGTGTAAATTTGAATAATAGTCACATTAACTGATCTTCCTCGTAGGCATACAGATATTATCCTACCACTGACAGCATTGTACTTCAGGATAGATCTTCATGATGATGAATGTGACACCATTTCTCTTCAATTTGTCGTTCCTGGCATAGCAGACTGGATGATTGTCCAATTCAAAATGGCCAATACCATCCCATTTCAGCTCACTTATGTCTAGGAAGTACAGCCAGAATGCTCCTTAGAAGCAAGCATAGTGAGATTTTGTCTCATGTACTTTGACCTGTTATCAGGAGGGACCAGTGCCGGGAAAAGGACATCAATGCTTGGTAAGGTGGAGGGTCAGTGAAAAAGAGGAAGCCCCTCAGGGAAGATTCACGCATAACAGCGCTTGTGAGGAGGGTACAGGACTGGGCAGCACTTTGTTCTGTTGTACATAGGGTCACTTTGAGTCAGAACCAACTCGACGGCATCTAACAACAACAACAGCAATGCCTAGGATATTGATATTTATGCATTCCATTCATTTTTGACAACTTTTAATTTTCCTGGATTCATTCTTCATATATTCCACATTCCAATGATTAATGGATATTTGCAACTGTTTGTTCTCATTTTGAGTCGAACCACATCAGCAAATGAAGGCCCTGAGAGCTTTCCTGTATCCATGTTTCTTAGTCATCTAGTGCTGCTGTAACAGAAATACCACAAGTGGATGGCTTTAACGAAGACAGATTTATTTTCTCACAGTCTAGTAGGCTAGAAGTCCAAATTCAGGACGTCAGCTCCAGGGAAAGGCTTTCTTTCTCTGTCGGCTTTGGAGGAAGGTCCTTCTCATCAGTCTTCCCCTGTACTAGGAGCTTCTCTTCACAGAAACCCCGGGTCCAAAGGATGCGCTCTGCTCCCAGCATTTCTTTCTTGGTGGTATGAGGTCCCCATGTCTCTCTGCTCACTTCTCTCTTTTATATCTCAAAGGAGGTTGGCTTAAGACACTGTCTAATCTTGTAGATCTCATCAATATAACTGCTGCTAATCCATCTCATTAACATCACAGTGATAGGATTTACTACACATAGGGAAGTCACACCAGATGGCAAAATGGTAGACGATCATACAGTACTGGGAATCATGACCTAGCCAAGCTGATAGATATTTTTGGGGGACACAGTTCAATCTATGACAGTGTATCATTAAGGTCGAATCTACTTTGAGAAGGCAGCTCTTCTCTAGTCTTATTTTGAGTGCCTTCCAACCTGAGGTGCTCATGCTTCAACACTGTATCAGACAGTGTTTCGCTGCTATTCGTAAGGTTTTCACTGGCCAGTTTTTTCAGAAGCAGACTGCCAGGTCCTTCTTTCTAATCCATCTTCGTCTGGAAGCTCTGCTGAAACCTGTCCACCATGGGTGACCCTGCTGGTATTTGAAATACTGGTGACATAGCTTCCAGTATCACAGAAACATGCAAGCTGCCACAATACGACAAACTGACAGATGAGTGGTGCTGTGCTGGTATAAGGACAGACATACAGACCAATGGAATGGAATCGAGTCCAGAACAAAACCCATACATCTATGGCCAATTAATTCTTGAGGAGGGTATTGAGTCCATTCAATGGGGGAGAGAATAGTCTCTTCACTTCAAAAAATTATGCTGGGAAAACTGAATTTCCACAGGCAGAAGAAATTGGACCCCTACCTCACACCATATATGAAAATTAACTCAAAATGGATCAATAACCTAAATATAAGCACTAAAACTATAAAACTGTTAGAAGAAAACATAGGGGTAAATCTTCAGGAGCTTGTATATAGCAATGGATTCTTAGATATGACACCAAAACCACGAGCAACAAAATAAAAAATAGATAAATTGTACTTCATTGAAATGAAAAATGTTTTTATCCATCAAATGGCATTATCAAGAAAGTTAATAAACATCCTACAGGCTAGGAAAAAATATATGGTAACCAAATACCTGATAGGGGCCCTGGTGGTGCAGTGGTTAAGCATTTGGCTGCTAACCAAAAGGTCAGCAGTTCGAATCCACCAGCCACTCCTTGGAAACCCTGTGGGGCAGTTCTACTCTGTCCTATAGGGTTGCTTTGAGTTGGAATTGACTCGGTGGCAATGGGTTTGGTTTTTTTTTTTTTTTAGATACATGATAAGGGTTTAATATCCAGAATGCATAAGGAACTACAACTCAACAACAAAATGACAAACAATCCAATCAAAAATAGTCAAAAGACTTGAATAGAGATTTTTCCAAAGAAGATATACATGAAAGCCACAGCACCTAACACCCATGTAAGCACACTTGAAGCCCCAAATAAATGCTACTAATCCAACACCAAGCACTCTGTTTAGAATCCCCCATTTCCCGGAATCCTTAAATTCTTCACTAAATCTCTCCCAGTAGCAGGACAGTTTTCAGCCTCTTTCCTCTGTGACGGTAACTGGGGAAGAAAACTGTGAAAGAGAAATAAGCCTTTTATAGAATGTTGATTAGTAGGTGATAGAGCATGCAGATAGCTTACAGATTCTGGAAAAATAATGGGCAACCCTGCTTGTGAAAAAGAAGGCCTCAAATCAGCCCCATTCTAGAGCTAAGGGTAACAGTGACACAGCCCAGCAGGCTGGTCATGCCCAAAATAATCAAAGTTGAGTAGGTTGTGCACTGCTCAACTTTGGGGTCATCATTCACATCATGGCTCATCACTGTCTTAGATTGCAGGGTGATGCAGTTGCTCATGGGACCAAGGGATCTCTGGAAGTCAGGTCAAAAGGGAGGATTAAATGAGTTAATGCACATAAAGCACTTAGAACAAGATCCACCATTTGTTTATCCCCAATAAATGTTAACTCATTTTTTTTTTATTAATTAGAAAAATTATTTATTTCTGCTCCTTTCATATATCTCATTGTTCAGGAAACAGTCTTACACATGTATCTGAAATAATGTACTATCACACACTCTGTTTAAAGGCAAAACACCATAGGTAAAGCTGATCAGCTGTCCAGAGTTCTCAGCTTATGGAATCTTGCTTCCTGATTTAACACTAATGTTTGAAAATCAGGAATGCCATCTCCAATAAATGTTAAGGGGCTATAAAAAATAATCACTTTTTCAATATTACAGTTGTAGAAATGGAGTGGAGTATACTTTCTTTTAGAAATGAAAAACTAAGAAGAAAATGCCACTTAACATCATTGGTATGTCATTCTAGGTTAGCAGGAAAAAACTACTTTCTGACGAGCTTATCTTTTTGATAGTACCAAGAAGAAATTCTAATCCAAGCTTTAATGAGCTTCCTATGTTTTCACCAGATTCCTCTCTCTGCTGCTTTTCATCCTTTTCCACATTTCATATTCGAGGATTGGTACAGCCTTTAAAACTTCATCAACAGGAGCAAATCCAGTATCCACTGATTTCTTCTCAAAGGGCACTCTAACCCATCAGATAGCCCGGCAGTTTCATCCTCATGAATACTCTAGCCATAAGAAAACTCAGTAGGACACAGACGAATCCAATGAATAGAAGAAGAAATCTATTGAATTTTGGAATGTTTGGTGCATTGGATCTGTCCAGGATTATGAAACCTAAACCTCCCATTGTAAACAGGAAGCTAGATGCGAGTCCTTCCATAATATATTGCCCATTTACCCTGTAGGCCAAGAAAGCTACTGGCCTCTGATGTCCATGTTCATCAGTCATAGAGCCAGCACTTGGAGGTTTCACAATAACATCATAAATTATTCCTCCAGTGATGAAGTAAGACACCACCACCAGAGCGTACACCAGCATGGCCGACTGCATGTGCACCCAGGGTGGTTTCTTCAGCTTCAGGTTGGGGCATTCGAGCACTAAGAACGGGACTCGGTACAAAGTCTGCATATTGGTGCGGCAGGGGCAGCACTCGGCCTCAAACCCCACGTGCCACCCCAATGTTAACTCATTCTTATTCATGTAAGTTAATGTTCCTCATGGGCATGGGAAGAAACAACCTGTCATGAACAACAGAAAACAGATACAAAATGATCTTTTCTAGTCCTTCAAATATCTGAGATATTTGAGGGTTTTTTCTTTAAACGAGGGTTGGAGGTGTTGGGTTGTCAACTGGCAGATGGATTGTGTGGAATGCAAGGAAAAATGCCAGGACTGGGGCCTAGGCCACTTACAGCATTAGCTATGTAATCTTGTCCTCAACTGAAAAGGTGATCTTACCTTTCCTCCTTCACCAGGTTATTATTAAATTCCAATATGGTAGATAGTAGCCATGGTGGCATAGTGGCTAACAGTTCAACTGCTATCCAAAAGGTCGGCAGTTCAAATCCACCAGCTGCTCTCTGGAAACACTGTGGGGCAGTTCAGCTTTGTCCTATAGGGTCACTATGAGTTGGAATCAACTGGAAGGCACATAGCAACAACAACAACAACAGCTTTGATAAAGCAAGCAGAGGATTAGTAAAATGTTAATTATGGAAATTTAAATTTGAAGCAGTTGAGATTTAGGAAACAGATAATAATTGTTTCTAGTGTTATGGAGTCTTTTTGAGATGGAAAGAGCATGGAATTCAGAGTAAGAAGTCCTGAGTTGGACTTCTGATGATTCCTTCTGCTACTGTTACATTCTTTGTGTCTTCATTTCCTTACCAATGAAATGGAGGATAATAAAACTCAAATATGCACCCCACCGACTTCTGATGTGAAGATAAAACTAGATCGGTGTAAAAGTGCTCTGAACACTGAAAAGTTTTATACAATGGTAGTTTTTACTACAGCTTAAATCTGTATTAGAGTCCACTAGCTGGCTTTTTTTTTTTTTTTTTTTTTGCTTCTGCTGCCTACTTTGAAATAGCAAGCAACCAGACTTCTGTGTGCCAAGAGAAAATGGATTTTTAAAATATTTGGTTTCAGTATCTTATGTGTCACTGAAATGAGTTTGCTGGTGTCTTAGCACCCTCCTGGAATGACCTAGGGTTTAGAAATGAAGCTGTGTCTACTTCCACTGACACCAGAGGGATGGACAAAAGCTGATGTCTCCACCCCCCGCCCCTACACACTCAGTGCTAATTCAGTTTCTTTGTTGCCCTCCTTAAAGGCTGCGATGGAATGTGCAGCCCCGGCAGAATTCCTTGCCATCCCCCGAGGTCACCACTCTGGGCTGGCCTAGGCCAAAGCGTAGGGTAGAATGAGGTGGAGGGCAGAGTGAGGAGCAGCCAGCCACCAGCTGAGAAGAAGCCCAGGCCTGCCTCCTTTCCCAGACTCCAAGTTGCAAGGAGATGTACAGGAGGTATGGGGGCATGTAAGATGGAGCATGGGTGTTGGAGCCTGACAATCTGTCACTCACTATATGACCTTGGTCAAGTTACTCTAACCAAGACTGAGCCTTCTTGGAGCTCCCATCTGTGAAATGGGAATTGTGATTCCTACATCTCTGAGGTCTTATGAGGAGATTAAAGTATATTATGCAGTATTCGGGGAACACGGAACTGGACAAAATAATCAAAAGGAAGGGAAAAGAGCAAAGAATAGAACATGAATGCTAAAACTGGGGACTGGTCCCAACCACATTCTGTAAACATTAATGGCACCTTCCAGATTCAGAACACAGGAGACAAAACCACAGGAAGATGCTTGGAGTTTACAGAGACCTCCCCTTTCCAGACAAAGCAGTTTCATATGATGTAAAGTACATGTAGGAAAATTTGAGAAACCACATTTGATACAGTTTGAGGGCTCTAGTGGTGTCACTGGGCCAGAAACAAATGAAGAACAACCTTCCTGAAGCTCCTTTCCCCATAACAAGTAATAGCATCTGGAAGCCTAGGTCAGACAAACCTGTAAGGACACCATTATTCTTTATTTACCCCCATGAAAGGGACAGGAAGTAATCTCCAAGGAATTAGAAAAGAATATGAGCCTCAAACAAAGGACATTGAGAGTTTGTCATTGCAGATGACCATCAACAGTTCTCCCATCCCTCAATGCACGTGCTGCTCCTCCCATCAAGAAGCAAGGTCCCCTTGAATCTGGGCTGGCCTTGTGACTTGCTTTGTCCAATAGTATGCAGTAGAAGCAACACTGGGCCAGTTCCAGGCCTAGACATTTTGACACCTAGCAGTGTCCACATTCGTTCTCTAAAAACCCAACTGCAGTGTAAAGAAATGCAGGCTATCTTGCTGGAAAGAGAGGCCAGGTGGAGAGAGAAGCCCTGGAGAATAGGAAACCACATGGAGAGAGAGAGTCCACATAGAAGAAAACCTCAGTGTCCCAGCTGACAGCCAGCACCATGGTGCCAGACCTGTGAGTGAGGCCATCTTGTATCCTCCAGCCCAGTCACATCACATGCAGCAGAAACAAGCTATACCCATTGAACTCTACATTCATTCCTGATCTCAGAATTGGGAGCAATCAACTGGTTATTGTTTTAAGGCGCTGCATTTTGGAGTGGTTTGTTAGGCAGCAATAGATAAATGAAGAAGGACCGTCACATCAACATGACCAGTGTACTCTGAAGCCAGCAATCCCAGTAGGCTGGACATACATCTGACCCAAGAGAGTGTCCTGGTGCAGAACTGTGAGCACAGTTAAAAAGTATGAGTGCCCAAAGACTAGGATGTGGCTGGGGACAGCCCAAGGCCCAGCCCCTCTTCCTTCCTATCTCACTTAGGTGGCCAGAGGACTGAGCAAATTATGGATATCTATCCCTTGTTATAAGGAGAGGATTTAAACATGCCCAGGAAATAGGGAGGGCGGGGCCTACAGAGAATCCATTCATATTATTTGAGGAATAACAGGCCAGATAGAATTGATCTGAGCCAAAGATGAGGAACCAAGGGGGAAAAAAAGAGAGAGACCTAAATGAGACCTATGCAAAAATTCTGCTTTCTTCTTCCCACAAGAAGAAGGAAAGGAATGTGGCAAAGAAAGAGCCCATTTTGGGCATTTACTCCAGTAAACACAAAACAATTTCCTAGCAACTGCTTTTGTACTATTAAGGAGATTATGAGAAAATGGACTTCATGAAATGAGAAGAAAGGTGAGATAATAAACAGTGAGAATAAAAGGGAAGTGGCGTAACTGAGGCAAGAAATTGATAATATTACCAAAGAACTTAGAACCCATTGGAACTAGCAAGGAATAGAACCATCACTGTATAAAATTAGTGACATAGTGACATGACAGAGGCTTGGAAAAATTACATAGAATACAGAGGTAAAGGCCAAAGGGCAAAACAAGGTAAACAACGTTAATAGTTAATGAAGAAGAGACAATGGAGACAAAATGCCGTGCGGTGGGTGATCTTCAAATAGGAAACAAAAATTATTAAAACAAATTGGAAGAAAATGTGTCTGAAATTAAGGAATCATTGATTTGCGGAAAGGGCTCACCATGTTCCAAGAAAAATTAATGGGGAATGAGAGGTTCAGTTCAGTTCAACAAGTATTTATTGAGCCCTTACTTTATTTGGAGCCCTGATGGCACAGTGGTTAAGAGCTTGGCTGCTAACTATAAAGGTCAGCAGTTCAGGCACTGTATTAGAGACACAAGAAAAACAAATTGGAAATAGAGCTTGTCCTCAAGAGGCTCACAATTACTGGGGAAGTTGTTATAATAACTACTGAGTGTTATATTGGGAAATGAGCAGGGTGCTCGGGGAACACATGCTGGGCAGGGGCTGGGGGCAGCTAGCCAAGTCTCCAGTCCAGGCATGCCTTGAATTTAAGCAGAAACTTAAAAAGTATTAAGCATTGACTAGGGGAAAAAACAGAGGAGGGAAAGTTACTGAACCTCAGCTGTTAATAGACAGTCCACACAGAAGAGGGAAACCCACCTGAACAAGGAAAACATTGGGCTACTCTAAGGCCTTGGGAGGCAATAGGAAAAGACCCAAGAGTGCTACATCGGGCAAGTTGTTGTTCCCTTGTAAAAGCAACAGAAAATCATTGTCAAATATGTGAGGACTTGGGAGCGATCTACTCACATGCCTTTTCTAGAAAGTCTACTTGATTCTTGATTATGTGTTCCTGCTAACCATTCATAAAATAAAGAACTCAGTACATGATATGAAAGGATTGGTCAAGAGCATCAAATCCATTCCAGGCTGTTGAATAAGGTTGGGGTTAACTGTTAATAGTATAGGTAAGCAGTTTATAGACAAGACTCTGGAGCTAGATTGCCTGGTTTTTAATTCTAGCTCTACTACTTTTTAAGCTGTGTGATTTGGGACAAGTGACTTAACCTCTCTGTGCTTTAACATATAAAATGGGAATAAAAACAGACTCTGCCTCACAGGACTTAGAACAATGCCTGACCCATGGTAAATGCTGCATACCTATTGTTTTCAGCACATGTTTGTTGATTTAGGTTATTAGATAGTTGATGTCATCATTTTGCTAAAAGCTGGTTGAGAGATTTAGACAAGTATGCTTACTAATCTAACACAGGGGATTTCCTCAAATGCGGAGCAAAAATTCATCACGGGTATCAGCCAAGCAGACCAACGCTAGCATTGGTGTTGATGCCCAAGATAAATGAAGCTGGGAGTCACTGGAAAATTAACATTTATTTTATCAGAATTTACTTCACAACCAGCTTTATAAAACTGAATTTTTTCATAAACTAGGGAATAAAGCCAAACCAGTTGTCATCGAGTCGATTCCAACTCACAGCAGATTTGACCCATAGGGTTTCCAAAGCTGTAACTCTTTACAGAAGCAGACTGCCACGTCTTTCTTCCACAGAGTGGCTGGTGCATTCCAACCACTGACCCTTCGGTTAGCAGCCGAACACCTAACCACTGTACCACCACTGTTCCTTAAACTAGGGAATAATGTTCAGAAATGTTCTTAGTATTAATCTATTCAAAATAGATTATTTTGTAAAGTAAGTGAAATGAAATTTTAATTTGAAAAGTATGTATTTATATGTATATATATAGATCTATACACACATAAATATTGATATAAATATTGTGCTTACTGTATACAGGATGTAAAAATGGCACGGGGGCAGTGTCTGACCTCCTCTAACTGCACAAGGGGGAAGGAGAATCAGTATCAACAGCCCAAGACCATTTCCTATGAGGTGGATGTCAGATATGCCTCCTCTCTCTGCCATCTTTACCAACTCTGACACCAACCGTCCCTCCCACAACACTCTTTACTTCTCTGCTGGGTTCTATAATTTATTGCAATGGTCACACAGAACTCACCGACCATACTCACAGTTATGGGGTTTATTAGGGAAGTAACAGGTTACAGTTCAGGCTCAGGAACACTCAGGATATAGTTTTTCTGTCAGGACAGCTTCTTCCCAGCAGTACTCACAGGCACAGCTTTCCCTAGCCCTAAGCCTCTGCCCAAAGGCACTCAGCTTTCTCTCTCCATGGGCCAGGAAGCCTACCACCTGCTTCCAGGTCTCTTCTGCTGGGTCTCTCCTGCCACTGCTTCTCAGTGTCTTCAGGGTTACAGTTCTCTCTCTCAGTCTCCTGCTTCTGGGAGCTTCTCAGAACGGGGATCCCAGGTCCAAAGGGCATGCTAGCTCCTGGCTGTTCTTCCTTGGTGGTGGTGGTATCTTCTCTTCCCTGCCTCTGGGATGGCTCACCTCAAATCCAGTGGGATGGCAAAAATTGACCAATCCCTTTGATGGGCCACAATTACCCTATCACAGAGTCCCGCCCAATCTCTTGGGTGGGAGTTACAAGACCGTGGCTAGAAAGGCCACACAAAAATGATCCATCACAGCACAAGGAAGAAAAGGAGAATGGCTAGGGCAATCACACATCTTGGTCTACCTAAGTCAGCTCCAGTTTATACTTTTTTTCCTAGAAAAATTGTTGCTAGAACCCCTTTTTATTATAAAAAATGCTCCCATTTGACAGGAATGGTGAGAAGTGTGTGATTGTGACTGTAAAGGGGTAGCATGAGGGAGATTTTTGGTGATGAAACAGTTGTGTATCTTGATTATGGTGATGCTTATGTGACTCTCCACATGAGATAAAATGACTCGGAACTATGCACACACATTTTCCCAATGTTAGTTTCCTGGTTTCATACTGTACTATAGTTAAATAAGATATAACCATTGGGGGAAAATTGGGTGAAGAGTACAGGAGACATCTCTATACTATGCGACTTCTTGTGAATCTATACTTATTGCAAAATAAAATGTTTTTTAATAATCACCACTTAGAAAATAAATTAATTGGACAATCTTGGGTAGCCCAGTTTTAGGTTTGATGATGGGAATAGTGAGTAATGTTGAAAAGTTAAACTGGGGCAAGAATGTGAAGGATTTGGTGAAACTTTGGAAGCTTTGGAGCAGAGGAAGAATGATACTGTGTAGCAGTTACAAGCCCAGGCTCAGACTTCTGTTTCCGGCAATGTGGAGGCTAGAATGCCTGAAAACCCTTTTGCTCTAACCTCCTAAAATTATGGCTAAAATACAACAGACAGGCTTTTAAATGCATAACTGAGCTCCCAAGAAATCCTCAGGTCTGCCAAACCAAGAGAGAACTAAAAAGCAGAAGGGTAACTGCATAAGATTACCCTGTGGCTGGCCCAGGGATGATTATCGCTCCTTGTAATCTAGGAGCTTAGGTTTTAGTGCTCAAGTGGTGACAGGAGGTATCTTAAGCCTGCAAAAGGCAGGGATATGGAACTGAGATCCCTACATAAAGAACTTCTAAATATGAAGAGTATAGTTATTGATTTTTTTGTATCACTTCATGTTAAAGTACAAACCTTTCAACTCTGTAACTCCATTTATCATCCTCAAGTCCTGTATGCTATAGCTGTCATATGTATTACATCTACATATGTTAAAAAAAAAACATAAGATAGTGTTATGGTTTTTGTTTTAAGCAGTCATATGCATTTTAAAGAAATTAAGTGAAAAAAGTAATCTTGGATATTTACCATTTCCAATGTGTTTTGTTCATTCCTGAGGACCTAAGTTTCTATCTGGTATCATTTTCCTTCAGCCTGAAGAACTTCCTTTAGTATATCTTGCAATGAAGTTCTGACAGTGATGAATTCTCTGTTTTCTTTTTCCTGAAGATTTTATTTTACTTTCATTCTTTTTTTAAAACTTTACTGAAGTATATTTTTCATATCATAAAGTCACCCAATTAAGTGTACAATTCAATGAATTTTGGTAACTTTACTCAGTGGCACAACCATTACCATAAATCCATCTTAGAATATTTCTCTTCCCAATAGCCTCTCTTTTTCCCATTTGTAGTTAATCTCTATTCCTACTCCCAGCCCATGCAACCGCTAATCTACTTTCTGTCTCCATAAATTTGCCTTTTCTTGTTCTTTCACATAAATGTAATCATACGATATGTGGTCTCCTGCATCTAGCTTCTTTTACTTAGCGTAAAGTTTTTGGGTCACCTTCATTCTTGAAGGAGCTTTCACTTGATATAAAGTTTTGGGTTTACTTTATTACTTTCAGCACTTCTTTTTTTTTCTTTCAATGCCTTAAGGATGGTGTTCTATTGTCTTATGGCCACCATTGTTTCTAACAAACAGAAATTTTGATCCTTATCTGAGGCTGGGTTCTCTAGAGAAGCAAAACCAGTAGAGCATATAAATATATATATAGAGATAAATTTATATCAAGGAAATGGCTCACGAGGTTGTAGAGGCTGGAACGTCCCAAGTCCATGAGTTAGGATAGAGGCTTCTCCTAATTCATGTAGCAGCACGGGCTGGTGATCCCAAAATCAGCAGGTCGGAGAGCAGAGCACTTGCTCACAGGCTGCAGAGATCGACAGGCAAGACTGCAGGTAAGCTGCTAGCTCAAGTCCCAAGAACCAGAGGTCAGGTGAACAGGAACCAGCTGCAGGATCCAGAACGAGCAAAAGCCCACAGTCCTTGCCAGAATGTCCGCTTATATTCAATGCAGGCCACAAGCCCAAGGAAACTCACTTTCAAGTGTTGGCTACTCACAGCAGATCCCATCATGAGGGTGATCACATATCATATCTCAACAGGGAAGTGATCACAACATTGTATGACTGCCAGAACAACTGAGAATCATGGCTCAGCCAAGTTGACACACGATCTTAACCATCGCTGTCCTCCCTATGCAGTGCATCATTTTTCTCTGGCTGCTTCCAAGATTTTCTCTTTTTCTTTGGTTTTCAGCAGTTTTTCTATGAAGTACCTAGGTATAGTTTTCTTTATATTTAATCTGATGTGAAATTGTGGTAGTAGTAACAGTAGTAGCATCCCAGAATCTGTCTAACTTCATGAACGGTGATGATGGGGATCAGCCCAAAGCTGATTCCCATGAGGTGGAGGTCGACATATCTCCACTCTCCAACCTTTTAACCAATTCTGACACCAGCTGTCCCTCCCATGGCACTCTCTACTTCTCTTCAGGGTTCAAAAATCCATTGTAATGGCCACATTGAACTCATAGACCATACTTACAGTTAAATGGTTTGTTAAGGAAGTAACAGGGTACAACTCGGGGTCAGGATCAACAGGCTACAACTCAGGATCAGGGTCAATAAGTACGTAGGCTAAGTCTAGAAGGCTTCCTGGAAGAGGAGAGCACATCCCTCCCTTCTTCACTGCAGGACAGCTCTCTTAGCCCTGTCAACTGTGCAAGCAAGCAGGCCCTTCTCTCTGCATGCACACCCCTCTCAGCTCCCTGAGGACAGGCTACTCTTGGCCTCCTCAGGACAGGCTTCTTCTCAGGTGCCTCAAGACAGCCCTCTTCTTGACTCCCTGAGGACAGGCTTCCTTTCAGCCCCCTGAGGACAGGCTTCTCTCAACCCCCTCAGGACAGACTTCCTCTCAGCCCCCTCAGGACAGGCCTCCTCTCAGCCCCTTGGGAACAGGCCTCTCTGCCTTCTACCTCCCTGTCATCAGTTCTACTGCAGGACCCCTTTCGGGCCCGTCATCACTGGCTCTGCTGCAGGTCCCCTGCAAGGCCTCTTACTGTCTTTAGTGTTACAGCCCTTGATCTATGCTACAGCTCTTTTAGGAGGTTCCTTGCCTCTTCTCTCTCTGCTTCTTCTCTCTTCTTTCTTCCTTTTTCTGCTTCCTGTCTCTTTCTGTCTGAAAAACCTCTGTGGAGTTGGCTGCATATATACACAACTCCTTGTCCATTTCAAGGCATGGCCCTCCTACCAGGGCCACAAATTGACCAATGCTCTCTCTGTAAGCCATAGACACTTCATTTGCATAGTAGGTTACAGACACTTCATTTGCATAGTCTATTGACCAATTTCTGCAAGGTGCATACCAATCACAGGGCAGCCCAGGACCAGACAAAAAGTATTAAACTACACATTGTTTACAGCTTACCCAGGAAATGTCACTCAACCTGGACAAAGTAACAAACGCTCTGGGGTAGAAAACTAGTGCAAAGGTATCTGCTCAGGACTTAGGGGGAAATCCTCTCAAGCTGTTTTTCTAAAGAACCAAGGCAAAAGACCATGTAAAGGAACTCATTTCATCACAAATGAGATTCCTGAATCTATAATTTATGTCTTTTACAAAACTGGGGAAATTTTCAGCCACTATTTCTTCAAATATTTTTCTACCCCTATTTTCTCTCTTCCATCCTTCCTGGATTCCAAATACACGTATGTTAAATCTTTCGATATTGTTCCACTGGTTCCTGAGGCTCTGTTTCTTTTCAATCTTTTTACATCTGTTATTTAGGTTGGGTAATTTCTACTGATCTATCTTTGAGTTCACTGTCTCTTCCCTTTGTCATCTCCACTGTGTTGTTAAGCCTATCCAGTAAATTTTTATTTCAGATACTGTATTTTATAGTTCTCAAATTTCCATTTAGTTCTTCTTTTATAATTCATGTTCCCTATCTTCTTATTCATTGAGCATATTTTTCTTTACACCACTGAGCATAGTCTTAATAGCTGCTTTAAAGTTCTTGTCTGCTAGTTCCAACATCTGGGTTATCTTGGTGTTGGTCTCTGTTGATTGTCTTTTCTCTTGAGAATGGGTCACATTTTCCTTTCTTCATATGTCAAATAACTATGGACAACTATATCAAGAATTCTGGACATTGTGAATATTATGTGGTGAGACTCTGGGTTCATTTATATTCTTCCAAGGAATATGGTGTGTTGATTTTGTTTGTTTGCTTGTTTTTGCAGGTGATTAATTTGGTCAAATCCAAACTGAAAACACCATCTCTCAGGCATTAATTCAAATATCAGTTATTTTCTTTCTTTCTTCTTCTTTTTTTTGTCCTTAGCTAGGCCTTTTGGTGTGATCTGCACATGCATGATTCAGGGGGTCATCCAGAGATTTGGGTGTAAGTTTTACATGAAATTTGGGGCTCCATATCTGGCTTTCTCTTTTCTTGTATTTCCCCCTCACTTCCTATAGTTGCTGCTATTGGAGCTTTAGCCACCCCACAAGGTGCAAACTATGACCTGTCCTTAGTCTAAAAGTTGCAAAATCAGTAACCTCATCCCATTTACCAAGTGCTGACTCCCCTCAAGAATGTGCCTGCTTTTGGTGTTTACTCTTCAGTGCCTCTGGGTTGTTGTTTTTTATATTTTGTCCATAATTTATAGCTGTTATCTGCAGGAGAGTCAGCCTGATAAGAACTTTCTCAGCTAGACCAGAAGCTTAGTCAGTACTTTTGCATCTGGGTATAGTTATTGATTTTAAAAATCAGTGGATAGGTTAAACAAACATCTGGTAAGACACAGAAGAAAAAAGAATTAGTAAACTAGAAGGTAGAACTGAGAAAAATACCAAAAATGTAGCACAGGGATGAAAATGTGGAAAATATTAAAGGAAAGAGAAAGCCCAGAATATGTCTAAGAATAGACCCCCCAAAAAAGATGAGAAAATGGAGAAGGAGCAGTATACAAATAAACAATAGCCGAACATTTTAAGTAATTGATGACATGAATCTGTATCCCAGGAATCACATTGATCCTAAGCAGGATAAATGAAACTAAAACTATACTATGCATATTACGGTGAAACTGAAAATACTAGAGACAAAAAGATACCAAAAAAACTGGGGAGGAAACACATTATCTACGAAGGAAAAATGATTAGATTGACATAGATATCATGACAACAGTAAAAGCTCCACCTCCACTTCCATGGAATTATAGCTCAAACTGCAGAGAGTTAATAACTGTCAACAAAGAATGTTATACCTAGCTAGCATATCATTCAAAAATAAGGACAAAATAAAGACATACTATAGAATAAACTTCAGGAAGAAGGAAGTTGAACTTCAAAGAGAAAAAGAAAGAATGACAATGAACAAAGAAACATAAATGTGAATGAATATAAATAAGCATTCACTATTTAAAACAATAAAAATGAAAATTTTGAGCATATAAAAACCAAGTAGAACAAAAATATTGAATAACAATAACTTCAAGGTGAAGGATATTTTTTTCCTTTGTTTGACATGTAAACATTTTGAAATTCTGGTAATATTCAGCAGAATAATAGAGCTAACTTCAGACATTAAGTGTGTATTTAGAATCTTTAAGTTAAGCAATAAAGTGAACCATTAGAATGTACAACTAAAACAGGCTGTTAAATTAATGTTAAAATTTTTTTTTTTTATTGTACTTTAGATGAAGGTTTACAGAACAAATAGTTTCTCATTAAATAATCAGTACACATATTGTTTTATGACATTGGTTAACAACCCCACAACATGTCAACACTCTCCCTTCTCGACCTTGGAGGACCTTTTTTTTTTTTGGTGAAAATATACATAGCCAAAATTACACCATTTCAAGTTTCTACATGTGCAATTCAGTGACATTGATTACATTCTTCCAGTTGTGCTGCTATTCTCACTATCCTTTTCCAAATTATTCCATCACCATTATCTTCAACTCACTGCCCCCTGGGCTTCCCATCAAACCTCTTGCGTTACTGTTGTCAATTTGATCTCACATACATTATTCTTTTTTTTTTTTTTTTGTACCTTAGATGAAGGTTTGCAGAACAAATAGTTTCTCATTAAACAATTAGTACACATATTGCCCTATGACAATGGTTAACAACCCCATGACATGTCAACACTATCTCTTCTCAACCTTGGGTTCCCTGTCACCAGCTTTCCTGTCCCCTCCTGCCTTCTAGTCCTTGTCCCTGGACTGCTGTGCCTCATTAGTCCCATTTTGTTTTATGAGACTGTCCAATCCCCAGATTAATGGTGAACTTTGGGAGTGACTTCACCACTGAGCTAAAAGGGTGTCTGGGGGCCATACTCTCGGGGTTTCTCCAGTCTGTCAGGCCAGTAGATCTGGTCTTTTTTTTTTTTGTGAGTTAGAATTTTGTTCTACATCTTTTTCTAGCTCTGTCGGGGACCCTTTATTGTGATCCCGGTCAGAGCAGTCAGTGGTGGTAGCCAGACACCATCTAGCTATACTGGACTCAGTCTCGTGGAGGCCATGGTAGCTGTGGTCCATTAGTCCTTTGAACTAATCTTTTCCTTGTACCTTGTTCTCTTCATTCTCCCTTGCTCCGGAAGGGGTGAGAACAGTGGAGTATCTTAGATGGCTGCTCACAGGCTTTTGACACCCTAGACACCACTCACCAAGGTAGAACATAGAACATTGTCTTTAGAAACTGTGTTATGCCGATTGAGCTACACGTTCCCCGAGACCATGATCCCCACAGCCCTCCGCCCAGCAATTCCGTCCCTCAGGGAGTTTGGAAGTGTCTATGGAGCTTCCATGACCTTTCCTTGTACAAGTTGTGCTGCCTTCCCCAGTATTGTGTACTGTCTTACCCTTCACCAAAGTTACCACTTATCTATTGTCTATTTAGTTCCCCACCACCCCTCCCATCCCTCGTAACCAACAAAGATTGTTTCTTTTTGTGTGTAAACTTTTACATGAGTTTTTACAGTAGAGCCTCATACAGTATTTGTCCTTTCGTTATAGACTTATTTCACTCAGCATAATGTCCTCCAGTTTCATCTGTGTTATGAGATGCTTCACAGATTCATTATTGTTCTTTATCATTGCATAATTCTCCATTGTGTGTATGTGCCATAGTTTGTTTATCCATTCTTCTGTTATGGGCATCTAGGTTGTTTCCATCTTTTTGCTGTTGTAAACAGTGCTGCAATGAGTATGGGTGTGCATATGTCTATTTGTGTGACAGCTCTTATTTCTCTAGGATATATTCCTAGGAGTGGAATTGCATTTTGTAGTGCTTCTTTTTTGTGATGCTGACGTTTTCTTTGTTCCTCTTACTCTCCTGTGCTGAGTTCCTTTTGTTTGTGGATTTTTTTTTAATTTCTTTTGTTTTTGTAGATTTTGTTTTTACTGAGACTTTATGGTTTTCTTCTTTATTTTGATGAGTAGGCTTGTTAACTTTCTTTGTGATTACCTTGAAATTTACCCTTATCTTCCTAGATTTGAGCCAGTTTGTTTTTACTTGGTATCACCTTGCCTTCCTCTCCATTAGAAGGTTCTATACCTACACTGTTTATTCCCTCTTTTACTGTTTTGATGCTGTTGTCATTTACAGATTAACCTCTCTGGTTCCCTGTTGTAATTCTTTTGATTTTGCACAGTCCTTAAGAGTTCATTTCCTAGGTTGGTATCTGGCTAGTGCAATCCTGTGTCCTAGATTCAGCCTGTGGTCTGATGTTGTTTGTTCTCAGATCAAAGCACTCCCTTTAATAAGTCTTGTAATTTTGGTTTGTTTTTTACATAGTACCTTAATTTCTGTTGATCTGGAAATGACCTAATTTCACCATCATATTTGAATGAGAGTTTTGCAGGATATATTATTCTTGGTTGGCAATTTTTTTCTTTCAAGGTTTTACGTATGTCATCTCATTACCTTTCTTGGCTGCATGGTTTCTGCCAAATAACCAGCACTTAGTCTTGTTTCTCCTCTGTATATGACTTTTTGTTTTTCTCGAGCTGCTCTCAGGATTCTTTGTCTTTGGTTTTAGCAGGTGTGATTATGATATGCCTTGGTGATTTTCTTTTGGGGTCTATCCTACATGGGGTTCATTGAGCTTCTTGGATGGTCAGCTTTTCATCTTTCATGATATTGGGGAAGTTTTCTGTCAGCAATTCTTCAAAGATCCTCTCTGTGTTTTCTGTTTTCTCCTCCTGTTCTGGAACTCTGATCACTCGAAGATTTTTGCTTTTGATTGCATCCCACATAATTGTCATGGTTTCTTCATTTTTCTTCATTCTTTTTTCTGATTTTTCCTCAAACAGAGTTGTATCCAAGTGTTTGTCTTCAGTTTCACTGATCCTATCTTCCATTGTTTCAAACCTGCTCCTCAACCCTTGTATGACACTGTCTATTTCTGAAATCTTGTTGTTTATCTTTTGGATTTCTAGTTGTTGTTTTTGTATGATTTCTAGTTATGAATTTATTTTAGCATTTTATTCCTGTATTATTTTCTCGAATTTTTCCATTTTTTTGACTGTATTTTCCATGAATTTGTCTATTTTTTCTTCATTTTTGTCTGCTTTTTGTTTCAACTCTTGGATAATTCTGGTATATTAGAGACTTGAATTCCCTATCAGGTCTAGTGCCTTTTCTTCTACCGGGAAGTCATCTGGTGTTTTATTTTGGATGCCCACTGGAACCATCCTGTCCTGTTTTTGTAAATGTTTTGATATTGTCTGCTGTCTTCAGGGCATTCAGTGGCTATTTTTCTCATTTATTGATTGTAGATTTGTTTGTTTCTTCCTGCTTTTTTGTTTTATTGATTATGTCTGAGCAGGCAGGCTGTGTGTTCTTTGTTGTTTGCTTGTCTGTGGGTATGATACTTTTCACCTCCTTCTCCAATGAGCAGGATCAGTCACTCAGGTATGGTACAGCAGGGCAGGTCCAGCTGAAGGAGAGTTGCTGGGATGGGTTGTCTGTGGCACGTACCAGGGCTGACTGTGCGGACTGGGAATCAGTGCAGGGCAAATTCCAGTAGGCCATGCCTGTGCTTCTTGGGAGCATGATGTTCAGCACATGGTGCAGGTAGGCAGGAAGGAGGGGGTAGATTGTGATGTGTGGAGCTAAGATGGGTATGGGAAAGAGGAGAGAGAAGAGAGAGGAACAGGAGCCAAAAACAAACAAACAAACAAAAAAGAGTGCTAAGGGAGCTTGCTATTGGAGTGGAGACATGAGAGACTGAGAAATGGGGACAAACAAAAATTAAAAAAAGAAAAAGGGTAAAAGAAAAAAATGAATAGATCGAGAAACTGGAAATGAAGAAAGACAAAAAGGGATTAAGAGAGAGAAGGAAACAAAACAAAGAAACAAAAAATAAATAAATAAAAATAAAAATAAAAGAAAGAAACAAGAAAAAAGAAATGCCCCTAGGGATGTCCCTGTGCATCTGCACAGAGTAAGGGAGTAGCTTCCACGCCGCATGGTACTGCCCAGCTAGAAGGGGCTCCCAAGCCGAGAAAAGAAAAAGAAAACAAATGAACAAATCAAAACAGAACAAATCAGAGCAAACAATCAAACAAAAAAGTCCCGGGGGTCCCACCAGCATGGTGGCACAGGCCGGGAAGTAGTTTCACAGTCGAGGGGTGTTTTGCAGCCTTTCAGGAAGAAGCAAAGATGGCACACAGAGCCAGGTATTTGAGAGAAAGGAGGGGGAGGTGGTGAGAGGTAAGGAAGAAATTTAAAGACGCGGAAAAAAGCAACACCAGCAGCCAACTAAAGGCGCTCAGAGAGCCGACCAGTGTGGGCGGGTGGAATCTAAGCAACTAAAGTACAATTGAAAAAAAAAAGAATCACTACATGATCAATTTTTGTAAATGTTCCTCTCTTCTTTAAAGGAATATGTACTCTTTAAATGTTAGAGACATGTTTTGTATAAATTCATTAGATTAGGAGTCAAGAAACTTTCTGTAAATATTGTTGGTTTTGCAGGCCGTACAGTCTCTGCCACAGGTACTCAACTTTGCTGCAGTAGCACAAAAACAACCGTAGTCAATACATAAATGAATGTGGCTGAGTTACAATAAAACTTTATTTATAAAAAAAGGCAAGACCTCTGCATGTATCTCTCCTCGCTTTCTGTTCTCAGTCAGTTGCTTATTCCATTCAGTGCTTGGCTGAGTTCTTTATCTTTTCATTTGATGCTTAGGGTTTCAGGATTGACGTGTGACTCTGTTTGACTTAGTTTTTTGGATCTTTGCTGTAGAAGGACGGTGTGGTGCTTCTGACTATAGTGCCATGTTGCCCGGAAGCTTAAATTAAAATTTTGACTGAGGGACCAAGATATAATTATATGGTAATTTCAAAATGAGATGGTAGATCAAAATGCTGAATTTACAAAGAAACTGTTTGAAAACCAGTTCTATGACTCTGAGACCTATTAGCCAGATTCAGTATGTGAAAAGGGATCAGGGTGAGGATTTTGAAGAGAAGATCTTGTGAGGAGAATTTTTGGAGAGTCACTGAAGTCCTACCTCCTCAGGATGGAGAGGTGGGTGCACCTAACCTCTCAATTCAACCTGTAGTGTCTGTGGTGCTGGGATGTCATGGGGGAACTCTAACTGGACTACTCAGAGAGCCTGATTTTGTTTCCTGCAGTTGGGAGGTATGGTGCTGTGGTGTTTGACATAGACCTGAGAAGCTGAAGTGGCCTCTGGCAGGGGAGAGAGTAGAGGATCATATTTGGGAAGTACCTACACTCCACTAAATAAGACAGAGGATGTGTGGCCGCTTTCCGTGGACTGGATGCTAACCAGGCACAGAGAGTCAGATAGGAGCCAATTGAAGACCTGCCTGAGAAGACAGGATGAGTCCTTGTGATGTGGACCTCTGAAGGGGACGGGGGATGGTGCAGCCCAAGGAATAGATGCATCTTCTGCATCAAGGGATTTGCAGCCAGAGGAGCCTGGTTAGGGGAGTCTCTGAAGCTGGCTTCAGCTTTAACTTCTGCTTGGCCCAGAGAGTGCAAAGCCTGCCTACAACTGTATTAGGCAGCAGCAAAGTAAGAACTTTACTGCCCCTGCTTCCCACCTAACCCCACCTGTCTGTGCTCTGGCCTGTCAGGGGCCAGAAGCACTGCTTAATAAACTGGGGGTACAAGGGCAAATGGAAAAAGAAGCTAACTGTTCCCCCCTGCCACAGGCCCTTGCTAGGGAGCCAAGAGACCATATGCAACCTGCCTTTTTAGCATAAAAGAGTCAAGTGTTTAATAAAATATATCGAGTGCTTACTTTGTGCCAGTCATTGGTCAACACTGGGGATGAACAAATACATAAAAAGATCTTCCCTCATGGGGGTAACATTTTAATGGATTAATATCTAGGACCAGATAAACGTGAGTTTTAAGTTGATATTCTATACTGTGACTTAAAGTGACCACAGGACTCTGTTACCTAAAAGAGAATAGACAATTCATGGGGCAAGTATATACAGTATAAAATAAATATTTAGAAGTTTAAATTTAAATGGATGGCTATTTATGAAATAAAACTGGTATAGCTATATTATTATCAGAGAATAGCCTGTTAACAAAAGTATCATTAAGGATAAAAAAGAAAAAAAAGTGACTGTGCATTCTATTGTTCAAATAGGGACTCTTTTCAGAGTTAAAAGAGGTGCTATTAATAAGACCTGTGAGGATAACATGTATTAAGTAAGACTGTCCCAGGCAAACCAGTACCTATGGTCACCTGGGGATAAAAAAATGTCACTGCATAGTGATAAAAGAGTAACATGGATCTGTAATGATTCTTAACTTGTTTCTACCTAGCCATGTAACTTCAAAATATATAAAACAAAAATTAACAGAATGACAAGGAGAAAAGGACAGATCCATTGTCATAAAGGGAATTTAAACATAACTCTCTATAACTGATAGTTCAAGCAAACAAAAAATTATTGAGAGGTTCAGAATGTTTGAATAGCGCAATTAAAGCTTAATCTAAAGTATGGATTGGTAAATTATGGCCTGTGGGCCAAACCTGGCCCACCTCCTGTTTTTATAAATATAGTTTTATTTTAACTCAGCCACATTCATTTATGTATTGACTATGGTTGTTTTTGTGCTACCACAGCAAAGTTGAGTACCTGTGGCAGAGACTATCTGGCCTGCAAAACCAACAATATTTATAGAAAGTTTCTTGACTCCTAATCTAATGAATTTATACAAAACCATGTCTCTAACAATTAAAGAGTACATATTCCTTTAAAGAACAGGTGAACATTTACAAAAATTGATCATGTAGTAATTCTTTTTTTTTTAATTGTACTTTAGGTGTAGGTTTACAGAACAAACTAGCTTCTCATTAAACAGTTAGTATACATATTGTTTTATGACATTGGTTAACAACCCCACGACACATCAACACTCTCCCTTCTTGACCTTGGGTTCCCTATTACCAGCTTTCCTGTCCCCTCCTGCCTTCTAGTCCTTGCCCCTGGGCTGGTGTGCCCCTTCAGTCTCGTTTTGTTTTATGGGCCTGTCTAATCTTTGGCTTAAGCGTAAACCTCAGGAATGACTTCATTACTGAGCTAAAAGTGTGTCTGGGGGTCATACTCTCGGGGTTTCTCCAGTCTCTGTCAGGCCAGTAAGTCTGTTCTTTTTATGTGAGTTAGAATTTTGTTCTATATCTTTCTCCAGCTCTGTCCAGGACCCTCTGTTATGATCCCTGTCAGAGCAGTCACTGGACATCATCTAGTTGTACTGGACTCAGTCTGGTGGATGCTGTGGTAGTTGTGGTCCGTTAATCCTTTGGATTAATCTTTCCCTTGTATCTTTAGTTTTCTTCATTCTTCTTGCTCCCAAAGGGGTGAGACCAGTGGAGTATCTTAGATGACTGATCACAAGCTTTTTAGACCCTAGATGCTACTCAGCACAGTAGAATGTAGAACATTTTCTTTATAAACTATGTTTTGCCAATTAAGCTAGATGTTGCCTGAGACCATGATCCCCACACCCATCAGCCCAGTAATTCAGTCCCTCAGGAGGTTTCGATTTGTCTGTGGAGCTTCCAATCATGTAGTAATTCTTGACTAATAAAAAAAAAAAAAAATCAGTATCATACGTATCTCTGACCACAAAGCAATTAAATCAGAAATCAATAGTTAAGAGATAACCAATCCTCCATATGTAAGAAATTTTTTTAAATCCTCTAAATAATTAATGAATTGAAGAAGAAAACCTGATGGAGATCATGTATTTGAATTGAATAATGAAAATCATAGTGAAAATGAAACATTTTAAAAGTAGTAAGAAATGGTTAAAACAATATTGAGAGGAAAATGTATAACTGTACGTATTTATACTTGAAAAAAAGAAGGACTAAAAATATCAATCCAAGTAAGAAGTAAAAAAAGAGCAAAAGAATAAACTCAAAGAAAGTAGAAGGAAGGGAATGTTAAAGATAAGAGCAAAAATTAACAAAATAGAAAATAAAGAAACAGTAGAGAAGAGCAATTAACCAGCAAACAAAAGATAAAGAATCCTTTAGCAACATAGGCCAAATGGGGGGAAAAGATGGAAGGAACAAATAAACACTATTCAGAATGAAACTGCTTTGTGGTTAAATGGTGAAGGACTGGATAGAGCTGGGTGATGTGCACAATGTATTCTTTTTATTAGTCTCTGTATATTTCTGTATGTTTGAAAGATTTTAACACATACACAATATGAAAACAAAAAACAAACAAAAAATGAGTGTGGCCTCTGGATTCAAACTTCCTGAGCTTTAATACCAGTTCTACAATTTATTAGTGAGTGCCTAATAAGTTACTTAAATTCCCTCTGTGCTTCTGTTCCCTCATCTGTAAAATGGAGATAATAATAGCATTTCTCCCATCAGCTCCATGCTCCCTCTTTCAAGAAGCACTGGGATTTGGGGTCAAGATTTCATTGGCTCTGAATTTTAATACTCTTTTTCTGGTCTTGAGCTTGTCCCAGAATCACTTAACACATCTTCCTCACTGTTAGACAAGGGTATTTAAACTACCCTGGGACATCAAGAAGCTCACTTGGTACTCTAGTCTGACTTGTAAGGGAGAGAAAAGATTGTGGGGAGAGGGTGTAGAAGAAGGGAGAGAGCTGGGAACGCTCAAGGAAAAGAGCACTAATATTAACTTCCCACAGTGTATCAGCTAGTGTCAAAGGTAATGATATCTGCCACTGACTGTGTTCTGACCGTGTTCATAATTCAGTATGAGTTAAGGTGTCTCCATGCTGTTATACATCTAGTTCATAGCTTCTGACTTCTGCATTGTATTCCAGTGGTGTGCCAAACCCAACCATAACATCTCCTTTCCCCTAGTGTTGGGCTCTTAAACCAAAAAAACCAAACCCATTGCCATCAAGTCAATTCTGACTCATAGCAACCCTATAGGACAGAGTAGAACTGCCTCATAAGGTCTCCAAGGAGTGCCTGGTGGATTTGAACTGCCGACCTTTTGCTTAGAAGTCAGTCACTTTAACCACTACACCACCAGGGTTTCTGCTGGACTCTTAACTGGCCTCTAATTCCTGTCTACAAGAAACATCGCTTATGAGTATCTCCTAAATGACCCCTGATAAAACCATGTGAACATTTGTCTGGGATTTATACCTGGGAGTGAACTTTCTGAGCAACAAGGAAGATAAATACTTATTAAAACTAAGTACTGCTAGATTGCTTTTCAGAATGGCTGCACCCATTTGTACTCCCACCAGCAGTGCATGAAGATTCTTCTTTCTCTACATGCTACATACCCACCAGCACAGCAATTATCAATATTTACAATGTGGGAGTTTACTGGTATCTCATTATTTTTGAAATTTTTCTAATTACTAGTAAATTTGAAAGCCTCTTAATACATTGTTATCCATTGGATTTCCTCTTCCATGAATTGCCTCTTCATATGCTTTCTCATTTTTCTGTTGAGTCTCCTGTCTTTTTCTGATTGGTTCTCAGGAGTTCCTTGTATGTTCTAGAAATTAATCTCCTGTCGTGTTTAGACATCCCAGATCTTTTCTCCCAGTCTTTGTGTGTCTGTAACTTTGCCATGGTGTCCTTTATTGAACAGTAGGGCTGGCCCATGGTCACTCAGCTCTAAAGGGAAGAATCCAGACTGGAACATGGATCAGTCTCCTGTCAAAGTACATGCTCTTTCTAAACTGCTCCCTTTGCTTTCTCCAAAGAGGCCAGCTTTCCACTCAGACAAGGCAGCATTTAGACATTTTGGAAGGAAGGTGGTAGTGCGTTCCCAGAAATTGCACTAGACAGCATCCCACCAGGGCCGTAGAAGCCATGTTGATGTTTAAAGGATGAGGATTCATGATACTTAAAAGGCCTTTTCTGGAGCTGCTGGTTGCCTCATTTCTCTTCCCCTACCTTAGCATCCTGGGGTAGCCATCATATTCCTCGTTGTAATTATCAGGCATTAAGCATATGCCTAAGTGGAGCATCGAACTGCAGATCCTCTTGGTGACCTGGGGATCACACTGACAACCCATGCTGAATATGCAAAGCTTCCCCTGTCTTCCCTCGTCACCTGCTCAGCCTTGACATACCAGCAGGCAGTGTCCTCATTTCACTAGCATCCCACATAAGGAACCTCAGGTAATTCACCTCTGACTCACTTCCACCCTGTTTTCTGTCAAATCCTGCCCCATACTTTTCTCCCTGCTGTGTCAGGCTTTATTACAGTTCTTCTGATCTAGCCTCCTCTCTCAAACACCAGTTCCCTCCACCCTGATTTATCATCCCTTTGATGTTTCCATCGCCTTTGTCCTGACTTAGCTACAATTATATGGACATTCTTCACAGCTGAAAACTGTGGTCTGAGACCTGGCTGTGGGTCTTAGCTTTGCCATTCATCAGCAGTGGCAAGAAAACCTTTCTCAGCCAACAGTGGATTCATCTATAAGCATGCAATAAATGCCTGCCCTGTGTTAAGCACTATGATGGGCATCAACAATTTGACAGCCAATGACCTAATCCCTGTTTTCAGTTTGCTCTCGGTTTAGTAGGGGCAGACATATAAGCCATCAGATGCGTTCAGTGTGATAAAAAGAAATGTTCTAGAAGTGATTAATTTGACCGGAAGGGAGCTAGAGATGATCAGGGAAGACCTGACTCAGGAGCTGACGCTTGAGCTGAATCTGAAAGGATAGGGATGGATGTTCCAGGTGGACGGTGCTAGTGGAGGGCAGGGCATGGCAAGATGAAGCAAATTGGCATCTGTAGGGATGCAAGTTTCTACCCCATCTTTTTCATGGGGCAATGAGGAGGCCACACATGAAAGTACATCCTGTGAACTGCCAACAGTGCTGTAGGGATAGGTGCTATTAGTTGTTATTTGATAAAAATTTGCCTTCTGGGTTTGTTCTGAAATAAGAGAACCCCTTGGGCTTCTTGTCTCACCAGGTTTGGTGGCCTACTTTTTTGTGACTGCCTTCCTTGTGCCCCCCACCGATTGCACCACAAGGAAAATACTACATGAGACCATGCTTTCTGTTAAATATTGGGATTAATATTTCTTCCTTGTTATCTTTATGTGTGCTATTTGTCTAAGAGTGGGCACACCTGAGAGGCTGGAGTGGAGAAAGGCTAGAGATTTTGAACCCAGGCTGAAATGGGTTCAAATGCCAGATCAGCCACTTTCTAGTTGTGAGACTGGGGGGGGGAAATTCCTTAATATCTTTGAGCCTTAATTTCCTCTCCTGTTAAAGGGAGATCTGAATAGCTACCTTCCAGGGTTGTTGTGAGAATTAAACGGCACCAGTATTATGGGTTGATTTTTGTCCCCCCAAAATATATGTTGAAATCCTAACCCCTGGCACCTGAGAATGTGGTCTTGTTTGGAAATGGATCTTTGTAGATGTAATTAGTTAACATGAGCTCATGTGGAGTAGAGTGGGCCCTAATTCAATATGATTGATGTCCTTATACAAAGAGGAGAAGAGACACAGAGAGCACAGGCACAGGGGGAAGATGGCCATGTGAAGACGGAGGCAAAGATTGGAGTTGTGCTGTCACAAGCCAAGGAACACCTGAGGCTGCCCAAAAGCTAGAAGAGAAAAGGAAAGATTCTCCCCTGGAGTCTTCAGAGAGAGCATGGCCCTGTTGATGACCTGAATTTGGACTTCTAGCCTCCAGAACTGTTCGGGAATGAATTTCTGTTGTTTTAAGCCACCCACTTTGTGGTGGTTTGTTATGGCAGCCCTAGGACACTCAAACAACCAATATTAAACTAAATGATACCAGAACCTAGTCCATAGTAAATACTCAGTAAATGTAAGTTCCCACTCCCTAGGTAGAAATGCTGCATCTGCTGAATTGTGTTTCACAAAACACAGTGCTGTGTGTTGGGGTGGGAGACAGGCTGGTGGGGAAAAATTGCTAAACTGGGGAGTGAACTGAAAGATGGGCCATCTCTACCTCCATGCCTAAAATATGGACAGTAGAAAACAGTATCCAGGGTTGCCCACTGGGCTACTAAACTCGATACCACTGAATAAAAAAAGCTAATATGGAAATTCGACCCCATGAACTTGATAGTTACAAAAAAATTCAACTTTCATGTAAATGTAGAGCATTTCAATGACCCATAAAGTGATATCTGATACATTGTATAGGCTGTGGTGGAGAAGTATGTTAGCTTACGTAGAAATATAAAAGCATAACCCTTCACACTTGAAGGTTAGCACCATGATAATACTGATTCTGCTGTTGTTGTTAGTTGCCATCAAGTCAGCTCCAACTCATGGCAACCTTATGTATAACAGGACAAAATGTTGCCCAATCCTGCGCCATCTTCAGGATCATTGGTATGTTTGAGTTTGTCGTGTAGTGTCTTCCAACCTAGGGGTCTCATCTTCCAGCACTATATCAGATAATGTTCTGTTGTGATCCATGAGGTTTTCTTTGACTAATTTTTGGAAGTAGATTTCCAGGTCCTTCTTCCTAGTCTGTCTTAGTCTAGAAGCTCCGCTGAAACTTGTCCACCATTGGTGACCCTGCTGGTGTTGGAAATGCTGGTGGTATAACTTCCAGCATCATAGCAGCATGCAAGCCACCACTTTTAAGAGGTGATAAATGAAAACTTTGATCTCTCAGGCCAAAGAGGCACATCATGATCTTTTTTGATGATTTATCTGTAGCCAAGAAAAGTTTTCAGGAGGCATTCCACCAATTATTCCTTGATAAAATACTGATTGTCATTGGTCTCTAGTATGTCCATCTATCTTCTCAGCCAAAGTGTCAGCAGCTTGAGGCCAGGGGCCTATCATTTTGGGATACTCAAATGCTAGAAGGAGAAGATGCTGTAGTTTCAGGAAGGCATGTGATGAGATGAGGGTAAGTGGCTTTGCTCTTCAGCTGGGGCCTCTCAGGTGACCTTCACTTGGATGAATTCATCTGGTTCCACAGACTCGTCCTTGGATTTCGTCTCAGCATTGATTTTTTCTGGGTTTTAGGAGAAGAATCTGACTCCAAGGTAGATTGGTGTTACTAAGATGCTAAGTGATAGCTTCATGTGTTTAAACCAGAATGTCAAATGATTCCTTTACAATAAGAGAAGAACAGGCCCGTGGACTGGATTAACCCATTCTCTCCTTGCATAAAAGTCACATGGTTGGAGGTTACTTAGGAACCAGCCCATGGGAGTTTGGTGGTCTTACGAACACTTCTCAGCTAAGAAGCTTGAGGTAGTTCTCCCACTCTGGAGGGTTGGCCAAATTAATGCAGGTCTGTTTGCTTGGAACCTTCCTCCTCTTGACAGAACTTGCATAGGCACTGTCAATGTTGGCTTCTGTTGACTAATGTGTTTCATATGTACTTCCAGGCCAACAACCCTTCCATTCCCAACTCTTTCTCCAAACAGGGTATAGCACAATTGATTAGGTATCCACTTACTAATTCTGGCCCTGCCCCCAAGACCATCTTGATTAGTTTGGGATGCTCTATAACTTTTTGGGTACTCATTGTAGGAACCAACAGGTGACTATATCAATGGTGTGTGGGTTTTAGAAGCTTAATTCTGAAGGCAATTTCATTTCTAGGTTTTCTTTGTAAGTTTCTAAGTTCCACATGTAACTAGAATGAAGTCCAAACCCCTTCCCTTGGCCTATGAGGCTTTGAGTGAATTAGTGATTAGTGCACTTCATCTTCCACTGCTTTCCCTTGAGCTCTCTAAATCCTGTTAACATTGGCCAAGATCATTCCTACCTCACGGCCTTTGCACTTATTCCTTCTTCCTAGAACTTTCTTCCACTTGATTTTTTTTTTTTTTAATATATATTTTATTGTACTTCAGGTGAAAGCTTACAGAGCAAATAGTTTCTCATGAAATAGTAGTACACATGTTGTTTTTTGACATTGGTTAACAACCCCACAACGTATTAAGCCTCTAAATTCTCAACCTTTTTTTTTGATGAAAATTACAGATGGCCAAAGATACACCGTTTCAAAAATTTCTACATTCACAGTTCAGTGACAGTGACTACGCTCTTCCAACTGTGCTGTTATTCTCACTTAAGATGAAGGCTTACAGAACAAAATAGTTTTTCATTTAACAGTTACTACACATGTTGCCCTATGACCATGGTTAACAATCTCACAGCACATCAAGAATATCCTTACTCCACCTTGTGTTCCCTATCACCAGGGGGCTTCCTTGTCCCCTTCTGTCTTCTGGACCTTGTCAGTGGACTGTTGTACCTCTTTACTCTCATTTGTTTATTTATTTATTTATTTATTTTTATTTTATTTAAACACCATTTCAAAACTTTTTACTTACACATTTAAGTGATATTGACTATGCTCTTCCAATTGTGCTGCCATTCTCGCCCAAGATGAAGGCTTACAGGACAAAACAGCCTCCCATTTAATAGTTACTACAAATGTTGCCCTATAGCAGTGGTCAACAATCTCACAATACATTGACAGTGTCCTTATTCAATTTGTGTTCCTTATCATCAGTTTCCTACTCTCCCTCTGCCTTCTGGCCCTTGTCACTGGACTCCTGTACATCGTTAGTCCCATTTAGTTTTACTGGGGTGTCCATTCCCAGGCTTAACATCGAACCTTGAAGGTAACTTCACCTCTGAGCTGAAAGGGTGTCTGGGGGCCACACTCTCGAGGTTTCTCTAGTATTCTTTAGGCCGGTATATCTGGTCTTCTTTTTTTTTTTTTTTTTTTTTTTTGGGAGTTAAAATTATGCTCTACATCCTACTCCAGCTCTGCCCAGAACCCTCTGTTGTGATCCTGGTCAGAGGAGTCATTGGTGGTAGCCGGGCACCATCCAGCTGTACTGGGCTCAGTCCCGTGGAGGCCTTGGTAGCTGTGGACCATTAGTCCTTCGGACTAATCTTTTCCTTGTATCCTGTTCTCTTCGTTCTCCCTTGTTCCCGAAGGGATGAGATCAGTGGAGTATCTTAGATGGCCGCTCATAGGCTTTTAAGACCCCAGACACTACTCACCAAGGTAGAATGTAGAGCATTATCTTTATAAGTAGTGTCATGCCAATTGAGCTAGATGTTCCCCGAGATCATTCCACTTGATTTTTATGTGGCTGATTTCTTTTCAGGTATCAGGTATCAGATCTTGTTGTCTCTTATTGCCCGCTAGTTACCCTGTTGCATTTTCCCCGTACCTTATTACCTGAAATTATCTTACTTTTTTATTTACATGTTTACTGCCTGTCTCCTTTACTAGAACTTGAGTTCTAGCTTAGCAGAGACTTTATCTGTTCTAATCACTTCCAAATCCCCAGAACCCAGAAATGTGTATACATATACACTCAATAAATGCTTTTGAATCAAAGGGCAATCGAATAAATTGATTGACTGAAATAAGAAGCAACTCTCCATTTAAAAGTGGGAAACAATGTCTGTGACATTGAAACAGATATTTATGGAACTGAAATATATTCATGCATGATAAAGCTTGTGGCTGAGAGTACCAAAGAGCATGGTGATAAATTGAATAATTACAAGATCAACGTGTGTGGGAGGCACTGGGTATTGAACCTAGAATATTTTAGGCCAACTGTTGAATCTGAAATAGAATTTGAAAAAACATATTACCCAGGTTATATAAGCCTCATGGCTGTAATATGGTGGGAAGCACTGGCCTTTGAAAAGGAGGGCCTGAGTTCAAGTTCTGGCTTTTTGGGAAACTCCCTTAACCTTTTTGGGTCTACAGTTCCTCATCTGTGAGATGGGAAGACACTAACAGCTAAGGTGCTTATAAGGGTTAACTGAGATAATGAATACAAAAAACCCGTTGCCGTTGAGTTGGTTTCAACTAATAGTGAACTATAGGACAGAGTAGAACTGCCCCATAGGGTTCCCAAGGCTGCAGCCTTTATGGAAGCAGACTGTCACATCTTTCTCCCATGGAGCGCCTGATGGATTCGAACTCGTGACATTTTGGTTAGCAATTGAGCACTTAACTATTGCACCTCCAGGGCTCCTCGATAATGAATATAATACACATGAAACAAATGTTTGTTTGACCCAGGCTGGGGAGAGGGCAGGATGTATTATCACCTCATCCCGCTCTCCTTGCAGCTCTGCGGTCCGGCCCTGGCAGTGAAAACACAGAGCTCATGCCAGATAAAGGGCTGCTCAGTGCCGCCTGAGTAGCACTCACTCTTCTCCAATCTCTGGGCTCAGAAGCCAGCTTTTCACAAGTCACAGACATGATGTATTGGGGCTTGAATTTCATCCACGATTAAAAAAAAAAATATTTCATCTTCTTGGCTCTCATTATTCAGGGTCTCCTCGGGATTTCCCTCAGACAGCAGAACTAACAGTGCCCAAGGTTGAGAACTTCAAGAAATGAAGCCCCTGCCACTGGAAGATGGACTTTTCAGGGTGGGGAGGGGGCTGCACTGTGTGCTGCTGTGGGTAGCTGTAGGAAGGCACTGGGGCACCACAATATTCCTTAGGTGGGGAGGTCCAAGCTGCTATGCTGAGTCGTTGTGGAAGAATCTAGTGGGTCCATCAGGAGATGTTATGCTGGGTCTGTGGGGGCAGACACTGTCATGGGTACTTTCTATATGTGCCTCTCATGGGAGGGACTGGCTGGGAAAGACCCAATGTTCAGATGCTTTGCTTTGACCTGAAATTACCTAGAGGGTGTTTGCAGCATGGAATGGTGCTCCTCAGCTTTCCTACTTTAGTGATCTCTGCATCATACACCAGTCCCTGGGTGGTGCAAACAGTTAACGCACTTGGCTGCTACCTTAAAAGCAGGAGGTTTGAGCCTACCTAGAGGCACCTCAGAAGAAAGACCTGGTGATCTTCTTCCAAAAAAAAAAACAAAACAATCAGACATTGAAAACTCTGTGGAGCACAGTTCTACTCTGACAGATATGGGGTCACCATGAGTTGGAACTGACTCAACGGCAACTGGATTAGTTTTTGGTTGCACCATACATTGGGGTCAGAGGGGACTTGGTGACTCCTGATGGCCCTTCCACTTAGTAGCTCTGTGATGCTAAGGCTTCTACTTTGGCCTAGGAGATATATACCCTATGGCCATCAGGAAAGGGGAGATTTCTACAGTAGTTTCTATTCAATGTGGTCCTGGCGAGGGAAATCACACCTCTGTTCATAGCTAGGGAGATACAGCTGGAAGACAGCATGCAAGCTCACAGTCTCTCAGTCTTCTTCTATGTTATGTTGGGTGTGGCCCAGTGTATCTGGGAGGAAGACCAGCTGGTGGTGGTTGCCTGGCTGATGTGGAAGTAACTGTTTTCAAGCTTCCATGCCAGTGCTGCCTCGGGGTCACCAGAAAGACAGGAAGAATTTGACAAGTAGTGGCACCCCCTTCTGGTGGAGTTGACAAGACAAGGAAAAAGTGCTAGATGCAGGGAGGGATCTGGATGTCCGGATTCAAGTTCCACTTTTCTTCCTTATTGGCTGTGGGATCTTGGGCCTCAGAGTCCTCATCTCTAAAATGAAGGTGCTGTGCCAGGCCCTGGACACAGTTAAAGTCTCCTCTTGCTCTAAGTCTCTCAGGCCCAACAGAACCTGGCACATTCAAGCATGATCATGTTTGCCCATGTACAGAAGACCACTCTGCTCCATGCACTGCAAAGCAGAACTGGGCCCCTGCCTCGTCCTAATGGGCTACATTTGTGGAGCAGTGAACCTTCACTGCTGTCTCATATCTGTCCTTAGAGCACATCCCCGAGGGAGGTGGGCCGTTCTCTCTTCACAGATGGAAAACTGGAGTGGCCAGTCCTCTGCCCAGTGACCTGTATTCTCTGGGCTGAGCAACCCAGGACCTTCCAGCCGTGTTGGTATTTGCTAATTTCCCTTCCCTGGACACACTTATCTCTATCACTCTTAAAATGAGGTGTCCAGATGGGGAACACAATACATATGTGGCCCAACTATTACATAAGGGATGCAAGAAAGCCACTGAGCATTGTTTATAATTCAGACATGGCCCTAGCTGGACTTGTCCTCTGTTTATTCCAAATCCATGGCATCTTAGTGAACATCTGCCCATTGCAAGTGGAGAAATAGTTGTACTTTTGTGTTTTCTTTTGTTTGTAAGTTTGCTTGGAGAAGGACTGACTCTGGCTCCCCCTTGAGGATAGATGGCTGGTGATGTGTGCTACTCTGTAAGTCTTAGGACAGCAAATGGTTTATTCACCTGGATTGTTTTTTTAATTAGAAGATCATCTTGGGGGTTCTTTACACCATTGTAAAGATGGTTTGACTGAATACCTATCTATCTTTTTAAACTAGTGCCTCTGAAGTGTTCTTTGTAACTTGGGCACTCGGGGGCTTCTCTGACCCGTGCATGCTCATCTTTAAAATAAGGGGATTTTTCCAGCTCTAAATTATATGACACTTTAGGAGTTAGATAAGGGCCTGTCTTCACAACTACAGTAGGTGCTATTTTTGTATGTGTGTATTTCTCTTCTTTTAGGAATCTACTGTGTCCCCCAAAAGGAGAATTCATCCTTTTCCTAACTTTATACTTTTAAATTCCCACTTCTCACCTTCTCCTGGTTTTTGTTATTCCCTCTTCCTGCCTGTCCTCTTAACCAGAAGATCCTCTGAACACAGTGGGAACACTACAACACAATGGTTAAGAGCAGTGGCCCTGGAGGGATCCAGTCTAAGTGTGTGTTCTGGGTCCATCATGACCATCCAGGTGACCTTGGGAAAGCCACATAACCTCTCTGTGTTTGCTCCATCATTTGAAAAAGGGGATAATGCCAACATTTACCTTATAAGGTTGTTGATTTCTAATCAAATGTAAGTATTGTGTTTAGAATAGTAACTAATAGTATGTAAAAGAACCATTTGTTGTTGTTTTTTATGAGGTAAAGTAGCAACAGATCTTTTCCTCTATGGAAAACAACACACAAGTAAACAAACAAAAGCCATGGCTCCTGAAATTTCCAGCGATGCCTGTTGTGGTAGAAGACCAACACAGGCCACTGAACCCACCATCAGGAGGAGAGCCTGCCTGGCTGGTCAGCAGAGTGGGCCAGGGAGAAGTAGGGTAAACCAAAGACTTCAGAGATAGGGTCACAGACAGGAGGTTATTAATTTTCTGTCCACTAGGCAATACCCAGGATCTCTGTTCCTGGCCACTGCATCTCATGTGCAGCAACCACCCATCTGTCAGTGGAGACTTGCATGTTGCTACAATGCTGAGCAAGTTTTAGCAGAGCTTCTAGACTAAAACAGACTAGGAAGAATGGCCCAGCAGCCTATTTCTAAAAATCAGCCATTGGAATTCCTGTGGATCACAACAGTCCAATCTGCAACAGATCATGGGGATGGCAGAAGACTGGGCAGCATTTCCTTCCTTGTGCAAGAGGTCGCCATGACTCGGGGGCTGACTTGATGGTAGCTAACAACAACAACAGGCAATAAACACTAACTGAGGACCTCTGTGGGCCAGACCCTGCAGCAGAAACAAAAAAAGGATTCAGCCTTTAGAGGATTCAGACCAGTGGGTCAATAAACAGGTCAACAGAGAATCATAGTGCTCTGGAAGGGCTGAAAAGGGGGCAATTTAAGAGTCTGGAGTTGATAGGGAGGGATTGGAAAGTGTACAAGGCCAAGATATAGGAGAGAGAAAATCCAAGGGAGTGAGAACTTGGTGAAATCAAAGGCTTTAGGAGCTATAGAGGCAAACCCATGCCCAATGTGCCACCCAGGCCTCCTGACTTATCAAAAAGACCGATTATATAAATAGGTGAGGGCAGTGGTGGTTCAGTGGTAGAATTCTCACCTTTCATGGAGACCGAAGTTCAATTCCCGGCCAATGCACCTCATGCACAGTCACCACTGGTCTGTCAGTAGAGGCTTATGTGTTGCTATGGTGCTGAACAGGTTTCAGCATAGCTTCCAGACTAAGATGGACTGGAAAGAAAGGCCTGGGGATCTATCTCCAAAAATCAGCCAGTGAAAACCCTACGGATCACAACAGTCTGATTCACAACTTATTATGGGGATGACACAGGACTGGGCTGCATTTTGTTCCATTGTGCATGGGGATACCATGAGTCAGGGGCTGACTCGATGGCAGTCAGCAGTATAACAACAACAGTATAAATCGGGAATGTTTGAAAAAATACAGATCTCTTTTTCCTATGATATACACATAGTACTACAGTGAAGTTAAATTTACTTTGAATTAATTCTTTTTAAAGAATATAACCATATCAAATATATGTATACAAATACATATATATTAAACTGAATATTCACTACTCACCACTGTTTTTACGGAAGGAGCCCTGGTGGCACAGTGGTTAAGCGCTCAGCTGCTAACCGAAAAGTCAGTGGTTCAAACCCACCAGTTGTTCCGCAGGAGACAGATGTGGCAGTCTGCTTCCATAAAGATTACAGCCTTGGAAACTCTACAAGGCAGTTCTACTCTGTCCTATAGGGTCGCTGTGAGTTGGAATCCACTCAACTGCAATAGGTTTTTGTTTCTTTTTTTTTTTTTTCGCTTAGCCAGGATTGAGGGTCAGTACCTTGGAGAGCTCCAAAGAGCTCCGTGTAGCTGAGGGAGGCAACTGGTTCTGCAAGAAGCAGAAGCCTGCTTCAGGGGTTAGCATGGTGCCAGGTCCTACGTGCTGTGGGCATCAATTGCAGAAATTGGTGCTTCTCCTCTCAGATGGAGGCCCCAGGGAGGTGGTGGTGGTGGATGGGGAGCAAATGGCCACAGGATGGAGATTTGGTATCTGTGCTCTCCCTGGATTGGGTCTTCCCAGTACCCAAGAGAGATCTTTGCACCAATCCTGGAGTCAACCAGTAGGCTCTGTCACAAGGGTGTTCTTGGAGTTTTGCTTTATTAAAAGTGTTTGGTAACATTTCTTCTCTGGTGGAGGTGACTTGGTTATTTGAAATAAGAAATTGAAAGGTTGTTGCTGCCTGAAGGCAGAACCAAAGAACTGGGACAAGCTTGGTAGCAGTTCCACTATATCAGCCTCATGGGTATGTGGATTACCCAATTAATCCAGTTCTCATGGGTGACCAGGGGACTCTCTGTGAGACATAGGGCTTGAAATATTTGTCCTTGGCTTCTGGCCCTGAACACTGGAGTGTGATTAAATGTGATGTAAAGCCTGACTGACTGCAGCTGGTGCGTGTATGTATACTCTTCCCATCAGATTGTCGTATTGTTTGGGTATTTCTTTTGTGGAACATAGTACTTTAAAAAAAATAAGTTATAGCTTCAGCAAAATCCCAGCCAGGTCTGGACTCTGGTGAGATGGTGATGTCAGCAGAGTTTATCCTTAGGGCTCCTCCACTTCCTCTTTTTCTTCCATTTCAGTGCTCCTCCCATTCATTTGTTCCCCATGTATTTATTGTCTTCTCTGTGCAGGTCTGGGGGCTGTGAACATGGTCAACTGTCACAATCATATGCCCTAGATTATCAAGGACAAGTGATTATAGGCACTTTTATTCTGTTCATTGAAAGTGATTTGTTAAATGTATGATTGAATGTGATTTTATCTTACGCTTTTGTAAAACATAATATAAATAAATTCATACATCAGGAAAATAATCCTCAGTCAAACCACGTCTCGATTTTGCATGTAGGAAATATGGTCACCATATATCTCAGACAGAGAGAGCAGGTAATTTTTATCTCCTGGGCCAGTTCAATCCATTGGAAGGATCACCTTTATTAAGAAGGAGCCTGAGGCTGCAACTGAGTTCAGTGGGAAAGATGGTCATGATCGATTAGTGATGTCTGCCATGAGCATCATATGGTGAGTGGTGGCACATGAACTGTGTCTTTGACACCAGTGTTTCTGTTCCAGAGGCACGCTGTCCTCTGGCTGTTCCAGACCTCTCTTGTCAATATAAAAAGCCATCTAAGTCATCTGTGGTGAAGGGTTATTGCCATAACGTGGTAACCATCCCCAAGGCTGGAAGAGAGCAGAAAGAGACCTACGGCCAGGTCTGTTCTGAACCCCAAGCAGGATTTCTTAGCTTGAGACCACCTACTTTAATGGGAAGATCATGGCATTCGGAGGCAAACAGACCTGGCTGTAAATCCTGAATCCTCTAGGTGTGGCTGTGTCACCCTGGGAAGGTTACTTAACTCTTCTGATTCTCAGTGTAGTCCTCTATAAAAATGGAAATAGTACTACCTACCTCTTGATTTACTGGAGGAATTAAATCATATAACACACGCAACGACCCTATGGTCGTGCCTGGCACATAGTAGGTGCTCCATAAGTGAGAGCCCTTGTAACAACAACTTAAAAGGAATGTGGACTGCATAGCTGGCTCCATACTGGCTATGTGAATAAAACTATTTTAAATAATGCATGTCACTTGTAATTTGGGCAATAGTCCCTTCCCACTTCTACTCCAAAATCTGAAAGATAAATAAAGGAAGTGACCTTTACTAAGTATTTGGAACTTCAGTGGAAGGTTCTATAATTGCTAGTTAACAGGCTCAGGAAACCAGCTCTTGTGCAGTAATTGGAGGTGTGCAGGTCAGAACACTTAATTATGGCCTGGCTGCCTGGAATAGAAACCTTGCCACCATGACAACACCTTTCTGCATCTGCCTGATTAAGTCAACAAATTGTTGGTTCCCAGCCCAAACTGGACTGTGACAGGGCTTTCTCCCACTGGAATCTGCTGGTCGTGACGTTGTCAGTCTAAATTTTTTTACAAAGGCAGCCTATGAGCCACTCCACACCTAAGGAGGATGGGATACAGCCCCTGCTGAAAAGGTGCTTATAGTCTAGTTGAGAGGACAAGACTAGCAAGGCTGAACCTGTTATGGAACCAGATGGCAGTCTGTAGTCTGTGGAGACAGCCAAGCAGAGTGGTTAAGAGACTCTGGAGCCTGCCTGCCAAGGTTTGAACACCACCCCCACCACTTACCAGTGATGTGTACCTTGGACAAGTGGCTTAACCTCTTTGGACCTAGTTTCTTTATCTGTAAAATAGGGATGATAACAGTAGTTACCACACAGGGTTACTGTGAAGGTTAAGTGGGCTAATGCTTATTAAAGTGCTCAGGACAGTGCCTAGTACATAGTAAATGGCCTATAAGTGTCTGATATATTGTTGGTGTTACCACTCTAATTATCTGGAAACAGAAGTGACTTCTGGGGTCCAAATTATAAGGGAAGACACCAGGGACAGTTGGGTGCCTCCTCCACAGCTTCACACTGACCACTGGCTGAATACCCCTCACTCGCCTGCTGGACACCCCCTTGGCTTCCTGTTCTGCTTCCACACAGATACCATTCAAGACCCAGGCCAAACATTATGACTCTCATGAAATCCTTCCTGATCCTCCTCCTTCCCCAGACTGGGCTAACTGGCCCTTTTGTGACTTCCCACAATGCTTTTTACCTGACAGCATTAGCTTTTTTCATATTGTGCTACAGTAATTTGCTTTCACGTGTGTCTCAGTCTGCTGCCATGATGGAGATATGCAGACCTGGATTTGCATCTGGCTTACATCCTGCTAGATATGAGACACTAGGAAACCACCTCCCGTTTCTGCCCCCGGGCTCTCTTCTTTACAAATGGGAATAACCACCTCTCAGGGTTATTGTAGGGATCAGATATGGTTCTGGATCATAATGGAGTTTCTATGAAGGTTGCTTTTCTCCCTCCCTCCCTCCCTCTCTTGCCATCCCCGTCTCCCCTGTACCTAGCATGGGGCCTGATACTTCAGAGAGGTTCATATATGTGAGTTTCTGATTTTCTTTCCTCTCTCATGTCTTTTGAGTTCCTGGGATCTAACACGGGGCCAATGTATGTTTGTATTTCTCTCCTTCCTCCCCTCCCTTTTTCCTATCTTTATTATCTAGCACAGGTCAGGCAAGTATTGGTAGGTGGTGGGGGGAGGGTTGCTAAGTATTGGGATGAGGAGCAGGGGCCAGCTGGTCCTGAAGCAGCATGGTGGAGGGTTCTGGAAGCTGGGAGCCATGCTCTTTGCTTGGCTCAGCCTTCCTCTACCACAGGAGAACTAAATGTGCTCTACTTTTCATTTTGAAACATGTCAGCGGGCAGTGTCGCTCCCACATAAGAGCACAGGAAAGTGGTGGGGGTAGGAAGTAGGAGGAGGACTAGAGGTGACATGGGTTGGGAGGAAGAGAGTAAATGAGTCCTGGCAGTCCCAGCTGCTCACTCATTGACTGAGTGACCTAATGGTGACTCATCCCATCCTCCTGAGGGTGTGGGGTGCGTGGGGTGAGGGTGAGGTTTGGAGGTGGCCTTCACATCACAATCTGAGTCCTGTCTGGCTGACTTTTCTTGGGGAAAGCAGGTAGGGCTGGTAGATTCCACCTGGCTGGAGTCTCCTGAGATGTCCCTTCCCTCTGGAGTCTGAATCAGGCCTGACCTGTTGGCTTTCCTGGTTTCATCTATGCCCTTGCCGAGGCCCCTCCCCCGCTGAAGTAGTAGGGAAGGAAAGTGCAGAGGTGTCCCTTTCTGCTCAGCTTTTACTCATGATGTTGCTATGACAGCAACTACTCCTCACTGACCCTGGCTATGTGCCAGGCCCTGGGGTAAGCACTTCACATTCTTATTACAACCTTCAGTGGCATGTGCTGCTCTTACCTATTTTACACATAAGGAAACTGAGGCTTACAGAGGGTAGGTTGTTTTCCCAACATTCAAACCAAAAACCAAACCTGTTGCTGGCAAGTCAATGCTGACTCATGTGACTGCATGTGTTACAGAGTGGAGCTGCACTCCATAGGATTTTCTTGGCTGTAATCTTCACAGAAGCAGATCCCTGCTGGGCGGGCTCGAACCATCAACCCTTAGGTTAGTAGTCCAGCAGAAACCATTTGTACCACCCAGCAACCTTTCCCAAGGTCCAAAAGAGGATAAATAGCATAGCAGGGGCTCAGTTCCAGGTCTGTGGGCCTCCAAATCAGCCTTAATCACCATGACATCCTCTCATAGAGGGGACAAGGGAAGAGGAGCAAAGGACAATGCTGAGGAAATCTTTGAATCATCTGTCCCCTCCCTGTGTAGTCAGGTCAGTCACGCTAGCTGGGTATCCTGAGGTTATGTCACCCCAGGCTGTCAAGAAGAAGACGGTGAGTCGTGAAGGTGATCTCTGGGGGACAGCAGCTGGTCTAGGGCAAGGGGACCCTAGTGGGAAAGTCAGGGGGGTTGCCAGGAGAAGAGAGGGAGCGACTGAAGTTCTTGGCACCTTCAGGAAGGGAGCAAGGGGGCAGGATCCAGAGGCTTTATCTAGCAGGAAGGTCAAAGAGAACTGACATTTTGGAGATACCTACTGTGTGCCAGGCCTTGTGCTCTAGGAGCTGGGGACCCAGATAAGAATAAAGTTGAGTTTCTGCTTTGAGGAAGCTGAGTGAAGTGGGAAGGCAGGTGAGTGAATCAATATCAGCAGTATAATGTGCCACGTGCTACTGTAGACAGACTCATGTAGACGTGTGTGTAAGACACACTGATTGACAGAGGAAGGAGTGGATGTGGGTTCATAACGACATGGGGGATGGTTAGAGAAGGGTGCCCAGAAGGGGTAACATTTGAGCTAAATCTTGAGTGGGGAGCAGTTGACACTAGTAGACCAGGGCAGGAAGCGTGAAGAAGCATGCCAAGGGAAGGGAACGGCATGGGCAAAGGCAGGGGGGTAGAAAACAGATTGACTGGACCTAGGAAGTCATTCAAAATGGCAGGAGCAGCTGGAGGGGTAAGCAGGGTCCAGTCGGGAAGAACCTTGGTGTTCATCCAGTGGCTCCTGGACTACTTTGGAGTGGGTGTGAAGCCGAGGGCTGACAGGCTGAGACTGGGGTTTCAGAGAAGTGGCTATGGCAGCCCAGGTGGCGTGGACAGGTGGAGAGTGGGGCTGACATGAAGGTTGGGAGATCCTGTCATAGGGTGGGAGATGGACACTCCTGTTAACAGTCCAGCCTTCTCAACCTGCCGCATTGAGTCTGGGAATCAAGAATGGGACAGGTGACATCAGCCACTCCTGGTTACCCCTCATGGGTGATGACCAGAGAAGAGGTACACAGCTTGTCCCGGGGTCCTGCAGATGGGACAGGGATATCAGGAGATAGGCCAGACCAAATTCATCAAGTACCTGCTCTCTGCCAGACACTGGGCTGTGGGCTTTGCCCTGCCAGGTATGTGTTTTGTACTCAAATTTAAGATGAGACTCAGAGAGGATAAGCAAGTTACCCCAAGTCACATGGCTGATGGGTGGCTGAGCTGGAATTCTACTCCAGCCTTTCTGACCTCAGTCTCTTTATAGCCACGAGGGTCCGGAGTCTTTGAACTCTGCCAGGCATACTGTTTTCACCAACACTGACGTAATTGCTGCTGCTGCTTTCATTTATTTGCTCAACAAGAACTTACTGATCTCAACCATGCGTCAGATGCCAGAGGGACTCCAGAGTAGATCAGGCACAGCACCTGGGTGCCTGGAGCTCTCAGCTTTACAGAGGAATTGCGCGTGCGCACACACACACACACACACACACACACACACACACCAAGAAGACAAGGTATCAGTTGGTCTAAGAGAGAAACAAGTCAGACCCTTGAAAGAGATGATGATATCCATGGAGACACAGGGAATGCTCTTGCGGAAGAAGTGACTCAGAAACCCTTTTCTTCCCTTCTACTGGCATCTTATGCCGTGTTCCCTTATCTCCCCAATTCTTGCTGTTGTTTTGCAATGAGAAAGCACTAGGTCTGGATCCCATGGCTCGCGTTCTTCTTGCCTGGGATGCAGTGATTTATGGAGCATCCCTCCTGACAGCCCTATCCTCACAACAACCCTCAAAGATGGTGCTGTTATCATGCTCAGGTTACACATGTGGTAACCCAGGCTTAGCGACAGGTTACAGAACTTGCCTAATGCCCCACAGCCAGTAAGTGGCAGAGGCAGGATTTGGACTCCGACTCTCTTAAGCCCCCTGTTGTTCTGCCTCCCTAGTTGGATGGAAGTACACTGGTGTATATCCAGTGGGCATTTTAATTTGAAGGCCTCAGATCGACTAGGTTCCCAATTAGAACATTAATTATTTAAATTTCTGTCGTGTAATTTATTTGTCTGGACACTATAGGGCTGAAGAATGAATGACTTCATGGTTCATGTGCACTTACAAGGGAAATTGGTCTTGCTTTCTTCTGGAATCTTCCTACAGAATTGACTCTTGTCATCTGGTTCGTTTTATGCTGTAACCACCTCCTAGAATTTCAAAATGTGTGTGTGTGTGTTGTGGGGGAGAGGGGGTGCTTCAAAACATTCAAGGATATGATTAGTTAAATTCTCTAATCTATTTGTTCTACCTAGCCTGCTGGAGGGTAACCATGAGGACATTATGATTAAACGCAGCTGAGATGTTTTGGACAGTTATAGAGAATGGATTTTTATAAATCAGTTTGATGTCTGTAGTAAATTATTTGATAATCTAAAAAAAATCTAATTTCTTTCCCTCTTTCTCTTTTTCTTCCTCTGTTTCATGTGAAAGCTCTTTTTCATACATTGGGTCACCTTAGGGAGAGGAGCCCAAGGCTAGATTAGGACACCAGGGTTTAGTGCCAGTTCTGCCACTTACTAGCATGTGAACTTGTATGAGGCACCTAGCGTTGTTGAGCCTCAGTTTTGTCAGCTATAAAATGGGGACAGTCATCTTTACCTGGCAGGGTTGTCGTGAGGATTAAATAAGCTGACGTATGTGAAGCACTGGGTATAAAGCTAGGCAGAGGGTGGACATTCAGCAAATGGTACCCTTTCACTCAGGACCTTCTAATCTGATGGCAGAAAGAGGTACGAAAATGGATAAAATACAAACCATGAGTAAATGCTAATCCAGGAAGACACAGATAGAGGCTGTGGGACCATTGCGGAGGGAAGCCCCACTTGTGTGGAAGGATCAAGGAGAAATCAGAGGTGGAAACCCTTGAAGTGGGTTTTATAGACTAAGTAGGAGTTGCTTGCTCAAATAAACCAGAGCCCTGGTGGCACAGTGGTTAAGAACTCAGCTACTCATCTAAAGGTCGGCAGTTTGAATCCACCAGTCACTCCTTGGAAACCCTATGGGGGGTTCTACTCTGTCCTCAGGGTTGCTATGAGTTGGAATCGACTCGATGGCAATGGGTTTTTTGGGTTTTACCCTAAAACCAGTTGCCATCAAGTTGATTCTGCCTCATGGTGACCCCTTATATGTCAGAGTAGAACTGTGCCCCATAGGGTTTTCAGTGGGTGATTTTTCAGAAATAGATCTCCAGGCCTTTCTTCCAAGGTACCTGTGGGTGGACTTGAACCTCCAACCTTTAAGTTAGCAGCTAAGCACGTTAACTGCACCACTCAGGGACTCCGTGTATACCCTACCTAATTCCAAATAAAGACTTGGAATGATTTACAGACATTCTACATGAGGATAAAAGAAACTTAACGAGGAAATCAAGCAAAAGGAAAATAAGGGAAAGAAAGTAAAATAAAGCCATGGGGCAGGTTAGTACATAAAACCAGTGGTGGTGATTAACCAACTTGGCGCTAAGCTTCTTAGTAATGAAAACAAAAGGGGAGCACAGTCAGGTTGGCATTCCCAGTCCTTGTGCCATAGAATGAAAACAAATCAGGTGCTCAGGATATGCACAGTTTCCCTGGGGCTAAGTCACATTGTCCCCATGACCCCTCAACAAGGGGACTCTCTGTGACATAGTGGACAACAGCATCCTTAGCAACATCACTGCGATAATCTCGTCATTCTCTTCAGTTAAGAGCTGAGCTCGTTAACCTTTGGCACCACCCAGCGACTCCGCGTATACCCTACCTTATTCCAAATAAATATTTGAAATGGTTTACAGACATGTTCTCTATATTCAGGCAGAGAACAGTGTTCTTGACAGAGGGAACAGCATGAGCCCAGCTCTGCATTTTTATCAGGAGTTGGCATGCTTCTTGGATAGGGGCCACCCAGCAGGGCTTCAGGGTACCTGTGGAGGCAGTCTGTGGGGTGGGGCACAAGAAGGGCAATGTGGGGGTGTGGAGGACCCACTTGGCAGACGTGCCAGAGCCAGCTCTGTTTAGGGTCGGGACGAGACAGGGGTCAAGGCTTTTGTGACCCTTGTGGTTGGAACCAGCTGTAGCTGGGTTGGAGACTGAGAAGGTAGGGCCTTGGCAGTGCAGGAAGCCAGACTGGCCGGGCTACCTCCTGATCCTGGCCCTCAGAGACTGCTCACCTTTATAATGACATTGCAAGACTGCTTCTCATATGAAGCAAAATAACAACACATATATTCTGCTGGCTGCCAGGAAGCAATCTGAGAAACCTGAGCGGCCCCACTGTCCAAGCCTCACATTTTGGGGTTTTTGTCTGTTCTATTTTTGAGGCTGGTAAACTGGTTTCCTGTTTGTTGCAAAATGGGTGGTTGTCACTGTCTGTGCCTGCCCTGGCTCCGGCCTGGCCTAAAAGGAGGCGGCTTCACCAGCCAAGGTCCGTCCTTCTGCCTTGGGTCAGTTCCTTTCTGGGCAGAGGCCAAAGAGGAACCCAGGATTTCCTGGGGCAAGGAGTAGGGGCACCCTGCCAGCTGCTCCCCGGGACACCCTAGTGTATTTGAAGTCACCACACTCATGTTTGCAGTGCCCCTCTCTGGCAAGACTAGCTCCATGTCACAAAGAGGGGACGTTTCCCACTCAAGGGTCGGATTAGAGACTCAGTAAGAGCATGAGCACAGGACTTGGAAGAAAGAGCCGTTTATTATTGGAAGGATGTGAAGGAGGAAGAGAGAATAACTCATATTAATTGGTACTTGCTATGTGGCTGTCATCTTCACGACTTATATGTCACTTAATCCTTACATATTATTCCTATTTTACAGATAAGAAGCCTGAGGCTCAGAAAGATTAAATAGACTAAGGTCATTTGCTCAGAATGTTGGCTCTTTGATGACGCCTTGGGGAGCAAGTTCAACATTCCCCGCCTATCCCAGCCCTCCCCCCGCCACTTTTACTGAAGCTCATAGAGGCAAAACAGCTTGCAGAATCTCACACAGCTAGCAGAGTCAGAAAGTTAGTTAATTAGTGGTTTCTAGCCCACTGGTCTTCCAAACTGCATTGGATGCTGTCTAAACTGTCAGGAAAGTGACATCAGTCTGGCATCTGACAGAGTTTGAACTCATAACAAGGAAGCCCAGCCTAGCCCACCATGGGGTTTACTTTTGCAAATGCTGCCTTTCTCAGAGAAGCTAGATGGTGATGTCCCAGCTGGACCTCTGGGTCTTAGGGCTCTGCTCCCCCCATCACTCTTTCACATGCCCATTCCAGAGCCAATAACTTCCCCCATTGTCTTTTTGGGTTGAAACAATGAAGGCCCTTCAGAAAATATGGGTGCGTTTTATTGGATGGTTATTCCCTTTGATCAGTGGTTTTAAACCTGCTCTTGGACCCCTGAGGGCATTATTGTAAGGGAAACAAATCTAAATCTATTTTCACACATGTATGTTCTCAATTAACAGATGCTGGAAGTATCTCTAATCTCCTGCAGGAGTTCTGTTTAAGGCTCCCAAGACTGGGGACCACTACCTGGGAGCATTCGCTAGTCTTATAAGCTCTTCTCAAATGATTAGTTTTTCAGATTAATCCAACCAAGGACTAGGTACAGGGTGGGCTAGAGGAATAAGAAAAACCATCAGCCTAGATGGCATCACCTTGATGGACCTTGGAGAGGGGATGAGGGGGGATCAGCTTGAGGGGAAGAATTACCTGAGGAGATGGATGGAGGTGCGGGGGCTTTTGCTGTCTGACTTTTGCTCTCATACTTTGCCTCCTCCTTCCCATTCCCGCTACCTTGGATAATAACCCCGCCCCACCTCTTTCTGCTGAAGACATCCCTTCCTCAGAGGCTCAACATAGATGACCCTCTGCCAAGAAGCCTTGCATCTTCTCCTTCCTCCAAGACTAATAGGCTTTCAGTTATACCGCCTCTCTTCTGACCTACCACCATTGTACCTGCTTTTAAGTTCTTTGTGACTTTACTTAACTCCACTTGCTAACTGTAAACTCTTTGAGTGTGAAGATAGCATTAATGATAGTTTTTCCTCCCCACAGTTGTGGTGGAGAGCCTGATAATGTAGAATAAAGGGAGGGAGGGAAGATAGGTAGGTAGGTGGTTAATTCCTTCCTTTATCTCAGAGTAGGCCCTGGCTGGAACATTATGGGAGAGGCAGGGAAGGGTGTGCTCTTAGCTCAAACCCACGTCTCTCCCTGGGCCTGTCATCTCTTTGTGTAGAAAGCATCTCATTGCTCAGGTCTCTGATACCCAGGCATTTTGCAGATTTTGTGAAAGGGGCACCAGCCATGGTTTTGCATCTTCTCCCCCAAGCCCCCATAGCTGGTCACACTTGAGCTGCCTGCTAGGTTCTGGGCTTTCCTTTCTGTTATCTATTGCTGCATAACAAACTATCCTAAAACTTAGCAGCTTAAATCAACAGTGATTTATTATTTCTTACAATTATGGCTGGGCAGCTCTCTGCTGGTCTTGACTGGATTCACTCACGTGACTGTGTTCAGTTGGTGGCTGTGCTGGGCTGGAAGGCCCCAGAGACCCTCACTCACATGCCTAGGGTCTAGGTGCTGGCTCTTGGCTGGAGGACCTCAGTTCTCCTCCATGTGACCTGTCATCCTCCAGTAGGCCAGAGCTAGCTTCTTTATGGCATGGTGGTCTCAGGGTTCCAAGAGTGTAAAAGCAGAGGCTTCTGGGCCTCTTAAAATCTAGCAGAGTGTCACTTCTATTACATTCTATGGGCTAAAGCAAAAGTCAGAAGTCAAAGCCAGCCAGATTTAAGGGGAAGGGAAACAGATTTTAATTCTTTTTTTTTTTTTTTTTCCCAGTAAAAATAGGTCTTTAGTCATGGATTACTGGGGTCATGCCATTAACAAGACAGAGAACACAAGAAAAGACTGAGAGGTAACATTCCAGGAGAGTTCGATTTTAGACATGATGAGAGGCAAAGTCCATAGGACTCCAGGTGCTATCCATAGAGGTGGCTGTAAATTATCAGACGAAGCCCAGAAAAGACATCTTGGCTTGAGATCCAGCTTTGGAGTCACCCAAAAGTCCTCCACCACCACCAGTTGCCACTGAGTCAATTCCAGTTCATGGCGACCCCGTGTGTGTCAGAATAGAACTGTGCTCCATAGGATTTTCTTTTTTACTGTTGTAAATATATATATAACACAACATTTAACAATTCAACATTTTGCATGTAAGGAGCAATGGTGGCAAAACCGTTCAGCGCTCGGCTGCTAACTGAAAGGTTGGCAGTTCAAACTCACCCCGTGGCTTCACGGGAGAAAGACCTGGTGATCTGCTCCTGTAAAGATTACAGCCTAGAAAGCCCTATGAGGCAGTTCAACTCTGTCCCATGGGGTCACTATGAGTCAAAATCCTCTTAATGGCACCTAAGAACAAGAGCAACAACATACACGTGAAGGACGATGAAAGGAGCAACAAGGTCATATTGCAAAGGGTCTGGGGCTGTTTAACAGTGATCTCCTACACTCTCCTTTATTGGCTTTGAGAGGTAAAAATCTTCCTTCTGGAAACCTTTGTGAAATGGCTTCTAAGGAGACCTTCTGAATTTGGGGTGGTCGAGAAGTTCAGGAATGGATTCTTTGGTCCCTGTCTGCCCCAAAGCTCAGGAGGAGGCAGGTTGCAGAGTGAGCTGGTGATAGCAGGTTCTAAGGAATGTGGGCACTCACCTTCTGGGTTAACAGGAGTAATCACTTGCGGGTGCACAGCCCCTGACTTCCAAGAGGGCTTCCTCAGGGTTGCCGTCACGTCACGGCTGTGTGCGGTTCTTTAGGCATCACGCAGGCCATGCTGAACTTTTTCCTGGAGTCCTCTGAGCATTGATCCCCTGTGAAAATAGACCTGAATGTTTTTTAAAATCATTTTCAGTATGTTCTTCTTGGACTAAAAATGTTTTAAAACTCGTCTTAGAAGTTATGAGGATTTTTTTTTTTTTTTAAATCACGAACAACAGAAACGAATTCTTGCTAACTTAAAAAATAAAAAAAGAAATGTATCAAAGGGAAATGCATCTCATGGAATGGGTGGGAGGCCGAACAGTTAGGCCAGGAGTGAGCAAGAACCAAGTCAAAGAGCTCATGGGTCAAAACACACTTTTAGAGTCCAGAGAAGTGCTAACAGGCCAGGGGCCAAGTGCTGCAGGAGCAGTGAGGCTGCTGTGTCTTTGTCAGTCTGAGGGAGCTGGGGACGTTTTCACAGAGTTGGCAGTGTTGACCCCAGACAACAAGTAGGGAAAAGCACTTCAGACTGATGGAACAGCATATGCAAAGGCCCTGAGGCTTGAAATAAGACAGCAGGTTTAGGGAACCTCAGACAGTTCCAGACTAAGTGCTGGTAAGAGTATGGGAGGACGGCAGAAGATGAGGCTGGAAAGGCAGGCAGAAGCAGGACAATGGAAGGCCTCAAGTGCCTTCTAAGAGTTGGTGTCCTAGCCCATAGGCCAGAGCTTTCCAAACTGGGTTCCTGGAACCTGTGTGGCCTGAGAGATGTTAATAAATTCTCTTGAATAAAGGATTCCATGGCCAAATAAGTTTGTGAAATGATGTATATTATTATATATTTCCCTCCTAGAAAGCTGTTAAGATATTGAATGCTCTGAGAAATCCTGCAGTAAAGAAAACAAGGCCAGGAGACCAGCTGCAAGGCTGATGTAATGCTCCAGGTGAGAGATGCTAAGTGCTGTTTGTCTGTGCGGATTGAAAGGGAGAAATTTCTCCATACCAAACACAGCAGACATAGCCCAGCCCTACAGGATGTTACAAGAGTAAAGCACTTTCTTTTGAAAAGGGCATGGGCAGAAGAGGAGGGTTTTGTTGTATATCCACTGGAAAGAAGTATAGCTCAGGTGGAAAGAGAGTTCTCTAACAAACTAATTTTTTTTAACCAACTCAAGTATTTCACCTGTTTCTAGTTTTGCTTTCATGACGAGCCCTCAGTTCCCTTTGGTTTTTGCTGAAAACAGTTAAGTTTTCCCAGATTTGTGACCTTTGCTCTCATGACTGAACATCTCTGTGTTCTTAGTTCTAGAAGTGCAAGACGTCTCCCTTCTTCCTTGCTGGAAACGCTTTTTAATTTTTTAAATGAAAATAAGCATAAATTTTTAAAAATTCTCTTTCCTCCCTTCTCTCAGAAGAGGGGATGGGAAAAGTTTCCCAGAGGACTTCATTTTGGGCAGAAACAGAGAATTTAAGCCGGGACTGCTGAGAGATGGAGACTTATAGCCCCGAGCTCGGGGCGCTTTGCTTTGCTGGCTGTGAGGCTGCAAACACTGTGACCTGTGGTTTCCAGTGCAGATAATGAGGGCTCAGGGGAGAGCACCATAGCTGGGTCGTGGTTAAAAATGAGCAAGGGGAGCCTGGAGCCTTAGCTCAGGCCTCTTAGCCATCTGGGAGACATGTTCACCCAGGTATGGGTGCTGATAGTGGGTGCTCCAAGCACTTCGTGAATATTCCTACCAGGAGCCTCTATCACAGGAATTGTGTAGGGGGGACTCTGAGTCTCAGTTGATAGTGACTTTTTTGCTATGGCTATCCCTGGTCACACCAGGAGAGGAAAAGGGAGAAGAAAGCTTTTTATGCTTCTGGAAGGATTGGCAGGAGAGACAAAGGAAAGAGGAAGGAAACCAACACCTATTGAACACCTTCTGTATACGAAGCAAAAAAAACCAAGCCCATTGCTATTGAGTTGATTCTGACTCATTAACAACCCTGCAGGACAGAGTAGAACTGCCCCATAAGGTTTCTAAGGCTGTACTCTTTATGGAAGCAGACTGCCACACCTTTCTCCTGCAGAGCAACTGGTGGGTTCAAATTGCTGACCTTTCAGTTAGCAGCCAAGCGCTTAACCACGGTACCATCGGGTCTCATTTATTTACGAAGCACTCATAGCTTATTTGTGTTTTCACCCACATGGGCACATCTGGTGTTCAGTAAAAGCCTGTGTTGTTGTAAGCCTCTGAAGCACTTACTAATTCTAACTTTAGGGAAGAGTTTGGTATGTGCTTTTTTTTTCCTTAAATTAATTGCAAAATAACATATTTCTTGAAGAAAAACTAGGAAATACAGAAAAGTACTAAGAAGAAAAAAAAAAAAATGGTGAGGCCCAGTGAGGTTAAAGTACCTGCCCAAGATGGTAAGGAACGGAGCATGGAGTTGAACTAGGGAGAGGCCACAGCATGTGCGAAACTCGCCTCTTCACTCACTCACTCATTTACTCAGCCAACACTAATTGAGTGTTTTCTGTGTACCACAGAATACTAGTTATCTCATTTAGTTCCTACTTTTACAGGAAAAGAATTTGTCAGAAGGCAAGGTTAGTGGCTGAGCTAGGATTTGACCTCCACACTGGGCTGCTTGGGTCTTTTCTCGATCCTCTGCCTCACTTCCAGGCCCCTGGTAACCAGGGCTGGGCTGTCCTGGGGCTGCTCTGGGGATCCTGTACATGGCATTAGGGTCAACCACAGTAGACCAATGCTCTACTTGATTTGATTTTTTTGGTCATGTAGAAGAATTAAGTGGAAATGGAAATGTCAGAGCATTCAGAAGTGCTTTAGGGATTTAAAATTCTTTTCCCCAGGAAGGCTAGAATGCACCCTGTGGTACTAGATGAGACTCAGGATATTAGTATGAACTCATGTATTTTTAATATATGTACATATAGATAAATACAGTCATAATGTAGATGTGTGTATATGCATGTGTTAGATACATCTATTGGTTCCATCTCATCTGGAACCAAAGGAGAATGAAGAAAACCAAAGATAAAAGGAAAATATTAGTCCAAAGGACTAATGGACCACATGGAACAACAACCTCCATCAGCTGAGCCCAGAAGAACTAGATGGTGACTGGCTACCACCACCAACCACTCTGACAGGGTTCACAATACAGGGTCCCGGACAGGGTGGGAGAAAAATGTAGAACAAAATTCAAATTGATAAAAAAGAGGCCAGACTTACTGGTCTGACGGTGACTGGAGGAACCCCTGAGACTATGTCCCCTGGGTACCCTGCTAACTCAGAACTGAAACCACTCTCGAAGTCCACCTTGCAGCCAAAGCTTAGACAGGCCTATAAAACAAACAGTAGCACATGTGAGGAGCACGCTTGTTAGTTCAATCAAGTATATGAGACCAACTGGACAGCACCTGCCCAAAAATAAAGACAAGAAGGCAGGAAGGAACAGAAAAACTGGAAGAGTGGATACGGGGAACCTGGGGTGTAAAGGGAAAGGGGGAGAGTGCTGACACATTGCAGGGATTGCAACCAAAGTCGCAAAACAATTTGTGTATAAATTTTTGAATGAGAAACTAATTTGTACTGTAAACTTTCACCTACAGCACAATAAAATTTTTTAAAAAAAGAATAAACAATTGAATAAATAAATAAGTAGGAAAGAAGGGACAAATCTTCCTTACTGAAGAATTCTAGATAATATATGTAGCTACGATGTCCCTGGATGGTGCAGTTAACGAGCTCAGCTGCTAACCAAAAGGTTAGTAGCAGTGCCTTGGAAGAAAGGGCTGGTGATAGATTTCCAAAAATCAGCCACTGGAAACCATATTGAGCACAGTTCTAGTATGATACACGTGAGGTCTCCATGAGTCATGATTCACTCGACGGCAACTGGGTTGATTTTTTTGTTTGTTTACTTGTCCTCCAGCAGGTGAGCTTAATTCACCTCCCCTTGAGCGTGGACTGGACTTACTGACTTGTTTTCAAAGAATAGAGTATAGGAAGGGAAAAACAGTAACTTCACGGTGAAGAAACATGCAGACACCACCTTAGCCAAGTGACTAAGGTTAGCATCACCAGTGATAAGTCACGTGGATATCAGGTACCCCCAGATATGATGTGAGGAGGAAGATACTTCACCTCTGTGGTATGCTTTCCCAAAAGCCATCACCTCAGTCTAATCATGAGAAACCATCACGGACTCAAACTGAGGGACAGTCTACAAACTACCTGACCAGTACTGTTCAAAAGTATCATGATCATGAAAAACAAGGAAAGACTAAAAAAGTCTCACAGATCACAGGAGAGAAAGAAGACATGACAACTAAATGAAAGTGATATCCTGGACTGGTTCCTGGAACAGAAAAAAGACATTAGTGGAAAAACTGGTGAAACCCAAATAAAGTCTGGAGTTTGATAGTATTGTACCTATGTCAATTTTGGAGCCCTGGTGGCACAGTGGTTAAGTGTTTGGCTGCTAACTAAAAGGTTGGCAGTTTGAATCCTTGGAAACCGTGTGGGGCAGTTCTACTGTGTCCTAGACGGTCGCTATGAGTCAGAATTGACTCGACGGCAATGAGTTTGGGTTTTTTTAATGTCAGTTTCTTAGTTTTAATAACTGCATCTTATTTATGTAAGCTGTTGGCATTGAGGGAAGCTGGGTGAAGGGTATACGGGGACTCTTTGTGCTATTTTTGCCATTTTTCTGTAAATCTGCAATTATTTCAAAATAAAAATGTTATTTTTCTCCAGCTTAACTAGGAAATGCACAAAAGAAATACAAAAGCCCAATACACATGAAAAATTTCATGTTCACTAATAAAAAAAAAAAAGCAACTTACAATAATGAGATACCATTTGTACCTGTCAAATTGGTAAACTTTTATTTGTATATATAAAGAAGTAATACTCATAGTGTTGGGTAGTGGTGGAGAGCTGGACACACTGAACAACTGTTGGTAGAGTACAAGTTGCTATGAATTTCCAAAGGGAGGTTTGGCAGTATATATCAAATAGTTGTAAATTTTCACCCATACTCCCCTCATAGAACTTTAGTAAAATAATCACAGATTTGGAAAAGGGTTACCTAGAAGTATGCTCTTCACAACATTGTTTATGAAAGTGAAGGACTGGAAACAATCCAAATATTCAAGAATGTGGGCATTGGTTATGTACATTCTGGTATATCTATACAACGACATACCAGGTAGCAAATAAACGTGGTATTGCAGAATACTACTCAATGACATGGAAAGATATTTATGATATAATAAGTGAGAAAAGGAGACATATACAGAATGATATAAATTTAGGGGGAAAGTATATATATAAATATAAAAATATTTAAAAGGCAAACACCAAAATGTTTTTAAGAGTAATTTCTGAGCGGTGGCTTACAAGTGATTTTTATTTTCTTCTTTATGTTTTTCTACATTTTCTTTATTTTCTACTCTGTTGTTCATCACTCAAAGGGCCTATATGCTAACCCCCCTCTAACAGAGTCACAGTGCCTGGTAATATAGTAGAGGTTCTGAAGAGTCCTGCAGGATAGAAACCTGTTCCACTTCGGTAAACTCAGTTTTCCCCAGATTTATTTAATTACGCTATTTTTTTCATTGCTTTATTCTCAGGATTGTGCCTAGCACACAGAAGGTACTCAATATACATTTAGTGAATTAATGAATGCACTGGTGGAAATCCTGGTGGCGTAGTGGTTAAGAGTTCGGCAGTTCGAATCTACCAGGCACTCCTTGGAAACCCTATGGGGAAGTTCTGCTCTGTCCTATAGGGTCACTAGGAGTTGGAATCGACTTGACAGCAGTGGGTTTGGTTTTTATGGTTTTTTGAATGAATGCATGTGTGCATGCTTATGACTGAGTGGGAACTGAAATTGGCAACTGAGCTTCCTCACCCTGGTCTACCTTCCACAGCGCAGTCTCCTCCCACCTGCTCTAAGCGTCTCTCCAGTGGGTCAGCTTCTCTGCCCCTGTATACGCCATCCACAGGAACTTTCTTGGCACCAGTCATGGGATGCTGAAGCCCAAGAGGTGGGCAGAGGAGTGAGATGAGCTAGATTAAGAGAAAGACCTTTAAAGCAGCCAGAGTCACAAGACTTGAGCCACTAGTAGGGCCACTGTGCAGACAGGGAGTCTCCATGATGAGGCAGAGGAAGCCCAGAAAACTGGGTGAGATATCAGGAGGGATTGGCATTCTGCACAAATGCCCTGGGAAGCCCCAGAAGACATCAAGTCCTAAGTTCCCAGAACTGGAGGCCCCTTGGTGACACCTGTTTCTGGATACATCCTCTGGCTCCAAGGCACACAGGGCAGGAGACGTCCAGGGCATCCCACTCCAGTTTGGGCCAGTTAGGATGCTTGGGAAGTTCTTTCTTAGGTTGAACTGAAATCCTTCTCCCTATAATTCCCGCCCATCATTAGCCATCATTAGCCTTCTGGGATAATGATCGTTGTGCCATCTGGTGGCCATTAACACCTGGAAGGGCAGAGTCTGGGTTCCCCTAAACCTTTGCTCTCCCCGCTGTTCACCTCCCTGTCCTTTGGGAACACATTTCTATCCCTGCAGGACTCCAAGGGATGCAAGAAATGCATTCAGACGCACCTACTTTTAAGTTATGTTTCATTTTCCTAAGCAGTTCTGGTTCTCCTCGTTCTCTATTTCTGTCCAGAGATCTTCCGTGTATGCGGTGCAGCTTGAGGGCCACTGCCCTGGTGCATGTTTGACTCACCATGGAAGGTGTCCTTTCTCTCTAAGCCAAGGTCATTGCTGGAGGGAAGGCCCCAGCCAGGCAGGCTCTGCAAGGCTGCTCACCTTCCCCTGCTCGCTGTTTTTTTTTTGCAGCAGCTGTTTCCACGAGCCTTGGCAGTTTGTTGCTGCAGGAGGGCAGGTTTCAGGGCATCAGTAGCTGGGTGTTTTCCCCTTCACTTTGCGAGCCTCCTGCTTCTCAGCCAGAATGCCTGCTCAGTACAGCAGGGGAAGGGGACTGGAGAGGGGCAGATGGCAACAGACAGGGCCAAGGCTGGCGGAAGTCAGAGACCTACAAGAAGGTTTCTGTGAGCACTAGGGAAGCTGGACGGGAGAATAAGTCACACATTCTTTCATCCACTCAACAGACAATTCCTGGGGCCTCCTGGGGTACGGCCTGCCCTGTAGCCCTACAGGAGTCCCCGTCCTCTTCTTACAGCCCTGCCTCCTGGGCCAGACTCCCAGATCCAAGCACATGGAGCTGCTCTCTCAATAGAATGTTCCCTGAACAGCTTCATTATGCCAAGTGTTGACAGGTCCTCGGCTAGTTGCTGGGGACAAAGATGAATGGCACGGCTCCTGCCTCAAGCAGCCCAGGACCTGGGAGGTGCAGACTCACAAGTCAATGGTGACGTGTTAGAGGTACAATGATGGAAGTTTGGTGGCGTGGCCCGCAGAGCAGGAGGAATGTCACTTCTGCCTGGTGGGGGTGCAGAGAGTGTGTCTGGAAAGCTCCTAGAGGAGATGTCCCTTATGCTGAGTCTGGAAAGCTGGCCAGAGGAGGGGAATGGAGGAGAAAGCAGAGGGTGTGATGCCTGAGAAAAGCATGATGCGCTGAGGGAACTATAAATACATTAGTAGGTTTAGAGCAAGGGGTTTGGGACAGGGAAGAGGAAATGTGTGGGTGGAGAAATAAGTAGGAAATGGCTTGTCTGCCTGTTATATGGAGTAGGATTATTGGATTTTCTGCATATAACAACAACAAACTAAAATAACAGTGGTTTAAACATATAAGGAGCCCTGGTGGCACAGTGGTGGAGAGCTTGGCTGCTAACCAAAAGGTCGGCAGTTCAAATCCACCAGCTGCTCCTTGGAAACCCTATGGGGCAGTTCTACTCTGTCCTGTAGGGTCACTATGAGTTGGAATTGACTCGATGGCAATGGGTTGTTTTAGGGGGTGGGGGTTTACACATACAAGAATTTATTTTCCTTTGTCATAAAAGAGCCGAAGGTAGACAGCCTAGGGTTGATATATTGTAGCTCTATGATATCAGTAGCATCACAGGCTTCTCTCTTTCTGACCCTCCGTCAATAGAATGTGGCTTCCATCTATAGACTGTGGCTTCCATGCTGAATGACTTGAAGAACCAGCCACCACATCCACTTTATGTAAATGAACGAGAGGAAAGGGAAAGGGCAGAAGGGCCATGCAAGCCTTTTTGGTAGTTCCACCCAATGATTTACACTTGCATCATATTGGCCAGGACTTAGTCACCTGGCTGCCAGGAATGAGGGGAGGTGGGAGTTTGCAAAACAAAGGGCCCCATTTCAGCCAGGCAAGGGCTTAAAGAGTCAGAAGGCAGTGTCCTAGCAAAGACTGGGAGTAGGGCGTTTCAGGGAAAAGTAATAGCAGGCACAGGGGTATGGATGTGTGAAGGAACACAGGCTATTAGAGGAAGAGCGAGTAGATGTGACTGGCTTGAGTGTGGACTGTGTGTGTGTGTGTGTGTGTGTGCACATGCACAAATGTGTGTGATGAGGAGAGGGTCAAGAATGAATTCTGAGAGGTAGGATGGCCAGACTATGAGGGATCGTGAAAACCTTGGTAGGGAAGAGTTCGGACTTTATTCTACAGGAAATGAATCATGGGTAGACATACAGAGCTGGGTTTTTAGATCACCCAGAGGACAGGTGTGGGGAGAGAATGGAGGGCTCTGGTGTCAGAATGGGTGCATCTTGCTCACGGGGTCGTGGTGGAGCATGAGACTTACTGATGGAAGATGGGTGTTGGGGATTAGGAAGATGGAGTTGGCTTGATGGGACAAGGCCAAGTTGTGAAGTCTCCAAAAGCAAGTTGACGCCTGGAAACTTGCTGTGGGTAAGCAACAGAGAGCCACTGAAGATTTTGTAGTCAGGCAGTGAACTCCAAGATAAAGGGTTTTCAAACTATAGATGATTCTCCCATGGCCAGTGGGTGCGTGTGTTTGGCAGGGGATGTTTGCTCTTGTTCTTGGAGGAAGGAGAAAAGGAAACTCAATTTTACCAAACACCTACTATGCGCCAGGCCCATTGCCTTTTACCTTATCTTGCAGCTATGAAAACAGATGCACAGGGAGGTTAAGTAACATGTCCAGGGTCACACAGTTAGGAAGTGGTGGAGCCAGAGAGGGCCTTCCACCAGTTGCCTCTGACCGTGGAATCAGAAAATAGCACTAGACCGTGCTTTTACTCCATGGGATTATTTTGTTTTATATGGCATGGGATTTGACCTGTGTGTCACAGGTAATTCTGGCTGGTGAGAAGCCTCATATTCATAAACTTCTTTCACGTGTACTTACTCAAATGAGGCCTTAATGAGTCACTTACCCAGGCAGCATGATGGGAGGACAGGGTGTGGGCTGGGCGCTGGGTGAAGAAAGGCCTGGTTGAACCCAGCCAGTGACAGCATTGATGGCCAAGGTCCCAGCGCTTCACTTCTTATTTGGGGTTTACTCTTCAGTAAACCAAAGGGTTTGGGCTACACTGATATTCTGCTAATAGTCTGTTGTGTTCTACCTTCACAATTCCTGCCACACCAGCCCATCACCTATATTAATTCTTATTTAAATATGTTTTAATTGATTTACTGTTTATTTTTTTTAACTCAGCTTTAACCTAAACTTTAAGATCTGCAAGATCACGAGTTTGATTATATTTTTCTCTAATTCACATTAAAATAAACACATAAACCAACCCCCCGCCCAAAAAAAAAAAAAAAAAAAAAAGCCCCATTGCCATCAAGTCGATTCCCACTCATAGCAGCCCTATAGGACAGAGTAGAACTGCTCTGTAGGGTTTCCAAGGAGCAGCTGGTGGATTTGAACTGCCGACCTTTTGGTTAGCAGCAGAGCTCTTAACCACTGCGCAACCAGGGCTCCAAATAAACACATAACTATCAAGTCAGTGCTAACATTTGTCAGCATAATAGTGATAACAACAATAGCTAGCAAATGTTTAACTTCTGATTTACCAAGCCCTTGCCTAAACATTGTGCATATACGAATTCACCTTTGCAGTAACTTTGTGAGATAGGTATTTATTATACCCATTTTACAGATGAGGAAACTGAAGCACGGAGAGATTATAAAACATACCTGAGACCACACAGATAGACGCACCACCAGTACATACTCCCCACTTTGGGAAGCACAGGGCAATTCCCAGCTTGCTCTGTGGTTCCCCAATTCTGTAATTAATTCTGCTGCTGTGGGAGTGGAGACCTGAGGGGTGAAGTGAGCTGGTCAGCCACGACCAAGGTCCGGGGATGAGGGAGTAGGTGGCTCTAGGGTGTTGCTCCAGCATCCCTTGGAGCTGGGAGGGACCACTGACAGGAAAATAAAGGAGGGCTAGCAGGGGATCTGGGACTCTGCTTCTGTGGGAAGAAGGCTGGATTCAGTTTGCCAAACAAGTTGAGCCTGAGAAGAAAGGAGCAGCTAGCTGACATGGCTTTCCTATCCTTGGGCATGTTATCACCACTCTTGAAGCTGCTGGGAGAAGCTTCACTCTTGCTACCACCTGGATGGCCTCAAGGCCTTCAGTCCTCAGGCACCAGAGCAATCGGGACTCTGGACAGAGGCGGGAGGTATGGTGGGGGCAGGGGTGACATTTTGTCACTTGAGCCAGAAAGCATCTTCGCTTGGGCCCAAAGTCCTACAGAGCCTCGTGAGTAGTTTTCTTAGCCTCTATCTCTACCTCTGTCTCCTCAGGGGCACAGAACTGTCCAGGGGACCTGGGGATATCCATCTCCCTTTTTATTTCTCTCATTACCTCTGTCCTGCTTCTCTTCAAAAATTCTTCCCTCCCAGTTTGAATATTACCTTGCATATGAATGGAACCACATAGAAAATGGTCAGGCGCGTGTGGCGGGGGCGTGTTACAAGTATAATGCAAGAACGGGGTTATTGATCAGACATGCACCTTCCAACATGGTGGTGGTGGTGGTGTTAGCTGCCATAGAGTCAACTCCGGCTCATGACATTCCCATGCATGTCAGAGTAGAACTGTGCTCCATACGGTTTTCAGTGGCTGATGTTTCATAAGTAGATAACCAGAGTTTTTTTTCTGAGGCACCTCTGAGTAGACTCGAACTTCCAATCTTTCCATTAGCAGCTGGGCATGTTAACCATTTGCACCACCCAGGGACTTCAAGGAATGTGATTATTGACTACCTATGTGCTAATATGATAGTAACTTGAAATGTAGTTAGTGTAATAGAGGAACTGATTTTTTTTTCTTTTTTTTAATTTGTATTTTTTATTGTGGTAAAATATAGATAACAAAAACATTTGCCCTTTTAACTATTTTTAAATGTATAATTCAAAGATTCAGTGACATTAATTACATTCACAATGTTGTGCAAACATCACCACTGTTCATTTTCAAAACATTTTCATCGCCCCAAACAGAAACTCAGCACCATTAAGCAAAAGCTCCCCATTCCCCCTTATCTCCAGTCCCTGGTAACCACTAATCTACTTTCTGCCTCCATGCATTTGTCTATTCTAGATATTTCATATAAGTGGGATCATATAATATTTTTCCTTTCATGTCTGGCTTATTTCACATAGCATAATGTTTTCAAGATTCATACATCTTGAAGCATGTATCAGAATTTCAGTTATCTTTATGGCTGAATAATATTTCATTGTATGTATGTACCACATTTTGTTTATGCATCTGTTGATGGAGAGTTGAGTTGTATCTACCTTTTGGCTATTGTGAATAATTCTACAATGAATATTGGTGGAAAAATATCTGTTTCAGTCCCTGCTTTCAATTCTTTTGGGTATATACCTAAGAGTGAAATTGCTAGGTCATATGGTAATTCCATGTTTAACTTTCTGAGGAACTGCCAAACTGGTTCCACAGCAGATGCACCATTTTACATTTCCACCAGTAATTTACAAGGGCTCGATTTTTCCACATCCTTGTCGTCAATTGTTATCTTCTGTTTTTTTTTTTTTTTTTTTTTTTTTAATTTAATAGTAACATAACAAACAAACCAAAAAAACTCTGTCATCATTGAGTCAATTCTGACTCATGGCAACTCCAGGTTTTACAGAGTAGAACTGCTCCATAGGGTTTTCTTGGATGTAATCTTTATGGAAGCAGATTGCCAAGGCTTTCTTCTGCATAGTAGCCAGAGGAACTGAATTTTTAATTTTAATTTATTTAAATTTAAAAACTAAAGCAGTGTAAAATATTTTTACATCAAACACAACTTTAATGGAAAGTCCTTGGAAAGTCCTTTGTTTTGGAAGGACTACATTTACTTTAACTCTTGTATCGCATTAAAATATTGTTGTATTGTAGTACGTGTGTCAGACACACGCATTTTTCTACTATCTCACTAATAATTTTTTATATTGATTAAAGGGTTGGTAGGTTGGATTTGGCCCATGGGCTGTAGTTTGCAGACTCCTAATCTAGACTAACAGCAGCCAACAAGAAATGCATATCAAGTTAAATGTAATATATTATTAAAATTAATTTCACCTGTTTATATTTTACTATTTTATGTGGCTACTAGAAAGTTACATGTGTGCTTTGGTTATTATATTTCTCTTGGGCAATTTTGGTCTAGAGCAGGCATTGGCAAATTTTTTTCTGTGAAGGGCCAGATGATAAATATTTAAGACTTTGCAGGCCATACAGTCTCTGTCAAAACTATTTAACTCTACCGTTATAGAACTAAAACAATCACAGACAAAATGAAAATGAATGAGCACAACTGTGTTCCAGTAAAACTTTATTTACAAAAATAGGTGGCAGGCTAGAGTTCCAGCAAAATGGCACTCTAGGCAGAAGCACCACGCCGTCCCTCCACAGCAAAGATCCGAAAAACTAAGCCAAACAGAGAATACAACAATCCTGAAACCCTAAAACATCAAATGAAGAGATAAAGAACTCAGCCAAGCACCAAATGGAGTGAGAAAACTGACAGAGAATGGAGAGCGAGGAGAGATTCATGCAGAGGTCCCCTACCAGCTAATGCAGCGTGGATCCGCCATCTTGGACTCCTATCGGAGACCAGCAAACAGGGTACGAGAAAGCAGCCTCACGGTGTGTCCAGCGGGAGACAAAACAACCAGTAATTTTTGATGTACGCTTTCCCACCCCCCACCCCTCTTCACCCTGACTCGGCCTCCTCTGCTTCCTGCAGCCACAATCCCTTGACCAGGAAACACCGGCTGCTTGGATTCCACACACCCGAATGGGCAGCTCTCTGAGTGCCATTTGTTGGCTGCTAGTCTTGCTTTTTTCCACGTCTTTTGATTTCTTCCTTGCCTTTCGCCACCTCCCCCGCCTTTTGCTCGATTACCTCACTCCATGCCCCATCTTTGCTTCTTCCTGAGGGGCTGCAGAGGGCCGGTAATTTGTGCAGTTTCTTGTCTCTCTATATCTTCCTTCTCTTTCTGTTCCCTGAATACCTGGCGTTGTATACCTCTACACCTTCTAGACAGGCTGTACTGCAACACCTGAGAACAACTTCCCCAGACCTCATAGCTGCACCGGTGGGATCCCTGGGAACTTTGCGGTTCTTTAACGTTTCTGATTTTTATTTATTCATTCTTTTCTTCCTCTTCCCCTTTCTGTTTTTCTCCATTTCATACTCTCACATCTCTCCACTCCAACGGCAATCTCCCCTAGCATTCTTTATTGTTTGTCTGTATGTTTTTGGCTCCTGTTCCTCTCTCCTCTCTCCCATATCCATCTTAGCTCCACACGTAACAATCTCCCTGCTGCATCCTGCCTGCCTGCACTGTGCGCTTGACATCACACCACCAAGCAGCACAGGCACAGCCTACTGGAACCTGCTCTGCACTGATTACCGACCTGCCCTGGTGGCTGTAGTAAGTACCACAAACAACCTGTCCCAGTAACTCCTCTTTAGCTAGACCTGCCCTGCAGTACCATATATGAGTGACTGACCCTGCCAGTTGGAGAAGGAGGCAAAAAGTATTGTGCCCACAGGCGAGCAAACAACAAAGAACGGACAGTCCGCCTGCTCAGACATAGTCAATTTTTTTTTAAAAAAGGGGACGAAACAAACAAATCTACAATCAATAAACGAGAAAAATAACTATTGAATGCCCCCAAAACAACAGACAATATCAAAACATTTACAAAAACAGGACAGGATGGTTCCAGTAGGCGTCCAAAGTAAAACACCAGATGACTCTCCTGTGGAAGAAAATGCACTAGAACTACCTGATAGGGAATTCAAATCTCTAATGCTCAGAATTCTTCGAGAACTGAGACAAAAAGCTGACAAACATGAGGAAAAAATAGACAAATTCATGGAAAATACAGACAAAAAATTGGAATAATTCAGGAAAATAATGCAGGAACAAAATGCCAAAATAAATTCACAACTAGAAATTATACAAAGACAACAATTAGAAATCCAAAAGATAAACAACAAGATTTCAGAAATGGACGGTGTCATAGAAGGGCTGAGAAGCAGATTTGAAATGGTGGAAGACAGGATCAGTGGAATTGAAGACAAACACTTGGATACAACTCTGTTTCAGGAAAACTCAGAAAAAAGAACAAAGAAAAATGAAGAGACCCTGAGAGTTATGTGGGACACAATCAAAAGCAAAAATTTTCGAGTGATTGGAATTCCAGAACAGGGGGAGAAAACAGAAAACACAGAGAGGATCATTGAGGAACTGCTGACAGAAAACTTCCCCAATATCATGAAAGATGAAAAGCTGGCAATCCAAGAAGCTCAATGAACCCCATATAGAAGAGACCCCAAAAGAAAATCACCAAGGCATATCATAATCACACTTGCCAAAGCCAAAGCCAAACAAAGAATTCTGAGAGCAGCTCATGAAAAACAAGAAGTCACATACAGAGGAGAAATAATAAGACTAAGCTCAGATTATTCGGCAGAAACCACGCAGGCAAGAAGGCAATGGGATGACATATGTAAAATCTTGCAAGAAAAAAATTGCCAACCAAGAATAATATATTCTGCAAAACTCTTGTTCAAATTTGATGGTGAAATTAGGTCATTTCCAGATAAACAGAAATTAAGGGAGTACATAAAAGTCAAACCAAACTTACAAGAATTATTAAAGGGAGTTCTTCGATCTGAAGACAAACAGCTTCAGCTCACAGGCAGAATCTAGGATGCAGGATCGTACCAGCCAGATACCAATCTAGGAAAAAGGATGATCCAAAACCAAAAGAAATACAACAGGGAATCAAAGCAGTTAATCAGTAAATGACAACAACATCAAAACAATAAAAGAGGTAATAAATGGCGTAGGTATAGAAACTTTTAATGGAGAGGAAGTCATGGCGATACCAAGTAACGGTAGACTGCTTCAAACTTAGAAATATAAGGGTAAAATTCATGGTAACCACAAACAAAGTTAACAAACATAAAGAAAAAGAGGAAAAACATAAAGTCTAAGCAAAAACGAAAGAAATGAAAAAAAAAATCCACAAACAAAAGTAACTCAGCACAAGAGAGTAAGAAGAACAAAGAAAACTTCAGCACCAGAAAAAAAAGCACTACAAAATGACAGCAACAAACTCACATCTATCAATAATTACACTGAATGTAAATGGACTCAATGCACCCATAAAGAGACAGAGAGTGACAGAATGGATAAGAAAACAGGATCCATCAATATGTTGTCTACAAGACACACAGCTTAGAAACAAAGATGTGAATTTATTAAAAGTCAAAGGTTGAAAAAAATATATCAAGCTAACAACTACCAAAAAAGAGCAGGAGTGGCAATTCTAATCTCAGAATATATCCTAGAGAAATAAGAGTCGTCACTCGAATAGACATATGCACACCTATGTTCATGGCAGCATTGTTCACAATAGCAAAAAGATGGAAACAAACTAGATGCCTATCAACAGATGAATGGATAAACAAACTATGGTACATACACACAATGAAGTACTTTGCAACAAGAAAGAACAACAATGAATCTGTGAAGCATCTCATAACATGGATGAAACTGGAGGACATTATGCTGAGTGAAATAAGTCAATCACAAAGGGACAAATATTGTATGAGACCTCTATTGTAAAAACCCATGGAAAAGTTTACACACAAAATATAACAATCTTTGTTGGTTACCAGGAATGGGAGGGGTTGGGGGGGAACTACTAAATAGGCAATAGATAAATGTTATCTTGGGTGAAGGGTGAGACAGTACACAATACAGGGGAAACTAGCACAACTTGTACAAGGAAATGTCATGGAAGCCCCATAGACACATCCAAACTCCCTGAGGGACTGAATTGCTGGGTGGAGGGCCGTGGGCACCATGGTCTCAGGGAACATCTAGCTCAACTGGCATGACACAGCTTATAAAGACAATGCTCTACATTCTACCTCGGTGAGTAGTGTCTGGGGTCTTGAAAGCCTGTGAGCGGCCATCTAAGATACTCCACTGGTCTCATGCCTTCGGGAGCAAGGGAGAATGAAGAGAACAGGATACAAGGAAAAGATTAGTCCGAAGGACTAATTGTCCACAGCTACCAAGGCCTCCACTGGACTGAGTCCAGTACAGCTAGATGATGCCCGACTACCACCACTGACTGCTCTGCCAGGGTCACAATAGAGGGTTCTGGACAGAGCTGGAGAAGGATGTAGAGCATAATTCTAACTCACACAAAAAAGACCAGATTTACTGGCCTAAAGGAGGCTGGAGAAACCTCGAGAGTATGGCCCGCACACACCCTTTTAGCTCAGTGGTGAAGTTACCTCCGAGGTTCACTGTTCTGCCTGGGAGTGGACAGCCCCGTAAAACCAAATGAGACTAACGAGGTACAGTAGTCCAGTGACAAGGGCCAGAAGGCGGAAGGGGACAAGGAAGCTGGTGATAGGGAACCCACGGTTGAGTAAGGATATTGTTGATGTGTTGTAAGATTGTTAACCATTGTCACAGGGCAACATTTGTAGTAACTGTTAAATGAGAAACTATTTTTTCTGTAGGCCTTCATCTTAAGTGAGAATAACAGCACAATTGGAAGAGAGTAGTCAATGTCACTGAACTGTGCGTGTAGAAATTTTTCAAATGGTGTATCTTTGGCTACGTGTATTTTCACCAAAAAAAAAAAAAAAAGGTTGAGAAGTTAGAGGGTTGATATGTTGTGGGGTTGTTAACCAGTGTCATGTAACAACATGTGTACTACTGTTTCACGAGAAACTATTTGTTCTGTAAGCCTTCACCTGAAGTACAATAAAAAATAAATAAATAAATAAATATAAACAATGAGATAAAAAAATAAATAAAAATAAAAATAAAAAATAGGTGGCAGGTTGGATTTGGCCCACAGGCTGTAGTTTACAGACTCCTAGTCTAGGGTAACAGCAGCCAACAAGAAATGCGCTGTGAAATCTAAAATAGTGATTAATGAAGGTTAAACTGGGCAGCCTCAAGGCTGGGCTGAGAAAGGAGGGCAGGCTCTGAGCAGAGGATAGGGTACAAAATGTCTCCCAGAAAGATAACAAGAAGAGGGGAAATTCACATTGCTGAATTCCAATAAATGTATGAATTATGTGCCTATATGCATCAGGCATTTCTCATATATTTTGCATGTATCAATGCCTTCAATCCTCTCAACAAACCTTTAGGATGGATACAAGCACCATTATCACCCCTGTTTTCTAGATGAAGAAATCAAGCAAAGGCCAGGTAACCTGCCCAAGATCACAGCTGGTGAGGGCACAGCGAGAATTCACGCCCAGGCAGCCCAGCCCGGAGTGTTCACACTCTACTCTCTCACATTGTCTCCTTTTCTCAATACATGTCCCAACACTCTTTGGAGGTAGGTGTTAGTAACCTAATGTTACAGATGGACATCTGGGGCTTAGTGAGGGCAAGAACTTGCCTGGGTCCCACATCTCATACCTGAGTCTTCCAAAGAGTGCTTTTGACTGCAGAACCAAGTTTTGATGCCTGCCTTGTTCTGGGCATTGAAACCCCAGCATGTGTGGTGTTGCATATTCCATTTTATAGAGGCATCATGATTTGTTTAACTACTAATATACCATGGGAGCAGAGAGTGTGGGGCCAGAAGCCCTCCTTGGGCAAATGTCCCTGTTCCTTCTGGATTCGATGGGACACCCTGGGGAGTTTGGGACAGGGACAGGCTCCTGGACTCCATGTTACCTCCTCCTTCTCAACATAGGCCAAAGAAAATGAGACAGCACCTTGACACCCCTCCTCGAAAAAGTCATTTGACTTTGTGCTATTCAGTTGCCTTCTCCCGGGTTCTTACTGATCCAAGGAGGCTACAGAAAGGCGGTAGTAGGAGCCCCAGAGAAGCATTTTTCTATGTACATATATTATATAAATCAGAGCAGAACTGGTGCCATAGTTTGCATACAGCTTTACATCCTGTTTGTTTTTATTCTCTTTTAACATTGTCATGGGCAATTTCCCATGTCAATAAATATTTTTCAAAAACAGAAATTTTAGTGGTTTTCTAATATTCCATTTTATAGAGGCATCATAATTTATTTAACTACTAATACTCCTTTGTTGGAGCCCTGGATGCACAGTGGTTAAGAGCTTGGCTGCTAACCAAAAGGTCAGCGGTTTGAATCCACTCCACTGTTGGATGTTTTGGTTGCTTCCTGATGGTTAAACTGCTGGACTACTAACCGAAAGGTTGTCAGTTCAAACCCACCCAGAGGAGCCTTTGAAGACAGGCCTGGAAATCTGCTTTTGAAAGATCACAGCCTTGAAAACTCTATGGAGCAATTCTCCTCTGCACCCATGGTGTTGCCATGAGTTGGAATGGACACAAAGACAACTAACAACAACATAGATAAACATCTTTGTACATAAATTTTTGATCCATTGCTCTATCGATCTGTCCTAGATTCCTGCAAGTGGAATTACTTGCGCAAAGAATGTAAAATTCTGAAAGTGACTCTCCCCCCTCCCCGTTTCTTGTCTACTCAGTCAGTTTTAGGGCCTCGTGCTGAAAACTGAAAGATGCTGGGAGAAGCTGAACTGATCCTAGTATAGAAGGACCTGGAAGTGTGGAAAGAAAAGATCCAGGGGGAAGAGGGGCTTAGAAGAGCTTGGCCAGAGAGGAGAGGGGGCCCTGAAGAAGGATGTCAGGCAGGCTTAGGAGGGAAAAGAGAGCAGTTTGAGAGCTGCCCTATGGGGTGATACTTGCAGAAGAGAGAATGGTGTCTAAAGATTTTTAGGAAACTTTTCTGTGTCTGTGGAGTCCCTGCATGATGCAGTTGGTTACGTGCTCAACTACTAACCAAAGGTTGGTGGCTCATACCCACCCAGAGGTACCTTGGAAGAAATACCTGTCAATCTGCTCCTAAAAAATTACAGCCTTGAAAACCCTATGGAGCACAGTTCTATTCTGCACATATGGGGTCACCATGACTTGGAATAGACTCAATGGCTACTGTTGTTCTTTGTGTGTTTTTAGCTATGACTTATACAAGCTAATTTCCCTCTACTGCCTTCTCGGGAGACTTCACTCAAGAATAAACAGTATTTTCCAAAACTTTGAGGAACGAGATTTGTGTCTCTTTAGGATGTATGACCATGCTGAGACAGGCTTTAAGGTCTAGTTTCATTTTAAGCTAGAGGGTTCTGATAGAGATTATTAAATTACCTGCCCAAAAGAAAGAAAATGTAGAAACTTATGCTCTAACCAGGAGCCTATTTTGTGGCTCCCTCACTAAAATGACTAATAATTTCACAAGAGTGTTTTCTATGTAAACTGTGATGTAATGGTAAGAAGACTACGCTAGAATTTATGAGGCTTGATTCAAGGCCAAGATCTTGTCATTAATTTGCTTGAACAATTACTTGTATTACCAGGTTGTCTGTCCCAGCCCCCACAGTTTGGGGTGCTATTGCTGTTCCCCAGAATATCTCCAGAGTACATAAATGTAGGCTCCCGACCCCCTAGGCCTAAGAGCAGGATGTCCTCCGGAACGATTGCCCTCCCTGTTCTGAGTCCAAGGGCTCCTGCTGATCAGTGCTGTTCAATAGAAACTTGTAAGCCACAGATGTGAACCACATGTAGGAGTTCAAATTTTCTAGTAGCCACACTAAAAAAAAAATAAAAAGAAACATTTGTTTTGAATTTTCTAGTAGCCACACTAAAAAAAGTAAAAAGAAACCACTGAAATTAACTTTAATAATACATTTTCTTTAACACAATATATCCAAAATATTATCATTTCAATATGTAATCAATATAAAAATTCCACTGTTTATTTTACCCTTAGAACAAATCTCAAATTGTACTAGCCACATTTCAATACCTGCATGTGGCTAGTGGCTTCCATATTGGACAGCGCAGCCTCAGAATCTGGAGCCCACCTTTCCTGGTAGCAGCCCAAGGGGGAGGGAGGGCAGTGGAGGCAAAGTCCTCGCCTGCCCCACAGAATGATGCTCTCTGGAAGCACAGCTGCCTCCACAGGCCACAGGTTGCCCAGAGCAACTTGGCCTGATTAAGTCATGTGTCTATCTGCCCCTCTGAAGACTCAGAATTCCCATCCTTCTGCATATTCCCCATGGGCCAGGCAGCCTTTTACTTTTAAGTTCTAGAAACCCAAAGGGTCTGAATATATATCCTTCCCCAGATAATTTATATTTGCCCCACCCTGCACCCCCTGCACCCTTAATTCTAGGCATGGCCACTTGCCTTGCACCTACCAGTCCAAGGAAAGCAAACTTCATTAATTCAGGGGCTAGGGTGCTTACCTTTCCCCCATCCTAGGGGCGTCTCTGCCCTCGGTGATCTTGGGTGATTTTCTGGCACTTTCCTTCTGAAGAAGAAGGAAAAAAAAATTTAAAAAACAGTTGCCTTAAGTTAATTCAGATTCAGGGTGACCTCATGTGTGTCAGAGTAGAACTATGCTCCGTAGGGTTTTCAATGGCTGATTTTTCAGAAGTAGGTGACGAGGCCTTTCTTCGGAGGCACCGCTGGGTGGACGTGAACTACCAACCTTTCCATTATCGAGCACTTTAACCACTTACACCACCCAGGGACTCCAGAAACACCCATAAATGCCCTCTCTAGCAAGACAGCCTGCTATATGTATAAAACAGGGATGAAGTAGATGCCCTTGAAGATTTCCCCTATCCCTAGCTGTCCTCAGTGTTATTTTTCTTATGACCCAGTGCTCTCAAGAAGTTTGGGGACAGATGATTAAAAAAAAAAATTTTTTTTTTTTTGTTTTGTTTGCATTAAGGAGCATGAAGTATCCGCATTACTGGAGAGAGGGGCCTGAAACCACCCTGGTAGCTGCAAGATTGTCCCCTACCCACCTGCCCATGTATCCCTCTGTGAGCCCCTCCTGACCTGCGTGTGTCACCTAGCTTCCCTCCCTCCCACTCTCCTTTTGTTAAGTGGCACACGGAGGAGTTATTTATTGTAGCATTCTGACAAATAAAAGCCATTCCTCTGATTTACAACTCTGCAACCTCCTCTCTTTGACTCAGTGTGTGATTCATCTCTTTAACGCGATACTTCCGAAGCCTGAGGCTCACTCGGGGAATGAATGTGTAATGGATCCTTTCTGCCATCTCCCCACTCTGGCTTCTCTCCACTCTTCCTGACCCCAACACCCACTCCCCACAGAAGTCTAGCCCATGGTAGCCTCAGCCAAAGGGCTTAACATTTTTTCTCCAGTGACGCTCCCTGGTCAGTTTTTCTCTACCGGCTCCCAGGAGAACTTGGCAGGGTCCCTGAGGACAAACGCTGATGCAGATTCAGCTGTAACCCCAAAGGCTCCATTTGGTTTGGGAGGCCCAGGTTTGAAAACATGGCCTAGGTACACTCTATAGACCTCCTGCTGGTCCAAAGGGGGGTGACAGTGATGGAGAGGGAGGTCACCCTTGTCCCACCCCAACCTCAGGCTTTTGAGTTCTGACCTGGTTGCTTAATCTCTTAAGTTCCTTCTATAGGCTCCGAAGATTTCCCTTGCTTTACTGCTCATTCATTCATTTATTCATTCAATAAACAGTCATTAAGCATTAAATTCCTCTCTGTGCTTGCACTGTTCTTGATGCTGGGGATATACAGATACACAGAACATTCTTTGTCCTTGAAGGTTCTCCTGTCTAGGGAGGAAGCTTGACAGTTCTTAGAGCATGTGAGTAGTTCTGCAAAAGAGATCACCATGGGAGCAGAGGCAGAGGTGCTTGGCTCTGTCCAGAGATGTCAGAGCAAGAAGGTTTCTTGGAGGAAGTGACAACAAAACTGAGTCTCAAAGGATGACAAGTGACAGAAAGACATCCAAGCAAAGTGAACAGCAGGTGTAAGAGCTCAGAAGCAAGAGAAAGCTTGATTCCTTCCAAATCTGCAAGTAGTTGGGCCTGGCTTCCAGCAAGCAGGCATGTTGGGGAGCAGTCTAAATTGGGTTAAAAGGTGAAAGCACACCCTTCTATATCCCATTGACTCTGGGAAACTACTGAAGAGCTTTACAGAGCCTTTAAGGGGTTTTAAGAGATAAAAGAGATCATTCTGAGGATATGTGGAAGGTGGCCTTAGAGTGAGAAAGATATTGTCAAAGAGAATGGAGGGGAAATGGCTACTTTAACCTACTGGGAAACAATCAGTCTGAACTAAGGCAGATGAATGGGGAAGATGCTGCAGTTTCAAGAGCTATTTAAGGAGGCAAAATAGGCAGAACCAGGGGCCCCTTGGATGTGATGGGTTCATTTCATTTCAACAACCGTTTATGGAGCTGGGTATGGAGATAATGGGAAATGGTGTTTATGGTTTAGGGTAGAATGAGCAAGAGAGAGGCATCAGGAGTGATCTCAGGTTTCTAACTTGGACAGAATCGTGCATCATCGTGAAGATAAATTTCCCTGCCTGGGCGCATAGACTCACAGGATATCAAGGCCCCTAAGGCATGGTCTGGTCCTAGCTCTGATTTTTCTGAAAAGGAAGGAGAAGCTCAGAGAGGTGCCTGATCTACTCAAATGCACACAGCTAGTTCCTCTCCTTCCTCAGGCCACTATGAAGCCAAATGGAGTTTCTCCACCAGCTAGAAAACCCTTTTGTGGTTTAAGAGATTTTATTGCCAGTCACCAATGGGAGAACCAGAGACATTAACAAACTTACAAACAATAGGAAAGCAAGAACTTAAATCAAAATTAAAACTCTCAGTTTTTGTCATTTCCAAACTTCATTCAAATGTCAGTGGAGCTGAGCCAGCCAGCCTTCCTTTCTTTCTTAGACACTTGTCTCCGGGAGCCTCTGGGGAGAGCGCTCCTGGTCTTGTCTCAGGAATCCTCCCCGTGCTACCTTCCCTGACTGGCTTAGCACAGCGCTGCTTCTTGCTGGTGAGAAGCCCCTAGGTGAATATTTGCAGAATTGACCTGGTTGCCAGACCGGGCTGCTCTGACTCCTGAGCGCCAGATAGAATCAGGTCGGCCTCCCTCAGGTCAGGTGGCATCTCCAGTTCCTTTCTGCATCTGCTTCTACTCTCTGTGCAGGTTTGAGCTCTGCCCTGTGCTGGAGGAAGGAGCCTCCCTATCCTGCCCCCAGAGCCGGGGATGCCGAAGGGGTCTGCTCTGGCCTTGAGGGTTGGGAGGTGGCCCCTGACCATAACAACTTTAAGACAAACACGGAACAGCTCCAGAGGAAGCAGGCACAACCAATTCAGTCTCAGAACTGCCCCTGCTGCTGCCCCCCTGCTGGCTTCTCCCTCAACTGGCTCAGGTCTGGCTTATCTGGATTCCACCATGAGTGCCCTGACTCTCCTTCCAGCATTTCCAGTGACCACCCACTCCCCCTCAGCACTGGCTTTCAGCACCCATACCCCCTTTGGCACATGCCTTTCTCTTGATGCAGCAGGTGGTGGCCCTGCCACTGCTAGACCCATGGCCAGTGACCTGGCCCAGCCCCTGTCCATGTGCCACATTGGGTCCCGTGACAGTCCCAGCTCTGTCCTCAGTGCAGTGGGCTTCTGCACAGGATGAGCTGCTTGTCACCTCCCTGACCCTCTCTGGACCTCTGCCTCCAAGTCTCTTTGTCCCTCCAGTCTGGTTCTCTGTTCTGATCCTTGGTCTGAAACCTCGTCCCCAGCTCCATGATAAGACTGCTTCTATTCATCAGTGAAACTGTTTGTCCTGAGCCAATCTCTGAGCCTGTTGTGGTCCAGGGATTGTACCAGGCCCTTTACGTGTGTCATTTCATTCATTCTTTTCCAAACTCTGAGAAGGAGGAACCTTTAATCTCCATATTAAAATGAGGAAACTAAGGTTTAAAGAGGTTAAGTCGCTTGTCCAAGAGCACACATTTGCAATTTAAATCTATATCTATCTGACCCCAAAGCCCGTGCCCTTTTCACTTTCTCCCTGTCCAGCAAGCACCCATTTCTGCCTACCTTCACCTGGTAAGGGTAGGAGAAAGAGCTTCCATTATCTTAATATATTTTCACTAATATTTGCTGAAGGGGTAATGATAATTCAGTGGTAGAATTCTTGCTTTCCCTGTGGGAGACCCAGGTTCAGTTCCCAACCAATGTGTCTCATGTGCAGCTACTATACGTATGTCAGTGGAAGCTTGCCGGTTGCTATGATGCTGAACAGATTTCAGCAGAGCTTCCAGGCTAACATGGACTAGGAAGAAAGGCCAGGCGATCTGCTTCTGAAAATCAGCCAGTGAAAACCCTCTGGATCACAGTGGTCCGATCCCCAGCTGATCAGGGGGATGGTGCAGGACTAGGCAGCCTTTTGTGCTGTAGTGCACGGGGTCACCCTGAGTTGAGGATGACTGAACGGCAGCTAATAGTAAGAACAACAGCTCTTCTTTACTTCTGTTTGGTTCCCTGCCCCTGGGGTAAGGCTGAGCCTGTAGCTGGGGACTAGGGGGGTCCCAGCTGCGCTTTCAGAGACTCACTGTCATTCAGGTGCTCTCATTAAGGATGCTTATCAGCCAGAGGACCGTGGTGTTCCAAGCTGGGTGGGCTGGAGGGACTGGATGGCGTCAGGGACCCTGCTCCCAGCTCCTAGAGAGTCTCCTGCTCCACACCGTGTATCTGGACCTGTTTGACAGAGAAGTAAGTTCCCCTCCCTTCTAGGGCTCAGTGAGGCCAGTCAGGAGGTGCCTTGGTCACTGTAGGGGAGGAGAGACCCAATCCACTCAGACTCCAGAGGATTACTTGAATCTTGGTGGAGCTCCAGAATGACAAGGCCTCTCCTTATCTCATCCCCTCTTACATGCTGGTTCTGGAGACAAGGGAAAATCAACTTTTATGTGAGTGACAGAGCACAGCCAACAGCATCGTCTGCTAAGACTCTGAGCCCGTGCTAAGCATAGCTCCAAAAGGACAGGGCTTCGGGCGGCATGTACAATCACTGGCATATAGCAGCTGCTCAGGAATTGCCTGTTGAATGAATGGGTTTGCTGCATGTGTGACATGGTAGGCTCAGCTGAGCCCTGTGTGGTGCACAGTCACTGTGGTTCACACTGCTGTCGTGGGCATGTTAGACCCTATATGGCGAGTCCACATCCATCATCTGTATCTTCATGGAGCATGGGCAGCTAGGCAGGGTGGGCTGTTGTGAGTATTATTAAATCAGTGATACGTGTGGTGGTCACCTGACACAGAGAAGCCTTTAGCAGATGTTAGCGGTTATAAATAAGGGTTTCTGCTCCCATTTGATACACAATGACATTGAGGATTGGTGAGGTCTAGCAAATGAGCTGGTTTGATCTTTAGTCCTAAGCTCTTTCCTCTGCACGCACAGAACGTGGACGCATTTGAACTTTCGTGTGTCAGTTTAACTTACTAATTGGACCTGGGAAGGGTGGCAATCCTGTCAGTGGAGTGTTAGTTATACAGTAGTTAAATACTGTGCACCAGTGATTTCACTTCACTAGATAACGGGTTTGGGCATTTGAAAGAGGGTCTGTGGCTCTGCTAGCCTGCTCCACTCAGCCTGGAGCCTGGGGATGCTGGAGGGCAGAGAGCACCCTCGGCACACAGCTGTGATTCTGCGAGCTAACAAATGCCCAGTGTTCCTACGGACAGGCCCAAGCACTGGGACTGCGTGGCCAGAACAGCTGGGCAGAGGCTGGTGGCAGGAGGCAGCGCTGAGGCCCTGCTTTGTTCCCAGACAGTCATGGGGACAGCCAGAAGGATAGAGAAGCCCTTTTCCTTTCCCTCTGGGCCACAGCCCAGGATTCGGAGCTTCCTGCTTGCTGAAGGAGGAGAGCTCCAGGGAGCCCCAGATGGCCCTCTGCACCCAGGCTGGCAGGCTGCCTGCCCCCAGGCTGCCTGGCCCAAACCAGGACTCTGCTCCTGCAACCCTCCTCCTGCCACTCAGAACCAAGAGTCAGTCCTAGGCTGCAGTCCCAATGCCTCTGCTCACTGTCTGTGTGATCCTGGGCAGGTCACTCACCTCTCGCCCCTCGGTTTCCCCACAGAGCTGCCATGGGAGCTCAGAGAAAGAACTTAGTTCACTGTCTGCCACCTAGTATGTACACAACAACTATCTGGTGTAAGAAAGAAGAGAAGGAGGGAGGGAAGGAGAAAGCAAGGAACAGCAGGTGTGCCCTAAACATTTTAAAGCAGCTGAAGGGATTTCCAGAGATGGCAGAGTGAGTATCTGTTTTCACAACTCCCTTTCTTAAGCTCTCCAAAATGAACAAAACAGTCAGAAACAGAGAGGAGAACACCATCTTTATTAAAACCAGAGAACAGCCACAATCTTATTCTCTCAACCCTGAAGACTACCAGAAAGTAGGAAGATATGTGTAAAGCGATGGTGAACCCCAAAAGCAAACACCAACCTGAAGGGTGTCACAGGCTCATCTGTTGCCTCATCTTCACCTGCTTGAGGGCACGGCCATCTCTCATAAACAGATAGGCAGGCAGACCCAAAAACAGACCCAGGTCCTCTAGAGCCACAGTGAAAGGAGAATCCCTTGGAGGCCCAGTTGGCCTGATCATGCTCACACACAATTGCCCTAAATACTGGCTCGTGTACACAAGGCCCATGGTGCCTGGCACAGAGAACATGCTCAGGAAATCCTCGTGCAGCTGAATTCACAGCCTGTCTCAGGAGAAGGCACTCTGACATGGAGAACGTGGATATATACAGATGTTAACTTCTGGGCCTCATGCATCAATGACAAGAATAGGTTTCTTGCTTTTGTAAAACCCTGGGCTCCAGCAGAATTCTTTTTGTGGAGCCTGTGGGCAGGGCCTGCTTGGGCAGCCTCTTCACTTTTGTCCACATCTTGACTGAGGGCTTTGTTTAAATGCCAAGGAACTCATCCTTTACCATTATTGTTATCTCAACTGTAGGAAGCCAAAGCATTTGTAGCTTTCCCCTTGCACTGGCTCTTCAATGATCTATTCATCGCAGACAGTGCAAACATAGAAGTGGGAGCAGGGGCATATCACTGTGTCCACAAGTAACTCTGAGGCCATTCCAGGAACTCACCATTGCTAAGAAGACAGAGCCTGGGACATAGTCTGCAGAGTAAAGAGTGGTTGGTCAGATACTGACCCTTATGGTGGTTTGATGTCAGGAGCAAAGTGGCTTTATTTTGTGACATAAATAGATCCATAAGATCATGGACTTTCCAGGCCAGAAGCTCAAATATCAAGACCTTTGATCCTCTTGTAGCGATCTGAAAGAAGATATACCAGGCTGTTTTTGGTAACTTAGAGTTTCGTGTAGATTTTGAAGCCAACAACTCTGCTAGAAAGAACAATGTAATGTCTGAAGCTCCTCTTAAGCAAATCTATTTTGACCCAGGTTTATATGTTCCAAACTTCATTCCCGCAATGACTAGTAAGAGTGGAGGCTTTTGATCTTTACCTTGTATCAAGAATATAGATGGATGGATGGGTGGACAGGTGGATGGGTGGACGGATGGATGGGTGGATGGGTGGGTGGGTAGATGCATAGAAAGAAGGATAGATGAATAGATGAACGGATGGATGGATGGATAGATAAGATAGTTTGTTTCAGAGTATCATGCTTCACTACCATAAAACAGAATGTGATATGGTTATTCTGTTTTTAAAAAAATAATAGAGAAAGATACTTGTGAAAACCTAAGTGAAAATTCAGACATGATCTGAGTTGGATGCAGGAATCCTAAGATCCCTTCTTACTCTAAAATGTATTATTTATTCAACCTACAAACTGAGTAAATCTTGACCTTTATTGGGCATGATGGGATTTCTTTTCTATCTCTGAATAATTTATGATAAACCCCCTGGGAGTTCCATAATATGTATGGTTCATGGATTATTGACTACAAGTCTTTTTGGAAAGTTTATATAAAAGTATTTATAGCAAATCAAAATATCTACAAAGTGCCTATTATGTGCCTGAATTCTTACTTACAAAATGATATTTAATTGGAAGTCTAATCTTTCTAATCTTCAGTGACAGACAAGCACAACGTATTAATGACTCAGAAAAATAAAAGTTTATTTATTGCTCACTTTACATGAGGACTGTGTTGTTTCTGGGCTCTGAGGGGCTCCACTTGTCTTCCTATTCTGAAACCTGCTGAAGGAGCAGCCCAGGCTGAGACACACTGCTGTCATGTTGCAGATGGTAGGCTCAAAAGTAGCCACACTGAACTTGACAAGCAAACAAAAGATTCTACTCAGACCCAGCAAACATCACATACCATCATCATTGCGAAATCGTGTCATATAGCCAGGCCCACAACCAATGAGGTAGAAGCATGCTCTTAGGATGCTTGGGCAGGTCACATAACCATAGGGGGACTATAAAATCCAATTGCAAGGAGGGAACAAATAGTTGGGAATATTAATTCAATCCACCACACTCACCTTTTAAGTAACGAGCTCTTTGTCTTTTTGTTAAATTTCAGGCCTACTGAATCTTTACCAAAAGCAATTTGTGACACTTCGCTAATTATATCTGTTTTAAAATTCTTACCTTTACGTTGTGTAAAATTTTCTGCTTAAGTGGCTAAAGACAAGTTGCCATCAAGTCAGTTCTGACTCATGGTGACCCCATGTGTGCTCCAGAGAGTTTTCAGTGGCTGGTTTTTCAGAAGTAGATCACCAGGTCTTTCTTCCTAGGTGCCTCTGGATGGACTCAAACCTCCAGCCTTTCAGTTAGCAGCAGAGCTCATTAACCATTTGTACCATCCAGAGATCTAAAGGCCATATAATGGAGAAAACACTTGACCAGAAATCAAAGGGCTTAGGCTTAGGCCTGGCACAACTCGTAACCAGCCGTGTAGTCTTTACCTTTGCTGGGCTTCAGCTTTCTCATCAGCACAACAGAGGAGGCCATGACTATGGCAGTGTTTAGGAAAGAACAAAGCACCAAAGAAGTATATGGTTGTCAGGGAGGACATTTAAAGTATCTAACAACTGGCCAAAGCTGATGCAGGCCTCAGCACCTGAGCAGCATCCTGTAGGCCCTGGTTAACTCTTCAGATGCTGGATTGAAGGGGCGGGTGTCTGGGCAGGAGGCATCAGGACAGCATTAGAGGATGCTCAGAGCAGTGGCTGGTGACTAGCTGGTACAGAAGCATTTTAGTATTTTAACAACCAGTGCCATCATTCCAATGCATCCCAGCTGAATATCAGCTCTGTGTTATGATTTCATTCATGTTCTTGCGGATGGGGAGAGGCAACATTGCCAAGTGGAAATGGAATAAAACTCTAGCCTAGAAGTGGGTTCTAGGCCTCGTTCTATCAGTTACTTGGCAAGGTACTTAACCCTTGTGTGCACCCATTTTCTTTAGAACAAAGGAAACAGTCCCCACCTTACAAAGCTGACATGAAATGTGGTCATGTGAGTCAAGTGCTCGGCACAGCATCTGGCCCCCAAATAGGTATTTACTGAATCTACGTATGAACCTGACCATCTTGTGGACTTGAGTTTGAGTCCTGTATTAGCCAAAGTTCTCCAGAGAAATAGAACCAGTAGGAGATTGTCTGTCTCTCTCTTTCTCTCTATCTATCTGTCTTTCTATTTATCTATCTGTCTGTCTATCTATCTACCTATCTTTGGAGAGATTTATTTTAAGGAATTGGCACACACACTTGTGGGGGCTGGCAAGCCTAAAATCTGTAGGTTAGGCAAGAGGCTGGAAACTCTGGCAGTCTTAAGTCCAAAATTGGTAGACCAAGCAGCAGATTAGAAACTCAAGCAAGATTTCTAGGTTACAGTCTTTAGGCAGAATTCCTTCTTCTCTCCAAAACCTGTCTTTCCTCTTATGGCCTTCAACTGATTAGATAAGACCTGCCCGCTTTATGGAGGTTACAAAAGTCAACTGATTGCAAATGTTATTCACGTGCAAATACCTTCATAGCGACATCTGGACTAGTGCTTGATCAAACAACTGGGCACCATAACCTAGCCAAGTTAACACATAAAACGAACCATCATGGTTCCCAATTCTGCTACTTACTAACTATGTGAACCTGTTTTTCCTATAAACTCCATAAAATGGGTCAATCAATGGGGGCAAATAAAAGATGCATATAAAGTATTCAGAACAGAACATAGTAAATACTCAAGATAAATGTTATTTTTATTCTGTGTTCTCGTTGATCTCTACTGGTTTATTGAAACCATCCCCATTACAGCTTCTATGCTCTCTTCACTGTCATATCTGATGTATTTCATTTCTGCTGGCTGCCACCTCTTCTCTCTTCTTTATTCTTTTATTTTCTGTTTTTACTAGTTTGCTCCTTTTCCTTCCATCTTTCCTGTATATCATGGGATTGGTTTTCAGAGCTGGGATGCGTTTGGTTGCAAGTAACAGAAAACCCACCTTCAACAGGATTAAACAATGTAGAAATGTACACTGTCACACAACAGGAAGTAGTGCAAGCTTCAGGGTTGGTTGGTGGCCAAAAAAACCATAAGGACTCAGCTTCATCCTATCTCTTGCCCTGCTGTCAGCAGGATTCCTCTCTAGTTAGAAGATTGTTGTCATTAGGTGCCGTCAAGTTGGTTCCAACTCATAGTGACCCTATGTACAACAGAATGAAACACTCCCCGGTCCTGCGCCATCCTCACAGTCTTTGCTATGTTTGAGCCCGTTGTTGTAGCCACTGTGTCAATCCATCTTGTTGAGGGTCTTCCTCTTTTTTGCTGTTCCTCTGCTTTACCAAGCATGATGTCCTTCTCCAGGAACTGGTCCCTCCTGATAACATGTTAGAAGATGAGGGAAGTCAGTGGCATCTGGAGCTAAATGTTTCCTTGTTCATAACCATGTATGAATTTTCTGAGGTCCAAATATTGACAGAGAGAGAACACACAAACCTGGAGTCATTTTTTTATTTGCTTCCCATGGAGGAGTGATGGAACCTCAACAGAGAGCATCAGTGTGGCAGATGATGGCAGGAAGAGGCCCCTAGTGATGGGTGAAGAACCCACACCTTGGCCCCAAGAGAGGAAGAGTCAACTTTAAATGTCTATCAAGTCCAGAGAAGAGGCATCATTAGCTCCTGAGAAGATCAGTCAAATATTACCTTTCCTACCCCCTTAAGTCTTCAATCCACACCTCACCAAAACCATGAAAAAGTCAGAGCCAGCCCAGGGAGGAGGGATGGACACACTGGGAGGAGAGATGAGAAGATGACAACCACAACTTTTTTCCCATTGCCGGTGGCCAGTTCGATGCAGACTTGAGCTAGGGCAAGGAAAAGCTTTAGTTTTGTTGGAGTTTATTTCCCCCCCTATTATTATTGCTCCACATTGGCCTTATAAATAACTTTTTATGGGTACAAGTGACTAGAGGATTTAAACAGATTTTTGTAAGATCTTCACAGACCAACTATTAGGAGCACTATTTAAATTGTGTTTATTTTAAAATACTCTTACATATGCGGAAGAGTTGCAAAGATAATACCTGTAGAGCAATGTTTCTCAAGCTTTATTTTCATCATTGTCTTGTCTTGCACCCGCCACCTCCAACCCCGTCTGGGAATCCAGGAACCTTTTGAGATATTTATTTCTAATTGCTAATTGTCCCCACCACCATGAAATTTTAATACCACAGACATGTTGTGTGTCTGTTTGTGTATTGTTGTCCTTTAGATGGCCACAGCCTTTGTAATATCCAAGATTTTTTCTACCACCCAAGGATCAGTTTTGTCCCCTTGGGGGCGATATCACCCCCATTGAGAAAGTATGTTCTAGAGAGTTCCAGTGTACCCTTCTCTCAGCTTCCCCTCATGTTAACATTTTATATAACCATGATGTTTGTTAAAACTAAGAAATTAACATTGGTACAATACCATTAACTAAAATACAAACTTTATTCTGATTTCTCCAATTTTTCTACTAATGTCCTTTTTCAGTTCCAAGATCCAGTCCAGGGTGTTGTTGTTGTTATCATTGTTAGGTGCCATCAAGTCAATTTCAACTTATAGCGACGCCACATGACAGAGGAGAACTGCCCCATGAGATTTCTAGGGTTAATCTTTATGGGAGATTTTGGGCATAGGTCTTTCTCTGGCAGAGCCTCTGGGCGGGTTCAAACTGCCAGCCTTTTGGTTAACAGCCAAGCACTTAACCGTTGCACCACCAGAGACTCCAGGATGCCACCTTGCTGTATTTAGTTGTCTTGTCTCCTTAGTCTCTTCCATTCTGTGGTAGTTTCTTGGTCTTTTCTTGTCTTTCTTGACTTTGACTCTGTTGAAGCATACTGGTCAGGTATTTTGGGTTTATCTAATGTTTTCTCATGATCAGACTAAGGTAATGGATTTCGGAGAGAAAACACCATAGTGGTGAAGTGCCCTTCTCAGAGCATCATGTCAGGGGTGCATGATGTCAGCATAACTTATTACTGATGATGCTAGCCTTAATCACTTGGTCATCGTGGTGTCTGCCTTGTTTCTCCACTGTGAAGTTATTATATTTCCCTTTCCATACTCCAGTAATTAGAAGCAAGTCACTACATCCAGCCCACATTCAAGGGAAGGGGAAATAAGCTTCACCTCCTGGAACTTGTGGAAATATGCTAAAACTACCACAGTAAGTAAAAATACTTGCAGGGAGATATTTTGTGGCTATGCAGATATCCTATTGTTTCTTGAAGTTTCACCTACTAATTTTAGTGTCCGTTAGTGGATCTTGCCAGTAGTATTACTGGGTGTTCTAATAAAAAAACAAAACAAAACATCGAGTTGATTGTGACACATAGTGACCCTATAGGACAGAGTAGAACTGTTCCATAGGGTTTCCAAGGAGCGGCTGGTAGATTTGAACTGCTGACTTTTTGGTTAGCAGCTGTAGCTCACCGTAGCTCTTAACCACTGCACCACCATAGTGAATTTCTATTTTCCTTGTTCCTTCTACATTTATTATTTGGAATTCTCCTGTGAAGAAAAGTTATACCTTCTCTCCCATTTTTTTTATTCAATAAGTTATTTTTATCCGTATGCACTCATGGATATTTATTTTATTCTTTGAATTATAATATGATACTATGATTCTTTTTTTCATTACTTAAATTGTTCCAGCTTTGGCCATGGGAGCTCATTCAGGTCGGTGCCTGTGTTCTTTTGACATGGTCCCATCCTTTCTTTTCCTCTCTCCTTCCCTTCCTTCCTTCTTTTATTTCCTTTCTTTATCTTTCCTTTCTTTTTTCTTAATCACTTAATTACTTTCTAGTACCACAAGATGCTTCAAGCTCAGCTCGTATTCTCTGTGCCCAAGCCTTAAGAACCAGCCATTTCTTCATTAGCCCTGTTTTCTAGAAGTCTTTTAATTAACCAAAAGTGACCCAAAAAGTCATGGGTGTGCCCTAGATTTCTTCCAAAGGGTGGAGAATAACTAGCTCTTTAGGACACATTTAATGGTACAGTGGGAGATAAAAATGAAGTTGCCTTTTGACTGTACACAAGACACCTTGTTCAATTTAACAGTGCCTCCAAGTCACTGCCTACCTCATAACCAATTGCCATTGAGTCGATTCCAACTCATGGAGACCCCCTGTGTGTCACAGTAGAACTGTGCTCCATAGGGTTTTCAGTGGCTGGTTTTTCAGAAGTAAATTGCTGGGCCTTTCTTTCGAGGCACCTCTGAGTGGACTCCAACCTCCAACCTTTCAGTTAGTAGCCAAGCACGTTAATGATTTAAGTAATCCAAGGATTTCTCACTTCATAGGGCTGATCAAATGAGCTGAGGGATGTGAATGTGCTTTGGAAAGTGGAAAATGCTTTCTAAATGTAAAGGCTGATTCTTGTGGCTCTGTTGAGACTCTGTTGTTGGGGGGCCCATAGTCCCTAAAAGTCAGGAGTGGGAGAAATGATTCTTGCTCTAAACAGAGCCATTTGGTGTCAGACTCTCAGCCCCTTTGGGACCATGTGGCTGAGATATGTCGATCAGGGAGGGCTGGCATTGCAACACCCTGACCAAGAACTTCTGCAGCAAAATTGATGTGAGGTCAACTAGGTTTTGTAACATCACAAGGACACTCTCTGTAAGGGCTGGAATGTGGAGCCTCTTGGGGAAGCCTGCCCTCACTGGCCAGAGGCCCTGAGGAAAAGCCCTGAGCTCAGAGGTCAGATTTCCCCAGAACCTCTCTGCTTAGACCCAGAAAAGCCAACAGGCGGGTTTAATCTTCCAGTGAAATGTTTAAACTAAATTTGGAATAGCACAGGCAAAAAAAAAAAAAAAAAAAAAACAGCTTCCTCTCTGCCAACTCTGAGAAGGAGCACCTCTTCAGTTTAGAGGAGGGAAAGACAGTTCCTGCTTCTGGACTGGTGGGTTTCCTCCTGGCCCCCAAAGAGCAGTTCCTCTCATCCCCAAGAAGGGAGCTTTCTTAGCAAGAAGGGAAGCTGGTTAACAAGGATCTGTAAATTGAAGGAGTTGGGCGTCTTGACTACTAAGATCAATTCCAGCTCTGATATTTTATAATTCTATACATTTACAGATTGCTAGAACTGCCCCACAGGGCTCCAAGGGAGGTTTAAGAAGACAGGATTAGCTTGCCGTGAAAGAGCAACATGGCTCAGAGACAGACCTGGGCAGCAGTTTTTTAGTCTTCTGACCTCAGATTCCCCATCTATGAACTGAGAATCAATGATGCTTGCTATCTTCTACTTAGAGTACCTTCATGAGGATGAGAGATTGTTATGAGGAATGTACGCTGAGCTAAGAAGTAGTACTAGTGAATGAACGGAGGTAATAATAAATCCTGAGCAAACTCAGCCTGAAACTTCCTGTTCATCTCCTGAAAAACATAATATAAGTGGAAAAAGCACCACAGTGAGGGTGGACAAGCTTGGGCTAGATGACTAAAAGTCTTGCCAGCTCAGAGACTTCAAGATTCTGGCTGCTCTTGGGTTCCTGACACACATACCAGGAACTCAGTGAATATATCCTGTCTGAATTAATGAAGTGAGGCAAATGCGGTCAGGCGTTGAGCTTGGTCCCGGGTGTTTGGAAAGGAGATTCCTTCAGTTCTGGGAAGCACAGAGCCACTCACATGGCTGCAAGAATCCTCAACTATCAGAGCTGGCAGGCCTAGACCCCTCATTTTTCACAGGCCAGGGGGCAGATGTAAAGTGTTGTCTCCTCTGGAACCCTCCACCACACTCAGACCCTCCCGCATCTCCCTGCTCTCTGTGCATATCCTCCAAGGTAGGTAGCCCACTTGACTGTAATACTTTTGTGAAAAATTCACTCCCCGTGTGAAACTAGAGCTTCTTAGTGGGTGGAGAGAGGACTGTGTCTGCCTTGTTTCTCAACCCCCAGCACAGACCTTCATCCCCAGGGAGGGCTCAGTAGAATTTCGTGGAACTGAGTATAAAATCTTGAAAGAAATTTGGGCTCTGGAGGGAGGAGTATAAACAGGAGCTGGAATCGGGGTGTGTGAGGATGCCCAGATGAAGCTCTTGATGGGATGTGGTGTCAGGATGGAAGGCTAAAGGCCAGGAGGCTTGAGTGAGAGCCATCATGGGCTGGCGTGCAGGCGCTGGGATCTGGGGCTGACTGGGACAGAGGCCTGGAGCTCAGCCAGCTTCCAAAGCCATGCCACAGTTAAGGCCAGTGGGCAGGTTGGTACAGAGTGTCTGTTGGGTGTAACAATCTTGGAAAACTTTTCATATTGTGGGGCTGGTTGGGGGCACAGCCTGACAGCAGAAGAGAGGCCAGGGACGGCCCAACCCCCAAGTCAGGCAGACAAGGAGCTCCATAACAGTTCCAAGAAATGATCATTCTTGGCATGGCCCCAACGAGGCTGAGGGTATATGCGGGCTTCCTAGGCAGATCGGTAACGACTGCAAACCTAGTAGAGAATGGAGTGCTGGACAGGACAACCAAAGCAGATGCCCTGCCCTCTAGACTGAGATAACTCAATAGGCAATGGAGGGGAGAGTTGGGAGCACCATGATGCAAATGCTCCAGGTATACCCAGGGTTGCAGTTAAGAGCATGTTGTTAGGAGCCCTCAGTAGATTTAGACTCATAACGACCCCATGTGACAGAGTAGAACTGCCCCATGGGCTTTTCTTGGCTATAATGTTTACAGAAGTGTATCTCCAGGTATTTCTCCCGGGGCATGAACCGCTTCAAATCCTGGCTACACTGTTTAGTAGCTGTGTCTCCATTTCCTCACCTGTAAAACAGAAAAATGGCACTGCCTGTCACATACAATAATGATGAGAATTAAATGAGCAAATGCACACAGAGTGCCTAGCGCAGCCCCTGGCACACAGCAAAAGCTCAGTAAATGGCAAGTATTGTTATTTTTAATTACATTGCCCCAGGTTCCTTAATTGCCCCAGGTTCCTTACCCTCAGCACTATTGACGTTTTGGGCTAGAGAATTCTTTGTCGTAGGAGACTGTTCTGTGTGTCATAAGATGTTTAGCAGCATCCCTGGTCTCTACCCACTGGATGCCAGTAGCAATCCCCAGTTGTGACAACCAAAAACGTCCCCATACATTGCCAAATGTCCTCGGGGTTGGGGGGACGAGAAAATCACCCCCAGTTGAGAACCACTGCACTAACTCCAGGTGCTGGTCTTCAGACAGTGACTATTTTTCTAGGGTTCAGGCCTGCTGTGGTCAGAATTGCTCAGGCCCCAGGCCTGCCCTGACCTGGCCAAGAGACTTATCCTAGGAGGCAGCTGTGAGGAGACGAGGCAGAGGCAGATCTTCAGCAGGTGAGGCCAGGCCCGGCAGGGGGCAAGGGCAAGGGCAGACTGCCGTGGTCCCAGAGGTATATGTCAGTCAGTGTGGGGCAGGTGGGCTCAGAGAGACAGGTCGGAGAGAAAGAAGGATCACGCGCTCCCCAAACAAGGACACTCCCCCCTAAAAAAGGCCACAGCACGAAGTTCTTACTGCCATCTGCCATGTCCTGTGATGTCTGGACACTGTGGAAACCATCAGACAGTTGGGAAAAGGCAATGGGATGGGAAAAGGGGAGAAGATTGACATGACTGAGCACCCTCCCAGTGCCAAGCACCCTCCAGACATTATCTCCCTGCATTTTCAAACCAATTCATTTATTCATTCATCAGGACATGTTTATTAAATGTCTACTGTGCGCAAGGAACGGTTTAATGTGCTGAGGATACATCAGTGAGCAAAACGGGCAAAACTCCGGTGCCCTCACGGAGCTTCCATCCTAGAGGAAGAGATAGATAACACACTAAAGAAAGTGGATCTGATGTACTGCTCATCATTTGGTGGTAGTGTCGTGGGGACAGCAGGAAATGGGGACTGGGAAGATGTAAGGATGCGGTTTTATATGGGGGTGCCCAGGGAGAACCTCACTGAGAAGATCTGGAGCTAAAAGTCCAATTTCAGTTTGCTTCTTGTCTTAAATTTACCAGTATAGTATTTGAGATGCCAATGTAGTATTTGAGTACAGATATCCCCCACTTTTTGAAAGTTTCCTTTATGCCGCTTCACTTTTAGGGAAGACCAATATTAGTACCTGTTTTTGCTAGCCAAAAGAAATCCTAAGAGGATTTTTGCTTTCACGAAAAAAGTCAAAAAGCAGACATAGCGTTCAGCATTTGTTTTGCAGTGAGCCGTTAAAGAGGCAGCTCACACCCCGAGGAGCGAGTGGTGTCTCCAAGCTCCTTCCCCGGGAACTACACTCCGCATCTCAGCATCAAGCCACCATAGCTTTGTACTGTGTCTGTGAGCATCTGTGCTTTATCTCGATATATTTTGCACATCTGTTAGCAAGATGTGCCCTAAGGTATCAAAAAAGGCTAAGGGAGCTTGTAAAGGTTTTATGTGTTATTTGGTATGATTTGGTAGGTTATTTTTTGGGTCTGGGAATGCTCAAAAATTTTTCTTATATAAATTAATGGTAACTGCTTCTTCACTTTACGCCATTTCGGCTTATGAAAGGTTTCATGGGAACGCTCTGCTTTTGGACAGTGGAGGAAACCTGTATTAATCTAAAATATAAAATTAATTGACACTAAATGTGAAATGTTAACTCTCAAACAAAGAATGTGGTCGTGAACCAGACGTTCTTAAGGGCTCTGAAGTTCACAGACCTGCCCAAGGACACTCAGCTACTGGGTGGAGCCAGGTTTGATCTGGCTGACTCGAAAGCTTTGTGCTGTTTCCACAGAGCTAAGTTTCAGGACACGTCAGAGTTAAGCAACATCGAACAGGCCTGGGGTTAGACAGTGGGCACCTTTCTCTCCAGGGAGTCCTTGCAGCAGGAGAAGAGCTCAAGAGTGAGAAAGGAACAAAGTCATAGACTGAGGGAAGAGGGGTTTATAAATAGCTGGGGAGATGAGGAAGGCTGAAAAAGGAACTAGGCTGGTGGGGCCAGGGAGGAAAAAGTAGATAAATTCAAATAAACTGTACTGCTCAGTCATGCTTTTCTAGCACTGAGATGCCCGGAACCCCCAGATTTCTGGCAGCTCCCTAAATCCAGAAATAAACAATAACAACAACAAAAAAAAAACCAGTTGCCATCAAGTTAATTCCAATTCATGATGACCCCATGGGTGTCAGAGTAGAACTGAGCTCCGTAGGGTTTCCATGGCTGATTTTTCAGAAGCAGATTGCCAGAATTTTCTTCTCAGGCTCCTCTGGGCAGACTTGGTTAGCAGCCGAGTGCATTAACCATTTACACCATCCCAGGACTCCCAGAAAAAACACAGAGACGTTAAAGAAGCTTGAGCAAGCGGAATGGAGGAGGTTGTGAAATCCAAAAGTCGAGCCACTGAGCTTTCTAAGTTTGGTTTGCTTGACAGAGGTTGAGAAGCATGCTGACATTTATCCAAGAAAGCAAAGTCATGGACACCCAGCACCCATGCAAATTCAGTCACTGTCACATGCCACCTACGCCTAGGAGGGTGGCTTTAAAAGCTGATTATTGTGATGACCCTGAGTTCATGAAGGGAGGTTGCAATTGCTCACAGAAGATGACTCTGTCTGCTGAGCCAGGGACATGTGCACAATGGCACCTCTATGAAGCCTCCTCTGACCTCTGGGGCATTTGTGATGGCCTGTTAGAGCCCTCAGCTGATAGACTGTCCTAAACCTCTTTGTGTGGCCATCTCCCCACTAGACTGGGAGCCCCTGAGGAGAAGGGCAGCATTTCTGGGTCCTCTCTGCCTCCCCCGTGCTTGGCACAATGCCTTTCCTATTTCCATCAAAATGGTGCAAACAGAAAACTCTAGCCCTTGAAGAAGTCTCTCTCTTTTTTTAAATACAGACAACCAGCCTGGCAACCTAGATCCTCTAACCCTCTAATCATCACCTCTAGACAACCAAGGCAATGCTAGCCTACCTGAATTTCTTTTCAACAGCCCCATCTGCTGTCGTTCCTCTACTCACTCAGCATTGACCTTTGACTCACTGCTTGCTCTTCCTGAGCCCTCACTTCCACAGGTCCCCAGATGGCACAAACGGTTTGCACTCAACTACTAACCTAAAGGTTGACAGTTCGAATCCACCAGTGGCACCACAGAAGAAAGGCCTGGCAATCTGCTTCCGTAAAGATTAGAGCCAAGAAAACCCTATGGAGCGGTTCTACTCTGCAACACATAGGCTCACCATAAGTTGGAATTGATTTGACAGCAGCGGTTTTGGTGTTGGAGTTCGGGGATGGTGCAAAGAGTTAAGAGCTGAGGTACTTACCAAAAGATTGGTGGCTCGAACTCATCCAGAGGCCCCTTGGAAGAAAGACCTGGCAATCTGCTTCTGAAAGGTCACAGCCTTAAAAACCCTATGGAGTGCAGTTGTCTGCAACACATGGGGTCACCATGAGTGGAAATCAACTTGAGAGCAAGTGTTTTGGGTTTTTTTTGCCCTCACTGCCCCCTCCTATCCTATCAGTTACAGCATTTAGTTGAATCTGCTTCTGTAGTATTTCTGACAACCGTCTTCTTTCCTTTCGCTCTTCTGATTTCGTTCAGACCCTTTTGCCTGGGCTGTGGCAATCATTTCTACCTTCCAACTGGTTATCTAATCTCCTGCAAGTTTCTTCTAGTCCAACCAATGTTACACACCCCTCCAGGTTAAAATTCCCAAACCCAGTTGGATCATGTCTCCTCCCTGCTTAGAAACCTCCACTGGCTCCCGTTGTTTTTCTATTTAATACACATTCCTTGCCCTATATTCAGAGCTTCCTCTGTCATTTGTCCCCAACCCAGCCTTCTCATCTCATCTCCTACCCATATATAAGTATACCCCACTCATTCCATTTTCCCATATATAACCCAGGTTGAGGCTCCACGTCCCCAGCCTCTGCTCCATGCTTTCCAGCCCCTGTGCCTTTGCCCATGCAATGTCCTTTGCTAGGACAGCCCTTCCCTCCCATGGCCACATGGCCACACCCTATCCCTTAATACCCAGCCCCCAACCTCTCCCCCTTCTATAAAGCCTTCCTGATTCTGCTCCTGCACTTAGGTTGTATTTTGAGTCAATCTCTTTCGAGATGTAAAGGAGAGAAGCGAGCAGAGAGACGGGGGACCTGTCTTCCCAATAAGAAAGTAGTGCCAGGAACAGAGCACGCCCTTTAGACCCAGGTTCCCTGCGCTGAGAAGCTCCTACACCAGGAGAAGATTGATGACAAGGATCTTCCTCCAGAGCCGACAGAGGGAGAAAGCCTTCCCCTGGAGCTGGTGCCCTGAGTTCGGACTTCTAGCCTACTAGGCTGTGAGAGAATAGACTTTGGTTTGTTAAAGCCATCTACTTGTGGTATTTCTGTTATAGCAGCACTGGGTAACTAAGACACGTGGTAAAGTAGAGGGTCAGCAAAAAAGAGGAAGACCCTCAACAAGATGGATTGACACAGTGGCTGCAACAATGGGCTCAAGCATAACAACGACTGTGTGGATGGCGCAGGACCAGGCAGTGTTTTGTTCTGTTGTTCATGGCGTCGCTATGCGTCGGATCCAACTCAGTGGTGCCTAACAACAAAAAAAGCCCAAAGAACTGTGTGTGTGCTGCACTTTAGAGACAACTGGTCCAATGAATGAAGGATGCTCTGGCTGCAGGGGGGCAGTGAAGTTGGGGCTGGGTATGGCCAGCCAGCGGGGCCATCCAGCTGGGAATGGAAGCAACTGGGAGGGCCAAGCAGGCTGGAGAGACAAGGAGGGCACCCAGGACAGCTGCTCCCACCCACTGGCTCTAGGAAAGGGCTCAGCAACCCAGACCAAGTGTAGGGGCTGGGGGAAAGTTCTGGAACCTCTGGTCAGGAAAGGACAGCAGCTGGGCAGGGTGACTGCCCTGGGTCTCCAGGCTCTCTTCAGAGACCAGGCCAGGTCCTCAGGGAACAGAGGCCTCAGGGGAATGGAGCTGGCTGTCAGTAGTGCTGTCCCCTTGAGCATGCGGCTTGATCCACACCTGCAGCTCTAGACAAAGATGCTAACGTGATGTGAAAGAGAGGCTCCTAACACCCTCTCTTATTGGACTGGTAGGAAACTAAAGCTGGAGGGAAGGGACTTGCTGAAGGTGACCGTGTCACTATCCGATATGTGAACTATCCTCACACTTGGCATTGGTTTGCATGTTTGTGTTCACAGTCTCAGACATCCCCACACCCCTGTCCCTGTTCCTGCTGAGCAAGCCTGCAGACCCAGCTGCCCAGGCCAGGCTTCGCCACCCCGATTGAGCTGATTGAGCTCCAGGAAGGAGAGGCATTCTCCATTAAAGCCTCCAGTCCCATCCTCACAACACACACACGTATGCACACATGCACACACGTATGTACATGTGCTCACACACATAGGTGTGCATGCACACACGTACACACGGGCATACACCCCTGCACACACACTTATGCATGCACACACACTAGGCAGTACCTCCCTCTGTTTAGGACCCCTTCATCAGCAGGTTCTTTGCAAGAGTCCCTGAACCTGGTTCTCACTCAGCTCAGTGCTGCCCCAGTCCCGTCACCTCCCCAGCCAGAGTGGCAGTCTTCAGTGCCTTAATGTCTGGCCACGTACATTCCTGTCAAAGCATTGTTTATTTCCAACAAACCAAACAGAGCTGAGTATTACTTATATTTGAGGCAGAGTGAGGGCCATGGGAGGAGGGCTCATGCCTACCTCTCGCCACATTCTGAGCCACAAGAGGGCTGAGAAGTTTGGGGAAACCAGGTGGCTGGGCCTTGTCACTGCTCTGCCCCCTGCTGCTTCCTGACGTGCTCTTTGAGGAGGCTGTCTGCCAGACTGTGGGACTGGAGAGAGGCTTTGTGGGAGGATTCTAGCATGTTCCTGGTCCAGCTGTGGGAGAGGACCCCCAAGTGCCAGGCCCCCATGCTATGATCAGCCCCAGTGGGCCAATGCCCCAATTAACAGGAAATGTATTCTTTGATTTATTTAATCACAAGCATTTATTGAGTACCTACTGTGTGATAGGCTCTGTGGTAGGCCCTAGAGAAGGTGCACAAAAAGAAGAAAAGCCAGAGTCGACACCAATACCCTTAAGCTCACTTTCTAGCAGGAGACGTAAACATGCAAAGAAATAACCACAGCATAGCAAAGTGTGTACGAAAGGCCATGGAACATAGAGGAGGCAGTAAGAGGAGTCCCTGGGTGGGAGAGATGTTTAAGCACTCAGCTACTAACCAAAAAGTTGGTGGTTCAAACCCACCCAGAGGCACCTTGGAAGAAAGGCCTGGCGATCTACTTCCAAAACATCACAGCCTTGAAAACCCTAGGAAGCAGTTCTACTCTGCACACGCGAGGTTGCCATGAATTGGAATTGTGATGCAGCTTGTCTTCAGACAGGCCTTTAGGAGCCACTGAAGTGTGGGAAGCCGTGCATAAGAAAGACGGGTGGATGGGTGTGTTTGCAGACTTCCATCCTGCACCCACCCTCAGCCCATCTCTAGAGCAGGTTGGGACCAGGGTTGACGTTTTCCCATCTCATTCCATGTGGATCCCGTGTCTAGCACTTCTGCTCTGAGTATTATTCCATCAGCTCTGGCTCACAGGGGTCCTCACTGTTGTCTAGAACTCTTATGAGGGTTCTCACTCCAAACATTTTGTGTTGCTCAGACCAGGACCCTGAGATCTGAGCCCCTGGGAAGGATCCTTAAAACTCCCACAAAGCCTGTCCGTTCCCAGGCCAGGCAGTCCTAGTTTGGTGTGATCCAGCTGCATCTACTCCAGCTTTGCCCAGTTCAGACTGGAGGGCTTCAGAGAACACTCTTCACTTTGCTTGTCATTATTACTTAAAAAAATATGTTCCATAAACAATATGTGATGATTATTAAAAAGACCTTGTACTTTACCAAGCATGATGTCCTTCTCCAGAGTAGGCACTCAATAAATATTTGTAGAATAAAAAACGTGTACATATATAGTCATGTGTCACTTAACTTTTGTGAAACAGGACGTTTCACAAAAAATACAAAAATACAAAAATGCTAAATGGGGTGTAATTAATCAGAATCCTTCTACTCTGAGATAACTTTGTCTAACTATAGACTTTTCATATTTATATGTGTGTGTGTGTGTGTGTGTGTGTGTGTATTCATGTGCTACATAATGTCTGTTCAAGCAACGTCCGACCGCATGTACATCTGTGGTCTCATAAAGTTATAATAGAGTTCAGAAATCCCAATCCAAGAACAGGATGTAGCGGACGTGGCCAAATGTATCGAATGCAACAGCTTCCTGCATGCAACACGTGTACCTCATGTCTCTTGTATACAAAGCAATTGTGCTGTCAGGTGTATAATGGTACAGTATGTACATAACCTATAATACATATGTCTTAATAGTCCTAATGAATGCCTATGTTACTGGCTTATGTATGTACTGTACTGTACTTTCTATCATTATTTTAACGTGAACTTCCTCTACTTACAAATAAAAGGCTCACCATGTAACAGTTTATGCTTTGACTCACAGGCAGCAGCATCCAGTCTCATGTATCGCGTGTCTTTTGAGTGTTGTAGCATTATCTATTTCATTTTCTTTTGAAAATATTACCTCGAACTGCATCATGGCTCCCAAACCAGTGCTAGTGATAGCAGCAGCAAGAGGCAAAGGAGAAGTGTCAATTTGGAAGTGAAACGAAAGGTTATTAAACAACACAAAGGTGGAAAATCAGTGAATGCTACTGCTCGTGATTTATGCATGTTTGCACAAAGTCCAAATCATATAACGACCTGTTTCACAAAAGTTAAGTGACGCATGACTATATATGTACACGTTTTTTATTCTACAAATATTTATTGAGTGCCTACTCTGGAGAAGGACATCATGCTTGGTAAAGTACAAGGTCAGCGAAAAAGAGGAAGCCCCTCAATGAGATGGATTGACACAGTGGCTGCAACAATGGGCTCAAGCATAACAATGGTTGTGAGGATGGCACAGGACCGGGCAGTGTTTTGTTCTGTTGTTCATGGGGTCGCTATGAGTTGGAACCGACTCCATGGCACCTAACAACAACAACAACTCTGTACCAGGCACTGTTCTGGGAACTAGGAATAACACTGACAAAAATCCCTGACCTCATGGAGCTTATAGTCTATACATTTGCGTAGATTTAAAAAAAAAGAAAAGAATCACATGCTGCTTTTAAGTGATCTTTTTCCCTTAATATAGTATATTGTGAATGCCTTTCCATATCAATAAATGTAGCTCTATATCATCATTTTACTGATTGTACAATATTCTGGATATATTGATCATAATTTATTTAACTGATTAAGGACATATAGAGGTTGGCTCTAATTTTTCACTATTATAAGCAACTCTGAGATGCTCATTTTTACCAGTTGATCTTTGAGACCTTTTTGATATTACCTTAGAATAAATTCCTAAAAGTAGAATTTGGGGGTTAAAGGGCTTTTTTTTTTCCTTCTGTTCTCGTGATAGTTTTTCAACTTTTTATTCTGAAGTACTTACAGAGTCACAGGAAGTTGGAAACATCATAAAGAGAGGTCTCTTGTACCCTTCACCCAGTTTTACCCAATGGTTGCATGATACATAACTATAATACAATATCAAAACAAAGAATTGACTTCGGTATAGTGTGAGTAAATAGTTCTGTGTCATCGTATCACATGTGTTGATTCGTGTAATCACTACCAAAATCAAGATATAGGACAATTACATCACACAAAAGATCTCCCTTGTGCTACCCCTTTATAGTTGTTGTACCTACCCTTCCCCCCTCAAGTCTTCCTAACCACTAATGTGTTCTTCATCTCTATAATTACCAATTTCAAGGATGTCATGTAAATTGAATCATACATTATACAACCTTTTGAGATTGGTGTTTTTCATTCAGCATAATGCCCTTGAGATCCATCTAAATTGTTGCATGTATCAATATGCTGATCCTTATTACTAAGCAATATTCCATGGTATGGATGTACCACAGTTTAACTATTCAACTATTGTAGGGCATTTTGGCTGTTTCCAGTTTTTGGCTTTTACAAATAAGGCTCCTATGAACATCCATGTATAGATTTTTCTGTGGCTATAAATGTGGATTTTATGGGATAAATACCCAGGAGTATGTTTGCCATGTTATAAGTTAAGTATATGTTTAGTTTTTCAAGAAACTCCCAAAGTCTTTTCCAGGGTGACTATACTATCTTACATTCCCACTAGAAATGTATGAGAGACTAGTGTCTCCACATCCTCACCAGCATTTGGTGCTATCACTGATTTTTATTTTAATTGTTTTGATAGACGTATAATGGTATCTTGTGGTTTTAATTTGTCTTTTCCCTAATGATGATGTTGAACATCTTTTCATGTGCTTATTTGCCATTCTTATATCCTTTTCAGTAAAATGTTTGTTCATGTCTTTTGCCAATATTCTAACTGCATTGTTTGGTTCTTACTGTTGAGTTTTGAGTGTTCTTAATGTATTCTAGATATGAGTCCTTGTCAGATATGTGGTTTGTGAATATTTTCTCCCAGTCTGTAGTTTATCTTTTCATTCCCTCAATGGGGTCTTTGTAGAACAAAAGTTTTTACTTTTGATGAAGTCTGATTTATTAATTTTTTCTTTTCTGGATTATGCTTTTGGTGTCATGTCTAAACATTCGTTATCAAGCCCTGGGTCCTGAAGATATTCTCCTATGTTTTCTTTTAAAATTTTTATAATTTTACATTATATATTTAAATCTATGGCCCATTTTGATTTAATTTTTATATAAATTGTGGGTCTTAGGTTGAGGCTCATTGTTTTGCCTATGGCTAGCCAGTTGCTCCAGCACAATTTTTTTATTTTTTATTTTTTGCCCTTTCAAGATTTTTTCCATGTATAATTCAGTGACAAATTACCTTCATTATATTGTGCATCCATCACTACTGTTTCCAAATTTTTCCATCACCCTTAACAGAAACTCATTGCCCCCTAAGCAATGGCTTCTTCTTTTCCCCTCCCTTCCACCCTGGGATAAACTTTGGTTTCCCTACGTTTGCCAGTTCTAGATATTTCATGTAACTCCAGCACCATTTGTTGAAAAGAGTGTCCTTCCTCCACTGAATTCTTTTGCACCTTTGTCAAAAGTCAGTTTGCCATCCTTACGTGGAGCTATTTCCAGGTTCCGTATTCTATTCCCTTGAACTGTGCGTCTATCCTTCTGCCAGTACCACACAGTCTCGATGACTATAATCATATAATAAGTCTTAAAATTGGGTAGAGTGATTCCTTTCACTTTATTTTTTCTTTTTCAAAATTGCTTTAGCTATTCTAGTTCTTTTGGCGTATACTTTTTAAAGGCTTTTGATAACATATTGCCAAACTGCCCCCAAAAGGCAGTACTAATTTAAACTTCCTCTAGCAGTGTATGGGAGTGCTGTTTCCATACACCCACACCAACACTGGGTGTTATCATTCTTTTTAAATCTTTGCCTATCTGATAACAAAAATTATATCACATCCTTATTTTAATTTGCATTTCTTTGGTTGCCTGTCATTGACCTTTGACTCTAAGCAAGCAGCCAGTGCCCCACATCTGGAAGCATAAAAGTTGGGTACCTCATAGTGTGAAACTTCCCATTTAAGGTTTCATAAGTTTCCATCAGAGAAGGCAGATAGGTTTGTGTAGCATCTCTTGCTGACTCGTTTTTCCCTCTGAAGGTATGGCACATCTTCTTTGCTTGTCCTTCCTCACCTCACCTTCTGGAGACAAAAGCATCTGTTCAGTCAGCCACATGTGTCACCTCTGGGCCGGCGTCCCTCTGCATAAAAGCTGGCCATCAGCAAGTGGGCCAGGCCCAAACACACCTCCAGGATAGATTCAAAAGTTGACAACTTCTCATCTCCGTTTCTATTACTCTGGTTTGCACCTCTGCCATCTCTAGCACGGATTATTGCAAAAGCCCCCTAATAATGTCCCTACTTCCACACTTGCCCCCTAGAATCTACTCTCAGCCCAGAAGCCAGAGGGATGCATCCAAAACATAAGTCAGAATCCCTCATGTGCTCAAAACCCTCCCTTCTCACCCAGAGTAAAAGTAAAAGTTCCATAAAGGCTTGCAAGGTCCTACATGACCTCAGTCCCCATATCCCCATGCTCTCGGTTCAGCCACCCAGCTTTAGTCACAGTGGCCTCCTTGCTGTGCTTCAAACATGCCCAGAACCCTATGTGTTCTTGGTCTCCTTTGCTGTTTCTCTCTGTCTGGAAGATAGTTCCCTATGCCTGGAATATCTTCTCCAGGTTCCACAAAGCTCACTCTATCTCCTTCACCCTATTCCAGATTGGAACACCCGCTCCAGCACTCCCCTTGCTGCTTTGCTTCCTCATAGCAAACTCCCTATGTATATTGTACAGTTGACTCCCTATGTGTATTGTACCGTTGACTCCCTAGGTGTATTGTACTGGCTTATTTGTTCACTGGTTGCCTTCCCTCCCAGGAGGGCAAAGAGTAAAACATTGCCTGGCACATAGTCTACCCAATAAATATCTGATGAATGAATAAATGAATGAATGAATGAATAGCTACCTAGCAATCAATCCCTTAAGGAGCCCTGGTGGTGCAGTGGTGAAAGCGCTTGGCTGTTAACTGAAACATTGGCCCACCAGCCACTCCCGCAGGAGAAGGATGCAGCAGTCTGCTTCTGCAAAGATTACAGCCTAGGAAGCCCTAACAGGCAGTTCTACTCTGTCCTAGAGGGTCACTATGAGTCAGAACTAACTCGATGGCAGTGGGTTTTTTTAATCAATCCCTTATTTTAAACATTTATGTTGCTTCCTTTTTTTTGTTTTTTTTGATGTAACAAATGATGCTAAATGCATATCCTTGAAGTGAAATGCTCATACACAGTCATGATTTTCTTCAGGATTAATTTCTGAAATTGAATTACTAGGTCAAGGGGATGTACATTTTTTAAAACATTTGACAGACATGTCTCCAGAAAGGCAGTATCAATTTATAGGCTTACCAGAAGAGTGTGATTCTTCCCCCCTGTATACTCACAAACACTGGGTTTTACTGTTTTTAAAAAGTCTTTGCCAAGTTACTGCTTGCCACTGTATTCTCATGTAGGTCTTTATAGAAGGAGTTTTGTGTAAATTGATAGGAAACAAGCTTGTCAGAGCAATTCAGAGATGGTTTCCCTGTGGCTGTTTCTTGTAACCATCCTCAATAAAAGCCCAAGGCAGACCCCTGAGGTGTCACCAGCGAAGGTCCCTGCGGAGGTGTGACTGGGTGTCTGAGCACAGAGCTCTGCAGGTGTCTAACAAGAGCACTTAGATTGTCCAACAGAGAGAATGGAGAGTGTATTTTTTAGGCCACTTTTCTAAACTGTGTGGGACCTAGAGAGTCGATAGTTCAATGTTTTGCCGTCTTCCAGTGGTTCTCAAATGTGAGTGAGACACAGAATCACCTGGAGGGCTGTTAAAAGACAGACTGCTCATTCTGTAGGTCTGGGATGGGGCCCGAGAATGTGCATTTTTTAACAAGTTCCCGGATGATGCTGATGCTGCAGGCCTGGAACCACACTTTGAGAGCCGCTAGCCTAGAACATCCATGTTTATTTTGTCTGTCAGCCACTTGTTCTTTTCCCCAGCCCCTCAGGCTGGGTTGGGCACCAACCCCTGTGCCCCGTGGATCTCCATCACCACACTGACCACAGGGTAGGGATCAGAGGTCTTCCTGGGTCATTCTCCCCTATTTGCCAGTGAACTCTGGTGCAGGGATTGCCATTCATTTCAGTACCCCCAGTGCCTGGTAGACTGCTTAACATAGAGGCCTGCAGTTAAAGTTCCCCAGAAGAATGAGTAAATGACTTCATAGTCTCCAGTGGTGATAGGATAGGATCTCTGTGTGCTGACTGGAAGATAAGCATGGGGTAGAGGTCACCCTATGGTTTGAAAGTTGGAGAACCACCCCCAGATTTATTCTCACCTCCTCTGGCCACCAGTGTCTGGTGGCATCAAGAAGACATTCAGAAATAAAACAAAAAACCAGCCCAGTGGGCTCATTTGACAGATGAGGAAATTGAGACCCCAAGAGAGGAAGTGACTAACTCAAGGTCACACCTTTGACCCCTGAGTGATGGCATAGGTGAGACTTGAACCCATAACCACCCTGACAGCCACCTGTAGAGGAGGCCTGAGACTTCAGAAACTGACCTGCATTCTCTACCCTTTATGGCTGTGGACAATTCCCTTCATCTCTTTGGACCTCCACTTGCTCACCTGTAGCATGAGGATGATACCAACTGGGTGACGTTGTTGTGTGGTTTAAATTTGATCATGTGTGAACGGGCCTATCACCATGCCTGGCATGTGGAAGGCACTGGAGAATTCTCTGCCTATCTCCTTGACTTCTATTGGACTGTCCAATGGCACACTTACTCCCAGCTCAGTGCTAGTGTCCCCAAAGCATCAGATATGGCTAGGCATTGAGGTCTCTGGCCACAGCTTGGCCAAGTTGAATCTGAGACTCCAAGAGGAGGAATGGGGAGAAGTTGAAGAAATCTTTCCGGTTTCTTCCAGGAAGAACACACACCTGAAGGTACAGATGGTGCCTCACGTGATGTCAGTCAGCCCTGGCTCACATTTTGTGAACTTCCTTTCCCTCCTCACCACATCCTCCCGGGGTTTTCAGTGTCAGATCACAAGTGGAAGGTGCACACAGAAGTTAAATATAGAAAGGCACCTACTCATGGTAAAGTGCGTGGGCTGAGCCTTGGTTGAGGGGGCGTAAGCACTTGCTAAATTTAGCAGGTCTGACTTCCTCTTCTCTTCCCTGACATGCCATTATGCAAAAAACAATGCTTGTTAGTGTCGCTCTGAGGGGAACGTTCAAGGCGTGAAGATGAGATCTTGGAAATGAAGCCTGCTGGTTAATCATGGTCTCTCACCCTGGATGGTCCCATGTGTTATCACTTTTTATTCTCACGGCAGTTCTGCAAGCTTGGCACGGAGGGTGTTATGTTCTCACTTTACAAATGAAGAGAATTAGCCCCGGAAAGGCTAAGGGACTTGCCCAGGATTATCTGTGGTGGAGCCTAGATATGTACTCAGGGTTTCTCATGAACTTCCGGGTCAATTCTTAAGAGCCTAGCATAGAGTGGCTGATAGATAGCACTTGATCTACAGATGTTTCCTAGGGTCCTGAGTGGTTTGCTAGTTGTAGATGGGAAGCCAGCAAGCTAAAGAACATGACCAATGGAGGAGCAAAGCCTTGCTTCTCAAAGTGTGGGCTATGGCCCCACAACATCTCACCTGGGGACTTGTTAGAAAGGCCGAGGCTCAGCCCCACCCCGCCCTGCTGAATCAGACTGTGTATTTTAACAAGGTTCCTAGGTGAGTTGTGTGCACAGTGAAGCTTAAGAAGCACTGGCCTAATGCTTTCAGGGGTATTCACTTAACCCATTGCCATCGAGTCCATTCTGACTCATAGTGACCTATAGGACAGAGTAGAACTGCCCCATATGGTTTCCAAGGATTGGCTGGTGGATTTGAACTGCCTACCTTTTGTTTAACAGCCAAGCTCTTAACCACTGCACCAGCAGGGCTCTGGCACTCACTTAGAGACTCAAGTAATGGAATTTTAGACTTTGGGAATTCATTCCTTCACTCCCTCTTTTATTCAACTGCCATTTATTGATTAACATTCAAGTTTGAGGCCTTGTGCTAGAAGCTATGACAGAGAATAGCTCCTAATGCTTATAAGTGCATGCTGTGGGTCTGATGGGGTGTTTTTGGCTTTATTAATTTGTTTTAGCCTCACAATAACCCTGTAAGGCAGGTACTTCTTTTATGCATGGTTTATAGATGAGGAAGCAGGCTAGAGAGGTCAGTTGATACGCTTAAGGTGCTGTCACTTCATAAGTGGTAGAGCTGGTTTCCACCTAGGCATCTGGTCCTAACCATGAGGCTTGACCGCATCTAAGGATTAAAGAAGAACCAGGGCAGCCTGGACTGTGGCCAAAGTTCTGACTTTACAAGCCAGAAGGGACTGAAGTAATCATCTGTGCCAGGGTTTGGTTTTATTTTTGGCTTGGAGCTACAGAGCCATTTATTTAAGTAACATCATGTGCAGACTCTGTGAGAGCCAGAGAGTCCCTGGGTGGTGCAACCAGTTAACACGCTAGACTGCTAACCGAAAGGTTGGAGGTTTGAGTCTACCCATAGGTGCCTTGGAAGAAAGGTCTGACCATGTACTTCTGAAAAATCAGCCATTGAAAATCCTGTGGAGCACAGTTCTACTCTGACACACATGGGGTCGCCATGAGTTGGAGTCGACTCAGTTGCAACAGGTTATGAGAGCCAGGGCTGCTCTGGGTGGAGGGAGGTGGGCCCTGAGCCCTGACCCTTCCCTGCTCCCTCCAGGCCACTACTCTTCCCTGAGGCACCCCGGGGGAGCTTCGTAGAGCCCAGGCTGAAAGTCACTCACAAGTCTGCCATCTTCATTTTACAGATTGGAAACAGGGGCCAGGGAAATGAGATACCTTATCCAAGATCACATAGCTAATGAAGACAAAATTAGAGTCATGGTTGTGTGGGACAGAGGAGAACTCTGTTACATGGGAGGCAATTCCATCCCAGGCAGTACAAGAGTGATTTCTGTAATGGCGTTCATTGAGGAGAAAACCAATTTATCGTAACACTTCTTCTTTTTTAGGAATGAAGGAACCCAAATAAGATTATGTTTAAAGCTACAGGCCCCCTCTCCAGAAATATTCTCATTCATTCTCTATCTGTCTCTCTCTCTTTCACACACACACACACACACACTGTTTTGTCATAAGGTTTCCGAGAGTTCAGAGAGCTGCTAAAGCCCAGAAGAAAGCCTTGGGCCAGGAATCCCTGCTTTTTCTGCCCTTGCTGAAACATGCCCTGGGGAAAGTGAGGGGGCTCAGATAAGGGGCTAGGTAAGTGGCCACTGATGCCAGGATGTGACCCACTTCTATTGGGAGTGCCCAGACTGAGGTAACACATTTCCACCAAACCCCTTTTTACACCCACACTTGCAGTTGGTGAGCATTTACTGTCAGGAACTTGGAGGGCAGGAAGACCTCCCCCTGTTGTGACTGAAAATAGAGGCCCCTCATTCTAAGGGTTTGGTTTTAGAGAAGAGAAGGACAAGTGTGTGTTGAATGGAAGAAATCTACTTTACATTAACATCAAGTTTCTCTTGAAAGCAGTTAAACCAAAAAGCCACTGCCGTCCAATCAATTCCCATTCATAGTGACCCTATAGGACAGAGTAGAACTGCCCCAGAGGGTCTCCAAGGCTGTAAATCTTTATTGAAGCAGACTGCCACGTCTTTCTCCTGCGGAGCAGCTGGTGGGTTTGAACTGCCGACCTCCTGGTTAGCAGCTGAGTGCTTTAACCACTGCACCACCAGGGCTCTTTTGAGATCAGTTAGCCCTCATTTATTGATCCTGTTTCTGACTCTCTTCCAAGAGGAGAGCCAACATGCTGGTGAGCATAACTCTCTATTGAGTGCTAAGCAGCAGGCTAGATGCTCCAGGATACAATTAAAAAAAAAAAAAAACCCAAAACCACTGCCATGGAGTCCATTCTGACTCACAGTAACCCCATAGAGTTTCCCAGGCTGTAAATCTTTACCGAAGCAGACTGCCACATCTTTATTCTATGGAGCCACTGGTGGTTTTGAACCACCAACCTTTCAGTTTACAGTTCATTTCTTAAACCACTGTGCCACCAGGGCTCCTTCCTGGCTATACTGGTCCACTTAAATTCCTCATTAACAGTGAGATGGCTATAGTCATCTCCGTTTTACAGAGAAGGAAGCTAAGTCTCAGAGAGGCTAAATAAGCTGCACAAAGCACACTGCTGGTAGGTAGCAGAGGGAGTGTGGCATTCTGATTAATAGCCCTGGCAGGAGGAGGCTGCTGGGTTCAGATCCCAACATTTTGCAGGCCAGCTTGGAAGCCAGCTTCATGACTTCTCCGAGCTTCGTGTCTCCATCATATAATGGTGATTGTAATAGCATCAACACCATAGAGTTAGCATGAAGATTAATATAACCGAAGCACTTAGAACAGTACCGGGCTTATGATAAGTGCTCAGTCCATGTTAGCTGCCCTTATGAGTATTGCTGTGACGATGATGATGACAGCGATTATGTTACTCTAATGTCTACACTCCCAGTGCTGCCTCCCTGACTGTCCTCCACTGTGGACCACAGTTCCTCCATTCAACAGTGGCAGGAGGTGTGTCAGAGAGGGGAATGGCTTCTCTGTGGTAAAGGACAAAGCAGGGATGTGTCTGGCTTTGGTGTGTCATCTTTCCAGGAAGCCAATGACTCTGTCACCTGCTGGACCCTTCTTTTTCTCTCCCTTTGATCCCACCCACATTCTCTGTCTTCCCCAGATGCCAGAATAGGTCCTTTGTAGGGATCTAAGGGTGGTATTCCAGAGTCTTAGCATCAAGCTAGGCTTGCATCAAGTAAGCCCTGCTCTGACCTCTAACTGTGCTTCCGCCCTGCATTGAGACCAATCTCACCCTTCATTCAGCATTTGCTATGTTTCTACTCCATCCCAGGAACTCAGAATAAAAAGACAAATAATTATATTTAAGCCATGTGCCTTCCCTTGCTCCAGCCTGAGGAATGGAGGATTCTTTTATTACTGCCTTAGTCACTGTGTTAATAACATGCCCTGTTCTGCAGGTCCTTCATGCCAGTGACCATGTTCTGTGGAATCCCTGGGTCAAGGGCATGGTACCTTTTAAATTGGCCCCCAGCATTGTTTATTGTAAAACCCACGGTAATCTATCAGTAGGAAATGAGTTACATAAAGTGTGATCAGTCTACACAACACAATACTATGCAGCTGTTAAAAGTGGTGACACAGATGTTCATTCAGTGACTTAAAAAGGGCTGATAATCAATCTATTTATCTTTTTTTTTTTTTTTTGGTGAAGATATGCACAGCAAAATATATCAATTCAACAATTTCTACATGTACAATTCAGTGCAATTGGTTACATTCTTTAAGTTATGCTACCTTTCTTGATATCCTTTTCCAAATTATTTCACCATCAACACAAACTCACTGCCCCCTAAGATTCTCATCTAACCTTTTAAGTTGCTCTTATCAGTTTAATTATATATAGACAGTTCATTAAAAGCACCCAGTGCTCAAGGCAGATATTCTTTTCTATTTAAGCCAAACTATTGTTTGGTTTAAAGATTACCTCAGGGGATAATTTCAGTTTAATGTTTAAGATTTAGAGATTTCCTCAGAGCAATAGTTTCAGGGGGTCATCCAGCTTCAATGGCTCCATAAAGTCTAGATTCCATGAAAATTTAAAGTTCTGTTTCATGTTTTATGCTATTTTGATCAAAGATTCTTTATAGAATCTTTGATCAAAATATTCAATAATGGTAACTGGGCACCATCTAGTTCTTCTGGTCTCATGGCAAAGTAGGCAGTTGTTCATGGCAATTAGGCATGTATTCCATTCCTTCTCCAATTCCTGGCCTGCCTTCTCTCTCTGCCACTCTAGTCAAATAGAGACCAATTATTGTACCTTAGATGGTCACTCACAAGTTTTTAAGACCCCAGGCACTACACAGTGAACTAGGACTAGGAGGTAGAACAGAAGCATTAAAATCAGTATTAGGCCAATTGGTTGGGATGTCCCATGAAACCATGACCCTAAACCTCCAAACCAAGAAAACAAATCCCATGAAGTATTTGGTTGTACATAGGCACTATCAACAGCTGCCTTTTTTTTTTTTTTTTTTGGTAGAAATATATATAACTCAACATTTGCCAATTCAACTTTTTAGGTGTTTGGCTCGGTGATATCAACTACATTAATCATGTTGAGGCACTGATAATATATTGATAAATAAAAAAAGCAGTACCTTTAGTAGATGTAAAAAATAAAACCAAACCATGTGTGTGCACAGAAAATGGTCTACCAGGAGGGTTGCCCAAATGTCAACAGTGGAGGTCTCTGGGGTGGGATTGTAAGTAATTTTTATTTTCTTTTTATACTTTCTGGTATTGCCTCAGAGCTAAAGTTCGGTCCACTATTTCATCACTCTGTGGACCTTTGATACTGAGGCAGCACTAGCCCACAGCTCTTGGGCCATTCAGTCTCTCAAATACCTCTTCTCTTCTCTCTGTGTGTCTGTCCCATTCTCCTCTCTCTCCCTATTCTCTCCACAGTCTTCAGTCCACAGCCACGGGAATCTTGTCTTAGTTTGTTTTCTCCATGTTATGGATTGAATTGTGTCCCCCAAAAATATGTGTTGTAAATCACAACCTCTATGCCTGTGGTTATAATCCCCTTGGGGAATGGGTTGTCTTTGTTATGTTAATGAGACAGGATTAGTGTAGGGTGTGTTTTGAGTCAATCTCTTTTGAGATATAAAAGAATTTAAAACAAGTCAGCGAGAGAAGCAGAAATGGGGGAAGAGAGAGGCCAAGCCAAGTGAAGATGGCCCAGGAGCAGAAGCTCGAAGAGACAAGGACCTTCCTCCAGAGTCGACACAGAGAGAAAGGCTTCCCCTAGAGCTGGCGCCCTGAATTTAGGCATCTAGCCTCCTAAACTGTGAGAAAATAAATTTCCGTTTCTTACAGCCACCTATTTGTAGTATTTTTGTTACAGCAGTACTGGATAACAGCAGACTCTGAGCCAAGCGTTTGAATACAAGCAGTGTATTGGGAAATACAGAGTCCCTGGGTGGTGCAAACCTTTAAGCACTCGGCTACTAACTGAAGAGTTGGCAGTTCGAGGTCACCAGAGGTGACTTGGAAGAAAGACCTGGCAATCTACGTCCAAAAAATCACAGCCATTGAAAACCCTGTGGAGCACAATTCTACTCTGACACACACGGGGTTGCCATGAGTCAGAATCGACTCAATGACAATTTATTTGGGGTTTTGTTTTGTGTTTTATTGGGAAGTGCATGGAACACAGAGAAGACAGGAAAAAAGGATACCAGGAAGAGAAGGCAGCCAATAAATGGTGATTATCAAGCTGGCTGCCACAGTGGGTGACTGGAGCCTACTCCTCTTGGGGGACTCTGGAAAATGGCTCAAAACACACCCCTCAGAGTTATCCTGACCAAGGAATGGGGGATCCAATGTCTTTATACCCCACGTCCATCAGCCAGGAGTTAAGAGCTGGCCCTGAGGTGGGGGGCATTGATTCCCAGGCACTTCTAGCCCCCTGTGCATGTAGGCAAAGTGAGTTCCAGCAGCCAATATGGAATGCTGGCCATGGAGGTCAGGCTGGTGTGCAAGGAAATGACGAAGGGGCCAGGAGAGATTGGGCAGAGCACTGACAGTGTCCACTGTAGACCTGGCCAAATTGGCTCAGCTAAGTGCCATTACCCCATGGGAGAGGCCTCCTCACACCACACCACTTGTAGGTTATGGCAACCTAGGGACAGACACCCTCAAACAGGAGCCCACCACACCCCATCAGGCCTCCCACCCCCAAGCACTGCTTCCCTGGACAGCCACTCTTAAGTCCCATGCTTATGGACATAAATCACACTAAGTCCCATACACTCTTCTTAGCAAGAAGTGCATGTCTGAGAGTTTGGAGCTGGATGGGCAGCAAGTCCCCACTGACCTTTCCTCTGACAGCTGAGCCAAGAGGAAAGAGCAAGGGCTTCAGAGTCACAGTCCCGGACCCCATTTCCTTGGCACGTATGTCACGTTGTGAAGCCTCTGGTTTCTAATCTGGAAATGGGGTGACAGAGAGTTGGCATGAGGAATAAATGGATAATGAATGTGAGGTGATTACTAGAGGCCCAGGCATTTGGTAGCCATTATTGTTGTTGTTACCATGGAAGATTTTTTTGTCTAAATGCAATTGGTGGTTTATAATCTATGGCTCTTTTTACTGCATTAGCCACAGAGAGAAAGCATGGGCCAGCAGACAATACATCAAGTTGTTTATTTAGAGTGGGAATAGGAGGGGTGGTATAGCCACCTCAAATATGCCATTCTAGGGCCAGAAAGGACTTTAGAATCATCCTAACCAGCGGCCCTCTGCTACTAATTCTTTGCAATTTAGCTATTCATTCATTCAATATTTATTCATTTATTCAACATTAATTCAACAAACATTTATTAAGGATGAGTTATGTGCCAAGCACCATGGTAGGCACCAGATCTCCTAGAAGCTACTGGAAGTTCTCAAAGCCCTGGCTGGAGGCCTGTGAAACAGAAGCCACATCCCCCTTCTCGGGGTTTGTTGTATTCCCGGCAGTGGACGGGGAGAGCCTCTGGCAGAACATTCTCCCCATATTCTCACACCCCCATCCCCTGCCTCTCCACCCTCACTCCCATTCAGGCCTGTACTGATCCACATCCTCTATCCTCCTCTGGGGTCTACAGGGACATGAGATGCCTGGAAGGTGGAACCAAGAGCCACAGTGGATCAAGGAAACAAAGCAAAATGTCTATAGCAAGTCATGATAGGAATCCGAATCTAGGGGTGTCCTTTGTCTTGGCTTCTCAAATGTAGGTGCCCATGTCCCCAGGGGTGCGTGGCAGAGTGGCAGAGGGCTAGCAGAACCACGGCATAGGCTTGGCCCATCTTCCTGGAGCATCAGTTTCAACGGAAGAATTGGAGACATGTATATTTCATTACATGGTTAGCTACAAGGATATATCTGTGCATAGGATGTAGAGTAGAATGTTTTATGTGCATGGATTTTAAAAACACAAGACCAAAGGCATTTTGTGCTTATGGGGACTGCTTCAGACAATGTCCCTATACCTGCCCAAGGGAACCCTCTCACTGTCCTCCCCCTTTAGAGTTGCTTTGGTGGAAAAGTTGGAGAACTTTACCACAGTGAAGTCCAGGGGGTGATAGCCTCCTGTGCTCCAACTCCTCAGCAGGGTGAGGAGGAAGAAAGAAGCTGAATTGGCATATGAGGGACTTAAGTTAGACTTAAGGAAGAATTTCTTGGCTATAAAGGTTGTGAGTGGATTGAAAAATATCACTATCTCTGGGTCATTTGGGTTCAAAGTCGGCAGAGAGGAGAAACTGAGAAAAAGGAACTATCTCCCTCCTTTGATGGTCCTGGGGCCCCAGCTTTCAGCTGGAGCTCAGCGTCTTCCAGAACTACAATTCATGAGACTCTGACTGATGTTGAAGGTCTTCTGAGATTTATGCCGCTGGCTCCTTTGCTTCCTTCCGGCCTCTGATCAGAGAGAACTTCCCCAGTGACACTTTCACTCTCCATCCTGCCTCCCCCACCCCTTTCCCCTTACACAAGCTTGGTTTGCTTCCCAGCATTTGGTAGCACCTGACCGGGTAGATGTGTATGTGTTGGAGCATAAGCTCTATGAAAGCATGAACTGTCTTCTTGCTCACTCCTCGAATGAGTGCACCCTATAAAGCCATGCTTAACCATAATCTTCCTGACCAACACCATCTATTAAGCAATTTAAAAACAAAAAAAAAAACCAGTTGAATTGAAAACCATAAGCTCTTATTAGACACTTAACACCAAAACATAGTTTCTGAAGAGTGTCAGGAACTCAGCCCCATTTGATTTAATCTCCTAAAGTTTCTACATCCTGCCCGTCTGGCCAACACACTTGATGATGGCCTTACTTGGTATACATCTGTCTCTCTAAAGACCGTGGTTCTCCAGCATCAGGGACCTGGTTTGATTCAACTCTTCCCTTGTACACAGTAGGTGCTTATCAAAGGATCTGTGAAATAAATTTCAAAAGTCTGGGTCACCTCTGAGCTTTAGGCAGTAGGAAAGTGTTCTTTGTACTACCAAGGAGTAGAAGTGACCAAGAATGGGAGGATGCTTAATAAGGGTTGAAAGAGAGTTTTCTGTTTAATCCTCTTCTGCTCAAAATGTTCAGTGAATCTCTCACCTCACTTCTTCCTCTTCCGTTCCCCAAGTGCTCTGCTTGGTCAGTTTTGCCCATGTGTATGTGAAGGTGCCTGATTGCATGCATGCAGGGAAGAGGAGAAAAGTGCAACCACGCAGATATCCGTCAAGCCCCACTAAACATCAGGTCCCTGGACCCTGGTTCAGAGAGGGAACTGAGGAAGATCCTACCCCACATTCTGATGGGGAGAGGAGGGAAGACTTTCTGAGTCAGACAGTATTCACCAGTGAAGGACAGGGGATGAGCCCGCAGAGGTCATCTCCAGCTGGCTCAGGGACAGCTTCTTGGAGACAGGGCACACAGCAAGCCTTGAAGGAAGGATAGGACCTATTCTTGCCATCTCCCCTATCCCGTGGTTTGGAGCTGCTCAGCAAACACTGGTTGTGCTTGGAATTGATGTGTTTCACCAAACAGCCACTCACCAATCACTGACTGAGCACACAGCATTCATTCATTTATTCATCTGTTTGTTGGTTTGTTTGTTCACTTATCTGGCATCAATGAACAAGACAAGCAAGGTCCTTTCCTACTCTTATGAAGCTTGCATTTAGGGGTGGGAGTGGACAGTACACAAGTCATAGCTTACGATTTGGTGGGTGCCTACCATGTGCCAGGCCCTGTGGAGGCACTTTTCATACAGAGTTTCTCCATGGGGCTGCAGTAGACATTTTGAGTAGCAGTTCTTTGTTGTTGTGCAGGATCTGTGGCATGTTGTAAGATTTAGCACCTCTATCTCCTGCCTCCCACTATCAGTGGCACCCTTCCCCAGCTTCAGCCCAGTCATTGAGATGCCCCAAAATACTCACTTGCAGTTAAAAATACCCCTCATGATGTGGCACTAGCCCCCACTAGAAACATGATACGATCTCATTTAATCCTCACAACAACCATAGACAACTGGTTCACAACAACCTCATGAAACTGATCCCCATTTTACAGAAACTGAGGCACAGAGCTGTTCAGCAACTTGTTGAAGGTCACACAGTCAGAGTGACCCTGGGAGCCTGGCTTCAGACACTGCACTCTTTACTTCTCACTCATATTGTCTCTGAAATAACCAACCTGGAAATTCTAGGCCATGAAAGTGGCTATGATGAAAGTCAATCAAGATGGTATGAGAGAGGGAGAAGAGCTGAAGGAGGAGACGATTCCTACGTGTAAAGCATTGTGCTGACCCACTGGGGAGAAAAGAGAAAGTAATGAGACCATTGGCTGCAGGCCCTGCACACTGCTTGGCACATAGGCATTCTGGACACACCATTAAACTGTGTGTGGGGTGGGGCTTATATGTGTATACACATAGTGAGGTGTGTTTTAGGGAAACCCTCTGCCATTACAGAGGATACTTGCTCATTGAGGAACAATTATTCCCATGAAAGGCAGTCATCAGGAGACTTGCATGTGGAACGGAGGAGAGACTTGCATGTGGAACAGAGGAAAGGCAATGTCAAGCAAGCCAGACACTGGGAAGAGAGGCAGCCTTCCTTCTCTCTCCATATCCAACCAGTGGAAAAGTGATTATTGGCCACCTGTGGTGTACGTGTGAGCCAACAGCAGTGGTATGTGGAAGCTTTTGAAGATTCACATCATCCCTTTTTTTGTTTGGAACCCCCACTGTGGTTGGCATATAGTAGGTATTCAATAAATGTTGGATGGATGGATGGATGGATAGATGGATGGTTAGAGAGATAAGATTTGGTACCAGCCCCACCTAGAACTTCTGGTTGCACAGACTGGGTATATTCAGAGACCAGTTAATGATGGTATAGAATTAAGGACTAAATTCAAGTACAGATTGATTCTAAAAAGCAGGTGTTTATCTTGCCACAAATCAAGTCAAGAACAAGAGAGCATTTTCTATCATTTTTCTTGGTAGACCGGTGTAAACAAATGCTGAAGCCCTCAGTTCTCTTAGTATATTTTAGACAGTTGAAGGGAAAAGCTAAGATTTGTTGAGCACCTACTATGCATCTGGCATTCTACAGACATTGTGGCTTTTAGTTTTCAAAATAATGCTGCATTTTACAGATCAGGAAGATTAGGGTACTCAAAAGTAAAGCAATGTACATGAGGTCACACAGTTAGTGGTTGAGGTGGAAATCAAAACCAGGTCTATGTTTCCACAGCCCCATCTCATCCCCCACACCTCACAGGAAAACAGAAATCAAACAAGTCCACATGGCTGTAGCCTCAGGGTGACTCACTTGGATTGTGGGTTATCTCTCTGTGTAATGCAGGGCCTGGCAAGAGACCCCAGGACAAGGAGAGGGGGGTGGGGATTAAAGAGGAAGGAACTTGGGTTTGTTTCCATTGCGGAGCCCAGTGAGGGCAGCTTAGTCAGCAGCGAGACCCAGTAGTCACCGTGGAGAGGACAGGTGCGAGCATGGGATGAGTCAGGACCGTGGGAGTGAGTGAACCAACCATGGAAAGGCAGCTTGGGACCCAGACCCTGGAAAGGATGCAGGAGTCGGGGGAGTAGGTGGGTTCCCCCTCCACACCTCGTTCCATTGCTCCTCCTGGTGACTGTCTGAGGGGAGGAGGAGGGAGGTGAGGGGGAGATGCTGGAGGGCAAGGAAGAAGGAAGGGGAGTAGGCAGCTTGCCTTCTTTCTTGCTTTCTTTCTTCGAAGGCAGACACATCTTGTGTTCCTACCGCAGCTCCTCCCTGTCCTGGCTGTGTGATCTGGGACAAGTCACTTTCCTTCTCTGAGCCTCATTTTTCACCTCATTGGGTTCTTAGACAAGATAACATATGTGAAAACACTTGGCCAAGGCTGGCACATGGTAGATGGGTGGCCAGGAAATGGCTTCTGTCCTTCCTCCCTTGCCCTCTCTGGCTCAGTCTGACGAGAGGAGAGAGAAGTGCTAGCCGCTGGCAGAGCACAGGGGGACTAAGCCTTCACTCCTGCCAGCTGCCCCTGCTCCTTTCTGCCTTCCTGTGGCACTGGCTGCCCTCATCAAGTGCTTTCACATGCTTCCGCCCATCTAAGACCAGGAACTACGGGTCAGCTCAAATGGCATTTGGGAGGGGGCCGCTTTATGGACACTGAAGATGGGTCCCTAGAAGCCTCAGAGATGGGGAGACCTAGGCCCAGAGCAGGAATGAGGTTAGCTGAGGTCACGGAGCTGGGAGTGAATGGCAGAGCCAGGGCTAGAAGCCAGGACTGCAACCCCTGGTGTAGTTCTTCCGTCCCCACTGCACCTGCCTCTCTGCCTCCTCGGCATCTGCCATGGTGTTGGGCAGAGTGGGGGAGGAGGACTTCCCGAGTGTTGGTTGTAGGAATGAATGAAGGAGGAAACGTAAAAGTTCCTAGCCCAGAGCCTGTGCAATAGTGGGTGTTTATTGAACATTTATGGAATAAACACAAAAATAAAAAGAACACCTAGCCCCGAGCCAGGCACTCGATACACGTTAGTTTTCACCTTCCTCCCACTCTTTGCACCCAGAAATGCTGATGTGGGCTCACCTGGCCAGGGCTGGGTAAGCAGGCAGTGCCATTCCAGAACTTTATTGAGCCTCCCAAGTCTGTTCCCTCCTTTCCCAATCACTCCAGTTTCCAGCCACTTCAGGTTCACAAGATGTGACTGTTTGCGGGCAATGGTGGAGCTGCAGAGGGGCCAGGGAGTGTCCTGAGTGACCCTGCCTCACTTCAGGGCACTCATCTGTTCCCTGGCTGCCCTGATCCCCAATAGACCTTGCAACAAAACTGCTTTCTAGGTGGCCTTGGAGGCAGGGCAGCCATCAGAGAAATGAGGCTCAGGGCCATGGGGCCCGGGAGCATGGGCAGGGGCCACACTGTCACCAGTGCCCATTTTCTTCATCCCATCTATGATCAGTAGTGTGGAGTATGGATGATCAGAGGATGGAGTATGGGGAGGACCTAAGTTTGAGTCCTGATCTGCCATTTCTTAGCTGTGTGACTTTAGGCAAGTTACTTTACATCTCTTGTCCCATTTTTCATCCCTAAAATGGGAGTGGAGCCTGGCTGCATAGTGGTTAAGAGCTCAGCTGCTAACCAAAAGGTTGGCAGTTCAAATCCATCAGGCACTCCTTGGACATCTTATGGGGCAGTCCTAGCTTGCTATGAGTCGGTACCAACTCAATGGCACCTAACAACAACAACAACAAAATGGGAATAGACAGCTTCCTGCTTACACCATGGTGGTGGAGTGGTGGGAAGGGCTGTCGATGCCTGGATGTTGGGGTGGCTGTGAAAACACTTTGAAAATGTTTGAGTTGCTGTCACAAGGAGTGTAGCATTGCCGACATTATGCTATCGCTGGTGCTTTCCCTTCTGAAATGGCCTGACGTGGTGGACTGGAGAGCCTGGGCTCGAGTCTTGCCCCATCTCTTACTCCCTAGGGGGCCTTAAGCAAGTTCCTTGGTCTCTGAGATCTGTAGTTTTTCTCATCTGTAAAGTGGGCGTCATTACCCTGTCTGCTTCTCCAGGGTCATCTGTAAACCCACAAGACAATATCGGAAGTCTGTGACTGAGACCAAAAACCAAACCAAACTCATTGCCGTTGAGTCACTTCTGCCTCGTAGCAACCTTATAGGACAGAATAGAACTGCCCCATATGGTTTCCAAGGAGCGGCTGGTAGATTCGAACTACCAACCTTCTGGTTAGCAGCTGAACACTTGACCGATGTGCCACCAGGGCCCCTGCAATTGAGAAGTGCTTTGTAAATATTAGGCCCATTTGGGTGCAGTTGGATAGTACAAGGGAAGAGTCTCAAGAAGTCCAGACTTCCTTCCAAGAGAGAATGATGGGGGGTGGGGGTGGAGGGAGAGAAGTAGCCCCGACTCTTTCTCTTATAAGCTGCATAACCGAGGGTACATTGTTCCCTCTCTCTGAGCCCTGGTGTTCTCATCTAGAAAGAGAGTTCCTTGTGCCCAGCACTCAGTGGGCGGTCACCAGGACAGCACTGTCATGATGCTGGTGCTGGTGCTTCCCTCCTGGAAGGAGTGTCCGTCCGAGACTGAGCCTTGTTCCCTGGGCACGTCAGGCCTGCGGCCGCCTGCTGCCCCAACATAGCAGCGAACCACTGATCTTACTCAGCCTAAGCTCTGCCCTGCTCCAAGCACTTCTCTGAAACCGCCTGGCTTCCTGGAGTTCCCCGTTTGCAGCCTACTGTTCTGCACACGTGATCTCCAGCTCTCTATATTGACATACTACTCCAAGCTGCTCGGAAACCCCCGCCTGGCAGGCTGGGCAGGGGCAGGGGCAGCACAGGCTCCTTGAGCATTGCCACACTTTGAGGCAGCAAGTTGGGGGCATCGATTTAGGTTCTATTTTCAGACGTTTCTGTTTCCTCTACAAGCAGTAGTTGATAACTGATGGAATCTGGGTTTCAAGTAATTAGGAGATTATTCCAAGTGCAGTATCATCATATGGGTAGTGTATTGTGGGAACTTTATGAAATGCTGTTGTCTAATGACACCGTGGCTCATTACAAACGGAGAAAAGACGCTTGGAATCCACCTTCTCAGGGACCTCAGTGCTGTTGTGGACATTTTCTGTACACCGTTTCTGTAGCCCATTTGTTATGGATTGAATTCTGTCCCCTCAAAATAGGTGTTAGAATCCTAATGCCTATAACTGTGGATGGAAACCCTGGTGGCATAGTGATTAAGAGTTCAGCTGCTAACCGAAAGGTTGGCAGTTCGAATCTACCAGCCGCTCCTTGGAAACCCTATGGGGCCGTTCTATTCTGTCGTATAGGGTCACTGTGAGTCCAAATCAACTCCATGGCAATGGGTTTGGTTGGTTGCTTGTTTGTTTTAATACCTGTGGATGTAATCCTGATTGGAGATAGGGTTTTCTTTGTTACGTTAATGAGACCATATCAGTGCACGGTGTGTCAGGGTGTGTCCTAAACCTAATCACTCTGAGTTACAAGCAGCAGCATAGACACAGAGATAAGCAAGAGCAAAAGGCGGAAGACAGATGCTATCTGATGACGAGGGAGGCAGATGAATCTATAAGCCCAGGAACTCCAAGGACCATGGGCTACTAGAAGCTGAAATCCACCACTTGTCTGTCAGTTTGTTGTATTGTGGTGGCTTGCTTGTTGTTGTGATGCTAGAAGCTATGCCACCAGTATTTCAAATACCAGAGGAATTACCCATGGTGGACAGGTTTCAGTGGAGCTTCCAGACTTAGACAGACTAGGAAGAAGGACCTGACAATCTACTTCTAAAAAAAAAAAAATTAGCTAACGAAAACCTTATGAATAGCAGCAGAACATTGTTTGATATAGTGTCTGAAGATGAGCCCCTCAGGTTGGAAAGCACTCAAAATATAGCTGCGGAAGAGCTGCCTCCTCCAAGTAGAGTCAACCTTAATAACATGGATGGAGTCGAGCTTTCCGACCTTCATTGGCTGATGTGACACGTCTCAAAATGAGAAAAAAACAGCGGCAAACATCCATTAAGAATCAGAATGTGGAAGGTACAAAGTATGAATCTAGAAAAATTGGTAGTTGTACAAACTGAATGCAACACATGAAGACCGACATCCTAGGCATTGTTGTTATTGTTTAGATGCCATCAAGTTGGACGCAACTCATAGCGACCCTATATAGAATAGAAAGAAACACTGCCCGGTCTCGCACCATCTTCACAATCATTGTCATGCTTGAGCCCATCGTTGCAGCCACTGTGTCAGTCCATCTCACTGAGGGTCTTCCTCTTTTTCACTGACCCTCTACTTTACCAAGCATAATGTCCTTCTCTAGGGACTGGTTCCTCCTGATAACATGTCCAAAGTGAGGAAATCTCACTATCCTTGCTTCTGAGGAGCCTTCTGACTGTACTTCTTCCTAGACATTAGTGAGATGAAATGGGATGGTATTGACCATTTTGAATCAGACAATCATATGGGCTACCATGCTGGGAATAACAAATTGAAGAGGAACGGCATCACATTCATTGTCAAAAAGAACGTTTCAAGATCTATTCTAAAGTACAATGCTGTCAGTGATAGGATGATATCCATATGCCTACAAGGAAGGCCAGTTAATACAACTGTTATTCAAATTTACAAACCAACCACTAAGGCTAAGGATGAAGAAACTGAAGATTTTTACCAACTTTTGCAGTCTGAAATTGATCAAACATGCAATCAAGATGCATTGAGGATTACTGGTGATTGGAGTACAAAAGGTGGAAACAAAAAAGAAGGATCAATAGTTGGAAAATATGGCCTTGGTGATAGAAATGATGGCAGAGATAGCAAGACAGAATTTTGCAAGACCAGCTACCTATTCATTGGAAATACGTCTTTCCAACAACATGAACAGCGACTATACACATGGACCTTGCCAGATGGAATACACAGGAATCAGATAGACTACATCTGTTGAAAGAGATGATGGAGAAGCTCAATATCACCAGTCAGAACAAGGCCAGGGCTGACAGCAGAATAGACCATCAATTGCTCATACGCAGGTTCAAGTTGAAGCTGAAGAAAGTTAAAACAAGTCCACGAGAACCAAAGTACAACCTTGAGTATATCCCACCTGAATTTAGAGACCATCTCACGAATAGATTGGACACATTGAACACTAATGACTGAAGACCAGAAGAGTTATGGGATGACATCAAGGACATCATACATGAAGAAAGCAAAAGGTCATTAAAAAGACAGGAAAGAAAGAAAAGACAAAAATGGGTGTCAGAAGAGACTCTGAAACTTGCTGTTGAACATTGAGTAGCTAAAGCAAATGGAAGAAATGATTAAGTAAAAGAGCTGAAAAGAAGATTTCAAAGGGCGGCTTGAGAAGACAAAGTAAAATGTGATAATGAAATCTGCAAAGACTTGGAGATAGAAAACCAAAAGGGAAAAATATGCTTGGCATTTTTCAAGCTGAAAGAACTGAAGAAAATATTCAAGCCTCAAGTTATAATATCGACGGATTCTGTGAACGACACAGGAAGCATCAAAAGAAGATGGAAGAAATTCACAGAGTCACTGTACTGAAAAGAATGGTTGATGATCAACCATTTCAGGAGGCAGCATATGATCAAGAACAGATGGTACTGAAGGAAGAAGTCCAAGCTGCATTGAAAGCATTGGCGAGAAACAAGGCTCCAGGAATTGATGGAATACCAACTGAGATGTTTCAACAAACGGATGCAGCTCTGGAAGTGCTTATGTGTCTATACCAAGAAATTTGGAAGACAGCTACCTGGCCAACTGACTGGAAGAGATCCATATTTGTGCCCATTCCAAAGAAAGGTGATCCAACAGAATGCGGAAATTATCGAACAACGTCATTAATATCACGCTCAAGTAAAATTTTGCTGAAGATCGCTCAAAAGTGGTTGCAATAGTACATCGACAGACAGCTGCCAGAAATTCAAGCCAGATTTAAAAGAGGATATGGAATGAGGTATATTATTGCTGATGTCAGATGGATCTTGGCTGAATGCAGAGAATACCAGAAAGTTGTTTACCTGTGTTTTATCGACTATGCAAAGGCGTTCGACTGTGTGGATCATAACAAATTATGGATGATATTTCAAAGAATGGGAATTCCAGAACACTTAATTGTGCTCATGCAGAACCTGTACATATACCAAGAAGCATTTTCAAACAGAACAAGGGGATGCTGCATGGTTTAAAATCAGGAAAGTTGTGTTTCAGGGTTATATCCTTTCACCATACTTATTCAATCTGTATGCTGAGCAAATAATCTGGGAGACTGGACTATATGAAGAACGCAGCATCAGGATTGGAGGAAGACTCATTAACAACCTGTGATATGCAGATGTCACAGCCTTACTTGCTGAAAGTGAGGATAACTTGAAGCACTTACTGATGAAGATCAAAGACTACAGCCTTCAGTATGGATTACACCTCAACATAAAGAAAACAAAAATCCTCACAACTGGACCAATAAGCAACATCATGATAAATAGACAAAATATTGAAGTTTTCAAGGATTTCATTTTACTTGTATCCACAATCAATGCCCACAGAAGCAGCAGTCAAAAAGTCAAAGGACATACGTATTGCATTGGGCAAGTCTGCTGCAAAAAGACCTCTTTTAAGGGTTAAAAAGCAAATATGTCCCTTTGAGGACTAAGGTGTGCCTAATCCAAGCCCTGGTGTTTTCATTCACCTCATATGTATGTGAAAGTTGAAGAATGAATAAGGAAGACCGAAGAAGAATTGATGCCTTTGAATTATGGCATTGGCTAAGAACATCGACTATACCATGGATTGCCAGAAGAATGAACAAATCTATCCTGGAAGATGTACAGCCAGAATGCTTCTTAGAAACGAGGATGGTGAGACTTCATCTCATATACTTTGGATGTGTTATTAGGAGGGACCAGTCCCTGGAGAAGGACATCATGCTTGATAAAGTACAGGGGCATCAAAAAAGAGGGAGACCCTCAATGAGATGGACTGACACAGTGGCTGCAACAATGGACTCAAAAGTAGTAACAATTGTGAGGATGGTGCACGACCAGGCAATGTTTTGTTCTGTTGTACTCAGGGTCACTATGAATCAGAACCGACTCAATGGCACCTAACAACAACAGAAACTGAAACAGACAAGAACTTCTCCCTAGAGCCACACCCTGAATTTGGACTTCTAGCCTCCTGAATTTTGAGAAATTAAAATTCTGTTCTTTAAAGCCACCCATTTGTGATATTTCTGCTACAACAGCACTATCTAAGACACCGTTCTAAGTGACAGAAGAGAGCAGGGAAGGAACCCTTGTGGCGTGCCTACAGATCCTTCCAGGATTAGCTCACTTCCTGCAACAGTGTTACTCCATTTGGCTGATGAGGAAACTGAGACTAAGGGAAGAGAATCGACCAGCCCAAGGTAGTTCAATTAGTAAGCAGCAGAGTCTGGACTGGAGTCCAGGGCTGTCTGACCACAAAGCCACTGATTTCAACCTGGGCATGCTGGTGCTTCTGTTCTAGTTTCTAGTCCTGGTGCTGTCAGCTGTGTGACCTCAGGCATGTCACTTGACCCTTGGGGACTCCAGTCTCTTTCTCTGCTTTACAAAAGGGCTCAGAACTTCTTAAACATTTCCACTGAGGAGGGTAAATGAATTTCTTTGGAGTTTTATATTTTCTGTAAAACATCCTCCTACATTTTATATTCTTCTCCAAAGTATATCAGGGTTCCTTTTTTTTTTTTTTAATTAAAAAAAAGAGTTTTCTCCCCTAAATCTTCAAGCAGAATTGATGCTCTGAGAAGATGCAACGCATACACCCAGCACAATGCTGTGGACCCTCACCTGGGTTGAGAAACCCAGGACTTTAGCAGTTCTAAAGCTGGTCCAGCAAAAATGACTTTGATTTCTGTGAAGTCTGAGGGCTTGGCAGAGTCTTTGGGGCCTGTGCAGTGTGTTTGTGTGTCTTGGAAGACACTATAACAACGTTGGGAGGCCCTGGAAGGGCCCTGCTCCTGAGCCCTCTTGCACCACTTGCTCTTCCTTGCCTGTCCTTCTCAAGGGGGCAAAGACCTGGGCCAGCCTACTCTGAATGGGACATCCCTTCCTTTGATAGCCCACGTCTCAGGGCTGGCCCAGAGTAGGGTGGAAGAGGATCCTGCACTCCCAAGAGATGCCCAAGCTGAGTTTGAATTTCAGTTGTTACCAGCTAGGGCCTTGGGCAAATCAAGACTGAGCTTCATAGTCCTCTGTAGACATGGGCATGTATCTAGATCCTTCTTCACAGGATTATGGTGACATTAGGGGTAGAAAAGATCCTAGCATGGGGCCTGCCATATGGGATGTTCCAGGACAGATTAAAGATTCCCACTGTATTTTAGGGCCACAGATCCTCACAAACCTGTAAGCCATTTCCCCATAAAGAGCCCCTTTTGCAAAAATCTCTCTCTCCCCAGTTTTATCATGAGCTTGAGGTCCTCATGGTCACCAAGGCCTTGAGTTAAGGTGTTGACGTCTCTTATTAAAACTCAGCTGTTGTACACAAATGCTGGGGCTGAGTTCTGTACCCCACCTTCCATTAACTAGCTATGTGACCTTGGGCAAGTCATTTAACCTCTCATCCTGAAAAATGAGGATGCTAAGGAGAAAATGGACACCCTGCTGGCATAGTAGTTAACAGCTACGGCTGCTAACCAAAAGATCGGCAGTTCAACTCCGCCAGGCGCCCCTTGGAAACCCTATGGGGAAGTTCTACTCTGTCCTGTAGGGTCACTATGAGTCGGAATCGACTCAAGGGCAATGGATTTTGTTTTGTTTTGTTTTTAGGAGCAAATAAGTTGCTATGAACCAGACTCTAAGACACTCAGAGTCTAGTGTGAGAACAGATGTGTCAATGGGCCACTGCAGTCCAGGATGATAAGTCTAAGGACAGGAGTATGTTGGGCTTTTGGGGACACCTGGATGAATCTAGCCCAGTCTTAGAGAGTCAGGCACCCTTCATGGAAGAGGTAGAGGTCTTGTCTGAGATATGAAGAATGACAAGAGCCATCCAAGAAAAATGAGCCTGTTGGGGGCATACCAGGCATCGGGAATGGCAGGAGCGTGTGCCAAAGCATGGTGCTAAGCACTTCCTTGCACAGACATCATCTTAGTTAACCCTCCAGACAACCCTTCTCCCCACTTTGTAGGGACGAGATAATCAGGCAGAGATATGTTAAGCATCTTACTCTAGGCCACACATAGTTTTTAAGTGGTACATCTGGGCTTTGACCCTAAGCCAATCTGATCCAAAACACTGTACTCATAAGTGGACATTTCCACTGGTGAGGTGGGAACAGGGGGTTTCCAGCTGATAAAGAAAAGAGTGGAGAAGGCCTCGCTGTGTTTGTGGCTGATGCCTGGAGGCTGAGTCAGGGAGAAGACGGGGTCTGAGAAGGGGAGAGCAGCTGGAGCCTGGAGGAGTCGGCCCTAGGGCCAAAAGAGGGCCTTGGCCAGTAACATCAGCCTCTCTGTGTGGGGAAAGAGCAGGACTCCTTCTGGTCCTTCAACACCTCGTTTGGGCCTCACACCTCTGTATGAGCCATTATTACACCCTAATCACACACTGTTGTTGTTTTTGTTGGTTGTGGATGAGTTGATTCCAACTCATAGCAACCCCATGTAACAGAGTAGAACTGCCCCATAGGGTTTTCTAGGCTGTAATCTTTATGAGAGCAGATCACCAGGTCTTTCTCCCACAGAGCTGCGGTGTGGGTTCGAACCACCAACCTTTCAGTTAGCAGACAAACGCTTAACCACTGTACCACCAGGCCCTTAACCACACACTAGGCCACTGTTTTTCGTCTGTTTCTTCCTTTAGACTCAAGGAAACACGAGTGAACTTCCCTGTGTCTCCCCCCGCCCCCACCCCCAGCATTCAGTATGGGGTCTGGGAATCAATGAATATTTGCTGAGTGAAGCTGTAAATGTATGACCGGGTTCCTAGTACTGCCTCAGCTTGTAGTAAATGCTCACAAATATACTTGAGGCATGGAAGGGGGCGTGTAGTTCAGCCTTCTTATGTCACAGATGGGGTAACTGAGGCCCAGAGCAGATACTTTTCTCAAGGCCCCTGGTTAGATAACACAGTGCTACCCAGGCAGTCTGTTTCTTTGGGAGAGGAGATGGGTGGGCAGTGAGCCCATGTCCCTCTTCCTAAAGACAGGAGCCTTGCCATCCTTGTGACCCCATCCTTTCTGGCCCATCAGTCTCTCTTAGGGGGAGCCAGCATTTGGGATTTGCAGCAGGACTTTGGCCTGTTATGTCATCGACAGAAATACCTTCACAGGTTCTGCTGCAGGGAGAGGCTCTTTGAACACCATGGGGGACCCAGCTGAAGACTGGGTAGTGGACTCTTCCATTTCTTGGGAATGGCTGTGGTGGAGGCATTAAGCCTGGGCACTCCTTGCATCTAAGCAGGGCGGGATCAGAATTTTGGAACACTCCAGATTGCTTCCGGAGTGAGAGAGTGAGGGCTGCTGTGATAACCATGGGCTCCCAGCGGGCACTGGCTGTAGATGCTGCCTCATTGAGCACAGAGAGGTGGCTCTTCAGAGGCGAGTGTCTCCCCTGCATAGCCTACAAATTTTTTTTAATGAGTTGTCAGTTTGACGATGAAGCTAAATCTTGGGCCTGATTTAATGTTGTAGCCTTTTTTTTTTTTTTTTCCCCTCTTCTTTCTTTTTCTTCCCCCCTTCTCCTACTTGCTTTCTTCTCTCTCCAGCCTCCACTTACTGGAAACAAAATCTCCCAGAGCATGAATGACAGGGAGGGAGGGAGGCACCAAGACAAAGAGAAGGCTTTGTCTGGCGATGAATTTAGATAGCATGTGGGTGGCTGGGGAGCAGCACAGACTTCCTTCATTCGCCTGTCAAGGAGCTTGCCTTGTGTTGGCGGAGTGGCAGAGATGGGTTTAATTCTCTGACAAGGGCTGGATCCCAAATGACCAGCCCGGAAAGAGAGCCCCAGCAGGTCAGCTTCTTGGAGGAGAAGGACAAAGTGATAGGAGGTTGCTAATTTGGGGGAGGGATTTGGACAGGGCCTGACCTGGAAGCTGCTCATTTTGAGCAGTGAGCAAGCAAGCATGGGAAAGATGCCGGTTTGTGTGACCTGGGTTCAGCTCCTCACTCACCACAAACTCCCACATCACTGCCACTCAGCTTCCTCATAGTTAAAGGAACACTAATATCTTCCTCCTAACATTGTCAAATGAATTAAATCAAACTAGAGAAGTGAAGCCTCCTCCACATCACCATCACCATCATCACCGTCATCTTCCTCGCCATCACAAACATCACCATCGTCATCACCAGCATCATCATCATCATCATCATCACTGTAGCAAACATTTACCTATTTCTGATGATGCATCACTGTCCTAAATGCTTATAAATATGAAAAATCTCCCATTCAATTGATGCTCAATAGGAGTTATTTGCAACAGACTACAGTTTCTGCTTTGTCAGTAACTTCTTGCGCAAATGAGTGACCTCTCTGGGCCTCAGCCTTCTCATATGTAAAATAGGATAATAATAGTACCTTCTGCAAAGAGTTTTTGGAGGTTTAAATGCGTTGAAGTCCAGAAAATGCTTGAGAGCCATCATGATACTAGCAAGTATTCACTAGCTGTCGTGGTGGTGGCAAGACTGTGAGAGCAGGTTGGTGGGGCAATATCTTGATACTGGAGAGGGGGTGCATTTGGTGCCACAGCAACTCACCCTGAAGTCTCCATAAGTACTCCAAAATCCAGATGCATCATTGCATCGTTTTTACTACCACAGCCCACAGCCCTAAATTTGCTTTCTCTTCTGCATCCCACATCTCACCCGGTGGCATCAGCAGCCACCCACACCCCCATGTCAGCAACCTGTGGATATTTTCCCCTATTCTTCCTCCACCCCCAATCTCCTCCCAGACCAGGTGCCATTGATTCTGCTACTGAGTGTCTCTAGTTTGGCTCCCTGCTTCCCACCCCACCTGTCCAGCTTCTGTCAGGCCTGTACCTCCTCTGCCTTGGAGAATGGTGGCCACCTCCCCTCTGACATCTTGGCTTCTTTGTTCTCCTCCCTAAGCCACTCTCCACCCTGGTAGCCTGAGGTAGGGTCTTTCTAATTCACTGGCATGGTCCATAACTTCCCTGCTTAACACCCTCCAGTGGCAACAAGTGATCAGTCGTTACAACACTTAGTGGCCATTGACTATGTCCAACACGAGCCTGGGCCCTGGGAACAGGAGGGGATGGCTGGAAGCATTTGCCAAGAACCCACTTGGTACATTCACTGAACAAATGATTATTGCTCATTGTCTCTGGGCCAAATGCTGTGCCATGTACATGCCAGTCAGCTTGTTCATCCCACCCTATGAGTGGGTATAATTGCCTCCTTGTTCAGATGAGAAAACTGAAGCTCAGAGAGGTTAACTGGCTGGCCAAGATCACACAGCTAGTATACATGGTAGAGCCTCGATTCCAATGCACTGGTCTCTTCACTCACCACTCAGAGGAGACTGTCCCACACCAGGCAGCACACATGAGCCACAAAGTGTCCCACCCCAGGCCTGATGGGTGTGGCCTCACACAGTGTCGGGAAAGGGCACGAGGGTAGTGTATGGCTGCAGAAGGATCCAGAGCAAGGAGAACAGAATTGGGAGGCAGCAGGGGTAAAACGATACCTTGACGTTCTGCAAGTCAGGAAGGAGCATGAGCCAGGGAGTGGAGACCATGAGCTTCATGGGTAAGATGGGGTGAGATCTGCAGCCATTAAGAGTCAGATTTCCTGTGCCAGGTGATGGAAAGGAGGCCAGGGCTCAGAAGGAAGTGAGGAAATGAGGGGAAAAGGCCTCAGGAGCAAAGAAGTGGCCTAAGAGGAGAACTAGCCTGGTGGCCGATGTAGGACATTGAGAGGGTGTTGTTTAGAGGACAGTAGGGTGACAAAGAGAGTGAGGAGCCAGGGAGGCCAGCTCCTAACCCTTTGCCATTTCTGTGTTGTCTCAAATGCATCTGTCAGTTTGCCGTACTGTCGTGGCTTGTGTGTTGCTGTGATACTGGAAGCTATGCCACCAGTATTTCAAATACCAGCAGGGTCACCTTGATGGACAGGTTTCAGCAGAGCTTCCAGACTAAGACAGACTAAGAAGAAGGACCTAGCAGTCTGCTTCTGAAAAAAATTTGCCAGTGAAAACTTTATGAATAGCAGTAGAACATTGTCTGATAAATAGTGCCAGAAGATGAGCCTCTCAGGTTGGAAGGCACTCAAAATACAACTGGAGAAGAGCTGCCTTCTCAAAGTAGAGTCAACCTTAATGACATGAATGGAGTCAAGCTTTCAGGACCTTCACTTGCTGATGTGGCGTGACTCAAAATGTGAAGAAACAGCTGCAAACATCCATTAATAATTGGAATGTGGAAAGTATGAAGTATGAATCTAGGAAAATTGGAAATCATCAAAAATGAATGGAACACATAAAGATCGATATCCGAGGCATTAGTGAGCTAAAATGGACTGGTACTGGCCATTTTGAATCAGACAATCATATGGTCTACTCTGCCAGAATGACAAATTGAAAAGGAATGGTGTTGCATTCGTTGTCAAAAAGAACATTTCAAGATCTATCGTGAATTATAACGCTGTCAGTGTTAGGATAATATCTATAGGGCTGCAAGGAAGACCAATTAATATAACTATTATTCAAATTTACGCACCAACTACTAAGGCCAAAGATGAGGAAATTGAAGATTTTTACTGACTTCTGCAGTCTGAAATTGATTAAACATGCAATCAAGATGCATTGATAATTCCTGGTGATTGAAATGTGGAAGTTGGAAAATGGAGAAGGATCAGTAGTTGGAAAATATGGCCTTGGAGATAGAAACGATGGCAAAGATCTCATAATAGAATTTTGCAAGAACAATGACTAAGAAGCACCTGAGCCAAGAGTATTGAATATACCATGGACTGCAAGAAGGACAAACAAGTCTGTCTTGGAAGAAATACAGCCAGAGTGCTCCCTGGAAGTGAGGATGGTGAGTTTTCGTCTGGCATACTTTGAGTATGTTATCAGGATGGGGGAACAGTCCTTGGAGAAGGACATCATGCTTGGTTAAGTAGAGGGTCAGCAAAAAAGAGGAAGACCCTTGATAAGATGGATTGACACAGTGGCTGCAACAATGCGTTTAAACATGACAACAATTACGAGGATGGCACAGGACTGGGCAGAATTTTGTTCTGTTGTTCATAGGGTGGCTATGAATTGGAACCGACTAGATGGCACCTAACAATAACCATCAAGAAGCCCTCAATTGACACTTCCCTGCCTTCCATTGGCAGCTCAAGCTTCCTTGTGAAGACTTCCCCCACTCCTCTCCCCAAACCGAATCAATCCCTCCTGAGCCACTTACCCCACCCATGTCCACACTGTCTGGGTCAGGCTTGTCCCCTAGGGCAGGGGCTGAGGCGAGTCATCTTTGGTCCCCAGTGCCTGGCACAGTCCATGTCTTGTGAGTGACTGAACAGGAGACGGGAGTCCCACCATCCAGTCTGACTCCATCATTAATGCTTGGTAACCTTTGGGAGTCTCTGCCCCCAGCTGAGCCTCAGTTTCCTGTTGTATACAGGGAGGGCTGAATGGCCACTGAGGGCCCTTCCAACAAGCACTGAGGCCTGTAGTGTGAAAGAGGGTGGAGAAGGTATGAGACAGAGTAAGGCCTTGGGCAAAATCTCCACCCTCCACTGTCAAGCGCATGCTTTTCACAGTAATTACCACTAACTGGGAGTTAGACAGTTAGCAGTGAGCATTTGGGTTTTAGAATCCAAGGTCATCCCCATGCCATGGCTATCCTGTTTGTGTTCTTATCCTCTTCCCCTACTCCCACTCCACCACTTGGTCTCAGCACAGCCCCTCATGGCCTGCTGCCTCAGTGAAGCCAGGAAGATATCAGAGGGCCCCAAGGGCAATGATGGGAAAGACCGGGGTTATCAGGGACCAATATGAAAAATTAAGGAGCCCTGGTGGCACAATGGTTAAGCACTCACCTACTAACTGAAAGGTCAGCGATTTGAACCCACCGGTGGCTTCATGGGAGAAAGATGTGGCAGTCTGCTTCCGTAAAGATTGAAAACTCCATGGGGCAGTTCTGCTGTGTCCTACAGGGTCGCTATGAGTGGAAATCGACTTGACAACAACTGGGTTTTTTTTAATGTGATAATTCAGTGCCATGGTATTTCCTCCATGTGACTTCCCAGCATACTCTGAACTGCTTTGTGTTTGCTGGATGGATCTTGGATTCTGCCAGTTTACTTATTCCATGAACAAGTACTGAGAACCTACTGTGTACCAGGCCCAGGGATGGGTCCTGGAGACAAAGGTGAACCAGACCCTGGGACTAGGCAGGCTGGGGGAGATCTTTCTTTCTGTGGGGGCTGGAAACATGGGTGACTTGTACTCTCCTACCTACCTCCAGCTCCATCTAACTCCAGCAGAGGCTCTCTGGGGAGGAGATGTCTCTGGGTAGTATAACTTGGGGTGCTTGGAGGTTCTGTTGAGGAACAGATAGGATGGGACCGGTCCTGGAGATGTAACAACTCCTCCAGGAAGCCAAAGGAGGTCTGTTATGGATTTAATTATGTCCCCCTGAAATGTGTGTTGGAATCCTAACCCCTGTACAAGTGGATGGGATCCTATTTGGAAATAGGGTTTTCTTTGTTATGTTAAGGAGGCCCTATCAGTGTAGGGTATGCCTAAACCTAATCATTGCTGAGTGATATAAGAAGCAGCATAGACACAGGAGCAAGTAGAAACTGGGAGAGACAGAAGCATATGTGAAGATTGCCAAGGAACTGAGGAACAGCAGGGATATGGAAGCTGAGGCAAGGATCCTCCCCTAGAGCCAACAGAGAGATAGCCCTCCCCTAGAGTCAGTACCCTGAATTCAGACTTCTAGCCTCCTAACTGGGAGCAAATAAATTTCTATTCTTTAAGGCCACCTACTTGTGTTATTTTTGTTACAGCAGCACTAGGTAACTAAGACAAGGACTGAACTTCCTGGTCCAAGGACTGTATGATGGGGACTGGGTGGAGGTGTATAAAGGAATTGGTCAGCCTAGGCAAAAAGTCCAGCAAGAGCAAATTGTGGGCATCCTGGCCAAGAGATAGGGATCAGGCTTGGAGGTGAGGGTAGGCTTGGGAACAAACCCATTTATTCCTCAACTGCTGACATGGCCTTCCCTTACCTACCCACCTGAGGCTGCTTTTCCCTGCTTCCCTGTGTCTCTGTTAGCACTGGTTCCAATGGACTTTTCTTGTCCCACCTTCTCTGGCCCCTCTGGCCCCTCAGTCCCATTGCTGGGGGGTGGGTGGAAGAGGCGTTGTCTCCTTAGGCCTCTTTCATGCTGCCTTCTGCCAACTTCCTACCCCTGGTTTCCTCAGTTCAAATCCCAGATCTTTCATATCCTAGGTTGCGACTTTGGACAAGTTGCTTAACCTCAGTTTCCATACCTACAAAATAGGGATAATAATAGTACCTATTTCAGGGGGGCCCTGCTGGGGACACAGCATCAATATAAGAGCCATTGGAAAACATTGCTTCTAATTCTCCCATCTTCCATCATCCAGTTCCAGCCCTGCCCTGGCCTCACCTGGTCCCATCTCTCTGAGCTCCTTCCTTGTCTCCTCCACATAGTATAGCTCCATCCAAAATTCTCCCATCACTTCTGCTCTTTATTGCTGTCAGTCTCTACTGCATGCCTTGGACCTCCGAGAGGACCAGGACCACATCTTATACTTCTTCTGTATCCCGCCCACACATCCGGAGTGCCTGGTTCAGTGCTGGACCTTATGCAGAGAAACACTGTGGTCAATGGAGTCATTCACTTGTCTGACCAGTACTTACTGAGCATGGTTTTTTATCTATTGCTTGTAATAAATTACCCCAGAACTCAGCAGCTAAAAGCATTAGACATTTCTGTGAGTCAGAAATTCAGAAGCAGCTTAGCTGGGCAGCTCTGGCTCAAGGTCTCTCATGAGGTTGCAGTCAGATGTTGGTTGGGGCTGCAGTCATCTGAAAGCTTAACTCGGGCTGGAAGATCTGCTTCCAGGATGGCTCAGTCACATGCCTGGCATGTCACGTCACTACTGGCTGTTGGCAGGAGGCCTCAGTTCCTCCCCACATGGGCATCTCCACAGACGACTTGAGTGTCCTCATAATATGGCACTGGCTTCCCCCAGAGTGTGACCCAAGAAAGAGAGAGCAAGGTAGAAGCCACAATGTCTTTTTATGACCTAGCCTGGGAAATCACACTCATCATTTCTGCAATATCCTGTTGATTATACCGGTCATCTCCATTGATTGTGGGAGGGCCTGCGAGGATGTGAATACCAGGAGATGAGAATCACTGGGAGGCATCTTGGAGTTTGGCTTCCACAAGCACCTGCCACATGGGTTGATTTTTCTGTATTGCTCACCCTGAGTCCTGAGCATAGAGCTGCAGGGTTCACAGGGGCTCCTCAGGGCCCCAAGGGTGGGCTCAGGGGTTCTGGAAGGGGTTTTGTCACTATGGTGGGTCCTGAAAGCTGGCCAGTTTGGCATCCTGGAGTTGCTTGAGGACAGGGAGAATCACAGTATTAGAACCCAGAATTTCTTACTTGTTCATTCAACCAACTCTCATTGAGATTTGTTCTCTTGACCACCATGCACAGCTACATCTGTTTTCTAGTAGTCAAACCTGTTCAAAGAAGAATATGAGGTAGTGAGCACCCTGCCTCTAGAGGTATACGAGCTACTCACTGCAGTGCTATTGGGCAGAGGTGCCACAGAGGGGAGACTTTGACAGGGTTCCTCTCAGTTTCTAAGACTGAGTTTCTAGGGCTTCCCACTTCCTTTGTGACTTGCCTGCAGAAGTTGGACCCTTGCTCCTCTTCACAAACACATCCCAGCCCCCTGAAGGAAGCCTCAGCTCACCCCATTTGATCCTCTAAAAGGGACTCTTGTATATGAAATCTGTCTCCTTGCCCTCCTCCCAAACTCCCACCTGTGGGCTCTGTGTGCCCGGAATCCTGGCTTCCCACCCATGCTGCCCACGTGCCACTTGAGAGCTTTCCCCAGATAATCAGGACCATTAGAAGCCTCCTAACACCACCTGACCTCAGGCCTGTGATGGGCCCCCACACAGGCTGCCCATGCATTATTAACATGCAGAGAGCATGAGAGAACGGCTTGGATGTATTACACTCTGGTGTCCCCAGTGCATTAGTCCACAGCATTTGTAGCATCCCCCTGGTGGCCCGATAATGCCTGCCTCCTGGGTCTGCCCCAGCATCCTCAGGCCTGGCTCTGCCCCCAGAGCGAACGCTGATGAGGCAGCTGGCTCTCTGAGCACTGGGCTTCTGGAGCAGAGTCGAGCTGGCAGCAAGGATGCCAGGGACATTGGAGCTGTGCAGTCCTGGCATGTTCAGGTCAGGGAGGGGCAGGCCGGAGGATCAACGCATCTCTCCTCCATACTTGCAGAAATGAGGTTCCTGGAGGGAAGCAGCCTAGCCAAAGTCACAGTGAGGTGTGGGGCAGAGGCCCAGGAGCCTGGGTCCCCAGTTCGGAGCCCTCCTTGAGCTGAACCTTTTCAGCTCCTGAGACCTTAGGCAAAGCCTCTTCAAGTGGATGGGGGGGATTCTGGGTGGGAGGGGGCTGTTTATTCTCCTAATGGGCCTCTTGAGAAAGTAGATGAATTCCAACAGAAAGACGAAAGTGCCTTACTCTGCAGGTGCATTTCCTAAGGATAAGCATGCTCAGCTCTGGCTAACTGCAGGGCCTTGGATAAGCCGCTTCCCCCTCTCCATCTTAAAACCAAACCCAACCCATTGCCATTGAGTTGATTCCAACTCATAGTGACCTTATAGGATGGAGTAGAACTACCCCATAGGGTTACCAAGGAGTGACTGGTGGATTCGAACTGATAACCTTTTAGTTAGCACCCGAGCTCTTAACCACTGCACTTGGCCACCAGGGCTCTCTGCCTTAGAATCTTCATAATCCCTACACTGTCTCCCTCCCTCCCTGGGCTGGTGTAAGATGCAAGAGAGGTTGTGGATGAGAGGCAGACTAGAAACTCATGTAACATATGATTACACAGCCAATGGTGGGCCCTTGAGAACAAGAATATAGCTTTTTTTCCTTTTCTAGTCTCCCAGCACCTTGTAACTTACAATGCAGAATTAGAGATTGGGCTGAATGGCCTGCAGTTAAATAGAAATAACCAGTGAAGCAGGACAGTGGCTGTGAGATTCCAAGGACCACACATTGACTTGAAGAGGTCCTGATCTCAAGCCCAGCCCTCTTCCCAGCTATTTACAAGCTGGTGATCTCAGTGTGGGAGCTTCTCCCTCTCTTCACCTTACTTTCTCATTCTGTAAAATGGGTGTGGGGTTGGGTGGGCATAGATTAGAATTTTCCTAAGAATCTTCCATCTCTAAAGTTCTTGGGAGCTCATTCAGACTAAAAGGTAAATGACTGATGCCAGGCCCTTTTCTAACAGTAAGTTTCAGGGTGGGAGTTTCAGAGTCCTGAGAAGCACATGGTACCTGGAGGTACAATTAAGGGGTGGGGGCAGTGAGGATGAGCTTTGCTAGCTGCCTCTTTTCTCTGAGGGCTAGTGCCAGTTTGGTTTCTTCCCCAGTTTGCAGGTGAGTAAACCAATGTACAGAGTTGGAGTGAGATGCTTCAAGTCACACAGCTGGGTAAGGGATAAAAGTGGACCCAGGTCTGCCCACTCTTTCAAATGTAAGAAGTAGATGTGTGCAGAAGGGAAAAACCAGGAAAAAAAAAACAAAACCCGTTGCCATTGAATCGATTCCGACTCATAGCGACCCTACAGGAGAGAGTAGAACTGCCCCATAGAGTTTCCAAGGAGAGCCTGGTGGATTCGAACTGCCAACCTTCTGGTTAACAGCCGTAACTCTCAACCACTACACCAGCTGGGTTTCTGAAGTGAAAGGGACGGCCAATTATGGATCACCTTCTATGTGCTGAATTCTCTGCTAAGAACGTTTCCTCCAGGATCTCATTTCATCCCCACAACCACCCTGGGAGGCGGGTAGGGTTATTATGTGCACTTTACAGATGGAGGCGCTGATGCATGGGCAAGTAAGCAGCAGCCCTGAGGGTGGTGGAGCCGGTGGTCTGATTTCTGGTTGTTCCTGGATGGCTGGGTGTGGGACCACGTGGCTGGGGCAGCCTCAGTAACCGCCATCAACATGTGGGGCTGTGACTGAGCACGAAACTGCAGCCACAAGAAGGCCGTGGACAGGTGATGTGACCTCTGAGCCACAGCTGCCATTTATGCAAACGAGGCCCTCAGCACTGAGCAAATACATGCAGAGAAACCCCCTTCCACCCTCCCTGTGGCCCCAGCCTGTGCCTTGTGACACCTTCACAACAGTAGCCGCCCTCACTCTAGCCCCTGAATCCCTAGTCCGACCAGTTCACGAGGGCTGTGCCCACCCCTTGGGGGAATTCCCCAAGTCCATCTGGAGGCATTGCAGGCTGAGCAGAGGTTTGGCTGCAGAAGGCAGCACCAGAAGCCAGCCCTGCAGCCAAGGGCTGACAGCAGCATCCCCCTAGACATTCTTGTGTCACTGCTGGGGACAGTCTGAGACATGTCAGTGGGGCCCGATAGGGCTCCTACACCTGGGAGGACAAGTCCAGCCTCATCCTCACCTGCTGTTCCCAGACGCCCCACCCTCTGCCTGCCTCCTGGCCTCTGCCCTTGCTGCTCCCTTTGGAATGCCTTTCTTCACCCTTGACCTTTTTCCACCTGACACACTCTCTCTTGTTCCTGCCGCCTTGGCAGAGCCAGCCCCGTGTCCCCACCCAGCACTCAGTGCTCCCAGGCTCTCGTGTCTCTGACCTTACACATCTGATCATGAGCTTGTAGTCTCCAGCTCCCCGCTAGGCTGGGGGCAGCTGGGCTGAGGCTGCTGGACTTGTGCCCGACTCTGTATTGAGTACTTCACACGCACAGTCTCACTTCATCCTCAAAACCCTTGAAGGTCGTTGTTGTTAGGTGCTGTCGAGTCGCGACTCATAGCGACCCTAGAAGGTAAGTGTGCTTATTTTGCCCTCTTTACAGACGAGGAAGGGCCCTCAGAGAGAGCAAGTCGCTTGCCCGAGGTCACCCAGCTACCAACTGAGAGAGTCGGGATAAGGAGCTGGGAGCCTGTCAGCAGAGCTCAGAATTCGGATTAAGACAGGGCTTTATTCAGCCCTTTATTCCCAGAGCCGACAATGCGTAGGGTGATTGTTGTTTGTTGCCTTCAAGTTGGCTCAACTCATGGCAACCCCGTGTACAACAGAATGACACTTTGCCCGGTTCCATGCCATCTTCACAATTGTTGGCATGCTCAAGTCCGTTGTTGCAGCTACTGTGTATCTTGAGTGCCTTCCAACCTAGGGGGCTCATCTTCTAGCACTATATCAGACAATATTCTATTGTGATCCACAGAGTGTTTTTTTCCTGTATTTTATTTGATTTATTTTATTGTGTTAAATGTATACATATTAAATTGTTTGCCTTTTCAACATTCTTTGTGTGTACAGTTTGGTGACATTAGTTATGTTTATCATATTGTTCACCATTATCCATTTCCAAAATTTCCCACATCCTTAACACTTACCAGAAGCTCAGTGTTCCCTAAGCAGTGAGTTTTCCTTTTCCCTTCCCTCCTGCAGGCCCCTAGTAACCACTAATAAACTCTGGTCTCTATACACTTGCCTATCTTAGATATTTCAGGTAAGTTGAAGCATACAATATTATTCCCTTTGTGACAGTCTAATTTTTCAAAGTAGATCACCAGGCCTTTCTTCCTAGTCTGTCTTAGTCTGGAAGGTCCATTGAAATCTGTCCACTATGGGTGACCCTGCTGGTATTTGAAATACCAGTGGCACAGCTTCCAGCATTACAGCAACATGCAACCCCACCACAGTACAATAAACTGATAGACAGGTGGTGGATAGAGTGGTTAAGGAGCAGTAAGTGTTGGATAAGTGTTTGTTCAAGGAATAAGACCATAAATCCTCTCCTCCCCCTCCTCCCAGGAATCTTGTACCTACAGCCTGCAGCTCTGGGTACTTGCCCTCCCTCACCCCCAGCACACACACATCTAGCACTGGGCCAGGGCCTGCCAGGGGCTGTTTACCCTGCTCTGGGCTTTGAGCATGTTGTAGGCTCAGAGTGGTTATCCCTATTTCTAAGAAGAAACCAAGGCTTAGCAAGTTCCCAGAATCACCCAACAGGAAGTGTGACCAGGGCTTCAGCCCCAGCCTCCGGGCTCTGGGTCTGGTGCTGCTCCTGCCTTGGCTGGTGGGAGGAGGCGTTCCTTGCCAGAGCTGCGACAGCACCGTTGGTCAGCTGCCTCCAATCCCCCAGTCCTCTGAGAAGAGAGGAAACACCGGTCTGCGGGGGATTCCTCTGGCGTCGCCGCACCCCACGGCCACTTCCTCTGGACACTCTCGTTTTCTTTGTCACTTGTTTTAGTTTCTGCTTTTCTTCCCTCGTTCCTTTTTTTCAAGGCTGCTTTCACTTCCGTCTGTCAGTGTCTCCCCCAGCCCACCCCCACCCGTGTCCTTTCTGTTCAGTCCTCACTTCCCTCCCCCACCCTGGGATCCCCAGCAGCCCAGCTTGCCTGGGCATGTTTCCTGGCCAGAGTGGCGCTCAGGGATGGGGAGAGACTGTCGCCATGAACTCCCTGCAGTGGGATGGCAGAGGTGAGCTCTCAGAGTGACCTGGTAGCCAAGGCAGTGGTTAGGAGTCCCCCAGGCTCTCTCTGTGGCCTTAGGCAATCTACTTAGCTTCCCTAGGCCCATTCTCTTCATCTGTGAAGTGGGAACAAGTATATCATCTTTCCATCACCTATCTGTTAGTTTGTTGTAACAAATGTTGTGGTGGCTTATGTGTTCTGTGATGCTGGAAGCTATGCCACCAGTATTTTAAAGACCAGCAGGGTCATCCATGGTGGGCATGTTTCAGTGGAGACTCCAGACTAAAGCAGACTAGGAAGAAAAGCCTGACATCTACCTCCAAAAATTGTTGTTGTTAGGTGCTATTGAGTCACTTCTGACTCATAGCGACCCTATGTACAACAGAATGAAACATTGCCTGCTCCTGTGCCATCCTCACAATTGTTGCTACGCTTGAGCCCATCTTTGCAGCCACAGTGTCGATTCATCCCGTTGAGTGTCTTACAAAAATTAGCCAATGAAAACCTTATGGATCACCATGGAACATCATCTGACAAACTTGCTTTGGACACATCATCAAGAAGGATCAATCGTTAGAGGAGGACATCATGTTTGGTTGAGTAGAGTGCCAACGAGGGTGGGAGAGACTCTTAGTGAGATGGATGGGCACTGTAGCTGCAACAATGGATACAAACATGCCAGCGTTTGGGAGGATGATGCAGGACCAGGCAATGCTGCATTTTGTTGTATGTAAGGTTGCCATGAGTTAGAGTCTATTCAATGGTGCCTATCCTATCCAATCCTATCCTGTCTATCTATCTATCTGTCTACCTATCTATCTATCTAACTTCAGAGGCTGTGAGGAGAAAATGAGATGACACTTACAAAACTCAAATAACTAGTACTTAGAAAAACTCAGTAACACTCCAGTACCTGCCTCTGAGTTTAGTCTCCTATGCCTGTAGTCACCTTTCACCCAAGACAGTCTTCACTGGGCCCACATCCAGCCAAAGGCAGAATTGTCATCACTGTCCTTCATACTGAGCCACCAAGGCCTGCATGGAGGTGAGTCTGAGAAAGGAGGAAGGATTATCAGTTACGCGCCCCCTCCCAAAGTTAGAAGAAGCAGGAATCCCCTCCATGATCACTAGCAAAGAGGCCACCAGCTGTTCCTTACAGACCTCTGAGGACAAGGTGCTCAGTACTGCCCAGGGCAGCCTGCTCCACTGTGGTTGTTGGAAAGTCCTCCTTCTAGTGAGATGACACAGCCTGCCTTGACTTCCACCCTCTACCTTTGGCCATCCCCAAAGGAACCAGTTTCTTTTCCCCACTGTCACAGCTGTTTGAATAGTGCACTCAGGCCCCACCATGCTGCTCCCAATCCTTCTGCTCCAGCCTGACAGTGGTTGTGATCATAGACTCCAGAGCCCAACTCCCCCAGTTCAAATCCTGGCTTGGCCACTTGCTACCTGTGGAGACATCAGGGAGGCTTGGGTTTCCTCCTCCCTGAAATGGGGCAGCTTACAGGGCTGGTATGTGTGGAGGTGTAAAGTGCCAGCCTATTGGGAGCATTCAATAAACATCACCCACTGCCATTGTTGCTGATCAAGACCAGACATCCAAAAATGTTTTCAATAGCTGCTCAAAGGACATGTTCCCAGACCTCTTTCAAGCCATGTTGCCTGCTGGATTCTATTTGACAATCTCCCTGTTAGAACTTGGAGAAGGTGACCTTGACTCCTGGAAGCAGCCCAATATCTAGAAAAGAACCCTCGTTTTGGAATCAGACGTGTGTTCAGATCCCAGCTCCACCCTGACCAGCTGAACAGGATCCATTTACCAGAGATACCATGTGCCCACAAGCTTCTCAAGGACTTGCAGAGCCCAAGCTACTACCTGCTTACAAAAATGTTTGAGGCATGCAAAGAAAACATTTTCGTTCCAAAATGTAAAAGCTTCTAATCAAAATTAATGTTTCGTTTATATATTCAAACTTTAATGTTTGATTTGGTTTTTATAAAAAATGGTGCTTCCTTTGACAGCTAGTGTCTTGGCTTGTAAAGATTCTTGATTACAGACAATTGATTGCTGAGGAACCAGAGCCGATCATTAATCCTACAAGCTACTCACAGCAAATAATTTCAAAAGCGAAATGATTTTAAAATTTAATTTTTTTTCAACAAAAGAACATATTCGGTATGGGATGTGTTCGATATAATGTAGGTGAGGCCCCTAAAAGTAACCATGCCTGGGTCTTTAAATGGCCCTGGGACAGGTCACCTAGTGTCTATCTAGAAGGAGAAAGATGGGAACAGTACATCTGTCTTCCAGGGTTGTGGAGTCTAGCATGGAGCTCTGGAAGTGTCCATCTCCTCTGTCTTTTGGGGGTCACTGGGGGAAGGGGCAGAGGATTATTAACCCTACTTTCCATGAAGTTCCTATATGGATGCTGGCTTGTCAGCTTCATTTATCCATCCTTTGTCTTGAGTCTTTCATCCAAGCTGTCTCCCATCCTTCTTGGAAGGCAGCAAATAATAGTTTGGGCAGCAGGTAATGGTTATCCCTTTGCTGCTTCATTAGGCATGTCTATGCATACCTGTGAAGCCTGGCTGTCCTTCCTGGGCTATAGCGGAATTCAGTGGGAAGAGATCCTTCTGCTCTCTTGCTGCTCAACAGCTTTTCCTTGTAAGGAACCATCATCCCCTTGTCTCTGTAACTGGGAGAGGCCCTTGGTATGAAGGGGGAGACACAAACATGAAGAGTGACACTAAGTTTAGATGCCCAGCTGCATTTCTGCTCTCCTGAAATGTGTTTGGTCCAAGGGTGCTATATCACATCCTGAGAGGTGCCCTTGCATGTGCCCATCCTGCTTGGAGTCAGCAGCTTCATACAAAGATGGTGCCAGAGATGGTGACACCCTGGCAGAGTATTGAGTGCTGGGTTTCAGTTCTGCCTTTCTCATTCACTTGCTGTGGGACTTTGGGCAAGTCACTTGACCACTCTGAACTTCAGCTTCCTCCTCTGTAAACTGGGATGGTAATGGAGGGGGGTGCTAAAGCCAACCCAAAGATATTCCTTGGTGTTATCCCTGCAAGCCTGGAGAGAAGACTCATGTTTAGGCTGCACCTGAGGCAGCTCTGGTCCCAGGAGAAACTAAAGGATATATTCTCAGGGTGTACAGGCAGATGATGACATTTGAAGGAAGTTGGGAAAGCCTATTTACTCTCCATCTCTATAACACCAAGCTGCTAGTACCTCCAAGAGGGGTCAAGGAGCTCTGCTGGTCATTCATTTCTCTTCATAAACTAGTTAATCAGATTTCTTTCCAACCCTGACAAAGAGAAGCCTATAGGAATGCTTCTCTCTGTGCTCTGAAAGCTCTGCTGAGCTCTTCTCTGCTAAACTAAATCAGTGTCTGTCTCTTCCCAATTTTCAGTAAAAATGAAAATTATTACTTATAATTATCTCCATTTTCTGTTTTTCTCCCACTGGATTTTCTTAAGCTCTTGGCACCTGCTACTGCTTAACTGCTAATGGGTGCTCACAGGCAATAAAATGAAATGTACACATAGCAAGCAAATATTAATGAGAAATATCAGAATCAGCCAATTCTGCCAAGTTTTGCAGCATACTTATTTTTAATGGAGGGACTTGTGTGTGACCGTGATGTTATGGTGCAGGCGCATTTTATGCTAGTGAGTTTGTTCCCGGTTCATGTGATGGAGACAGAAGGTTAGTATTGCATGAAGTTCCCCCAAGAATTCCATGATGTCCAGTTGCAGCAATGGGATGAGGATGGTAGCAGAAGAGAGCGGGGGATCCAGGAAGGGATGGAATGCCCCAAACTCAAACCTCATCTCTGACACATCTCCCCACCATCCAAGGTAATCAACTCCTGTTGACTGCAGATCTGTCAGGTGTGTCTTCTTTCTTCCCCCACTACTAGCTGCCATGTGCTACCTGGGTTACTGTAGCTGCTTCTAACTGTCACCACCTTCCCCTCCAATCTGTTCTTCACAGTGCACTGAGGGATCTTTCTAAAACACGTATTTGGTCACATCACCTTCCTGCCTCCAGGCTTAAATGTCAAATTCCTTTAGAATGACTTACAAGGGCCCTTGGGATCTGGCCTTAGTTCTTTTCTCTCTCCTTCTCCAGCTCCATGGGACAGCCATCCTAGAGTGTGGTGCAAATCCCTTGCCTCTAGGCCTTTGCATATGTGGTTCCTTCTTCCTAGAAAGCTCTGGGTTTAACCTCTCTCCTCACTAGCCTGCACACACACACACACACACACAAATACAAATGAGTCATTGCTACCCAATATTCAGGTCCCAGTTCAGATGCCACTTCTTTGACTGATCCCTCCATGCCTAAGGCTGGCTAAGTACCCATCAGTGTGCTCACAAAGGCCCCTTGGACTCACCCAATGCCAGGGCTTGTCACACTGCAATTGTCTTTCTGCTTGTCTGCCTCCCCTGCGAGTCCCTGGAGAGCAGGGACTGTGTCTTGTTTCCCACTGTATCCCAGCTGCTGCATATAGTGGATACTCAAATACCTATTGAAAGTGAAGAAGGAAGGAAGGAAAGGAAGAGTAGGCCAGTCTTTTGTCAATCTCACAGTCACGTCAGGGCCAGGCATGACATCTGTAGGAAATTCGTGTCAACTCAACATGTATTTCACAAGCACCAGCCACATACCAGTCTTGTGCTAGGAGCTGGAGACATCAGAGTGAAGGAGAGTGAGGCTAGGGCTTTGCACTAGAGGGAGGTCAGAGAAGCCTACAGCTGGTGCATAGAAGACTGTGAGCTACACTGCAAATGAGATACAAACTGAGAGCCCCAGGAAATTACAGGAGGGAGAAAGTGGGCTGACTGGGGTCAGATGGGAAAGGTAGGGGTTGCAGGGTCAAGGGTAACCTGCCTGAGCCAGAGGCCCTCTCAATTTATTCTATGGCATGTTCACTGCTGGCTTCATTAGCCTTCAGAGGTGATGGGATTCTTTATCATTGAGAGCCCAGTTCAGGCATTACCTCCTTTGGAAAACTTCCATGTCTCCCCCTCCCCAATCGAGTTAATCATGCCCACCTCCATACTACCCAGTGCACAGCTCTGTTAAGGTGTATACCTCTCTATATACCTTTGTGTATTTTGAGGCAACGTAGTATGGGGTTAGGAGCACAGACTCTGGAGCTGACTGCCAGCACTGTTCCTATGAGCAGAGTGACCGTGGGAAAGTTATTCAACCTCTCCATGCCTCAGTTTCCTCATCTGTATAAAAACCCATTGCCATCAAGTTGGTTCGAACTCATAGTGACCCAATAGGACACAGTAGAACTGCCCCGCAGGGTTTCCAAGGAGTGGCTGGTGGATTTGAACTGCCTTTCTTTTGGTTAGCAGCTGAGCTCTTAACCACTGTGCCACCAGGGCTCCTTCATCTGTGTAGAGAGATGATAATGGTACATCCCTTATAGTATTGTTGAAAGTGTTAACTCTTTGGTGCCCAGGGGGATATACAGTTGCCCACCCACATTTTCCACCTCTCAGGTTTCATGGAACACTACTTTTCCCGCTAAAAGTATTTGCTGCCCTTCAGTGGGTACTTGTGTAATGGGGAAAAGCAACAGAAATGTCTGTTGGTGCAAAATAGCTAAGGTATCTGGCTTATATATGGGGTAGTACATCCAGGAAGTGTGATTGGGTAAAACGTTAATCTCTTTTGGCTTTCGTACAGCTAGATAATCCTTCTATGCATATTTACATTTTCCTGTGTGATAGTTAGGGAGCCCTAGTAGGTTTGTTATTTTTGTGTGTGTGTGTGTCATATTTGGAAAACCAGCGGTGTCCAGTGTAACCAAATGGAAGACACCCACAATAAATCATGCCACCCAGGTTCTGTGGGACAGACAGGCACCCACCAAATCATGGCACCAGAGTACGGCCAGAGCTTTGTGGGCAAACATATGCCCACATTATATTTCTCAAAATCCATATTATCAACCAACAATTTAAACACACTCAATTATGAAGCATGCATTCCAATACTAAAAACACATGCCATCAAAAAAAAAAAAAAAAATCACCACACAAAAAATCCTGCTGTTAAATGAATTGCTACAGGTAAAAACTTAGAGGTCTACCTGGCACAGGGTAAGGATTATATAGATATTTTCAACAGTAAAAGAAAAAACCATTGCCATTGAATCAACTCTGACTCATAGCGACCCTATACGACAGAGTAGAACTGCCCCATAGGGCTTCCAAGGGGTGGCTGGTGGACTGAAACTGCCAACCTTTTGGTTAGCAGCCATAGTACTTAACCACTACGCCACCAGCATTCCAAATATTTCCAAAAAGCATTATTAATTAACCTGTGCACGTACCTACATCTCTTGTTCTAGCCTATGAGCTTCTTGACATCAGAGCCTCGCTCTGGTTCCACCTATAGCTCCCTCAATACCTTGCATAGGAATTGTACATAATAATCTTTGAAAAGATGGAACAATCCTGTGGTATATTCACTGCTTGAATTAGGTGAGCCAGGGCTAAATGAATGCATTTCTTTCTAGTTGGACCCAAAGTTATTCTAGGTATCTCCAAATAGAATAAGCCTCCCATGAAAAAACCATCCCATTTGCGGTATGGTCCAGCATCTCCCTTCTTCTTTAAGACCCTTCAAGAGTTGATGTCTGGTGTCTGGGGAGCAGACCCAGGGGCCTGCTCAGAAGTAGTCTTGCAAGTTCATCAGCTTTGGCTGCTGATTGTGGAATTTCCTAGCCGCTCTGAAGACTTTTCAGTGTCTGGGACATAGATGGAGGCCTGAGTGTTTGAGGGTGGGTAGGGAAGGCACAGGAAGGGCCAAGGTGGCTTGGAAGGCACACCTGGCTGAAACCAGATCCAGAGTCCACAGTCTTAGAGAGGCTGAACTTCTGGAGGGGAGCTGGTGCCTAGCCCCCAGCCAACCTCCCAACTGAGTCCTTGTGCGACTAGGAACAGTCATTTTCCCTCTTGGCTTCTGTTCTTAGCCTGTGCAATTTTGGGCAAGAGACAACCTGACCTGGTGGAAAGGACTTGGGGGTAGAGTCACACAGTCCTGGCTTCAAATCCTGACTTTGCTATTTAACCAGGTGTAGGACTCAGGCAAGACAACAAACCTCTTCAAGGTTTGATTCCACCAGTGTTGGTGGGGACACCACTTATGCCACCACCTGGGGCTGCTGTGAGATTGAGGCAACGCTGAGGAAAGGGCTCTGTGTGACTTGGTGGAAATTCTGTCTCCCGAGCCAGGTCACTGCATCATCCCTGTCTGTTACTGTGACTTTTACCCCAAAGAGATGGTCATCCTGGGAACCCCAGGGCTTTTGGATGTGCCTAAGAGTTCCTGGTGGGGACAGGGAAATTGACCACCCACCCACAGGCCTCACTGAGCAGCGTAGACCAGGCAATGACTCGGTCAGCAACATCAGCTCTGGGCCAATCTCCCTCCCATAACAGGGGTGCACCCATTTGGGAGATGGAAAAGCTGAGGCACAGGAAGAAGAAATGACTCTCTTAGGCTGCCTCAAATGTTCCTTTTTTTTACATAAATGAGTTATTTATATCAATGAAGAAATTAGTATTTGTTCAAGGTAAAAGTGAAAATGAGAGGCAGAAAAGACTTCTTGTTCCACCTTGCTGCCCCCATCCTCACTTTGTCCTATACCCTAAAAGTTGCAACCTCTATACCTTTGTTTTTACTGGGTTTTGTTTGTTTTATTTTATTTTCTGCTTGGAATGCTGTTCCATCCTCAGCAAAAAAGTCTGTTTGGCCAAACCCTCCCCATTCTCCAAAGCTCCAATGAAACTCTCTTCCTCCTCCTCCAGGAAGTCCTCTGGGGTTCACAGTTGCCCTGTGCGCAGCTTTGTACTTAGCCACTGCAGGACACCCAGAGCCCTCAAGTCCAGTTATCCAGCCTTGGTCTTATAGCGTGCTCCTCATCAGTCCCACTTGGCCAGTGGCTCTGTGAGGGCAGGAGTGGGGGGTTTCCTCTCCTGTCCTCTGGTTAGGCCCCATTTCCGTCAAGGCTTGTTTCAGCCAAGAGGGAGGGATTCACATGCACCTCGATCCTCAGTTAAAGGCCCCTGGAGCCTTCCCTGCTTCCTGCAGTCTTGACTCCCACTGCCCTCAGCTGGGTCAAGGTCTTGTGGCTGTAATTACAGCTCATGTCCGTGTGTGTGTATGTGTGTGTGTGAGAGAGAGAGAAACAGAAAGAGAAAGGGAGAAAGGGAATGGAAGAGAGTAGAAGGAGGAGAGAGGCCACATACACCATGTTTCTGTTTCAAGGTGAGAATGAAATAACCCTTATTCCCCATCAGCTAATATGCCCAGGCCAGGCCCTCTTGTGCGACCCTAGTTCTGCTGGCTGGAGCAGGTCAGCTGCTCAGGCCCCAGCAGGCTCCAATGTCTGTTGCCTCCAAGGAGAGATACCAGTTCCTTGACGTTTCACTAATAATTATAAGGACAACAGGAGGCATTTGGGGGCACTTACCATGCTAACCACTTTCTATATATAATCTTATCCTTAGGGAAACCTTCCCTGACCACCACAGCTCAAACACCTCCCCTGGTCACTTTCTTTTCCCTTCCTCAAATTGGTGGGTTTTATTTTTCCTCACAGTACTCATCACTACCTGACAATATTTATTTGTTTCACTATCTTCTGTTTCCCCAGTTAGAATTTAAGCTCCAATAGGGAAGGGGTTTTGTCTGTATGGTTCAGTTCCTAAACAGTACCTGGCACATAGTAGCTGCTCAATAAATATTTGTTGAAGAAAAGGAAGGAGGGCAAAAGCCAAGCTTTGAGAGGCTACCCCTGGCCCCAGTAATCTATGCCCAAGTTATGGTCCCCAGATACCGAGCCACTTGGGGGACAGCTCTCTGCCCACTGGCTGCCTCCCCTTGAGCCCCCATGAGACCCAGACACTCCCCTAGACACGACTCTGAGCGCCTCCACCGTGGAAAACGGAGACCAGAATTGTGTGCCCTAAGAGGGCAGGGCATAGGGCAACAGCTCTCCCCAAAAGGGAGCTTCACCCCAGACACAGACACAGGGGCAGGGGCTGGACAGCAAGGCTGAGGCTCAGGAAGAGCTGGCTGTGTTCTGGTGAGGTAAACATGACCATTTCTATCAGTGCTGCTGGCACTCAGCTGACCAGGGAAGAAGGAGAATCATATGCCTGAGAGTGAGGGAGAAGAGGGAGGCATTGCGTGTCTGGCCCAGCCTGGCTGTCCTGCCCAGCCCCTCTCAGCTCCCTGCAGCTCTCCTCTGCTCACAGAAGAGCCCAATCCCTCCACTGGAATGCTTGACCCTCCGAGACCCAGCCCTGCTCGCGTCTCCAACCTGCTTTCTCCCAGCTCTCCTGCAGGAACCTTGGCTGCAGCAAGGTCTTTGCATGATCACCGCACTGCGCCATGACCAGTCCTTCTCCAAGCTTTCCTCATGCTGTGCCATCTGCACAAATTGCCCTCCCCTGCTCCTCTTCCAGGAACCTTCCCTGACCACACCCATCTGTGAGGCCTCTCCGTGATCTGGGCCCATCCAGCTCTCCTCTCCTTCTAGGGAATGCTTGGGAGTCAAGATTAGCTACTTCTGTATGTGGTGGGGGTCCCAGACTACAGGAAGCCATAGCAGGCAGGGATGGAGAAAGACCTCCTGTATCTGGTCCAGCCTCCCCATGGGCCTTCCTGCCTCCAGGTTCACCCGGCCCATCCAGCTCCCCTACTGAGCCTCCCAGGGATCTTTCTGAAACACAGATCTGATCTTTTTCCTTCTCCAGTGGTCTCTCCTTGGCTAACCTGTCACCTGCTCTCAGACCCTCCAGATGCTTTCCCACTGTCCTATCTCTGTTCAAGTTATCACCTCTGCCTGGAATGCCTTTCCCTCTCCCCCTCGACCTCATTCTTCAAGAACCAACTCAAGTATCACCTCTTCTTTGGAATTCCCTGACCCCCCAGCCCCAACACCCAGGCACATTCAGCCACTCCACCTCTCTATGGTGGCACCCTCCAGCTGTATCTCATCCCTCATTTATTTGTGCGAGTGTTTCCATGGCCTTTGGTGTTGGCTTGACATTGAGAAGTGCCAAAGTAAAGGCTTCTCCTGGTGGAGGTGCTGTTTGGTGAGGGTATCATATGTGCCTGGCCTGGTACTTTGCAATCATTAGTTTGTTTGAGCCCTCCCACAGTCCTGAGAGCCAGTGCCATTTTCCCTGTTGTAGGACTGAGGCCCAGAGATGCTAGGGGCTTTGCTCAACTTCAACCAGCAGTATGTGACAGATCTGGATGGGGACCCTGGTGGGGCTAATTCAAAGCTTTCTCTCATATCAGACAACAGTGACAGTGGTAAAGATAACAGGACTCTTCCCGAAACATGCCTGTTAATAAACTGCTTTGAGATTTTTATTTGCTTGTCTTTTTGCTGCCTAGCTCTTCTCATCTCTTCCCTCTCAGCACTGACAAGCAGCTGCTGGTGTATGAGGGGCTTTAGTCCTTGTCCACCTTCCCGTCCCTCCTCAGGCCTGCTGTGGGTCCCCTCCAGGTCACCCAGGCCCAGGCCCCAAACCACGTCAGCGTGAGTGCTTCTCTCCAGGACACCTCAGAGAGCTGGGGCCACCCATGCCCAGGTCTGCCCCAAGCTGCCTCCCAGCCCTGACATCGGCTGCAGATCAATAGATCTGGCTCCTGCTCTTCTCTCCTGACCATCTGTCTTCCCTGCTGGTCCCCAGGGAGTCTGCCAGGCTGGCTGAAAGCTCCTGGGTCGGGAGAAGCAGCTATTTTGGGGCCATCTGTTTGAGGGGTGCCTCCGGCTGGGGTTCCACAGCTGATGGAGGGAGTGAGGGGCTGCCAGGAGGGGACAGCAACTAGGGAACTGAGAGCACCATTATCCTTAGGCTCAGGGCCAGGGTGCGCCATCCTTCCCCCTACCCTGACTCAGGCAAACTCACGAGATCCCAGACCTTCCTGCATGTTGGACATGTCACTGGGGCAGATGGTGCCAGAGGGGTCAGGGAAGACAGTTTGAACTTCACCACCTCCCCTCCCCCCTTTTAAAACACATAAACACACCCTTAAAATTGGGTTGCCAGTGACAACCTGGCATATCATCTTCTTTTTATATTATTCTTAGCCCCTCTGTTGCCATGGCAACTGAACAATGCTTTTAAATATAGCAGTTAATTTTTTCAGCTCCAGCAACAAAGTTCTGGTACTGTCCAGAAGGCCAAGGGCTAGTTTTTCTCCCGGGGGTCCAACCCTCCAAACTCATCTTGCCACACATATCAGCTCCAGAGTGTGAGAAAGGGCTCCTCGTTGAGCTGGGGACTGGGGGCTGGGTGTTCTGAGGCCAGCAGGGACCCTCTCTGTTCCTTGAGCTGACTACACTCCCAGAATCAAGCTGCTGTGAAAAGAACCCAAGTTCTGGAGTAGCAGACCTGGGTTCAAATCCCCCTCTACGCCTGAAACCTTCGCTCTTCCTTTCTGAACTTTCGTTTCCTTATCTGGTCATTGGGGGTGACACTATCTGTTTTACAGATTGCGATGAGGCTTAAATGAGCTCAAGGAGGTGAAAGTGCTGGCATAGAGCACGTGGGAAGCACTCAGTAAATGTTTCTTTGCTTCTTTTCCTTTCTTCTTTCTGTCCTCCATTCCTTCCCTTTCTTTGCCTTTCTGCCTCCATCCTTACCACTCTCTCTCTTTTGCCTGTTTCTCACCCCCACCGCCTTGAATTATTGATGTTAAATTCCCAGCCAGTAATATCAGAGGGTTAAAATCCATAACCAGCCTTCCTCTGGCCTCCCCTCAGATCCCTCCCTCCCTGAGCTGGTGAGCTCATCGGAGTCATAAATCATACATCACGGCTTGAGAACCCAAGCCCCCTCAGTCCAGCCGCTGAGCAGCCCCAGGCAGGAGGCAGCCTGTGCAGGATGTCTTCTGGAAGGGGTGGGCTGGTTCGGAAGCCATGAGCAGAGCAGGCATCATTACTGGGAGTTTGGCTGGGAGGGGGAGCTGACAGCATGTGGAGGGGCTCCACCAGGAAGGGCTCCTGGCCCCAGTGACCGAAGGTGCCTTTTCTAGGTGCTCCCAGCTCCCCAGCACCCTCCGACCCTTCTGTACCTCTCCCCAGCCCCTACCCCAGCTTGCTTCCCACCTACTCCTTTCTCTGCATTCCAGAGCTCAGCATGGCAAGTCTGAAAGCAATAGACAGCACCGTTTCTAATGCTCAGGAGCAGTCAAAACATGGCACAGGCTGCCCAGTAGGTAGTGAGTTCCCCATCACTGGAGAGTTCCACTAGAGGCCGGACATCCAGGGACAGGATATCGTGGGAAGGACTGGAGTACCAGTTTACAAATTGAATAAACTCTTATCTGGACCTATGATTCTATAATGGAAATTATAATATTAAATCCACCATGTAATTTTGCAGAACCCTGAGCACCGATGATTATCCTCATTTACAAAAACAAAAGGAAAAAAAAAAAAAACTTAACTGCCCGGAGCTGTACAGCTTGTAAAGAAGCTAACTCTTCACCCCGTGTCCTACCAGTTGCACTGAATTGATTTCAACTCATGATGACCCATGTGTGTTAGAATAGACATGTGTTAGAGTAGACATGTGCTCTATAGGGTTTTCAATGGCTGGTTTTTCAGAAGTGATCACCAGGCCTTTCTTCCAAAGCACCTCGGCTGGATTCAAACCACCAACCTTTCAATTAGCAGCAGAGGTGTTAATTCTTTGCACCACACAGGGACTTCTCCAGGGTTCTACCTTCCCCATTATTCTTCAAGCTCAACTTTCCTGGCTGGAAACTGCATCCAGCAATATATATTGAGCAGCAGCTGAGTGTGCCTCCCTATGCTGAGCCCCATGAGGGTGGCAGGAGCCAGAGGCTGCTCTCAGGAGCTGGCCACCTCATTCAGGGGCCACAGCAGACACAGGAAAAGAAAAGGAGTGCCCTTGGGGCCGGTCGTGAGAGCTGTGGGAACCCTGAAGAAGGAGTGGTGCCTACCTGGGGAGCCAGGCATGGGGCGGAGGGCAGCAATGCCAGAAGGGAAGGTGCCCGCGCTTATCCAGCCCACCATGGGCCACAGAATCTTGTGGGCATTTTACGCCTTTCTTTATTTAATCCTCCCAGTGCTCTGCGAGAGCAGCGCAAACATCCAGGGTGGACAGATGCTCTGCTGAACTTGTCAAGGTCATGCAGCTCAGCCATGGAGCCACCACGTGTGTCTGACACTCAGGCTTCCACATCAGTGTCTGGGTGGCCGAGGGCCTGGCTGTCAGTTTCCATTGCCTGATGGCAGCATAGACGACTGGCAAGCCAAGAGGGGATGACTGAGGGGCCCAAGCCTAGCAGAGCTGCCAGGGGCTTTGTCCCCGGGGAGGCTGGAGGGAGGGGCATGGCTATAGTGCTGTTGGGGAGGGACTTGCAGGGGAACAGCTCTGGCCGATAGGATGAGACCTGGGCGGGTCCTGGCTCTGTTGTTGGTTCTCTATGAGCCCTGAGGCAGGCCATCTCTGGCTTTGGTTTTCCCTGTTCATTCAGAGGGACAGAGCATTCATTGCTCTGGCTACTTCCTGTACTAAAGTTAATTTGTGATCATTAACATCAACTCTGGAAACCCTGTTGGCTCAATGGTTAAGAGCTACAGCTGCTAACCAAAAGGTCAGCAGTTCAAATCTACCAGGCGCCCCTTGGAAACTCTATGGGACAGTTCTACTCTGTCCTGTAGGATCATTATGAGTCAGAATCAACTCGATGGCAATGGGTTTGGTTTTTGTTTTTTTTAACACCAACTCTAAAACATGGCATCTACCTAAAACGCCAAAGGTGTCCACTGTCCCCCTTATCCTGCTTTACTTTTCTTTATAGCACTTACACCCCCTGACATTATCATATATACCTCTTCATCATCATTATCATTATTATTATTATTATTATTGCCTTTCTCCCCTGTGAGACTGTAAACCCCACAAAGCCAGGGACTGGGCTTTGTTATGCCTTTATTTCTTTATTTGAGTAGTGCCTGGCACATATATGCACTGAGCCCAAATATGTTGAATGAATGACTCATATGATTAGGAGGGTGTGCCTCCTTCATGTTCCTGCAGCCCCTGTCTGTGCCTCTCCTGGCACTTGTCACAAGGCGCTGTAATTTCATGTGTCACCTCTACCTCCTCCACACACAGTGAAGCTCCCGAGGCCTAGAGTAGGTGCTTGATGAGTGCTTGCTGAAGCAGTGAATAAAATCACCCCCCTCTCTGACCTCAGTTTCCCCATTTGTACACTGAGAGGGTAGTCACCCTAGAGGCTTTTAAGTCTCCTTCCCTGGGTGACATTCCGAGCTGTGTAACCTGTTGGCTGGCAGTTCTGCACCTGCACCTCGGACTGTTGCTCCACTGTTGGCTGTGGAGCAATGCTTGTCCTGACCCTCCAGAGCTGATCACTGCCCAGAGCCTGCCATCCCCTTCATGAGCAATTAAAACCCCAGAATAGCCCATTGTTTAGAATCAGGTGCTGGACCCTGTATTTATTCCAATGTGCCAAGTGCGCTTGGGTCCCTTCCAGCCACGTGGTGGGCATCACTGCCACTGCCCAGGCCAGCTCTGGCTGCTCAGCTCCAAGAGGCCGTCTCTGCCACCGGGAGACAGCCAGCTCTAAGGTGCAGCAGGAGCAGTTGAGTAAAAAGGACAAAAGGGAATGGACTTTTACTGAGAGCCAGGCACTTGGTAAATGTATTTCTATAGCTTACAGAGGCCACTCAAGATAGGTATCGTTAGCCCCATTTTACAGCTGGGAAGTCTGAGGGTCAGAGAGGGCCCCTTTCCATGGAACTGCCTCAAATTTGTAGAACTTCTAAGGGGCCAAGCTGGGATTTGAGCGCAGCTCTGTCTGGCCCCTAATCCTGTCTTCTTCCCCTGTGCCACTTAGCTTTCCCTGGATAGTGGGTGAACATTGGCTGGCACCAGCCCCTGAGCTCTAGCTCATTGGCTGCCAGCGAGTGGCAAGGGAGGGACCTGCCTCGTGGGTGCTTTCACGGGGTCTGCATTTGCAAATAATCAGTCTTAATTTCTGGTCTTGGCCTCTTCGGGGCCTCCCCACAGCCTGCTTGTTCTTCCTGGGCCTGTTAGATCTCACCTCCTCTCCAAAGGACATAACATCACCACCAGGACAGAAGCCTGAAGTGCTTTGGGATGAGAGAAACGAGGAACTTGAGACCAACTGTCTTAGTTACCTATTGCTGCTGTAACATAAATACCACAAGTGGGTGGCTTTAAAGACAGAAATTTATTTCCTCACAGTTCTGGACATTAAGAGTCCAAATCAGGGTCTCAGCTGTGTTAATTTCTTCTTTGTCAGTAGACCCAGATGTGCCTTGGTTCCTTGAAGTTCCTTGGTTTGTAGATAATCCTTATGTGATGTCTGTCTTCCCCTAGATGTGTGTCTCTGTCTGTCTTGGTGTTTTTATAACTCAGAAGTGAATAGCTTTAGGGCCTACCCTAGAGTGGTCTGATCTCATATACATAACAAAAAATAAACTCTGTTTCCTAACAGACTCACACCTACAGGTACAAAGGCCAGGAATTTAACACATATTTTGGGGGAACATACCTCAGTCCATAACATCAGCCATGCCCACGGAGAAGGGTAGGCACTGGAAGGCAGGCCTTGGAGTTGGCAGTGGGAGGAAGTCCAGCCCAGCCTGCATCACAGCAGAGAGTTCAGAGAGAAACAGGCTGAGATCGGGCTGTCAGGGGAGCATCCAGTTACTGCCACTCACTAGCTGAGTGACCATTGGCAAGCTGGTTAATCTCTCTGAGCTTCAGCTTCCTCTCTGTAAAATATGAGTAAAGACAGTAAGAGCACTGTTGGGGATTCAATGAAGTAATCTGTGTACAATGCTTAGATAAACACCTGGCAGGGTGCAAGCTCTCAGTATGTTTAGCTATTAGTTTCTGCCGTAACTGTCTTTGAAGAAGTAGAACCCGAATGCTCCTTGGAAGCAAGGATGACGAGACTGCGACTCACATACTTTTTTTTTTTTTTTTTAATTGTACTTCAGGTGAAGGCTTACAGAAAAAATAGTTTCCCATGTAACAGTAGTACACATATTGTTTCATGACATTGGTTAACAACCCCACGATATGTCAACCCTCTCCCTTCTCCACCTTGTTTTCTTGGTGAAAATATACATAGCCAAAGAGACACCATTTCAAAAATTTATACATGCACAGTTCAGTGACGTCGACTACACTCTTCCAATTGTGCTGCTATTCTCACTTTAGTAGAAGGCTTACAGAACAAAAGAGTTTCTCATTTAACAGTTAGTACACATGTTGCCCTATGACAATGGTTAACAACCTTACAACACATCAACACTATCCTTACTCAACCTTGGGTTCCCTATCACCAGCTTCCTTGTCCCCTTCTGCCTTCTGACCCAGTCCCTGGACTGCTGTACCTCATTAGTCCCATTTGGCTTTATGGAGCTGTCCACGCCCAGGCTGAATGGTGAACCTCGGAGATGATTTCACCACTGAGCTAAAAGTGTGTCTGGGGGCCGTACTCTCGAGGTTTCTCCAGTCTCCTTTAGGCCAGTAAATCTGTTTCTTTTTTTTTTTTCTTTTTTTGTGAGTTAGAATTATGCTCTACATCCTTCTCCAGCTCTGTCCAGAACCCTCTGTTGTGATCCTGGTCAGAGCAGTCAGTGGTGGTAGCCGGGCACCATCTAGCTGTACTGGACTCAGTCCGGTGGAGGCCTTGGTAGCTGTGGTCCATTAGTCCTTCGGACTAATCTTTTCCTTGTATCCTGTTCTCTTCATTCTCCCTTGCTCCCAAAGGGATGAGACCAGTGGAGTATCTTAGATGGCTGCTCACAGGCTTTTAAGACCCCAGACACTACTCACCAAGGTAGAATGTAGAGCATTGTCTTTATGCTGTGTTATGCCAATTGAGCTAGATGTTCCCTGAGACCATGGTCCCAACAGCCCTCCACCTAGCAATTCAGTCCCTCAGGGAGTTTGGATGTGTCTACGGAGCTTCTGTGACCTTTCCTAGTACAAGTTGTGCTGGTTTCGCCTGTACTGTGTACTGTGTCACCCTTCACCCAAGATACCACTTGTCTATTGCCTATTTAGTGTTTCCCCCCCACCCCTCCCATCCCTGGTAACCAGCAAAGATTGTTACATTTTGTATGTGAACTTTTCATGGGTTTTTATAATAGAGGTCTCATACAATAGTTGTCCTTTTGTGATTGACTTATTTCACTCAGCATAATGTTCTCCAGTTTCATCCATGTTATGAGATGCTTTACAGATTCATTGTTGTTCTTTCTCGTTGCATCGTACTCCATTGTGTGTATGTACCATAGTTTGTTTATCCATTCATCTGTTGATGGGCATCTAGGTTGTTTCCATCGTTCGACTATTGTGAACAATGCTGCCATGAACATAGGTGTGCATATGTCTTTTCGAGTGACGACACTTATTTCTCTAGGATATATTCATAGGAGTGGGATTGCTGGATCGAGTGGTATTTCTATTTCTGGCTTTCTAAGGAAGCGCCACATCGTTTTCCAAAATGGTTATATCATTTTGCATTCCCACCAACAGTGCGTAAGAGTGCCGATCTCCCTGCAGCCCCTCCAACATTTGTTATTTCCAGTGTTTTTGCTTCGTGCCAGTAATGCCAGGGTGAGATGGTATCTCATTCTGGTTTTAATTTGCATTTCTCTAATGGCTAGTGATCGTGAGCATTTCCTCATGTGTCTGTTGGCCATTTGAATGTCTTCTTTGGTGAAGAGTCTGTTCATTTCCTTTGCCCATTTTTTAATAGGATTTTTTGTCTCTTTGTTGTAGAGTGGTTGGATTTTCTTGTAGATTATGGAGATTAGACCTTTGTCTGACTTGTACTGTCCAAAAATTTTTTCCCAGCCTGGAGGTTCTCTTTTTACTCTTTTGGTGAAGTCTTTTGAAGAGCATAGGTGTTTGATTTTTAGAAGATCCCAGTTATCTAGCTTATCTTTTGGGGTTTGTGTGTTGATGGTTATGGCTTGTATCCTATTAATGCCATGTATTAAGGCCTGTAGTGTTGGTCCTATTTTTTCTTCTATGAACTTTATAGTTTTAGGTTTTATATTCAGGTCTTTGATCCATTTTGAAGTAGTTTTTGTATACAGCATGAGGTATGGGTCCTGTTTCATTTTTTTGCAGATGGATATCCAGTTTTGCCAGCACCATTTGTTAAAAAGACTGTCCTTTCCCCATTTGATGGACTTTGGGCCCTTGTCGAAGATCAGGTGACCGTAGGTGGATGGATTTACATCTGGATTCTCAATTCTGTTCCATTGGTCAATGTATCTGTCGTTGTACCAGTACCAGGCTGTTTTGACTACTGTAGCTGTATAGTAGGTTCTGAAGTCAGGTAGTGTGAGTCCTCCAACTTTATTCTTCTTCTTCAGTAGTGCTTTACTTATTTGGGGCTTCTTCCCTTTCCATATAAAGTTAATGATTAGTTTTTCCATCTCTTTGAAGAATGTTGTTGGTATTTGGATCGGGATTGCATCGTATTTGTAAATTGCTTTGGGTAGAATTGTCATTTTCACAATGTTGGGTCTACCTATCCATGAGCATGGTATGTTTTTCCATTTATATAGATCCCTTTGGGTTTCTTGCAGTAGTGTTTTGTAGTTTTGTTTGTATAGGTCTTTTACATCCATGGTTAGATTTGTTCCTAAGTATATTATCTTTTTAGGGGCTATTACAAGTGGTAGTTTTTTCCTCATTTCCTTTTCATCGTTCTCCTTATTGGTGTTTAGGAATCCAACTGATTTTTGAATGTTTATCTTGTGTCCTGCTACTCTGCTGAATCTTTCTATTAGTTCCAGTAGATTTCTCATGGAGTCTTTAGGGTTTTCTAGGTATAGTATCATATCATCTGCAAACAGGGACAGTTTAACTTCTTCATTACCAATTCGGATGCCCTTTATTTCTTTTTCTTGCCTTATAACTTCCAGCACAATGTTAAATAGGAGTAGTGATAAAGGGCATCCTTGTCTTGCTCCTGTTTTCAAAGGGAGTGTTTTCAGCCTCTCTCCATTAAGAATGATGTTGGCCATTGGTTTTGCATAGATGCCCTTTATTATGTTGAGAAATTTCCCTTCTACACCTATTTGATTGAGAGTTTTTATCAGGAATGGGTGTTGGACTTTGTCAAATGCCTTTTCTGCATCAATTGAGATGATCATGTGATTCTTTTCTTTCCTTTTATTTAGGTGGTGGATTACGTTGATTGATTTTCTAATGTTGAACCATCCTTGCATAACTGGTATGAATCCTACTTGGTCATGGTGTATTATTTTTTTGATATTAGGCTGAATTCTATTGGCTAGAATTTTGTGAAAAATTTTTGCATCTATATTCCTGAGAGATATTGGTCTGTAATTTTCCTTTTTTTGTGATGTCTCTGCCTGGTTTTGGTATCAGCGTTATGCTGGCTTCATAGAATGAATTTGGAAATGTTGCTTACTTTTCTATGCTCTGAAACAGCTTGAGTAGTACTGGTACAAGCTCTTCTCTGAATGTTTGGTAGAATTCTCCAGTGAAGCCATCTGGGTCAGAGCTTTTTTTGGTTGGGAGTTTTTTTATTACCTTTTCAATCTCTTCTCTTGTTATGGGTCTGTTCAGATTTTCAACATCAGTCTGTTGTAGTTTGGGTAGGCCGTGTGTTTCTAGAAATTTATCCATTTCCTCTAGGTTTTCAAATTTGTTGGAGTATAGTTTTTCATAATATTCTGTTATAATCCTTTTTATTTCACTTGGGTCTGTCGTAATGTCCCCCATTTCATTTCTCATTTGGGTTATTTGTGTCTTCTCCTGTTTTTCTTTTGTCAGTCTGGCCAGTGGTTTGTCGATTTTCTTGATTCCTTCAAAGAACCAACTTTTGGTTTTGTTGATTCTTTCTATTGTTTTTCTGTTCTCTATTTCATTTATTTCTGCTCTGAACTTTACTATTTCCTTTCTTCTGGTGGTTGTGGGCTTTTTTTGCTGTTCTCTTTCTATTTGTTTGAGTTCTGTAGTTAATGTTTTGATTTTGTCCCTTTCTTCTTTTTTGATGTGTGCATCTATTGCTATAAATTGTCCTCTGATGACTCCCTTTGCTGTGTCCCAAAGGTTTTGGTATGATGTGTTTTCATTCTCATTTGATTCTAGGAATTTTTTTATTCCATCTCTTATTTCTTCTATTACCCAGTGATGTGTAAGCAGGGTATTATTCAGTTTCCATGTAATTGATTTTTTTTTTCCTTGCTCTTTCTGTTGTTAATTTCTACCTTGATGGCATTGTGGTCAGAGAAGATACTTTGAATTATCTCAACGTTTTGGATCTTGTTGAGGATTGCTCTGTGGCCTAAGATGTGGTCTATTCTGGAGAACATTCCATGTGCATTGGAAAAGAATGTGTACTTTGCAGCGGTTGGATGGAATGTTCTATATATATGTCTATGAGGTCAAGTTGGCTGATTGTGCCTTTTAGGTCTTCTGTATCTTTGCTGAGTTTCTTCTTAGTTGTTCTGTCCTTTACTGAGAATGGTGTGTTGAAGTTTCCTACTATTACTGTGGAACTGTCAATTTCTCTTTTCAGTGTTGTTAAAGTTTGTTTTATGTATATTGGAGCCCTGTCATTGGGTGCATAGATGTTTATTATGGTTATGTCTTCATGATGGATCATCCCCTTAATCATTATATAGTGTCCATCTTTGTCTTTTATGGTGGATTTTGTTTTAAAGTCTATTTTATCTGAGATTAGTATTGCTACTCCTGCTCTTTTTTGGCAGTTGTTAGCTTGATATATTTTTTTCCAACCTTTGACTTTTAATAAATTCACATCTTTGTTTCTAAGGTGTGTCTCTTGTAGACAGCATATTGATGGATCCTGTTTTCTTATCCATTCTGTCACTCTCCGTCTCTTTATGGGTGCATTGAGTCCATTTACATTCAGTGTAATTACTGATAGATGTGAGTTTGTTGCTGTCATTTTGTAGTGCTTTTTTTTCTTGTGCTGAAGTTTTCTTTGTTCTTCTTACTCTCTTGTGCTGAGTTACTTTTGTTTGTGGATTTTTTTTTCATTTCTTTTGTTTTTGTAGGTTTTGTTTTTGCTTAGACTTTATGTTTTTCCTTTTTATTTTTATGAGTACGTTTGTTACCTTTTCTTTGTGGTTACCATGAATTTTACCCTTATCTTTCTAAGTTTGAAGCAGTCTACCGTTACTTGGTATCGCCATGACTTCCTCTCCATTAAAAGTTTCTATACCTACGCCATTTATTACCTCTTTTATTGTTTTGATGTTGTTGTCATTTACTGATTAACTGCTTTGATTCCCTGTTGTATTTCTTTTGGTTTTGGATCATCCTTTTTCCTAGATTGGTATCTGGCTGGTACGATCCTGCATCCTAGATTCTGTCTGTGAGCTGAAGTTGTTTGTTCTCAGATCGAAGAACTCCCTTTAATAATTCTTGTAAGTTTGGTTTGGCTTTTACATATTCCCTTATTTTCTGTTTATCTGGAAATGACCTAATTTCACCATCACATTTGAACGAGAGTTTTGCAGGATATATTATTCTTGGCTGGCAATTTTTTTCATTCAAGATTTTATATATGTCATCCCATTGCCTTCTTGCCTGCATGGTTTCTGCTGAATAATCTGAGCTTAGTCTTATTGTTTCTCCTCTGTATATGACTTCTTGTTTTTCACGAGCTGCTCTCAGAATTCTTTGTTTGTCTTTGGTTTTGGCGAGTGGGATTATGATATGCCTTGGTGGATTCTTTTGGGGTCTCTCCTATATGGGGTTTGTGGAGCTTCTTGGATGGCCAACTTTTCATCTTTCATGATATTGGGGAAGTTTTCTGTCAGCAGTTCTTCAGTGATCTTCTCTGTGTTTTCTGTTTCTCCCCCTGTTCTGGAACTCCAATCACTTGCAAATTTTTGCTTTTGATTGTGTCCCACATAACTCTCAGGGTCTCTTCATTTTTCTTTGTTCTTTTTCTGAGTTTTGCTCAAACAGAGTTGTATCCAAGTGTTTGTCTTCAATTCCACTGATCCTGTATTCCACCATTTCAGATCTGCTCCTCAGCCCTTCTATGACACCGTCCATTTCTGAAATCTTGTTGTTTATCTTTTGGATTTCTAATTGCTGTCTTTGTATGATTTCTAGTTGTGAATTTATTTTGGCATTTTGTTCCTGCATTATTTTCCTGAATTCTTCCAATTTTTTGTCTGTATTTTCCATGAATTTGTCTATTTTTTCCTCATTTTTGTCTGCTTTTTGCTTCAGCTCTTGGAGAATTCTGAGTATTAGAGATTTAAATTCCCTATCAGGTAGTTCTAGTGCCTTTTCTTCCACTGGAAAGTCATCTGGTGTTTTATTTTGGTTGCCTACTGGAACCATCATGTCCTGTTTTTGTAAATGTTTTGATACTGTCTGCTGTCTTTGGGGCATTCAGTAGTTATTTTTCTCATTTATTGATTGTAGATTTGTTTGTTTCATCCCTTTTTTTAAAAATGTGGCTATGTCTGAGCAGGTGGGCTGTGTGTTCTTTGTCATTTGCTCGTCTGTGGTCACAATACTTTTCACCTTCTTCTCCAACTGGCAGGGTCAGTCACTCAGATATGGTACGGCAGGGCAGGTCTGGCTGAAGAGGAGTTACTGGGATGGGTTGTTTGTGGCACTTACTACAGCCACCAGGGTGGGTTGGTAATCAGTGCAGGGCAGGTTCCAGTAGGCCTTGCCTGTGCTGCTTGGTGGTGTGATGTTAAGCGCACGGTGCAGACAGGCAGAATGTAGTGGGGAGATTGTTATGTGTGGAGCTAAGATGGATATGGGAGAGAGGAGAGAGGAACAGGAGCCAAAAACATACAGACAAACAAAAAAGAATGCTAGGGGAGCTTGCCATTGGAGTTGAGAGATGATAGACTATGAAATGGAGAAAAACAAAAAGGGGAAGAGGAAGAAAAAAAGAAAAGAATGAATAAATAAAAATAGGAAAGGTTAAAGAACAGCAAAGTTCCCAGGGATCCCACCGGTGCAGCTATGAGGTCTGGGGAAGTTGTTCTCAGGTGTTGCAGGACAGCCTGGATAGAAGGTGTAGAGGTATACAATGCCAGGTATTCAGGGAACAGAAAGAGAAGGAAGATATAGAGAGATGAGAAACTGAGTAATGAAGAAAGACAAAAAGGGAAAAAGAGGGAAAAGAAAACAAAACAAATTAAAAAAAAAAAAAGAACAATAAAAGCCCCCCAAGAAAACATAAAAAAAAAAAACCAATGAAAGAAGAAGTGCTCTCAGGGATCCCTGTGCACATCTGTGCAAGCCGAGGGGTTAGTTTCCAAGCCACGCAGCACCGCCTGGCCAGAACAGGCTCCCAACTCAAGAAAAGGAAAAGAAAACAAACAAACAATTGAAAACAAATGAACAAAAGCCTTGGGATCCCACCAGCATGGTAGCCCAGACCCGGAAGCAGCTCCACACTTGAACGGAGCTCCGCAGCCCCGCAGGAAGAAGCAAAGATGGCGCACAGAGCCAGGTATTTGAGTGAAAGGAGGGGGAGGTGGTGAGAAGTAAGGAAGAAATCAAAAGAAGCGGAAAAAAACAAACCAGCAGCCAACAAATGGCACTCAGAGAGCCAGCTAGTGTGGGCTGGTGGAATCCAAGCAGCTGGTGCTTCCTGGACAAGAAACTGTGGTCACGGGAAGCAGAGGAGGCCAAGTGGGGGTGAAGAAGTGGGGGGTGGGGGTGGGAAAGTATATATTGCAAATTACCGGTTGTTTTGTCTCCCACTGGAAGCTCCATGAAGCTGCTTTCTCGTACCCCCTGTTTTCTGGTCTCTGATAGGAGTCCAAGATGGCAGATCTGCACTGTGTTAGCTGATAGGGGACCTCTGCATGAATCTCTCCTTGCTCTCCATTCTCTGTCAGTTTTCTCACTCTATTTGGTGCTTGGCTGAGTTCTTTATCTCTTCGTTGGATGTTTTAGGGTTTCAGGATTGTTGTTTTCTCTGTTTGGCTTAGTTTCTCAGATCTTTGCTGTGGAGGGACGGCATGGTGTTTCTGCCTAGAGCACCATTTTTCCGGAAGTCCTACATCTCACAGACTTTGAACACATTATCAGGAGAGATCAGTTCCTGGAGAAGGACATCATGCTTGGTAAAGTATAGGGTTAGAGGAAAAAGAGGAAGACCCTCAACAAGATGGATTGGCACAGTGGCTGCAACAGTGGGCTCAAGCATAACAACAATTGTGAGGATGGCACAGGACCAGGAAGTGTTTCATTCTGTTGTACATAGAGTCACTATGAATCAGAACCGACTTAACAGTATCTATCAACAATAACAATAGGGATTGGAGAGTCAAGTTTGGGGTATGGGGGCCACAGCAGTGCACTGGACCGGGACTGAGGAGCAAGGTGGGTGCTTGGCCTTGGGAACAGACCGGGACATAGCTTCTAGAAATAAGGTACAACATCAGGGCAGGAAAATCTGAGCAGGAGGCTCTTAAAAGGCCTTCTCATTGTCAGAGGGAGAGTTGGTCCTAGGACTGAGCTTGCAGGTGGGTGTATGGGACCCAGCTGTCAGAAGAGGAGAAATGAGAGAGAGGAGAAGCAGACACCTGCTTGGAGCTTAGCATCAGAACATCCCATGTGGCTCTGAAGAATTAATTTATGGTTCCACATGTTTGCCCTTTTGAAACAGAACTATGGAATGACTGAGTTGGCATGACCTTACAGATGATGTTGACTGCCCAGGGTCACACAGCATGTTAATAGCATGCCGGTACTCTTCTCTGTGCCTCTGTTTCCCTTTTGATCACATGAGGGTGGTAGACCAGATGACCTATAGCATCTCTCCAGCCCTAAAAAGGACCCTTTGAAACTATAGCTGGAGGTTCTTCAGTGTTAGAAATGGGGGATGTGGGATATCTGAAGACGTAGAGTGTACAGATGAGAAATGAAGCAGGAGGAAGTGTCCACCCAATCGCCTGGCTGATGCACCAAAAATGGGCATGGAGGGAGGAGTGTTGGTCTAGTGGCTGTCCCTTTGGACTTGAGCAGGGCTGTCTTCCCCAGGCACCAGGATCGCTTGTATACTGTCAGACTCAGGTTGGCATAAGCTGGAAACCTTCTGGAACTCCGCAAGCTCCTGATGGAAATTATTGCATGATCTAAAACCTCTATAAGTCCCTGCCTTCCCCTGCTCCACTCTAGGCACCATTCCTCCAATGTACTTATCCAACACCTGAGCCAAACCTGGCCAAAATGATCAGAATCCCATCAGTGCCCAGTGAGGCAAGAGGCAAGAGGCAAGAGGCAAGAGTTGGCCTTGTTGCCCTGAACTCTGCATTTGGCATTTCTACGAGTGGATGAAGGGGGTGCTTACTGAGCTACAGAGCTCATCTGTGTTGGCAACTCTGCATAACTGGGTTTGCTGCTCTCTGCCTCTGTTTCCCTGCCTTAGACTCCAATTCCCCTCCAAGAATCAGAATCCCACATGAACTCCAGACCCTGAGATCCTGACTAGCTAATTTGGTTCCACTCAGACTCTACTTTGGGCTGGATCATGTTCCCTATTCCTTATGCTGCTGGCTGTGTTCCTGCCCTAAACAAGGAGGATTGCCAGGAAATGACACTGTCATTCTTCTGGCTTTAGAAATAGCCAGCACCTGGAGGCTACCTGTGTCCCACTCAGTAGCAGTCTTGTCAGGGCCCCAGTGGGAGAATGAACTCACAGATTCAGCGACCTGGAGGAGAGCCTCTGATATGCCTATATTAGGCTCATGTCCTCCTCTTGGCTTCAGGAAAGAACCCATGAGCGGCCCTGCTTGAATCCATCACAAGCTTGCCCCAGTCCTTTGGATACTTCCTTCTCCAGGCTTCTTTCTACTCCTTGATGCAGCAGTCCCAGCATGATTAGGGAGCACATTCCCAGATTTGAAGCTCTAACTGTGTATGAGGATGCTTTGGGCTGCAGGTAACAGAAACCGAACCACGTGTAGCTTAAACAATAGGCGTTTGTTAAGGGGAAGGTAGAGGTAGTTCCAAAGCTGAATGACCTAGAAGCCCAATGATGTTAAGGATCCAGGCACTTCCCAGTTTTCTCCACTGCTAACTTACCACCACATCAGCATTATCTCATCCAAGGTTGTAAGATGGCTGCAGCAATTCCAGAAGCCCTATGCAGACATGATATTGGATGATGTAGAAGAGGAACATCTTCCCAAGCATCTTTTTATTAGCAAAGAAACACTTTCCCGGAGGCCCAGATGAAGACATTTCTTAACTGTAAAATGAGAGTAATAAGATTTATTGGCCAGATTGAGTCACATACCCATGCCTGAACCAATCAGTGGAAAATGGAATGAAACCACCATTACTGGATTAGACTAATCTTGATTTACCCCCTGGATCTGGAGAAGGAATCACCCAATAGAAGCAGGCTTCTGCCAACAGAGAAGAAAAAGGGGGACTAGTTATTGGATAGCTCCTAGTATTAAACTTGAACTTTGCATGTTTGGTTTTGGTGCCAGAGCTCCTACTCACAGGCCTTTGTGCCAAAGGAAATTATTTTGACTTCTTCCTCTCTTAATCCTTTAGGGCTTTTCAGTCATAAGCAACAGAAGCTGAGATAAACAGATGGAATAAATTAAAAAGATAATGAGAATCTCCCAGAATTGATGGGAAGAAAAGCAGGCTCAGAAGAGGACCCAGCGCCCCTCCAGGGACCAGAAAATAGAAAGTACTCCATAACAGTTTTGTCAGGGCCCCCAGATGGGAGAATGAGCTCCCAGTTTCAGTAACCTGGAAGAGAGCCTCCGATACGCCTGGCCCAGGCTCATGCCCTTCCCTTGGCTTTGGAAAAGCAGAGAGCCTTGATACTATCCACGAAGAACAGGAGAGCTAATTCTTCCTGATGAAATCAGGTGCTGTTACAAAAGTAGGGAGAAGGGGTGTGAAGTGGCCCAAAACAGCAAATGCCCACATGATACTGCATGATGCCAGAAATGGCATAAACGTTCCTTCTGTGCAGGTAAAGGATAAACGAACTTAAGTACATGGGGACAGCCACTCAGAGCAGAAGGCACATGAGCACTCTCTGCCAGGTATCCACATACGGCCCGCCTCTGATGTCACCCTGGCAGGACAGAGAATTCTGTCAAGTCCTTCCAGAGGCTCCCTGTGCCACTCACCTGGTGGATGGCAAGATATAAACAAACACATTTCTGGTTTTCACAGATCTGTCATCCAGGGGTCAAGTTCAGGGGTCAGGGAACGCCATGGAGGAGCAGAGTCTTGAAGGTTCAGTGTGAGTGGCACTAACCAGGAGGACTGACAGCAGTCCCCCGCTACTGGGTGAGGGCCTGCAAGGGGTTGACACTGACGGGAACTTCCAGAGCCTTCACTGTGGGCCAGGCCAGGTGGTGAGATGAGAGTGTCATGGAGAGAAGGGAACAAGGTGGTGGGAAAGGAAGAAAATGAGTCTGGGGGTCAGATGGAGCCAGGCTTCACCTGTGTGAAGTCCTTTTATCTCTTTGGATTGCTCATTTTATCATCTGTAAAGGGGGTAAAAAAGTCAACTGCACAGGATGACATGAGGATTTGACATGGTCCTTCATACCAGCACCTCACACAGTGCCTGGCACGTAGGAAAAACAAGTTGAATCGACTTGAATGCAAGGGTCTTAGAAGTGATGGGAGGTAGATAATATGGTTCTTTTAGAAAAAGAGATGATGGTTGAGGAACACTGTAAATGCACTAAATGTCACTGAATTATACTCTTTGAAATGGTTAAATTGTACTTTATGTCAATTTCACCTCAATTAAAAAAGAGAGCACAAGTATGGTCAACTGATTTTTGACAAGGATGCTAAGTCCATCCAATGGGGAAAGAAGAATCTCTTCAATAAATGGTGCTAGGAAAATTGGATTTCCACATGCAGAAAAATGAAAAGGATCCATGCCTCACACCATACACAAAAATAAATTCAAAAGGAATTAACGACCTAAATGTGCTAACTAAAACTATAAATTTCTTAGAAGAAAATGCAGGGACAATGCTGTAGGGCCTAAATTTTAACAATGTGTTATCAAATATAATTACAAAAGCACAAACAGCAAAAGACAAAACAAATAAATGGGATCTCACAAAAATTAAAAACTTTCATTCATCAAAAGACTTTACCAAAAAAGTGAAAAGACAAGCTACCAAATGGGAGAATATCTTCAGAAATCGTATATCCGGCAAGAATCTAATAATCAAAATGTATATAAAACTTTGACAACTTAACAACAAAAGACAAATAACTCAATCATAAAATGGGCAAAGAACTTGAAAGAGGACACTCAAATAGCCACCAAACGCATGAAAAGATGCTCAGCATCGTTAGCCATCAGAGACATGCTAATCAAAACCACAATGAGATACCATTTCACTCCCACCAGGATGGCTAAGATTAAAAAAAAAAATAACAAGGATGTGGAGAAAACTGGAACCCTTATCCATTGCTGTTGGGAATGCAAAATGGTACAGCCATTGTGGTAAACAGTGTGACAGTTCCTCAAAAAACTAAAAATATGGAAAACAATGTGGTGCCTCCTTAAAAAGCTAGAAATAGAAATACCATACCATCCAGCAATCCCACGCTTAGCAATATATCCTAGAGAAATAAGAGCTGTCACACAAATAGACACATGCACACCTATGGTCATTGCAGCATTATTCACAATAGCAAAAAGATAAAACAACCTAACAATCAACAGATGAATGGATAAACAAATCATGGTACATACACACAATGGAATACTACGCAATGATACAGAACAATGATGAATCTGCGAAATATCTCACAACATGAATGAATCTAAAGGGCATTAAGCTCAGTGAAATAAATCAATCACAAAAGGACCAATATTGTATGAGACCAATATTTTAAAAACCCAAGAAAAAGTTTACACGTAGAAAAAAACAATCTTTGATGGTTACAAGGGAGGGGAGGGGTGAGGAGAGGGAATCGCTAACTAGATAGTAGACAGGTGTTAACTTTGGTGAAGGGAAAAACAACACACAATATAGGGAAAGTCAGCACAGTTTGACCAAGGCAAAATCATAGAAGCTTCTTAGACACATCCAAAAACCTTGAGGGACTGAGTTACTGGGGCTAAGGACTGGAGACCATGGTCTCGGGGGACATCCAGCTAAACTGGCATAACATAGTTCATAAAGAAAATGCTCTGATGGGGCCAAGACGGCAGAGTAGCCAGAAGCTTCTGGTGGACCCTCTTACAACAAAGACCCTAAAAAACAAGTGAATCGATTATATATGGCAATCTAGGAGCCCTGAACATCAAAGGCAGAGTTGAGGAACTGGACTGAGTGGCAGGGGGAGGGAGAGACGTTTTGGAAGCAGCGAGGAGTTGCCAGTCCTGACCCAGTGAGAGCCTGAGCCCTTTAGGCCTGATCAGGTCATGGGTGGGCGGTAAGGCAGGCAAGCAGTGGTCTTTGGGAGGCGCATTTTTCACACTGGGAGACACCCAGCACCAGAGAGTCTACACAGCCACCCAGAACCAGTGAGAAGCAGCCCTGATCAGCGAAAGATAAGTACTTGCGTACATCTAACCGCACGGATCAAAAACACCCCCCTTAGGGAAAAACCTCTTTCCCATTTACCTCCCCACTCCCTGCTCTGCACTGGATCCTGCACCAGCTTCAGCAACTGCCGAGTCCCCTGGGCTGGAAGTAAGATCCGTCACACGCCCGGAGCCATTCTCCCTGCCTTGGAGAGTGAACAAATTAACAAACGGGAAAAAATAAACTGCCAGATCCCCTAAGCCAGGTACCCAGGGTGGGCACAGCTCCTTTGCCTAGGCACAGGCATAAGGGATCCATGGACTTTGAGTGTCTTTCCCCCTGCATAGACTTGTGTGGGCCCATTTCAACAGCATAGGCCCTCATTACTGCAGTACAACAGGGTATATACCAGAAGTCTAACTTCAGCTCTTTCAGCTGTGAAGTGGCAGATTCTTGACATTTGACACTGCTTTGTCCATTAAGCAGGGTCTTCACCTACCCACATCAGGGGCCTGAGGACTGGGGGCTCCACCCATGCCACCTAGCCACCTGCTATAGGGGCCCATGAATAAGAGATGCCCCCTAGTCCTTACAGCCAACAGCATTAGGTGCTCATAGTCTGGCTGCAAAACCCACCCACCTACACACTCTAGAGAACAGGGACACACCTTCCTCCTGGACACGCAGGGGTGGCCGTCAGCCTCCTGCCTTGCTCAGAGTGTGTCCCCCTGCTGCAACCAGATGCCTGTGCCTACACTAATCACCCATGCCTGTCTAGGACTGTAAGTGACAGCCTACACCACACACTTGCTGGCTGTCTGCCTGGGTACCTGAGCTGAATCCATACAGGAGGAGTGGGCGGACTCCTGAGCTCACATACCTAGTAACAGATCTAGCCACCTGGTGACAGGACATTAGAGCTTCAAAGGTGCCAATAATCAAACTAGCTCATATAAGCAGCCTATTTGGGCATATCAAAACAAAACAAGAAGCTAGGACACAGTAAGCAAACATAAAATAAATAAATATAGTAACTTACTGATGGCTCAGAGACAACAGTAATTATCAAATCACATAAAGAGGGAACCCATGATGTCTTCAGCAAGCTCCCAAAATAAAGAATCTAGAAATTTTCCAGAGGAGAAAAATTTCTTGGAATTACTGGAGGCAGAATACTGAAGGTTAATATACAGAACCTTCAAGAAATTAGGAAGGAAATTAAGCAAAACACAGAACACAGAATAGAGGAAATTAAAAAGATCAGAGAAGAACATAATGATGAATTTAACAGGCTGCAAGAATCCATAGAGAGACAGCAATCAGAAGTCCGGAAGATTAACAATAAAATTTCAGAATTAGACAACTCAATAGAAAGTCATAGGAGCAGAATTGAGGCAATGGAAGTCAGAATTAGTGAGATCGAAGATAAAGCACTTGACAGCAACTTATTTGAGGAAAAATCAGATAAAAGGACTTAAAAAAATGAAGAAACCCTGAGAATTATGTGGGCCTCTATCAAGAGGAATAACCTGCGAGTGATTGGAGTGCCAGAATGGCGGGCGGGGGGAGTGGGGGGGTGGATAACAGAAAATATAGAGAGAATTGTTGAAGATTTGTTGGCAGAAAACTTACCTGATATTGTGAAAGATGACAAGATATCTATCCAAGATGCTCATCGAACCCCACATAAAGTAGATCCCAAAAGAAAGTCACGAAGACATATTATAATCAAACTTGCCAAAACCAAACATAAAGAGAGAATTTTCAGAGTGGCTAGGGATGAACGAAAAGTCATCTACAAAGGAGAGTCAATAAGATTAAGCTTGGACTACTCAGCAGAAACTATGCAGGCAAGAAGGCAACGAGATGACATATATAAAGCCTTGAAGGAAAAAAAAACTGCCAGCCAAGAATTATATATCCAGCAAAACTGTCTCTCAAATATGATGGTGAAATTAGGGCATTTCCAGATAAACAGTTGCAAAAACCAAACCAAAATTACAAGAAATACTAAAGGGAGTCCTCCGGTTAGAAAATCAGTAACATCAGATAACAACCCAAGACAAGAACACAGGACAGAGCAACCAGATATCAACCCAGATATGGAAGTCACAAAAGTAAATCAAAGCTAAAACTCTGAAAATAGGGAAACAGATGTCAATATGTAAAAGATGACAACATTAAAACAAAAAAGAGGGACTTAAAAAATGTAGACATAGATTTTTCATATAGAGAGGAAGTCAAGGTGATATAAAGAAATAAAAGACTGGATAAACTTAGAGAAATAGGGGTAGATATTAAGGTAACCACAAAGAAAACTCACAATCCTACAAGTCAAAATAAAAAAACTAGAAAAATACAAAGAGTCAGCAAACACAAAATCAACACCAATGAAAAAGGTGAAAAGAAAATACATAAAGAAAAACGACTCAGCACAGAAAATTAAGTGTGACAAAGAAACTGTGACCAACACACAAAAAAAGACATTAAAATGACAGCACTAAACTCATACCTATCAATAATTACACTGAATGTAAATAGACTAAATGCACCAATAAAGAGACAGAGAGTGGCAGACTGGATAAAAAAACACGCTCCGTCTATATGTTGCCTACAAGAGACACACCTTAGACTTAAAGACACAAACTAAAACTCAAAGGATGGAAAAAATATATCAAACAAACAACACTCAAAAACGAGCACGAGTGGCAATATTAATCTCTGACAAAATAGACTTTAAAGTAAAATCCACCACAAAGGATAAGGAAGGACACTATATAATGATTAAAGGGTCAATACACCAGGAGGACATAACTATAATAAATATTTATGCAGCCAATGGCAGAGCTCCAAAATACATAAAACAAACTCTAACAGCACTGAAAAGAGAGACAGATAGCTCCACAATAGTAGGAGACTTCAACACACCACTTTCGGTGAAGGACAGAACATCCAGAAAGAAGCTCAACAAAGACACAGAAGAGCTAAATGCTACGATCAACCAACTTGATCTCATAGACATATACCGAACACTCCACCCAACAGCAGCCAAGTATACTTTCTTTTCCAACACACATGGAACATTCTCCAGAATAGACCACATATTAGGCTATAAAGCAAGCCTTAACAAAATCCAAAGCATCGAAATATTACAAAGCATCTTTTCTGACCATAAAGCCGTAAAAGTAGAAATCAACAACAGAAAAAGTGAGGAAAAAAAGTCAAACACATGGAAACTGAACAACACTTCGCTCAAAAACTACTGGGTTATAGAAGAAATTAAGTACAGAGTAAAGAAATTCATAGAATCAAATGCGAATGAAAACACATCCTACCAGAACCTTTGGGACACAGCAAAAGCAGTGCTCAGAGGTCAGTTTATAGCAGTAAATGCACACATCCAAAAAGAAGAAAGGGCCATAATCAAAACATTAACCCTACAACTGTAACAAGGAAAAAGAGAACAGCAAAAGAAGCCCTCAGGCACCAGAAGAAAGGAAATAATAAGAATTAGAGCAGAATTAAATGAAATAGAGAATAGAAAAACAATTGAAAGAGTTAACAAGACCAAAAGCAGGTTCTTTGAAAAGATCAACAAAATTGATAAACCACTGGCCAAACTGACAAAAGAAAAACAGGAAAGGAAGCAAATAACCTGTATAAGAAATGAGATGGGTGATATCACAACAGACCCAACTGAAATTAAAAGAATCATAACAGAATACTATGAAAAACTGTACTCTAACAAATTTGAAAACCTAGAGGAAATGGACAAATTTCTAGAAACTCACTACCTGCCTAAACTAACACAAACAGAGGTAGAACAACTAAATAAACCCATATCAAAGGAAGAGATTGAAAAGGTAATTAAAAAACTCCCAACAAAAAAAAAAAACCCTGGGCATGACAGCTTCACTGGAGAATTCTACCAAACTTTCAGAGAAGAGTTAACACCACTACTACTAAAGAGCATAGAAAAGGATGGAATACTCTCAAACTCATTCTATGAAGGCAGCATAACCCTGATACCAAAACCAGGTAAAGACACCACAAAAAAAGAAAATTACAGACCAATATCCCTCATGAACATTGACGCAAAAATCCTCAACAAAATTCTAACCAATAGAATTCAGCAGCATATCAAAAAAATAATTCACCATGATCAAGTGGGATTTATACCAGGTATGCAGGGATGGTTCAACATTAGAAAAACAATCAGCGTAATCCATCATATAAATAAAACAAAAGACAAGAACCACGTGATCTTATCAATCGATGCAGAAAAGGCATTTGCCAAAGTCCAACACCCATTCATGATAAAAACTCTCAACAAAATAGGAATAGAAGGGAAATTCCTCAATATAATTAAGGGCGTTTATACAAAGTCAACAGCCAACATCATCCTAAATGGAGAGACTTTGAAAGCATTCCCCTTGAGAACGTGAACCAGACAAGGATGCCCTTTATCACCAGTCTTATTCAACATTGTGCTGGTGGTCCTAGCCAGAGCAATTAGGCTAGAAAACGAAATAAAGGGCATCCAAATTGGTAGGGAAGAAGTCAAAGTATCTATTTGCAGGTGATATGATCTCATACACAGAAAACCCCAAAGAATCCACAAGAAAACTACTGGAACTAACAGAAGATTTTAGCAAAGTTTCAGGATCCAAGATAAACATACAAAAATCCATTGGATTCCTTTACACCAACAAAGAGAACCTCGAAAAGGAAGTCACCAAATCAATACAATTTACAGTAGCCCCCAAGAAGATAAAATACTTAGGAATAAATCTAACCAGAGACGTAAAAGACCTATACAATGAAACCTACAAGACACTACTGCAAGAAACCAAAAGAGACCTGCATAAGTGGAAAAACATACCTTGCTCATGGATAGGTAGACTCAACATTGTGAAAATGTCAATTCTACCCAAAGCAGTCTACAGATACAATGCAATCCCAATCCAAATTCCACCAGCATTTTTTAATGAAATGGAGAAACAAATCACCAACTTCATATGGAAAGGGAAGAGGCCCCGAATAAGTAAAGCATTACTCAAGAAGAAGAACAAAGTGGGAGGCCTCACACTACCTGATTTTAGAACCTATTATACTGCCACAGTAGTCAAAACAGCCTGGTACTGGTACAACAACAGATACATAGACCAATGGAACAGAATTGAGAATCCAGACATAAATTCATCCACCTATGAGCAGGTGATACTTGACAAAGGCCCAAAGTCCGTTAATTGGGGAAAAGACAGTCTCTTTAACAAATGGTGCTGGCGTAACTGGATATCCATCTGCAAAAAACTGAAACAAGACCCATACTCACACCATGCACAAAAACTAACTCAAAATGGATCAAAGACTTAAATATAAAATTGAAAACAATAAAGATCATGGAAGAAAAAATAGGGACAATGCTAGGAGCCCTAATACATGGCATAAACACAATACGAACCATAAGTAACAATGCACAAGCACCAGAAGAGAGACTAGATAACTGGGAGCTCCTAAAAATCAAACACTTATGCTCATCAAAAGACTTCACCAAAAAAGTAAAAAGACAACCTATGGACTGGGAAAAAAATTTTGGCTACTACAAATCCAATCAGCATCTAATCTCTGAAATCTACAAGGTACTGCAAAACCTCAACAACAAAAAGATGAATAACCCAATTAAAAAATGGGCAAAGGATATGAACAGGCACTTCACCAAAGAAGATATTCAGGTGGCTAACAGACACGATTAAATGCTCATGGTCATTGGCCATTAGAGAAACACAGATCAAAACTACAATGAGATATCATCTCACCCCAGCAAGGCTAGCATTAATCCAAAAAACACAAAATAATAAATGCTGGAGAGGTTTTGGAGAGACTGGAACACTTATCCACTGTTGGTGAGAATGTAAAATGGTACAACCACTCTGGAAATCGATTTGACCCTTCCTTAAAAAGCTAGAAATAGAAGTACTATATGATCCAGCTATCCCGCTCCTTGGAATATATCCTAGAGAAATAAGAGCCGTCACACAAACAGATATATGCACACCCACATTCATTGAAGCACTATTCACAATAGCAAAAAGATGGAAACAACCTAGGTGCCCATCAACAGACAAATGAATAAACAAATTATGGTATAGCCACACAATGGAATACTATGCAACTATAAAGAACAACGATGAAGCCGTGAAACATCTTATAACATGGAGGAATCTGGAGGTCATTATGCTGAGTGAATTTAGTCAGTCACAGAAAGACAAATATAGTATAAGACCACTATTGTAAGAACTGAGTAAAAGGTTTATACACAGAAGAAAACATTCTTTGATGGTTACGAGGGTGTGGAGGGAAGGTGGGGGTTATTTAGTAAATAACTAGATAGTAGACAAGAATTATCTTAGGTGAAGGGAAGGACTGCACACACTACAGGGGAAGTCAGCACAACTGGACTAAACCAAAGCTAAGATGTTTCCTGAATACAATCAAACACTTTGAGAGACAGAGTAGCAGGGGTAGGGGTATGGGGACCATGCTTTCAGGGGACATCTAGGTCAATTGGCGTAACAAAGCTTGTTAAGAAAATGTTCTGCATCCTACTTTGGTGAGTGGCATCTGGGGTCTTAAAAGCTTGCAAGCGGCCATCTAAGATGCATCAGTTGGTCCCAACCACCTGGAGCAAAGGAGAATGAAGAACACCAAAGACACAGTAAAGTATTAGCCCAAGAGACAGAAAGGGCCACATAAACTGGAGACTTCATCAGCCTGAGACCAGAAGAACTAGATGGTGCCCGGCTACCACCAATGACCACCCTGACAGAGAATACAACAGTGAGTCCCTAATGGAGCAGGAGAAATGTGGGGTGCAGAACTCAATTCTAGTAAGAAGACCAGACTTAATGGTCTGACTGAGACCTGAGGATCCCCAGAAAGCATGGCCCCCGGATTCTCTATCAGCCCAGAACTAAAACAATTTCTGAGGCCAAGTCTTCAGACAGAGATTGGACTGGACTGTGGGACATAAAGTGATACTCATGAGAAGTGTGCCTCTTACCTCAAGTAGATACAAGAGACTAAATGGGTAGCTTCTGTCCGGAGGTGAGATGGGAAGCCAGAGAGGGTTAGGAGCTGGTTGAATGGTCATGGGGAATCAGGGGTGGAAAGGAGGAGTGTGCTGTTGCAGTATGGGGAGAGCAATTAGGGTCACATAACAATGTATGTATAAATTTTTGTATGGGAGACTAACTTGAAATGTAAACTTCATTTAAACTACAACAATAAAAAAATTAAAAAAAATTTTTTTTAAAAAGAAAATGTTCTACATCCTACTTTGGTGAGTAGCGTCTGGGGTCTTAAAAGCTTTCGAGCAGTCATCTAAGATACATCTGTTGGTCCCAGCACGTTTGGAGCAAAGGAGAGAGAAGAAGATCAAAGATACAAGGAAAATATTAGTCCAAAGGACTAACGGACCATATGAGCCACAGCCTCCGCCAGCCTGAGCCCAGAAGAACAAGATGGTGCCCAGCTACCACTACTTACTGCCCTGACAGGGATCACAATAGAGGGTCCTAGGTAGAGTGGGAAAAAAATGTAGAACAAAATTCAAGTTCACAAAAAAAGACCAGACTTACTGGTCTGATGGTGACTGGAGGAACTCTTGAGACTACAGCCCCTGGACAACCTGCTAACTTAGAACTGAAGTTACTCCCAAAGTCCACCTTTCAGCCAAAGATTAGACAAGCCTGTAAAACAAATAAAATAACACATGTGAGTAATGTGCTTCTTAGTTCAATCAAGTACATGAATCCAAATGCACAACACTTGCCCAAAAGCAAAGACAAGAAGGCAGGAAGGGGCAGCAAAACTGGATGAATGGACACTGAGAACCCAGGGTGGAAAGGGAAAGGGAGAGAGTGCTGACACAGTCTGGGGATTGCAACTAATGTCACAAAACAATTTGTGTATACATTTTTGAATAAAAAATTAATTTGTGCTGTCAACTTTCACCTATTAAAAAAAGCATTAAAAAAAACCCTAAAAATAGAACTACCATGTGACCCAGCAATTTCACTCCTAGGTATGTGCGCAAAAGATTTGAAAGCGGAGGCTCAGAGACTTGTACACCAACGTTCATGGCAGCGCTATTCACGATAGCTAAAAGGTGGAAACAACCTAAATGTCCATCAACAGATGAATGAATAAACAAAACGTGGTACATATGTACAATGGAATACTACTCAGCCAGTAGGAGAAATGAAGTCCTGATACATGCTGTAATATGGATAGAGATGGAAGACATTATGCTGAGTGAAATAAGTTGATCACAAAAGGACAAGTATTGAATGACCTCACTTATATAAAAAGACGAGAAAAGGCAAGTGTATAGAGAACAAAGTTTATTAGTGGTTAACAGGGGTAGGAGGGAGGGGTAAAGGCGGGTTAATATTATGGAAATATTGCATTGATTAAGGGTAGGGTTGCACAGCTGATAATTGTAACTGCTGTCAGTAAGTTGTACACCTGTAAGAAATTGAGGTGGCGAAAGTTGTGTGTTGGTATATTTACAACGAGCAAAAAAAAAAAAAAAAAGCCCCAAAAGTAGGTGCTGAGTCTGCTTACGTACAACCAAAATCCTCATGGGATTTGGTTGCTTGGTTTGGAGGTTTAGGGTCAAGGTTTCATGGGACATCCCAGTTAATTGGTCTAATAACAAGTTTAGTGCCTCTGTTCTACCTCCTAGTCCGGTGTGTAGTGCCTGGGTGAGGTCTTAAAAGTTTGCAAGTGACCATCCAAAGTGCAACAATTGGTCTCTATTTGCTTGGAGCAACAGGGGAGGAAGGAGTCAGGAATGGGAAGAGAAAATGGAATGTGTGGCTAATTGCCTTCATGAACAACTGCCTCCTTTGCCATGAGACCAGAAGAACTGGACTGTGTCTGGCTACCAGTTCTAAACATTTTGATCAAAGATTCCATAGAAGAATTCTGATAAAAGGAGTAAGATGCAGAGCAGAATTCCAAATTCTCATGGACTCCAGCCTTCCTGGAGCCATGAAAGTTGGATAAACCCCTGAAACTATTGCCCTGAGATAATCTTTAAACCTTAATCCAAAAATACCCCCCTGAAACCATCTTAAAACCTAACAATAGTTTAGCTTAACGAGTTAAAAAAAAAAAAAAGGTCTGCCTTGAGCATTATGCTCTTTTAAGAAGTATCTATATGAGATCAAATTGACAACAGCAACTTGAAAGATTAGATAAGAGCCTTAGGGGGCAGTGGGTTTATGTTAATGAGGAGGAACAACTCAGAAAAGGAGGGTGAGAATGATTGCACAACTGGAAAAATGTAATCAATGTCACTAAGTGGCGCACACAGAAACTGTGGAATTGGTGTATGTTTTGCTGTTTATATTGTCAACAACAATAAAATTATATATATATAAAAAAGAGAGAGCAAGAATATGGATCCAATGCCCACCACATGGTGGACGCTCAAAAAGTAATCGATGGATGAATGAATGAATGAATGAATGAAACTGAAGTCAAACAGCTGCACCTTTGTTACTTGTTAGTTGTATGATCTTAGACCATGCGCTTCCTCCTCTATTGCCTCAGCTTCCTTCTCTGAAAAATGGGTCTAATGAATAAGGGTATTTACTGAGTGCTCACAGATGAGGAAACTGAGGCATGGAGTAACTAAACAGTTTGTCCAGGGTCTCACAACTGGTACATGGAGAGACCAGAGTGCCCACTGCAGGCTCGTTGTGGAGATTAAATGAGACAGGAATGTAAAGTTTCTGGCTCGATAAATATTCGTTCCTTCCCATAAGCTGGACGACAGTCTGCTAGCCTCAGAGTCTTGGCCAGGGAAATGGAGCCCAGGAAGGGCCTGCAGCCGCCACCAGGACTGGGACTGACTCAGAGGCAGCTGCAGGCCGGCTGTTAGCTGCTGGCACTAGCATTTGGGAGGAACTCTCCAAGTGAATTCTCTAGAGAACACCCTTCCCGGGAGGGGGGAGGCATTTCCCAAGCAGCTGTCTCGCCTCCGTGGAGCCCAGTCTGCACTGAGCCCAGAGACAGAATTTGCCTTTTTGCAGCAGGCAGCCTTTTGGCCTTGAGGGTGGAGCCTGGGCCACCCTAACAAGCTGTGTCCCTAGTAGAGGGACCCAAAACCCACATGAGGGAGGGTGTGCTAGAAGCAACACTTAGCACAGTCCCAGCCCATAGGATGCTCTCCATCAGAGCTAGCAGCTGTTGACGTTGTCAGGCTCATGGTCATTAGAGCCATGGGCCAGAGGCAGAGCCAGGTGCAGCAGGCTTTACCTCCTCCATATGACATTGAATCCAGGACAGGTATGAGTATCCCCATTTTACAGATGAGGAAACTGAGACAGCTATGGGGAGGTTAAGTACATAGCTAGTGAGTGCTAGAGTGGCAAAGAGAGAGCTTGGATTTAAGTAGCCAACACGAAAGCCCGTGTTCTTAACCACTAGTCGTATTTATTGCCCCTCAGTGGGATTGAAACAGCCTGGAGAAACAGAAAGGGCTTTGCATCCTGGAGTGACTGATCTCCTCCTGCCAGTCTCTGGCTGTGGGCAAGGAACATAGGGACCCTAGATTCCTTAGGGCCAGAACTCCAGCTACCAGTTTGCCTTGCTCATCCATACTTGAGGCATAGGTATTCACCTCTTCCCAGGGAGTATTTCACCCGTTCATCCATCCAACAAATGTGTATCGAGGTCTTCCATGTGTCAGGCTTGTGCTAGCTGCAGGGGATGCATCACAAATAATAACAATTACAATTAACCCTTACTGTGAGCCAGGTACTCCTCTAGGCACTTTACATGTATTAGCTCCTTCAATTCTCACAACAACCCCATAGATAACTACCATTATTATCCTTTCTTTATAGATGGATAAATTGAGGCACAGAGAGGTTAAGTAATTTGGTCAAGGTTCCCATAGCCAACAAGTGTCAGAGCCAAGATTTGAACCTAGGCAATCTTTGATCAGAGTCCATACATTTAACTACATCACACTCTCCTGCCTCTCATAGTCCCTGTATTCATGGAATTTACAGTCTTTCTTCTCCAACAAAAACCAAACCTTTTTGCGCTTGAGTTACTCACAGCGACCCTATAGGACAGAGTAGAACTGCCCCATAGGGTTTTCAGGGAGCAGCTGGTGGATTCGAACTGCCAACCTTTTGGTTATCGGCTGAGGTCTTAACCACTGCAGCACCAGGGGCCCCTCTTCTCCAACAGGCTTATTAAAATAAACCAACGATAATTTGGCTTAGTGCTATTTGCTGAGAAACAAATTGGACAGTGGGAATGAGTGCTCTCGGGTCCGTAAAGTGCCTGAGATCACCAGGACCATGAGAAGGATTCTCTTTCTGCAGTGGCCTTGACTGCTTTGTCCTTTGGCAATCTTGTCACTTCTCTGAGCCTCCATTTCTTTATTTAAAAAAGGTATTGTCAAGACCTATTCTATCTACCTCCTAGCATTTTTGTGGAGACTAAATGAAGTGGCAGATAGAAAAGAGATTTTAAAATACAGTCACGAACTGCATAATGTCCGTTCGGGCAATGTCCGACCGCATATGCGTCCGTGGTCCCATAAGGTTATCATAGAGTTCAGAAATCCTGATCGAAGAATGAGACGTTGCGGAAGTAACAGGACATAGTGAACGCAACAGCTTCCTGCAGGCAACATGTATATCTCATGTCTCTTGTATACAGGCAGCCCCTGGGTTACTAATGAGATCCATTCCTAAGTCTATCTTTAAGTTGAATTTGTAGGTAAGTCAGAACAGGTACATAGGGTTCTTATTTAGCGTCAGTTAGTCAAATATTTGTCTTAGGGTACAGTATATATTTTACTTTTCTATGCATACAAAACACTTAAGAAACGCTTCCAAACCATGCAATCTTTTCTTGAGCCTCACAAAGTAGTGTGAGCATTCATTATTATGAACCTTTGTATTTAACTCAAATTTTTAATATAATATGCTTTATGGAAGTCCATTCTTAAGTACTAGTTACCTGTAAATCAGACATTTGTAACCCAGAGACTACCTGTAATACGGTGTTCGCACAGTTTCCAAATCATGTAACATCCTATCTCACAGAATGTATCATCGACGTTAAGTGACGCATGACTGTATTTTTTTTTTTTTTTAAAAAGCATTGAGCAAGGGTTTGTTATTGGACCAAAGTGAAAATTTGGTGTCAGTTTGATGAATGAAGGAATGGTCCTAGCGGGCCTGCAGATTGTCTCCCTAGGTGACAAATGGCTCCCTTTAGGAGATCGTCTGGGGTTTTGCAGGGTCCAACAAGGCTCTTTGTCCTTGGCCACGTCCCATGCTTTTGTCTCAGGAGTTATTTTGCATCAGATTTTGTGCAAACCTCTGTGGCTGTTTTAGCAAACATTTATTAATGCCTACTATAAGGCAGGCCTAGTGCTAGGCTCTGAGGGGAAACCAAAAAAACCAAACCCGTTGCTATCGAGTTGATTCCGACTCATAGCAACCTTATAGGACAGAGTAGAACTGCCCCATAGGGTTTCCAAGGAGTGGCTGGAGGATTCGAACTGACAACCTTTTGGTTAGCAGCTGAGCTCTTAAGCACTGAGCCACCAGGGCTCTAGAGGCTCTGAGAGGAGACACAGATGAATTTGGAATGGTCTCTTCCCTCAGGGGCTCACAGGTTAGGAGGAGAAATGGTAATAATATAATAATAGTAATAATTGATGAAACAATTATTGAGTATTTACCACATGCTAGATACTGTGCTGAGTTTTTATATGTATTATTTCATCTGACCATTACAACAATTACATGAATTTCTGAAACTATTGTCCTCATTTTACATTTGGGGGAACTGAGATTCAGACAGGCTAACTTACCCAAGTACACACAACTCTGAAGTTGTGGAGCTGGGCGTAGATCTGAGAAAGAAGATGTAGATACAAATGACTCTATTAGAAGGTAGAAACGACTGGGTATCCTAAGAGAGGGACAGAGCAGGCCGGAGGTGGTGGTGCTGCTGTCACGTTGATGGTGATGGTGATGATGATGATGATGTTTATGACGATGGTGGTGGCAGTGGCGGTGATGACAATGGAGATGAGAGTGATGATGGTGGGAACGACGGTGAGGATGGTAGTTAGGATAATACAGTTGACGATGATAATCCTCTGGAGTGCATTTATTGAGGTTCTGCTTTGTGCCAAACCCTGGTGTGTTCTGCTATCTCATTTAATCTCTACAACAACGTGTCAGTGTCAGGATTATCATCTCCATGTCATTCACGAGGACCCTGAGCTGGAGGAAACCCAAGTGGCCTAAGCAAGCGCACACATCCAATCTGAGCTGAGCCTGAGATTGCCTCACTGCAGAGCCCCTCTTCCTCCCTATCCCAGGATCCCCAGCCTGTGGGCCATGGGACCTGGCATCTCAGAGATGCTCCATAAGTATTTGTTGAATGACTTTGTAATAAATAGATCTCCAAGAGGATCAAAGCCTTAAGCCCAAGAGACATAAATAACATGTCTCAAATGAGTATTTAAATATACGTGGTAATATTTGCAAATAAAAAAAAATGTGGTGCTGCTGTGATTACTAAAATACAAGTTGATTGAAAAGCATTATGTTCCTTTTGTATTTTTGTTTATTTTTCCAATGAAAAGATACTAAGTGTAACAATTACAATTTTAAGAAAATATTGTTACATAAAAAGGTGCCCTTGTGCTGAAAATGACTGGGAAGCACCATGCTATCCTGCATGGTGTATTTAAAAGGTTTTGCCTGGTGTCTGGCTCAGAGAGATCACTTGAAGGAGGGAGGAGGCCCAGCAAGCTGGAGATCAGGAGCCTGTGGCATTTGCCCTGGGTCTACAGGTGACTTTCTTACTAGACCTGACCTATCACTCTCAATGATTTCATCTCCGTAGACCGACGCCAACATCTAATAAATTTCCTCAAGTGACTGTTGAATGCATGAATAAATGACTACTGAAAGAAAGAATGAGTGAATTACAACGAACTATGTTCGGGGAGCCCATTGTTGTTGTTGGGTGCTGTCAAGTCGATTTTTGACTCATAGTAACCCCACGTAACAGAGTAGAATGGTAGGGTTTTCTTGGCTGGAATCTTTATAGGAGCTGGTCACCAGATCTTTCTCCTATGGAGCTGCTGGGTAGGTTTGAACAGCCAACCTTTCAGTTAACAGCTGAGCCCTTAACCATTGTGCCACCAGGGCTCCTTAAAGAGGTATTTTCCCCAAGGAGTGCTTGAAACAGATAGTTGCTGAGGCCCAAGAGGAAGAATAGAACTCCTGGGGGTTCAGCAGGGGCTGGTGTCTTGGCTTCAGCTCTGTGAGTGGGGGTATGAGGCTATGGTTGTATCCCCGGGGGGACCTGAACTTGACTCTGTGATGAGCATGTGAGGGAAGGGGTGGTAGCTGGGGCTTGGCTGTGAGGCCACTCTCAGCAAGACTGTGCTCACCATTTTTAGATGTATTTTCCAAACTCAAATAAAAGTTGACAGATGGCAGTGGTATAATATTCTCACTTTCTCCACTTCCCACAGGCTGCCTCCCTCCAACACAGTCCTGCAAGCTCTTAGACATCTCTGACACATCTTGACCATGAGACCACGGCCAGCCTTTGGCAGGTAAGCTGCTCCATCTCTCCCCCACACCAGCGGGCAGAGAGTATTTCAGCACAACTCAAAGGTCACTGGGCTGTATTTTGTGGCCAGGAGGTAGTGCAGGTGGCCTCAGCCTTGGGCAGGAGAATGGAGCCCCACACTCTCCTGAGACTTCAGGAAAAAGTCACCGAAACATCCAAGGCCCTGCAGCTGGCATTTCTGCAAGTGGCAGCATATGGCAAAGGAAAGAGTCCTGGGATGGAAGCCAGGAAACTGTTTCTGACCCCACCTCTGCCTTTACTGCTCAGGAAAATCTCCAGCCGCACCTTCCTTTCTGGGTCTCTGTTTCTTTGTCTGCAAAGTAAGGGAGTGGAACTCAGTGAGCCGGGCAGGCCTCAAGCCAGCCATTCGAGGCTCCAGCCAAGATTATTGGATGGCGGAAATGAGCAGTGGGGCAGCACTGCAGCTGGATGCCCCTTCCTAGGACTCAGTCTCCTATCTGATTGCTCTGTGGACCTCAAAGCCACGGAGAGTCTGGGCTGGGCTCTGTGTGTGCCATGTGTGTGAATATGTGTGTTTGAGAGAGGAGCCTGCGTCCCCTCTAGCAAACTCTGTTTGACATCAATCACCAGTCCCGCATCTGCCATCTCTGGGCTGGGCAGCACACCATGGTCACTACAGGCTGCTGGTGCCAAGATGCGAAGGGCAGAGGCAGCCAACGTGCTGAGATCATGGGCAGGACCCAGCACAGAATGTAGGGTGTGAGCATCGAGCTTGGTGAGGGGCAAAGCAGCACCAGAGACCAGGCTAACCTAACAGGAGGCCCTCATTTTTGCAGGAGTGAGTGCAGGGGTCAAAGCTCATGGGCAGATCTGCAGGGCAGGCCGAGAGGAGATGAGCCTACGGGGAAGGCAGGAGACCGTTTACCCAGTAGTTGGAGCTGTCTGGCAGGCTGGCGGCTGCCCCCACCACCGTGCCACTCTCTGACTTGAAGGCTAAGATGAGACACCAGGGTTTATATCAGCAGTGAGCTCAGAGTGAGTCAACACTCTGTCCCAGACCTGCCTCTAGGCCCTGCCTGAGTCTGGCAGGCTCAGTGCCTCCTCAAGGGTCCAGTGGACCTGGCCTCCAAGGGAAAAGGGCCATCCTGACTGCCTCAATGTGGCCCAACGATGGGCATGAGAGTGTCTGCCTGCACCTGCCTCCTTGGCCTGGAGACCTGGCCTAGGAGGCTCCTGAGCACCTGATGGTTGCTTGGCCAGCACAGGTGCAAGGCATGCTGGGAACTTGGAGGCACTGGAGGGGACTGGGAGGAAGCTAAAAGCAGGTGAGACTGGACTGGAGGGACCCTCTGTGCCCTGGCCCTGCCCCTCACCGGCCCCATCTCCCCCACCTCTCTTGCTCCCCAGTCTCCTTGTCTGGGGAGCCTCCTAGGCCCCCAGCCAGCCATAACAGGGCCAGGGGTACTTTCTCTGTGCTCCCCTGTCACACAGTTGTTATTGTTGTTATCTACCACCGAGGTGGTCCCAACTCATGATGACCCCATGCACAATAGAACAAAATGTTGCTTGGTTCTGCACCATCCCCATGATCAGTTGCAGATAGAGTTTTCATTGGCTGATTTTTGGAAGTAGATTACCAGGCCTTTCTTCCTAGTCTGTGTTAGTCTGGAAGGTCCACTGAAACCTGTTTAGCATCATAGTAACACACAAGCCTCCACTGACAGATGAGGTACATTGGCTGGGGATTGAGCCTGGGTCTCTGACAGGGAAGGCAAGGATTCTACCACTGAACCATCACTGCCTCTACAGCCACACGGTACACCCCCCTCACTGTATGTACCTCCCTAGGCTCCACTGTTGATTTCTAAGTTGTCTCCCCCACCACACTGAATTCCTTGAAGGCAGGGCAGTGTCTTAGCCATTCCAGAGTCAGCTGTAGGAGCCCTTGAGAGTGAAATGCTAGATATGGAAACTGAGGCAGGGCCTGGACATCTGGACATATTTTGCTGCTTATTCTCTGAGCTGGGCACTGAGGCACAGAGACGAATAAAACATGCTGTTGCCCTCAAGAAGCTTCCAGTCTGATGGAGGAGATTAACATGCAAATAGCCACAGTCCGGGAAAACCTGAGAAGGCAGGTAGGGTCTCTCAGTCTGGTTTGACTGTTGAGGTGATTCAGGGAAGATGTATCCTTGAAGGTCCCATTTGAACTGGGCTCTGAGGGATGAGTAGAAGTTCACCAGGTTAAAAAAATATAGAAAAGGGCATTCTAGGCTGAGGGGACAGCAAGTGAAAAGGTGGAGTGGCTGGGACTTAGGGCACAAAAGGAGGAGTGGGTGGAAATGAGACGGCAAGATGTTGGCAGGACTTTGAATGCCACACCAAGGAGCTTAAGCTGGCTCCTGTAAGATCAGGGAAGGGACATGATGAGCTCTGTGGTGCTGAGAGAGGCCTCTGGGCAGCAAGCAGAGGCCCTGCACTCTACTGAGAGCTGAGAGGAGACACTCACATTAGGACCTGCAAACCTGAACAGGGGGACTAGGGCTGAAATGTCTGAGGCCCGAGCGTCTCAAGCCCTCAGCGGCCCCACTGCCGTCCTTCAGGCCCCCCAACCAGAGAATCCACAGGTGCTTTGGAGTTCCCCAGCCCGCATTCTGTGGGCCCCGCTGGGAGCAGGGCTGCTGGACTTTCCAGCATTCACCACTTTTTCCTGCCCCCACCCAGGTCATCTCCCCTCCTTCTGACCCTGAGGAGCAATGGGCCACTGGCAGCAATCCTTTAAGGATGCAAGTTTGTTATTACGTCCACTTTCAGCCTTTTCTTCTGCTAAATAATAACAAGCTGGCTCCTGCCCTAGAGTGGTTTTCTGGGTGATGGGTAGTACTTGGCAATTTCATAGTTTTACAGTTTCCTCCCTTGGCAGAACTCAAAACACTTTCACACCTGTCGTCCCAGGGGTGGTTGAAAGAGTCGGCTGGGGAGCAGAGAGAGTTGGACTTCAGTCCCACCCTGTCACTACCTTGGGAGGCAGTGTAACCGGCCTGAGCCTCAGGGCTTCATCTGTGAAATGGGAGCTTGATACCTTCCTCCAAGGGTGGTTCCAGAATCAAATGCAATAGCATGTGAAGGGCCTGGCACAGTGCCCATCACATGGTCTCACTTACACTCTATGCTTCTCTGCCAGATCACATCCCTAGATTGCAGCAGGCAGCTACTGGTGGGCAGTGATGGCCTAGACAGGCCTGTGAGTTTGTGCTTTAAAGGTAGCTAGTGGGCATGAGCAGTTAGCATATCTGCCCTAACAGGAAGTCAGGCCAATTAACTTGACTTTTCTTTGAAAAATTCAATTCAGTGGAACTTTCCTGTTGCCCTCTCTGTTCCAGGCGCTGGTGGACACTGGGGGCATGGGCAGGAATAAGACGGTACCTTCTGCAGAATGCACATGTAGGAATAGCAATGCACTGTGAAAAATAGTAGCAGCAGAAGCACATGCAAGAAACAGGAGAAATGCAGAAGAGAGGGAGGGGTAAATTCTCTAGAGGGCCGTGGTTAGGAAAAGCATTGTGGAGGAAGGGACACATGAGCTGGCACTAGAAGGGTCAATAGGAATTTATCAAAGCAGGAAGGGGTAGGAAAGGAGGGGGCAGAAATTCCAGGCAGAAGGACCAGCATGTGTAAAGGCATAGCCATGTGAAGCATCCTGGTGTGTTGGGTCTCCGTGGCTGGTGTGTGTGTCAGCTGCCCAGCTGAACTGCCATCATACAGAAGCATTCAAGGAATCTTAGCACCCAGCCCCGTCTCCAGATGCCATCTGAGGGCCACACCCAGGGTAAGACCCACATTTTAAGAGGAACATTAGTGATCTTTGTGATGAAGCCAGATATGCAACCTCTAATGCCTGGTGGCGCAGTGGTTAAGCACTTGGCTGCTAACTGAAAGGTCAGTGGTTCGAACCCACCGGCTGCTCCACAGGATAAAAGTCCTGGCAATCTGCTCTCATAAAGATTATGCCTAGGAAACCTTAGGGGGGCAGTTCTGTAGGGTTGCTATGAGTCAGAATTGACTCAACGGCACATAACAACAACAAAAATGTTAAGGCAATAAGAACTTCTAAGGCTTTTCTTGGCTGGAAGCATATTGTTGTTGTTGCTGTTAGGTGCTGTCAAGTCAGTTCCAACTCATAGCGACTCTGTATATAACAGAATGAAACCCTGCCCGGTCCTGCGCCATCCTCACAATCATTGTTATGCTTGAGCCCATTGTTGTAGCTGCTGTGTCAATCCATCTCGTTGAGGGTCTTTCTCTTTTTCACTGACCCTCTACTTTACCAAGCACGATGTCCTCCTTCAGGGACTTGTCCTTCCTGATAACATGTTCAAAACATATGAGACGAAGTTTCACCATCCTTGCTTTTAAGGAGCATTCTGGCTGTACTGCTTCCAAAACAGATTTGTTCATTCTTTTGACAGTCAATGGTATATTCAGTGTTATTCAAGAACACCACAGCTCAAAGGCATCAATTCTTCGGGCTTCCTTATTCATTGTCCAGCTTTCACATGCATATGAGGTGATTGAAAACACCATGGCTTGGATCAGGCATATGGTACCTGCAAACTCTGAATTAGTCCTGGAGGCATTTTTGCATTTGTGCTAGGAGCTGAGGTTATTAGTTGCCACCAAGTCAGTTCCAACTCATAGTGACGTTATGTATAACAGAATGAAATGTTGCCCAGTCCTGTGCGATCCCCATGATCTTTGATATATTTGAGTCCATTGTTGAGGCTACTGTGTCAGTCTATCTCACTGAGGGTTTTCCTTATTTTTGCTGAACCTTCACTTTACCAAAATGATAGCAATTGGACTTTCCTGATGATGTGCCCAAAATGAGTGAGCCAAAGTCTCACCATCCTCGCTTCTAAGGAGCATTGTGGTTGTATTTCTTGTAAGACTGTTGTGTGCATTCTTCTGGCAGTCCATGGTATATTCAATATTCTTCATCAACACATTACAGGGAGGCAGGCTGAGAGTTCCCCAAATGCCTGTGCCACACAGTCATATGACCTAATGGAGGAGTATTCAAAGTGCTGTGGAATCCTAGAGGGGGGGAGTAGCTAACTCATAAGGAGAGAATCTGTCAACCAAGCAGTAATGCTAAAGACAATTAAAATAATGATTACTGAGCACTTAATATACCAGGCACTGTTCAAGGAGCTTTATTTGTATTTATTACTCCATCTGCCCATGGAAGCAGCAGTCAAGAAATCAAACAATGCATTACATTGGGCAAATCTGCTGCAAAAGACCTCTTTAAAGTTTTAAAAAGCAAAGATATCACTTTGAGGACTAAGGCGCACCTGACCCAAGCCATGGTATTTTCAATCTCCTCATATGCATGTGAAAGCTGGACAGTGAATAAGGAAGAACAGAGAAGAATTGATGCCTTTGAATTATGGTGTTCATAATTAATATTGAATATACTATGGACTGTCAAAAAACGAATAAATCTGTCTCGGAAGAAGTACAGCCAGAATGCTCCTTAGAAGTGAGGTTGGCGACACTTTGTCCCATGTACTTTGGACTTGTTATTAGGAGGGACCAGTCCCTGGAGAAGGACATCATGCTTGGTAAAGTAGATGGTCAGCGAAAAAGAGAAAGACCCTCAATGAGATGGATTGACACAGTGGCTGCAACAGTGGGCTCACACATAACAATGATTATGAGGATGGCACAGGACTGGGCAGTGTTTCCTTCTGTTGTAGATAGGATTGCTATGAGTCAGAACTGACTCAGTGGCACCTAACAGCAACATTACTCCATCTGCACAACAGCTCTGTAACGTAGGTGCTACTATCATCCTCTTTTACAGATGAGCAGAACTGATGCACAGAGAGGCTGAGAAAGTGGCCCAAGCACATGCAGCTAGTTAGTGGCTCAGACAGGTTTGAACCCAGATAGTCTTGCCTCAGAGCCCTGGTGGCTCAGCGGTTAAGAGCTCGGTGCTATCCAAAAGGTCAGCAGTTCAAATCCACCAACTGCTCCTTGCAAACCATATGCGGCAGTTCTGCTCTGTCCAGTAGGGTCACTGTGAGTTGGAATTGACTCAGTGGCAATGGGGTTTTAGTCTGGCCTCAGAGTGCATGCTCTTACGCCCTGCCTAACCTCTGGATGCATCAGTGGTGGTTCAGTGGTAGAATCCGCGCTGTCCGTGTGGGAAACCCAAGTTCCATTCCCGGCCAGTGCACCTCAAGCACAGCCACCACCCGTCTGTCACTGGAGGCTTGCATGTTGCTATGAGGATAAATAGATTTCAGTGGAGCTTCCAGAGTAAGACAGACGAGGAAGAAAGGCCTGGTGATGTACTTCTGAAAATCAGCCGGTAAAAACCTTATGGATCACAATGATCAGATCCACAACCAATCAGGGGGCTGACCCAGGACCGGGCAGCATTTCGTTCTGTTATACATAAGGTCGCCATGAATCAGAGCCAACTTGGTGGCAACTAACAACAAAGCCTCTCTATAAGCACTATGGGTACCCACGAGGTGGGGACATGTCTGTCTTGCTATAGTACACAGTAGGCACTCAATAAAAATTTGCTCAGCAAAAAGAATACGCAAATGCATGGATGAGTTCAGGCAAAGGATGGGGACAGGCACTCCAGGCAGAGGGAGCAGCTGGAGCAAACGCCTGGAAGTCAGAGCACCTGGGGCAGCATTGCCAGGGTCTAGAGCTGGGCTTGTGGAGTGGAAGCTGGTGGGAGCCAGAAAAGGAAGGGTTTAAATGGCAGCCTCTTCAGCCAAGCCTTCCCATATCATCGGCCTGGCGCCTGTCCACCTTTGCCTGCAAGCCTTCCCCATTCTCCAGGCCCACCTGGGGAAAGACAGGGTACCCTTTGTGCCTCCAAATCACAGTTGTCACTTGCTTCTCCTTGGCCTTCTCCCATCAAAGGCTCCCATGGGAAGACCTGGCAACAAGACCACAAGCTCCCAGAGACTGGAGTGTGTGTGCCACCCAAGAGGGACTCAGGAAAGATAACTCCAAACTTGCTCCTGCAAGTGTTTGCTTTCTGCACGTTTGAGCCTTCAAGGAGCAGGTTTTAAAGACCCTTTTTTTCTTTGAGCTCACTGGGCTGTGGACGGAGAGGTAGGGGTGGCATTTATCCCTGTGGCTTCCTAACTGGGTGTGCTTGAGTGAATCAGTTTACTTCTCTGTACCTCAGTTACCATCTCGATAAAGTGAGAATAAAAACACTGCAGAATTAAACAGAGTAAAATGTGGGGAAGCTCCTCTACAGCACCAGGCTCAGTGAAAAGTAGTTTCTCAGCTTCCTGCTTTGCTTCTATGGCCTGAGTTTCTTCCATAAATTGAGGGGTTGGATATGTTGTTCTATAACACCCAGCTAGCATTGACATTCTAGCATTCAAAGCTGCCGAAACTAGTGGACCGTATCTATATTTACACATATAGATACATAGAAAAACCAAACCCATTGCCATGGAGTAAATTCCAACCCATAGCCACCCTATGGGACAGAGTAGAACTGCCCCATAGGTTTCCGAGGCTGTAAATTTTTACAGAAGCAGGCTGCCACATCTTTCTCCCACAGAGCAAGTTGTGGGTTCCAACTACCAACCTCCGGTTAGCAGCCGAGTGCTTAACAATTGCGCCACCAGGGCTCCTACACATACATATATAGTATATGCTGAAGTTGTTGTGTGCCGTCAAGCTGATTCTGCCTCATAGTGACCCTATAGGACAGAGTAGAATTGCCCCATAGACCTTCCTTAGCTGTAATCTTTATGGGAGCAGATTGCCAAGTCTTTTCTCTTGCAGAGCTGCTGGTGGGTTCAAACCTCCAACCTTTCAGTTAGCCACTGAGTGCTTAACTATTGCACCACAAGGGCTCCTTTATAAGGCTCCTCAATAAGCATATAAAATTTAATAATTTTTATAAATTTAACATGTATATTAAATTATATTTAATATAAACTTACAATTTACCGCATCATTTATTGTATTTTCTTCTGATTAGAGAAGTGATGTATATTTATAGAGAAAAGTTTGGAAAATGCAGGAAAGAAAATTCACCCACTGTTACACATCCCTGACTTGAGATGCCTCTTGGATGTTTAGTGGATTCCTCTCCCGCCTTTTTCTATGCATATTCATAGATTTGTATATATATACACAAATATAGAGAGAGAGTATGTTTTGGGACTACACTCTATCTTGTTCCATCTTGTAACTCAAGCTGGGCTATTTAACCAGGCCTCTGAGGGGGGCGTCCCATGCCTTGGAGGAACTAAAGGCAGCAGCTGCCACAGCTGTTTGGTGCCCATCTCCCCCACCCTGGCCTGGGCGGCAGGAGGCATCTGACCTTCGAATGTTCGTTGTCTCTGGCGGGTGCACATTTCACGCTAATTTTAGCCTAGCCTCTCAGGCTGGGCCTGCTGGCCTTGGGGTCGACACATAATGGATGCCTTATGTAGACAGCTGCCAACAGTGCAGGAAGAAGCTTCCCACCTTAAAATGTGCCTCATTGCCCGCCAGCACTCTGCTCTCAGAGAACAAGTCGGCTCCCTGTTCCCTCTCCCACCAGGAAGGGGCCTTGTCGACGACGCTGACGTTCATAGCCCAGCAGGCTGGGCCTGGTGGGCAGGTGGCCCACCAAATACACGGGCAATTGCTTCTCTGGATGGGGCTGTGTTTTTATAGAATGGGCTCTGATTTGAGCTGAAACAACTGAGAGAGACTTCCTGAGAAATTGCTGCATGGTTCATTTGCAGCAGAGCTGCAGGGTGTCTGAAATGTCCCCAGATAAATGTCCCCGGTGTGTGTACATAGCCTTCTGAAGTCTCACCTTAACACTTTACGTTCGTCCAGTATGCAAATGCACAGTGTCTCTTTACATGCATTTTGTCCTGACGACAGCCCTGTGAATGAGGTGACAGTGTTCCCATTTTACAGACAAGGGAACTGAGGTTGAGACGAGGAAGTAATTTGCTCGAGGTCACGCAGCAAGGTGGCGGCAGCAGCTTGAACGTGAACGTGGGTCTTTCTCATCCCAGACAGAGGGCTCTTTCCTTTCATCAGCAACTTTTAGACAAGCAGCTCAGCCAGGTTCCTATCCATCTGCTCTGTGTGTCCTTGTTTAGTATTGTTTTTCCAGGATGGAGATACTATAATTTTTTTACCTTAAAAATCTTACATGTTTACTGAAAATAAATATAACAAATTGCTCTGTTTCTAAAGGACTAATCACGGGAGACTTGCTTTAAAATGCAGGGAGCCTCCCCTTTGTCCGCAGGATCAAGCCTACCTTCCTTAGCCTGATATCCGATCTCCCCAGCCTGCGGAGCTGCCCTAGTCTAGGCTCCCCAGTACTTAGTTATCTGCATCATGGCACTTATATCTGTTGTTGCTGACTGCCATCAAATAGGTCCCAACTCATGGTGACACCGTGCACAATTGAATGAGACATTACTCAGTCCTGTGCCAGCCCCACGATTGACTGCAGATGGGACCATAGTGGTCCATAGAGTTTTCATTGACTGATTTTTGGCAGTAGATCACCAGGCCTTTCTTCCTAGTTCATCTTAGTCTGCAACTTCAGCTGAAACCTGTTCAGCATCATAGCAACATGCAAGCTTCCATTGACAGATGGGTGGTGGCAATGCATGAGGAGCATTGGCTGAGAATCAAACCTGGGCCTCCCTCACAGAAGGTGAGAGGACTCTACCATTGAACCACCACTGCCTCACTGTCACTTATACAGGGTTGGGAACATTTTCTTTGGATTTGCCTCTTAAGCAGAATGAAGCTCCCTGGGGGTCTGCACTCCCTGGAGCCAGACACAGTGTCAAGTCTGGTAAACATACTGGCCCCCAACCCTCAGTCCTTCATGAGAAACCTGAGCTTTAATCCAGGCTTAGAAATAAGCAAACCTAATAAGGAGGTGGCTACTTGGCTGGAGTCCTGGGAGGGGCCTGCAGGGCCAGGTGAAGAAGCTCTGATCCTGGGCAGGCTAGCAGGAGGAAAACAGAGGGGCGCATGCAGATGAGTTCTGGAGACCCAGCCCCTTCCCCTGTTGCAAATCTTCCACCTCTCCCATCTCTCCCCTTTCCAGCCCTATGGCCACGATACAGCCTGTGTAATATGTCCTCTGCCCTGACAGTGGCTCCTTTTACCCAAGTCTGGTGTTCTTCAGGGACAATTCATAGGCAACATGTGCTGATCTGGGATATGATTTAAGTTCTCTGGGGACCTTTTTAACTTAGTGAGGCCTTCGGGCAGGACTCCTAGTCTCCTGCTCCATACAGGGCTCCTTGCTGGACCACAGCCCCCCAGCCGCCAGGGCCTCCAGAGACTCTGGTGCTCTGGGTGTTATTATAGGAGAGGCAAAGCCTTTGGATTCACACAGAATCCAGTTCTACCACTTACTAGCTAGGGACCCCATCTTTCTGAACCTCAGTTTCCTCATCTGTAAAATGAGACTAGTGATACCAGCCTTTCAGGAGTGTAGTATTTTATGGCAAAATACTTTTCAAACAGTCCAGGACAGTGGCAGGGACACAATGAGTGCCTATGTTCCTTCATCTGGAGGGCTCTTAAGGCTTTGAGCCTCCCTGAGAAATGCCCAGGTCACTCATTGAGGGTGGCAGTCTCTGGGGAGAGGCCTTGGGGCCTGTTGCACATGATATAGCAGCCTAGCATCGAACCAATTCTCTGATTCTGACACGTTCTTGAAGGTTCAGTCAAGGACAAATCTCGTTTTCTAATGTAAGTCCATGAAAAAGTGGATTTTGTAGTAGATACATTTCACTTCACATTCAGTTTTCCAGAAGGATGTCTTTAACTCATTCATTCATTCATTCCTACAGATATCTCCAGGGCCTCAACCACCTGCCAGATATGGCAGGAGTTGCGCAAACAGGCTGTTCAGGGACTCGGCCTTCAAGGAGCTTGAGGTCTAACCAATAATTATAATTCAGGGAGTAAAAGTGAGAAGTGACATGGGAAACACACAGGGTTGGGGGAGGGGTGGTGGCTTCCTGTAGGGTTGTTTGGAAAATGTTCCACAAAGAAGATGGCACCAAAATAAGTGAGTTTGAAAACATAGAGAAAAAAAGACCTCATTCTCCAAAGAAATAGAAGCATAAAATATCTAAGAATAAACTTAAGAAGGTATTATTAATTGGTCTATAGGGTCACTATGAGTCAGAATCGACTTGATAGAAATGGATTTTTTGGGTTTATATGTTAAATTAAATCAAAATCAAAATCCCAATAGAATTTTTTTTCATAAAATAATTATAAAGTACATCTCAAAAGATGAACATGGAAAAATAGCCTTGAAAAATTAGATATTGGTAAAGGAATAGACTTGTGGCTCAGTGGACTGGAACAGAGAGCTCAGAAGTAGGTATACATGTACATCAAAACTTAACATGTGAACACATGGTATTTGGAATTGGAGATGGAAAGATGGATGATTCCTAACATGTTGTAAAGTCAACTAGCTAGCAATTTGTGGGGAAAAATAGAATAAACAGGATCCATACCTTAGTCCTTGTACCAGAATAAATTCCAGGGTGATCCAGAACATGAAACCATAAATGTACTAGAAGAAAAACAATGAAAGGATATTTTTGTCATATTAAGATGGGAATGCCTTCTTAATATAAAACCAAATTCAGAAACCCTGAAAGAAAAGAATTTTTTAAAAACCCCACCATAATCAGGGTTGAAGGATGATAAACTAGAAAAGTTTTTCCAACATGTGTATTGTTAATGAATTAATAGCACTAATATACAAAGAGCTCTTATAAATGAAGTAAAGACAAATCCCAAGTAGAAAAATGGGCAGAGAATATGAACAAGCAAGTCACAAAAGAGGAAATACAGGGAATAATAAGCATATGAAAAGAGTAGTCACCGGTAGTCAAAATGCACATTAAAAAATAAAGTTTTTTTTTTTTTTTGTTAAACCTAATTCAAAGTATGGGCGTACTGGGGAGATAAGGAATGGGAAACAGGTACAGTTGAGCACCATTAGTGGATTATAAATTAATACATATTTTCTAGAAGACAGATTTAACAGTAGGTACCAACATTTTCAAATGTGCACACCCTTCAACTCAGTAATCCACTTCTAACAGGTTTCCTGAGGAAATAATCAAAAAGTGGTGTGTGTGTGTATGTGTGTGTGTTGTGTGTGTGCTGTGTGTGAGCTGTGTGTGTAGTAAGGCAGCAGAGCACATTGATTAGGAGTGTGGACTCAGGTCACAGAGACCTGGCTTTAAGCTGTGTGACCCTGGAAAAGTGACTTAGCATCTGTAGGCATCAAAGTCCTCATCTGTAAAGTGGGCATAGTAATAACACCACCTTCATATGCTTGTTGTAAAGCTTAAATGAGAAAATACTTAAAAAACTTGTAGCCAAGGGTTGAGCCCATAGTAAGTGCTGAATAAAAATTAGCTATTTTATTATTGCCAGTAAGGAAGTTCATCATGTATTGTTTTTAATAGTGAATAATGGGAAACAGTCAAAATGCCCATCAATAGGGAACAAATGGTTAAATAATTGAAGAGATACACGGTGATGCAGCTATCTGAAGATCTGTGTTTATGGATGTGGAAAGGTGCCTTTGACATGTTGTTAGTTGCCGTCCAGTCAATTCTGACACATGGCGACCTCATGTGTGCAGAGTAGAACTGCTCCATAGAATTTTTAAGTCTGCCTTTCAGAAGCAGATCGCTAGGCCTGTCTTCCAAGGTGCCTCTGGGTGGATTCAAACCACCAAGCTTTCAGCTAGTAGTTGACCGCTTGACCATCTGCTCTGCCCAGGGACTTTTGACATATTACCATATTTTTACTTGAATAACACACACCTTCTGCGTTTGTTTGCCAGCCGCTCCCTCCCCACCCAGAGGTATTAAACTCACTATGCTAATGTTTTTACAGCAACATGTAAAAAAATTTGCATGGTGGTGCTTACAAAAATACCTCACAGGCGGAGGAGGGACGTGATTGGCAAACTACGTAGAAGGTTGACATTATTTGCATAAAATATGGTATTATGTGATGAAAACAGGTGTCAAAAGAGCACAGGAGGTACATTCCCAATTGCAGAAATGTATATATCTGTGTAGCTAAAGAAGTATATTGAGATATGATGACCAAAATGTTAATGGTGGTAATCTGAGAGTCAGGATTTAAGGTGATTTTTCCTTCCTTCTTTATACTTATAATGCTTTACCTCTTTACAATGGACATGTGTAATTATAGTTAATCAAAGCAATGAAGTTATTTTTATTTTGGAAAGAAAAGCTTGTCAATGATAGTGTTCCATTGTCAAAATATAATCCAAACTTTTTAGAATAATAAAATGATCTAACACTTTTATTTAGTGCTTACTATGTGCCATGCAGACTTCTAAGCCCTTTATATATATTAATTCATGTATTTCTCATCAGAAAGCTCTGTGACTATGGACTCGTAGAAAGGGGAAGCCTTCCTAGCCCAGCCCAGCACTCAAAGCCCCGCACAGTATGTCCCCCTTTCTTTCTCACCTCCCTGCAGGCACGTCCTCCAGTGCCAGCCACACTTGACCATTCCCTTTTCCTTGACCCTACCATGCCTTCTCATACTCTTTGGGCCTTCTACTCAACCCCAAAGGCTCAGCTGAAAAGCCATCTTCTTTCTTACATCATCAGGATGAAGCAAGAGCTCCTTCCCCTAACCTCGCCAACACTCTGATCCCAACCTCCTCTTTGGGAACTGTATGGCCGTTATCTCTCTACTCACCTGTCTTTTCCACCCCCATCTGAATGAGCTTATCTCAGAAATCTTTGTATGCCCAGGAACCAGTATAGAACCCAGTATGTCCTTGTACATATTATTTATCAATAAAAGTGTATTGAATGAAGAAATGAACGAACAAATGGAACTAAGACCCCAAAGACCAAGGCAAACTGGGATGTAGCAAAGTTGCTGGAGGCTGCCAGTATGCCAGAGGACTCTGGAGGGCTGGGCTGTCCAGGCAGGAGGCTCTGTGACTGCAGGATCAGGAGGCAGAGCTGACAGGGCTGCAAGACCAACATTAACCAGGGTGTAGTTTCTGCGGCTTCTGAAAAATCCCCACCCCAGCGGGAAAGACTAAGAATGGTCCCATTCAACTTCTCTTGGCGCTTCCAAAGGAAAGGATGGGGTTTGGATTGGCTGGGCCAGGGACATCTTTTCTAAAATAGCTTCATGCATATGCAACTGCTCCCTGAAATAGCTGGGTGGCTATTTTAAGCAGCTTCTACTCAGATGCCCACACATAATACTCTCTACCTTGAGCATGTAAACCAGTCAAAAGCAAAGGAAAGGGTAAGGGAGGACAATGCTGTGAGGCTTCTGACGGCTTCCTACCACTGCTCTCCCCCTCCTTGGTGTGTTTTTCCTCTCAGGAACTCTCTTGCATGAAACTGAAAGTCATGGTTACAATGACAGTTCAGTGGAGGAGGTTTCCCTTCCAGTGACCTCACCCACTGGAACCCAGAAAACACAAATGCTCCAGGGCAGCCATAACTAGACACAACCTCCATATACATGGTCAGTTAGTTTACTCCTGAGAGAGTCTCTCAGTGCCCGTGTCCCCACCATATGTGCCAATCCTAAGAGGTTCCCGCTCTATTAGAAGTAGAGGGCATGGGAGGGCAGTGAGAGGCAGGACCGTAATAGCAGAGGGTTGAGTTTACAACAGAACATCCAGTTGTAAGGGTAAAGAGAGAACAACTCCACAGAGGAAACATTTATTAGCAAATAAGGTTGAGTCCAGAGTCCCTTGGAGGTGCAAATGGTTAAACACTCAGCTACTAGTAGAAAGGTTGGTGGTTTGAACTCGCCCAGAAGAGCCTCAGAAGAAAGGCCTGGCAATCTGCTTCCAAAAGGTCAGAGCCTTGAAAACCTATGGAGAAATTCTACTCTGCACGCATGGGATTGCCATGAGTCGGAATTGACTCAACAACAACTGGAAGAAAGGAAGGAACAGACATGAGTGTGCGCCCTGTGCTGTTTGCGGGAGAAACAAATAAGACACAGTTCATGAAATGGATATGTAAATAAATAACTGTAAGTGTATCTTAGCTCTGACTTTGTTTCCCCAAAAAAAGGACTCAGAAGGGAAGTTGGAAATGCAGTGTAATAAGAGTCGTCTTTGCGGTGGGGACGTGGGATTCACAAAGGAGGGGAACGGGAACACTCTGGGGAGGGGGAGGGTTGAGAGGTGAGACTGGAGCAGAGAGAGGTGAACTTCCTTTTAAGGCAAGCAGATGGGGTTCTGTTCCAGGTGGCAGGCACAGCACATGCAAAGGTACAGAGGAGGGAAACAGAGTCTGTTTGAGTAGCTTCTAGCTCAGAGGGGGTAGAGCATGGGGCTGAGGAGGAGGTAGAATGACCAGAGGAGGCCAGAGAGGCGCAGGAGCTGTGTTTCTGGGGCTTTAGAGGCTCTTCTCTGTCAGAAGAACTTTCCAGGGCCATTGTGCATCTGGCAGAGATCCCTACCCACCTCACTCGCCTCTGATGGTTTCCCTATGTTATAACTTAGAGCAGTGATTGGGGGAAGAAAATGAGATGATATTAAAAGCTTAAAAATGAGAGATGTGGCTATAAGAATGAGTTAAAAGTTCATTCCAGCTTCTCAGGAGATGTATCAGAAACATAAAATGAACTGGGAAGCTGGACACCTGGATCCCAACAGAAGGGCTGTGATTGGGGGGTGGGACAGACTTAAGGTGCCCGGGCCTCAGGCGGCTCAGCTGTATGACAAGAAAAACAGATTACTTGCTTTATACGTCTGAATGTATGTTTATACTGTTGGCCTAAAGTCACCCAGAAAGGTTCTGCTTTGTTCAGTGCACCCTGAGAAGGCAGGAAATTGTGTCATGCCTTTTGGAAGGATGACCACTCAGAGGGTTTGAAAGAGAGCAGTGGATGGCTCTCAAGAACAGAAACTTTGGCCATCTGGAGGACACCTGTCAAGCAAGGCCTGACCACACATTACTTCCCAGGTGGCTTCTTTGAAGGCTTCGGGAGGCACCAGCAAGAGTCCTGGTGCACAGAGATGGCTGCATCCGTCTGTCCAGTTCACTCCCGTCATTCCCCTGTCTGGATGCAGCCTCTTTATTCATCATTGGTTCATTCACTCATGCATTTGTTCATTCATTCATCTGGAGCAACAAGTACCAGTACCAGTTGCCACTGAGTCGACTCCAGTGCATGGCAACCCCATGTATGTCAGAGTAGAACTGGATTTTACTAGAGGAGTAGTAGTAGGATTTAGTAGTAGTAGTAGAGTAGTAGGATTTTCAATGGCTGATCTTTCAGAAGAGATTTCCAGGCCTTTCTTCTGAGGCACCTCAGGGTAGACACGAACTTCCAACCTTTCAGTTAGCAGCCAAGCACGTTAACAGTTTGCACCACTCAGGGATGTCCCAGCTGAAGATAGAGATTGGGGAATCATTGGCATAGATAATGGTTTTGTCACTGAGTTTTCAGGGATCTGAGAAACCTCTGGAATTATAAGGAAATGAGTACATACCCTGTGCACATTTTCTGAGAAGACAGCTCAGAGGTCAGAGCTCTCAGCAGATTCTCCAAGGGACAGGTGACCCAAAAAGGCTAAGAACCACTGACAGAGATGGGAATTGTCTTATTTTAAAACAAATGATTTCATCTATTGGTAGGCAAGTAGGTTGAGGGTGTGCCAAGAGAAATTCCCAGTTCTGCATCAAGCTGTCTCAGATGATAAGGTGGCACCAGGGACTCTGCGTGTGTCTCCAACATCACCTCTGTCCGTGTCAACATCATCAAGTTGCAGCTGAACTGGTCCCAGAGGTTGTCCACGTATCAAGGGAGGGAAGCAGGATCCCCCAACCTATGACCCTGCTATTTCTCTCTATCCCTAGCCACAGCCTCTCTGCAAGGCCCCCTTCCAGAACGTGGATGGCATTAGAAAACTGGAAGAAATCTGAGAAAGGATAGAGCATATGGGCTAGAATTGCAGAGGTCTAGGTGTTGAAGACCCTCAACGAGATGGATTGACACAGTGGCTGCAACAATGGGCTCAAGCATAGCAATGATTGTGAGGATGGCGCAGGACTGGGCAGTGTTTTGTTCTGTTGTACATGGGTTGCTGTGAGTCAAAACCGACTCAACGGCACCTAACAACAACATAAAAGGCTTTGAAGGGAAGAGGTAGTTAAAATTTACTGAGCAGCTACAAAAGTCAGGTTACATCAACCCTCAGCTGGAAAACCTTCATTAGCTTTCTGTCTCTGAGTAAAAGCCATAGGTCTTACGGTTGCCTTCACAGCCCAGAGATGTGGCTGCCAAAGATTTCTCAGGCCCCACATCCTCTGGTCTCCATGTTGTTTCTCAAACTCCGACCTCAGGGCCTTTGCACTTATGTTTCCTCTGCCAGGAACCTACCCATATGGTTCAATCCCTCACTTCCTTCAGGTCTTTGCTTCAATGTCCCCTTCTCAGTGAAGCTGTCTCTCGCTGCTGTTTAAAATGGCAACACTTCCTACTACCACCGCCCTCATTCCCTACCCCTTTCCTTGCTTTACTTTTCTGAACAGCACTCACTACCACCTAACATACCACTGTCGGTGTATTATTCACTGGGGTCTCCCCAGTGCCTGGAACAGTGCCTGACCCATAGCGGATGCTAAGTGAATATCTGTGCAATGAGCAAATCCATTCTTACCATACTCTGGGTTAGTTGTTTTATATACTACAATTCATGTAATCCTGTAATAACTCTGCAGAGCAGATTTTATTTTCCCTTTTCACAGATGAGAACTAGAGACTCATAGCAGCTGGAACCACTTCCTGGGTTCTAGTGTCTTAGAAACTTTTCTGTTTGTTCCTCAGACCCACTGCTGCAAGGCTTCAATACTGTCTTCACTAGGGCTTTCTGAGCCTGGCAAGAGACTGAGTTTTTGCATGGGTCCAGTCAATGTTAAAGATGCACAGCAAATTCTCACAATCCAGCTGTGGGGTTTCTGATAGATTCCTATGCCTTCCCTTCCACCCCATTATGCATCTTGCACATCAACTCACTTTTCTTGAGGAGAATACTTCAGTGGTGACTTCACACCAAAAAAATAGCCCAGAACCCAAAGTAATCCCAGAATGCACCAAGATAGCCATGACTCAAGGCAACATCTATACACATAAGACAGTTTGCTCCTAGAAGAGTCTGTCGCTGACCATTATCTCCACTGCCACATGTAATTCTAGCACATCTGGGGGAGTATAGGAGGACAGCGAGGCAGCACAGGGGCTGCACAGAAGAAGAGAGGACCATGCTACCAACCCCCAGAGGTGCTCTGTGCTGGTTATTGAGAGTTACAAAGATGACTAAGACACAAAGCGTGCCTTCAGGGAACTTGTTAGTTGCCATCAAGGCAACTCTGACTGATAGCAACCTCGTGTATAACAGAACAAAATGTGGTCCAGTCCTGCACTATCTTTATGATCGCTAATATATTTGAGCCCGTTGCTGTGGCTACTATGTCAGTCCATCTTATTGAGGATTTCCCTCACCTTCGTTGGCCCTTCCCTTTACAAACATGATGTCTTTTTCCAGTGATTGATCCCTCCTGATGACACATCCAAAGTAAGCGAGACAAAGTCTCAGGCAGTATTTTGTGATCCATAGGGTTTGCATTAGCTAATCTTCAGAAGTAGATTACCAGACCTTTCTTTCTACTCTCTCGTAGTCTGGCAACTCCACTGAAATATGTCTACCATGGGTGACCTTGTTGGTATTTGAAATACTGATGGCATATCTTCCAGCATCACAGCAACACACAAGCCACCACAGCAGGACACACTGACAGACAGGTGATGGTTAGGGAATTTACAGTTCAGCCAAAGCAACAAACAGAAACCGAATAAGACTAAGTGTATTTATTTATTCAAACCTCATGTTTTCTTCCAAAACAGATTCAAGGTAGACATTGGAAATACAAGGTAGTAAGTGCTGCAGTTGAGGTAGGCACCGAGTTCACAAGGAGGGGATGGTCCTTCCTTCCTGGGGAGTCAGGGAGGCCTCAGAGGCAGTGATGCTGAAGCTGGACACGTGTGAGGCCGCATGTCCCACTTGTGAACTATCAGGAGGCCGGTGTGGCCAGACTGTGGGACAGACGACCCATCCATCCAAGAAGGGGACTTATAGTCCAGTGGAGGAAACAGACAAGTAAGCAAAGACCAGACAAGTATCTACAACACACCCCCACCCCTCTCCCACGCCACCTCCACCACCACCACCCATCGCTACTACTTGCTCTCAGAGTATGGAAAGCCCCCTGCCTAAGGGACCCATGACATTTCCTCTGCTGGGTGAGACAGATGCTTCTACAGGCCTTGGTCCTCCTGGATCCCTGAGCTCCATTCAGTTTGCACTGATCCCAGTGCCGAGAGGAGTCCCAGTATAGGAGTAATAACTTGCATTCAAGCATGGTACTTGTCATCTCATTTGTTCCTCCATAAAGAAGGTCCCATTGTATGGATGGGACAACAGGGGCCCAAAGACTACAAGTTTCACTCCCCCAAAGTGTCAGAGCCAGGAATACAATCTAGGGTGTGGGAAGAGAGGCCTTGCCTGCACAAGCCAGCAGCTGGGCAGGCAAATGCAGGTACATGATCACTTAATAGCAGGAGAAGGTTCTTAGCTGGTGGGATAATGCTTGGGCTCTAGAATCAGACCAAACCAGGCAGAAATCCTGCCTCTACCAGTCATTAGCTGTGTGCCCTTGGCAACTAACCATCCCACTGGGCTTCGGGTTTCTCACCAGGAAATGAGAATAATGCTACCTGCTTTGCAGGGTTATTGTAAGAATTAAATGAGATGATGCAGGTAAATAGGTACGAAGCAAAGTAAGGGATGGCAAGAGTTAACATTTATTAAGTTCTTAGTTGGTGGCAGGTTTTACATGTATTGTGTGTTAATCCTCCAGGCAACCTACAAGGTAGAGACAATGAACTCTGTGACAGCCAGAACTCGAAGAGATTGCCTTGTTTTTCCAGGTCTTGCAAGTTTTCCACCTTTGACAAGGCTCAGTCTTACCGCTTTTCTATCACTCGTTTTAGTGGAAAATACTTGAATTTTCCTTCTCTGCTGGATTTCTGCCTCACACAGGTTTCAGCTTTCACAGGTTTTATTGTACTATTACCTCATTTTACAGATTAAGGAAACTGAGTTCAGGGAGTTTAACCAAAGTGCCCAAAGCCAGCAAATGATGAAAACTGAAGACTGACTCCAAAGCCCAGTTATTAAACACGAGGCTATAATTATGGCTCATCTCATTTCATTTATGAACCTTTGGGCCACACAGGCTTGGCCACTCACCAAGTCTACATAAGTGGCCTCTGACCCCAGCAAGAGGGAAGCACCATGGGACTGAACAGCAGGGAGTCCCGGGAGACCTCGGAGAGGCCAAGTGAGTCTGACCCTGGAGGAAACGGTCAGCAGCTGTGGCCTTGGGCAGGAAGGGCTGGAAGGTCACGGGCATCAGGCAGAGCCTCATGGCCAAGGTGGTTGGTGGCTTTGCACTGAAAAAGCGGTGACCTGGAATGCAGCAGGCTGGGCTTCCCTTTCCCACTTCCTTCCTGTGCCGACTGCCTTGCTGAGTCACCTCCAGGAAGTCAAAGTGGTGAAGTGGAGAGCAGGATCCCTGGGTCTTCCTGCATTCCTGCCCCTGTCTCACCGTGTGACCTTCGGTCAGCCACTTCCCCTTGCTGGGGCCCACTTTCCTCATCTGTCAAGCAAGAGGCCTGACCAAATCTCCGAGGTCAGGCAAAGGGCTTTTTCAGAGGGCAGTGTTGCCTGGAAGACCATATAGGGCAAATGACCACTTGGCTGATAACCAATTAAGGATTTAATAGTCCTCCAGGCTTCATAGCAATACCCCTGACCTCCTACAGAACTTGCTGAATCCTTACAGGGGTCCCAATCATCACTGAGAGGTGGTGGCACTGGGAGGATGGTGAACAGGCAAATCCTCCAACCACCTGGAATGGTGATGGCTGCAGGGGCAGCCTCTGAGTCCTACCCTCTTCCAATTTAGTCAATCATCTTTGAAATTTAGCTCCATCATCTGCCCAGGTTCCTTTGATTTGTGTTCTGAATTTTTACTGAGTCCTGGACCTTGGTGAGGGTCCAAGTAGATGCTCCAGTTCTTCTCAGTGCAGGTACAATCTTGTGGGCAGGTGCACAGCCAATCTGAGCCTCCTTCCAGCTTCCAACAGTGGCTACTGCCAGCCCTCTGCCATGCATTAACCCTGTCATTCACTCATACCCAAGAGAAGCTGGTTTTGCTACACAAAGTTCCAAACCTGTGTGTAAGACTTTCATCCCTGTTGTTGTTAGTTGCCGTCAAATCAGCTCTGACTCATGCAATCTTAGGTGTAATAGATTGAAATATTACTCAGTCCTGCTCCATCTTCGTGACCATTGGTATGTTTGAGTCCATTGTTGTGGCAGTTGTGTCAGTTCATCTCATTGAGGGTTTCCCTCATTTTTGCTGACCCATTACTTTACCAAACATTGTGTCCTTTTCTAGCAATTGGTCTTTCCTGGTGACATGGCCAAAGTAAGCGAGTCAAAGTCTCACTATCCTCACTTTAAGGAACATTCCAGTTTTATTTCTTCTAAGATTGATTTGTTAGTTCTTTTGGAAGTCCAGAACTTATCCCTAATGACACTATATTCTGAAGTCAATGGGAACTCATTTTTGCAATGATCAATTCTTAGCATTTCACAGCTCCAGCTCTAAGATGCAAGGATGTCTGTGGCTTAGAGAAGTTCCAGAGAGTTGAGGAGAGTTTTTTTCCAGAGCCTAGAGGGTTGCCTGGGTAGTTGGTAGTGTGGGTGTTATGGCGTCTATCTGTGCCTCCTAATACTCTTGGTGGAGGGGGGGATATGACACTATAATGGAAGGGGGTTCCATGACACAGGGACTCCAAATATAAGGTTCTCCACCTACAAGCTGGGGGCCAGTTGGCTTAGTCTGGCTTTCAGGGCCCTTCTTGATGTGGCCTCACCTACTGCTTCAGCCTCAAAGTGCAGGTTCCCTCTCGTGCTTGGGGCTTCAGCCTGACCTCTGGGCCTGTGGAGTTCCCCATCATGCTGTATCATTTCATGTTTCTGTGTTTTGTACATTTCTCTTTACCTGGACCACCACTTCCTCTCCTCTCCCATCTTCAGCTTTGTCCTCCTCATAAACTCTCATTCAAGACCCAGTTTTGATATCACTTTTTCCCAAACATCTTTCCTGACCTCTCCTATCCCCCTTGGTGGCACCTCCGTACACTGGCCATATTGCTGTAATTTCCTTTTCACGAATCTTTACAGTTTTTTGGGTACATATCTCTGCAACTCCTTGAGCACTAGAACTGTTTCTTGGTGGCATTTGTGTCCCCAGGCTGAGCCCAGGGTCTGGAAAGCAGTGAATGCCCATCAGTGTCTGCTGGAAGGAATGGAAATGAATTCCCCAGAGCCTGCTACAAGTCTTCAGAGGCAGTGTGCTGGTGGAGAGAGAGGGCTGCGGGAGTTCAGGTTGAGTCCCCAACTCTGCCACTGACCAATTGTTCATCTTTAGGTACCACCTGTCCCCTGTTGGGCTTCAGTTTCCCTGCAAACAATGGATTAATTTCTTGAGTCTTTCTAAAGCTGACATTTTGTAGTATTTCTGAGACGTCTATAAGGCAACTTTTTGCAGCACTCCCCCAAGACACCAACTGTGGCATGTTCGGTGGGATCCTTCCTTCAGTTCAGTCTCATTCCATAAACACCTCTGTATTAGTCATCTGGTGCTGCTATAACAGAAATACCACAAGTGGATGGCTTTAACAAAGAGAAGTTTAGTATCTCACAGTCCAGTAGGCTAAAAGTTCAAACTCATGGCACCTACTCCAGGGAAGGCTTTCTGTCTCTGTCAGCTCTGGAGGAAGGTCCTTGTGATACATCTTTCTTTCCTTGGTCTGAGAGCATCTCAATGCAGGAACCTCAGGTCCAAAGGACAGGCTCTGCTACCAGCACTGCTTTCTTGGTGGTATGAAGTTCCCCTGCTCTTTGCTCACTTCTCTCCTTTATATCTCAAAAGAGATTGGCTTAAGACACTATCTAATCTTGTAGATCTCATCAATGTAACTGCTGCTAATCCATCTCATTATATTATAGTGACAGAATTTACAACACATAGGGAAATCACTTCAGATGATAAAACGGTAGACAATCATACAATACTAGGAATCATGACCTAGCCAGGTTGACAGATATTTTGGGGGGACACAATTTAATCCATGACAACTTCCCCCCAAACCCAAAGCCAGGCCGGTTCAAGTCCTGGGGGCAAAGGGAGGAATCAGACTTGGTCACTGTCCTCAAGGTGCTCACAGCCTAGTTAGGGAGACAGACACATGCAAAGTGGCACGGCGAACACAGAATGCTGTGGGACCCAGGAGGGGCCCTAAGCTAGCCATGAGGGTGGTCGGAGAGGATTTCCTGGTGGTGGTGCCTGAAAGACCCAACGCTGTGTAATTCACGCTAAGGACAAAGGATGTAAACCACTGGGCGTGGCCAATGGCGTGCACAGAAAATGCTACTCAGCGGCTCCAGTGTGCTGGGGTATGTCAGTATGTGTGCATGTGGGAGTCTGTGAGAGAGAGAGAGAGGCCACAGAGGGGGTGAGAGGCAGTGGGTTGGGGGGGCCTGGGATGGCCCAAGTTACATCCCCAAGGCCCTGGGGAAAGAGCTTTCCAATTACAGGCCTGGCTGTTGGATGTTGGGCTCCCTTGATTATGTAATAGCCAGGAAATGTCATCAGGGAGAGCACTTGGCTGGGAGGGATGTGTCTGAACAGGGCTTCACCATTCCCAGAGGTTAGTTTGGAGCAGATTTGTAAATGAGCGGGGATTTGCAGATAGTCGGAAAGAACATCCACACGGGCGGCCTGTCCCCTTTAGGAGGAGAGGACAAATCAGTCACGTGCAGCCGGTTACAAGGTCTCTCTCTGAGCTTCTGCTTTCCTCATGTAGCCAGCCAGCCAGAGCACCTGCCATCCCATCAGAGTAGTCTCTGGGGACCAGGGGTAGGGACACTGGCCAGCTCAGTACTGTGCTGGCCTAGAGGATTTGCATTGGGTGAACCGTGACCATGAAAGAATGCAGTGCAAGGGCGCCTTGTCCTCTGTGGCACATAAGCTGACCCTAGAGGCCCAGGGGACAGGAGACCTGAAGCTGCGTGAGGTAGAGTCATTCCACCTGTGGTGTGCTGAGCACATTCAGGACAGCTTGCTCAATGTGAATCACCCCTGGGCTCCCCAAAAGCATCTCTTGAAGCTCATTGATAAAACACGCGAACAGACCAGTTTCCAGCTTCTGGGGAGTGATAAGGGTTTTAGAGTAAAACAGTAAAGTGGGAATAATATGAGCACTTCCTCCTAGGGTTATTATTGTGAGGATTAGATACACGAGAAGTGCTTAGCCGAGAGCTTGACACACAGGAAGTGCTCCATAATTGGTAGCTGTGATAATTTTCATAAGAGGCAAGTTTCCAGGAGGAGTTCATTCTTCTTGATTGATACTCCATATACTGTCTATAAAAGATTTGGGGTGCCCTCCAGGGGGGTAAGTAGCCAGCATGAGAGTTTGGTGCACAGAGCAGCTTCTAGGAGAAGTGTGAGTTGTTCCACCAGCACCTGCAGGAAGACGGCCCTTCCGCATAGGCTGGACGGAGACAGCCCATCAGCTGGCCCAAGGAGAGACAAGCTGGAATATGGATTTGGGTCTGTAGGCTAAGTCAGGCCAAGCTGAACTCCCTGACCAGCCTGATTGCAAATTGTATTCCTTCGTGTAGCTCAGTGCCCCAGAGCCTTCCCAGTGTTTGACACTCTCAGTGACACCCTGCCAGAGTTAGAGTTTGGAAAGAAGAAGGTTATTAGAGAGTGAGGCCAAAGCTGGATTGACTCCTTTGTCACCTTGGACATGCTCATCACTGAGGTAGGCTGAGGGATCTCACGGACCTAGTCCCCAAGCTGGCCTGCAGAGAAATGACAGTGTTACCACCGTGGCTGTCTGGGACTGCGTAGGCAGCCCAGGGGACTGGTATGCGCTTTGAATGTGACAGCCAGGGTCTCTTAGAAAAGGGTCAGAGGTCTTGGCCAATCTCTTCTGCTTGGCAGGATCCAGACTCAGTTGCTGTGGGTGTAGGGCACAGGTCCAGCCCACAGAGGGAGAAGCTATGGGGTCAGTCAGACACAGACCTTTAGCAAAGTGAGCTGGATCTGAAGTTCTGATTAGCTCTGCCAAACCAGCCTCAAGTCAGGCCCCCAGATAGGTGTCCTATCCCCTGAAAGTACTAGAACACTATGGCATGTGAGCAGAATCAAGCCCAGGGCACCCACAGGACATGTGACTTATGACAAGAAAACTGATTCTAGCCCAGGTTGGGGTTGGGTTCGCCACCTCCTCTCAGGCCTGCGGAGGATGAGTTCAGTGATGGGTGAGGCTGAGTAAAACTTGGGGGACAGCCTGATGCTCCTGGTCTACACCATGCCAGTGAAGCCACAACTGGACTTTGGTGACTTGTGGGCTTGTCAGTGTCCCTTCATTCCAAGGGCAAGGACAGACCTCCTAGTCCTGCTACCAGCCCCATGCCTGCACCTGAGCTCAGGGCAGTAGAAGAGAATGGGAGAGACCAGCATCTTCCAGTGCAGGTACAAACGAAAGGGTTCCAGACACCCAGCGGGGGAGATGGGACCTGCCCTGTCTATGTTCAGAGGCAGCTGTGGTGTCATGGGATGGGTCCTGGACTTGGGTTCTGACAAATGAGTTTGAGTCCAGGCTCTGCCTCACCCTGCTCTGCGACCCTGGGCATGGACTTCCCAGAGCTTCAGTTCCCTCACCCATAAAATGGGGTCCTGAAGGTCTGCTTTATGGAAACTCTAGGACACACTGGAATTGGATCCAAATCAAAAAATGTTGGAGAGGCTTTGGGGATGTGAAAAAAATTGGGAGAAAGAGCAAAGTTTGCCCGACTACTGCCTCCATGGCAAGGGTCTTTAACATTCCATATGCCCAGGTGTGATGTGAGCGCCCCCGACCCAGAATCCTTGTGGTCCATCTCTATGAGAGCATCTTCTCCCTGGGCTGTGAACCCATCCTGCAAACTCTATGCCTGGAAACATTACCCTCCCCACTTTTTGCTGTTTCTCTGTCTTGATTGCCAGACTCTGATCCTACTGATCCACTGCCCAACCCCCTGCCCTGGAAACCTGCCCATGGCACTAAGGAGCTTGAGGCTCCCGCCGCTAACTACCTCCTCTTTGAGACTGAGCATAGTCTCTTGCTGGAGGGCTGTTATAATCTGAGAAAACTCAAATACTGGACATGTGGAGCCTTGGCAGCACTGGGAACAAGGCCTCAGTGGGTAGGGCAGTAGTCACGGTCACTGTAACCAAGAGGCATGATACGCTTGGACCCCATGGGGAGGGGTTCTCTCTCAAGAGTTTCCTCTGATAAGTGAAAGGTAGTGGCCCTACTTAGACTGAATAGTACCCACTGTGGGGTTGGGGCTCCCGTGAAGAAGCAAGTGGGTGGAGAGGAGCAGGTGGCCACCCCTGGAAAGAGGAAATGGACATGGATGCTTCTGTAGGCCCACAGGAGTTCTGAATCCCTGGACTAGAGCAGCTTGACTAATTACAGTCTCCCCCAGTTGGTGGGAATGGGGCCCCTAACAGACTGCCATCCTCGATGAGGCCTAGCTAAGGAGGGCAAGGTTGAACTGGGGAGTAGGGAGACCCTAGGGCCTGGTGACCAGCTGCCTAATGGATTGTCACAATCAGACCCCCAGTGGAGGGGCGGGGCAGGCTCAGCCTCTCTCTGGAGCAGAGCCTTCTGGTCCCAATGGCCCAGGAGTGCAGCAGACGCAGATGCTTGCCAGGAACAGGCTGTGGGGATCTCAGAGAATAAACAACAGAGGAGAATCGTCTTGCAGATGACACTTGATGGAAATCTCCCCCACAGCCACATCGCAAAGTGGAACCAAAATATTTATTCAGGGCGACAGTTTTCAGAATTCTTCTTTAGAAGACGACACAAACTGTCCAACTTCCCAGACAGCCCAGCACAGAGGGGCATGCCCTGCCGTCACCCAGTCAGTTCAGCAACCCATTGGATGGGGATTCAGGGTCAAGAGTCTTAATTCATCCTTTCAACACTGTCCAGGGGAGACTGCAAGCAGCTTAGGACCATCTGAAAACCATGAACAGGCTCCTTGCTGTAGTGACCCATCACCAGTCAGCTGAAGCTGCCATCCTCGTAGGCTCACCTGACTGCCAGATGAGTAGGGAAGCAAACCCATTCAGTCAACGGTACTTCACTGGAGACTCAACAGTCACTTGGCCAATGTCTGATGTTAACCAGATATTGAACTTCAGCTTGGGAGATATTCATATATTCCTCACCTCTTTGACCAATTTGTTGTTGTTGCTAGTTGCCATCAAGTCAGCTCCAACTCATGGCGACCCCATGAACAACAGAACAAAATGTTGCCTGGTCCTGCACCATCTTTACGATTGTTGATATGTTTGAGTCCATTGTTGCAGCCACTGTGTATTTTGAGTGCCTTCCATCCTTACAGGCTCATCTCCAGCACTATATTGGACAATATTCTTGTGATCCATAGCATTTTCATTGGCTAATTTTCAGAAGTAAATTGCCAGACCTTTCTTCCTAGTCTGTCTTAGTCTAGAAGCTCTATTGAAATCTGTCCACCATAGGTGACCCTGCTGGTATTTGAAATACCAGTGACATAGCTTCCAGCATCGCGGCAACATGCAAGCCACCACAGAACAACAAACTGACAGATGGGTGGTGGTTTTTATCCATAGCCAACACGAATTCTTAGAAACAAGACTTGTAGACATATTTATTCTCTTTTCAGAAAGGACTTTTATATCTAACAGTCTCCATTAACATTTATTAAGGCTCTCCTAGTCAGGAACTGTGCCAGGCTCTTTCAATTGTTTTGTCTCATCATTCCTTATGGTAGCCTTTGAGGTAGGCATCACTACCCCATGTTATAAAGGAGGAAAGGTAAGCCCAGAGAAGTTAAGAAACCAACTCAGCATCACACAGCTAGTGAGTGGCAGAGCCAAACTTTGAGCACTGGTCTTTAATGTTCTAATCTGGTGTTCCTTGCCTCCCATCACAGCATTATATTCTCTATTACCTCTGAGGCTCGTCATGAGGATTAAACAAGACAATCCATGAGAGATGTGTTAGAGTAGTGCATTGCTCTCAATGCATACTCATTTTATTTACTTAGTGTTGTAGGATGATTTTGGAACCTGGCTTTATCGGGCAGTATTCTTTCAGACATGAGGAATAAAAACTGAATATCAACTGGCTTAAGAAAAGAGAAGGGAGGGGAGAGGAGAGAGATTGTGTTTTGTCTCATCGTCTCTTTTCATTGGGATGGATGGGTGGCTGGGATAAATGGGTGGCTTGACCTCAGACATGGCTAGATCTAGGAACTGCTGTGATGTCATCCGTTCATGAGACTCTTATTTTTCCTACACTTATCACCTTTTCTTCTTTTTATGCTGACCTCAGTCTCATCTGTTGCCTTTGGGCTTCTACACAGCATGGCATAGTGGCTGTAGAGGTTAGAGAAGGGACATGAACCTCTGATGGCTCCTGGCCTTTACCACCCCAGCTAGTCAGCCTAGATAGAAAAGTAGCCTTTTCTCCCAGCTGTTACAGTGTGAAGAACCCCAGGGAAGTGCTCTGATTGGCCCAATGTGGGTCACATGATCACCCCAAGACCAGTGAACCATAGTGATTGGCTAAACAGGTAGTCTGCCCACTGCCGTGGACAGGGTGGTAGGGTCCTGTGATTGGCAGCCCTGCTAGAATCATGATTGGAGTTGAGGGGGACAGTTCCTTGAGGAACTCTTACAAGAAGAAAAGGAAGAGAGGATATTGGACAGATGAAAAAGCGTTGCTGTCCGTTACCTTGGGATTGGATGAAAGAGCTGAGATGATGACAATATGATATAAAAATGCAAATCATTTTATCTTGACTCATCCCTTCAGTTTTATAGATGAGGAAACTGAGACTCAGAAGTGTTGCATGACCTTGTCATGCTCTCACAATGAATTTCTGAGACACTCAAGGCTAAAATCTGAGTCTCCTGTTCTTCCACCTCACCCTGCTTGAGAAGGAAACCAAGGTCACGGTGACCCTCTCAGTATCTCTGACCTCATCACAGGCCTCTCAGGGAATGCTGGGAAAAGCCTGGTAAACAGGGCTGGTGGGGTGGGAGGAGGTGAAGTGTGCCATTAGATTTTACCTGCTCGTTGACAGTTCCCTAGCTGTCCCCAGTTCCCAGGTCTCTCAGTATCACTTCAGCTCCATGACAATAACTGTGTCTGAGCTGGGCCACATGGGTAGAACCCAGAGCTGCTCCTCATAGTCATCAGTGGAGTCTGAGACCTTGTTCTCCTCCCAGTTGACTCTCCCAACTCTCCTGAACACTTTAGTCTCCTCTAGGAGTCCCTGGGTGGTACAAACGGTTTACACAAGGCTGCCAACTGAAGACTGGAAGTTCCAGTCCACCGAGAGGTGCCTTGGAAGAAATGCCCGGAGATCCACTGAAAAAAGCAGGACGAGAAGGCAGGAAGGGACAGAAACTGGACAAATGAACACAGGGAACCTAGGGTAGAAAGGGGAAGTGTGCTGTTAAGTTGTGGGGATTGCGACCAATGTCACAAAGCAATATGTGTATAAGTTTTTGAATGAGAAGTTAACTTGCGCTGTAGACTTTCACCTAAAGCACAATAACAAATAAAAATACAAAACCCTTATGGATCACAGTCCTACTCTGACACACATCGAGCTTCCTTGAGTTGGAATCAACTCACTGGCAACTAGTTTTAGGATTTATTGAGAGCTGAGTTTGAGCTGGGCACAGAGAATTCATGGATGAATGATACACTTTCCCTGTCTCTCCAGGGCTCAGCAGGTTCTGAGTGGAGACACCACGTCAGTAATAACATTGCAGTGTGATTAGTGCTCTGATCACAGAGCTCAGCATTGAGGAAGAGCCCACATGGGCCACTGCTGTGAAGGGTTCAGGGGATTTAGCAGTGAGCAAAACATACACAGCTCCCTAATCATGGAGCTTATATTTCCGTGAGGAGAGCTAGGCATCAGACAGAAAATTACGCAATAAAAAGAAGTTACAAATTTTGATAACTGCTGGGCTCTAAAGAGAAAGTATGTAGTGCTGTGAGAGTGGCTATCAGGGGGCCTGGGTTAGTCGGGGGATCAGGGAGGGCTTCCCTGTGAAGGCAACATGCAAGATAAAATCTAAAGGTTGGAAAGGAGTCAACTGAGTAAGGAAGAGCATTCCAGGTGAAAGACACAGCAAGTGCTAAGGCCCAGAGGAAAAGGGGAATCCAGGGAAGAAGACTCCTGTGACTCAAGTGGAGTGAGGAGGTGAGGCAGGAGGAATGGGCAGGGCCAATGGAAAAATTCTTGAAGACCATGCAAAGGAGTTTAGTCTTTGTCTTAAGAGCAGTAGGTAACCAGAGAGGATTCAGATGGGCTGGGGCCCAGGGGGATGTGGACTAAAGCCTAGAGTGGAGGACTTTGGAGTGCTGGTGGAGGGACGGGGATGTCTGTGGGAGAATGGGTGATGTAAACTAGAAGCCAGCAGAAGGTCTCAGAGGGGCCTTCTAAGTACTGTAAGTATTCCCTGTGCTTGAAGATAGGGTGCTGAGGATGGTGCTAGTGTTGGTGGAAGGGGGATGTTCTTGTTCTGTTCCAACAAGTGTGGGTTAAAGATGAGCTGTCTTCTTTACCATCCCCTCCCAGGGCTTTTTACCTGCAGGTGTACATTGGGAATCTCCAAGAGGTTTGTGTAGTAGGCAGAGTTTTCCCACTGCATTTGACCAGGATCCCATTTGTTGGGAAAGGCTGCAGGCAAAGGCACTCCTCAGAGGTACTTGAGTTGAAAGGTGACTGGGTCTGATTCCAATATAACGACCCTGCCCTAGTGGCCTATGGCCAAGACAGGCTGGTATGAGACTAGACATAGGGATGCCTGATAGTAGACCATTGTAAGAAACACATCAGCGGTCAGATCTGGGGCAAACTCTGTAGAGGTCCTGGGTACAGGACATGGAGGAAGTTCCAGAGCTGAGCGCTAGGCAAAGGTCTTCTCTTGTCATCTCTGTCCCCATTCCTGAGCCCTTTCTCCTTCTGTCTCTGGCCCTCTGATACCTGCCCTGAGAGTTCTGTGCCCTGGAACTGTCCCAGGCTTCGAATCAGGACCCCAAGATCTCTGGGCATACTGTAAGCATAGATCCCATTACACAGGATAAAATGTCACCAGGATAAATACATCAGTGTGAAGGCCTCCACTTGTGTCCACAAAACAATAGCACGAGTATAGTGAGGAATGGAGAAGAAGAGGAGGAATAACGGCTCCTGGGCACCTCCTTTGTCTTTGACTATTGATTCGTTTAATGATCATTTAACAATGTCAGGCACTGGACTAGACACTGGGGACAGGACGGCACACGAGACAGCCTTGGTGCCATCCCTCCTGGAGCTGGACTGGGCTTATGTCTGTGTTGCATTTAATTCCCCTGGCAACCCTGCTTCTGTCTAAGCCAGCTGGATTTGGGGAAAGTGCAGCAGCCAGAGTCAAGGAGCCTGGCTTAGAAATGTGCTGTGCACTATTGGGAGTGTCACCTAAGCTCTCTGAGCCTGTGTTTCCTTCTCTGTAGAAGAAAGACAACTCCACTTTCTGTATAGGTAGGAGTGAGGGTCCGGTGAGACACCATGCACCTGGCCTCACCATGACTCCTGTACATGGTGGCTTTCTGTTCTCATCCTTTCTCTTCCCCCCAGGACTGGACCAGGCCATTCTGATCACTGGTTTTTCCCAAACTGAGAATTATACCCTCTCCCCCAGTTCAATGCCACGTGCAGTTCAGAATGACAACCAAACCTGATGCATTCACGTTGAGGGAATCCTCAAGACTATCCAGCCAGATAAACCTTCAACACTGAGGAGCTAACACAACCGATTTTTTTTTCTAAATCTCAGAGTCTAAGAAATTGGCAGCAGGCTGATTTTCTTGGTTTGCTTCATGCGGTGAGTGGTAGTGAGGGAAAGCCCTGGATGTGTGGCCAGAAAACCCAGGCTGTGGTTCTGGCACACTGCCTGCCAGCTGTGCAGAGCACCCACCCCTTCTGAGCCCCAGTTTCTCCTTCTGTTAAGTGAGCATAATAACCCTTTCCTCCCAACATTGCTGGGAGAATTGAGTGAGGTACAAAAGCAATTTATGAACTGGGAAGTGCTGGGCCTGGAAGTGTCTGCCTCCCCCAAGAGACTCCACTTCTACGCTTTAAAGTACTTACAGGCCATCTGGGAAACTCACATTCTCCCGCAGTCCCTTCCACCTGGGACCACCCATCTGGCCTCTGGGAAACCCCAGCTGTTCCTTACCCAGCTGTTTGGCTCCAACTATCCTGTGGTTAGAGCATTAGGCTGCAGTTCTGGGAAGTCTCTTTCTCAGGCTGGGTCCCTGGGGGGCGAGCTGAGCCCCATCTGAGGGAGAGAAGACAAGGGCTGGGGAAGGGGCGGGAGAAGGGCCAGCCTGGGAGAAGTTGGATGAATGCTGTGTCGTATTTTTCAAATGACTCCATGTCCACAAAGCTGAAAATGTGGTTTGGCCTTACATATTTTATATGTGTGTGTGTTCCTAGTACATTTCCTTCTAATTTTTAAAACCATACATAACAACAGGGACATTTAATCCATATGGTTCTGATTCCTTAACACTTAAATCATCCAAATGTTGTGTTGTAGGATCTATTTGCAAATCCCTTTACATAAGCTTTTAACTCCTTGTTTCTCGAGAGCATCAAGGCAGGGTCTCTGGGTGCAGCCTCCTCCTCTTCTAGGTTCCCCACTTCCCACCCAAACTGGCCAGAGGCCTTGGCTGTCCCTGCTCCAGGCATCAGCTGTTCAAGTCCTGCCCTCAGGCATAGGGGAGTCCAGTGGGAGTGGAAGAATAAGTATTCTGGGGTCCACACCTTAGCCCCACCACTTTCTGGCAGTGTGATCAAGGGCAGGTTAACCTCATGGAACCCTCCTTTCCTCATCTGTAAAAAAAGGAATGAACAATAAATGCGTTAAAGGGTTGTTGGGGAAATTAAACAAGATAATGTGTATAAAGCCCTTAGCCCACAGACTAAGGTTTGCCCTCCATTAATGGAGCCTTTCTGATGTTCCACAGGGGCTAGACTGAGGTAGGAGGAGGCCATGTTGGACAGCAATGCTTTTCTTGAGGAATCTTGAGGCACCAGAAGCACCAGGGCAGAGCAGCTGAGTCCAGAGAAGCACAAGGGGACACTGCCAGTGGGAACTGGGGACTGAGGAAAGGACCGAGCAATGAGCATGGTGGCCAAGAGGGCAGGAGGTGAATGGGCCTGGTAGAAGGAGATGTGTGGCCAGTACTTGGCTGGGGTGGGGGGGGAGGAGTCTGGGAGGGAAGTGGGCACACCCAGCATGTAGCTGCCCCACCTGTGCCTGGAGGTGGGGGAGGGCCTTAAAGAACCAGATAGACCACAGAGGGAGGAGACACAGGAAGGCAGCTCTTCCAGATTGAAGGGGCTTGAATTTGCCATCTGGAGGCTGCCCACACCTTCTGCTGGAGTGCGTGCTCTAAAGGCCCCTTCGTAGGTTCCCACACCTGCAAAAAGCCTAACTCCTTAGCTGGAGCTCATGGCCCAGCCCAGTTGCACTTAACCTCTCCCTGCCCCTCCTTTCTCACTCTGTCCTCCCTCACTTCAGGCCATTCTCAAATAGTCATTATTCTTTTGTTTTTAATTTCATTTATTTTGTTGTTGTTGAGAATATACACAGCAAAACATCAATTCAACAGTTTATACATGTACAATTCAGTGACACTGATTACATTTTTCGAGTTGTGCAACCGTTCTCACCCTCCTTTTCTGAGTTGTTCCTCCTCCATTAACATGAACTCATTGCCCCCTGATTTCCTATCTAATCTTTCAAGTTGCTGTTGTCAGTTTGATCCCATATAGGTAGATCTTAAAAGAGCATAACGCTCAAGGCAGACATTCTTTACTAGTTAAGCTAAACTAGTTAAGCTAAACTATTTCAGGGGATATTTTTGGTTTAAGGTTTAAAGATTATCTCAGGGCAATAGTTTCAGGGGTTTATCTAGCCTCCATACCTCCAGAAAGTCTGGAGTCAATAAGGATTTGAAATTCTATTCTGCTTCTTCTTCCTTTTGATCAGGATTCTTCTATAGAATCTTTGGTAAAAATGTTCAGTAACAGTAGCCGGGCACCATCCACTTCTTCTGGTCTCATGGCAAAGGAGGCAGTTGTTCATGAAGGCAGTTAGCCACACATTCCATATCCTCTTCCTACTCCTGACTCTCCTTTCTTTGTTACTCCAGGTTAACAGAGACCAATAATTGTGCCTGGTATGGCTTGCAAGTGCAAGCTTTTAAGACCCCAGGCACTCTGCAGTAAACTAAGAGGTAGAACAGAAGCATTAAACACGTTATTAGGCCAATTAACTGAGATGTTCCATGGAACCATGACTGTAAACATCCAAACCAAGGAACCAAATCCCATGAGATATCTGGTTGTACATAAGCAACTTCTTTTAAGCTTCTTCTTCCTCATCTGCACTCTTCCTCCTGCCTTGATGGGTTTTTCCTGCCTTTTGCACTAATAAACACCTTCAAAACCCAACTCAAGTCACCTCCTCTGAGAAGTATTTCTGGGAAGATTTGCACATAATTGACCCTCCCTTTGTGCTGTTAGTCAGGACCTGTGCTGGGAGCTGAGAGTGTGCAAATGGTTAAGAGTCACCCCTGTAAAAGCGGTCATCGTGCCTTGGCTAAGGCAGATCCACATTTGATCCACCAGCTTTATGACAAGGCAGAATGCAAACCAAAGATGGCACCAGCAGGGATCTGTGGCTGTTGAGTGTGAGGTGGGAGATCTGTTAGGAGGACATGGGATGTCCAGGGTGGCACAGCTCCTGGAGGGGCCTCCCCATGGCAAGGGTCCCCTGGCCAGCTCAGATCAGGACTCCACCAGCATCTGTGCCCAGAGAACAGGAGTCGTTTCTCCGGCAATTCCAGAACGGAGCGAATCCCAGACAGAGCTGCATCTCTGGGACAGAAGAGCAGATGCTTAATCTAAAATTAGGCTGCTGCCTATGACTTCATCTAGGCTGCAGGAACTGATCTGCTTCTTGCATCTGTCAGTGTGTGGTGGAGGCAAAGCAGAGCCCCTGCCTCCCTACAGAGGCCAAGGGGTGGTTATGAGAGCCAGTGGGGGAGCCAGCACTCTTCAGTCTACTTGAAGTGCTTTCCTGGTCTTTACCTGGTTGAATTCTCACAAATCCTCTGAGAGGGAGGTGTATGAGGTGCGGGGGAAGGGGAGCAGGGGCGCAGCTCCCACCCTTCAGAAGCTTGGTCTGTCTGACTTTGACTTTGAAGCTCTTCCTTCTCTGCCAGATTACAGCTGAGAGGTTAAATAATCTGTCCAGTGTCACCCTGCCAGTGATGGCCTGAGCAGGTCTGGAGCCCAATGCCAAATTCAGGCAGAGAGAACAGGCCCATAGGAGTGAAACAGGTAGGAGATGGAGTTTCAGGCAGAAAGAGAGCGGGGATGGCAATCAAGGAAAGCGTCTTACCACCCCTTCTTTGTCTGCAGTTCCCTCCTTCATTGAGGCATCCTCTGGCTCTCACTGCCTTCCTCAGCTGGGCCCTGCTTTCCAGGAAGAGTGCAAGCCAAGCCCACAGTCATTGCCTTCATTCATCACACCTCAATCCACAGTTCTTACAATGGCCTGTAAGGCCCTGTGTAATATGCCTGGCACTCTCCTACTTCAGAGCCTTTGCACTGTGTGTTCCCTTTGCCTGTAAAAGCCCTCCCCAGACATGTGCATGACTTACTTCCTCAACTGCTGCAAGGAATTGTTCAAACGCCACCTTCTCAATAAGCCCCGTTCTAACCAACCTGCTTAAATCTGTAACCCACCTCCCACTCCTGCATGCCTGACCCCATCACTCTGTTCCTTCTTCTCTCCATGGTACGTATTGCTGGTAATATATTATTCAATTTACTCACTGATTGTGTTCCTTGTTTATGGTTTGTATTTTCCCTCTAGAATGTAAGCTATAGAGGGCAGGGATTTTTGCCCATGTTGTTCACTGTTGTACTCCAAGTCCTTAGAATAGGTAGGTGTTCACTGAACATTTGTTGAGAGGACATGTGAATTCGAGAGAAACAGAGGCACCTGGGCCCAGAGGCAGCATGCTGCCTCTGCTACTGGTCATGGCCCCTGCAGAGGAAGCCTGTGCCTTAGAGACAGGGGCCCTGCTGCCAGGACTGCCTCTGTGTCCTCTCTGGGCCTCTGTTAGCTCATCTGGTAAGTGGGACTGATAGTACCTGTCCTGCCTCTCACAGAGCCTTGGAGATGACATGAGCATATGGATATAATCATGCTCAACACTATAAACAAAAACAAGAAAAGGATCCCTCTAGTTGATTCCAGCTCATGCCAACCATAGGTGTTTCAGAGTAGAACTACACTTCCACAGGGTTTTCAAGTCTATGACCTTTCAGAAACAAATTGCCATGCCTTTCTTCTGAGGCACCTCTAGGTGGGTTTGAACCACCAGCCTTTCAGTTAGTAGTAGAGCACTTAACCATTTGTGCCACCCAGGGACTTCGTATAGCTATCAACGGCTACCTAAATAAATGTGAGATATCCATTTGTTCAGTTAGCATCCTTGAATACAGAACCTACTGGGTTCTAGGCCTTGTATTGGGTGCTAGAGGTTCACAGAAGAGGGAAACTCAGTGCTTATCTGCAAAGAGGTGCTGTCAGGTGAGTGAGGCTACCCCAGATGTGAGAAGGTGGGACATGCTCACGCATTTCAGAGGGCTATTGGAGAAGTGGGACTCCACAAAAGGAATGTGGGGCCCTCATCCATGGAGGAGGGGATCCAGGGAATTTGTGCCCTAGCCCTACTCCCACCCCCAGCTGCTATGTATCCTTCACCTCTCAGTCCAGACCCTAGATGGTCTGCCACCAACTCCATGTGCCTGCCTTCCTTACCTTCCTCACTCAGGCCCCTGGCCCTTCTACCCTGCCTGGATAGTGCCAGCACCAGCCAGCCTGCCCTAGGTGGTCACTGCCTCTGCTCCCAAGCTCCCCTGTCCCATCCCTTTCTAAGTGGCACCCAGAAGGGCCAGGTGCCCCAGGACACTTGCTGGGATTCTCATCCTCCCATGCAGAGGCCTTGGGTGGGAGTGTCAGTGGTAGATTCAGAGAGTCAGCAGGAAGTCCTGGGCAAGACAGCCCTCAGAGAGCTTGTTTTCAGGCTGGAAGACAGGTGACTGATGGATGTTAAGAGCCTGGAGTTCCTGAAGGCTCTATGGGGGTTTCACCTGCACTCCCAGGCAGAGAGACAAATACTGCCAAATTCCAAAGCTATGGGAAGCACAAGAAGAAAGTCTACCCGGGGGCCCTGCTAACTGAGCATCTATGAGGTGCCAGGCATAGACCCTCAGAGCTCTCCCAAACTCTCCCAGACACAAATAGTTTACTATAACACATTATAAATGGTTTGATGGTGCATGCAAAGCAAGTTATAAAACATTGATAGATTAGATAGATAGACAGATAGTTGCCATTGAGTGAACTCTGACTAATGGAAACCTTATGTACAACAGAAAGAAACATTGCCTGGTCCTGTGTCATTGTCACAACTGCCAGCATGTTCAAGTTCATGGTTGCAGCTGTTGTGCCAATCCATCTCACCAAGGATCTCTCACACCGTTGCTGGCCCGCTATTCACCAAACATGATGTCCTCCTCCAGAGAATGATCCCTCAGGATAACATGTCCAAAGAAAATTAGTCAGGCAGTGGTCTGTTGGTTTTCATTGGCTAATCATCAGAATTAGATCACCAGGCCTTTCTTCCTAGTCTGTCTTAGTCTGGAAACTCCGCTTGTAATGGTTGAAGTTGTGTGTCACCTTGGCTGGGCCATGATTCTCAGTGGTTTGGCAGTTATATAATGATTTGGCAGTTATGTAATGATGTAGTCATCTTCCATGATGTAATTAGCCAATCAGTTGTAAGGGGAGTTTCCCCGGGGATGTGGCCTGCATCCAATATATATATATGGATGCTCTGGCAAAGCTCATTTGCTTGCTCTGAATCCTGCACCTGGCTCATCATTATCGGACCTCTGGTTCTTGGGATTTGTATGCCTGTGAGCCAACAGCCTGCTGTCTTACCTGTCAGTCTTGGATTTGTCAGCCTCCAAAGCCTGTGAGCCAGTGGCCTGCTGTCTGACCTGCTGATCTTGGGTTCGTCAGCCCCTGCAGCTATGCAAGTCAGGAGAAGCCTCCACCTGATGCCTGTCCCATGAACTTGTGACTTTCCAGCCTCTACAACTATGCCATTTCCTTGAGATAAACCTCTCTGTCTCTCTCTCCCTCTCCTTCTCTCTCTCTGTGTACATAAGTGTGTGTGTGTGTGTGTGTGTGTGTGTGTGTGTATGTGTAGATACATATATATATATATATATATATATATATATATATATATATATACATATATACACACACACACACACATACACATGCTTCGTTGGTTTTTCTTCTCTAGAAAACCCAGCCTAAGACATTTGGTACTGGGATTATTCTAGAGAAACAAAATCATAGGATGAGTTTTCTAAATTGGTTCTCAAGTCTGACTAATCCATGGCATGAGGTGGAAATATTAATATGCAAAATATCACCACCAATAGACAGGTATTGGTGAGTAGCAAGGCTCTGGGTGATCATATGCTTGATATTTTTTCTACAATTTTGTCAGAATGAGAAGTATAAGGAAGCTGGTTGCTTGGTCCTATATTCACTAGACAAAGTGGTGAAAGAAAGCGATGAGTTCAGGGCTTCGGAGTCACAGCTAAAGCATCACATCTGTCTTAGTCATCTAGTGCTGCTATAACAGAAATACCACAAGTAGATGTCTTTAACAAAGAGAAATTTGTTTCTTCACGGTAAAGTAGGCTAGAAGTCCAAATTCAGGGTGTCAGCTCTAGGGGAAGGCTTTCTCTCTTTGTTGGCCTTCTCATCAATGTTCCCCTGGACTAGGAGCTTCTCCACGTAGGGACCCCAGGTCCAAAGGACACACTCTGCTCCTGGCACTGCTTTTTTGGTGGTATGAGGTCCCCCTGTCTCTCTGCTCACTTCTCTCTTTTATATCTCAAGAGATTGCCTCAGGACACAAGGCAATCTTGTAGACTGAGTCTGCCTTACTAACACAACTGCTACCCATCCTCCCTCATTAACATCATAGAGGCAGGATTTACAACATATAGGAAAATCATACAATACCAGGAATCATGGCCCAGCCAAATTGATACACACATTTTTGGGGGGATATAATTCAATCCATGACATCAAAGACCTCAAAGTTGCCACTTGTGCCCTGAGAGAAAACCTTACCTCTGGTAGTAACAGAGCTGATATTGCCAAAAACCAGACCCAGAGTCTTATAGTAAGAGTGGCTGAATTACAACGCTAACTGAATTCCCAATTTCAAATCGTGTCTCAAGTTGAAGTGAAGATATTGATTGGAAAGAAATGGGATCCTAAAACTCGGAATGAGGACATATGTGCAGATAATCAGGAAATTGGGGACACTGAGACCCTAAATTCCATTGAATCACTCTTGTCAACAGAAGTAGCCCTGTTATTCCTATCCGAAGAGTCAATCCATCTTTATCTGCTAAGCCACCCTCCCCAGCAAACTACCATTAACCTTCCACCCCCATCTGATGAGATTAAACCAGCTGTGCCTGAAGAGTCTTTGTCTGAGATAACACCAGAGGCTGTGCCTGGGGTGTTGCCTGGGACATTTGCTGAGGTAGATGCCTTACAGGACATTGCTGAAGGTTCCCAGGACCCACCCCCACCACTCTTTTTGCATCTACACCTGTGGCTACACTTAAGTCCCAGTCAGCCCAAAAGGTGAAGTACAAAGTGTGACCCAGGAGGAGATACATTACATTCCAAGAGAACTGTTTGAATTTTCTAGTATGTAAAAAAAAAAAAAAACCTGGGGAATATGTGTGGGAATGGCTATTAAGGGTGTTGGATAATTGTGCAAGGAACATAAAGATGGATCAGTCTGAGTTTATTGATATAGGCCTGATATGAGTCTAAGCAGATTATTCATTCAGTGTTTCAGCTCGAGAGGTTAGGAAAGGACCTAATAGTTTATTTGGTTGGTTTGCTGAAGTATGGATAACACAGTGGCCTATGCTAAATCAGGTTGAAGTACCAGACCTGCCTTGGTATACAGTAGAAGAAGGTATCCAAAGGCTTAGGAACATTGGCAAGTCAGAGTGGATTTATCAGGTTAGACCCACATACCCACACATGGAGTGCCCAGAGGACACACCTTTTACCATAACAGTGAGGAACAATTTGTGAAGGAAGCACCAGCATCCTTGAAGACCACTGTAATTGCTATTTTGTGTAAGTCAGATTTGACAGTAGGGACTGCCCTAACTGAATTACGACACCTAACTACAAAGGGGCTGATTGTACCCCTTGATGGTAGGGGCCAAGTGGCGGCCTCAATCAACAAAGATAAAGTGAACGTGGTTACCATGATGGACAATGGAATCAAAGCAGTAATCAGAATAGTTTGACTCGTATGGACTTATGGCATTGGCTACTTAGTCATGGTGTCCCTAGAAGTAAAATAGATTGGAAGTCTACTAAATATTTACTTGATCTGTACAAGTTGAAGAATTCTAGGTCAAGTAAATGGCAGTCTAACTTGAATTGCCAGAATAGAAAGTCATGGCCACTCAATCAATTCCCAGACTTAAGCCAGTTTACAGACCCAAAACCCCTTGAATGTAGCAGGGTTGGGTCCCCTTGAAGAAGGACCCCATGACACTGCCAAAATTTTATATGGTTATTCTTTCTCCCAGCCTTCCCCAAAGGGTTCTATGGCCTTTTACAAGAGTAGATGTTTATTGGGGAAAAGGAAATAATCAGACTTTTCAGGGGTTACTGGATACTGACTCTGAACTGACACTAATTCCAAGGAACCCAAAACGTCACTGCAGCCCACCAGTCAGAGTAGGGGTGCATGGAGGTCAGGTGACTAATGTAGTCTTAGCTCAGGTTTGTCTCACAGTGGGTCCAGTGGGAACATGAACCCATTCTGTAGAGATTTCCCCAGTTCCAGAATGCATAATTGGAATAGATATATTCAGCAACTGGCAGAACCCCCACATTGGATCCCTGACATGAGAAGTAAGGGCTACTATAGTAGGAAAAGCCAAGTGGAAGCCATTAGAACTGCCTCTACTTAGGGAAATAGTAAACTAAACCAAAAGCAATACTGCATTACTGGAGGGATTGCATAGATTACTGCCACCATCAAAGACTTGAAGGATACAGGGGTGGGGAGTCTCACGACATCCCTGTTCAACTTACCTCTTTGTCCTATGCAAAAAATGGATGGATCTTGTAGAATGACAATGGATTGTTGTAAACTTAACCAGGTGGTGAGTCCAATTGCAGTTGCTGTTCCAGATGTGATTTGATTGCTTGAGCAAATTAATACATCTCCTTGTACCTGGTATGCAGCTATTGATCTGACCAATGCCTTTTTCTGGATTCTGTTTTGAAAGGAACACCAGAAGCAGTTTACCTTCAGTTGGCAAAGACAGCAATACACTTTTACTGTCCTACCTCAGCGGTATATCAACTCTCCATCCCTATGTCATAATTTAGTCTACAAGGACCTTGATTGCCTTTTTCTTCCACAAGAAGTCACACTGGTCTATTACACTGATGATATGATGCTGATTGGACCTAGTAAGGAAGAAGTGTCAATGACTCAGGTCTTACTGGTAAAAAACACTTTTGTGCTAGAGAAACTTGATCTCATAAAAATTCAAGCACTTTCCACCTCAGTGAAATTTCTAGGAATTCAGTGGTGCGTGGCATGTTGAGATATTCCTTCTAGAGTGAAAGATAAGGTGTTATATATGGTCCCTCTTACAACTAAAAAAGGAGGCACAACACCTAGTGGGCCTCTTTGAAGTTTGAAGGCAACATATACCTCATTTGGGTGTGCTACTCCAGCCTATTTATCATGTGACTCAAAAAACTGCTAGTTTTGAGTGGGGACCAGAAAAAGAGGAGGGTTTGCAACAGGTTCAGACTGCCATGCAAGCCACTCTGCACTTGGGCCATATGATCTGGCTGATCCAGTTGTGCTTGAAGTGTCAGTGGCAGATAGAGATGCTGTTTGGAGTCTTTGGCAGGCCCCTATTGGTGAATCACAGCGCAGACCCTTAGGATTTTGAAGTAAAGCCCCGCCATTCTCTGCAGGTAACTACTCTCCTTTTGAGAAACAGCTTTTGGCTTATTACTGGGCCTTAGTAAAGACTGAACACTTAAACGTGGACCACCAAGTCACCTCGTGGCCTGAGCTGCTCATCATGAACTGAGTGTTGTCTGACTCACATAGTTGTAAAGTCAGGCATGCACAGCAGTACTCCATCATTAAATGGAAGTGGTATATACGAGATCAAGCTCAAGCAGGACCTGAGGGCACAAGTAAGCTGCATGAGGAAGTGGCCCAAGTGCCCATGGTCTCCACTCCTGTCACATTACCTGCCTTCTCCAAGTCTGCACCTATGGCCTCCTGGGGAGTTCCTTATGATCAATTGACTGAGGAAGAGAAAACTCTTGCCTGGTTGACAGATGGTTCTCTGCGATATGCAAGCACCACTCAAAAGTGGACAGTGGCAGTATGGCAGTCCCTTTCTGGGATCTCCCTGAAGGACAGTGGTGAGAGAAAAATCCTCCCAATGGGCAGAACTTAGAGGAGTGCACCTAGTTGTTCACTTTGCTTGGAAAGAGAAGTGGCCAGATGTGCAGCTGTCTACTGATTAATGTGCTATGGCCAATGGTTTGGCTGGATGATCAGAGACATGGAAGGAACATGACTGGAAAATTGGTAACAAGGAGGTATGGGGAAGAAGTATGTGGATAGACCTCTCTGAATGAGCCAAAGAAGTGAAGATATTTGTGTCTCACGTGAATATTCACCCAAGGGGTAACTCCAGCAGAAGAGGGTTTTAACCATCAAGTGGACAGGATGATGTGTTCTGTGGAAACCAGTCATATTCTTTCCCTGGCCGCTCCCGTCATTGCCCAACCAGCTCATGAAAAAAGTGGCCATGGTGGCAGGGATGGAGGTTATGCATGGGCTCAGCAGCAAGGACTTCCACTCAGCAAGGTTGACTTGGCTACAACCACTGCTGAATGCCCAATCTGCCAGCAACAGAGACCAACACTGAGTCTCCAATATGGCACCATTTCTCCAAACAATCACCCAGCAACCTGGTGGCAGGTTGATTACATTGGACTGTTTCCATCACGGAAAAGGAAGTGTTTCATTCTTACTGGGATAGACTTTTACTCTGGTTATGGATTTGCCTTCCCTGCACACAATACCTCTGCCAAAACTACCATCTGTGGACCCACAGAATGCCATATCCACCATCACGGTATCCCTCACAGTATTGCCTTGGATCAAGGGACTAATAGTAAATGAAGTATGGCAGTGGGCCCATGCTGCTGGAATTCACTGGTCTTACCATGTTCCCCATCATACTGAAGCAGCTGACTTGATAAAACAATGGAATGGCCTTCTAAAGACACAATTGTGGTGCCAGTAGGTGGCAACACTTTGCAGGGTTGGGGCCATGTTCTCCAGCAGGCTGTATATGCTCTAAAGCAGCGTCCAGTATAGGTACTGTTTCTCCCATATCCAGGACTCATGGTTCCAGGAATCAAAGGGTGGAGATGAAAGTGGCACCACTCACAATTACCCCTAGTGACCCACTCACAAAATTTTTGCTTCCTGTCCCCACAACCCCATGCTCTGCAGGTCTAGAGGTCTAGTTTCAAACGGAGGAATTCTTCCACCTGGAGACACAATACTGATTCCATTGAACTGGAAATTAAGAATGCCACCCAGCCACTTTGGGCTCCTCATGCCTCTGGATCAACAGGCAAAGAAGGGAGTTACCATACTGGCTGGTGTGATTGACCCTGACTACCAAGGGGAAACCGGATTGATGTTGTATAATGGAGGTAAAAAAGAGTATGTCTGGAATACAGGAGATTCCTTTGGGTGTCTCTTAGTACTACGAGGCCCTGTGATTAAAGTCAATGGAAAACTACAGCAACCCAGTTCCAGCATGACTACTAATGGGCCAGACCCTTAGGGAATGAAGGTTTGAGTCACCCCACCAGGCAAAGAACCACAACCAGCTGAGGTGCTTGGGACTTGCCAGCTCTACAACAACGTGAGCCATTTCCTTGAGATAAGTCTGTCTTTATATATATACATATATATATTTATTTGTTTATTTACATTTATATTAAAAAACAAACAAACCTGTTGCCATCAAGTCTATTCTGACTCTAGTGACCCTATAGGACAGAGTAGAACTGCCCCATTAGGGTTTCTAGGAGAGGCTGGTGGATTCAAACTGTTGACCTTTTGGTTAGCAGCCTATCTCTTAACCACTGCGCCACCAGGACTCCATATTTTATATACAATATATATATGCTGTCCATTATGGGTGACCTTGCTGGTATTTGAAATACCAGTGGCATAGCTCCCAGCATCATAGCAACACACAAGCTACCACAGTACAACACACTGACAGACGAGTGGTGGAGGAACATTTATAGGGGGCATTTAATTCTGCTGAGGATGAAGGTTGGTCAGGAGAAACTTAAGTACAAAAGGACATTTGAAGGATACATTATAGGATGAGTTTGCTAAATAGTAAAGGAAAATTATTAGGGGAAATGAAGGGTAGGGTGGATGGGTGAATAGGAGAGGAAGGAAGGGCATTCCAGCAGAAGGAACAGCATGAGCAAAGGCATAGAGTATGACAATTACTGTGTCTGGGGAACAGTGCACTGTCCTGCACAGGGCCAAGCCCTTCTCTGGACATGAACCCCATGTGGAAATTCCCAAGGCCAAGGGATGGAGGGTTGGAGTTCTCCCCTCCTGCCTTGAGAGGTCAGAAAAGCTGGCGTGAGAGGGGAGCCTGAGCAGGGGTGGATCAAGACCATTTTTATTTAGATTTCTAAAAGTAGCCTTTAGACCAGCCCCGACCCCTTCCCATAGTTATCTCTCCTTCCCACATCTTCTGCATTGTTATGGATTGAATTGTGTTCCCCAAAAAATGTGTGTCAACTTGGCTAGGCCATGTGTGATTGTCCACCATTTTGTGATCTAATGTGACTTTCCTATGTGTTATAAATCCTACCTCTATGATGAGATTAGTGGCAGTTATGTTAATGATTCAAGACTCAATCTATAAGATTAGGTACTGTCTTGTTAATCTCTCGAGACATAAAAGAGAGAGGCAAGCAAGAAGACATGAGGACCTCATACTACCAAGAAACAAGAGCCAGGAGAATAATGGGTCCTTTGGACCCAGGGTCTCTGCGCTGAGAAGCTCCTCGACTGGGGAAGATTGATGACGAAGACCTTCCCTCAGAACTGACAGAGAGACAAAGCCTTCCCCTGGAGCTGGCACCCTGAATTTGGACTTCTAGCCTCCTAGATTAAGAGAATAAATTTCTCTTTGTTAAAGCCATCCACTTGTGGTATTTCTGTTATCGCAGCACTAGATAACTAAGACATGCATCATTCACCATTTGTATTCACTTTTAGCAGTTATTTTTCTCAAATGGGAACAGTCTCTCTGGAGCCAGATGGTTAGATGTCTGAGTGCAGGATTTGCACCTCATTTGTCTTTCTTTGGGATTCTTTCTCACCTGTAACCCCAGTCCCTCAACCTGGGATAGTTTCTCGGGTGGTATCAATTACTGTGGGATGAAAGCCACCCCAGAGAAGGTTTGAAGGCCATACCAGAAGTTCCCTCTCCCTGTTGCTGCTCCCAGAACTCTTTTTCTTGTCATACCTCTTACTGTTTACCTTGCCTTAGTTTTTATAGAACAAAAGAAACTCACTACCGTTGAGTTGATTCCAACTCATAGCAACCCCACAGGGTTTCCAAGGCTATAAATCTCTATGGAAGCAGACTGCAACATCTTTCTCCTGCAGAAGTGTTTATACAGTATGATTTGATTCTAATTTCCCCCCTTTCCTCCCTTTATGAGCTATTGGCAAGGATTAAATCTTATTCATCATAATATCCCACAAAGAGCTCGAGTGGAGGAAGGACTTGTTTTATTGAGCATTACCATATACCAGCTTCTGTTCTCAATACATAAAATGCATTTTCTCCTTTAATTTTATCACTTAATCTTCACAACTCTTCTCTAAGATGTCGTAACCCTCCCCATTCTACAGCTCTGAAAACAGAGGCTTAGGGAGGTTAAGCAGCTAGGTAGTGTCAGAGCCAGGGCCTGAGCTCAGGTCTGCCTTAATCCAAACCTTAGAAGCTGATGCACTACTGCTTCACCTCCCCTTGGTGAGCACAAAGCCATGTGCAGAGTAAATATTTGTTGTTACTAATGAGCTTGCAAGTTGGTCCCTTGGCTTGGGGAAAACCTGCTCTTGCAGCTGCCAAGGGAGTGTAGCTTGACTAAGCTTCTGACTTCCTGGAACCAAAGGCCCTTCTCTCCCCACCTGGAGCCCCCTGGGCCTGTGGGAGTCCCCAGAAACCCTAGTGAAAAGCCAGAAAGAGGCAGACTCAGGGCTCAGGCTGGGCCAAAGTCTCAGCCTGAAGTGTGGGAAGTGAGGATGCTTTTGTCCTTTGGGGAAAACTAGCCAGTGGGCTGGAGGCCAGTGTGCTTTACCAGATGGGATGGCTGGAGGGGCAGAAGTTCTGTCCTTCAGCCCACTCTGAGTACCTGTGGAGTCTCCGGTGCTAAGATGTGGCCATGCACAGAGATGGAGAATCTAAAGGGTAACAGATACATGAACAAATGACTGCCCTCAATGGGACAGCAGCCAGGACCATCTGTGCCAAATGCTGGCTCATGGGAAAGGAAATAACCAATGCTACCTGGGGGACGAGGGGAGCCTTCATAAGGCAAGTGGTCTCCGAGCTGGCCTGGCAGGCTGAGTGGGAGCCAGCCAAGCAGTACAAGGAACTGCATGTGCAAAATGGACTTGGCAGGTCCTGGAACAGCTAGAGGTTCCATTTGGTGGAATCATAGGGTAAATGGGGATGGTACAGAGAGAGGGAGGTAAACTGAGGCTCAATTATTAAAGGCACTAATAGGTGTGGTGGGTTAGCTGGGCAGGGACTCAATTGGATTTGTTTTAGAGAGTTCCACCAGTGTGGAGAATAGATTGGAGGGGAAGGCTGGGCAGGGACACCAGGGAGAAGGCAGTTGTAAGTGGGGGATGATGGTGGCCTGAACTGGGGCTGCAGGGATGGAGAAGGGATTTTGGCTTCAGGTTTGGGATGACGAGTGCCCCTGTTAATTAAGATAAGCAGTCTGGGAGTAGGATTCTCATGTAATATACTATGTAAGGTCACAATATGGGAGCAAATTATCCTACTGTTCATTGAGCACCTACTATGTGCTGAGTACTCTTATCAAGGGCTCTATTGCATTACCATGTTAAATCTTCACAGCAACCCTGTGAGATGAGGAATTCAAGATTAGTGACATCAAGTAACATGCCCAAGGTCACACAGCTAAGTAAGTGCAGGGCTGGGGTCTGAACCCAGGACTATGTGGCTCCAAGGCCCCTGCTGTTACCCATAGCATCAGGATAAGGATGAAGTAAGTGTCTGACGGAGTCAGGAAGCTGGAAACACAGTCCTCAGGCTGGGGAGAGAGGGTGGAGCTGAGTCCACTGGGACCCCAGGAGGTGATCTCCATAAACTCTAAGAGTCTCTAGGTCTCTGTCCCAGGAGAGAAATGGCTGCCTGTGTGAGAAGTCAGGTCTGAAGTTTCATGTGTGCAACAGATCTGTCAAAAGCACATGCACGCGCACACACACACACACACACACACACAAGAAAATATAAAACAACACAAAGCATTTGTGTTTAGGAAATCATAACCATAGGCAGGCAGGAGGAGTTAAGGAGGGAAATGGTTGGTTGGTAAGTCAGGATAAGACCTAAACAAAAATAACCTGGAGAGCCCATGGTGTGGGTTGCTCAGCCCCACCCTGAAAATTCTCCCAAGAACAGTATGGAAGTCCCCAGCTCCTCAGGAACAACGTGTGTTCCAAAAGTGTATCTGAAATTTGGTTGTTAGAAACTGGAAACAAAATCTCACACAAAGACAGCCTTCTAGATGGCAGCTCAGATGCCAACCCCACCCTCCACTCCAACCTCTTCTAGTCTGTGAAGTCTCTACAGTGCGATGCTGGCTTTACAGCAGAACCAAGCTGTGAGTGTGTGTGTGTGTGTGTGTGTGTGTGTGTGTGTGTGTGTGTGTGTGTGTGTGGTGTTTCCATGGAAACAAGCATTCAGCATTGCAGCCTGGGACCCTGGACCACAATATTTCTGACTTGTAACCCCAGAAGTAGAGTGCTTTTACTTCTCTCTCCCCAAGTCTCCCCCCATCTTGTGTATCCACCCCCTAGGCTTGGCAAACAGCAGTGTAGCATTTAGCAAGTCACATTGGGATGGTCTATTTACCTGTCAGTCTCCATCCTTGGATGGAGTTCCTAGAATATAGGTTTGAGTGTTGCGTATTCCCAGCACAAGAAAGGTGGCTGATTCATGTTTGAGGAATGAACAAATGTGAGAAGGCCCCTGGGCCAAGCTCAGGGAATTTCTCAAGACCTGGCCCAGCTACATGAAGGGAATGGGGCTGATAGGAAGAAACTGGCACCTGGCACCACCTGCCTTATAAGATGGGGCCCATCCATCTACAGGGTGGGAAAGGTGCCTGGGCCAGGGTGGGGCTGATGGCTCCGAGGTAAAGTTGGGGCTTAGACTGCCATCCTAGAAGTAGGGCTGTCTTCTGCCACCCTCCTGGAGCTCTGAGGCTGTAGTCCTAAAGATCTTCTGGTGTCCAGTGGGAATTGGCAGCAGAATTGGAATGGGGCTGAGTCTGGAGTTGGGGAGAGCTGGCCTTGTGTGTGAAGGCTCCAGGCTGATGCTCCTCCTGGCCTGGAGGATGACCACGGCTGGACAGGACTTGCATGGCTTGAGGAGTACAGGGCAGGGTCTTTGGCGGGTTCAAGGAATCAAGTATGACTGTGTCTGATGCAATGAAGGTGCTCAATAATTTGCATTTTCCTTCATTCCCCCCTTCCCCCTTGCTATGGCCAGTTCAGGACTGTATGTGTTTGGGAGTAGAGATAGTAATGTCCCAGGCTACCTGGGGGCTGCAGAAGAGTTTGCTGAGAGAAGGGAAGGGTTCAAGCTGTGGAAGGTTAGAACAATGAAGCAGGCCAACGGGAGAGCCTCAGCAGGGCACCCATTCCAGGGAAGGGGCCTTGGCCCAACCTCCTAAGCATCCACTACAGTCTGGTTGAGAACTTCACCTTCCATACCAGCCCCCAACCCCCAACCAGGAGCCCTGGAGCCTCAGCCACAGCTCTGAGTTGAATAATTCTGCTCCTCCCATGGTTAGTTTGTCTCTGGATTTTGCCCCTCAGGATCATTTGTTCACTTAACAAACATTTGTGAAGTTATCAGTCCTGGGAGGAGAAGAGGATCAAGATGGAAATGTTCCAGTAGCTCCCAAATGACTGCAGTTTGCGGTGGTGCGTGTGTCTGTAGACGTAGGAACCATTGAGCTGCCTCTGGCAACACAAGAAGGTGACTATGCAATTCCACTGGGAGGGTCCAGGGAAGACTTCCTGGGGCACAACCACCCCTTGATGAGGAGGTGAGGGTCACTCAACCTGAAGCAGGAGTAAGGCTGTCCATCTGAGCCTTGGCAGAAAGTCACCCCCTCAGTGCAGATGAATTATAACAAGGCACCCCCTCCTCCCACCTGGAACTGCTTCAAGCCAGGGACCACTAAGCAGGACAGTAGAGGCAGGGCAGGAGTGGAGTGAGTGACAGGGGACTGCCCCAACAGGCACCCCACTCCCGGTTGCCCCACTCAAGGGAAGGACCTGTATCAGGGGCATGCTTGATTCAAAGTGTGAAGGGCAGCAGGTGAGGCAGAGAGGGCATTTCAGGCAAAGGAAATAGCCTGTGACAAGACCTCTGGAGTGAAAGTGGTGTGAGGTGAGGCAAGGGGGCTGGGCGAAGGACTTGGTGGGCTGAACTGCAGGAGATGCAGCTGGTCAGTGGGACCCTGCACGCCAGATCAGGGAGCATGCCTTCCCTTTGGCACTTTGTCAGCAGAGGGATGACCTAGTTAGAGTTGGGATTGCACTCTGGGAGCCAATGGGAGATGGGGGAGACTGGGGTGGTGGTGGTCCACAGAACAGCTGGGAGGCTTGGCAACTGGTAGCATCATGGGTGTACAATTGTGTGCACATAAGTGTGCAGACCCACATCCAGCTGCAGTCACACCTCCCTTCACTCCCTGCAAGCCCTGGAGCCACATCTCCTGGCCCCAGCACTAGGAGTGCAGTGCCCCTTGGGAAGTCAGGGTTCCCTCCGTTAAAGCTGGTAGAATGAGAGAGAGTCTGTTAGCTCTGACTTGGCTTTGAGAGAAGGAAGTGGCTCTGCACAGGGGCTGTTGTATGAAGAAGGCACAGAAATCCCCAGGGCCATTAGCTCTGTCCCCTGAGCCCACATGGCCTCTGGTTAGAGGGAACCTACTCCCTGAGGCAAGCAGGGCGTTGAATGTGGGGCCATCACTTTGGAGCCAGGGGAAGGTGGAGCCTCCAAGCAACCTTCCTGGAAGCCCTGGTCAGCATAGTGGTCAGTTTCCCTCTGGTCCTTGCACTTGAATAACTCTAAGAGAGCCTCCTTAAATTTTGCACCCTAGGTGCTTAGTTTGCCTCACTCTAGTTCTGGGTTTGGCCGGGCTCCATCTCCATAACATCCTCCTGGGGCTGTTCCAGGCCAGCGCAGGTCAGGCCTAGAGTCAGCCAAACCCAAGATCAGCCCTGCTTCTGCTGTGGCAGAGGGTGTGTCCTCAGGCGAATCACCTGACATGTCTGAGCCTCAGAGAGTACATCTGAGAAATACAGATAATGCTGAGGTCTCAAGGCCTTGGCTATTCCGCTCCCCTCCCTGGGAAAGCAGACCGGTGGGAGGCTGGGTGGGGGTTGGCCCAAGTGCCAGCTCAGTTCTGACCACAGCATTGACCAGAGTGACTTAGGCCCCGGAGTCCCGGGATCCAGCAGCTTCTGGTAAAGTCCCGCCATTGGGAAGCCCCGGGGAGCCCCTACCCCACCCCCACCCCATCCTGGCCTGAGCCCAGGGAGGCCTGGGCAGGCCCGCCCCGCCCAGCGCTCATGAAGGCGGATTCCCGCCTTGGGAGGCGCGGGCTTCCCGGAGCGGGGCTGGCACCGGGAAGGAAGGCGGGGAGCGCGCGCTTTGGGGACCTCGATGGACGCCAGCTGGGCCCGGGTGCGGCCGAAGCGGGCCGCCGAGCGGCAGGGCCCCTGCGGTGACCGGGGCTTCCCTGGCTGCCCTCCCCGGAGGACCCAGGAGGAAATGACAGCGCGGGAGCCGGAGCGGGCGCAGAGGGAGGGGCGGCGCCCAGAGTGACACGGCCTGTCACCGAGGAGGCCGCCGCGTAGCCCCCTCCCCGCAGCCGGCCACCAGGAGCCGGGGATTCCCCAGACAGGAGACCCTCATTCAGCAGCCGCCTGCCCTAGGCGGCCCGGCCCCATCGTGACCCCGGCGGCGAGAGGGTCCCAGCGCGGCCGGCAGAGACGGCCCCGCGGTAGGCAGCAAGGCGGGGCAAGCCGAGGCCGAGAGGGCCGGAGAGGGGCCTCGGGCGGGCAGCAGGGTCCCCCGGTCTCGGCGACAGGAAACTCTGGGGAGTGAATGGAAAGAAGTGGGTGGTCCGGCCCCTGCGACTTCCCCTGACATCACTGCCCAAATAAGGAGCTTCCAAGCGGCCGCAGGACAGCCGGGAGCCGCGCCCGCCGCCGGCGCCCGCCCGCCAGCCCGCCCCGCGCCCACCCCGCGCCGCGTGGGCCGCCAGCGAGCGCCCGGGGCACCGCCGGGCGGAGCCGAGCGGTGCGGAGTCGTGCGGAGCCGGCGCTGCCGAGGCGCGCGGAGGCCGGGCGCGCAGCCCAGCGCAGCCAGCCCAGCGCCGCGCAGCCCAGCCCGGAGCAGCGGAGCCGCGGCCGCGCGGCAGGTAAGGAGTGAGCGCCCCGCGCGCGGCGCCCCCCGTGACCTGGCAGGCCCGGGAGCCGGGCACCGCTGAGCAGGCGAGCAGCCCCGGCCGAGGTCGGGAAGGAAGGGACTGGCGGGAGCCGGGCCAGTGGGAAAGGGTTGGGCGCGGGCGCGTGTGCAGGAGTAGGAGCGTGTAGGTGCCAACTCCCCGGACCCTCGGTGCGCTGGGAGTTCGGCTCCTCCGCAGTCTGGGTTTACCTGGTACACATGCTCTCCACCTGCGTTTCCCAGACATTACTTCTGTCATCCTCTGGTGACACAATCGTTCCCGCGTTCACACATTTGTCTCGCACACTCGCCCCAGGCACAGCCCCATTCGCCATTGGCGTGCACAGCCTCCTGTGCCCGGCGTAGACCCGCAACCCGCCTCGCACTCTCATACATACACAGGCACACCCGATGGGAACTGCTGAATGGGTTTGGCAGCCAGGCCGCGCTCCCTGGAGGCGGTGGCAGTTTCAGACTGTCAGAGCTGACCAGCCTCGAGCTCCTAAGGGCTCTTTCGGAGTGAGTTAAACTAGCATTGCTCTGGCTTTTCGCCACCCCACCCCCCGCCCCGTGCAGAATGATACAGGGCTCCTGGCCCTCGGTACAGCCTAGGGGGATGGTACCTGGCATGGTCAGGGAAGGTATGGCAACTCACAGGGAGCTACTCCCGGCTCCCAGCCCGGGTGTTTCCAGAGGAGCTCCTTTCTCCGTGGGCGTTTCTCTGAGCAACCTCCCCCTCCGACCTAGCCAGCCCGGGTGCCTGGGCTAGGCGCCAGACAGTGCTTGCTGGTGACTGCTCAACAGGTGCGGGTGGAGTCAGCCTCAGACATTCTTGCAAGGGGCTCTGCAGGCAGTGACCACAATTGTTTATCTATAATAAAATAAAGTGTATTTATTGACTCTTTGATCAAGGGCATAGAGGAAACTGATAAAGTCAAGTTATAGGTCCATCATTTACTGGCCCTTGGAAGATGTCTTCATCTCTTTTAGACTGGGTTTTATCATCGGAAAAAGAGGAATGAGGGTCCATAGATGACTGTTGTCAGGGAGGCTTGAAATCATGTAAGTAAAAATGTTTTGTAAATGTAAAGCCCACATACATGTCAAGGAGTCCCTGGGTGGCACAGTTAAGCACAAAACTAACCAAAAGGTTGGTGGTTCAAACCTACCCAGAGGCACTTCAGAAGAAAGGCCTGGCAATCTGCTTTGGAAAGATCACAGCCTGGAAAACCCCTTGGAGCACAGTTCTACTCTGCAACCCATGGGGTTCCATGAGTTGGAATGGATTCGACAGCAACTGGTGTAGCTTTTGGTTTGAGTCCACATGCCAGTTACTGTGGTTTGGATTGTCTGTGGATGATATTCTTTGTTGTGGCTCTGCTCTGTGACTTAGGAAGACTGACACCCTCTGTGTTCTGTCATCTGTTAAAAAACGGAGAATTCATTAGTATCCTGTGTGCCTGCTAGCAGATTTCCCAAAGTGTGTTCCGTGGAACTTTAGTTATGAAAGCTACAAACTCTATCACCCTTCAGGGAATCAGTCTACATTGGCAAATGAAAGACGCTGAGAAGTCCTGCAGTAAAGAAATTTAACTTTGTCACACTCAGCATTTATCTGGTTGATTTTGGAATGTTTTTCATGTTACACATGCTTACCCTCTGGGGAAATGGTACTCCGGGGTCTACCCATAGAGATAATGTGGTATTGTAGAGTTGGAACCAAACTTTGACAGCTACATTCTAATCACCCTATTTAATGAGAATAAGCAGAAGCCCAGATTAGGTAGCTCACCTGAGATCGTGCATCTAAACAGTGGCCCAAGATCACCCAATAGTTAATGATAAAGCAGGGACCAGAATGCAGACCCTGTCCAGTGCCCTCACCCCATTCAGTTACATCCAGAAGATGAGAATTCTCTTCTAGAACAAGTCTTGCTGCTTTATGTGGACACTCTGCAGAGTGTATCTGAAAACCATTAAAAAAAACTTAAATGATTGATTATTGAATGAATTACCAGTTAAAACGATGAGGTGCCTACGTGCCATTTGCTTTGGGGACTTTAGCATATAAAGTTCAACCAGATGTGCAACCTGTGGTGAAGAGCTCAGTAATAGTACTGGAGTCATCACACACACACACACACACACACACACACACACACACATACAGGCATGCACACCTGCTCTTATGCACACACATATGCTCCTACACACTCATACACCCATTTTTAAATGTATTCACACACTCTCCTACACATGTACACACATTCTTCTACACATTTACGCTCACACACCTGCTCCTATGCACATACACACCTATACACTCACACACATGCCCCTGCACACGAACATACCCATTTCTTCCAGTACACTCACACAGGCACTCCTGCACACACACACACACACACACACACACACACACCCCTGCTTCTTGCACACACACAGTCACACACCTGCTCCTCCACACACTCTCTCACATGCACATTTATCTTGTTGTGTCCAGGCCACAGCCAGGGGGCACTCTTGGTAACAGGCATGTTTCCTTGCCCCATGTCCCCAGAATTGGTGATGGTGCCTGACGCCAGCCCCCCACGATTAATATTGAGCACGTGGGAAACCCTTGCAAGGCCAGCCTGATGCTGCCTTTCCTCAGTGTTGCCCTAGTTCTCCCATTTCCTGCCATATTTTCCCTCCTTTTTGTCAGCTACTGTTTGGTCACACATGGTAAGAGGGACTGCCACAGCTCTCCACTGTGTTGTTTATTCTAATCAACTGTCAAAGCTGTGAGGGCAAAGACCGGCTCTCACTTGTTTCATTGGAATCCCCAGTGCCTAGCAGAACACCTGGCACAGAGGAGAGGCTCCATGAGCATTTACTGAATGAGAGAGTGAGCGTTTGCTGGCTGCTGGGATGGCTGTGGCACAGACCAGCGTGCAGGGGATCCACTGAACATGTTTGCTGGGTGCCTGCTGGGTCCTGGGCACCCATCTAGGGATTACAGCAGTGAAAACTATTTAATTCCCTTTGTTTGTGGAGCCTGCATTCCTGTGGGAAGAGAGATGCTAAATAGTAGTGAATGAGATAATGTTAAATAGTGATATACTCATGAAGAAACACAAACCAGGCAGTGTGGTAGAGAATGTCAGGGAGGAATGAGAGAGCTGAAGGTGGAGGCTAGGGAGGCCCCTCTGAGAAGTTGGCATTTATCCTGAGACCTGAAAAATAAAAAAAAGTGACAGCTGTGAAAGATGTGGAGGAAGACTATTCTGGGTAGAAGAAACAGTAGGTACAAAGGCCCTGTGGCAGGAACGAGCTGGGCTGAGTGGTCATGTAGAGGCCACACTCCCAGTTCATTGCTGATTCCTTTATCAGCACCCTTTGAAGGGGTTAATTGCTGGTGTCTTATCTGGGATCTGGGTCACACAAGCCGTTTGCACTCCTCTGCTAACTTAAAGGTTGGTGGTTCAAACCCACCCAACGGCACCATGGAAGAAAGGCCTGACAATTTGCTTCTGTAATGATTACAGCCAAGACAACCCTATGGAGCAGTTCTACTCTAACACATAGGGCTGCCATGAGTCAGAATTGACTCAAGGGCAACGGGGTTTTTTTAATCTGTGACCTAATTGTCTTTGTGGTTCAATCACTAAAGCCAAACCGGGTGTGTTCTGCGCTTTGAGGGGTGAGTGGGTGCTGGGCTGCTTTTGCTATCTCAGGGGGCTGTCCTCTCCATCTTGTCCACACCTCCTGCCCCCTTAGATGAGGAAAGGGTTGGACTCCTAAAGCTCCTCCCAGCTCTACCATTACAGAATCTCCGTTTGCAGGAGGTTCACAACAATTCAGGTGGTCCATCTGGAGCGATCGTGAATTAGTTGTGGTGCTTCCATTATTAATAACCATGATGTCATACATCTGTGTGGTTCTTGGTCGGCTGCAGAGCACCATTATCCCGTTCATTGTGAGGAATAATCTGCCAAGTGGTGGGGGAGGGAGGGAGGTGATGGTGGGGGTGGGAAGAGCTTAGACGGCTGCTACACACTGCTGTGGGCTCATTCAAGCCCTTCACGCCCCCGAGCCTCCACTTCCTCAGGTGCAAAGGGGGACTCCATGAGAGCCTATGTCTTGAGACTCTTGGGGGCGGGAGCAGGGTGATGTAAGAACACAAATGCCGAGGGCCTGATGCATAGTAGGCATTTAGTGACTGTGGTTCCCACTTTGCAGATGAGGAATTCGGAGGTAAAAGAAATTGTGGCTTTTTTGTCCTCTGCTATATCTCTAGTTGAGAGTGTGTGGGCATATAAAAACCCGTTGCTGTCGAGTCGATTCTGACTCGTAGCAACCCTATAGGACAGAGTAGAACTGCCCCATAGGGTTTCTGAGGAGCAGCTGGTGGATTCGAACTGCCAACCTTTTTGGTCAGCAGCCCAACGCTTAACCACTGACCCACCAGGGCTCCATGTGGGCATACAGTAGGCTTTTAATAATTATTATTTTTTTAATTTTATTATTGCACTTTAAGTGAAAGTTTACAATTCAAGTTAGTCTCTCATACAAAAACTCATACATAGATTGTTATCTGACCCTAATTGCTCTCCCTATACTGTGACAGCACACTCCTCCTTTCCACCCCTGATTTCCCGTGTCCATTCAACCAGCTCCTGACCCTCTCTGCCTTCTCATCTCGCCTCTGGACGGGAGCTGCCCATTTAGCTAAGCAGCACACTCTTCTCGAGTATCATTTTATGTCTCATAGTCTAGTTTAATTTTTGTCTGAAGAGTTGGCCTCGGGAATGGTTTTAGTGCTGGTTTGACAGAGAGTCTGGGGGCCATGCCTTCCAGGGTTCCTCCAGTCTTAGTCAGATTTAATAATTATTTTGTTGAATTGATTTCCTAAGGTTCCACAGCTAGTAAAGGGCAGTACTAGGACTCAAGCCAGGCCTTTGGGCTCCAAAGTCCCTTTTATAAACATACTATTTGGAACTACTTTTCCTGCTTAATAAAAACAAACCTGATTTGTGGATGATCAGAATTACTGTTGCTTTTCTGGGAATCCTAGAATTGTAAGGTCTTGGGGGTTCTGAAGCATGAATTTTTTAAGAATCATTTTGGAACCTTCTGGAAGAGGGTGTAGATGTGAGAAAATGATCTCCTGAGAGTGGAGAGCAGCGGTTCTTAACCAGGAGTGCCCATTGCAATCACCTGAGGGCTTTTAATCGAAGAGTCCTAAATTCTACCCCAGACTGCCTGGACTCACAGCCTCTGGTGATGGCATCCAGCCATGTGGAGAAAGATGTGTGGCCTGGGGATGAGAAGACCAGCCAACTGGATGCCCGGCAAGTCAGGCAGGCCTCCCACCTGCCTCATTTCCATCTGTCCTTGGCTGTGGCCCTAACCCCCTTGCCTGGGCCCACACCAGCCTCAGGCTATAAAGTCCACAGACTTGAGTGTGCATCTTCTGCTTTCTAACCGTGTACCTTGGCCAAGTGACTTTACCTGTCCTAAGCCTCAACTTCCTCATTGGTAATATGGAGATGCTCATACTTAACCTACAGGGTGGCTGTGTGGATTATAGGAGACCACCTCTGTCAAGTGTCTTATTAAATATCTGTGCCTGGCATGTAGTAGGTGAACAGTAAACAGCTTCAGCTGTTATTTTGAAAAACTGAAAACATTTGCAGTATTTGTGAATTAACTGCTACTAAAGGGATCGATAAAATGGACCATTTTGTCTCAAACATCAGCCTTTCAGGAGGAGGGTACACCCCCTGTTGTAAACATCAATCCTTGGGCCAAAGAATTACCAGCTTCCCATGTCCCCAGACCTCTTTATTGCATGACTCTGGCTCTGGTGGAGAACTGAGGGCTGAATGGGGAGCGGGGCCAGGGTCACATTCCATGCCTCTGACAGATCAGTGGACTCAGGGAGGGGAGTGTGAGGTTTGGAGGTCAGTGTTGAGTTCAGTCTTGCCCTCACCTGCATCAGCCTGGTATGGCCAGTTGGGGAAAATGCCCAGCTTGTGGGAGTCTCAGAAGGTCACACTTCTAGCCTTTCTGTGTTACTCATTCATTTATTCATCAACAGTGGGTTGAATCCTTCCTGCAGGCTCAGCTCTGGGCTAAGCTTGAGGAGGGAGCCTGTGTCCTTGAAAGACTCAGAATCTAGCAAATCCAGCCATCCACTGGCCACGGGCAAATTCCATTTCCTCTCCAGGCCTCAGTTTCCTCGTCTCTAGAGTGGGGTTATTCTGGCTCCTTCACCGGAGGAATGTTTTGTTGTTTTAAGAATACCTCCCTCTCTGGAGTGTTGTCCAGGTTTTCAGTGTCTGACAGAGTGATCGTCAGAGAGAACAGGGGCTTCGGAACCAGGAGGAGCTGGACTGGACTGCTGGCTCTGCCACTCATTTGCTGTGTGATTTGGGGCATTGTTTAAGCTCTCTGTGTTTCCTTTTCCTTGCTTACAAAATGCAGTTACAACTCTTAAAAAACTCAAAGGGCACTTTGAGTGTTAGGTGAGATGATGATATAAAGTACCTGGCTCTCAACAAATGCAACCCCATTTCCTTTCTGGCTGGCTCTTGGCTCTATTCTCCTGTGCATTACTACTTTTGGGGAGTCATCCCAACCCATCACTGACCAGGCTCATCAAGTACCTAGGAATGGCCAGAAGTGGGCAGACAGCCAGATTGGAGCTCAAATTAGTAAACACATGCCCCTTGGTGAAAGGTGGGGATGGGAAAGTGATTCCAGCCCACTGAGGAATCAGGGCCAGGGTGCAGAGCCAGGTGTCCTGGATTCTGTTCCTGGACCTACCACTAAGACATTGTGTCCTTGGCCCATTGTCTCCTGTTATGGATTGAATTGTGTCCCTCAGAAATATGTATTGTAAATGCTAACCTCTATGCCTGTGGTTATAATCCCATTTGGGAACAGGTTGTCTTTGTTATGTTAATGAGGCAAGATTAGTGTAGGATGTGTTTTAAATCAGTCTCTTATGAGATATAAAAGGGATTAAACAAGCAAGTGAGAGAAGCAGCGATGGGGAAGAGAGATGCCAAGCCACATGAAGATCACCCAGGAGCAGAAGCTCGAAGGGACAAGGACCTTCCTCCAGAGCTGATAGAGAGAGAAAGACTTCCCCTAGAGCCAGCACCCTGAATTGGACTTCTAGCCTTCCAAATGTGAGAAAATAAATTTCTGTTTGTTAAAGCCACCCACCTGTGGTATTTCTGTTATAGCAGCGCTAGATAATGAAGACACATCCCTCTCTGAACTTCAGCATTCTCGTCTGCAGGCCAGCCTGCAGGATCCCCTAGGTTTCCTCCTGCTCTGAGAGGCCTGTGGGCCTTTGATGTGCCAGTGCTGAGTGGACATAATAGCGGAGGGTGTGGGGAGTTCACACCTCCCTCCAGCCTGGGGTCTGTTGGAACTGACTGTGTGGAGAGGCCAGCAGACAGGCTGTGCACAAGGACGAGACTGTGGTTTCTAACTGGCAGAGCCACTCATGGAAGAGGATGCAGGAGAGGGGCATCAGCAACGTTAAATTAAGTTAAAAGAAGTGTCTTCTTTTTTTTTTTTTAATGAAGACCCAAATGGCTCCAAACTACCTACTTCCCAAATAGCTTTTCTCTTATTTGAGTTCAACACTATGTTTGGGTATGAAGAGTTGCTTTCCGGTTACTGGGATGGAAGCAAGAGGTTGCAGAGCAGAACTGAGTATCCAGCCATTCATTTACCCAAAGTCTATTGAACACTTACTGTCAGGCCCTGTTCCAGGTACCAGGATACAGCAGTGTCCCAAACAGACAGCAATCTGTGCCCTTATGGAGCTTGTAAGCTAGCGGAGGGAGGCAGACCATGAGCAAAGAGACACATAAATGGGTGAGGAGTTAGGGAATACCAGGGGGAGGGATTCTGGGGGTTCTTTTATGTAGGATGGTCACTGATAAGATAACATTTGAGCAGAACCTTGAAGAAAGTGTAGAAGTGAATAGACTAAGGAGAATTTTCTTTCTCTATATGGTAAATTCCTGGCCAGCGCACCTCATGCACGGATACCACCCATCTATCAGTGGAGGCTTGCGTGTTGCTGTGATGCTGAACAGGTTATAGCAGAGCTTGCTGACTAAGATGGACTGGACACATTTGTGGGAAGAAAGGCCTCGTGATCTGCTCCTGAAAATCAGCCAATGAAAACCCTGTGAATCACTATGGTCGAAGCTGCAACGTATCATGGGGATGGCTTGGGACCAGGCAGTGTTTTGTTCTCTTGTTCATGAGACTGCCATGGGTTAGGAGCCAACTGGAAGGCGGCTAACAATATAGGGTAGAGGAGGAGCTTTGCAAACATCTAATTTGAAGCTGAAATGGTCAGCTCAGCCTGGCAGTTCAGACTCTGGGCTGTCCCACTTTAGGCACAGGATACTGAATCTACTTCGTGATAATTGTTACAGTAAAGCTAATAATAATAACAGTGACCAACAACTGGATAGGGCTTTAAGCCTTCAGATGCCTGGCCACATACACTGGCTCATTCAACCCAGTAACAAGGTAGAGGTGTTATCTCCACGTTGCAGATGAAGAATCTGAGACCTAGGGATGTGCAGCGATGGGCTCAGCACCGTATCACAAGCAAGGGGCAGAGTGGACACTCAAACCCAGGCTCTGGTGCCAACTGGGCACCATTTCTCTGTGCAGGGTGGCTGGGATCTACAACAGTGCCCAGCATACTACCTTGCACTCAGTAGAGAACCGTATCTATTTCTTGAAAACAAAAGGAAACCCACAGACAAGGAGACATGGTGATTAAATTAAATGTGGGATCCCAGATTGGATCCCAGAAGAGAAAAAGGACATTTGTGGGAAAACTAGTGAAATACAAATAAAGTCTGTAGTTTAGTTAATAGTAATACACCAATGTTGATTTCTTAGTTTTGACAAATGCCCCTTTGTTATGTAAGATGTTAACATTAGGGAAAGCTGGGTAAAGGGTATATAGGAACTCTGCTCTATCTTTGCAACTTTTCTGTCACTCAAAAATTATTCTCAAATGAATAGTTGATTTTAAAATAGATAAATGAATCCACATACACTCTGACTAGCTGGCCTCCCCAGGGTTGCTTAAAGTCATGAGAGATCATTCAGTAAACGAAGCCCTGCTGCTGCTACTCACCCCAAGTGGGCTACATAGAGTTGCCTGTGTGAGAAGGGGCAAAATTATAAACCAATGCCCATGACCACACTGGAGGAGGAACGCTCTCTTGGACGTGTACATTCTGGGAATTGCACCCCCTCACCCCCACCCAAGTGAGTTTTGAGTATACTGTATAGCCTATATTTTAAGTTAGACCATACTAGGTATTCCCTTTACATTTGATGAAAGTTCACCAACTCATTTTCACTTGATGCTTTAACAGACAGATGGAAGCCTTGTTTTATTTGTAGAGCAATCTTGTGCGAGTATATGAATTGTAGTGACTAATGCCCCTAATGGTTGCTGTCAGGTAGTGAGAACAGAACCAGAGGGAAGGCAAGACCTTTAAAGATAATCAGGTTTTCTTTTTACAGTAGAAAACTTGGGATCCAGGGAGGAGTGGCCTATGGAATGAAGGAAAGAGACCAAGGTCACGAAATTCCGAGGTTTGGTCCCTGCCCTGCCATGATTACCCCATTCACAAAGTGTGTGGGTTGGCTTAAGCGAGTCCCTGGGGACAGTCCAGCTGAAACCATGGAGTCCAGCCAGGGTGATTGGTCCAGGCTCACCTTGCAGCTGCTGAGTGGTACAGTTTAGCCTGCCTGGGAGACCTGGTCTCCTAGTGGTGTTCTGGAAGCTTGACGCCACTCACCTTGGCTTGCAGGCATTGGTTATCGCTCTGAAATATAGGAGAGGCTCAGATGGACAGGAAATCATCACCCTGGGTCTATTAAAAGGTATTGAATGTTTCACAGAGTAGGGTATCCACTCCAACATGGGCTCTTTACTCTTTATTTTAAGCAGACTCTGATCCTATGAAGTAAAGAAGCCCAGTGTTTCCCATGGTGTGCTCTGTGGAACACAAATGCCGTGGGCTATAAAAAAGTGTTACAGGGAGGCAACAGAAGTTCTAGCCAAGTACATTTGGGAAAGTGTAAAGGCTCTTACACTGAAGGACTTCTCAGGGCCTTTAAAATGTGAAACTGCATTGGAAATCCCCAAAGTGTTTGTGTGTGTGTGCATGTGTGTGTGTGGGTGGGTGGGTGGATATCATGTGCAGCTTTCCAAGCTTGATTGATCAAAGAACTCTTTTTTTTTTTTTTTTTAATTTAAGGAATAGCTGAACTAGAGTTCCATAGTAAAACGTTTTGGGAAGCACTCCGGTTATCTTAGGTCAAAGCTGAATAAAATGAATGCAAAATAGGTGACTCTAAAACTTGTGTCTGCAGGTTGGTTTCAGCGTGTTAATTTCCCACATTTTTCTTATTTTGTTAACTTGATTTCTTTTTTCTCAGAAGAAAAATGGCATGCAAATGATCCTTTCTCCTTCCCTATATGTGTGCTCACGGGAGACAAAATTATTGTCTGTGTTCTGTGAAACAAGCCATGATAATGAGGGTAACCAAGCCCACGTGACAAATCGGTAGTGTGTCTGTAACTCAGAAACCCACGTGTGACATTCATGTTTTAGGAGCTAAAAAAGAACCTCCCAAAATAATGCCACTAAAGACAGGGCTGCAATTATCAAGGCCTGGCCATCTACTTCCAAAAAATCAGCCATCGAAAACCCTATGGAGCACACAGTTCTACTCTGACACACATGGGGTTGCCAAGTCAGTGCCCACTTGATGGCAACTTTCTTTTTTTTTTTTTTAAAGACCAAACTTGGCCTTTGTCAAGTGTGGCTTTTGCAGGAGGGTCTCCCAGCACTTCCATATACATACATGTGATAGATGTGTTTGCTGCACTGAAGGGCAGGCATCTGTACTGATGTGTGTACCTACTTAGTGGAAATGCCAAATTTGGTGAAAACACTCTTTGATTTGATGATGATTTCTTGCTTTATCCCTCTCCCTGGTCAGAACCTTCCACATCCATGTTGCCCGCAGAGGAAAGTCCTGTAAACTGCCTGGTGCGCCCAAAGCCCAGCCCCTGCCTCACCTTCCAGTTTCTCTGACTCTTACCCCCATGCACAAATCCTGCTCCTTCTTCCTCTAGGAGTGTCCACAAGCATGTCGGGTATCCCAGCTAAGGTGCAGGGTACAATTTCATTTTATGATTGTTTCTCATCAGAAACCGAACTTCAGTTTCCTTACTTGGCATATGAGAAGAGTATCCTCTTAAGGACTCCATAAATAAAAGGATTAATAACACAAAGAGATAAAATTTAAAGGAGGACTTTCTTTCTCTACAGGTTAGCTAGGATGGGGGGGGGGGGGGGAGGCTCCAGAAACATCTCATTTAAGGATGAAGTAGTTGGCTCATCCAGTCCCTCAGACTCTGTCCTGTCCTGTATCTGACCGTGTGTAACTTCAGACAAGTTATTTGAAGTCTTCGAGCCTCCCTTTCCCCGACTATAAACATAGGCTGAATCTACCACCTTACTCTCAGAGTTTTGGTTCAATGCTGTGAAACTTGTGGGGAGCCTAGAACAGTGCCTGGCACATAGACAGCTACGTGTTAGTTATTACTTATGAAAAGAATTCCATCAACTAAAAAAGCAGCCAAGTTAAAAAATATATATATAACATATAAACAAGTAGTTCACAGAAGTAAAAATGGCCCATAAATTTATGACTAATCTCTCTGGCTACTGAAAAACAAAGGATTGTAAATCTAAAAAAAAAAAAAAAGTGTTTTTTTTTTAATCTATCAGATCAACAAAAATGTAAGAAATAGAGAAGCTCTAGTGCTGGCAAGGGTCAAGGGAATTTGGGAGTCTAAATTGGTGTCTCTGAAAATTATAAATGCGCATACATCCTGTGGTCCAGCAATTCCCCAACAATAGAAAAACAGATGTGCGCAAAGATACATGTTCAAGGGTGTTCCCTTGTAACGTTGTTTGAAGTAGAGAGAAAATGGAAGCGACTTCAGCCTTAATGTCCAGCAGGGGCAATGCTTAAATCAATTATGTCACATTCATATGGTGGAATACTTTGTGGCTATTTAAAACAGGAGGTGAATCTACAGGCCCTTTCATGGGTAGATACTCACCGCATATTCCTAACTGATAAAAAGGTTTTTGTTTGATACATTTAATACAATCCCATTTTTTTTCACAGAAAAATCTAACCCGTAAAAACCCAAACCCGTTGCTGTCAAGTCAATTCCAATTCATAGCGACCCTATAGGACAGAGTAGAACTGCTCCACAGGGTTTCCAAGGTGCGGCCGGTGGATTCAAACTGCCAACCTTTTGGTTAGCAGCTGAACTCTTAACGACTGCACCTATGTGCTTATGCAGATGCGTCTGTGTGCTCATGGAAACAATTTGAGAATAAACCCAGTGAACTATTAGTGGTAGTTACTACTGGGGGGTAGGATTCAGGAGGATGAAGGTGGGGGTGGGGGTTGTACACTTTTTACTTTAATTATTTCTGTATTTAAAAATTATTTTTTAAGAAAACAAAAAAGAAAGTCCAAGAATATGAAGAGAAAAGAATAATAATCTCTACAGTACAGGGTTATGGTGAAGATTAAATGAGATGATGCTTGAAAAACACAATGCCTGATGCTTAGCAAATGCTCCTGGCCTTCTTCTTCCTTCCTGCATAGTCTGCACCAGCCCCTGCCCCCGCCATGTCCACCCAGTGCTTTTCCCAGACTACCAGCTCAGTGAACATGCAATGGCAGTGGCAGCAGTTTCAACACGCACCAGTGCTGTGTCACCACCAAAATGCCTGCCCTTGTGGGGCCCCCAGTCTAGAGAACTCACCCTGGCTCAGTTTCCAGCAGTTGCCTGAGTCCCTTCCTCCTGGCCCTCTTTTAAAGAGCTCCTATCCAGTTACTGGTTTTTGCCCGGCCGTCTCCTCATCTCCTGATGGAGCCTCTTACCACCTGGCTGGCTGGGGCCATCTTTTTCATCACCACATTTTGAGGGTTAATCTTATCATTGAGGTTGCTTCTGCTCACTGGTTTTTTCTTTTCTGTGTCCGTTCATAGCCAAAGCCTAGGATGCAGGCTTCTCTGGTTCCCTTCCCCCTCTCGCTTCCACCTGGCCCTGATGAATTCCATCATGTCTGCTTAAGATCATTTTACTTCCAATTTGCTAATTTAATTCTAGTCTTACAGAATGTTGGCAACCCTGCCAAACTGGGTGCCAGATGCAGATTTAATGAGCATATTTTCAGTTTCTTCTTTCGGGTCTTCATGAAGATGCTGTAGAGAGCAGGGTCTGGAACTGGTTCCCAGGGGACTCCATGGAGCATCCCTCCCTATATTGGACCCAGAGCCACTGGGCATGACCCCCCAGTCAGGTCTCTCCCCATCTAAAGAGAAGAGGCCATATTCTGCTCCTTGGGGAAGCGCACGGTTATCGCATGATCCTCCCGGTCCTAGAAGTCTCAATCTGATTCTTATCATTTGGATTTCACAGGAAATGTATTTGGAGAAAATTACTTATTTCCACCGCTCCCTTCGGCTGCTTCCCTCCAGCAGCCATGTGCAGCTCAATGGTTGTTCAAGGATTCATCTATTTAGCAAAAACATATTGAGCACTTACTAGAGTGAGTTCTCAAAGTGTGGTCGGTTGACTACTTAGAATAAAATTATTGGGGGGGGTACAGGGTTTAGGAAAATACCGAGTCCTGGGCCCTACCACACAGCTATAGAATCAGACAGTGGGACAAGGTGGAGCCTGGAATTCTGCATTTTTAACTGGCAACCCAAGGGACTCTTATGCCTGCAGCATTTCCACATGTGTTAACTCATTTCAAACTCATGCTAGCCCCTACAGGAGACATTTTTATCTCCAAGAGTAAGACTCAAAGAAGTCAGGTGAGTGGTTCAAGGCCACACAGTGGTGAGTGTCAGAGCTGGGGCTCTGTTTGGGGCGTTTGATTCTAAATATAGGGATCTTTCCATCCCCCTCCCACAGCAGCAGCTCAGGGCCCAGCACCGTTATCCATTATCAGGATGTCACTGCTCATGACTGATACAGGGCATGCTTGTGTGCCTTCTCCAGTTAATACACACAGGCCCTGTTTAACAGACAAGGCAACGAAGACTCTAGGTGTTTTAACTGTCAAACCTTCAAGTGTGCAGCACTGTAAGAGCAGGAGCTAGGACCCACACCCACATCTGATTCTAAATTCTCTGCCAAGCAACACAAAAGGCTGAATGGGAATAAATGGGTTTTCCCTCCAGTAGGAGAAATGAACGGAGTGCCCCGGCTTCAGTGGTGGAAGCTTTCCCCTCTCTGGGCCTTGGTCTTGACATCAGTGCAATGATAGGGTTGACTACAGTCAGTGACTTCCAGACTTTTTAAATAATGGAACGTCTCCCCTCTCCAACTATTTTTTAACCCGTATCAAATCTTATACTGAATCCCAATACAGACAAAATTGGAGACACCATGAGCTGCTCAGGGTTTTCTAGGAGGCAATTTGGAAATACTTCATTTAGCATTTAGCATGGGTTATCTGTGTGTCTACTCTCCTCCCAAACCTTCCAGCCCCAGTGTGACACAGTGGCTGCAGCTTCAGGCTTCAGAGTCTGGTCTGGGCTCTGCCACTCTCTGGCTGTGTAACCTTGGGTGGGTTGTTTCACTTCCTGAGTCTCAGTTTCTTATCTGTAAACTAGGGATGATAATAGTTGAGCTGAGGTGAGTATTAAATGAACGAACTAGTGCCCATAAAATGCCTAGTGTGGTGCCTAGCATGTGGAAAGTGCTCGATAAATCTTAAGTTTTATTTTCCTTTGATAGAATACAATGTAAACATGAGAAATTAAACAGTCATGGGGGAGATTGCCGAGGGCCATAGAGACACGATGTCATATGAATGAGTGGTATGGACAGTGAGGCCCAGGCATCTGATGGTCTATTTTAGCAAAAATTTTAGCCCCTACAGTGGATAAGTCCTTGTTCTAAGAGTAAAATTCCTGGGGCAGGGGGTGGGGAGTGGGGGTGGAGTGTGACTAAAGGGAGGTTTTGGAGGAGGTGGAGTTTGAACTTGGCTTCTGAGACTGGACTCTCAGGATGGGAAGGCAGAGTAGGCCAAGAGGGTTTACCGGGAGCAAAGGCTGAAAACCAGCTGGGCTTGCAAGAATGGACCTCCAGCTGCTTCCCTGTGTGGGCCCTGGCTATGGGGCAGGGACCCAGGTGCCTCGCCGAGACCCAAGGAGGGGGCAAGATCAGAGCATCATGGGCTTCTGTCCCAAGGGACGAGTGTCCAGTGGATTCCAGTGTTTGGTGGCAAGAGGTCAGAGAAGGAGTGATTGGGCCCCCATAGGGCTCTGCAGCTCAGGGGTGGAGAAGCTGAGGGTGAGGAGACTCCAAGCTCACTGAGTGATGCTGAGGGGAAGGTTCCAGGCCCAGGCCCACAGTCAAGATCCCTGGGGGCAAATCACGCAGCTGAGTTCCCCCAAGTGAAACCAGGCTATAGGAGGCTGCTCCCCATGTCCACCCCAAGTCCTGAAAAGACGTCCAACTTAGAAGCCACCAGAACTGCCCCTGCCCACAGTGCCACAGTGATGGGGAGAGTGGAGCGTGAGAGTGAGCAAGCGAGCAGAGCACCAAGGCAAGGGGATGTTTTCCATTTCAGTGAGGTTATTTCTGGCTTTGCTCCTGCTTCTGCAGTCACTGTGGAAACTGCGTATGCCAGGTTCAGTGTGGAAATATGACGAGTTTTCCAAGGGTGATGTATATTAAGCAGGAAGCTGCTGCTGCTGCTGGTGGGGTGTGAGCATGTGTCTGCCTTTCGGTCTTCCTCTCTCTCCCTACCCACCCCCACCCACCTCTCTCTCTCTCTCTCTCTCTCTCTCTCTCCCTGGGCTGCCTTTCTCCTGAAGCTATATTGGAGGTGATGTGCTTCATGCACAGTGATACGCAAAATGGCCTCCCAGAGATGTCCACATGCTAACCCCTGGAACCTGTGAACATGTTACATTACATGGCGGAGAGAAATTAAGATAGCATATGGAATTGAGTTTACTAATCAGCTAACCCTACCACCCATCTGGCAGTTTGTTGTACTGTGGTGGTTAGCATGTTGCTACGATGCTGGAAGCTATACTACAGGTGTTTCAAATACCAGCAGGATCACCCATGATTTCCAAAGAGCTTCCAGACTACGACAGATCTAAGAAATGCCTGGCAACCTACTCCTGGAAATTAGCCAATGAAAAGCCTGTGAATCACAACAGAACATTTTCTGATATAGTGGTGGACATCATCAGGGAAGACCAATCACTAGAGAAGGACATCATGTTTGGTAAAGTGGAGGGCAAGCAAAAATGAGGGAAACTCTGAATGAGATAGATTGACACAATGGTCACAACAGTGAACTCAAACACATCACAGATCACGGAGATGGTGCAGGACTGGGCAACATTTCATTCTGTTATATATCAAATTGCCATGCCTCAGTGCTGACTTGACAGCAACCAACAACAACAATCGGCTGACCTTGAAAACAAAGAAATTATTATCCTGGATTATCTGGTGGACCCAACAGAATCACAAGGACCTTTAAAAGTGGAAAAGGAAGACCAAAAAGTCAGGGTCAGAGTGATAAGATTTGAGAAAGACTCGACCAGCCATTCCTGGCTTTGAAGATGGAAGGGGATGGTGAGTCAGTGAATGTGGGCAGCTTCTGGAAGCTGGAAAAGGCAAGGAAACACATTCTCCCTTACAGCCTCCAGAAAGGAATGTGGCCTTGCCAACACCTTGATTTTAGCTCACCTCGGCTAAATGGGCTAGAGACCCATTTTGGACTTCTGACCTCCAGAATTATAAGATAATAAATTTGTGTTGTCTTAACCATTGGTGGCGCAATGGTTAAGCACTTGGCTGCTAGCCAAAAGGTTAGCAGTTCAAACCCACCCAGGAACTCCAAGGGAGAAAGAACTGGCGATCTGCTCCTGTAAAGATTACAGCCTAGACAACCCTATAGGGCAGTTCTACTTTGTCACATGGTTTGCTATGAGTGAAAATCAACTCGATGGAACCTAACAACAAGTCTGATAGTAATTTGTTACAGCAGCTATATACTACCGGTACATGCAGTACAGTAGGAAGCTGATGGGGAGAGGTCCTCAGAGTGCTCCAGGCCGGGAGAAAAGCTGGGGACATGCTCTTTTGTTTTCCCCGATGTTGGATCCTTTGTCTGGTGTCTCACTCTCGGGCACAGATCCGTGCTGGCCAGATGGCTCTTCAAGCAGGAGAGTGACCTCCCTCTCAGTGAGCACGCAAGCTCTTTGGACCCCCGAGCAGGTCTCCTGCAGGCACACTGTGTGGATGCTGTCTCCTTAGCCTGGAATGCCCCCGATCTCCCTCCATCCACCCTTTCGTTCTTCAAGGCCCCCTGTCCAGTCCCCTCAAAGTGACTTCTCCTTCCTCTGACAATTTGTTTGTACCACTCCTGGAGTCTCGGTCGTTCTCGTGACCTTGTATTTTTTGTGTTTTAACCGCCAGCATGCTATTGCCTCCTTTCCCCTCCCCCGCTCCAGGTGAAAGCCCCACGAGAAGAGGAGTAAGGCCACACACCAGGGAATTTCCAGTGCTCATGTGCAGAGTCAGTGAAAACCCTGTGGATCACAATGGTCCAATCCCATTGTGCATGGGTTCGCCATGAGTCAGGGCCCAACTAACAACAACAGCAACAAATGTATAGAATGAATGAATTCTGCCACTAAAACTGGTTGTTGGCCACACTCCTAGGAGCCGTGCTTTGTGCAGCATGCTGCAAGGGCCTGGATTTAACACAGGAGGCCCGGGGTTTGGTCCTGGCTCCAGAACTTGGTTTAACTCTGATCTTCCCTCTCCTTCTCATCCTACACTGGAGGTAAACAAGGCTGGATAAAAGAGACCTTTGAAAACACTGCTCTCCAGGGGTAAGCATCTCCATCATTGTGATAGTTCTTTCCAGAGAGAAACTCTTCTCCCAACTGTGGCATATGGCATCTGCTTTGCCTGAGGTCCTTTTCCTGTTGCTTTCCTGAGCACGTCCCATAGGCCGAGTTCTGGGCTAAACCTGGAGAAAACGTGGAAACCAGGGCCCGGACTAGGGTGAGGAGAATGAGGTGCCTAGGGTGCAAATTTGAAGGAAGTACTTACTCTCCAACTCATGTAAATGTAGCATGGAACTTGCAGACTGGGAAACTGAAAGGAATCCTAGAAGTCATCTAACTTCACACTCCATTTTATAGATGAGAAAACAGCCCCAGACAGTGGAAATGCCTTGCCCAAGGGCACATGGGGAAGTAGAGGTCAAGCTGGGAACAAAACGCAGGTCTCTCACCTTCAACTCCAGGACAAGGCTACACATCTTCAATTAATGTGTGCATGAACGAGTGGCTGAAAGAGTTTATGAATCTAATGCATGTTTATTGAATGCATATTCTGTGTAAATACTATGCTAAAGTCTGGTCTACAGCTTGGGTAGAAGACAAATAGGGCCTAGTCCTTCCTTGGGAATTTATATTCTGTGAGAAGAGATTAAGTAATTATGCAATAGTTATTTAATTAAGGTGGTGATAAATGCTCTGCAGGGGATGGTTAGAAGCCGCAGGTTGGGAAAAGTTGTGCAGGTCGTGCACTGCACAAGTGCATGTGAAGGTCCTACTTCGAGGACTCCTGTTAAGGTGTTCACAGTATAAATTTTGAAGACAGGACCAGTATGACATGAACCTTTAAGTAACAATGGGAGAGCAGGCTCAAGAAAGACCCAGAATGGCAGCCTTGGTTTCTTCTCTTCTAGGGCATGGATCTTCACCTTCTCTTTCTCCTTGTTTGGTGGTCAGATTACATGAGGTCAGCCCCCATCTGGGGACTCAGAGAAGGAGCCCTGCAGCCAGCAGGGCCTGGAAGATCAGTAGTAATGAGGCATTGCACTGTCTTGGGGTTAGAGCTTCTGTTGCCCTGAGTTAGGTCCAAGGGATTGGAGGCTTATGGTGGTGGAAAGAACTGGAATCTTCAGAAATAAGGGCTTCTCATTCTGAACAAAGTCCAGCTCTCAGCTTTGCCTGTTTTCTGGAGTATTGGGCTCTAGGACTTAGGAACCCTCTTCCTACGAGCTCACTGTGCGGCTATACCCTTTCGGGTGCTTCTGCTCACATGAAGAAAGGTCTGGGAAAGCAGAGGGAGGTGTGTGCTGTTGTTTCACTAAAGTGTCCTGCTTGACTGTCAGGTGAGCCCACTCCTGGGTCCAACACCTGGAGCAGCTCGGGTGTAATATCCTGGGGGCCAGCTTCACTTCTCCCGCATACCAGACTTTGGACAAACCCTTCACCTCTCTGACCCTCATTTTATCTGTAAAACGGGAGTAATGAAAACCTATCTCACCCAGTTGTTAAAAGAAAGAACAGATACATAAGTATGTTTTAAATCCCTGATCTATAAGACATAGAAATTGCCATCAAATGGGAACATTCCTTCAGGGATTAAAATGGGATCTAACATATATTCTCAGAGTAAGAGACCCATCCTGGCTTTTAGGAGGAGCAGAGAAAGATACGTGGTTCCCTCCAGATTTTTATTTTTTTAATTGGAAAGAATTATTCTGCCTGGTAACTAGACCAACTCCTTGACATGGAGTCCTGTTTCTGTGTGAGCACAGAAGGCATCCTTAGAGATGGGCTTATTCAAGTCTTTGGTTTGACAGAAGGGGAAACTGAGGCCTAGCAGGGGCATGATTTGTTCTCCGTCACACGGCCAGTTAATTGACAGAGCTGAGGTGGGGTGTCATACCCCAGGTCCTGCTCACCTCCCCCTACCCCACATATTGGCCATAGGTTTGTGGGTTTAACTATTTAAAGAATGATAAGTAGAGACTACCTGGGAGGGAAGAAGGCTGAGGTGAGGTCCAGGTGAGGGGTAAGAGGACAGTAAGGTGGGCACAACCTGGGGGCAGGGGTAGTGAGCAGAATGAGCAGGAGGGAAGGCAAGAACATGGAAGGTGTCGGTATAGAGTGGCTAGAGTGGAATGCCTTTCAGATTCCTCTCATGTTGGAGCTGCCCCAAAGCCTCAGTCAACCTCCAGGTGCCCAGGCCAATCTGCTGCCCCAAAGGCAAGCATCTCCCCTGCTGACTTTAGGGTGTTCAGGGTCCCAGGGACTGCAGCACAGACAGAGAAATGGCAGGTACCCTGGGGAAACCCTTTGATCTAAGTGGACCATGTACCTGCCACTTTAGCAAATTAACATGTTGCTTGGTCCTAGAAGGAGCCCCAGTGGCCCAGTGGTTAAGAGCTCGGCTGCTAACCAAAAGGTTGGCAATTCGAATCTACCAGCCACTCCTTGGAAACCCTATGCGATAGTTCTATAGGGTCACTATGAGTTGGAATCGTCTTGATGGCAATGGGTTTGTTTGTTTTTTGGTTTGGTTCTGGAAAGTGAATTTCTGAATATGGTGATGTCAGTCGGGGCGACACCCTGGAAGGCAGACCAGTGGTGGTATGTTTGTTCATTCATTCATTCGTTCAGCATCCTTTGATTGAGGGCCAACTCCACGCCAAGCGCTGTGCTGAGCACTGGAGTACACAGACAAGTACATGTTGTTCCTGCCCTTACGTCACTCACTGGCAGAGAAGACAGACACACAGGAATTTAATTAGCACAGTATGGTGTGGCCAGTCTTATAGAAGATCTCTGGACAGAGGAATAGGAGCATTAGAGAAGGGAGTTCCAGCTGGGTCCTGGGAGCGGAGGTGGGGATGGCTAACACCCCAGTCTCTGGACCCCTCAAAGAGAACCAAGAAGAGCATGTAGATGCTGTTGGGCCGTTGATTCATCTTCACCAACACACCCACAAATATTTTCCCCTATCACCAATTATATTCAAGGCTTTAGGAGTGATACAGAGGTGAATCACACACGCCTCGATCCTACCTCAAAGAACGTCTGGTTAGTCTGTGATGGTGGCAAGCATTTGTGTGTATCATATGCCTTGCACACAGGGTAGGGAGGTAAATACCACAATAACCCATTGCCCTCATAGTGACCCTATAGGACAGAGTAGAACTTCCCCATCGGCAGTAAGCCGCAGAGCAGCTGGTGGGTTTGAACCACCAACGTTTTGGTTAGCGGCCGAACACTTAACCACTGCACCACCAGGGCCCCACAATAAAGAGACCAAATGCTGTAAATGGCCAGAGTGTGAATGTGGGGTCATGGAGGGCTTCATGGAGGAGGTGGTATATGAACTGGGCTCACATGGGCTGATGTGGTTTAGATTTAGCCACAGTGAAATGGAGAAGAGCATTCCAGACAGAGAGAACTGCTCAGAGGCAGGAAAACCCTGAGCATGTTTGTTCAGCAAGAGCAGGGGGCTTGGAGAGGAGCATTTGTGTCAGAGACAGCCTGGCATATTTGTGAAGGAGGTCTTGAGTTTAGACTTTACCCTCTATGGGAAGCCATTGAAGGATCTGGGACAGGGAAATGACATGTTGAGAGCTGGGCATGAGGACAGTTTTTCTGGCCCTATGGAGAGGATGAGCTTGGGAGGACAGTTCAGACACTGTTGTGTTTTGGTCCAGATGAGGGGATAGGCATGGGGATATGAGCAAGGGCGGTGGCAGAAGAGGGCTCGATCCATGTTTATCGACATTGATTGAGACTTTGAACCAGATACTGTTCTAAGCACTTTATCTGGATTAACTGGTTGAATCTTCCCCCAAATCCAGCCAGGCAGGTGCTATTATTATTTCTGTTTTACAGATTAGTCCACTGAGGCACAGAGATTTTAAGTAAATAACTGCTCATGGTCACACAGGTAAGAAGTGGAGGAGGCAGGATTCGAACCCAGGAGCCTGTGCTCTTAAATGCTTTTAAGTCCTACTCTAAAACATGGCTTCCCAAAGGGACTGAGCAGATTAATGGAAGTTCCTCCCAGCAGCCAGACAACCCAGAATGGTGAGGCTGGCTGGCTTTGAGGGCTGGCCAAGGGCTGTAGGTGCTCCTCACCCCCTGCAAATTGTGGAGGGCCCCACAGGGCCTGATTCGGTTCACCAACTCGAAACCGGAGCCCACATATAAATGGTGACAATGTAAATAACTGATGCAATGGAACCTTTCTATGGAAAAAGGTACCTGCTCGAACAGCCACGAAGTCCAGAGGAAGGAAGAACACCACAGCAGACCAATGGGCTCTGTGGCAAACAACTTCCTTTGATACAGCCTTTTCTGTCTGATTGAAACTTCAAGCTGGTGGTGGGAGTGAAGGGTTGGGAGGGGCACAGCATTGGTCTAGAGCTGGGGCAGGTTAGACTCTAGACCAGAAACTTGGCTGAGTCCCTGGAGAACCCTGAGTCACCAGGCTTCCCCTCTTAGCTAAGAAGAAGGCAGATGTTGTGGGGCAAAAAGAATTCCTCCTGACCAAAAACACATACCCCGTTTGGCAATCTTCTCAATATATCCCATATGTGCAGAGTGAACCTGCTCCGTAGGGTTTTCAGGCTGTGATCTTTCAGAAGCAGATTGCCAGGCTGGCCTTCTGTAGCACTTCTGAGTGGGTTTGAACTGCCAGCCTTTCTGTTAGTAGTCAAGCACTCAACTGTCAGGGGCATCCAAGGACTCCTAATCTTCTCAGCAGACATTAGTTATTATCCCACCACCACGATTGTGAACCAGTGGTTGAGGTTCTGCTGTCCCTAGTCTCCCAGGGGTCTCAACCTGCTTTTCCTTTTTGTTTCCCTCCCAATTAATACATTGCAGTAATCCTGCTATGGAATCTGGCATCTTATCTGAGAACACAAAATAATTATAACTAATAAGTAAAGCTAAAAGGTCAGAAATAACCAAAAGATGAATAGGGAGAAGGTAATGGTTTTGGAAAGCAGACTGTGTATTATCTCATTGAATTCTTACAATGATCTGTTGCTCCCATTTTAGAGATGAGGAAACTGAGACTCAAAGATGTTAAATGACTTTTCTGAGCTACACAGCGACAGAGACTAGTGTTGCCCAGCTTTACCTAATGCCAAAGCTTTGGACTCTCTTTCTGCTGTATAACACTGTCAACATCTAAGTTTTCTAAGCCTTGGTTTCCTCTGCTGTCAAATGGTGACGATGGCGCCACCTAGAGCATTGCTGTGGGAATGAGATAACATAGGGGCAGCACTGGCACATGACAGGCACTCAACAAGTGTTGGTTTCCTTCCCTAGCCCTGGCTTCTATCTCTGCAAACTGGGGGGATGTCATGAAGCTTCTTTGGGTGAAGCAGCAGGGGATTAGGGCTCCTCAGAAGAAAACATTGATTTTCATGCCCATCTTCCCTACTAGATCTGTATCACCCTGAGAGCAGGGACCAGATCTTCTTCAACTTTGATCTTGGGCTCCAGTGACGTTGAAGCTCACTTAGCTGGATGCATCTGGACCTCAAATGTGAGTTGCTCCTGTGGGCTTCCTGTTGCACTCAGTGATGGGAGAAAGTATCTTCTCTCTGTCCCTCTGGTGAGTGCATAGCTCCCGAGGGACTTCTGGTGAGCAAGGGTGACCATGAGATGCACCTGGTGTGGTAGGAAGTGACTCCTCTGCCCCTGATCTGAGCCCTGGAAGCGCTCAACCTCGCTGTACAGCCCCTCGGGTCTCATCTGCACCTTCTCCTGCCACTCCATTATCCTCCTGAACTCCCTAGGTTTGGTGCCCTCCATATGCCAGTTAGCCCCTCCCTCTCCCCTCCCTGCAGTGCCTGAAAGCCAGTTCCAGTTCTAACACATAGTTTATAGGAGAGGATATTCCTGCCTGTCATTAAATGGAATCCATTACTCTGCACTGTAAGTTCCTCTTTTTCTGTCCTCAGTACAAATGGAAATGCATCACTGCCCTCTATTTTTAAAAGCCCTGTCTCTACTGGAAAACATCTCCTAGGTATTTGCAAAACACGTCTTGTCCATATTGGAGACTGAGTTCCGTTGCCTGGCTCTGCTAACTCTCGTCTGGGATGCCTTGCAGATCTGCAAGCCAGCTCCCCCAGGAGTGAGTAGCCTCATGTCCCCAGAACACAGCCAGGAACCAGGAAGGGCTGTCAGATGCACAGTGTTCGCAGACTGAAGCCAGGTGCTTGAAGCAAAGATGAGCACCTGGGGCCTTGCTTAGAGCCTCAGAACTTTTACTTTAGATGGATTTCTGGTAAGTTTAGCCGTTGGAGTCCCTGTCCCAGCAGATGAAATTGGACGGTCAGATGCAGAGGCTGCAGGGGCTGCTGAAGGCCTGAGGCCTGACCACCAGGGTAAAAGAGACAGGAAATCTTGCTGACCTGGTCCCAAAACAGGGGCCAGAAAGAGAGATGAACAGAAGGAGGGACACTGGGAGGTCTCTGATGCAAACTGATGAAGGTCATGGACATTTTATGGATGTGTGTGTGGTCTGTGCTCCATCGCTTACATGCTTTGTCTCGTCTGATCTGTGCTACAGGCCTGGGGAGGGGTCACGTTCTTCACTTCTCACTCATGAGGAAAGTGAGGCTCAGAGAGGCTAAGTAATTTGGCTGAGGTCGCACAGCTATTAGTGAGTGAACCAGGGCCTGAACTCAGGTTCTCCTATTGCCAGGGATGAACCTCTCTTTGTTATCCCATGCTGCTTCCTGTGGTGTTGGATAAATGAGGCGTTCCAGTAGTGTTCCCTGTTTCCTTTCCCAATTGCCAAGTATTCAGAATAATCAACCAAGATTATTCCATGTAATTCTGCCATATGTGTTCAAATGTCTTGGATTGCAATATTTTCTTATTGATCCATGGACCACAGTAGCAACAATAAAAATAGAAAGATTAGCCCCATACTTTCCTGCCCCAAGCAGATCAAACTTAGCTTTCCTGTATGCCCACCCTGCTTGTCTGCATATTTGCAATATGCCTGTCTTGTTCACAATTGGGGAGGTTTGGGCTGGTGTCGTATGTCAGGAAAGGCGGCTGGAGCCTCAGAGTCAACCTTACCCACCTCCTTTGGGATCAGGGTGTGGAGGCTCAGTGTGAGGGCCCAAAGCCCTGCTGTCGTGCTTGCCAGCCATGAGAAAGCAGCTGTGATGTGCCCTTGGTCACTGTGATCACTGTGTGAGGCTCACCCTTACCAGGCAACTAGGGGTTTGTCTTTAACCCTTCATTCAATAAACTTCCTTTGCAATGATGCCAACCCCAGTGCCCTAGCCAGATGTGGGGCACTCTCCACCAGTCATCAGAGAGGTGTGCTAGGATGGTTCCAGCTAAGGTCAGGAGGGGCCTGCACTCAAGCTAGCCAAATGCTGTGCCTGCAGAGGAGCTTGTTTCCTGCCCTGGGTGAGCACCACCTTCCAGATGGGCCCCTCTTCCCTCGGCAGGCCCCTCCTGTCCAACCATCTTCTTAAAAGAAGACATTTACCATTATTTATAAATTATGCATTTTAAATTATAAATAAATTTAATAAAAATTTAAAAGTTACTATAAATTATAAATACATTTCAATAATTTTAAATGTTAAATTTTTATTTATAAATTATAAATCTAATTATAATATTGTTAAAAGCAAAAAAAAGCAAGCAGTACAGAAATGTATAAAGAAATGCATGTTTCCAAACCTGCCCACTCCTCAGTCCCACCCCCTAGGATGAGTTGACAGCTTGATGTTTAACCTTTAGGTCTTTTCTAGGATGTGCAGCTACACCGATATGAGTGTGTCTGTGACTTCCCTTTTATCCTTTTTTTTCACGCCATCTCGTTGAGAGGAAGTGTGTGTAGCAGCTAAGCGTGTGGGTTCCAAGTCAGACCAAGCAAGGTTTACCACTTGGTCAGGTCTCTCAGACTCTGCAAGACTCATGTGAAACATGGGGATAGCTGTAGTGCCTTTCATAGAGCAGCCTGTGAGGAGTAAGGGAGATGACCTGGGCGAAGTGCACAGTGAGTCTCTATCGTTGGTAGAAGAATGCATTTATTTTTAATTAAGACATTTTATTGACCTCATAGAATTCCATTTGGGTGGATTTATCATCATTTACTTATTAAATCAATTCTCTGCTGATGGATATTAAGGTTGTTTCCATCTTCAGTGTTAAAAATAGTGCTGCAGTGATCATCCGTGCATGTGCATTTGCATGTATGTCTGTGTATGATGATGCGTATTTGTGTGTGTGTGTGTGTGTGTGTGTGTGTGTGTGTGTGTGTGTGTGTGTGTGTGCACCCGTACTTGCTTGTGAAGCTTCTGGGTCAACATAAATTTTGGTAGAATTCTTACTTTCCATTAGGAGACCCAGTTTAATCACTGGACGAAGCACTTAATGTGCAGCCACCAGCCATCTATCAGTGGAGGCTTGCAGGCTGCTATGAGGCTGAACAGATTTCAGTGGAGCTTCCAGACTAAAAATGAACTAGAAATAAAAGCTAGATGATCTACTTCTGAAAATCAACCAATGAAAACCATGTGGATCAAAATGGTCCAATATGTAACCAATCATGGAATGGCACAGGACTGGGTAGCCTCTTTCTGATGTGCATGGAGTTGCTGTTAGTCAGGGGCCAACGCGATGGCGGCTAACAGCAATCTACACCCCACCAGCAGTGTCAGAGAAAAGTCTTCTTTGACTACTCCTTGTCTCCAACTCTGGATGGTAGCAATCATTTTCCTCTTTGCCAATCAAATGGGGGGAAGTGATATTGACTTTGAACATGTATCCCTTTATTAATGATGCCAAGTATCTTTTCATGTCTTTATTAGATATTTTTGTTTCTTGAACAAGGGTCTGTTCATTCCCTCTGTTTAATTGATTATTTGTCTTTTCTTATTGTTTTGTGGGTGCTTATTGCATATTATGAATACTGACCCTTTTTTATATATGTTGCAAATATTTTTATCTTGTCTGTGTTTCATTTTTTAACTGTGTTGAGGGGCCTTTTTATAGGTAGTGTTTAATATTTTTATGTAGTCACGTGTATTCATCTTTTCCTTTAAGAGCAACAAGGTTCATGCTTTGAAAGTCGTTTTTCAACACTAAATTACACAAATATTCTAATCGTGCTGGTATTTTTCGTGGTTTTGTTTACATGTAGTATTTATATCTTTAATCCATACGAATTTGTGGTGGGGTGGGACGGTGCGCGGATCTGATTTAAAATAGCATTCTCCACCTTCCCAACTCTGTTGCTTAATTTTCTTCATGGTACTCATCATTTATTTTAACTGTGTTTGTTTATTGTCCGTCTCCCCTGGCTAGACTCTCAACTCCGGAAGGACAGGGGCCTTACCTGTTTTTTTCACTGCTGAATCTCCAGTGCCCAGAACAGTACCTGACACATGTTTTTGTTGTTATTAGCTGCTGTTGAGTGGGCCCCTGAGTCATGGCAACCTCACGCACAACAGAATAAAACATTGCCTGGTCCTGCACCATCCCCATGATTAGCTGTGGCTTGAACTCTTCTGACTGATTTTTTCAGAAATAGATCACCAGGACTGTCTTCTGAGGCACCTCTTGGATTTGAACTGCTAACTTTTCCACCAGTAGTCAAATGCTTAACCATTTGCACTACTCAGGGACCAGTGCCGCCACTAGCAGGCACTTAATAGATTTTGTTGAATGAATAGACAGCCAGCCAGTCACCCCAGCTCTTTTATTTAAATCATTTTTTTCTCCACTAATTTGGAATTCCATCTTTGACGACCTTTTCTGTTTCCTCTATAGTTATTGTTCTATTCAAGTTTTCTCCTTCTTCTTTAGTCAGTTTTGCAATTTATAATTTTCTATAAAACTATCCATTTTCAAATTCACTGACGTAAAGTTATGTGTAGAATTCTCTTCAATTTAAAGGAAAACCCATATATCTGCTTACATTCTCTTTCTTACTGCTCATTTGTGATTTTATTCTCTACTGCTGGTCAGATTTACCAGCAGTTTGTCCATGTCTTGGTCTTTTCAGAGAACCAGCTTATGGCTTTATATTTCTTTTATTGTAGTATGTATATATTTTAGTAGTTCTCTCTTTTGATCTGAGACTTGGCTGAGTATGGGAAATCAGGATTTCAACCCCTTTTCCTCAGACTTCTGTGGTCATTGCTCCATCGTCCTCTAGCAGTTAATGATGCAAGTGTCAAGTTGAATGTCAATTTGATTCTCAAAAAATTTTGTACAACTGTCAAATATCGTATCTGGCTCCACAAATGTCATCAACAAAACCTGCTGGTAAGACAAAGCTGAGTTTATTGGTCACCAAGGTAAGGGACAACACCACCTCCACAGAACTTTGGCAGCGTCTTGAAGGCAGGGGGAGGCAAGGCTGGGATTTGCTGAGGATCAAGAGTTTCATTTATGATGGATCTTTCAGTGTAGGGGCTTCATTAGGATTGAGTAGGGTCACAACTTCCAGGATGGATGGAAACAGTGAGATAAGGATTTTTGAGGCAAGGCAAGGGATTCTAAGAATCTTAGGTACAAACTATCTGTTGATTGAATTATTGATAGATCCTTCCAGAAGTTTCTGTAATGAACAGGTAAGCCAGGGCAAGAGTCTCCTGAAATAGTAAAATCATGCAAGCTATAAGGCATGCAAGACAGTAAGCTGGGTCGGAGTAGATGGTTTCCTTGTATTTCTGGAATTTTAGCCAGCCTGCCCTTGTCCCAGCTCCCATTGCCTCTGAGGGAGAGTTTACCGGCCTTGGGTGTTTAGCAGGTGGCAGTTTCCCAGCCCATGTTGGGCAAGGCCGGCTTAACCCTGATTAGATTTTCTGTCACTCCCACTCATCTGCTTTTCGTCAGAGTTTCTGGCCAGCTGGTATTACTATGGATGTGTTCTTATTTGTACATTTTTCCTTATATTTCAGTGGTGTTGGGGGAGAAGAGGTAAACATATGGCTCAGTTTGCCATTTAGAAATTCAGGCTCTGGTGTAACATTTTCCCATGACCTGGATGTAGGTGTGTTGGGCACAGCTATAAGTCATGCCTTGGAGGAAGCCAGGAGTGGAGGCTCCCTACAGATGTCTCACTTCTTCCAACTGCTCCCCTCTTCTCCTCAAGCCACACTCCTCAACCTGACAGCATTACCTCACTGATTAAAACAGTTCTGTGACCTCACTCCACTTGCAAGACCAAGTCCCAGCTGCTTCATATTTCAAACACTTCGTGATCTGGCCCCTGCCCAGCTCTTCCGTCATTAGCCATCACTGCCCCCACCTCCTGCCATAAGACCATGTGAAATGTCTTGAACATTCCAGCCATTCATTTTGGGGTATCCTGCCTTTACTTAGGGAGCCCTGGTTGCACAATGGTTAAACACAGAGCTGTTAACCAAAAGGTTGGCAGTTCAAACCCACCAGCGACACTGTGGGAGAAAGATGTGGCTGTCTGCTTCGTGAAGATTACAGCCTTGGAAACCCTATGGGACAGTTCTGCTCTGTCCTATAGGGTCTGTCATGGATTGAATTATGTCCCCCCAAAAATGTATGTATCAATTTGGCTGGGCCGTGATTCCCAGTATTGTGTGGTTGTCCTCCATTTTGTGATTGTAATTTTATGCTAAAGAGGATTAAGGTGGAATTGTAATACCACCCTTACCCAGGTCACATCCCTGATCCAATGTAAAGGGAGTTTCCCTGGGGTGTGGCCTGCACCACCTTTTATCTCTCAAGAGATTAAAAAAGAAAGGGAAGTGAGTAGAGAGGGGGTACCTAATACCTCCAAGAAAGCAGTGCCGGGAGCAGATCGCGTCCTTTGGACCTGAGGTTCCTGCGCAAGAATCTCCTAGTCCAGGGGAAGATTGATGACGAGAACCTCCCTCCAGAGCCGACAGAGAGAGAAAGCCTTCCCCTGGAGCTGAAATGCCCTGAATTCAGACTTCTAGCCTGCTAGACTGTGAGAAAATAAATTTCTCTTTGTTAAAGCCATCCACTTGTGGTATTTCTGTTATAGGAGCACTAGATAACTAAGACAGGGTCGCTATGTCTTGGAATCAGCTCGATGGCAACGGGTTTAGTTTTTCGGTTTGCCTTTGCTTACACTGCTTCCTGTTTGAAATGTCTCTTTCTCCATCACACACATGCACACAAATGCACACACACACACACACACACACACACTCAAACAGACATCATTTGAACCATCTGGATTAAGCCCTCTTTTCTTTATGCCTTCACCATGTAGTAGCTTAGAACCTGGAACACTGTAACTTATTTCTTTGATGCTTACCCCACTCCCCCCACTCACTGTGATCCCCTTAAAGGTAGGGACTGAGTCTTTGCTGTCTTTTATTCCTGGCACCTACCACCTAGCCTGACCCAAAGTGGGTGCTGAATGCACATCTGTTGAGTGAATGAACAACTGAATTAGGCTCTAAAGGGAATCATTCTACACTGGCTGAGTGTGAGATGATATACAGGCTCTAGGGGTGGGAAGGAAACCCTGGTTGCATAGTGGTTAAGGGCTGTGGCTGCTAACCAAAAGGTCAGAGTTCAAATCCACCAGTTGCTCCTTGGAAGCTCTATGGGGCAGTTCTACCCTCTCCTATAGGGTTGCTATGAGTGGGAATCGACTCGACGGCAATGAGTAAAGGTGGGAATTGAGTCAACTGACTCTCCCTGAGGTGTGTGCCATCTAGAAGGGTGTTAAGACTCGTAGAGTCTCTGTGCACAGTGGACACTGCTATTTATCTTAAGCGATACCTAGCACATGTCCTGTGGGTATTCCGGAGAGGCAGAACTTACATCCAGTTGTTGGGGGCAAGCTGAGTCTTCTGAGGGAGGATGGGCAGGATTTGGCCAAGTAGACTTGGTTGTCAGAGGAGGGAAATTAGCATTCCAAGCAGAGAAACTGGATAAGCAAAGGCTTGCAGGTGAGAAATTTTGGGTTGTGTTTGAAGAATAACCAAGTTTGAGAAGCCAGTTTTTCTACACTGTGAGAAAAAGGACACAGACATTTTTATTAATAATTGTGATATATTGGAGGATACAAGGTCAGATCTGCAGATGATGGATAACAGTGGAGTAGTGAAAAGTTTGAATGCTTTGGATGACAGAATCAGGAAATGATAGACTGGAGCCTCGGACAAAGTCCAACCATACACTATACATAGCACCACTATGTGCAGTGCGGCCCTAGAGGTAGGACTAAGCTGACTGGATGTAATGGCAGCAGGCATGGCAGGGCAGGGTACAGCACAGACATTTCTGTTGCCTGTGAATTCCATAGGAATCCGTAGTGTGATGTGGCTGCCAAAACTCTAACTATCCAAGGCTGTGTTAGTAAAAAGTATGGTGCTCAAAAGAAGGAAACTTAATACAACTTGTAAAAGTGATGATATTAGGGCATGGGTGAGAGTTAAATGCAATAATAGACATAAGAGCACATTGTATTCCTCAAATCACTAAACAAAACAGAATGTTCAGGGCTGGATAACAAATGTTGGAGGGGCTGCAGGGAGTTCGGAACTCTTATGCACTGCTGGTGGGAATGCAAAATGATACAACCATTTTGGAAAATGATATGGCGCTTCCTCAGAAAGCTAGAAATAGACATACCATTTGATCCAGCAATCCCACTCCTAGGACTATATCCTAGAGAAATAAGAGTCATCACTTAAATAGACATACACACACCTATGTTCATGGCAGCATTGTTCACAATAGCAAAATGATGGAAACAACCTAGATGCCCATCAACAAATGAATGGATAAACAAACTATGGTACATACACACAATAGAGTACTATGCAATGAGAAAGAACAATGATGAATCAGTGAAGCATCTCATAACATGGATGAAACTGGAGGACATTATGCTGAGTGAAATAAGTCAATCACAAAAGGACAAATATTGTTTGAGACCTCTATTGTAAAAACCCATGAAAAAGTTCACACACAAAATGTAACAATCTTTGTTGGTTACCAGGGATGGGAGGGGTGGGAGGGAAATACTAAATAGGCAATAGATAAGTGGTATCTTGGGTGAAGGGTGAGACAGTACACAATACAGGGGAAACCAGCACAACTTGTACAAGGAAAGGTCATGGAAGCTCCGTAGACACATCCAAACTCCCTGAGGGACTGAATTGCTGGGTGGAGGGCTGTGGGGACCATGGTCTCGGGGAACATCTAGCTCAGTTGGCATAACACAGTTTATAAAGACAATGTTCTACATTCTACCTTGGTGAGTAGCGTCTGCGGTCTTAAAAGCCTGTGAGCAGCCATCTAAGATACTCCACTGGTCTCATTCCTTCGGGAGCAAGGGAGAATGAAGAGAACAGGATATAAGGAAAAGATTAGTCCAAAGGACTAATGGACCACAGCTACCACGGCCTCCACCGGACTGAGTCCAGTACAGCTAGATGGTGCCTGGCTACCACCACTGACTGCTCTGACCAGGATCACAACAGAGGGTTCTGGACAGAGCTGGAGTAGGATGTAGAACAAAATCCTAACTCACAAAAAAAAGACCAGATTTACTAGCCTAAAGGAGACTGGAGAAACCTCCAGAGTATGGCCCACAGACACCCTTTTAGCTCAGTGGTGAAATCATCTCTGAGGTTCACTGTTCAGCCTGGGAGTGGACAGCCCCGTAAAACCAAGTGGGACTAATGAGGTACAGCAGTCCAGAGACAAGGGCAGAAGGCAGAAGGGGACAAGGAAGCTGGTGATAGGGAACCCAAGGTTGAGTAAGGATAGTGTTGATGTGTTGTGAGGTTGTTAACCATTGTCATAGGGCAACATGTGTACTAACTATTAAGTGAGAAACTATTTTGTTCTGTAAGCCTTCATCTAAAGTGAGAATAGCAGCACAATTGGAAGAGCATAGTCAATGTCACTGAACTGTGCATGTAGAAATTTTTGAAATGGTGTACCTTTGGCTATGTATATTTCCACCAAAAAAAAAGATCGAGAAGGGAGAGGGTTGACATGTTGTGGGGTTGTCAACCAATGTCATAAAACAATATGTGTACTACTGTTTCATGAGAAACTATTTGTTCTGTAAGCCTTCACCTGAAGTACAATTAAAAAAAAGAATGTTCAGGGCCAGGAGAGGCCTGGTTCAGTGCAGGAGCTCGGCAACGCCCCAGGCGTGTATTCAGGTTACTCCAGACCTAGACTATTGGGTTCCATTTTGGGATAAAACTCATAGCAGTTATATGGCTCCTACTACCTGTCAGGCATTGTTCTAAGCCCTTTACGCATGTTGTTATTAGTTGCTGTCGAATGGGCTCCAACTCCTAGCAACCTTATGTCCAACAGAACAAAACATTGCTCAGTCCTGCACCATCTCCACGATCTTTGGTGTGCTCGAGTTCTTTGCTGCCACTACTGTGTATTTTGAGTTCCTCCCAACCTAGGGAGCTCATCTTCCAGCCCTATATTGGACAATATTCTTGTGATTTATAGGGTTTTCACTGGCTAATTTTCTGAACTCTAAGAGGTAGTTGCCATTATCAATCCCATTCTTCAGGTACCAGTAGACTAAGCGATTTTCCAAAGCCACAGAAGAAATAAACGGAAGATCCAGGACTTGAACCCAGGTAGTCTGGCCCCACTTTTTCAGCCACAAGACCACACTACCTCGGGCAGACAAACAAGAGCCTTGTCCAAAGACAGCAGCTTGGATGGTACCATATCATATTTGACTAAAAATAACTCAGACTTTCTAGTTTACAAAGCACTTTCATCTGTATTTTTTTGTTTGATCATTATAACAGCCCGATAAGTCAACCATTACAAACTGATGCTTACTCATTTGTCCATTTGTTTGGTAAGGGTGCCGAGCTCCTGCCCTGAACCAGGTCTCCCGTTGGCTCCAAACAAACATTCTGTTTTATTGGGTTATCTGGGGAATACCATGTGCTCTTATGTCTATGTCTACCATAGCATTTAATTCTCAGTCATGCCCGAACATACATTACTTTTACAGATTGTATTAGTTTCCTATTGCTGTGTTGGGTGCAATGTGGCTGGGTTCTGTGCTCAGGACTGAAATCAGGGTGTTGTCTAGACTGAGTTCTCATCTGGAGGCTCTGGAGAAAAATCCACTTCCAAGCAGAATACAGTTCCTTATGGTTGTAGGACTGAGGTCTCATTTTCTGGTTGTGGGCTAAGGGTTACTCTCAGTAACTAGAGGCTGCTCTCAGGTCCTTTCCACATGGCCCGCTCTGTCTTCAAGCCAGCAATGGCCCCTTGAAGCCTTCTTGTGATTCAAATCTCTCTGACATCCTCTTCTGTAACCAGCCAGAGAAAACTTGCTCTTGAAGGACTCATATGATTAGGTCAGACCCACCTGGATAATCTCCCTATTTTAAGGTCAACTATGCCATACAACAAAAGGAGCCCTGGTGGCACAGTTAAGTGCTTGACTGCTAACCGAAAGGTCAACAGTTCGAACCCACCAGCAGCTACATGGGAGAAAGACATGGCAGTCTGATTCTGTAAAGATATATAGCCTTGGGAACCCTGTGAACGAGTTCTACTTTGTCCTATAGGGTCACTATGAGTTGGAATCAACTCGACAGCAATGAATTTGGTTTTTGGTTTTATGCTGTATGGTGTAACCTAATCACAGGAGTAAAATCCATCTTATTCACAGTCTTAGGGATTATGCAGGATGTGTACACCAGGGGGACTGGAAATCTTAGGGGGCATCTGGAATTCTGCCTCCCACACAGGTGAAGAAATAGAGGTTTAGAGGAGTTAAGTGCTGGGTGCAAGGTAGAGTATGGTGGGCCCTAGGGCCACTATGCCACATAGTCTCCCCAGAGAGGACATGCGGATCTGGCCCTGCACCAAAAAAAGCATTTTGGGGAGGGGGGGGTTTGGGCCCCCTGGGATCAGGCTGAGGATTTTACTGTCTCAAGTTGACAGCACAGATTCCTCTTTGACTATGTTTTTCCACCATCCCTGCAGAATTCAAGGCATAAACCCGGCAGCCTCGAACTAGTTCATGGAGGACCCTCAGGAGACACTGGCTGGGCAAGCTCTCCCTTCCAGAGGGAAGAGCCGTGTGTAAAAGAAGGGTGGCTGCTGCAGGAGTGGACATGAATGCTGGCTGCCAAAGAGAACAGTGTTTTAGTTTTGGTCACCGGAAGTGGTGCCTTCAGCACAGGTAAGAAACGGTTGTCGCCAAATATGCTTGCTGAGGTGCCATTTTGGTGTTTCTTGTATGAGTTTGCTTGTGTTCTTCCTCTTAAAAAGTGTATTATTATTATTATTACTATTATTATTGTCTTCCTTGAGCCTCTGTGAAAGCTGCTCTGGAAGTACTGGGGACAGCCTGGTGCCTCCATTTACCATTTGTTTTTGTCCTGCACATGTCACAGACGTTTACTCATGATCGTGGCATGGTCTGGGTTTACTCAGCTAGGTGTGCAATAGGTACTTGAACTATACCAGAGACAGAAACCTCTGAAGGGCACAAGCAGAGATGTGGGGAGTTATCATGGAGGATGTAAATGGGGACTCCTCCCCAGACCTGGCATTTGCCCCTCTGCTGCTTCCTTCCCAACCTCTCTTCTTGTCCATGTGAGCTCCGCCAGCTGCATGGAAGGATCTGTAAAGATGAGACTTGCCCACAGGGAAATGAGCTGTCAGTTCCAGTGAGAAGTCTGGTCCTACCACTTCCATGCTGTCCCTGGGGATGAAGAGCATCTGTGATGAACGGGGTGCTGACTCAGTGCTTCTGGAGTATCTAGGCAGTCGCAACCAATGCTAGCACAGCTTCCCTTGGCCATCAGGGATGGGCTGGAGTATATGGTATCTGAATGAGGTGGAGGGCTCAGGGCCCAGGCATGCAGGTATGCCAGGCAAGAGGTGTCAGCGTGCCACCCTACAGGTCCCCTGTGCTGGAGAGGGTGAAAAGGCCCGTTAGCACCATCTGGGGCTTGGTGACAGCTGTGTTTGGAGCTTTTTGAGGACAGGGAGACGTGGAGTCTGTAGGAACTGCAGGGGCTCCAGAGAGCCCAGCCCAGGCTCCCTGCTGAAAGGGGGCTGCCCCTGGTCCCAGGGAGCTGGGAGGGATGCTCACCCAAGCCTCTGGACTCCCTTTGGGCTCTGTGTTTGTTGGGAAGTTGCTTGCAATCACAGAAAGGGTGAGAACTTGGCAGTCAAGGAGATCAGAGTTATAGGCCTGGCTCTGGAACTTTCCCTAACCCCTCTGAGCCTCAGTTTTCTCATCTGTGATAATAACGACACATAAGTCAAAAGGTTGTCTTCCATGAGAGGATGCACACCCTCTCACACAGGAGATCCTCAGTAAAAGCCATCTTTCTCTTACTCTCCCTCTCCACTTCCCCCTCTCCCAGTAGGCTCTCTCTCTCTCCAGAGCAAAAGCTTCAGGGAGGTTCTGCTCTCTCCCCTTTACTGGCCATAAAGAACCCAGCTCCAGATCATGGGCAATTGGCCTTGGAGAGGCCACATCAGTTACAGGTGTCCAGGCAAGCATAGAAACATGTTGGTAAAACCACAACAAAGTAATTCCTACAAATCTGGTGCCCTCTCAGGTGGTAAATCTCCTGGGACCAAAGCTTCCCTTAACTAATGAGTTTGACGAGACGGAAGGGCCTGGAGTTGCATTTTCTCCATGTCTCCACGTGGCAGCAGCTAGAATCATGGCTTATCCACAATGGACTGGACTTTTGAGGTCATCTGAATTCAGCTATCCATGTGTGAAAAGGAAGTTGAGACCTAAAAGTGACTTTTTTCTTCTCACAGTGCAAGCTAATAACAGAGCTGGGGTGAGGAGTCAGGTCTCCCAATTCCCGGGCAGGTCTGTAGACCACACCCCACCGTCTAATAGGGCAGTACTCCATGCTGGCTGGTTGTGGTGTGTTTGTGGGGAGAAGACTGGCCTCTGGTGGGGTGGGGAAGTTTTTAGCAAGCTATGAGGGGAGATTTGACCCTAGGCTGAATGTTGTTGTTGTTAGCTGCCCTAGAGTCATCTCAACTCATGGCAACCAACCCCAAGCACAATGGAACTAAATACTGCCCGGTGCTTCACCATCCCCATGATTGGTTGTGGATCAGGCTGTTGTGATCCACGGGGTTATCAATGGCCGATTTTTCAGAAGTCGATCACCAAGCCTTTCTTCCAATGCACCTCTCGGTGGACTCTACCTCCAACCTTCCGGTTAGCAAGTGAGCACATTAACCATTTGCACCACTCTCGTGTACTGGGCTGAGGAGCTAAGATCTGACCCTGACAGCAGTGGGGAGCCATCCAGGACTTTCAAGAGGCTGCAGTGGGGTGTGATCAACATTGAAGCATTTAGGTCGCATCCTTTTGGTGACTATAGTGGAAGCAGAGAGACACAGCCGTGGCCCTAAAGGATCACCACTGCAGCAGGAGACAGAGGAGGGATAAAGATAACAAACATGCAGTTGCAAAAATCAGATTAGAAAGAGCTCCACAGGCCAGACTGGACGGAAGGAATGAGATGTAAAGACCTGCAGTTTGTAAAAAAAAAAAATTCATCTGATCAAGAAAAAGGCTTGGGAATTTGATGTTTGAGGACAAGCCCAGTATAAGATGACAGTAGACTGGGCTGTGCAAAAGCTAAGACATTTTTAGATGGTTTTAGTGAGGCACCGGGGTGGAGCAAACAATTAAGCACTGGACTACTAGCTGAAAGGTTGGTGGTTTGAACCTACCCAGTGGTGCCTCAGAAGACATGCCTGGCAGTCTGCTTCAGAAAGGTCACAGCCCTGAAAACCCTATGGAGCGGTTCTACTCTGCACATACAGGGTTGCCATGAGTCAGAATCAACTCCATGGCAACTAACAACAACAAAGTTAGAGTATGTAGTCCCTGGGTGGTGCAAATGGTTAAGCACTTGGCTACTAACCAAAAGGTTGGCGGTTTGAATCCACCCAGGGGCACCTTATAAGAAAGGCCCGACGATCTCCTTCTGAAAGGTCACAGCCATTGAAAACCCCGTAAAGCCCAATTCTACTCTGACACATACATGGGCTTTCCATGAGTCAGAATCAACTTGACAGCAACTGATTAGTTAGGGTATGACCTAAGCGTCTATAACAAAGGGACCCATAAAATACACTGACTTAGATCAAATGGAATTTAATTTACCTGTCACATCAGAGTCCAGGAGTGAGCACTTGGTGGGCAATTCTACTCCACCAGCTTATTCAGGGGCCCACTCCTTCCATCATGTGGTTCTACCATCCCCTAAGGTCCTCATCTACATAATTGAAACCGAGTTACTCCAGAAAGGAGGAAAGAAGTGAGAGGCCAGTGATTTTCTTTTAACCAAATGTATCATTCAAAACCCTGCCCAGAAACAAAGGGCACACTCAAAAGGGTCTTACGAAAAAGATTTTAAAAAGAGACAATTTAAAGAGGTGAGGGCAGGGTTAAGGAAACCAACAAGAGGAGATAAAACTCCCAGGGATTTGAAACAGCAGGAAACCATGACCACCTCTAAGCATGCTGTGGCGAGGAGAGGAAAGGGCCTTTCTCAGAGTCTGGTGAGAGCTGGAGCCCTGGTAGAGGGCAGCCTGAGGGAAACAGCCAATGTCATAACCTTGGCCAAGCAGGGAGGGAGCAGAGAAAAATAAATCCTAAAATTTCTCTCTCCTCTTACTCTCCCAAATCCTGCTAATACCTCTCAGGCAGAACCCAACCAAAGACTGGAGAACAAAGGAGTCTAGATCATAGAGGTCAGCCTCTGGGGCAGAGAGAAGGGCAGAGAATGAAGCTGGGGGACAAACTGAGAATGGCCAGCCCAGCAAGTGATGAGGAGGTCATAGGTATCTCCTCTGCTCATGCTAAAGGTGTTCAGTCAGGGAAGGGAGACCGCAGGTGGTGCAAACGGTTAATGTGCTCGCTGCTAATCAAAAGGTTGAAGATTCGAGTCTACCCAAAGGCCCCTCAGTGATCTGTTTCTGAAAAAACAGTCATAGAAAACCCTCTGGAACACAGTTCTACTCTGACACACATGAGTTCGCCATGAGTCAGAATCCACTCTACGGCAACATGTTTTATAGATGACTAGGGATGCTAGGACTAGATGACGTCTAGGTTTCCTTCCACTTCTGAAATTTTCTGAATCTGTTTTGAATGGAAGATGGGTTGGAATCAACCCCTTAAAAGATTAGCTGGAACCAGAGTAAATGTGATTTCTGAATGAGTGACTAGAGGAAGAATCTCATTGAAAAAATTTGTATGAAAGCATTTTCTCAACTACAAAGTTCTCTGCTAGTAGTTTTCAAAGTTTGATAGTATTTTCGAAGCCATTTTTAAAAGTCAAATCTTGCATGAAATGCTCATGTGTAAAACAGGTTAAAGAGGTAGTTTATTAATACACATTTGTTTTTTAAGTTCAAAATTTCAACATTTATTATGGAAGTTTATCAATAGAGCACTGATTCTGTCTTGATGCATACAAATATTGAAATCTGAGGTTCTAGATCAGAGGATGGCAAACTATGGCCCATGGGCCAAATCCAGCCTGCCACCTGTTTGTGTAAATAAAGTTTTATTGTAACACAGCCAATCCATTCATTTATGTATTATCTATGGCTCCTTTGGCACTATAATGGCAGAGTTGAGTAATTATGACAGAGACTGTGTGTCCCACAAAGCCAAAAATATTTACTATTTGGCCCTTTACAGAATAAGTTTGCCAACCCCTCTTCTAGATGATTGTTGTATTGCTACATCTGCTGCAACATCCAATATTCCTATTTTGTTTTTATTTTGTTTGGCTTAGTTGCACAGTATTAAGAAAATTCTAAATCACATCATGTTATGGATTGAATTGTGTCCCCAAAAAATATATGTCATAAATCCAAACCTCTATGGCTGTGGTTATAATTTCCATTTAGGAATGGGTTGTCTTTATTGTGTTAATGAGGCAGTATGAGTGTGGGGTATATAATGAGTCAATCTTTTTTGAGATATAAAGAGATTAAACAAGAGAGGAGAAGAGAGACTGAGGAAGAGAGATGCCAAGGCACATGAAAATTGCCAAGGAGCAAAAGCTTAGAAGAGACAAGGACCTTCCTCCAGAGCCGACAAAGACAGAAAGCCTTCCCCTGGAGCCAGAACCCTGAATTCAGACTTCTAGCCTCCTAAACTGTGAGAAAATAAGTTTCTGTTTGTTAAAGCCACCCACTTGTGGTATTTCTGCTATAGCAACACTCAATAACTAAGAAAGAATTTGGTACCGAGAAGTGGGAGTACTGCTATAACAAATACTTACAATGTGGAAGTGGTTTTTGAATTGGGTAATGGGTAGAGGCAGGAAGAGTTTTAAGGTGCCTAATAGTAAAAGCCAAGACTGCCTTGAAGATACTGTTGGTAGAATTATGAATGTCAAAGGCAATTCTGGTGAGGGCTAAGAAGGAAGAAGAGCTGTAGAGAAAGTCTCTATCGTCTTAGAGAATACATATGGCACCAGCAACAAAACTTCTAGAAATGTAGGCATTAAACGTGCTTCTTGTGAGGCTTTAGAAGAAAATGATGAACATGTGATTGGACACGGAGGAAGGACGATGCTTTTTATGCAGTGCAAAGAACTTGTCTGAATTACATTCAAATGTTTGGTGGAAGGTAGAACTTATAAGTGATGAACTTGGGTATCTGGTTGATGAGACTCCTACGCAAGATCTTAAAAGGGCCGTGTGGTTTCTCCTTGCTACTTATAGTAAAATGCGAGAGGAAAGAGATGGACTTCAAAATGAACTGTGCAAAATGAAAATAAAACTTAAAGATTTGTAGAATTCTGTTGTACAAACTAAGGACATGTGTCCTAAAATTTTCACCAAGGATGTGGCTACCCAATCTTTTGTTAAAGAGATTAAGCCTGTGACAGGAACAGAGAAAGAACAAAAGGAAAGAATGATGTCTGCTTCTTGGAATTCTATAGGCAGGAAACAGGCCAAAGGAGTAACATCTGTTGTCCTCCAAGAAAAGGACCATCCCTGGAACGGCTCAGAGATCAGCAGAACTGTTGGAAGGAGTACGTGAAGCAGGGCCTTCTTGTTTTCAAAGGGTGGGGCCACAGTCTCCTGGATCTCAAAGGGTGGGGCCACAGCTTCCTAGGTTTCATAGTTCGATCTTTACCAACTCAGTTCTGGAGTGTGGGTCTGCCATTAAGGTGTGCCGGGGTATGAAGCTGCCACCAAAAGTTGAGGGGGTATGGCTGCCATGCCCAGGGGACAGAAGAATGGGACTTGCCACAGCTATTGTGGGGGGGTCACCACTCAGACTAGGAGAATGGGGCCGCCTACAGCCAAGGGAGTAGAGTTGCCACCTGTCTTCATTATCTAGTGCTGCTATAACAGAAATACCACAAGTGAATGGCTTTAAAAAATAGAAATTTATTTTCTCACAGTTTAAGAGGCTAGAAGTCTGAATTCAGGGTGCTGGCTCTAGGGGAAGGCTTTCTGTCTCTGTCATCTCTGGAGGAAGGTCCTCGTCTTTCTGAGCTTCTACTCCTGGGCAATCTTCATGTGACTTGCCATCTCTCTTCTCCCATCTCTGCTTCTCTAGCTCACTTGTTTAATCTGTTTTATATCTCAAAAGAAATTGAGTCAAAATAACCCTAATCCTGCCTTATTAATGTAATGAACATAGCTTAATCCTCATGGACATAACCTAATCCTGCCTCAATAACATAACAAACACAACCCATTCACAAATGGGATTATAACCACAAGCAGAGAGGTTAGGATTTGCAGCACACAATTCAATCCATAACACCATTCCAGAGGGCCTGGAAGACAGAGCTGAAGCCCAGGGCCGAGAGGCCTCCACCCAGAATACGGAGGATGTGGCCAACACTCAGAGTGTGGAGGGTGGTGCCATTGCTCAGACGGTCTCAGAGAACACGGGATTATTTTCAAACCTTGAGAGCTAATGTAAATTGTTCTGCTGGGTTTTGGACTTGCTTGGTGCCCATTATCCCTTCTTTCCCTCCAATTTCTCTACTTCGTGCCTGCTCTACCATTGTAGTTTGGAAACAGATTTCACAGGTTCACAAATGAAAAGGAATTTTGCCCCAGGATTGAATATGCCTAAAGTCTCACCCATATTTGATTTAGATGATTTAGAAGGTGAGGTTTTGGACTTGGAGTTGATTTAAGACCTTTGGGATGATGTGATGGGGTGAATGTGTTTTGCATGTGGCAAGGACACGAATTTTGGGGGGCCAAAGGTTGGAGTGTTATGAATTGAATAGTGTCCCCCCAAAATACATGTTTTTAACTCTTTAAAGTGTTCAAAGGCAAAGATTCATGGCCCAAGCCATGATATTTTCAATTGCCTCATATGCATGTGAAAGCTGGAAAATGAATAAAGGAAGACCAAAGATGAATTGATGGCCTTTGAATTATAGTGCTGGCAAAGAATATTGAATATACCATGGACTACCAGAAGAACAAACAAATTTGTCTTGGAAGAAATACAGCCAGAATACTCCTTAGGAGCAAGGGTGGCAAGACTTCATCTCACGTACTTTGGACATGTTATCAGGAGGGACCAGTCCCTGGAGAAGGACATCATGTTTGGTAAAGTAGAGGGTCAGAAAAAGAGAGGAAGAACTTCAATGACATGGACTGACACAGTTGCTGCGACAGTGGGCTCAAGTACAGCGACAGTTGTGAGGATGGTGCAGGACCGGACGGTGTTTCATTCTGTTGTATATGGGGTCTCTGTGAGTCGGAACCAACTCAGCTGCACCTAACAACAATATGCCTGTGATTTAAAATCCAGTTTGGGAGTGGGTTGTCCTTGTTATGTTAATGAGGCAGGATTAGTGTAGGATATCTCTTGAGTCAATCTCTTTTGAGATATAAAAGAGATTTAACAAGGGAGCAGAAGAGAAATGGGGGAAGAGAGATGCCAAGCCACATCAAGATGGCCAAGGAGCAGAAACTGAGAAGAGAAAAGGACCTTCCTTCAGAGACAACAGAGATGGAAAGCCTTCCCCGAGAGCAGGCACCCTGAATTCGTCTAGCTTCATAAACTGTGAGAAAATAAATTTCTGTTTGTTAAAGCCACCCACTTGTCGTATTTCTGTTACAGCAGCACTAGATAACTAAGACACATCAGTAAAATGATGTGAATGGTAACAGACTTCACAGCTTGCCTTGCAACCACAGAATGGTCTTCAGTTCAGAGCTGTCTGGATGTTTGGGAGGGAGGAGAAGGAAATTCTAGTTTGAATTGCTGACAGTATCAAAGAACTGCTTGAATGCCTTTGTATCATAAACCTGAGTCAGACAAAAAGCACCCAATCATTTTTTATATTTCTGTGATAATCTGTCTCATGCATTCTCTTATCATTGAAAGCTTTGGAGTGTACTTGCTTGTATGGTTTTGCATATGCATGCATAGTCCTCAATTTAAACAACAAAAAGTAATAATAGTAAAATAAAATATTTTTTTAAAAAAGAAGACCACTAAGGAGGTCCAGTCTTTCTAATTGAGGACACATTTTAATATTGAAGGTCAGGATCTGCCCAGATCTTATTCCAGGGTCTGCACAAGCCCAGTTAGCCTGGCAACACAGTTGGTTATACTCAGTATGTTACAGTGTGCATTTGAATGTGCATGTCATTACAGTTTTAATAACAGTCAACTATATTTTTAGAGTAAAAAGTCTCATGTCATGTTTGAAGAACCTTGGAAGCACCTCCATGGAACACCATTTGAAAACCACCCCTTCAGCAAATACTGATGGTTCTCATTTCTGTGCATAATAATAACTGAGGAACCAAAGATGCTGAGAGTGGGGGATCAGAAGGCAGAGAGGAGGAGAGACGTGAGGTCATGCTGTCCATGGTGGAAGAGGGTCACAGGGAGGAGAGTGCGGTCAGTAGTGGAAAAAATAGAAAACAGAGGCCACATAAGCTTCTACCAAAGCTTGAGATATCTCCTAACAATTGGTGATGACCTTGAAACAGCTCTCCAGGGCTACATTAATGACTCCCAACCATCAACTTGGAAGAAGAGGTCCATAGATTAAAATGTGTGCAGAGAAAAGAGGAAGCGTACAAATAGCTTCTAATCAACATGCCAAGGGCCTTTGTGGCCAGCCCAGATCAAGTGCTGGGCAGGGGTGGGGGAGACGAGGGAAAGGGAAAGCGACAGCAGGAGCCTCAGAGGGTCAGGATGCCAAGCCAGGGTTTGTGCACATGGAAGGTGTCATGCTTAGGCCAGTACTTGTGAGTGACCTGGATGGGAACAATGTCAGGGCCCCAAGAAGGTGGTGGCTGGGGGTGAGCAGTGGCTTTAGACATTCAAGGCAAAGCCCACAGAGAGAAGAATAAAACCCAGGAGTCCAACTACCAGGCCTGCCTGCTCTCTCCCCAGTGAGTGCAAGGAAGGGAGGGGCCAGCCTGGTGGCTTTAGGTGGCTGTGGGCTAAAGAAGGCCCCTGGGGAATAAAAAAGGTAGCAGTCCTTTCTGAGGTTTTGCTGCGCACCCCATAGGAAAAAAAAAACATTTTTAGATTTTAAAAGGATGACCTCATTTTTTTTCTTATTTACATGGCCCTGTTTGTTTATCTAGTCCTTTAAAAATAGCAAATGTGTGCTAAGCTTAGTGCTCTCTCTCCCACCACCAGAGGCAGAGCCACTGTGTGGGGAGAAACACCTTTTTATCTAAGAGAGGGGCAGCCTTGTTCCCAGGGACAGATGGGAGCAAAATGGGACAGGTAGGAAGTTTCGTGGTTTTTCATGTCGCTTCTCTAAAATAGCCACACTCCTGCCTCCCACTTCCTGCCTGACTCGGCTCCGGGTAGAATTTCTCCTTTAGAGGATTCATGTTCTGTGAAGTCTCAGGAAGGTTGAAGGGATCTGTCAACAGGCAAACGTGTTTGACTCCAAAGACCTTGAGATTGGCGCTGAGGGCCCCAGCTGGGTGAAGAGTCCAACCTGAGTTTAGACCATCCGGGTTTGCATCCTGGCTCTGCTGCATACTAGCTGTGTGACCTTGGGCAAGCTACTGCACCCTTCTGTGCCTCATCTGTAGGAGGGGCATAACAACACTATCTCTCAAGCAGTTGCTGTGCAGATTACATGAGGGAATATGAATAGTCAGGTGCGAGGACATAGCAATCTCTTAATAAATCTGTTAATAAACAACAATGTTGTTGCTAATATCCATTCCCCACCTGGGCAATTGTACCAGCCTGCTAACCACTCTTCCGTCCTGTGGGCTTGTCTGCTCCAGCCCATCCTCCATGTCATTCCAGAGGGATAGAAAGGTAAAACACAAATAAGACCATGTGTCCTCTGCTTAAAATCTGCCTGTGGCTTTCCATCACCTACAGCAGGATCAGCAAACTTTTTTCTGCAAAGGACCAGATAGTAAATATTTAAAGCTTTGCCAGCCATACTGTCTTAGTGGCAATTACTCAACTCTGCTGTTGTAGCATGAAAGCAGGCCTACAGGATGAGTCCAACCCCTTAGTTGAGCAGTCCCAATCCATCCCTTGTTCCCATTGTCTCCATCTGTATTCCTCTCCTCGTCTACTCCTTGCTGTAATCCTCACACTTTAATCATTTGCACATGCTGTTCTCTCTTTCTGGACTTTCCTTCCCTGCCCCCTTTGTGCTTCTCCCCCCATGCACTGGGAACCCTTGCTCTGGAATTTGGTGGCACCCCGTCTTTATCTCCACTATGATCACATGTGCAAGTACCATCTCTCCCATTGGAGTGGTTAGTCCCTCCAGACAGGGATTCTGCCTTGCTCCCCTGTACCCCAGTGCCCAACAGGGTAAGCCTTTCCATGGTGGGGAAATGGCAAGTGAAGAGCAGTCTAGGTCTGATTTTAGAGTGGTAGTCGATAGATGGGCCAGAATTTCTCCAAGTATGGTCCATAAACCTCCCACAACAGAATTAAGTGGGGTGTTTCTTTAAAATGCAGATTCAGAGGCCCTGTCTGAGACTGGAGGCCAGAAGTCTTCGGAAAGTTAATGCCATGGTCCGTAAGAGGAACAAGGCTGCAACATGCCTGGAATGATGATCATAATAACCATTCTTCAGATGGGCGTCACCCATGGAAAGTGGTGTCACTGAGTCTTCACACTCAGGCTGGGGAGTGGTGAGGCAGGAATGAATAATCCTCTCAAATGAATCCCCAAGCTCAGACGTGGCAAGTGAATTTCCCAAGGTCAAACTGCAAATTACTTGCAGATCTGGGACTGACTTGTTCTGGAACAGACTTCCAGGCATGTGAATGTCCCCAGTGCCCAGCACAGCCTGGGGCACAGTGGGTGCTTGGTAATTTTTGAACAAACAAGGGAATGGATGGAAGGGTGGATGGACGGATGGATGGATGGATGGATGGATGGATGTGTGGGTGGATGGGTGGGTGGGTGATTTAGGGCAAAGGAGAGTGGGGTTCAAAGGTGGCTCTGGGGTTTAGGAGAATAGTAGTATCAGAGGCAGAGGAGGAGAAAAGATGAACTTGGTGCCGAGCATATTGAATTTGAGAGGTCAGCGGGACAGCCAAGCCAAATGTCCAGCAGCTGGAAATGCAGTGTTGGGAAGTGCTCGGGGCAGGGCAGGTGATGTATGCCAGCTGTGGTAAATGGCTAAGAAGACAAGGAGAGAAACACAGAGAGAGACAAGTAGAGGATTAGGGACCATAGCCTGAGGAATGAACACATGTATGTAGGAGGAGAAAGAAAAGGCTTGGGTCAAAGAGTCAGTGAAGAAGTGGCTCAGAGAGGCAGGAACAGAGCCAGGGTGGGGCCAAGACTGACAAGGAAAGCAAGGATTGTGAACAGCCAGTCACCTAGGTCACTTAGTATTGGTCCCTCTTTACAGTACAGCCAGCCAGCCTCAAAGAAATGGTGCCATGGGTAAATAAAAATGTTCATCACTACACAAGTTTCTGTTTGCTTGAGATTTGTGCTCCCAGCCAGTGTCACTGCAGGTGTGGGGAGAATGAGTAAGAACTCGAACCGCCTCCCCGCCTGTCCCAACAGGCCCTGCCATTTTATCTTCATTCAGGCTCTGTATGGCATATTTCATTGCGGTTATTTGGCTACTCCTGAGCCTTCGTTTTCCTCTCCTGTGTCTGTCTTAGCTCCTTCCCGCCTTCCTTCCATCTCTCTCATTTATTCGTTCAACAGATATTTATTATCAGGAATAAATCTCTGTGTAAAAGAACTCAGCTAAGGTCTCCAAACCCAGCGGGACCTACGGGTCACCTGGAGAGCTTTAAAAAATACAGATTCTTAGACTTGCACATTCAAGGTGCCTAAAAGCAGGTAGTCCATGGGTGGCAGAAACAGTTAAGTGCTCGACAAACGGTTGGTGGTTCAAACGCACCCAGAAGCACCTCAGAAGACAGGCCTGGAGATCTGTCTTGAAAACATTGCACACATAAGGTCACCATGAGTCGGAATCAACTTGATGGCAACTAACAGCAACAACAAAAGCAGGGATTAGCCAGCCATGTGTGGGTCCTCACAGTAGCCTGCTCTGACCAGCCTCTGCTTGAGAGGGACGGTGATGAGGCCCAGGCGTCTGGGTATTTCCCGCATAGTTGTTGTTGTTGTTAGGTGCCATGGAGTTGGTTCCAACTCACAGCGACCCTATACACAACAGAACGAAACAGTGCCAGGTCCTGCACCATCCGCACAATTGTTACAATGTTTGAACCCATTGTTGTAGCCAGTGTGTCAGTCCATCTCGTTGAAGGTCTTCCTCTTCTTTGCTGACTCTCTGCTTTACCAAGTATGGGGTCCTTTTCCAGGAACTGGTCCCTCCTGTTAACATGTCCAAAGAACGTTAGACAAAGTCGCACCATCCTCACTTCTAAGGAGCATTCTGGCTGTACTTCTTCTGAGACAGATTTGTTTGTTCTTCTGGAAGTCCATAATATAGTCAATATTCTTCACCAACACCATGATTCAAATGTGTCAGTTCTTCTTCAGTCTTCCTTATTCATTGTCCAGCTTTCACATGCATATGAGGCAATTGAAAACACCATGGCTTACGTCAGGCACACACTATCCCTCAAAGTGATATCTTTGCTTTTAAACACTTTAAAGAGATCTTTTAAAGCAGATTTTCCCCCGTAAACCCCTAAAAAAATAGCATCTGTGGCAGCCCCACGGCTGCCTTCTCTGCCTTCAAGGTCCTTCCATTGATCCTACCTGTGCCAACAAACTTGACCCCTCCCCTCATTCCTACCAGACACTGTCACAGTGACACCATGACCACCATTACTGTCAGCATTATCCATCCCCAAAGAGGCAGATAATCCTTAAAATCAGCCTGACTTAGAAAGTGCCAGGCACCGTTCTAGGTGACATATACTCCTGCCCTCTTAGAGTTTACATCCTAATAGGGAAAAAATAGACAAACATATAAATAAGTAAAATATGCAGTGTGTGATAAGGTGACAATCAGGGCAGGAATGAGAAGAACTGGGAGCTGGCAGGTTATTGTGATTTTAAATCCGGGGGTCAGAATAGGCCGGCTGAGAGCTGACATCTGAGCAAAGACCTGAAGGAGGTGAGGGAGTGAGCACTGTGAGTATCCAGGGAAGAGTGTTCTGGTAGAGACGAGATTGTGCCTGGTGGGGACGGCAAGGAGATCAGTGTGGCTGGAGCCCAGGGGTTGAGGGGAGAGGAAGCTGGAGAAGTGATAGGGTGGGCAGATTATCCTGAAGCCATCAGAGGTCTCAGCAGAGGATTGGCGTGATCTGCCAAATGTTCTCGAAGGCTCACCCTGGCTGCTGTATGGAGACTACACAGTAGGAGGCAAGGGCAGCTGCACAAGACCATTTAAGAGGCTGGGTTGGTCATCCAAGCAGTGGACTAGGGAGGTGATGGGAAGAGGTTAGATTCTGGGTATGGTTTGATTGTTGTGCCAACATGATTTGTGGGAGAAAGAGTTTAGAGAGGAGACCCTTGCTGATACTCACACTTAGTCACTCTAGTCTTTTAGGCAAATCAACCTCCCTAAGTCTCAGTTTCCTCATCTGGAAAATGGGGCAGTTGCATAGGTACCTTCTAAGATCCCTTTCAGATTAAAAACTTACCATTTCAGCTCTGGTCACTGGGAGCTGGGGTAGTCAGGGAAGGTTTTGAGGAAGTGGAATGGAGCTTAAGCTTAAGAAAGAAGGTCTTAAGCCAGACATAATTGACAGAAAGAAAGGAGGGACATTCCTGGCAGGGGGAACAGCAGGCATGGTGCACCCCAGCTCCCCAACACTGTGCCCTTTGGAATAAACCAGCAGATTCAGAGCCAAAGCATTTTTGCAAACAATGAGGCCCTCAATTTTTTTTTTTTTTTTTTTTAATACAAACTGTGCCATTTTAGAGGCCCTTGATTTGAGCATTTTCAGATGGACATGCTCAGGCAGGAAGGAACAAGGCTTGGCTCCTGTCCGGGGAGAGTTAACCTCTTGGCCCAGCATTGCATAACCACAGAGTCTGCTGAGCGCAAGGAGACTCTTCTGTGTGGCAGCCAGAGTGGCAAGCCTGGTGGCTCCGGGCTCTGGCACCATCCAGCAGCGGAACAAACAGCCCTCCCTTCCCAGATAATGGCCCTCATTGAGCATTGTGTCCATGGCCAGCACCCAGCACAGGGCAGCTCAGCCTGGGTAAGTTTCGTCTCTTGGCTGCTTAACAAAATATTTACACTATGCCTTTCTAGTAAGACAGTTCCTAGGAACCAGCAGGCAGAGAGAGCTGGAGACATGCACCCACTGGTGACCCTTCTCCCAGCTCCGGTAAATTGTTCCACCCAGCGTGTAAACTTGGGTTAGTCATTTCCCTCCAGGGCTCTGGTGTAAAGTAAGGCAGTGAACTAGAAAGTGCTTCAAGGCCTGTCCAGCTCCAGAATTATTCACATCTTCTTTAATTGAAGAATGAGCGTCATTTTCTTACTGAGTGGGAATAGAACTCGACTGGTCTTTTCTATCTTGCAAAGAGCCTCTTTATCTGAAGGCGTGTGTGTGATTTTGGGGAAGCTGAAGATAAGAACTTTGAACCCTACCTACCTGGGTCTCTCCTATTTCATTGTTAACATCAGAAAAGATACTGTTCTCTCAGTGCATGCCATTCAATGGGGACCAAGGGGCAATAGGCCAGGTCACCCCAGAGGGTGCCACACTTTAAAAGTTATTGAGACCAGTTGTAGGAGACATGAAGCTGTTTTGTCAAAGGAACATTTGAAGAAACTGGGGAAGAGAATTCCTGAGATCTTGAGACAGAATCAAAACTAGCATGTGAAAATCACATGGCCCACTGTTAGGAAGACGCCTCAAACAATAGACCCTCAAACAATAGCTATCTGAACAAAAACACACATACACTTTGACCCAGTGATCCCTCTTCTGGGAATCTGGCTTATGGACAGTCACACCAGTCTGTAAAGTTATGTGTACAAATGATGTGTACTGCAAGATTATTAATGGAAAAATTGGTAACAATATGAAAACTCAACAGTTCGAAAATTTCAGAAATGTTCCATCCAAACTGTGGGCCATCATTTTACTATTAAGAAAAAAAAGAGAGAGAAAGATCCTGTCTCTGTTTAGAAAAGGCAGTATTGTGTTAAGAATACAGGGTCTAGAGACAGACTGCCAGGATTCAGATCCAGATCCCACCCCCTACAAGCTGCGTTACGTGACCTCTCTGACCCTCAGTCTCTTCTTCAGTAAAGAAGAGAGCATAATAGTGCCTGTCCTGTAGGTTTGTTAGGAGGAGTAACTGAGTTGATGCATGTGAGATGCTAACGACAGTGTCTGGCACATGCTTAGCTACTGAAATAATGTTAACATTTGACCTAGAAGATTGTCCATGAGAAAAACAAGTTGCAGAAAAATGTACATAAAAAGACAAAAATGTCCTTCCCCCAATCCCCTCCCCCCAAAAAGGTTGTGTCAGGTAGTGAGAAACCTCCTGAGAGCAGTCTCTTGGGGGAGGCGTGTATCTTGTATGAGAGCGAGCTGGTGCTCTTGAAAGTCCCTTCGAACCCTGAGGTTCTGAAACTTTGTGGATCCATTCTAGCAACCTCATAGTACATCCTAGCCTGGCATTTGAATGAAATACACATTGTTTACAAAATATATATGTCAAGACTTGTCCTTTTTGCAAGAGGGGAACAAAGACATTGGTTGGTAGCTTGGTTTTACAGAAATGCTCATGGGCTCATCAATGGAGCCCACTTGGTTCCACTTGGGCTTTAAGTGTCCTCCCAGACCCAGGCTGGGTTTGTGTAAGCCACACCAGTGATGCCATGTCCTGGATGAAATAGACTCTGCCCCAGTTAGCCACAGTCACACACAGACTCCCCCCCACCACCACCACCACACACACACCATGAGTGCTATAGGCTTTGGGAGTGGAGGGAGAGGTGACAGGCCAGGAAGCCCCCCAGCAAAGGTACCTGTCATGGAAATCAGAGCCATTTGAGATGGGGCACAGAGAGAAAATGCTCTTGTCAAATGGATCTTAGATTCATTCATGTGTTCAACAAGCGTTATGGCCCCAGACCCCTGGGAGTCAGGGTGCTCCAAGAAACACCATGAAAACTTGATATTTTTTAAACAATGACTAAAAACATTATGCTAAGTAAAATTATATTTAAAATTTTTTAAATATTTTTGCCAAGCAAAAAAACCGTAGAACATAATATAACAAACACTGATGAACCCAATACCCAACTTAAAAAAAGACTTCAACAAAAATGCCCATCAGCAGGTGATAGGATAAACAAAATGTGGTGTGTTCATACAGGAGAATATTTCTCTGTTATAAAGACAAATGAAGTCCTGATACATGCCACAGCACGGATGAACCTTGAAAACATTACGTTGAGTGAAATAAGTCAGTTACAAAAAAGATAAATATTGTATATGAAATATCTAGAATAGACAAATGTATAGAGACCAAAATGTATTGGTGGTTCCCAGGGGTGGGAGGGAGGGAGAGAGAGAGGGAATCATTGCTTACGGGGCCCTGAGCTTCTGTTAAGGGCAATGGAAAAATTTAAAAGTAGATTGTGGTGACGGTTGCACAACATGATGAGCATAGTTCATGTCACTGAATTGAACATGTAAAAATGTCGAAATGGCCAATGTTTTGTTATATATATACTTACCACAATTTAAAAAAAGACTTCAATAAATACAGTAGAAGCCCCTGCATAGCCCTCTACAATGGCAATTCCCTCCTGCCTGCCAGAGGTGACATCATCCTGAATTTGCTGTTAACATTCCACAGTTGTTTTCTGAGCACCTACTATGCTCCAGGCAGGGTCCTGGTGCTGGGTTAACCCTGGTGAATAAAACAGATATGGTTCCTGCCTTCATGGAGCTTGAACTGCAGTTGGGTAAGGCCCAGATCCTTTTCTGCGGATGATTCTTTCTTATTAGACTCTTCTGTGGTGCTTATCAGTGAGCTCAAGTCTTCGGTGACATCTAAATGTTCACCTATCTGCCTGGAGCAGTGAAGATGACAGTGCTAGGGAGTCCTGACACCAGCTCTGTCCTACTGTTGTGATCTCAGGCAAGTCCCTTCTCTTCCCTGGGCCTCAGCTTTGACGTTCTGTCAAATGTAAGCTTTGAATTGGAGGCTGCTTCAGAGCCCTTCCAGCTATACAATGATAGGGTTTGATAGGGAGGCCTACCTCAGGGCTTGCCTAGGGAACTTCTTCCATCACTCCATCAGATGGAGAAGATAGCCACTAAAACCATCATCTAAGAAAAATGTTGGGGCTTTTTTGTCCTTAGTGGGTGGTGTTCCCCATCTGGGTGGCACTGGGGTAAGGGTAGACGACTTTATTTCCCAAGTGCAGGACATAAACCACTAGTAGAATGTGAGGTGATTTTAGGGGTAACATGGGTGAAATTCTTTAGTTTAATGGTTAATTTATTTAATTCAATAAAAAACATAGAGTTAGTGGTTAGACCTGTGATTCCTATTGCTTGGATTGAGGCTATGTTTAAACAAGTCAAATTCAAGTCAATTTACATGAAAATATTACATAAATAACAATAGAGATGGTTGTATTTCTGGCAGCACTTATATAATGGCAATCACCAAATGGCATAGTGTTTCCCAAACAAGAGCTAATGACATAAAGGGTGGATCCCAACTTCATTCTCAGAAGCTAGGAGAGCCTAATGCCACGCCCAGTGCCACTCATCCATGGCCTCAGCAGTATTTGGGAAATGACTTAATGAATGACTCCTTACTTGACAACAGTGTGAGATTTCTTTCAGAACTCAGTGCCAAGATAAGCTTTGATTTTTCTGAGAAACTGGCCCATTTATCATGAAGATATCGGGAGTGTGCAACTAGCTGTGTTGCTCTTCATCCTTTGAGTGCCAGGAAGCTAGAAGCTGAAATTGAGACCCAAATATAGCCCCCACGTGGGACTTTCTCAATGACTTACCTATGCTCTTCTGTCCCTTCTGGGCTAGATCCTACGTTTTCCATTTCCCCTGGGTTAATTTTTCATCTTTAATTCATGTTAACCATCTAAGATTTTCTGTGGAATAAAACAAGCTAAAATTGCAAAAGAAAAAAATAATCAGTCAATTTGAACACAAACCGCACATGACTAAAGCGTTCTTGGCTCTACTCAAGCTGTTGGGATTTCCTGCCAGCGGCTATTTCCCAGCTGAAAGGATGCCTGGGTTAGACAGAGAGGATGATGAAGCAGTTGGGATGGCCCCTGCCCATTTTTCACCCCTAAATCTGAACCAACAAACCCCAGGGGACCTGCACCCCATGTTGAACTTGAAGAACATCTCAGAAATGTGACTTACCCTTCAGACTCAGAACGGCAGGCCCAGGGCTGATGTCCCTCGCTTCCTTTCCCTCTCCCCTGGACAATCAGGTTTGTAGACAACTGCTGCTGAACTCTCCCCAGGACGCTGCAGGCATCCCAGCCCCCCAGGAACTTCCCGAATGCACTTCCCATGCCTAAGGTTGTTTCCTAACTATTCTGGTTCTGATGCTGGCCCAGACTGGCCGTGGCTGTAATTGCACTCTCCTATCTGACCCCCCAACACCACACAATCCTGTGTGTCTGCTGCTGGACCCACACCGTCCTGATGGCTTATAGCAGCTGGCTCTGAACTGCTTGTTTGCACAAGCACTAAAGTCCCAGAACCCCAAGGTGCTCTGAGAAACACCCTGAAATCCTGATGTTTTTAAAGCAAATGACTAGAAACATCATGCTAAGTGAAAGAAGCCAGACACAAAAGGCTAGGTATTATTATGATTTCATTTATAGGAAATGTCCAGAACAGGCAAATCTATAGAGACAAAAAGTAGATAGATTAGTGGTTGCCAGGGATTTGGGAGAGTGGGGAAAGGATAGTGACTGCAGTGGGTATAGGATTTCTTTTGGAGATGACGAAATGTTCTGGAATTAGATCATGGTGATGATTGCACAATTCTGAATAAACTGAAAACCACTGAATTGTACACTTTAAAAGGGTGAATTTTATGGTATGTGAATTATATCTTAATTTTTTTAAAGCAAATGACTAGACACTGTCTAATATAGTAAGTTCCAAACATCATGTTTATGGGAGAGACACTCAGCATTTAGAAAATTCTATTCATTAACTGATTAATAGACCCATTAGTTTCAAAAATTAATACATCTCCTTTTCCCAGAAAGGATTTAAGGTGACTTGTGTAAACTACCCACTAATTAAAGTTTTTTTCACAAGTATAAGTTCATTCATTCATTCACTCATTAATTCATAAACACACACAAATGATCACAAACACACACAAATGACCTGGGCCTAGTCAGGAAAGCAAGGATGTGATCCTCTTTGGGAAAGAGAAATCACTCCTTCGGGCCAAAACCTATTGAGAAACCCATTTGAATAAGACCTTAGTGTGTTGAAGGATTTGGCATTCTCTTGGGAAGGGAGTGGGGAGTCCCGGCAGGAGAGTGAGCAGGGCTGTGCCCAGCATGGCATCAGGGAGATGAGCTGGTGTGTGCTTGCCCCAGCGGCTGACTCAGTGCCCAGCACTCCTGGCTGCCCTCCACCACTCCCTCCCCAGGGCATCCTCATTTCCCATTCCAGGTGCCTCAGAGTCTCCCTAGGCGGAGGCTCTTCATTAACCCTGCCTGACCAGGCTGGACAGCAACCAGCAGGGGCTATTCCATTTCTGCAGAACAAACAAAAAAACACAATTTACAGGCACCAGGTGTTCAGGCTCCCAGGTCCCAACTCTGCCCATCTTTGAGTGCAAAGATGCACGGTGGGCACAGGGACAGCATCAGGATGCTCTGGAGGGAGGAACTCAGTAGCGTGAATCCAGGCCTGTGTGGATTCAGTTTCCACAACAACAAACCCCTCCTGTGGTGCCCTGAGTTCAGGGCACAGTATTTGTTGAGGCTGAGAATGAGGCAGGAATACAGATATAAGTCAGATGCTGGGTGCAGACTCAGGGAGCAAGGAATCCTCGAGACGCATTAGGCTGAGACCTAGTCTGTGGACCTACTAGCCACTTTCCAGCCTGGTGATCAAGTAAGCCACACAACCTCCCTGAACCTCTGTTTCCTCAACTGCAAAATAAGGATGGTAAGGCCCTTCTCACAGGGCTATTTTGATAAGTTTTTTAATTGCAAAGTGCTTTTCAGACATTATAATTGCAGTCTAAGAGGGAGTAAATCAAACCCATTGCCATAGAGTTGATTCTGACTCAGAGCAATGCCATGTGTTACAGAGTAAAACTCCTCCAAAGTTTTCTTGGCTGTAATCTTTACAGAAGCAGATCACCAGGCAATGCTGTGTACGTTTCAACTGCCAACCTTCAGATTAATAGTTTAGCACAAACTATTTGCACACCCAGGGACCTTAAGAGGGGATATGGATCCATAAACAGTAGCTTGTCTCTACTGGGAAGAACTTAGGTAAAATTAAATGAGATAGTGCTATAAAAACTTTTGATAAGTTATAAATCATTACACCAATATAAGGTGGTATTATTATTAAGAACTGAAATAGAGGTTTAATTTAAGCACATCCCAGAGGAAGGGGGAATTTGTTCTGTTTGGGAGAGGGGAAGCCCCAAGGAGAAGTTGGCAGTGGCAACAAGTAGGGTTTGGCTGGGCAAAGAAGGGAAGAAGGGGGACCAGAGAGTGGGGAGGAGGGAGGAGCTTGAACCAAGTCCAGGAGGCAGAAAGAGTGGGGAGAAGTTGAGGTGCAGTGAGATGGGAGCAATTGCAGGTTGGGAGTTTGGGAGGCTGAAGGGGTGAAGGTCAAGGGACATGGGACAGAGAATGGCAGACAACTAGGCAGGAAGGCAGATTGCGGTCAGATCCTGAAGAAATGGGAGCAAGCAGGGAAGTATTGGCAGTTCTACCTAGTGATGAAGTATACTAGTGTGCCCACCCATGGGATAAAGCCCTTCTTTTGGCAATTACAGGAGTCCCCTGGCCAGATTCCTGTCCATAGTCTTTTCAGGGAGACTTGCCATCATAATTCTTTACCCTGTCACAGAGAATCCTTCCATATCTTCCACTGTCACATTCAAGGAAGACTTGTCAGAAAAATAGAACAAAAACCTATATAGTTAGTTGTTTTACCAATATCTTTTTTCTCTTCTATAGTAATGAATATTTTTGTAGGGCACATGGAAACTCAACTAAAGACTACATTTCCTAGTCTTCGTATCGTCTAGGTGTGGTCATGTGGCTAGTGTGAACCGAAATAATCTGCACAACTCCCAGTCCTGCTCCCCCCCCCAAATTCTCTTTCCCACTGACTAGAGTGTGACATGATGGTGGGAGATGGAAGCCACATGCCATGGAAGGCAGAAGAACAAAGTATAAGATACCCACATTGGGAAGCTACTATATCAGCCTAGGGCGACTATCATGGATTGAATTGTGTCCCCCAAAAATTTCTGTCAACTTGGCTAGGTCAGGATTCCCAGTATTGTATGATTATCTACCATTTTGTCATCTGATATAATTTCTATATATGTTGTAAATTCTATCACTATGATATAATGAGATGGATTAGTGGCAGTTATATTGATGAGATCTTCAAGATTAGATAGTGTCTTAAGTCAATCTCTTTTGAGATATAAAAGAGAGAAGCAAGCAGAGAGACATGGGGACCTCATACCACCAAGAAAGCAGCACCAGGAGGAGAGCACATCCTTTGGACCTGAGGTTTGTGCACTGAGATGCTCCCAGACCAAGATAAGACTGATGACAAGGACTTAGCTCCAGAGCTGACAGAGAGAGAAAGCCATCCCCTGGAGCCGGCACCCTGAATTCAGACTTCTAGCCTACTGGACTGTGAGGGAATAAACTTCTCTTTGTTAAAGCCATCCACTTGTGGTATTTCTTTTATAGCAGCACTAGAAAACTACGACAAGTATGAAGACCAAGTTGGTGATCTGGAAGTTAAAACCAAGAAAATCTCCCAGAATGTAGAGCAAAAAGTCAAAGAAAAAAATTAAGACCTCCTGGAGGATCGATCTAGGAAGTTCAGCATCCATGAGATAGGAGATCTAGAAGTGGAGATCACAGACAATGTAGGGGGAGAAATAATCTAAAGATATAGCAGAAGAAATTTTCCCTGAGTTGAACGAACACAAAGAGATTTAAAAATTACATTGAACTCAGGTGAGGAATTAGTAAAAAGGAACTCAGACTATCCTGCTGAAATTTTAGAACATAAAAGATAGAAACCAAAAAGCTTCCAGATAGATGGAACAAGAATCAAAACTTGCATCAGAATTTCTCATCAGCAACACAAGATACCCAAGGACAGTGGAACAGTGCTTTCAAAGTTCTGGAGGACAGTGATTTTGAATAGAATTCTATACCCATCAAACTTTGAGTGCAAACTAAAGATATTTTTATATATGCCAGAGTTCAGAAAGTTTATCACTCAGTCACCTATATTTCTGGAAGAAAAAAAGAACCTCCTGGAGTTATATCAATTAATCAAAAGAAGAATGCAAAAAAAAAGAAAAGAAAAAGACGACAGGATTCATGAAGAAGTGAAGGAAGCTATAAATACATTGAAGGAAGATGGTTAGTCCTTGACTCATGGAAGATTTTTCTTTGGGTGACAAAGTTTCAGTAATATGGGATTACATTTCCTTTTCTTGGATCATCACACTAGTTGGTTCCACAGAGGTTGATAACTTCACAATCATCTTGTTTATTAGGTGTTAGTGAACCTCTAAAACTAAGGCACTTGGCATAATAAAATGGCTGACATGGGGTCTGAATCAAAACTCCATTTTGTTACAAGCTCCTCCTTCTGCATTTCTGAGAATGTAACCTTGTCTTCTTCCCATTCATATGTATATGGCTTTGGGCCTCTGGCTGAGTGGGACCAGACGACTCTGGCCCCCTATCAATCATCTTGTTTAACTGACCTAGCTCTTGCCCCAAGCCACTCTTAAGTAAATAACGGTAGGGGTCAGGAAAGTGGATTAGCAGCTCTTAGTAAGTAAGGGTGGGGTCAGGAATGTGATTGTAGGAGAACAAATTTACTCAAGATGTTCCAGGAAGAAGGTAGTGGTAAGTAAAGTTGCTGATAACGTACCCACCTTGTGACCATGTGACCATCATGCGCTCCCCTCCCCCATCTTTATTGTAAAAGCACACTTCTGTCTCCATGCTTTGGAGCACTTGGTAGATTCCTCTCTGCCCTGTGTTTCTCCAATTCATGAATTGTATTACCCTTAATAAACCTCTTTGCTTTTACTTTAACAGAAGTGAGCATTCTTACTCTTAGACGTTTCTTGGTGTCAGAAATGGGATTTTGACGATACATTGCCTTTGGTGGCCCCTGGGACATTAAGGACTCAGGCTTCTGGTACCAAGAGAGCCACTTGGGCTGACTGCTTCCCCGGATTCCTGGGAGTCATCCCAGGTAAATAGTCTCTCAAATCCAAGCTCCATTCTCTCTGTGTGACACTCTGAAATTTATTGTTTGGCTTCTTTTTTTTTTTAAGGCATGCATTCAGGCCTCAGTGCACCATTAGGTTTTGGGTGCACATTAAGTCTTGTAACATGTGTTGTTCACTGTTTTAATAGAATGCGGAATGCCAGTTCCAGGAACTTCGCAGGGTCGTCTTCGGGCACCCCTGCTGCTTATATGAACAAGCATTTTGGATTGTTGGCATGCTTTTACTAAAGACAGTTTAGAAAATCAGTGGCCACTGTGGGGCTCTTTTGAGCTGGATAAGCTAATTTTTCTGCAGAGTAAATTAGAAAAGAAAGGCTCCCAAATTTGGCAACCGCAATGGGACGCCTACTTGGCTTGGTACTTGGAAGCCTCCAAAAGATGCCAGTAAAGTAAAATGGCTTCCATGCAAGATAGCATCTCCAAATTAACTAAACAAAAGGAGATGCAATGTCAGGAACCTGCTCTTGTTCCTCCTGCTCCAATTCCCTCTGCTTCTCTTCTGGATGACTCTTCTTTGTATCCATCTCTACCTTCTTATCCCCCCACTAACACCCTCTCTGAGCTTCCTTTCTTTCCTAAAGAATCTACTAAATAACAATTAGAAAAACCAGTTTCTGCTATAGTCCCTGAGATGCCTTTTAAGATAAGGTATCCAGAAGAAGCAAGTAAACCTTCAGTTTACCTTTGTCCCTTGGTCTAAAGCAAAACTTCACTCAATTTTAAAGGACATTCCTTATCCTCATGAAGACTCTCAGAACTTTGCCCAGGAATTTAGAATTCTGATGGAAATATATGAACCTGGTCTGCAAGACCTCTATCCATTAATAAATATGCTAGTAGACCCAGAGAGGCTTTGAGATGGATGAAAGAGGCTAACTGGAAACACCAAAAAAAAAGTCATTAGCTATAAAAGCCAATGCCTCTGGCACAGAACTGCTAGATTAATCAAGAGCCATCATTAAATTCCTCATAGATTCTATCCCCCAAGTTTTTCCTAGGAAAATAGATTGAGCCAAAGTCTACGGTTGTAAACAAACAAAAAAAAAGGGCATGAATGTTTCTAATTATAGGGACCACTTGAGCAAACTTTTTGCTGAACACTCAGGGTTAAATCCAACAGAGCCTGGAGCTGAAATAGCTTTCCACTCTATATTTCTAAATAGACTTTACCCTGAATTATCTGAACTAGTCAAACAATGCAGACTGGACTGGGAAGCTGTTCCCAACCCTGCTAGAAATTTTATTTGGCTCTGGGATACCAAAGTTTCAACCTATTCTTAATATCTTTGATCCTGGATTTTCCCCCTACCAGAACACTGGTTTGGGGTTCATATTAAAAAATACTATAAGCTGAAGTAATTTGGAATTTCAGTGATCACTTTGGGAAAATGAGTTCCCATTTACTCTGTCTTTTTCCATTCCACTTTGGGAAAATGAGCTCCCATTTGTGTTATCTTTTCTTTCCTCTTTGGGGAAGTTTTGTTTGGTGCTCAGGGTTGTTGGAGGGTCTGAGACCCCTCCATCTGAAACTCTGACAAATTAATAAGCTTTATCTAGAACCTGTTTTTTGTTGAACTGAGTCAATCTTACCAAAGAATTGCTGTATACATTTTAAAAAACTGGGTTGTTTATGTTATGTGTATCGTATAAGCCTAATCTTTGAGCTGGCCTCACAGACAAGTGAGTTTATGTGGTTCTCTGACTCATTTTGTTCTGAGAGTTTGTCTCTGGTCTAGAGAGTAGTGTCTGAGTTTCTGTCTTGTATCAGGTTGAAGACCATGGCTGGTTTTTATCATAGAGCTGTCTAAAACCTCAGTTCTTTTCCAAGAAAAACTGCCTCTTGTTCCTGGGCTTTCAGTAACTACTCTGAGAAATTTTAATACAAATTAGTTCATTGAAAAATGCACTAAAAAATAAAGAATGGATTGTTTACTTTGATTGGTATAACAAGGCTTCAAAAAGATAAAAACTATTCTAAATTTCTTCTCTAAAGCATCCTATAAAGCATGCAAGAGATAGGGTTATGAAGATTTAATAATTTCCTACCTCCAGATGGTATTACTAGAACTGATTTAATGATAAATAAGCTCTTATATAAATTTAGTAGTCTGAATATTTACAGGAATTAATGACAGTGAATTTGTTCTGACAAAGATGTTCTGTAGTATGTCAATCTTAAAAGCAAAACTTTTCTAAGTAACTTAAGCTAGATATTATGTGAAATGTGTTTTATTTAAGGAAAAAGGAGACATAGGATAAGCCTAGAGAAGAAAAAAAAATATATGACTGTCCAAGAATTGATAGATTCATTTACAAAACTGTTAAACAGCTTTGGTGTTCACTTAGTAGATAAAAAGTTTTGATAAAGAGAAGGCAAAATTCTTTATCAAGAATCAAAAAAGGGAAAGAATTTCTTTATCTTTTGTCTTTCAAAATACCTAGGCCAACTTAGGAACCCTAGTGGTGCAGTGGTTAAGAGCTCGGCTGTTAACCAAAAGGCCAGCGGTTTGAATCTACCAGCTACTCCTTGGAAACCCTATGGGGCGGTTTTACTCTATCGTGTACGATAACTGAGAGTCGGAATTGACTTGATGGCAATGGGTAAGGCCAACTTAAACATGTATAAATGAATTGAGATGACTAATTCTTGTCTTTGATCATGACCCACAAGGTAGGGAGGGAAGGGCAGGATCAGTCCTCCTCAACCCTAGCCTCTGAGGCCATGCAGCTGCAGAGAAGCTTTTGAGGGACCCCTTCTGTCTTAGTTATCTAGTGCTGCTATAACAGAAATACCACAAGTGGATGACTTTAACAAAGGGAAATTTATTCTCTCACAGTCTAGAAGGGTAGAAGTCCAAATTCCAGGCATCAGCTCCAGGGGAAGGCTTTCGCTATTGGCTCTGGGGGAAGGCCTTTGTCATCAATCTTCCCCTGGGTCTAGGAGTGTCTCAGCGCAGGGATCCCAAGTCCAAAAGATGCGCTCCTCTCCCAGCTTTTCTTTCTTGGTAGTATGAGGTCCCTCTCCTCTCTGCTAGATTCTCTCATTTATATCTCAGATTGACTCAAGATACAAACTAATCCTGCAGATTAAGTCCTACCTCATTAACGTAACTGCCTCTATTCCTGCCTGATTAACATCGTAGAGTTTAGCATTTACAACACATAGGATAATCACATCAGATCACAAAATGGAGGACAGTTACCCAATACTGGGAATCATGGTCTAGCAAAGTTGACACACATTTTGGGGGGACACAATTCAGTCTGTAACACCTCCCAACTAGATAAGGACGTTTTAAGACAAAAGAAAATAAGGAAAATGCTGTCTTACAATAGTTATCAGAAATTGGGTGGATCCCCATCATAAAAGAACTGTAAAGTTCTCTCTATTATAGAGGAATTTTAAGAAGCCAAAAGATAGAAATCACAATTAGGCACATTTGAAATGGCCTGGGGAAATTTTTTCTACCTTTAGCCAGAGACTTTAGTTTATATCCATATCAATGAATTGGTCAGGCTGAACAGAGACTTTGTGATTTCCAAAACCAGTTGATAAAATTTTAAAAGACTAAAGTTAGATTGGGTAAAATATTGGAAATGGTAAAAGTTTGAATGAAATCAAACTTTATTTCAACAATAATTATGTTTATGGTATATATAGGCTTAAAATAATTTCCAAGATCTTTAGGATATTAAATTGAGTTAACAGTTATTCGTTATAGTTTAAAGTTTATATACTTTTGTTTTTATGCCATGGAGAAGGGAAACATATATATATATTTATACCAAAACCAAACCCATTGCATTGTGTCAATCCCAACTCATAGCAACCCTATAGGAAAGAGTACCACTGCCCCTAGGATTTCCAAGGAACAGCTGGTGGATTCGAACTGTCAGCCTTTTGGTTAGCAGCTGTAGCTCTTAACCACTGTGCCACCAGGGCTCCATAGCTATCTATCTATATGTCTGTCTACCTTCATATCATCTATCTATCTATCTGTCTGTCTGTGGCTACTAACGAATGTGTTCATTTTTGCCACTTAGAGGATTAAATACTAAATGAGATATGCAACAAAGGCAATGTTTAAAAGGTTTATTAAAAGGGAAATTATTTGCTATGTTCAAAGTTTTTTTCTGTCTGGCTTAAGTTGGATGGATTAATTTATGAAATTTTTAGGAACTTTAATGTTAAATAGCATATAAAGCAAAGAGTTGGGTTTCTCACTGTCAAAATAAGAAAATTTTCTTTGATTACTGGGTTGAAAAGTTAATTCATTCTTTGTGTAATCTGCTTTGAAAGCAAGGGTTTGGACTTCTCATTAGAATAAATTCCCAAGTCAAAAATCAAGCCACATGACTTTGTGAAAAAGCTAAGATTTTTGCCTTTAATATCTTTGATAAAATAACTCAAGTATTGTTTCTTCATGACCTATGATAAAATTCTGACAACTTTGAAACATTGTGGAAATCCACAAGGGATTTGCACCACTTTATAAAGGAAAAAGTGCTAAAAGAAAAACATTTATTTAATGTGTTATGAGTTACATGAAACATGTTGTCAAATCAGAAGTGCCACATTTTATTTGGGTTAAAAAATTATGTGTTAATGTTTTCCTCTTATGTTTTTTGCCTGATATTAAACAACAAGTGCATACTATTACATCATAATTTTGTTATTTTTTTAATTGCTAACTTAGTCACAACTTTCTTTCTTTTTTAATCTAGCATCATCAAAGCCAGTGGTTCTCATAGGGAATTCACATTATTTACTCATGGAGTTTTTTATTACTATTCGGATGTTTACAGACTTGATAATCTTTGTATCTTCTTGATACATCCTGACTATATGGTATTATGTCTCAAGATTACTATATGTTATACCTGAAGCTCTAGAAATAAGGTTAACCATTATGTTTAGAAATATTTTTGTCTAAGTTTGTTTTGTTTTGTTTTTGAATTGACTTTATTTGGCTTTGCATCACTTGTGTAATTAATTCTCATCAGGTCTTTCAATTTTGTTGTTGTTTGGTGCCATCAAGTTGGTTCCAACTCATAGTAACTCATACATAGTACAACACAATGAAACACTGCCCAGTCCTGTGCCATCCTCATTATCAGTGTTATGCTTGAGCCCATTGTTGCAACACGTGTGAATCCATCACCTTGAGGGTCTTCCTCTTTTTCACTGACCCCCTACATTACTAAACATGATGTCCTTCTCCAGGGACTGATCCCTCCTGATAACATGTCCAAAGTATGTGAGACAAAGTCTCGTCATTCTTGCTTCTAAGGAGCATTCTAGATGAACTTCTTCCAAGACAGATTTGTTCATTCTTTTGGCAGTCCAAAGTATATTCAATATTCGTCACCAACACCATATTCAAAGGTGTCAATTCATCAGTCTTCCTCATTTATTGTCCAGCTTTCACATGCATATGAGGCAATTGAAAACACCATAGCATGGGTCAGGTGCGCCTTAGTCCTTAAAGTGACATTTTTCCTTTTTAACACTTTAAAGAGGTCTCTTGCAGCAGATTTTCCCAAAGCAATGCGTCGTTTGATTTCTTGAGTGCTGCTTCCATGGGTGTTGATTGTGCATCCGAGGAAAATGAAATCCTTGACAAATTCAGTCTTTTCTCCGTTTATCATGATGTTGCTTATTGGTCCAGTTGTGAGGATTTTTGTTTTCTTTATGTTTAGATGTAATCCATACTGAAGGCTGTAGTCTTTTATCTTCATCAGTAAGTGCTTGAAGTCTTCTTCACTTTCAGCAAGGAAGGTTGTGTCATCTGCATAATGCAGGTTGTTAATGAGTCCTCCCCCAATTCTAATACCCCATTCTTCTTCATGTAGTCCAGCTTCTCGGATTATTTACTCAGCATACATATTGAGTAAGTATGGTAAAATGATACAACCCTGACACAAAACTTTCCTGACTTAAAACCATGCAGTATCTCCTTGTTCTGTTTGAACGACTGCCTCTTGGTCTATGTACAGGTTCCAGGTGAGCACAATTGTTTTGAATTCCCATTCTTTGCAATGTAATCTATAATTTGTTATGATCCACAAAGTCGAATGCCCTTGCATAGTCAATAAAACACAGGTAAACATCTTTCTGGTATTCACGGCTTTCAGCCAGGATCCTTCTGACATCAGCAATGATATTCCTGGTTCCACGTCCTCTTCTGAACCTGGCTTGAATTTCTGGAAGTTCCCTGTTGATGTACTGCTGCAACTGCTTTTGGATAATCTTTAGCAAAATCTTACTTCTGTGTGATGTTAATGATATTGTTCAATAATTTCCGCATTTGGTTGAATCACTTTTCGTTGGAACAGGCATAAATATGAATCTCTTCCATTTGGTTGGCCAGGTAGCTGTCTTCAAATTTTTTGCATAGATGAATGGGCACTTCTGGCACTGCATTTGTTTGTTGAAACATCTCAACTGGTATTCCGTCAGTTCCTAGAACCTTGGTTTTTGCCAATGACTTCACTGCAGCTTGAGCTTCTTTCGTCAGTACCATCAGTTCTTGATCATGTGCTACCTCCTGAAGTGATTGAACATCGACAAATTCTTTTTGGTACAGAGATTCCGTGTATTCTTTCCATTTTCTTTTGATGCTTCCTGCATCATGCAATATTTTGCCCATAGAATCCTCGACTATTGCAACTCAAAGCTTGAATTTTTTCTTCAGTTCTTTCAGCTTGAGAAAAGCTGGACAGTGTTCTTCCCTTTTGGTTTTCTATCTCCAGATGTTTGCACATGTCACTGTAATACTTTACCTTGTCTTCTCTAGCTGCCCTTTGAAGTCTTCTGTCAGCTCTTTTACTTCATCATTTCTTCCATTCGGTTTAGCTACTCGACGTTCAAGAGCAAGTTTCAGAGTCTTATCTGACATCCACTTTCATCTTTTCTTTCTTCCCTTTTTTTTTTTTTTTTTAATGTACTTCAGGTGAAGGCTTTCAGAACAAATATTTTCTCATGGAACAGTAGTACACATATTGTTTTATGACATTGGTTAACAACCCCACAACATGTCAACCCTATCCTTTCTTGACTTTTTTTTTTTTTTTTTTGGTGAAAATATACATAGCCAAAGATACACCCTTTCAAAAATTTCTACATGCACAGTTCAGTGACATTGACTACACTCTTCCAATTGTGCTGCTATTCTCACTTTAGATGAAGGCTTACAGAACAAAATAATTTCTTACTTAACAGTTAGTACACATATTGCCCTATGACAATGGTTAACAACCTCACAACACATCAACACTATCCTTACTCAACGTTGGGTTCCCTATCACCAGCTTCCTTGTCTCCTTCTACCTTCTGGCACTTATCCCTGGACTGCTGTACCTCATTAGTCCCATTTGGCTTTATGGGGCTGTCCACTCCCAGGCCGAACGGTGAACCTCTGAGATGACTTCAGCACTGAGCTAAAAGGGTGTGTGGGAGCCATACTCTCAAGGTTTCTCCAGTCTCCTTTAGGCTAGTAAATCTGGTCTATTTTTGTGAGTTAGAATTTTGTTTTGCATCCTTCTCCAGCTCTGTCCAGAACCCTCTGTTGTGATCCTGGTCAGAGCAGTCAGTGGTGGTTGCAGGGCACCATCTAGCTGTGCTGGACTCAGGCCGGTGGAGGCCTTGGTAACTGTGGTCCATTAGTCCTTCGGACTGATCTTTTCCTTGTATCCTGTTCTCTTCATTCTCCCTTGCTCCCGAAGGGATGAGACCAGTGGAGTATCTTAGATGGCTGCTCACAGGCTTTTAAGACCCCAGACACTACTCACCAAGGTAGAATGTAGAACATTGTCTTTATAAGATGTGTTATGCCAATTGAGCTAGATGTTCCCCGAGACCATGGTCCCCACAGCCCTCCGCCCAGCAATTCAGTCCCTCAGGGAGTTTGGATGTTTCTATGGAGCTTCCATGACCTTTTCTTGTACAGGCTGTGCTGGTTTCCCCTGTATTGTGTACTGTCTCACCCTTTACCCAAGATACCACTTATCTATTGCCTATTTAGTAGTTTCCCCCCACCCCTCCCATCCCTGGTAACCAACAAAGATTGTTACATTTTGCATGTGAACTTTTTCATGGGTTTTTACAATGGAGGTCTCATACAATATTTGTCCTTTTGTGATTGACTTACTTCACTCAGCATAATGTCCTCCAGTTTCATCCATGTTATGAGATGCTTCACAGATTCATCGTTGTTATTTCTCGTTCCATATACTCTACTGTGTATATGTACCATAGTTCGTTTATCCATTCATCTGTTGATGGGCATCTAGGTTGTTTCCATCGTTTTGCTATTGTGAACAATGCTGCCATGAACATAGGTGTGCATATGTCTATTCGAGTGACGACTCTTATTTCTCTAGGATATATTCCTATGAGTGGGATTGCTGGATCAAATGGTATGTCTATTTCTAGCTTTCTGAGGAAGCGCCATATCATTTTCCAAAATGGTTGTATCATTTTGCATTCCCACCAGCAGTGCATAAGAGTTCCGATCTCCCCGCAGCCCCTCCAACATTTGTTATTTCCAGTGTTTTTGATGCGTGCCAGTAATGCCGGGGTGAGATGATATCTCTTTATGGTTTTAATTTGCATTTCTCTAATGGCTAGTGATCGCGAGCATTTCCCATGTGTCTGTTGGCCATTTGAATGTCTTCTCTAGTGAAGTGTCTGTTCATTTCCTTTGCCCATTTTTTAATAGGATTATTTGTCTCTTTGTTGTATAGGTGTTGGCTTTTCTTGTAGATTATGGAGATTAGAACTTTGTCTGACTTCTACTGTCCAAAAATTTTTTCCCAGTCTGTAGGTTCTCTTTTACTCTTTTGGTGAAGTCTTTTGAAGAGCATAGGTGTTTCATTTTTAGAAGATCCCAGTTATCCAGCTTATCTTTTGGGGTTTGTGCATTGATGGTATGGTTTGTATCCTGTTAATGCCGTGTATTAAGGCCTGTAGTGTTGGTCCTATTTTTTCTTTTATGAACTTTATAGTTTTAGGTTTTATATTCCGGTCTTTGATCCATTTTGAGGTAGTTTTTGTATACGGCATGAGGTATGGGTCCTGTTTCATTTTTTTGCAGATGGATATCCAGTTTTGCCAGCACCATTTATTAAAAAGACTGTCCTTTCCCCATTTGATGGACTTTGGGCCCTTGTCGAAGATCAGGTGACCGTAAGTGGATGGATTTACATCTGGGTTCTTAATTCTGTTCCATTGGTCAATGTATCTGTCATTGTACCAGTACCAGGCTGTTTTGACTAGTGTAGCTGTATTGTAGGTTCTGAAGTCAGGTAGTGTGAGTCCTCCAACTTTATTCTTCTTCTTCAGTAGTGCTTTACTTATTCGGGCTTCTTCCCTTTCCATATAAAGTTAATGATTAGTTTTTCCATCTCTTTGAAGAATGTTGTTGGTATTTGGATCGGGTTTGCATTGTATTTGTAAATTGCTTTGGGTAGAATTGTTATTTTCACAATGTTGAGTCTACATATCCATGAGCATGGTATGTTTTTCCATTTATGTAGATCCCTCTGGGTTTCTTGCAGTAGTGTTTTGTAGTTTTCTTTGTATAGGTCTTTTACATCCATGGTTAAATTTGTTCCTAAGTATTTTATCTTTTTAGGGGCTATTACAAGTGGTAGTTTTTTCCTCATTTCCTTTTCATCATTCTCCTTATTAGTGTATAGGAATCCAACTGATTTTTGTATGTTTATCGTGTATCCTGCTACTCTGCTGAATCTTTCTATTAGTTCCAGTCATTTTCTCGTGGAGTCTTTAGGGTTTTCTAGGTATAGTATCATATCATCTGAAAACAGGGACAGTTTAACTTCTTCATTACCAATTTGGATACCCTTTATTTCTTTTTCCTGCCTGATTGCTCTAGCTAGAACTTCTATCACAATGTTAAATAGGAGTGGTGATAAAGGGCATCCTTGTCTTGTTCCTGTTTTCAAGGGGAATGTTTTCAGCCTCTCTCCATTAAGAATGATGTTGGCCGTTGGTTTTGCACAGATGCCCTTTATTATGTTGAGAAATTTCCCTTCTATACCTATTTGATTGAGAGTTTTTATCAGGAATGGGTGTTGGACTTTGTCAAATGCCTTTTCTGCGTCAACTGAGATGATCATGTGATTCTTTTCTTTCATTTTATTTATGTGGTGGATTACGTTGATTGATTTTCTAATGTTGAACCACCCTTGCATACCTGGTATGACTCCTACTTGGTCATGGTGTATTATTTTTTTGATATTATGCTGAATTCTATTGGCTAGGATTTTGTTGAGAATTTTTGCATCTATATTCCTGATAGATATTGGTCTGTAATTTTCTTTTTCTGTGATGTCTTTGCCTGGTTTTGATATCAGTATTATGCTGGCTTCATAGAAAGAATTTGGAAGTGTTGCTTCCTTTTCTATGCTCTGAAACAGCTTGAGTAGTACTGGTACAAGCTCTACTGTAAATGTTTTGTAGAATTCTCCAGTGAAGCCATCTGGGCCAGGGCTTTTTTCAGTTGGGAGTTTTTTTATTACCTTTTCAATCTCTTCTCTTGTTATGGGTCTGTTCAGATTTTCAACATCACTTTGTTGTAGTTTGGGTAGGCCGTGTGTTTCTAGAAATTTATCCATTTCCTCTAGGTTTTCAAATTTGTTGGAGTATAGTTTTTCATAATATTCTGTTATAATCCTTTTTATTTCACTTGGGTCTGTTGTAATGTCCCCCGTTTCATTTCTCATTTGGGTTATTTGTGTCTTCTCCTGTTTTTCTTTTGTCAGTCTGGCCAGTGGTTTGTCAATTTTCTTGATTCTTTCAAAGAACCAACTTTTGGTTTTGTTGATTCTTTCTATTGTTTTTCTGTTCTCTATTTCATTTATTTCTGCTCTGAACTTTACTATTTCCTTTCTTCTGGTGGTTGTGGGCTTTTTTTGCTGTTCTCTTTCTATTTGTTTGAGTTCTGTAGTTAATGTTTTGATTTTGTCCCTTTCTTCTTTTTTGATGTGTGTGTCTATTGCTATAAATTGTCCTCTGAGGACTGCCTTTTCTGTGTCCCAAAGGTTTTGGTATGATGTGTTTTCATTCTCATTTGATTCTAGGAATTTTTTAATTCCATCTCTTATTTCTTCTATTACCCAGTGCTGTGTAAGCAGGGTATTATTCAGTTTCCATGTAATTGATTTTTTCCCCTTGCTCTTTCTGTTGTTAATTTCTACCATGATGGCATTGTGGTCAGAGAAGATACTTTGAATTATCTCAACGTTTTGGATCTTGTTGATGATTGCTCTGTGTCCTAAGATGTGGTCTATTCTGGAGAACGTTCCATGTGCATTGGAAAAGAATGTGTACTTTGCAGCGGTTGGATGGAGTGTTCTATATATGTCTATGAGCTCAGGTTGTCTGATTGTGCCCTTTAGATCTTCTGTATCTTTGCTGAGTTTCTTCTTAGTTGTTATGTTCTTTACTGAGAGTGGTGTGTTGAAGTCTCCTACTATTATTGTGGAACTGTTAATTTCTGCTTTCAGTGTTGTTAGAGTTTGTTTTATGTACTTTGGAGCCCTGTCATCGGGTGCATATATGTTTATTATCATTATGTGTTCATGATGGATCGTCCCCTTAATCATTATATAGTATCTTTCTTTGTCTTTTATGGTGGATTTTGTTTTAAAGTCTATTTTGTCTGAGATTAGTATTGCCACTCCTGCTCTTTTTTGGTAGTTGTTAGCTTGATATATTTTTTTCCAACCTTTGACTTTTAATAAATTCACATCTTTGTTTCTAAGGTGTGTGTCTTGTAGACAGCATATTGGTGGATCCTGTTTTCTTAACCATTCTGTCACTCTCCGTCTCTTTATGGGTGCATTGAGTCCATTTACATTCAGTGTAATTATTGGTAGATGTGAGTTTGTTGCTCTCATTTTGTAGTGCTTTTTTTGTGGTGCTGACATTTTCTTTGTTCTTCTTACTCTCTTGTGCTGAGTTACTCGTGTTTGTGGATTTTTTTTTCATTTCTTTCGTTTTTGTAGGTTTTGTTTTTGCTGAGACTTTATGTTTTTCCTCTTTATTTTTATGAGTGCGTTTGTTAACTTCCTTTGTGGTTACCATGAATTTTATCCTTATCTTTCTAAGTTTGAAGTAGTCTACCATTACTTGGTATTACCTTGCCTTCCTCTCCATTAGAAGGTTTTATACCTATTCCGTTTGTTCCCTCTTCTATTGTTTTGATGTTGTTGTCATTTACTGATTAACTGCTCTGATTTCCTGTTGTATTTCTTTTGGTTTTGGATAGTCCTTGAGAGTTCATTTCCTAGATTGGTATCTGGCTGGTACGATCCTGCATCCTATAGTCAGCCTGTGAGCTGAAGTTGTTTGTTCTCAGATCAAAGAACTCCTTTTAATAATTCTTGTAAGTTTGGTTTGGCTTTTACATATTCCCTTATTTTCTGTTTATCTGGAAATGACCTAATTTCACCATCACATTTGAACGAGAGTTTTGCAAGATATATTATTCCTGGCTGGCAATTTTCTTCTTTTGAGATTTTATATATGTCATCCTATTGCCTTCTTGCCTGCATGGTTTCTGCTGAATAATCTGAGCTTAGTCTTATTGTTTCTCCTCTGTATGTGACTTCTTGTTTTTCACGAGCTGCTCTCAGGATTCTTTGTTTGTCTTTGGTTTTGGCGAGTGTGATTATGATATGCCTTGGTGATTTTCTTTTGGAGTCTCTCCTATATGGGGTTCGTTGAGCTGCTTGGATGGCCAGCTTTTCATCTTTCATGATATTGGGGAAGTTTTCTGTCACCAGTTCTTTAGTGATCCTCTCTGTGTTTTCTGTTTTCTTCTCCTGTTCTGGAACTCCCATCACTTGTAAATTTTTCCTTTTGATTGTATCCCACATAACTCTCAGGGTCTCTTCTTTTTTCTTTGTTCTTTTTTCTGAGTTTTGCTCAAACAGAGTTGTATCCAAGTGTTTGTCTTCAATTCCACTGATCCTGTCTTCCACCATTTCAAATCTGCTTCTCAGCCCTTCTATGACACTGTCCATTTCTGAAATCTTGTTGTTTATCTTTTGGATTTCTAATTGCTGTCTTTGTATGAGTTCTAGTTGTGACTTTATTTTGGCATTTTGTTCCCGCATTATTTTCCTGAATTCTTCCAATTTTTTGTCTGTATTTTCCATGAATTTGTCTGTTTTTTCCTCTTTTTTGTCTGCTTTTTGCTTCAGCTCTTGGAGAATTCTGAGTATTAGAGATTTAAATTCCCTATCAGGTAGTTCTAGTGTCTTTTCTTCCACTGGAAAGTCATCTGGTGTTTTATTTTGGACACCTACTGGAACCATCCTGTCCTATTTTTGTAAATGTTTTGATATTGTCTGCTGTCTTTGGGGCATTCAGTAGTTATTTTTCTCATTTATTAATTGTAGATTTGTTTGTTTCATCCCGTTTTTTTTAAATTTGGCTATGTCTGAGCAGGCGGGCTATGTGTTCTTTGTTGTTTGTCTGTGGGCACAATACTATTTGCCTCCTTTGCCCACTGGCCGGGCCAGTCACTCAGATATGGTACGGCAGGGCAGGTCTAGCTGAAGAGGAGTTACTGGGACAGATTGTTTGTGGCACTTACTACAGCCACCAGGGTGGGTCAGTAATCAGTGCAGGGCAGGTTCCAGTCAGCCATGCCTCTGCTGCTTGATGGTGTGATGTTAAGCACATGGTGCAGGTAGGCAGGATGTAGCAGGGAGATTGTTATGTGTGGAGCTAAGATGGATATGGGAGAGAGGAGAGAGGAACAGGAGCCAAAAACATACAGACAAAAAAGAATGCTAGGAGAGCTTGCTTTTGGGGTGGAGAGATGAGAGACTATGAAATGGAGAAAAACAAAAGGGGAAGAGGAAGAAGAAAAAAGAAAAGATAAGAATGAATAAATAAAAATCAGAAAGGTTAAAGAACCACAAAGTTCCCAGGGATCCCACTGGTGTGGCTATGAGGTCTGGGGAAGTTGTTCTCAGGTGTTGCAGTACCTCCTGGCTAGAAGGCATAGAGGTATACAATGCCAGGTATTCAGGGAAAAAAAAAGAGAAGGAAGATATAGAGAGATGAGAAACTGAGTAATGATGAAAGACAGAAAGGGAAAAAGAGGGAAAAGAATGCAAAACAAATTAAAAGAAAAAAAGAACAATAAAAGACCTGAAAAAAAACAGAAAAAAAGTAAACCAGTGAAAAAAGAAATACCCTCATGGATCCCTCTGCACATCTGTGTAAGCCGAGGGGTTAATTTCTAAGCCACGCAGCACCACCTGGCCAGAACGGGCTCCCAACTCAAGAAAAGGAAAAGAAAACAAACAAACAATTCAAAACAAATGAACAAAAGGTTCGGGATCCCACCAGCACAGCAGCCCAGACCAGGAAGCAGCTCCACACTCGAACAGAGCTCCGCAGCCCCTCAGGAAGAAGCAAAGGTGGTGCACAGAGCCAGGTATTTGAGCGAAAGGAGAGGGAGTTGTTGAGAGGTAAGGAAGAAATCAAAAGAAGCAGAAAAAAGCAACACCAGCAGCCAACAAATGGCACTCAGAGAGCTGGCCCATTCGGGTGGGTTGAATCCAAGCAGCTGGTGCTTCCCAGACCAGAGATTGTGGCCGTGGGAATCAAAGGAGGCCGAGCCGGGGTGAAGAAGGGTGAGGGGTGGGATAGTGTATATCGCAAATTACCGGTTGTTTTGTCTCCCGCTGGACACACCGTGAGGCTGCTTTCTCGTACCCTGTTTGCTGGTCTCCGATAGGAGTCCAAGATGGCGGATCCACACTGTGCTAGCTGATAGGGGACCTCCGCATGAATCTCTCCTTGCTCTCCTTTCTCTGTCAGTTTTCTCACTCCATATGGTGCTAGGCTGAGTTCTTTATCTCTTCATTTGATGTTTTAGGGTTTCAGGATTGTTTTATCTGTTCAGCTTAGTTTTTTGGATCTTTGTTATGGAGGGACGGTGTGGTGCTTCTGCCTAGAGTGCCATTTTGCCAGAAGTGTCTTTTCCCTGTCTTTTTAATGACCTTTTGCTTTCTTCATGTGGTGTCCTTGATGTCATTCCACAACTCTTCTGGTCTTCAGTCATTAGTTTTCAATGCATCAAATCTATTCTTGAGATGGTCTCTAAATTCAGGTGGGATACACTCAAGGTCATACTTTGGCTCTCATGAACTTGTTCTAATTTGCTTCAGCTTCAACTTAAACTTGAATATGAGCAATTGATGGTCTGTTCCACAGTTGGCCCCTGGCCTAGTTCTGACTGGTGATATTGAGCTTTTCCATCATCTCTTTCCACAGATGTAGCTGATTTGATTCCTGTGTATTCCATCTAACGAGGCCCACATGTACGGTCACTGTTTATGTTGTTGAAAAATGGTATTTTCAATGAAGAAGTCATTGTTCTTGCAAAATTCTATCATGCAATCTCTGACATCGTTTCTATCACCAATGCCATATTTTTCAGCTACCAATCTTTCTTCTTTGTTTCCAACTTTTTCATTCCAATCACCAGTAATTATCAATGCATTCACATTGCATGTTTGATGAATTTCATACTTTTAGAAAGTATTGTTATTATTATAAGTTAATCAAGTTTGTCATCTGCAGATAAGTTTTACTTTCCTGATTCACTGAAAATGCTTAAATATTTCAACAAAAATGGACTATATCAAACTTCTGAATAAGACTATGATATTTTGAACATAGATACTATTGAACTAAATAAAGATTTCCAGCATTGCATGGAACCAAAATTAACTACATAGGACTGAGTAAACTAGAAGAATTGATATAAGATTTATATGAGAATATTGCTGATGTTCAATGTTCTATTTTCTAAATACAGGAAACGACTTTTTATTTTCTTCCCCCTTTTAATGTAAGATTCTGCTATTTCAGTAACTAATAACACTGTATTGACCACAGTATATCCCATGAGTGTTTTTCACAGTTTTTTCATAAACAAAAGTTGGAATCCCAAAATCCAAATTAGAGAGTGTCAAACTTTGGATTCATTCATCACAGCTAAAAGGGGCCAAGACACCTCTGTGGACTAGTCAACCCTCTGGAGGACTAAAAATCATTTTAAATCACCCAAGTTGCCAGAAGCAAATGATATCTGAGGTAGACAGCTGATCACAAGATCAAAGAACAAAACTCCATAAATCTTGCTGAATTTTGAGGACTTTGCATCATAGTCATAGCTGTTCTTATGTTATTAATTGTGCTTATGTGGCATGAAATATTTGTCTGATACTTTTAAGAACACACGAGTTAGACTATGGTGTCCCCCTGGATTATTGACCCAGCCTCAGGTACTGTGTTTTAATCTACCCCTAATCAGAACAGAGAAACTGCTTGGGACTCTTCTGATCCCAATCGCCAGAATGACTTCCTAGTCTCTTACCTGAAGCCCCCTAGGTTTTTGACAAATGCTCTAGCTAATTTCCAGAGTTTATTTGGAAGAATATCTTATATTAACCACTGGATCCTGGATGGGACTGGACATTTCTTTGAGCATTCGTTCCTACTTATGGTATACTACAATCAGAAAAATCTATATACGGTCTGTCTGGCACAATGGCTCAGATTGCTGTTAATGTTGCTGATGGGATGGCAGCTCAACAAAAATCTTTAGAGTCCCTCACTAAGGTATTCCTTGTTAAGATAATAGGCCTGGACTTTTTACTAGCCCAACAAGGGAAGTTTATGGTATTGCCAATACCTTTTGTTGCTCATGAATTAATATGTCTGGGGAATTAGCCTCTCTTTTGCTGGTTATCTAATAGTATTTGTTCTTAGCTGTGTTCTATATAACAAACTGGACTGATTATTTTAATCATTGTTGTAATCATTATAGATCTTATTAAATGTATTTAAAGAATCATACGTTTAGAAGAAACCAAATTTATAGGAGAAACTGAGTAACTGATTTCACACCTTGAGTTAACATTTTTGATCGCCAAGTTGTTCTTCCAAATTTGGTCCTGTTTGTAACACTGACCCCAACAAAAGTCAACTCACCCTGAAGATGAGGCCTATCAATATGGCAAAGTAAAGAAGAAAGTTAGCCCTACAACCTTAAGGTCTGGTACTCTCAATACTTAGGCCTGTGACGTACCCAAGAAGTCCTTGCAGAAGGAAGGTAACTCCACGGTTGGTATTCAGTGTCCACTAGTGGAGGCTTGAACAACAGAGGGGACTGTGCTAGCAAACCTCTAAAACTGAGGCACTTGGCGTAGTAAAATGGCTGACATGAGATCTGAATCAAAACTCCATTTTGTTACAAGCTCCTGCTTCTGCATTCCTGAGAATGTAAACTTGGCTTCATCCCATTCATATACATATGGCCTTGGGCCTCTGGCTGGGTGGAACCAGAAGAGTCTGGCTCCCTGTCAATCATCTTGTGTAACTGACCTGGCTCTTGCCCCAAGCCACTCTTAAGTAAATAACAGTAGGGATCAGGAATGTGGTTTAGCAGCTTTTAGTAAGTAAGGGTGGGGGTTAGGAATGTGATTGTAGGAGAAAGAGTGGGCCTCAAGATGTTCCAGGAAGAGGATAGTTGAAAACAAAGTTACTGATAATGTGCCCACTTTGTGACCATGTGACCATCATGCACTCCACTTCCCTGTCTTTACTATAAAAGCACACTTCTCCCTCAAAGCTTTGGAGTGCTTGGTAGATTCCTCTCTGCCTTGTGTTTCCCAAGTTCATGAATTGTGTTACCCTTAATAAATATCTTTGCTTTTACTTTAACAGAAGTGAAAGTTCTTACTCTTAGATAATTAGTGTCTTAGTCATCTAGTGCTGCTATAACAGAAATACCGCAAGTGGATGGCTTTAACAAAGAGAAATTTATTCTCTCACAGTCTAGTAGGCTGGAAGTCTGAATTCAGGGCGTCAGCTCCAGGGGAAGCCTTTCTCTCCCAGTTGGCTCTGGAGGAAGGTCTTTGTCATCAGTCTTCCTCTGGTCAAGGAGCTTCTCAGCACAGGAACCTTAGGTCCAAAGGTTGCACTCTGCTCCCAGCATTGCTTTCTTAGTGGTATGTGGTCCCCATATCTCTCTGCTCACTTCTCTCTTTTATATCTCAAAACAAGTTGGTTTAAGACACAATCTAATCTTGTAGATTGAGTCCTCCCTCATTAACATAACTGCCACTAATCCCATCTTATTAACGTCATAGAGATAGGACTTACAACACATAGGGAAATCATATCAGATGACAAAATGGTGGACAATCACACAATACTGGAATCATGGCCTAGCCAAATTTATACACACATTTTTGGGGGACACAATTCAATCTGTGAGAATTAGCTTTAATTTTAGAATTAACCTATAGAATGTAAATGTTACAAAACTTGATGACGTAAAAGTAATAATATATAACTATTAAAAATTTGGAGTGGACAGGGACAGGGAAGTGGAAAGAAGAGAATTTGCACAAATTTCTTCATTGTTCATAGCAGGAAGTTAATAGATACTGTCTAAAGTTGACAGACCAGGAAATGACAATATAAGTATATTATTTGCTGATGTTAAAGTAACTTCCAGAGTAACGAAAAATATGTGTGATGGTTAAGATTGTGTGTCAACTTGGCTGGGCCATGATTCTCAGTGTTGATATGTGATCACTCCCATGATGGGATCTGCTGCGAGTAGCCAATCAGTTGAAAGGGAGTTTCCTTGGGTGTGTGGCCTGCATCTGAGTATAAGTGAACATTCTGGCTTTTACCTGCTCTGGATCCTGCAGCTAGCTCCTGTTCATCTGACCTCTGGTTCTTGGGACTTGAGCTAGCAGCTTACCTGCTGATCTTGGGATTTGTCAGTCTTCACAGCCTGCGAGCAAGAGCCCTGCTCTCTGACTTGCCAATTCTTGGGTTCACCAGCCTGTGTGGCTCTGTGAATCAGGAGAAGCCTCTATCCTTATCCAAAGACTTAGGACATTTCAGCCTCTACAATCACTTGAGACGTTTCCTTGATGTAAATCTCTCTATATATGTATTTGTATGCTTTACTGGTTTTGCTTCTCTAGAGAACCCAGCCTAAGACAGTACATAACTGTCAAAAATTGTGAGATAGTATGGAAGTTGGGGGAGAGGATAAATGCAAAAAAAATAAAATAAAATATCCCTCAGCTTTCATAGCAGAAAGTCAGTATCTAACTTTGTTACCTTGTGATACTGTAACAGAAATACCACAAGTGAGTGGTTTTACAGAACAGAAATGTATTGTGTCATAGTTCTGGGGTTAAAAGTCCAAATCGGCATCTTAACTGTGTCAATTCCTGCCTTTGTGTGCCTCAAAAATATGTGTTGTAAATCCTAACTTGAGTCAGAATCCATTGGAGGACAACTAACAGCAATACATACCTGTGGATGTAATCACATTCGGAAATAGGGTTTTTTTGTTATGTTAATGATAGTCTCAGTGTAAGGTGTGTTTTAAACCTAATCTTTTTTGAGATATGAAAAGCGCAGAGTAGGCACACAAGCAGGAAAGCTCAAATGGAATGCTGAGAAGAATGATAAAGAAGTTGAGACAAGGAGTTTCCCCCAGAGTGCACAGAGAGCCTTCCCCTTAGAGCCTGTGCCCTGATTCAGACTTCTAGACTCCTAAACTGTGAGAAAATAAATTTCTGTTCTTTAAAGCCACCCACTTGTGGTATTTCTGTTATACTAGCACTAACATAAAGAAAACAAAAATCCTCACTACTGGACCAATAAGCAACATCATGATAAACAGAGAAAAGATTGAAGTTGTCAAGGATTTCATTTTCATTGGCTCCACAATCAACACCCATAGAAGCAGCAGTCAAGAAATCAAACGACACATTGCATTGGGCAAATCTGCTGCTAAACACCCCTTTCAAGTGTTAAAAAACAAAGATGTCACCTTGAAGATTAAGGTGTGCCTGACCCAAGCCATGGTGTTTTCAATCGCCATATAGGCATGTGAAAGCCGGATGATGAATAAGGAAGACAGAAGAAAAATTGACGCCTTTGACTTATGGTGTTGGTGAAGAATATTAAATATACCACGGATTGCCAGAAGAACAAACAAATCTGTCTTGGTAGAAGTACAGCCAGAATGCTCCTTAGAAGCAAGGGTGGCCAGACTTTGTCTCACATACTTTGGACATGTTATTAGGAACGATCAGTCCCTGTAGAAGGACATCATGCTTGGTAAAGTGGAGGGTCAATGAAAAAAAGACCCTACACGAGATAGATTGACACAGTGGCTGCAACAATGGGCTCAAGCATGGCAACGATTGTGAGGATGGCGCAGGGCTCAGCAGTGTTTCGTTCTATTCTACGGAGGGTCGCTATGAGTCGGAATTGACTCAAAGGCACCTAACAACTACAACAACAAACACTAAGAAACTAAGATAGGCTGTTTCCAGTTTTTATTATGAATAAAGCTGCTATGAACATTTTTGTTTGTGTCTCTTGGTGGACATATATATGTTTTTCTATAGTATATATTCTTTTTTTTTTTTTATGTTTTTTTAATTTTCTTTTTTGGTGAAGATATACACAGCAAAACATAAATCAATTCTACATGTACAATTCAGTGACATTGGTTAGATTCTTCAAGTTGTGCTACCTTTTTCAATATCCTTTTCTGAATTGTTTCACCATCATCAACACAAACTCAATGCCCCCTAAGCTTACCATCTCACCTTTCAAGTTGCTATCATCAATTTGATCTCATATTGATAATTCTTTAAAAAAAACACACAATGCTCAAGGCAGACATTCTTTTCTACTAGAGCTAAACAATTGTTTGGCTTAAAGATGACTTCAGGGAATTGTTTTGGCTTAAGGAAATTATTGCCTTGAGGAAATCTTTAAACCTTAAGCCTTAAACCAAAACAATCGCCTGTAGGATATATTCTTCGGAGTGGAATTTCTGAGTCATAGGATAGGTGTATGTTTGGCTTTAGAAGATTTTACCAATCGGTTTTCCAAATGACTGCATCTATTTATCTTTTCACTAACAATGTGCAAGAAGAGTTCCAGTTGCTCCATGTCCTTTTCAACACTTAGTATCATCAGTTTGTTTCATTTTAGCCATTCTGGTGAGTGTGTGATGGATTTAATTTATATTTTCCTCATGAATAGTGGTGTTGATCACCTTTGCATATGCTTGTTCACTATTTGGATAACCTCTTTTTGAAGTGCCTATTCAAATCTACTGCCGTTTTTAATTGGATTGTCTGCCTTTTTTCTTTTTGATTTCTAGAAATTCTATATATATTCTGGATCTGAGTCCTTTGTCAAGTATCTATTGCAAATATCCTCTCCCAGTCTGTGGTTTGCCATTTTATTCTCTTATTGGTGTTTTTTGGTGAACAGAAGTTTTTTATATGAATGAAACCCAATTTATCAATCCTTTCCTTTACAGTTAGTGGTTTTTGTGAATTGTTTAAGGTATCTTTGAGAACCCCAAATTCATGAAGGTATTTTCTTCTAGAATCTTTATTGTTTAATCTCTCTTATTTAGGCCTATCATCTAGCTCAGATTGATTTTTGTGCATAATGTGAGGCAGGTTCAAGGTTCATTGTTTTTCATATTTTTTTCTGTAATTGTTTCAGCACCATTTATTGAAAAGGCCATTGTTTCCCCACTGAATTGCAGTAGCACCTTTGTTATGAATCATTGTTGTTAGTTACCATTGAGTTGATTCCTACTCTTGGTGACCCCATGTGTTACAGAGCAGAGCTGCTCAATAGGGTGTTCTTGGCAGTAATCTTAATGGAAGCATGTTGCCAGGCCTATCTTCCACAGTACCGCTGGGTAAGTTTGAACCACCAACCTTGAGTTTAGCAGTCAAATGAAAACTGTTTGCGCCACTAGGGACTTTGTTATAAATCAGGTGGCCATAGATTTGGAGTCAGCTTCCTTACTGTATTCTGTTTCCATTGTTATTTTTGTCTCTCCTGTGTTGATACCACACTGTCTTGCTAGTAAGTCAATAACTTCATAATAAGGTCTGTAACTTATGCCTGTTTTTATATTAATGGCCTGACATAGAGAAGGCTCAGCTAATGCTTGTAGACTGAGTGAATAAACAAAGAACTGAGTTGCAAAGTGATCGTTATAACTGCTGTATCATTACTCAAATTCTCATTGCTGACAAGTCAATTCCAACTCATAACGACCCTACAGGACAGAGCAGAACTCCCACATAGGGCTTCCAAGGAGCAGCTGGTGGACTTGAACTGCCAACTTTTCTGTTAGCAGCCGTAGCTCTTAACCACTGCATCATCAGGGCTCTGTATCATTACTAGAACAGTTATATCTGTCTTGCCACGTGGGCAAGAATGGTGGAGACCACAGGTAGTCCTCATTACAGGTGGGTGCCTTTTATTTCACGGTCACCTGTATGGAAACAGAATGCCATCAGAGGAAGAGCTAGAGACCCGCTGGTCACTGCACAAAATGTGAAATGCAACTCTTTCTTAGGCAGCATTGGTGTGAGAGGCTGGCAGAATGGCCAGAAGATGAATCTGCCTGACCCTGCCAAACTTTCACTTTAGGATTTGTTCTTCCTTAAGTTCTTTCACCTGCAAGTACTTCCTGGACCGTTAAACAAGTCAAGTTAGGTTCATAGGTGCTTGCTGAGCTCTCACAAGTGTCCAGAAGCCTCTTTTAATCCTTACTGGAATAAGGCAGGTATAAATAAATGATGAGATAGGTATGTGGATAGATAACTAGATATACAACAATAGATAATTAGCAAATTAACTATAATCATTTGGACTTTACCAGGTCCTCGTTGAGGCAAAGCTTCAGTCCCTGATCTCAGCTCATTTTTAGTATCAATGGGAGCAAGACTTAAACACTATAGATCCTTTTTCAGGTGAAAAAGGAAAAACTCTTAATAAAGCCAGCCCACATGATGGGAAGGAAGGCTGATGTTTGGTAACTTGAGGTGTTAAAATGTTAGAATTGTGATTTAAATCTAAGCCAATCCTGTTTACAAGGCTGACATGGCCCCAGCTCCTCTAGAGTCTCCACTGAGGGGTGGCTCCGCCTCTAGTTGTATATGATTTTGTCCTTAATTTCCTTATCTGTAAAATGGGGATGGTAACAGTACCACCTGATAGGGTTATTGTGAGCAATAAATAAGATAATTTGTGTAAGGCACTAAGAACAGCCCTGACCCAGAGTAAGAGTGCAGTTGTTCAGTCTAGATGCAGGACATTGGTTTAGACCATCTTTGCCTGAGTTATCACAGCCACAAATTATCAGGGGTAAGTCTGGGTTTCTGCACGTCTGGTGGAGTGGAGTTCTCGCTTGACCATGACTATGAAATGTGTTCCTGTTTCCTATGGGATGTCACCAGAGACTTCGTCCTCCCTAGTGATATCAATTCTGCCTTGGTCCTTGAACACTCTAGCAGGAAGATAAGCACTAGGAAGGTATAACTCACCAGGATTGCCTAGGTTTCTCTTTGCTATGAATAGAATTTGCCTTTTGCCCAGGGCTCAGAAATTCCAGTCTCTGTCTGGCTCTCAGGCTGAGAGGGAGGAGGAGAAGGAAAAGTAGGAACACAGAGACCACAGTCATCCAAGGGAAATGATTTGAGAGCCTACCAGACAGTGAATAATCCGCCACTCATTGCTAGTGGAAAATCATTTATCAAGAAACTCAGCCTGCATTAACAGGGCCATGCAGAATGAATCGTACATGGGGAGGAGAATTTGATGTAAGTGGAGATGGCAGTAGTTAACCAGGGAAGATTTCCTGGAGGAGCTAGGGTACCAGGGAAGTAGGCAGAATCCATCTGGGCAGTACTGACCAAGGTCAGGGCCCTTGGGGGTTTCCCAGGCATTGGCCTTCACTTGGTGTTCATATCCTGCCTCTACCCTTTCTTGTATGATCTGAAGCAATTAGCTTCCCATCTTTGAACCTGGGTCCCCTCATCTGCAAGAAGGGACGTTGTGAGGATCAACATGCTAATGTTCAGCATAATTTTGGCACATGGTAGGTGCTCAATTAAGTATTTTTTAATGCTGGGTCCTATGTCAGGCATTGGGAATACAAAGATAAATAAGTCCAGTCTAGGAGGAGACAAGTTCGCAGGGAAGATGCGGACGAACTAGTTAAGCCACAGGCCTGACACAAGGGCATACAACTGGGATTCTCAAGCAAGCAGTGCTGTTTGACTTATTGGATAAGTGGAAAATTCCTTCTTCCCCGCACAGAAGAGCCTTCAGAGCCTAAATTGTGCCTGTTTCCTGCATTGATCAGAGGGTGTGAGGGACTGGTCTCCCCCAGAGTCTGGTCTAGCCCAGCAGCATGCCACTACCCACCCTGAGGGGATGGGTTTCTGCCTTCTGCCTGCTTTGAGGTTCAGTTTCTGACCCCAGGTCTGTTAGATATGTTTGGCATAATTGAGCCTTCATGATTTGGGGCTTTTTCCCGTCATTCTGAGGCACAGGAGGGAATATGTGGAAACTCATCCCAGTGATCAGATCCCACCCCAATGCAGCTCTGCCTGGATGCTTGGGGGCCCCAGAGCCCTGGCCTGGGCTGAAACAGCAAACTTAACGTTCCTTGTGGCCACCTTCTAGTCTCCTACACTTGGCATATGTTGTGCCTCTCACCTAGACTAGAGTCCCTTTCTTCCAAATCCAACCATCTACATTTTCCCTATTTTTCAAGACCCAGCTCAAACATACATTCTTCCTAGGAGCCTTCCCTGACTCCTCTGTGGAATTAGTCTCCAGACTCTTTCCTCAGCCTGTCCCCAGTCAGGAGAGCCCCTAGCTACTGGAACAGGCTCAGTTTCCCAGTGAAGGTCAGCCCTGAGCAGCAGCCTACAGAAAACCCCCTGTATTCCCAATGGAGATGTCCTCCCAAGGCCTCAGAGGCTCGATGAACTTGGGAAAGGGAAGAGGGAATGTAGAGAACCAGACCGGGGTGGGGCGGGGCACACACAACTGGTGTCCCAAGCAAAACTATTCTGAAAGGCATCAGTTGGAGCAGAGTCTCCAAGGCCTCTACTATGCCGTATTGTTAACCATTTAGTTGCCGGACTATACAAATGTCCAGGGGGACCTACACAAAGGTGGTGGGCACTGGGGAGAGACCTTGGGAAAATGTCTATATACCAACTAGTATGGAAGCATTTTCATATTTTAACAACCCATAGGGCCACAACAGTGCATGAGCAGCTACAAATCAGTGCTATCCCCATCCCTGGGGTAAGACATAGAAGCGTAGAGAGTAAGGGGTACAGGGTGGGGAAGGATGTTGTGAGCTGGACTATGAAGGGTGGGTAGGATATTGTAGGTGGGAAAAGCAGAGTGAGGAGAGCAGCCCATGTGGAAGGAAAACCAAAAACCAAACCCACTGCCATCAAGTCGATTCCAACTCGTAACAACCCTATAGGATGCAGTAGAACTGCCCCATAGGGTTTCCAAGGCTGTAATCTTTACGGAAGCAAACTGCTTTCTCCCGCAGAGTGGTTGGTGGGTTTGAACTGTTGATCTTTTGGTTAGCAGCTGAGTACTTAACCACTGCACCACCAAGGCTCCTTTGTGGAAGGAAAGCAGTGTGTAAAGGCAAAGGTCAAGAGCACTTTGGCCAGAGGTGACGCAGAGTGTAAGTGCAGAGTTGGGGAGAGAGGAGACTGGGAAGGTTGGGTGGGACCCAGTTATGACGGGACTGAAATGCCACTGGTTGAATTTGTCTGCAATGGGAGCTAGGACAAGGGCCCCAGAATCAATATTTCCCCAAATTTCCCATATAAATCTAACATAAACCTTTCTTTGCTATAGCCTGGCATTTGGGAAGACTGACTAAAATCCTCTAACTCCCTCCTGGACTCAGGGCTTCATTTGCCCTGTGGAATTCTTCCCCAGTTTAAGATCAATATTATAGCCAGTCTGGGAGAAATAGGAAGCTTGGCCAGCATTTTTCACAGTCTGCCACACTTCCACCTACTCTTAGAGCCCCAAATGCAGAAATTTTAGAACTGGAACGGAAGTGGCCCTAGAGGTTATTTAGCCCAACTTCTTCATCTTAACAGAAGGGAAAACTGAGGCCCAGAGAGGGAAGGGACTTGCTGACAGTCATGCAACAGAGCTATGTTCCAGGGCTTCCTGCTGCAGGTCGCTGGGTCCCACAGGAGCCAAAGTGGCTCCAGGTCTCTCCTCTGCCCTTGCTGGAGGGACCCTCAGGCCCAGAGAAAGGTGGAGAAGACCCCAGGGGGCAGCTGACCATGGGAGGAGACACAGGAACTCAGCCTGCTCGATCTCACCAGATGCCCTGCTCATCACTCTACTCAGTGCAGCCTGAACCTGTCTGCCTTGTGGAGAGTGAAGCTGGGCTCTCAGAGAGATTGAGTCAGGGTCAGGCAGTGCCTCCCATTCAGAGGAAATGGCCCCAAATAGAATCAGAAGACTCAAGAATTTTCGATTTGCCTGAAGACTTGCTTGCTAGCTCTCTGTGGGCAGATCATGCCTCTTCTCTGGGATGTTTCCTCCCAGAATCTAATGAGATCATAGGTATGAACATGCTGTGACTTAAGGGCAGAATTGTGCCATTGTGACTCATCCATTCGGCAGCAACTGAGGCCCAAGTTCAGGACCCTGTCATCAGGATAGTGTTGATCTGCCTTGGGCCTCACTGACTGGTCATTATGTCATAAGAGCCCAGTGACCAAGAGGTACACTAGAGGCTCCAGAAATCTCCAGCCTCAGAAGGAGAGCCATCTAGTGTGGATTCCATGGAGGCAGGGGGATGGGCCCACTGACCGGGGAAACCTTGTACCATCATGGCAAGGCTTTTAGTCCACAGCTGTCTTCAGTTCCAGCTTGAGCCCTGGGTTGGTATGAAGCATTCAATTTGAAGAGTGTCCCATAAGATCAGATCTATCACCTGTCACCACCCAGTCCCCTACCTATGCTCCTTTCTCCACCAGTGGGGCTACTTGGTTCCTGTAGGAGGCCACACCCCTGCCTGGCTTGGGACAAATGCTTCCCTTGTCTAGGGGAACTTAGAAAGTCTACGCCAAGATATGCGGGTCCAGCATCAAGATGGCTTCTTTGGAGACCCTGCTTTGACCTCCGGATTCAACTCTGCTCTCATTTATTGAGCACCAGCTGTTTGTCAAGTACTTCACGTACATGGTAGCTTCATTCAAACCCCGTGACAATCTGTCAGCCTAACAGCAGCAGAATCAGGATCAGAACCCTGGCCAGGGCTCTTTCTACAAGGCCATGACAACCCCATAGGCAGAAATACTTACCCTAATAAGAATAATGGCTATTATTTCTTGAATGCTTACTACATGCCAGGCACTATGCAAAGTGCTTACTATGCATTGACTCAATGTCATCCACTGTTGGCACTTTTATTTTCCCCATTTTATAAATCAGGAGATTGGGGCTTAGAGAGGTTCCAAGAATTTCCAGTTAGAGGTGGAAGAGTTCCAAATGCAGTCTGTCTGAGTCCAGAAGCTGCCTTTGGAGTCACTGTGCTGTGAGCGTGAGTGGATGTAGTGAGTGGACACTTGCCTCACAGCAGGTGCCCATCTTGTCATTTTGGCCTAAACCCCTGTCTGTACTGGCACCTTCCTTGTGTCCTAGCTTCCCTAGGCCTGGCCTTCTGCCAAGCTGTCTTCAGCCTCCCAAGGCCCAACATCACACTCTAATACCCTGTGAGAATTAGCGTATGTGTCCAACTGCTCCAAAAGGTGGTTTAACAAGATAGATGGTTTATATCTCTCCTGAATGAAAATCCACCCTGGTAGGCAGTCCAGGGGATAGGTGGCTTTTCTTCACATGGTCATCCAGTCTTCTTGTCCCTTCATCTGTTAGATTGATGTTCTCATCCGTGTGTTCCTTTCTATGAATGTTCCTTTATGAGAAAATGAGGAAGCTTTTTGTATCTCTGGATATAACCTAGGAGTTGCATACACCACATTGGCCAGCTGCAAGGGAGGGTGAGATGTTGGATGGTGATAGATAGATAGACAGACAGACAAACAGATAACTGCCATCAAGTTGACTCTGACTTATAGCAACCTTATGTACAATACAATGAACTGTTGCCCAGTCCTGGGTCATCCTCACAATTGCCAGCATGTTTGAGTCCATCATTGCAGCTATTGTGCCAATCCATTTCACTGAGGGTCTCCTTCGTCCTCCCTGGCCCTCTACTTTACCAAACATGATGCCCTCCTCCAGCAATTAATCCCTCCTGATGTTGTGTCCAAAGAAAGCAAGTCAGGCAATGTTCTGTTGTGATCCATAAGGTTTTCATTGGTTAATTTTCAGAAGTAGATTGCTCTGCCTTTCTTCCTAGTCTGTGTTAGTGTGGAAGCTCTGCTGAAACCGGTCCACTATGAGCAACCCTGCTGAAATTTGAAATACCAGTGGCATAACTTCTAGCATCATAGCACCACGTAAGCCACCACAGTACAAGAAACTGACAGATGAGAGGTGGTGGGTGGCCATAGACCCAGCTAAAGCTCAGGGAAGCTTCAATTACTAAAAGGAGAAAGGGAAACAGCCAGTGGGAGGAATATTCAGTCTCCACCACATTCTGCATTCCCAGCCAGAGCCTCTGGCCCCACCCTTGACCTTGGCCACTCTATTCAGACTTCCTCCTGTGACTCTCTGGTCACCACTTCCTGAATGGTCCCCCAGACCTTGTGCTCACATCCTGGCTTCTATTCCACCATCTGAGCCCACAGTCCCTTTTGCTTTTCTTTGCAGGTGAAAAATTCTCCATCTCACACATGCATGCAGTACCACAGCGATTCTTAGAAAGGGCACTGGTATTGTTGCAGAGTCGTTAAATGAGAACTTGCTTCTTGTCCAGCCTGTGCCCTTCTGCTCTGGAGTCCCAGAAATTGAAGTAAGGGAGAAGGCTTGCTTTCCTGGCGTTTTGACATCAGTATGTTTTACTATTTTCAGTAAAATTTTGACTAGATTTGGATATATTGGGGTGTGTATGTGTGTGTGTGTGTGTGTGTGTGTGTGTGTGTGTGTGTAACTAAATTACAAGCGAAAAAGAGCTTTATTAAGCCCCACAAGCCTGGGATCTGCACTGCATCAAGCCCCTTTCCCTGCCTTGCCTCAGCCTTGTCTAACTTGGGTGATGACCCAAACTCCTCAGTGTAGAGCCTGGCAGATTCAAGCTGGCCTCCTGCCAAGACTGGTGGACTTGTCTGCCTGACAGAGTCTCTCCCCATATCCCTCTGGTAAAGCCCCTAAAGGTGTCCATTTAGGGCCACAGCCAGCTGTCACAAGACTTGTTGGATACAGAAGGGGCTTTCCTGTTTGGCTTCAGAGCTTCAGACTGCCTTGCCCCAGCCCTGCTGGCTTCTCCATCACTTCCCACTCCCCTGCGGCTCCAGCCCCACCAAGCCCTGTTCTCTTCCCCGTTGGGCTGTTATAACAGTTAGACCTATGGCAGCATCTGTGGAAACGGGAGCTGAGCTGTCAGACATGTTAACCAACAAGCTATTGAAGTTCAGGTTCTCCCCTTGGTTCTAAGCTGGTTTCTAAGCCAGGGCTTTCTGGAGGCTGTGTGGCCTCAGTGGCAGATAACATGGACCCCATATCAGGGAAACCTTCCTTCTCTGACCCCATGTCTCTGGTGACTTTTGCAGGTATCTTCACCAATTCCCTGGAGAAAATGCTTTCTCTGTCACTTGGAGTTTATATCAAAATTTCACACATACACTCAGAACCACCTAAGATAGAAGTGGGCCATTTTCTTAGTGTCACTTGGTCACAGTGGTTAGAAAGAGTCCTTCTTAAAGAGTAAAAGAGTTAAGTAAACAGTTAAGTAAAAAGGCTGGGGCCTTCCTGGGTCTTGTAGATTTGCGTCTATGCCTGAACTCATGGTCCCGGCTGCTCCTCTCCTGCCGCCCTTAGTATTGGAACCTCCACACCTGTCATGGTGGGGTTCCAGGGTAGTAGAGAGCACTGGTGGAGGAGTCTGAGGACCAGTGTGGCCCTGGGCTAGTCATTCCCACTGTGGCTCACGTGTCCTGTACATAAACAAAGGGGTGGGCTTTCCAGCTCCACACTTCTGTCTGGCTCCACACCCTGGGCCGCTGACAATGTTGACATGTCCATGTTGCTCTTGCCTCAGGGGCTGACAGAATGGTCCCTCCCTGGAGGACTACCAGGCCTGCTCACAGGTGGAGGCTGGACACTGATCCTCGGCAGGCCGTGCTGGCTCAGTGAGTCATCTGATGACACAACAGTCACCTGTCTCCCTCATCCACCGTGCCCCTCCCACCTGGCCCTGGGAATTGCACCAAACCCCAGCCAGTGGGTGCCTTCCCACCTGCGTCCTGGAGAGCCTTGTGGCTAGCTGAAGGGAGAAGCACAGACCTGACAATGTAGGGCTCTCACTGGCCACCTGACTTCCACTCAGACTGGTGATTTCACCCCTCAGTCATGCCTCAGGGTCCCCATTCATCCACTGGAAGAAGCAGAGCTTGGCACTAGCTAGCATTTGTAGGTTCTTTGAGATCCTTGCATAAAAGGGTCAATATAAAAGTAAGTATAAGACCAGTTGCCGTGGAGTCTGTTCTGACTCATGGCGACCCCACGTGTGCAGAGTAGAACTGTACACCATAGCGTTTTCAAGGCTGTGACCTTTCAGAAGCTGATCACCAGGCCTTTCTTCCAAGTCATCTCTGGGTGGGTTCCAACCACCAACCTTTTTGTTAGTAGTCAGCTCTTAACCAGTTACACCACCTAGGGACTCCAAAGTAAACTTTTTATTACCCATACTCAGCACCCAAGGGCATCTCCTCCACAAAGGTGTAGTCAGGCCTGGGAATCTCAGACAAGCACAGAGAACAGTTCTCCATCTGCACCACAGATGGTGGCCATCTTGTCTGATTTTTAGATGACCCACCCCCCTGCCCACCTTAGCCTGGATAAGTGATGCCGGGGGCGATGTCACCAGGATAGGCTCCCACACCTTAACTAGGCTTCCTGTATCCTGCCCATCAGCCATAGCAAAGTTAGGACATAAGTTGAAAGGCTTATGTTCTTCAGACTCTAGGCATCCACCGAGGCATCTTGCTGTGGATACAGCGATGTCCCCTGGGCCAAAAGCTTCCACAGAGCAGGGAGCCATAGATTGCATTGCCCATTGTGGCTCTGAAGCCATAGAGAATGTTTATTGAAGTCGGGGATGAGCTCTGGCTGTGGACTCAGGAGGTCTAGCTCTGCCCCAGCACTACGTGATATTTAGGGAAAATCGCATTATCTTTCTTGGCCTCAGTCTCTTCATCTATCAGGATAACTGATCTGACTAGATAACTCATGTTTAAGAATACTTTTGGTGTTATATGAGATCTCTACTGTAAATACTCATGAAAAAGTTTACACACAAAAAGAAACAATCTTTGTTGGTTATGAGGGATGGCAGGGGTGGGAGGGGGAAATACTAAATACACAATAGATAAGTGGTAACTTTGGTGAAGGGTAGGTCAGTACACAATACTGGGGAAGCCAGCATAGCTTGTACAAGGAAAGGTCATAGAAGCTCCATAGACACATCCAAACCCTGAAGGACTGAATTGCTTGGTGGAGGGCTGTGGGGACCATGGTCTCGGGTAACATCTAGCTCAATTGGCATAACACAGTTTATAAAGAAAATGTTCTACATTCTACCTTGGTGAGTAGTGTCTGGGGTCTTAAAAGCCTGTGAGCAGCCATCTAAGATACTCCACTGGTCTCACCCCTTCCAGAGCAAGGGAGAATGAAGAAAACAAGATACAAGGAAAAGATTAGTCCAAAGGACTAATGGACCACAACTACCACGGCCTCCACCAGACTGAGTCCAGTACAACTAGCTGGTGCCTGGCTACCACCACTGACTGCTCTGACCAGGATCACAACAGAGGGTCCTGGACAGAACTGGAGAAAAATGTATAACAAAATTCTAACAAAAAAAGACCAGACTTACTGGCCTGACAGAGACTGGAGAAACCCTGAGAGTATGGCCCCCTGACACCCTTTTAGCTCAGTAATGAAGTCACTCCTGAGGTTCACCATTCAGCTACAGATTAGACGGCCCCATAAAACAAAATAAGACTAACAGGGCACAACAGTCCAGGGACAAGGACTAGAAGGCAGGAGGTGACAGGAAAGCTGGTAATAGGGAACCCAAGGTTGAGAAGGGACAGTGTTGACATGTCATGGGGTTGTTAACCATTGTCATAAAACAATATATGTACTAACTGTTTACTGAGAGACTATTTATTCTGTAAACCTTCATATAAAGTAACAAAAAATAAAAAAGAATCCTTTTGGGAGTTTCAAGCCCTCATGGCAAAAATGGAAGATCAAAAGTTTATGCTAGACACCCAAAGATAGCACTTGTCCCTAGTTTGGGTTTTTTTGTTTTTGTTTTTTTTTCTTCCTTTAGGTCATGAGGTAAATATTGATTATAAAGATGACCATATGTCCCAGTTTAACTGGGATAGTCCTAGTTTATTCCCGTTGTTCCACCATAATTATTAGTAGTGCCCCCTTCACTCTCAAACGTGTTCCAACTTGAATGATATCTGATATGGTCACCGTGTTGCAATACGATAAAATTATATTTCCTTGTCCCCCCGCCAGCCCCCTCTGGGACGACAACTTTTCTGCCTAAGGGTTGTTCCTTGATCACCCTCTCAAGAGAAGACCTTTAGCTGCTCAAAGAATAGTCTTTGCTGGTTGTATTTTTGTATTAGTTCCCTGGCCTTCCATTGACAAAAATCAAGCACTGCATTTGCTGGAGGGACGTCATTGAAAACACACATGAGCTCCTGCATCATTTACTGCCCCTCTCTGAAGCACCACATGAGAAAGTTTTTTTTAGCAACTTTTTGCTTCCTACAAGGGAAGATGTTTCTTTCTTTCTGGCTGCAAGAACTCTGTAATGGACCACTTCTCCCTTTTCTGCTTGGCTTCCAGGAAGCTCATATATATGTACAGCTGAACTAGAGAAACATTGTAAGCCCTTATGATTAAGGTATACAGGTATACTGGTTATTTTTTGTTGTCGTTGTTGTTTATTTGTTTTGTTTTCCCTCCAATCTTGACTTCCTGCCGTATTTACAGTTTCCTTTGTTCTGATTTGTTATGCTTATTTATATTTTTCTTGTATTTATTTATAATTTATCATTATTTTATAAATATGATTTTCATTGTAAGTTACCTTCAATCCTTTGAAGAACCAAAATAGAAAAGAAATACATAAAAGGAGTAAACTTACAGAATGCAATTTTTAGCTAATAGATTGAAATCACCTGCTCCTCCATGGCATGTTACAATGTCTGAGGTCCTACAATGTGAGAGACAATTATCCGAGGCTTACAGACTTGTTAATCTCCTAACTCGAATAATTCACCCCTATTAAAGTGCAAAGGGTGAACTCTTCAAGTCTTTATCAGCAAACACCTGGTAAAATCAAGGCGAGAGCATGAACAGGGCTTGGTGTCAGTAAGCCAGGAGCAAGCTACACTTACAGGAAAGGAAGGAAGGCTGCAAAGACACAGGTCACTCAACCAGGGCCTCACCCAAGGTCACAGACACCTAAGAGGTGGCTGGAGAATGAACCTCCACAGGAGGCATGGGTTCAGATGCCAACCTTAGGAACCATGGGCCCTTAAGTAAACCACTTTACCTCTGTGGTCCTCGGTTGTCTCAACTGGAAAGTAAGGTGGTTGGATGAGATGGAATCCACAGTGACTTCCAGCTTTGAAATTCTGACCATGCTCCTGAGGGGAAGGGTCCTTCCTAGACTGACCAGCTTCTGGCTGGGCCTAACAGCAGCCCAAAGGAGGAGGCACACACCTGAGTTCCATTCAGACTAACTATGCTCCTCAGGTTGGAAAGGAACCCCCTTCCAAGCTACTGCTAGGGCATCCCTGGGGCACTGACCAGCCAAGGAAAGACTGCAAAGCAAGAGGAACCTGCCAGAACACATTCCTTCTGACAATTGCTTGGCCAATCAGGTAGTCACGGCTATATTAGACTGAGTTCCCACATGCTATGGGAGTGGTTTTCAGCTTCACCATGAAACACGGGCTCAGGAGGTGGGTTAGCAAGCAGATAAAAAGCAAGTGATTCAGCCCCTCATGAGCACTTTAAAAATTCAGGGCCAGATAAAGATTAGTACTAACCTGAGAGCTAACTTACCCCTTAGAAAGCTCATCCCTGAACAACCCAGCAGCACCACCTCCGCCACCAGCTGCAGCACCAGCTGGCATTCGGACAGCAGCATCCACACCCATTATTTCACTGGGCCCCACTGCAGCCCTGATGTGCATTGAGGCAGAAATTGTTATCCAGTTTATAGATTAGGCAGATGAGGTGTTACCAGTTGACATTGAGTCTACTCCACCTTATGGCGACCCAACATGTGCAAGAGTAGAACTGTGCTCCATAAGGTTTTCATTGGCTGACTTTTCAGAAGTAGATCACCAGGGCTTTCTTCCAAGGTGCGTCTAGGTGGACTCAAACCTCCAACCTTTTGGTTAGCAGCTGAGCACGTTAACCATTTGTATCCCCCAGGGACTCCAGCTGAGGTATAGCAAGCCTCAAACCCACTTGGAGTCCATCCCAGAGCAGAGAGTGGAACCTGGGCCTCCTGTCTCTAACTGCCCTGCAGTTCTCAGACCTCTGCCCTGCCTTCTGTTCCCACCACCCCACACATCCATGGTGCTCAGAGCCACAACAGGCATTGTGTCACTCCACACCTACATGAAAGCAGGTGAAGGAAGGATGGGGGCCATTGGGCAAATGGAGCTGGGGACTTTGGATTTCTGGCTGAGTTCCCCTGGTTAAACTTTTAGAAATAGCAAATGGTTTGACACTGAGTCAGAGCTGCCTAGACCATGGACAAGTCACAGTAACTCTCTCTTCTTTTTTTTTTTTTGTGTGTGTGTGTTCTTTGGTCTGGTCACTGTAGAAGAGCGTGATTTCTCCTCTGTGGCCACTGATCTCCAACACGGGACTAGAGGGGAGAAGAGACTGGAACGGAGCCACCCTCAGCATCCAGTGTGGCTTGTGCCAGGACCAGGGATGACTTGGCCATGGACACAGCTGTCTCCAACCTTCCACAGTTTGCATAGCACACAGGGGACTCCTGGAGGGCCACTTGCCACTGCCAACTGAAATAATACAATGGCAATATTGACATCCTTCATGACGTTTTCAAGACAGACATTCAGGCAGAAAGTGCTGGTGCATTTTCTGTCTGCGAAGTAGAGGGTCATGCCTCACCAATATGAATGGTTTGGACCCTGATGACCTGCTCTGAGTCCACTCACAGCCAGTGACACTTGCAAAAAATTCTCAAAGCCGTCTTTTGTTTGGCTTCTGCAGCTCTTGACCAATGTGGCCAAAGCTAGACGCCTCCTTGGGACACTCAGATTCTCCATAAATGCAGCCTGCCCCAACCCTCCCTGAATAGCATCTGAAGTCTCTGTGAAGGTCATGGATCCTGAACAAAGTGTCAAGGGCACCAAGAAGGCTGAGGGAAGTCCCCGGAAGCGGCTGACCAAAGGAGAGGGCATCCAGACCAGTATTTCATCCAGTGCTCCATACCCAGGCAGTGCCACCACAGCCACCCAAGAAAGCCCCCTCCAAGAGCTCCTAGCCCCGCAGCCCTTCCCGGGCTCCTCATCAGTTCTTAGGGAAGGCTCTCAGGAGAAAACAGGCCAGCAGCAGAAGCCCCCCAAGAGATCCTCCATTGAAGCCTCCATCCACATTTCACAGCTTCCACAGCACCCTCTGACACCAGCATTCATGTCGCCCGGCAAACCCGAGCATCTCCTGGAGGGCTCCACATGGCAGCTGGTCGACCCCATGAGACCTGGGCCCTCAGGCTCCTTTGTGGCCCCTGGGCTCCATCCACAGGGCCAGCTCCTCCCTTCCCATGCTTCCATCATCCCCCCTGAGGACCTGCCTGGCATCCCCAAAGTCTTTGTACCCCGTCCCTCCCAGGTATCTTTGAAGCCCACGGAAGAGGCACATAAGAAAGAGAAGAAACCCCAGAAGCCAGGCAAGTATATCTGCCAGTACTGTAGTCGGCCCTGCGCCAAGCCCAGTGTACTCCAGAAACACATTCGCTCGCACACGGGTGAGAGGCCCTACCCCTGTGGCCCCTGTGGCTTCTCCTTCAAGACCAAGAGTAACCTCTACAAGCACAGGAAGTCTCATGCCCACCGCATCAAAGCGGGCCTGGCCTCGGGAATGAGCAGTGAGATGTATACCCCAGGCCTGGAGATGGAGAGGATCCCAGGGGAAGAGTTTGAGGAGCCTACCGAGGGAGAAAGCACAGATTCAGAAGAGGAGACGGGGGCCCCATCCAGTCACCCTACAGAGGTCTCCCCCAGGCCTAAGCACCTCCTCCTTTCCAGCAGTCTGTACAGCTCTGGGAGCCATGGTTCCAGCCATGAACGCTGTTTCTTGTCCCAGTCTAGCACATCCCAGTCACTGGAGGACCCTGCTCCATTTTCAGAACCCTCATCTGAGCACCCCCTGAGCCATAAACCTGAAGACACCCACACAATAAAGCAAAAACTGGCCCTGCGCTTAAGTGAGAGGAAAAAGGTGATTGATGAGCAGGCGTTTCTGAGCCCGGGCAGCAAAGGGAGCACCGAGTCTGGCTATTTCTCGCGCTCTGAGAGTGCCGAGCAGCAGGTCAGCCCCCCAAACACCAATGCCAAGTCGTACGCTGAGATCATTTTCGGCAAGTGCGGGCGGATCGGGCAGCGGACAGCCATGCTGACCTCCACCTCGACCCAGCCCCTCCTGCCCCTGTCCACTGAAGACAAGCCCAGCCTGGTGCCTTTGTCTGTGCCCCGGACCCAGGTGATTGAGCACATCACGAAGCTCATCACTATCAATGAGGCCGTGGTGGACACCAGCGAGATCGACAGTGTGAAGCCCAGGAGGAGCTCACTGTCGCGGCGCAGCAGCATGGAGTCTCCCAAGTCCAGCCTCTACCGGGAGCCCCTGTCATCCCACAGTGAGAAAGTGAAGCCGGAACAATCACTGCTGAGCCTCCAGCACCCGCCCAACACCACTCCCCCTGTGCCTCTCCTGAGAAGCCACTCAATGCCTTCTGCTGCCTGCACTATCAGTACCCCTCACCCTACCTTCCGAGGAAGCTACTCCTTCGACGACCATATCACCGACTCCGAAGCCCTGAGCCGCAGTCACGTGTTTACTTCCCACCCCCGGATGCTGAAACGCCAGCCAGCAATTGAACTACCTTTGGGAGCCGAGTACAGTTCCGAGGAGGCTGGACCAAGTAGCAAAGACACAGTCTCCAAACCTGCAGAAGAATCAGAACCCAAGGAAAGTGAACTCACCAAAAAGACCAAGAAGGGTTTGAAAACTAAAGGGGCGATCTATGAATGTAACATATGTGGTGCTCGGTACAAGAAAAGGGATAATTACGAAGCCCATAAAAAGTACTATTGCTCAGAGCTTCAGATCACAAAACCCATCTCCACCGGTGCTCACGCGTCTTCGGAAGCTGAAAAGAGTCAGGCTGAGCATGAGCCCTGGTCCCAGATGATGCATTATAAGCTAGGGACCACCTTGGAACTTACTCCACTGAGAAAGAGGCGGAAAGAGAAAAGCCTGGGGGATGAGGAAGAGCCGCCTGCCTTTGAGTTGACTAAAGGTCAGTTTGGCAGCCCTGGGCCATCAGATGCTGCCCGGAACCTTCCCCTTGAGTCCAAGTCACCAGCAGAACTAAGTAAATCAGTGCCCTCCTTGGAGGGATCCATGGGCTTCCAGCCAAGGACTCCCAAGCCAGGGTCCAGTTCAGAATCAGGGAAGGAGAGGAGAACAACGTCCAAAGAAATTTCTGTCATCCAGCACACCAGCTCCTTTGAGAAATCTGACTCTCTCGAGCAGCCCAGTGGCCTGGAAGGGGAGGATAAGTCCCTGGCCCAGTTCTCATCACCCCCACCTGCCCCGCATGGGAGGTCAGCTCACTCCCTGCAGCCTAAGTTGGTCCGTCAGCCCAACATTCAGGTTCCCGAGATTCTAGTGACCGAGGAGCCCGACCGGCCAGACACAGAGCCTGAGCCACCCCCTAAGGAGCCCGAGAAGATAGAGGAGTTCCAATGGCCCCAGCGCAGTCAGACACTTGCCCAGCTACCAGCTGAGAAGTTACCACCCAAAAAGAAGAGACTGCGGTTGGCAGAGATGGCCCAATCATCTGGGGAGTCCAGCTTTGAGTCCTCCATGTCCCTGACTCGCAGCCCAAGCCAGGAAAGCAGTGTTTCTCTGAGTGGGTCCAGCCGCTCAGCCTCATTTGAGAGGGAAGATCACGGAAAAATTGAGGCCCCTGGGCCCTCATCTGATCCACGCTCCAAGCCCTTGGGCACTCACATGCTGACTGTCCCCAGCCACCACCCACACTCCCGAGAGATGCGCAGGTCAGCCTCGGAGCAGAGCCCCAATGTATCCCATTCTGCCCAGATGACTGAGACACGAAGCAAATCATTCGACTATGGCAGCTTGACCTTGGCAGGCTCTTCCACACCAGCCTCAGTGGCTCCAATGGCTCCAGCAGCCCCTCCAGAGAGAAGAAAATGCTTTTTGGTGAGACAGGCCTCTCTGAGTAGGCCTCCAGAAACGGAGTTGGAGGCCATCCCCAAAGGAAGACAGGAGAGTGAAGAACCACAGCCCTTATCCAGTAAATCATCTACCAAAAACTCGTTGCCCCAGATTTCCTCGGCAGCCATCTCACACTGTGGGCACCCAGGAGGCAAGGGCCAGGTGCAAGACAGACCTTCTCTAGGGTCCACTCCGCCCTACACTGAAGCGCTGCAGGTGTTCCACCAACCCATTGCCCAACTTCCCCTGCATGAGAAACCATACCTGCCCCCACCAGTCTCCCTTTTCTCCTTCCAGCACCTTTTACAGCATGAGCCAGGACAGTCTTCAGAATTCTTCTCCACCCAGGCGATGTCTAGCCTCCTGTCCTCACCATACTCCATGCCCCCAATTCCTCCCTCCTTATTTCAAGCCCCACCACTTCCTCTCCAACCTACTGTTCTGCACCCAGGCCAACTTCACCTCCCCCAGCTCATGCCTCACCCTGCTAACATCCCCTTTCAGCAGCCCCCTTCATTTCTACCTATGCCATACCCGGCCTCCTCAGCACTGTCTTCTGGCTTTTTCCTGCCTCTGCAATCCCAATTTGCACTTCAGCTCCCTGGCGATGTGGAAAGCCATCTGCCCCAGGTCAAAACTAGCCTAGCCCCACTGACATCAGGAACAGCTGGCCTCTCCCCCAGCACAGAGTACAACAGAGACATCCAACTGCCCACTGTGCCTCCCCCAGCCAGCTCCTCAGCACCCACATCAGCACCTCCGCTGGTCTTGCCCACCTGTGACACAATGGTGTCTCTGGTTGTGCCCGTCCGCATTCAGACCAACATGCCGTCTTATGGGAGCGCGATGTACACTACCCTCTCCCAGATCTTGGTCACCCAGTCTCAAGGCAGCTCAGCAACTATGGCTCTCCCTAAGTTTGAGGAGCCTCCATCCAAAGGGATAACTGTGTGTGGTACAGATGTGTATGAGGTTGGTCCTGGACTGGCTGGGGTAAGTGAAGAGCAAAGCAGAGGTTTCCCAACTCCGTACCTGAGAGTGCCTGTGACATTACTGGAAAGAAAAAGCACTTGCCTATCATCAGAGAGTGTTTTGAGCCTGGAGGGGAATTCATCTACAGCAGGGGGAAGCAAACGTGTGCTTTCACCAGCTGGCAGCCTTGAACTTACCATGGAAACCCAGCAGCAAAAAAGAGTGAAGGAAGAGGAGGCTTCCAAGGCAGATGAAAAACTTGAGCTGGTAAAACCATGCAGTGTGGTGCTTACCAGCACCGAGGATGGGAAGAGGCAAGAGAAATCCCACTCGGGCGGCCAGGGCCAGGGAAGGAGGGAACTGGAAACACTGTCCAGCCTATCCTCAGATCCATCTGACCCAGAGGAAATTCCTCCCCTTGCTCATCCTACATTGCCCCATGAAACAGCCCCAGGCTCAGAAGTTTTGAAGGAATATGCCCAGCCATCTAGCAAACCTCACCGAAGATCATTGCCCACAGTGAGTGTAAAGAAGGAAGATTCCAAGGAACAACCTGACCTCCCTCCACAGATGCCTCCCAGCTCTCTGCCCCTGTCAGAAACGTCCCCTAGACCATCCAAGTTGCAAGAAGGTACGGACTCAAAGAAGGTACTGCAGTTCCCCAGCCTCCACACGACCACTAATGTCAGTTGGTGCTATTTAAACTACATTAAGCCAAATCACATCCAGCATGCAGATAGGAGGTCTTCTGTTTACGCTGGTTGGTGCATAAGTTTGTACAACCCCAATCTTCCAGGGGTTTCCACTAAAGCTGCTTTGTCCCTCCTGAAGTCTAAGCAGAAGGTGAGCAAAGAGACATACACCATGGCCACAGCTCCGCATCCTGAGACAGGAAGGCTTGTGTCGTCCAGCTCCTGCAAGCCCCGCATGACAGAGGTAAGTTCAGCCTTGTTTCTCTTCTGACAATTGATACAAAAAAAAAAAAAAAAAAATCCTGCTGAGCTTTTAAAGCCACATTCTCCTCAAGTCTCATTTGCAAAACTAGAGCCAGGTGATTGGGCAGATTTCCTTTCTGGAAACTGTGACTGGTCACTTACAAGGAAACATGTTCATTGAGTTTCTTTGTCAGTTTGTCCTTCCCATCATTGGAATAGATATAATCCAGTGAAGTTAGCTGTAAGGTGATCCTGCTTTTCCATTAGCCTCTGTTATAAAATCAAAGATACAACCTCAGTGAAGAAAAAGCAATTCTCCAAAAAACCTAGTTGGAAAACTTAGCTAATGGGAATGCTTGCATCAGTTTCAGAACCACTGCTTCATCATATGGTTCTCCCTTGTAGTTTTGGTCCTTTCCTTCCTTTCTCATTCCCCACATCTGCTATTTTTGTTCCTTGGTACCACTCGAAATCCTTCCTATTTCTGGAGATTCTAGAATTTGACACAAACAACTCCTGAAATATTCCTTCTGTCTTTTCTGTACTTAGGATAACAAATAGAGCTGGGCTGCAGTATCTGTCTTTACCAGTAGGTAGCAAAGTCACTCAAAGTTTGACTCATTTGTGTTGTGTGGTAGCACCAGGCCCTCACTAAGGGCCGGTATTTACTCTTTAATCGCCTCTGACCTAAGCCTGCATCAAGAGCTATGAAATGAACTGCTTCCCTGCTTTATAAGCTCAGCAAGTTTAAAATTCTATAATTCCAAGTTTGCTTCAGACAAAGACACCTCTGTACCCTTACAAGACCAGTTTAAGGATTCAAGCTATGATGTGTTATTTTGACTTGGCATCTGTGGAATAAGAATTGATCTTTTTTTATTGATCAGCCTCATTGTGCTAGGCACTATGCTGGGCCCTTTAATCCAGTCAATGCTCACCTCTACCATCTCCATTCTATATATGAGAGAACTGAGCCACAGAGGCTAAGGGAAGCCAAGGTCATATGGCAAATTTTTTTGCACACCCATAATTTAAAACCAGGCCTATCTGACTCCAAAGAGTCTTTCTATTTTTCTTCTTTCAATTATTTGAGGAAAAATAACCTTGAAAGATTATTGCAAGTTTGACAATGTCTGTTAGTGTGGCTTTGCTCAAATCAGACAGAAATTCCCTAGGGTAAACTCATATTGTAGATAAATGAGCAAAACCATGTTCCATAACTTTCCATACATTCATATCCTTCTCTTTTATCATTGAATGTTGTGCATTGAATCCGTTTTTAGCTCTGCTGGATATTATTCACAGAACTGTTTTCCAAATTTATTCTCTAAATGTCCTTGTTAATATACAGACATCCCTAGATGAAATTCCCATGAAGTTAGCTATAAGGTGATCCTGCTTTTCATCATGACTGACTTGTTCTCCAGTGTCTCTTACTGGCTGTTTACTCCCAAGATACTGTTGTAATTATATTCATACTTATAACTTCTTGAACACTTGCTATGTGCTAGTATTATGCTAAACTTTAATGTCACAGCCACCTTGAAAGTTAGGGTGCCACATCACCATTTTATGGATGAAGATACCAAAGCACAGAGAAGTTGAGTAACTTGCCCCAAGGCCACACAGTAAATGACAGAGCCTGGATTAAAAACTAGATCTCACTCCAAAGCCCTTTCAAATGATCTGGGCAGCCTCTGTGTTCTAACAACTAAAAACTCAACAGGCCATTTAAGAAAAAGGAAATTAATTTGGTTTAATTGGATTTGTCAGTCATTTGTTTAAAATGCTGCTTTACTAAAATGAACTGAAACTTGTGAACTTTATTTTTGAATATTCTGTTTGATTCCTGGCACATTTCCTGCCAGAAGTGCACCAAGCTGGTACATTAATATAACTACATGGTCCATGGCTTGAAGCCTTTCTACAATCACATCTCTCTCTCTTTTTCCAGTAATGGGGGGCTCACCACCTCCCAGTACAACCCCATACATCTTTGGATAGTGATTTGAGAAAGTTCTTTATTCTACTGAGCTGACATTTGTCATTCTGTAGCTTCCATTCTTAATAGTTGTGAAAAGTCCCTTTGGGCTTGGGCTATCTTGGTGTTTCAAAGCTCTTCCTAATTGTCTTCATGAAGGTATGGGCCACCCTATCATGCTTGAGTTTGGTCACAGATTTTTTTTTCTAAGTATAAGCCCGGGAGAAACCTAAACTTATGTATGAGTCCACTTTGCATCCACATTCCCCTCCCCAGATCTCGCCTTCCTTTTATCTCCTTGGAGATCATTTTGACAACAACTGTTGCAAAGAGATTAAGAGCAAGGACTTGGGTGTCAAGTTGCTTGGGTTTGAATCCCACTACCTAACTTATGAGCAGTGTGACCTTGGGCCAGTTACTTAACTTTTCTGTACCTTGGTTTCCTCATCTGTAAAATAGGGATAATAGTAATACTTACCTCCTAGGACCGTAATGACAATATGACAGTGACACAAGGTAGGATGAGAACTGCACTCCAGGAACTGCTGGCCCACAGTCCCCAGGACAGCATCACTGTTCCCTACACAACGGTGCGAACACCCCCACCACCATCTGGAGGGTCAGAGGACATATTCTTGGAATGGTGGAAGATGTCCAGGAAGTGCAAGGTCAATGCCAACCCTCTCCATTGGGCCAGCTCTCACCATTGAGGCCCATGTCTCTGTGAAGAGAATGGGTTCCATTAGACACCGGAACTGCACACTCCCTGGTGGACACTCATCAGTGGGCTGGCCCAAAAACAGCTTCACTAAGCTCAGAGCCTCTCTGGGCCTGGCTCTGGGTGACTCTGGGGTCAGGACCATCAGCCTGGATCCCAGCCTTTGGTACATTTCAGGGGCCAGCATCCTGGAGCAGGAGACCTGTGCTCTGCTCCCAGCTCTGCCCGTAACTTGCTGAGTGTCCTTGGGCTCCTTGAGCCTCAGTTTCCTGATCTATAAAGTGAACTGGACCAGTCAAATACCAGTAGCTACCCAGATGTGGTCCCAGGGTAGGAGGTGGTAACAGGGAACCTTCCCAGAGAGACCAGCCTTGGGCTAGGAGCTAGGCAGGGCTGCAGGGCTCCCTCCTGCCTGTCCCCACCTCCTGGAGAATGCATCCCAGGACACCCTGCTTTGGCCTGGATGGACATCATGGCTTCAATATCCCACCTATGATTCATCATGCCAGAATCTCTCCAGAGTCATATAGGCCTAAGATTTATGAACCCGAACCTAGAAAGCAAGTGACCACCTCACTGGAGACCCTGGAATGTGGGAGACCCAAGCCCCAAAGTGAACATAGTGCAAAACAGAATTTGGGCTAGAGGCCCCGAGAAGCTCACAGCAAGCTTCTGGGGGCATATGGCCTCTGGCTTTTCAAACAAGCTAAGGCCTCCTGAGTCCAGCCTCACCTCCCCCTTGCAGTGGCTCATCTTGGAAGGCTGGAGGTGCTCTGAGCACCCAGTCCCTGCCTCCTTTGCTTGTGCTGGCAGGTTCTCCAGATCCTCAAAAAGGCAGAGTCTTCATTTATTTGTTCAACGTTCACTAAACAGGCCCTGTTTGCGGTGCTGGGAAAACCAAGGAGATGAAGATATGGGCCTGTCCTCAGGAGCTCCCAGGCTGATGTAAGAACCCAAGAGTAAACACATGTGGCATTGACCTTGTGCTTCCTAGACATCTTCCACTCTCCCAAGAACATGTCCTCTGACCTAGTCAGAGGCCCACCTTTGGAACCCACTTACCATTTGGCCTTGGATAAGGGACTTCAGCTCTCTAAGGATCAGTTTCTTCACTTCTGTAAAATGGGGCTAATAACACCCTTCATGGGGCAGGGCGAAGCTTAAGTGAGCTAGCCTGTGTACGCATGCAATACCCTGTAAGGCATCATCGTTAGTGTTACATTCCTGACTGACAATGAACATTTTAACCAGCAATGGTTTTGTCATCCCTGTGGTGGGCCAGGTTCATCTCCCTTCGCTGGTTTCCCCGGAAGGCCAGAAAGATATAGCTAGAACCGAGAAGGAAGAAGAGAAGCGAGAGAAGCCGGAGGAGGACGCTCCTGCCTCCAAGAGAGGGGAGCCGGCGAGGATCAAAATCTTCGAAGGAGGGTAAGGACCATGTTTGGTTTTCAGTTTCTGCTGCCTGTGGAATGAGCACTGGCCTGGCCAGCAGCCTGGGGGTAGACCGTCTGTATTCAGAGGCAGCGAGCATCTCAAACAGCAGGGCTGTGCCCCCGAGATTTCCTGTGGTGTCTGCAATGCCTTTCTGCAGACGCCTCCTTCGTGGGACTCACAGACCACTCTGCGTTTAAGAGCGCTGGGCTCTTTGGTGGGGGTGGGAGCTCTGGTGTTGGTTGTGGATCTGGAGGAATCTAGCTCTTTCTCCAGCCCCTTATTTCTTCAATTCCTTGTCCCTATGTTGGGGTCACTGGTGAGTCTCCCTGGGCTACTGTTTACCTTGCTTGTGTATTCCCTGAAAGTCACCTCCGTCTGCCCAAGTGGCCACCTTGGCATGCCTTTTCCTGGGCCACTGTCCCTGGGTTTCCCAAGGAAGCTCAGCTCTGCCTCCAGGGCTTCATGCAGAGCTAATAGCACATAGCGCACACCAGCTGTCACACTGGTCTCCGCCCCTGCTGGCTGGGCCCAGGCTCCACTGGTTGTTAATATTTTGAATATCATTCCTGGCAATTCTCCTTTGCTGCTTGTCTTTGGAAACCTAATGATCAAAACATCTCAGAACTCACGAGTTTGGGGACTCTGCGAGCTCCAGAAGGGTGCTTCGTTTCAGACTTGCTTTGTGAAAGTTCTGTGCAAGCTGTGTTCTGTGTGGCCACTTTTTGCTCCCTGGGATTTGGGGTGTCTGTAAGCAGGTCCTGTGGTGTCCGTCTCAGGGTCCTATGTCTGTGTCTCTGGTGTCACTGGTGCAGCCCTTGTTCTACATGGCCCTGGGAGGCAACAGTGTAGAGGACACTCCCCCCCTGGGGGACAGTCCCCATGAGCACCTGCCAGCACTGGGCTGTCACTGGGGGCTTCTGATTCTCTAGCACTGCAAATTCCTAACTCACGGAATAAAAGGGGGTACACAGTTCCTCCATAAGGTTGAGGGAAAGCAGAGGCTGCCAAAATCCCCAAGTCCACCAGTCTGCAGCCTCTGGTGGCCCTGACCAGCAAGGCCCGGGGCGGGGGCGGGGGGGGTTGGAAATGTGTGGGGCAAGGGTAGTAGGTTGTCACAGTGATGGGAAGGGGTCAGGGAGGGTGACCATCCTGGTGGGGGGAGGGGAGGCGGGCATTCTTCCCTGCAGGGAAGAAGCATCCTGCCCCTAATACCAAGAACAGCTCCATTGAGAAACACGGGACCAAAGGCTTTTTCAAAATGCAAATCCTCTTTCGGTTTGGGGATGGAAGGGTTTCTGCTCCTGCTCCTGCTGTTTGGTTAGAGTGCCCTCGTGTGTCTCTGTGTTCTCATGTCACGGGGCCCTTTCAGAGGCCACCCAGACTTCATCACAGCCTTGGTGCATCTGGTCTCGGTGACTTTCCTGCTCCCCTCTTCAAGGACTATCCATGGGGCTCACAGGGGCTGCTGAGTGGTAGCTGGTGGACGAGGAGCTTGCCTTCAGCAGCATTCTGTGTGTGCATGAAGAGGAGTTTGCTTCTGCCCCCAAGAGGTTCAAGCCTGCAAACTGGAGGTCCTGCTGGTTAGTGAATCCTGATTCAGCCAAATCCTAACACCAGTTAAAAGAAAAGGGAGGAGGAGGGTTAGGTCCTGTGGGCTGTAGGTGGAGGGGCCTCTCCTTCCTCTAACTTCTCCCTCCTCGACCTTGGCCACATCAGACCATCTCAGACTCCTTCCCTGTCTCCTATGGCTCCCCAAGACTGCACCTGCTGCCCTCGTTCCCCTGGGAGGCATGAGCCTGGGGAGTGGCAGCTGGCAGGAGCCTCTCCCTATTCTGGTTCAAAGCTCTGCAGTCTGCTGGCCGTCTGTGCCCACATGGTCTGCCTCAGGTGAAAGGTTACACCTGGGTTCCTGCACACCCTCCCCATACAGATGCCTTCTCCTCTTTGTCAAAGTCAATGGCTCCATCATTTTCCCCAAGCCTAGACCTGGGCATTGGTCTCCACTTCTCCCCCTCCCCCCACTGTCACAGCCAGGCTGTCACTTACTCCCAGCTACTCTGCTTCAGGACCTCCCTCTCTTCCATTGTCCATCGTCTCTACCCCAGAACAGTTCTCCCACTTACTTCTATTCTACCTTAGACAATCCCTCCATCCATCTGACCCTCAGTCTCCTCATCTATAAAATGAGACTAATAACATACTTGTTAGGATTGTCAGAGGATCCGGCGAGACCAGTGTAAAGGCTGTAGTTTATACTTGCAGAACAATGGAAATCTGCACGTTTTGTCACTATTATATCCATCTCTTTTATCTCTCTCCAGGATTATCTCACTCTGTTCCATCTATTGCAAAAAAGATCACCCCTGCTCTTTAAACTTGTCACATCCAATTTAAGCATTTAAGGGGGTTTCTGTAGTGTAACCAGTCAGATTTTTCTCTCCTCAGGCCAACTGTCTCATCTGGGGACCCACTATGCCTCTCACCCTTGTATCTAATGATCCTTCTACATTCATGGTTCTCTTGGGGCTGGTGGTATCATCCCCACCACCACCAGGAGTGTTTGGAAAGGTAGGAGGTGGAAGCATTTTTGTCACATAGCTGGGAGCCCAGCTGGGGGCACCTCTGACATTCCATGAATGGACCCAGGGGTGCCAACACTCCATGCAACCAAGACTTGTCCCACTCAAAACACCAAGGGTACCCTCACCTAGAAACACTGAATATATCCTTCAGGCACACCCATGTGCAGTCACCAAGGTTTTTTGCCTTAGACTCGTTTCTCCTCCTTCTTTTCAAACACACTGAACATTTATATTTCACTCCAGTACATGTTTGATAAGGATCTGCAGTGGGGCTCTGTTCCTCGTAGTCACTGAGGGATCCAGACCAATGGAGGCTAAGAGAGGAAGAAGGAAAAACTGGTGACTTGTACACAGGCTCTTAACGCTTCTACCCAGAAGCTTGTGCTCCCATTTCATTGGCTAGAGCAAGTCACATGGCCTCACCTGACTTTGAGGAAGTGGGGAAGGCAGTCCTGGCTTATGCCTGGGAGGACCAGAAATATTCAGTAGACAGCACTAATGACTACTCCAGTCTGGTTTACCATGACATCTGCAACTTGTTATTTTGTTCAGCAATGCTTTTGAGACATACCCATGTTGAAACAGATAGCTCTAGCTGGTAATGATGAGTTAATAAGCCAGACACAACAAGTAGATGCTGTAAGATTCCAACATCATTAAGTCTTTTTATCACTAGTTAAGCTCTGATTTCTATTTTTCTCAACTCCTAATTCAGCAATCAATCAATTAATTGATTCATCAGGAATGATTTATTTGATCTGTGCCTCCTAGGTGCCCTATGTCAGATAATGTCAATGACCCTAGAGAGGTAAGCTGTTCTGCCCTCAAGGTGCTTGGGGAGCTGGTTCAAAAGGCAGCACAAGGTCCAGGGCTGAGGCTTTGGACTGCCAGGGCTGAGAAGCTGGCAGCAGGGAGGGCTCCCTGGGGGATAGAGTAGCCAGAGAGGGCTTGGGGCTAGGCCTGGAAGGATGGGTGAGACGTGGACAGGCAGAGAGGAAAGGTAGGTTGGTCAGCAGTCCCAATGATTCATGTACCAAGCCAGGTGGACTCATTTCTTCTCACCACAAGCGTTCTCCCTTGCCGGTGTTACCTATCCCCTTGACTTTAAACCTCATCACTGTGTCAAGATATCTCCGGCAGGGCCCTCACTCCTGAACCCCATACCCTGTGGGACATCTTTCCTGAGAGACCCACAGACACCTGCAAGTCAGCACCTGCCAACCAAGCCCTCCACTCCCCACCAATAACTCTCCCTTCCACATTCAGATCTCAGGAGAAGCAGCCACCACCCCCTAGCCCTTCACACTCGAAGTCTCAATGTCATCTTGGAGACTTCCTCTCTGCTGATCCTCCCCCTTCCAGTTAGTCTCCAAATTCTGCTGTCCACATGAAGTAGTCAGTGACATAGACATTGTCTCTTTTCACTCTCTGCCATTGCTCTGGTTTCCCTCTCTCTAGGTCTTCCACATCAGTACCATTGAGTGTCTTTCAACACGGCTCTGCCTATGTCATGCCTCTGCTCAGAGCCTTCTGTAGCTGCCTTACCTACAAGATCCAGCTTAAACTCAATCTGATATTCCTCACCCCACAGCCTGACCTGCTGCTGTTGGCCTTTACTTTCTGATGCCTGCTGGGCCCTGCCCGTTGCCAAATCCTACCCAGCCTTCAAAGACCAGTACTCAGCCGCCTCCTCTAATAAACCTTTCAGATCCCTCCACACCCTGCAGTTCTTTGTATTACTTCTAATATAACACTGGCGCCAAAATCCTTTCCTGTCTCCCCCTAAATCCCCTCTTGACTTGAGTCCTAGGGCAATGCTTTGCACACACTATGCCTTGATCCATATTTAATGAATTGATTTCCCAGCACACAGCCCCATCTCTGTATTCCCCATCACTTCCACACCTGAACAAAGCCTGCATGTTCCAGGCAGCTTTCTGGGAATGCCCATCGGGAATGTTGGCTTTCTCCCCCAGCACCCATGCACTTGCCTTGGTTGTTTTAGAAGGGCTCTTTTGTAAAGGAATGCTGTTTTCATACATACAAAGTTATGTTGTTCTTTGAGAGTAAAGGCTGTATTGTCTTAACTCAAGTTCACTTGTGACAAGGAAAGCTGGGAGCTCAGCCCAGTGGGCTGGGATGGAAGAGGAAGAGATTGGAAATGGTAGGAAATCAACTGGCTACCAAAAGGGTCACCCGAGCCCATTGAGGGGGTAGAATTTCTTAGGGTCTGAAGGGAATGGTGACCATAGGTGGCAAGAGCTAGGGAGGCCAGGCCACCTGGGTCAGCGGAACTCAGAGAGCTGACCATGGGTGAGGGGACAAGGGGTGGCTGGGTTTAGGACTCAGATTTAGAGGGGCAGCCCAGCCTTACTTGGGACTGGAGTACAACGCAGTGGAATAGAAGCCCCACTGTCACCTGGGACAATGAGGGTAGGGTATGGTGCCTCAAGGGCAGGGGGTTGCCCAGGGCTACCCTCTTAGCCTCTCAGGCCTTTAGCAAGAGGAGTCCGTGCCAGGTCTCGCCAGCTGCAGGATTCAGCTGCTCAGCTTCTGGAAAAGCCATCTGTGCTCCTATCAGGGCATTGAACCCCATCCCTTCTTTCCTACCCCAATACATCTATCCAGCAATTGCCTTTCTCCTAGACCACTCAAATTTGCATATTCAAATTTAAGGTTTCCCACTTGAAAAAAACACTCTTGACTGAAAGGCTTATATCACCAGGTTTTTCTGCATCCCTTTAAGGAAAAACCCCATAAAAGTGTTGTCTGTGCTTGCTCACCTTGCACCTTTCCTCTCATCAATTCTCAGACCCATTCCAGGCAGGCTTTTGGGATCACCACACCACGGAGGCTGCTCTTACCAAGGTCAACAACAGTCTCCACCTTGCAGAATTCAGTGCTCAATTTTCACTTCTATTCTTTTCTGACAGTATTTGACACAGGTCATCCCACCCTCTTCCTTGAAACTGGATGGTTTCCAGAACACCATCTTTCTTGATTCTCCTTTTCCTTCACAGTCTGCATCTTCTCATCATCTTTGGTGATTCCCTATCATCTCCCCAGTCTCTAAACATGAGGTTCCCCCAGGGCTCGACCCCTAAGCCTCCCCCTTCTCCATCTAAACTCACCCCCAAAGTGATCCTATGCAATTGTGTTGACTCTATATGCAGCTACAGGGTGATGACTCCCAGACTCATATCTCAGCTGGACTTCTCCCCTGAGCTGAGGATCATGTATCCAGCTACCTGCATGACAGTCCACCTGGATGTCCAATGAATTCATCCTTAATACATAGCACAACATACTTGGAACTACTGTGACTTATAGGACTCTTTGTATGTTTGATAAAGAAATTATTTTAAAAGTTGATGTAATTCAGTAGTGTTCCACTTGAAGAAGTTATGTTGTAACATTTGTACTTTTCTATTTCACGTATTTCCATCTCTAATAGCTGATTTTACTTTTATTCAAGTGTAATAGTTCATGCAGAGTACCTAACACTTGTTATTGTATGGCATATGCATTTACATATAGATATATTTAAACACGTGCTTGTGCACACAAGTATGTGTGTGTTCATAAAATAATACCTTGGAGAGAATAATTTTAATTTTTAAAAATTTAAAGGCTATATTCTTTTCTAATGAGGAGCTCTGGTAGTGCATTCATTAAGCACTTGGCTGCTACCTGAGAAGTCAGTGGTTCGAACCTACCAGCCGCTGCACATGAGAAAAAGATGTGGCAGTCTGCTTCTATAAAGATTTACAGCCTTGGAAACCCTATGGGGCAGTTCTACTCTGTCCTGCAGGATCACTATGAGTCAGAACCAACATGACGACAGTGGGCGTATTCTTTTCTAATAATTTCTCAAACCCGTTTATTCTTGGACTTTGACGCTGAGAAGTGCAGCATATTTGTCAGGCTATATTATACTCTGTCTAATCCTATCTTGCTGTGAACTCTGGCCAAAAATTAATGATTATATTGAATTATGCCTTTGGTAATATTCGTTACCTCTGTGTACTTACTGGGGAACAAATTGATTAAATTATGAATTAGATAAGTAGTGATAAGTTGGAGCCTTTTGGATAGATGTAAAGAATAAACTCCTCAGACAAGCCATTCTACACCCAAACTGGAACCAAAAATATAGTAGTTTAAGGTTGGTAGCATAGAGGTTATAAAATGTACAACACAGGCAGGCAAACTGTGTACATTACAACATACTTGCTAAATGTCTTAGAAAGTCTTTTAAGTGACCAAAGGGAGCAAATAAAAGCATCTTTTGAAGGAGAGAAGAAAAATCACTCATCCAGTTAAACAAAATGAACATTCTACACAAGCAACTTCATTTTTCCAGATGCTGAGGCCCAAAACTGCTCTATATCACACACATTAGCAAATCCTGTCAACTCGACTTTGAAACTATACCCAGAACCTGCCCATTTTTTCCCACCTCCTGGGCCAAGTCACCACTAGCTCTCCTCTAGAATACTACAGTGTCCTCCTACCCAATCTCTTGCTTCTGCCCTTTCCCACTTAAACAAATAATTGATTTTATAAGGATCATCACAAAGGTGGTTACTATAAGGCTGAGATTAAAGATTTCCCAAATGCCCAACTTATCCACACTGCTGTACCACTCCATCATCTCTAATATCAACTACTCCGTCTCTCCTCAGTACTCTCCCTCCTGTTTTTTGGTTCCCTAATTCGCTGTAATGTCTCACAGAACTCATGAACAGTATAAAGAAAATGGCTTACATGGTTGTGGAGGCTGACAAGTCCCAAATCCCATGGGTCAGGCATAAGCTTCTCCCAACCCACTTGGCTGCAGGAGCTGATGAACCCAAAACAGCATATCATAGCACAGGCTGCTGGCCCACAAAGCTACAGAAGCTGGAGAATCAGGTCAGTTGATAGGCCACTGGCCCATGGGGCTGTGGAGGCCAGTGAATCCAAGAATCAGCAGGTCAGATGGCAGGTCTCTGGCTCAGAGTTCCAAGAACCGGAGGTCAGTCGGTGATACAATCAGACATGGGATCCAGATACAGAGAGAGACAGCCCTGCCAGAGCACACACGTATGCCTGAAATGCAGGCCACACCTCAGGGAAGGGTGTAACTTGAGTAAGGGTAGGACTTAAGTCACACCCCTCCTGCAAGGCTGTGACCCAAGACACACACCACACCAATCCTGTTTCATCAACATGTAGAGGTCAGGATCTACAACATGAAAAAATGAAGGACAACTGTACAATATTGAGAATCATGGCCTGGCCAAGTTGACACATAACCCCAACCATCACAGGTTCCATATACCTTATTTGCATAACCCCACTCAGTCACTGTGTGTAAGTCATGAAGACGGGCTAGAAGGGCCATATTAAGTAATTCATTACATCGCATCACTACAGGGTATTCTCAACCCAGTGACCAGAGGGATGCTGTTAACGTGGCAGCAGACCCTGCATGCTCTGTGCCCAGCTCCTCCCTGACGTCTTCCTGCCACCCAACCCCTCACTCCTCACTCCCCATACCCCTGTGCCCCAAACACAGTGGCTTCTTTGCTGTTTCTCAGATATGCTCCTTCCTCAGGGCCTTAGCGCATACTTTCCCCCTGCCTGGAATGCTCTTTTTCCAGAGAGTCCATGGCTTCCTCATTTCCCTCCATTACCCTGTCAGTGAAACCTTCCCAGACCACCCATCATGAACTTGCATTCCCTTCTGGCATTTCTTAGGCCGCTTCCTTTCCCTGCTTTATTTTTCTCCATATATTTACTAGTTTGTTTGCTTCCCAGACAGAGGGCAGGAATTTTTGTTCATTGCTGTACCCCCAGTGCCTAGAATTGTGCCTGGCACATAACAGTGCTTGAGAATGTATATTAAATGAAGGAATCTGCCTTTCCTTCGTTGGGATTGACTTAGAGTTTGGGGGAGTGGGCAGGTCCCTGGACTCAGTGGCTCTTAGAACCTGAGAGCAGGATCAAGCCCTCAGGGTCAGAACAAGTTCACAGGATTGGGCTGAACCCGGCTGGGCAGGACCAACCCATCGGTCTGAAGTCAAGCAAGGCACAGTGAGAGAACTTTAGTTATGGGGCGAGCGTCTGGTGTTAGGAGCTGTCTTTGTTATTTAGTGCTGCTATAACAGAAATACCACAAGTGAATGGCTTTAACAAAGATAAATTTATTTTCTCACAGTCTAGTAGGCTAGAAGTCCAAATTCAGGGCATCAGCTCCAGGGGGAGGCTTTCTCTTTCTGTTGGCTCTGGAGGATGGTCCTTCTCATCAATCTTCCCCGGGACTAGGAGCTTCTCTGAGCAGGAACCCTGGGTCCAAAGGAGGTGCTCTGCTCCCAGAGTTGCTTTCTTGGTGGTCCCCCTCATCTCTCTGCTTGCTTCTCTCCTTTATATCTCAAAAGAGATTGGCTCAAGACAAAGCCCAATCTTGTAGATTGAGTCCTATCTCATTAACATAACTGCCACCTATCCCACCTCATTAACGTCATAGAGGTAGGATTTACAACACATAGGAAAATCACATCAGAGGACAAAATGGTGGACAATCACACAAGACTGGGATTCATGGCCTAACCAAATTAGTATGCATATTTTTGAGGGGACACAATTCAATCCATGTCAGGAGCCAAGGTCACTTGCTTTCTGACCATTTTGCCCAGCAAGTGTTAAAGCTAAAAATGAAACAAATGATGCCAAAAGGTCTGGCTCATGGCTGCCAGCTCCCAGGCCAGTGCCTGCTCTGAGCAGAGCCCTGTGTTCTAGATGCCAGAGAGGATTGGTCGTGTGCGCTCAGCTCTGGATGGGGCCTGCTGTCCTCCCTGGGAGAGTCCAGGCTGTCAGCGCCCTGCCTTCTTTCTGAGACTCAGTGTCTTGATCTCTCTTTAATTCTCAAACCTCTCTCTGGAAGTGCAGCTCTGTTCAGCTTCTATCACATGAGTCCATGCTGGGTTTTGTTCTCCTCTTCATGTACCCAAATCTTGTTGCTACATCTCTTTTAGGGAACATGACCTGGACTTCAAGAAGAAAGTGGGGGTAGTGAGGGTAGAAGGGAGGGTGGGACATTGCAGAGTCCAGGTGAGACATCCAGTGTCTTCGACTAGGGAGATGGCAATGAAGACAGGGAATGGAGCTGTAGGACTTCTGATGAATCGAATATGGTGGGTGAGAAAGAGAATTTGAAGTTAAGAATTACAACCAAATTTCTGGCTGTAGTAACGGATGATGGATGGTGGTGCCATTTGCTGAGATGGGGAGGGGCTGGGGAGTAGTGAGAAATAGACTTGGAGGAGAGGAGTCCAAAACTTTGGTGAGTATGTTAATCTTGAGATGTCTGTCCTATATCCAAGTGGAGGTGTTCAGGGAGGCATTTGGCAATTGGCTATGTGGGCCTCAAACTCAGAGGACAGGCCTGAGCTGGAAATAAACATTTAGGGGTTGTCAGTGTATAACCCCTGTTGCCATCGAGTCTATTCCAACTCATAGCAACCCTATAAGATAGAGTAGAACTGCCCCATAGGATTTCTGAGGTTGTAAATCTTTACGGAAGCAGACTGCCACATCTTTCTTCCAAGGAGCTTCCGGTGAGTTTAAACCACCGACTTTTCAGTTAGCAGCCGAGCTCTTAACCACTGGGCCACCAGGGCTCCTTGCCAATGTATAGATGCTGTTTATGACTAAGGGACTAGATGGGGTCACCTAGGGAGATGGAGAAGAGAGAAAAGAAAAGGATGTCCACGCCTAAGCCCTGGGATGTACCAACTGCAAAAGAGTTTGAAAAGGAGTAGGAGGAAACCCAGCAAAGTGTGAAATCCTAGAAGCCAAGAGCAGAGAGTGTTCAAAAAGGAGGGAGCTATGTTGAGTGCTGCTCAGAGGCCCAGGAAAATGAGGACAAGCAAGTGTCCATTGCATATGGCCAAATGGAGGTCACTGGTGACCTTTGATGGGATCTGTTTCAGTGCAGGGGGAGAGATGGACTTCAGATGGCATGGGCTGAAATGAGAAGTGGAGACAGCATGTGTAAACCCTGTCCTAGGGGGCTGGCTATGGAGGGAAGCAGGGAAACAGGGATGGGACCTGGGGAGGGGTATGGGGTTGAGCAGGTAGCTGTTTAAGCTGAGAGACCACATGCATATGTGTGTGCTGCTAGGAATGATCTATAAGCAAGGGGCCAATGAGTGATGCTAGGGGGAGGAGGGGCAGAGTGCAGGAGCCAAGTCCTAGAGAGGGTACAAGGGTGGGTCCAAAGCACTGATGAGAAGGGACATTTCTCTTGTAGTAACAGAGGGAAGAGAGATGCTGGATGGATGCAGACAGCATGTATGATTTGGGGGTGGGAAAGGGGAAGGGTTCTCATGTCTCATCGCCCCAGTGAAGACCTGTTTTCACCCTTCCAGGCCACCTGTGGGGCTCTAGGTCCTCACCAACAATAGGTTTGTGAATGACTATTTTGAAAACAAGAGGAGGGAATTTCTATTTCCAGAAAACCACTTAGATTCTTGGAAAAATTATTCTTTTGTGAAGATTATCCCCAAAATAAAAGTATCAGATGTGAGATAGTCTAGTCAGGTTGATACTCTGTGCTGGCCTAGCACCTTTCTTCTGAGTACTCAAAGGACTTCCCAGGGAACACTCCCTCCAGGCATTAGAGAAAGCCAATTATGTCACTATGAAACCCAAGGCACGGACAGTAAAAAAAGAAAACATGAAAAGGGAAATGGAAAAGAAAAAAGACATATCGATCCTCAGGCCGACTGAGTGTCTGGAGTGCAGTGGGGCCAGTGCCCTCCAGAGTCCTGAGGACCAGGAGAGAAGACCTAATTGCATCCTATTAAAATTTAAAGGAGAATCCATTTTCAATGGGAGGCTGCCTTTGGTTCCCAGGTGGGGTCTAGGTCAGCACAGGGCTCTGCCTTGAGAGGAAGTGTTTGCTGAGAGTGGAGGCCTCATCCTTAGCGCACAGTGGTCGCTTGAGACCTGCAGCTTTTCAATGACTCAGTGTCCTCTGGGCCTGGACAGCCTGCCTGAGTCCTGGCTCCCTTCCTGCAGGGTAGGTGTGGGGAGTTGGGGAGGGTGGGGTGGAAATCAGGCTGAGTGCCTGGGGGAAACTGGCTGCTCCCTGTCTCTCCCCTGTGGAAAACACAGACTCTTTGAGAACGACAGGTCGTCACTGTCTCTCTTTCTCTCTTCCAATGGCTCTCTCTCTCTCTCTCTCTCTCAGTTTTTAATTTTATCAATTACACATGCACAGAGTTTAAAGAGTCAGCTATGTCCATAAGTTTTATTATGGAAAGCATTTACCCTTCCTCTTTCCCTCACATGTTCTCCTCCCCGGAAGCAATAACTTTCATATCTTGGAGCTCATTGTCTTGTCATTTGCCTGCATATCTCTAAATAAGGTGCTTGGGTTGCTGCTTCTTGTTTTTTCAGCTTTGTTGTTGTTGTTGTTGTTGTTAGTTGCGTCAAGTCGATTCCAACTCATGGCGACCCCACGGGTTTGTTACAGAGTAAAACTATTCTGTAGGATTTTCTTGGCCATAATCTTTATGGAAGCAGTTCACCAGGCCTTTCTTCTGCGGAGCCACCGGGTGGGTTAGAACTACCAACCGTTAGGTTAGCAGTCGAGTGCAAACTTTTTGGGCCACTTATCTTGGAGCCCTGGTGGCATAGTGGTTAAATGTTCGACTGTTAACCAAAAGGTCAGCAGTTTGAGTCCACCAGCCGCTCCTTGGAAACCCTGTGGGGCAGTTCTCTGTCCTATAGGGTCGCTATGAGTTGGAATCAACTCGACGGCAGTGGGTTTTTGGTTTTAGGGACCTTTTTCAGCTTTGTTGTTGTTGTTAGCGGCTGTAGAGTTGGCCCCTGACTCATGGCAATCTCATGTGACAGAGTAGAACTGCTCCATAGAGTTTTCCTGGCTGTAATCTTTACAGAAGCGGTTTGCTAGGCCTTTCTTTCTCGGACCCTCTAGGTAAGTTAGAACCACTAACCTTTAGGTTAGCAGCCCATCACAAACCACTTCTGCTGCCCAGTCTCCTTTTTCAGCTTTAGACGTTATCTATTGACTCACAGGCCTTTCTACCTTCCACATTCCCCTACTATTCCCCCATCCTCTCATTAGAGTTGTATCATACATAATGCATGGCAGAGTCATGTGATAACTATGGTTATTTTTTCTTTCCTGTACAATTTTTCTGTTTTGCCCTGGATAATAATTGTATGGTTGGGTTATTTATTTATTTATTTATTTATTTATTTATTTATTTATTTATTTATTTATTTATTTTTGCTTAGTTGTCTATATTTTTATTACTAATTTAACCCCCAAATTCTCACCTCACCAAAACCTCCTCTCAAAGACATTCAATTGCATCAGTAATTGGTAAATTCCATCTTTTTGAGGCAGTCACCCCCAGAGCCACCTGACCTGCTCGGGGTTGAACTGGTTGCCGCCCATCCCAGCCCCTGGACTGCTGCACAGCTGCCATTCTGGGGTCTCCCTTTACCCCATTCCTGGGGATTCTCTTTGCCTCCTGTGTGGGATCTCCTCTTTCTGGAACTGTGTCTTCCTTTTTCTTGGTTTACTCCCTCATTTTCATAGAGCACATCCTTCAGTAGTTTCTTGAGAAAAGGTACAGGAGAGGTAAATTTTTTGACACTTTTGCATGTCTGAAAATATTGAAAATATCTTCACAACTGATTGAAGTGTAGAATTACGAGCTGGAAATCAGAGTTTTGAAGTCATTGCTTCATTGCCTTCTAGCTTCAAAGTTGCTATTAAGAATTACAGAGCCATTCATAGTCCTGTTCTAGTCTTTTTTACTGTTTTAGGATCTTTTCTTCATCCCTATGTGTCTTAGTCATCTCGTGCTGCTATAACAGAAATACCACAAGTAGATGGCTTTAACAAAGAGAAGTTTATTCTCTCACAGTCCAGTAGGCTACAAGTCCAAATTCAGGGCGTCAGCTCCAGGGGAACGCTTTCTCCATTGGCTCTGAAGGAAGGTCTTTGTCATCAGTCTTCCCTCAGTCTGGGAGCTTCTCTGCGCAGGAACCTCAGGCCCAAAGGACGCACTCTGCTCCCATCATTGCTTTCTTAATGGTATGAGGTTCCCATGTCTCTCTGCTTGCTTCTCTCTTTTATATCTCAAAAGAGAATGGCTTAAGACACTATCTAATCTTGTAGATCTCATCAGTATAACTGCTGCTAATCCATGTTATTACATCATAGTGATAGAGTTTACAACACATAGGGAAATCACATCAGATGATAAAATGGTAGACAATCATACAATACTGGGAATCATGACTTAGCCAAGTTGACAGATTTTTTGGGGGGACACAATTCAATCCATGACACTACAGTTATGAAATTTTATAGCAGTGGATCTTGGTATGGGTCAGTTTTCAACATTCAGTGGCCCTTTCTATCTGGCAGCTCAGGGACTTCCACTTTAAAAAATTTTCTTGAATTGTTCCTTTGATGATTTCCTCTCCTCTATTCCCCACCCCCCTTCTTTCTTTCTGGGACTCCTGTTATCCTGGGGTGGGACCGACTGACTCATTTCTCTGATTTTCGTAACTCTCTGTCACATTTTCCATCTCCTAGTCTTTTTGCTCTGCTTTCTGAGCACTTCCTCCCATTTTGTCTTCCAACCATTCTATTGAGTTTTTCATTTCTGCTATCACACTTTTAATTCTCAAGAGTTCTTTTTTTTCCCCTGAATGTTCCTTTTAATAGTATGCTGTTTTCATTTGATAGATACTAATATATTTTTATCTCCCTGAGGCTGTTAATGTTAGTTGTTTTTTGTTTAGTTATAGTTTTCTGTTTCCCTCAAGTTCCCTTTTATCTATGTGTTTGTTTGGGTCTCTTTCCTCAGGTGTCTAGTAACCTTTGTCATCCTCTCATATTTAAGAGTTGGGGGCTCAAAGATGATTGGAAGCTCTAGGTATAAAAGAGGCTTCCTGACAATGAGCTTCTCTATAGCTGACCATCTGGGCTGTTTCATCGGGAGTCTTCAATATCAGTAACCTTGGATCTTCCTTCTTGGGCAGAATCCCCATGAAAACTCTTCCAGTCTCCCTTCTGGAGGGTAAAAGGCTCATTTCCCATATTCTGGGAGTCATAGAGGAAAAAGGCCAGGGGAGAGGTGTCTCAGCATCCTCTGAGACTTTTACTTCATCTGCCCTGGTGGCGCAATGGTTAAAGGGCTCAGCTGCTAACCAGAAGGTCGTCAGTTCAAATCTACCAGTTGCTCCTTGAAAACCCTATGGGGCAGTTCTACCCTGTCCTATAGGGTCCCTATGAATTGGAATCGACTTGATGGCAACAGATTTGGGTTTTTTTGGTTTTTTTTTTTTCTTTTGGCCTTGTCCTCAAATTGCCTGCTAGTTTACTCTCAAAGACCCTCAGTTTCCTCCTTTGCAGAGAATAAATCTCCAGAATTTTGCTGGGGTTGGTGAGGGGGTGGCTACTTGGCTACAAGAATTGAGAAGGACATGGGTATCTGACCGCTTTAAACAAGACTTTCAACCAGTTGCCCTTATTTTGTTTCTTGGCACCCCCAACTCCAGAGTCTTTGAGAGATCCTGTGGTGTAAGTCAGATTGGTTCTCACCTTTTCCTACTGCCAACTTAAGATTCCATTTTCTTGGGTCTGCAGAGTCTTTTCCACACATCTTTTTTCAGCTTCCAAACTTTTTTTGTCAGTCTCCTCTCCCATTCTTCTCTTCCTTGTTGGTTCATTATATCAAAAAAGAAGAAAATAAAAGAATGTCTTCCCCACCATCTTTAATAGAAGACTATTAGTAGGGTTGACTCATGGCGACCCCATGTGTTACAGATTAGAACTGCTCCACAGGGTTTTCTCGGCTGTAATCTTTACAGGAGTGTATCGCCAGGCTTTTCTTTTTTGGTGCTGCTGGGTGTGTTCGAACCGTCAACCTTTAGGTTAGTAGACAAGTGCAAACCATTTGCACCATGCGTCGGAACTGATGCAACAGCAATAGGTTTGTTTTTTCATTAGTAGCGCGGTTTTCAAATATTTTTTAGTCATAGAACTCACTCTTCCAAAGAACTCTTCAAGAAGGGTCACCCTGTCTGCCTCCCCCATGGGCCTAGGGGGTCTCTGTGGCATTACCCTGAACCTCTAGGACTCAGAAGAGCACATAAGAAAGCACCAGTGTTTTAGAAAGTCTTTGGCTTTGGACTGAGACAGAGTCAGAGTCTAGCCCAGCTGCTAGCACTTACTGACCAGCCCCTTTACTCTCTGATTCTCAATTTCTTCATCTGATAATAGGTATAATGGTACCTACTTTATAGGCTGTGTGTGAGAACTGAATAGTAGGGTAACATGCACTTGTTTGTCCCAGGCCTGGCATACAGGAGCCTCTACACAAGGGTAATGTTTCCTTCCTCCTTCATTGTTCTTTCCTTCCTTCCGTCTTCCTGTCTTCTTTCTCCCCTTCCCTCCACCAGTATGATTCTGATTTTCTCCAGACTAAGCTGGTCTTTGTGCCCAGGCAGTGGAGAGCTGCTGAAGGCTGTAAGCTAGGGCATGACTTTTACAGCCTTGTGTGGACAACACATCAGAAGGGAACAAGTTGGAGATAAGCTCCAATTCTGTTGATTTGTGGATAGTTAAAAAAAAAAGAAAACAAAAATGACCTAAGAGCAGATGGAGTGTCCGACATCGAGTTTGAGTGTGGGTCCACTTGAATTTTATTAGCTGAAAATCACAGGAAAATCATATTTTCCTTTTCCATCTTGGGCTTTGTTTGAAATGAAGTCTCTTGAAAAGAGGGAGGTTATGTGCTGAGAGCCCTGGAGCTGGAGACTTTGGGCAAGTCGTATTCCCTCTCTGGGACTTCGTTTCCTCACTTATAATTGGAAGAGGTAGGAAAAGGGCTCGGACTTTGGAATCAGGGGCCTGGGGTTTGAGTCCTGGCTTTGCCGGTTACTAGCTCTGTGACCCTGGGAGGGCTACATTGCTCTTTGTGAGCCTCAGTTTCTCATGCATACGATGAATGATTGCCATATGATTTGGATGAAACCATCTCTGGCCTGTCGTGATGTGATGTGTAGACACATTCCAGCTCCTATCAGCCTATGAGATATTCCAAGTCTGGAAACAGCAGAGCTCGGCACTCAACACTGGGAGAAGATATTGCTCAAAAGACTCTGCAGAAAAAGGCCTGGGCAAGGGGGCCATGCAGACTATTTCAAGCCTTTGTCTCCCCTCAAAGAGAAGATGGCTTTTTCTAAAGGTCAGAGAAGATAATCCGAGCTCACCAGAGGGGTGCCGTACTTGATCAGGTGCCTTTGGCAGTTTACTCTGGACTGAGATGAGACATCTGTTGGGAGGTATTTCCTTTCAGAGCCCAGAGTTGGGTATTGATGTGCCTGAACACACACAGGTGAGAGGATGTGGAGGGGGACAAAAGGGACGCCGTGTCTCCAGAAAGTCCTCTGGCCCCACAGGCCTAGAAAAATGAGGAGAAAGTTGCTCTCCTGCCATGGTTTAGAGTCTCTTGTATGGAAAGCCTAGGTGTGGTCTGTGGTGGATGAGGAATCCCACAAACATCAGAGGCTCCTCACTGTCCACAAGGGGAAGGCGCATCCTTGGGAGGCACTAATGTCCTCCATGAGACAGTGCAGTGGCTTTCCCGCCTCAAGTGCTCAGAACTCAGGCTGTGCCCAGCCGCCTGGCACTTGCCCACATCTGTGCCTTTAAGCTTCATACTGTTTCGTCCTTCTGGGCTTCCCTTCTCCACTATGAAGGTGGAGGGGCCACTTGGGGTTGTTGTGAACAGTAAGTAGAATCATACATGTGAAACAGTTGCTCAGAGCCTCAGAAACTCCATCCCTAACCCCACTGCCCACCAGAGTGAAGCAGTGGTGGTATCCTTTGCTCCCTGCCCTCCGAATGTAGAGGTGTCTCAGTTTAGTAGTAGAGCGTGGTGACAAGAGCAAAACTTTGGTGTCAGCCAGACCTGGGTTCAAATCCTGGCTCTGCTCCTAATTAGAAAGTCACTTAACCTTTCTATGGCTCAGTCTTCTCATCTGCAAAATGAGAAGAATAATAGTATCTGTTTCTCAAAGTTGTTGAGGATTAAATGAAATCTTGTTTGGATGTAATATACTTGACACAGTGCCTGGCACGTAGTAAGTTGACCTCTTATTCTGCCATGAATTATCAATATTTATTTATATAATTGCCTTCAAGTAAAGGGTAAATTCCTGGGCTCCCCCTCCCCTGACTTCTACAAGCACTTTGTAGTAGAGCGTAAGGTTGAAAGCTCTGAAGCCAGACCACCTGCATTTGAATCCTGGATCTACCAGAGTGGGTGTATGATCTTGAGTAATTCATGTAACTTCTCTGGGCCTCAGTTTCCTCATCTGTAAAATGGAGACGATAACAATCGTGACATCTCAAAGAGTTTGTGAGGATTAAGTTAGATGCTAGGTGTAAAGTACGGTAAAACCTGCCAAAGTCAGACCCTGTGTAAAGTGGAAACCTGTCAGAAAAGGAAAACTCAAATATTTTCCACGAAAATGAGCGACAGAAAAGTGGTAAGACTGCATCTTGTCAAAGGCAGAAAACTTTCGAGACCTGGTGAAACAAGGCAGTCCTGGCGAGTTCCGGCTCTCACAGGTTTCACTGTATTTACGTGCGTGGCAGAGAGGGGCCTGGCATGGGGAGTCAGAGCCCCGGTGGGGGAGGGCGTCCTCCATGCTGGTGGGGTCAGTGTGGGGAGTCAGAGCTCCAGGTGGGGAAGGGCGTCCTCCATGCTGGTGGGGCCAGTGTGGGGAGTCAGAGCCCTGGCTGGGGGAGGGCGTACTCCAAGCTGGTGGGGTCAGTGTGGGGAGTCAGAGCTCCAGGTGGGGGAGGGCGTCCTCCAAGCTGGTGGGGCCAGTGTGGGGAGTCAGAGCCCCGGCTGGGGGAGGGCGTACTCCATGCTGGTGGGGTCAGTGTGAGGAGTCAGAGCTCCAGGTGGGGGAAGCATCTGTGCAGAAAGGCCTGGTCTTGGCCTTAGGAAATACACACCAGAGAGCTCAGGGGTGATAAGGGTTTCGTGTTAGCAACTTGCTCTCAGATAGTTCAGGAAAAAAATTCTTTACGCTCTACCTTCTACTTTTCTGGAAGTTTGTGACTGTTTCAAAATAAAAACTTAAAAAAGAGGGATAACACAGTATGGCTCAGAAGAAAGGGGACTGGGCACTTAAATGAAACATCTAGAATAGGCAAATGTGTAGCGTGTCTCTTTGCTTTTGGTTACCAGGAGTAGGCAGGATGGGGAGACGGGGAGTCATTATTTAGGAAGCGTTGAGTATCTGTTAATGGTGATGGAAAATTTGGCAGTGGATGTGGGTGATAGTTGTACATCATGATAAATGTAATCACGTGTAAAAGTGATGAATTGGCAAATGTTGGGTTATATATAGTTTTACCACAATAGAAAAAAATGGAAAAAAAAAAAAAAAAAGAAGAAGAGGAAGGGAGACTCGGAAGCTAGGGTTCTAGGGAAGAGCTTAAAAGAGACATAGGCTGTCAGGAGCCGGCCAGGCAGATTTCTGGATGAGTTGAGTTGACTGAGGCCAAGCAAGGGAGTTAAAGGCGTTGCATCAGTCAGACCCAAGGAGGAAGTGGGAGCCCAAACTCCAAAGCAGAATTCTGGATCTGTGCTGTGGACGGTTTCTTCTGTCACCACGGGTGGCTTGCAGACCGAAGAAGGGCAGGCCCAGCTGGCCGGAGAGCTGGGGGAGGTGTGTGCCCAGGGAATGCAGCCAGCAGAAGACAGATTGGGCTTGGAGTGGGCAGCAGGGGATGGGTGTGCCAGGCAGGCCACTCCAGGAACATGGTGGCAGCTGGCAAGGACAGACAGACACCAAAGCCAGCCCAGGGCAGCCAAGGAGAAGCCAGACTGTGAGCGATGCCTTATGACCCGCTGATGAGTGCGGCTGGCAGACTAAGGCCAGAAGGCGGCTGGCCAGGGGGCTGGGCAGGGCGACCAAGTACTGGAGCCAGGGGCCGGGAAGGCTCTCCCCAGGGAAGGCCGCAAGGGATGGAGGCAGCTGGCAAGGGCCTGAGGGTCGGGAGGCCTGTCTGCATGGTTGATGCTGTTCAGCCAGAAGCCCAGACAGTATCTTCAAGGGCCTGGGAGGAAAGTGCCCAGTGGAGGCCAAGTGATCGCAGGCTGAGCCGGAAGGAAAGGAGCCAGCCCCTATCAAAGAGGAGGAGACAGGTTCCCATAGACTTTCAGAACGTCAGCAGACCCAGCAGCTGGGCTGCCCCAAACCCTCGTTTCCCAAAGCTCCTCTGGAAGTTCCTGGGACTGCTTGGCTCGCTAGCTCAGGACCTGACTCAGAACTCTGTGATTTTCCCAAGGTTTGTAGCTTCCTGGTGTTGGCACTCTGGGTCACCCATTGAAGTGAGTCATACTACCCTTCCAATGAGGAAGACAGCCCCGGAAACGGCAGCTGGGGATGTGCGTCCTCCCTCTGTGGTCTGCGTTGGAGAGGGAGGGCCCCACAGGGCAGAGCAGGAGGTGGGGCTGGGGAGCCAGCCACAGGCTGAATGTGACCCTGGGTTCCCACTGGGGTTGGAAGGAGCTGGCAATGGCATGGACGTGGGCCAGCTTCATCCCCTACCCAGCAGGAGGGTGTTCCCAGTCTGGACTCCAGAAGGGTCTCCTTGAGTCTTGGTTGCTGCATGACAGGGTAGAGCAGTGACCCTTGGATGCCCCCACATGTGTCCAGGCTCTCTTCCAACCCCCTTCCGTGAACAAAGGTGCCCTTAGTCTGCCCCACGCTCCTGGGTGGACCCCTGTTGGTCAGGCCCTTACCTGAGATGAGGGAGAGGCTGCTGTGAAAGGAGTGGGGCTTTGGGCTCCAGCAAAGATGGGACATGCTTATTCCCTCAATACCTCACCAAAGAGGGGTGCCCTTCCCCTCTCTTGCTTGGGCCTCCTCCACCCAGCATGCTAGAGAGGGCCCTCCTGGCCACCGTGAACAACACACAGCAAGCTGGGCTCCCCTGGGTCCCCAGGCATCACGTGTGGGTGGGAGGGGGAGCCCAGTACAGCCTCCTCACTTTTCTCTCTAGTACAGTGATGAGACACCTGGGCCTCTCAGGAAGGCCCTCCAGTGAGGAGGTAGTTGGCGCTCGAGTAGGGAACCAGGCATGCTCTCACCACCCTGCCTGCTGGCCGGGCCTGGGTGCACCATCCCAGTCCTCCTGAGGAATCATGGGGTGGAGGGGAACCTTAGAAATCATCAAGCCCACACTCTTCCTTTCACTTAGGAGGAAATGGAGCCCCAGGGAAGAAACAGGTGACCAGGTCCTCTGTCGCCAGACTGCCGGGGTTCACATCCCAGCTCAGCCCCTTACCGTGTCTCCTACAAGTTCCTTCAGCTCTGTGTAACTCAGTTTCTTCTTCTGTAAATCGTCAGTGACAGTAATGCCTGCCATGTGGGTCCTGTGAAATTTAAAGGGGTTTGTCCTCTTGGTGCAGTGCGTGAGGGTGTCAGAGCCGGGACTCAAGCCCATCTCCCGCTTCTTCCCTCGCCATGCTCTTGCTCCACATCTTCCCCCTGAGGCAGAACAAACCCCAGGGTTACCACTTTAAACAGGATCCATATGTTTTGCTCTTCTTTCTGTTCCTCCGCCAAACGCAGGGTCCACTTTGCTCTGTGCCCAGCACACCCTCTGTGATGGAGGAGAGGAGTGAGACCCTTCAGCACTGCCCCTCTGCCCCCAGGACAGAGTCCAGGCTCTGGGGCCCTGAGGCCCTGTGCTCTGGCCCCATCGCTTTCCAGCCTTGCCCCCCACCTACTCCTCCTGCAGCCAGGCTGGATTGCTTCCAGCATCTGCCAGTCCCTTAGGCAGCGCTGTCGTGTATATGGCCCCTTTGCTAGGGGCGCCCACAGTCCCATGTCCATCTGGGAAATGCTTCAAAGCCCAGTGCTGCCTTCTCCTCCTCTGGGAAGCGCCCTGGTCTCTGTCCACCCCCACCTCCTCCCTGCCCGCCAGAGCCGGCCCTGCCCACTTCTGTGCCCCCTCCCTTCTCATGTATTCAGTCATCACAACCCACTGCTGTTATCAGTTTGTCGGTTGCCTCCTCCTGAGCTGTCACTCCTTGAAGGCAGGGACCTGAGCCGATTGGTCTCGGTCCCCAACACCTGGCACTCAACACAGATGTCACATGTGGTTTATTCTCTTATTCATCAAATAGTTACCAAGTACTGACTGTTCTAGGTGTTGGAATATAACAGGGAACAAAACAGATGGCAAGTTTCGCCTTTATGGAGCTTAAATTGCAATGGGTGCAGATAGACTGTAAACAAAATAAAGGAGGGAATATATATACAGTGAAACCTGTGAGAACCGGAACTCAGCGGGACTGCCTTGTTTTTCCGGGTCTTGCACGATTTCTGCCTTTGTCAGGGCACAGTCTTACCACTTTTCTATCTCTCATTTTAGTGGAAAATATTTGAGTTTTCTTTCTCTGACAGATTTCCACCTTACACAGGTTCTGGCTTTCGTAGGTTTGACTGTAGTATGTTTGATGATAAGTGCTGAGGAAAAATAAGACAGGGAAAGGAGATACGGAGTTTTAGGGAGAGGTATTGCAATTTAGGGCGAGAAAGAACTCCCTGAGAAAGCGACCTTTGTGTAAAGACTCAAAAGAGGTGAAGTAAACAGCTGCTGTGTGGACATCTCAGGGGTGAGTGTCCCAGGCGAAGGTACAGGGGCCGCCCTAAGGCAGGAGCTGGCCTGGCATGTTTGAACGGTAGCCCCGGGGCCAGTGTGGCTGGAGCAGTGGGCCGGGGGAGAGAGCAGTGAGGAGAGGAGAGAGAGGTAACACAGGCAGGGGCCAGGTGTGGATCTTGCAGGACCTCCTCAGCCGTCATGAGGTCTTGGGCTTTTACTCTCACTGAGACGGGGGCCCTTGGAGGGCTTTGAGCAGTGGAGAGACGGGGTCTGTCCTGCGTTTTAAAGAGATCATCTGGCTGTCAGGTTAGCTAGAATACACTGAAAGGGACAAAGGTGGAAGCAGTTAGGAGGCAGGAACCCTAATCCAGGGAGGTGTGATGGTGGCTGGAGAAGGGTGGTCACCGTGGACGTGGTGAAAAGACAGATCCTGAATCGTTTTTGAAAGTAGAGCCCATGGGACCCTTCAGAAGAGGGTGCAGGAGAAAGACAGCCTCACGTTTCTGCATCAAGGATCACCTGACATCCCATCCTGCCCTCCTGGTCCAGCCACAGTGCCCACTTGCTTCCAGCCTTGACCACCCAGTACACAGCCCATACCTGGCCTCATCAATGACTGGCAAGGCATCCCCTGATGTTCCTGAGGCCTCTGGTTTCCTGTACCTGGCGGTGAGGGCTCTGGGCCCACGTTCCCCAAGCCTCTTCCAGCACCCTCTCCTTCCCTCCCCACTCTCCCAGCCCAGATCCCTGCCCCCACTGCCTGAGCACCCCTACCTAGGTGCTCGGTGGCCAGGCCTGCAGACTCTACCTGCTGCCCTCTGCTGGAGCTGACCTCTGCGAGGTACCTGCCAGTCCCCCATTCCAGCTGACCTTCCCGTCTCTTGTGGGCAGAGGCAGCAAGTAGAGATACTCCAGGGAGCTTTGAGGTCTGATAGTTCTGGTCCTGCCTCTGCCACTTCTTACCTGTATGTCTTGGTCTGACAGCTTAAATTCTCTGGGCCTCAGGCTTCTCATCTGTGGAATGGGGACAATAATATCTACCTCTCAGGGTTGTTGTGAGAATAAAGCTCCAAGCACAATGCCAGCCACCCAGTAGACGACCTGTCTATGCCCCCTATGGCACCACCTGAGCCTGGATGTCACATGCAGACATACACAGGAGCGTGCACCATGTTTAGGAAATTGTTGCATCCTTCCAGGAATTCATCCCATGTTTCAATCCCTCCCTGGACCCTTTGGCATTTGGCTCCTATCCACCTTGACTCTGGGTAATAGCAGGTGTGTGATGGGACCTGTTCGTGTTCACTGACTTCTGGGTGAGAGCCCCCAAAGGCTGTGATCAAACCACCAGGTAACACGTGGGCAAAGATTTCTTATTTCAATTGTCATGTTTTCTTTTAATGTCTGTTAGAAAAATATAACTAACGCGTAAAACCTGAGATTGCATGACTGTGAGTACTGAGGGTGGAGCTGAAGTGGGGTATCTGCCTCCACAGTCACCCACCTCGTGCTGACCCCTGGAGCCACAGGGGCATGCTCAGACAGGCCTGCGGGTGCCTCTGACTGCCACTGCCACCCTTCCGCCACTCAGATGCTTGGAGAGAGCAAGAGAGGCTGGTGTAGATTCCTCCACACGGACTCTCTGTGAGGCTCACTGCAGGCCTTTACGTAACTCATGGAAAGATCACTTTCAGAGTGTTCTTGTTGTTTTTAGCGGCCCTCAAGTCAGCCCCCAACTCATGGGAACCCCATGTACAATGGGATTGGACCGCTGTGATCCATAGGGTTTTCATTGCTGATTTTCAGAGGGTTAGGCCATGGCAATACTCAAAAAGGAGACAGCAAATGATCAGAATTTGGGCACTCTAGTCTGGGTCATCCATGGTCTCGTGGAAAAATCCCCAGGTCTGGAATCCAAGGGACCTGTGTTGGACCTTGACTTTGCTCGATGGGCTGTGAACTGTGGCCAGCTGCTTAGCCCATCTGTGTGGGTCATTCCTCATCTGGATGGCAACAGTAATAACGCTGCCTTGCACAGCTGAGGTGAGGATTAAATAAGATGACAGCCTGAACATGCAGCCCCGAGCAGCATGGAACCCGTTCAGATATGTGGAGATGAAACTGCAGAGTGCCTAGAAGGAAGCTGACAACCTTCCAGCTGGATAAAGGCAGGATAAGGTGGGGGTCAGGAAGGTGGGCCTCTGAGCTGGCTGGCCTGGGTCTGAGTCCTAGCTCTACCTCCTGCTAGGTGTGTGACCTTAGGCACGTTACTTAACCCCTCTGTGCCTCATTTCCGCATCTGCAAAGTGGGCAGTATAATAGCACAAGGTCATTCTGAGGACTAAATAAGTGAATCACAGCATGTCCAGTGCTCAGCATGGCACCCGGTACACATATGTGCTCAGTAGGACTTTGCTTGCATGAGTCCTGCAGATCCAGTTTGGGCACTTCCTAGATGGCTTTGCACATGAGGCCACTAGGCAGGAGGGCCAGGAGAGCTCAGAAGGCATGTCTCAGGATGGGGCATCTGAGCTGAGGTCTGAGGATAAGTGACAGTTAAAAAAGGCATGGGAGGGGTAAGAGGGAGGATTGATCCAGGGCAAAAGCAGTAGCACTTTGGAGGAATGGGATGATGGTGAGGCTGAAGCAAGGAAGAAAGTGAGCAGGCGAGTGGAGGGCGGCCAGTGAAGAAGGGGTATGTGGGTAGGCCAGGGAGGGGCCTGTGATCCTGTCATCTCCTGTCACTGGGTCACAGGTATCAGTGGGGTGTGAGGAAAGGACTCTGTCCTCTTTCCATCAAATGGAAGAGGCCATATCCCTCATCTCAGTTTTGCAAGGGGAGGGGAGGAATGAATAAATGAAAATAGTTATAAATTGTAAACACTCTGTGCATTTTTGGCTATTTTTTAAATCCTCAAAGCCTGGTACTCATATAAGTCCACCATATAGTTGCTCTTAAAATCTGGCTGAGAAAGAGCCTTTGCTGGCTCCCAAGTTCCCTCCAAAGTACCCCATGGATGATGGGGCCTCAGACCATCCCCTCAGGCCCTTCCCTCTGCCCAGCAAAACTGTTCCCTCTGTTCCTCCCATGCTTTTCTGCCTCTGTGCCTTTGCTCCTGCTCTCCCTCCGCCTGGAGAGCCTGTCCTTCCCTTCATTTCCAAACACCTACACAGTCGACCTGTCTTCAAAGCCCAGGTCAGGTCCCCGTTCCATGGAGCCTCCCTGACCTTTCCCCACCCTGCCAGCATCGGCTAGATGTCAACTCTCCTTCTAAACTGCCTGTGCACACCCCACTCCCTACCCCAAAAAGAACTCAGTTACCATTGAGTTGACTCCATCTGAGTGGACTTGAACTTCCAAACTTTTGGTTAGCAGCTGAGCATGTCAACTCTTTGTACCACTCAGAGACTCTTCCAAACCCTGGAACCCATTATTGTACCTTATCTTGACATTTACCATTTTCTGTTTGGTTCAGGCAAACTGGCTGCTTCCCCTCATGGCCAGTTTTAGAGCCAACAGGCAGGGAAAATAGATTTTGTAAAATCCTATGTGGTTTAACACATGTAGCTTTCTAAGGTTAAAAATGTAGACAGTGGGCCTGATCAGAGTGATCTTTGGCATGACGTGGAGCCACTTACTAGCTGTGTGGCTTGGGACAAGTCACTGTGCTTCTCTGAACTCACTTTCTCCAACTCTGGAATAGGGGTAAATAGCTCTACCTCACAGGATTGTTGTGAAAATTCCAGAAGCTCACAGACGCTTCAGTGTCTGCCACTACTCTCAGCAGACAGTAGATCTGCAATAAATGTTAGCAGCGTCTGCTGTCTTTCAGCCATTTAGAAGTGAATTTGTGTCTCATCTGACCTTAATTCTGGCCACAGGGTCGCCTTCTTGCTGATGATTGCTCTGAAAGACACTCCACATGCTTTAAATAGCTTTCGTAAGTGACACTTCAGCCAGCCAGGGCCAGCGTTGTTGGAGGGTTGCCCACGGGCTTTCTGGAGACACTGTGTGTTGACTCACTTCTTCACTGGGCACTAGGCCGGCTACAGGGACGTGTGTGGGGAGCAGCTGGTCTTTTGCAGCAAGGTCCTACCCAGTCACATCGGCCTTGCATTAAAGCCCAGGAGTCTCGGGCTGTTGTCCTGGCTCTGCTGGTAATAGTCGTGTGGACTTGGGCCAGGCACTCACCCTCCCTGGGCTTCCTCCTCCTTGTTGGCCCCACGAGACCTCGCAGCTTCAGAGGGTAGGCCTAGGCCTGCCAACACCTGGGGTCTCCTCACTGGAAAACCTTTTTGGTGTGTCTTTTCTGAGACTGTAGCCAGACCCTCTTGAAAGCTGCTTCTATTCTGTCTCTATAACTCTTCTCCATCAGCTGTCAGCCTGCTGAGAAGAGTACTTCTCGAGTTTTGGTGCCCTATATGTTTCACTTCAAGCCCTAAAGGGAGCCTGGTCCTAGCACAGGGACTGGTGAAGGGACACGGTTCTGCTCTTGCTCTCTATTTGAAGGCGTACTTCAGCCCCATCCTCCTACTCCTTCACTCACGAGGGACCTCAGACAACTTAGTCTCTGGTGACCACCTGATTGAGGTACAGCACATGCCCCTGGACCGAGTCCTGCTGCCCACCCTCTACCCCATCTGCAGTAACTGCAGCCATTGTTTATTGAGGGCCAGCTGTGCTCCAGGTACAGACTAGGCACTTCACAAATATAATTTCTAATCCTCAGCACCCCATGCTAAGAACTATGTATACGTTAGTGTATATACATATAGATATATAGATATATCTACACACACACTCATTCTACAGATGACTGTTGAGGCTCGGAGAGATAAAGGAACTTGCTCATGGTTGTTCAGGGAGGAAGAAGCAGAGCTGGGAATTGAACTCAGCCCCATTCGGCTACAAAATGTGTGTTCTTCCCATCCTACCACACTGCCACTAACTAGGGTGCCCTATTGTCTGCTTCCTCTGACTCCCAGACAGCCGCCTGCATGGCAAGCCCCTGGTGGGACCCTGCTCCCACCACTCCATGTGCCCAGGGCCAGGCATGGACCCTAATGAATGCTTGTGGATAAAGGCAATGAAGATGATGCTGATGGTGGTGCTTCCCTGGGGCCCACGGTGAGGGAGGGGGTTTGCAGCAGGGAGACATCCCCTATCCTTTCCTGTTCTCTTTCCATGCTCTGAAGAAAATTCCTGCCATCAGCAACGTCGTCTCCAGCCATGACAACCAGAAGGATGTTAATCCAGACAGGAGTAATGGGGGATTGATGTCTTTCTGCTGCTTACTGGCTGTGTGACCTCAGGCAAGTTACCTAACCTCTCTGAACCTCAGTTTCCTCATCTGAAAAAGAGAAGTGACATTACCCACCTCAGTGACTTATAGGAAGGAATAAATGATGTCCTGTGATGAGGAAGATGCTTTGTAAGTGCTAAAGCACCACAGGGGTTCAGATGATATTATTGCTGCCACTGCTGCTACCCACTAGGATGCAAGGTCAGCACTTCCCAAGCCTGCTCAGGTCTGGCTGCAGATGGGCACCAGGGAGACAGAGGCATGTGGTGAGACCCCACCGGTGGCCACCTCAGCACAGTGGTCTCTGGGATCTTTGGGGAGAAGCATCCTCTCAGACTGGTGGGAGGTGGGGTCCGAGGCACTTCTCAGAGGAGACAACTTGGCTGGGCCTTGAGAAATGGACTAGGAGAATGGCGTCCATTGCAGAGGCAGCTGTAGGTGCCCAGACTTGAAATCAAGAGGTAACACAGGATGAGAAAAGCCATGAATGAGAATTTAGGAGGCCCTGAGCTCCAGTTCTGGCTCAACTTCCTAGCCAGGCTTTGTAACCCTCTGAGAGACCCTGTATGCATCACCTGACTCACTTTTGCCAAGTTTCCTTATACGCCAAATAAAAGAGGATTGGACCCAGTTCAACTCCATGGTAGCTAGAAAAGACCCATTTTTGCAGATGTGGAAACTAAGGACTTAGAGTCTTGAGTGGAGCACTGTCTTTGGAAGACTGTCATGTGGAACAGGAGTTGGACTAACCAGAACTCAGACTGCGGGTAGAAGGACAGGTTGATATTTCAGCTTAAGAGCAAGAGAGCTGCCCAGAGGTGGCAGGAGCTGCCTGGGAAACCCTGAGTCCCCAGTGCCGGGTGCTCATGTGGGAGAGTGTGGGTAAGATTCGCCTTAAAATGACCAAATCAGAGGATGCACAAGGCCCCTCCCACCCTGTAGTCTGAGGTTTTAAAGCCCTTCCAGCATAAACGTTCTCAAACAGTAATTTTCAAATTGTTTTTAAATTCACAGAGCTCTTTTTTACAAAGTTAAGTTTACATGGATGCCCACTCTGAAAAACAGCTCAATACAATGCTGCTGTGGTTGGGTCCCGAGTGGTGCAAATCGTTTGTGCCCAACTATTAACCAGAAGGTTGGTGGGTCGAATCCACCCAGTGGTGCTGCAGAAGAAAGGCCTAGTTCTACTTCTATAAAATTAGATTACAGCCATTGAAAACCCTGTGAGCACAGTTCTACTCTGAAACATGTGGGGTGCCATGAGTCAGAATCGACTCAATGGCAAAGGGATTGGCTTTGTTTTGTTTTGTTGAGTGTGGAGGGGGTCCAGAACCCCACTGCCCAGCCTCTGCCTCTCCACATATTCTGAGCGCAGTTTGAAAGCCACTGCTCTACAACCCTGTGGGCTCAGGGCTGCTGAAGGTTGGAGCTACTACACATAATGTCCACATTTAAGCAGGTCCCTTCCTCTTTGGGAGTTTCACTTCTCTGAACACGAGGAGCCCAGCTTCTGGCTTCTGGCTTCCTGTCTCCTTCCTTAATCTTGCTGTCTGGCCAGAAACAGGGCCTGGGCTGCATCCTTCAGACCTGAGCTGGCATCAGCCCAGGCTCAGGGCCTACTTGGTGGTTCTTGGATGTCTGCCCTTGGTTGTTCAGAAGTCACTCCGTAGCATCTCCATTTAACATCCCAAATTCTTTGGCATAAAATTGCATCCTGTTCTTAGAGCCATGCTGGGCATCTGACCCGTTAGCTGCTGCGCTCTGCACAGAAGCCGATGCTGAGAGCAGACGTCTCCTAGTATGAGAAAAACTCACAGCAGTAAAATCGAGGAAATGGCACAAATGCCTGTGAAATGGGCAAGGGCTTGGCCGCGTAGTGGGAATCCACCTGGAAGGTGTAAAAAGTGTCCTTGACCCTCTCTTCCCCTCTCCTGTCTCTCCGTTAGCCACCCCTGAGCTCACTCGAATGTGTCCTCTTTCTTCCTGCCCTAACTTCTTCCCTGGCTTGGGCTTAGCACGATTGCAACACCCTCTCCCTGGCTTCCTGCTTCCCCACGCACGCCATCCTCCACACTGCGCCCAGAGTGGGCTCACAAAACTGGGGTCTCACCAGGTCAGACCTGCACATCCACAAAGACCTAGACAAAAAGGCATTTCTTCTACGAAAGCCACCTAAGACGCAAGCCACTGATTGCTCTCGGATCATCCAGAGCACTTTGTGCATTGTCTCTATTACTGTTCCTATCTCTTGTTTTATGGTCTCTTAAGTACCTATTATTCACACTTGAGATCAAGGTCAGAGTCTGATTTGGCTTTGTATTTCTGGCCCTGGCCCAGCCCCAGGCTCAGACCAGGCTTCTAGTATGTTTTATTGAGTAAATACACAGGATACTGCTCACAGTTAGCATTGCTGCTTAAAATAGAGATCAACCTGGTAAGATTCATGCCTGTGCTGTATTACATGTGTGCTGTGGGATTACACCACAGCAGGCCTGTCCCTAGACAGTGCATTAAAGAAGCCCCACCCTGAATGTTATAACATGATACAATTTCTGCAGAAGCCTAGCGAAAGGAGAATCTGGATGTGCCCAGAACCCAGGGTGAACTTCCCCAGTGACCCACAGCTCAGCTCTCCCCAGTTCATTTTCCCCAAAGGGTGTGTTTCCTACTTTTTTGGCAGCTCAGTGTTTTTAGCAGATACAGGGCTCAGTGGGCTGTGCTGCCTGGTACTAGCTCCTCTTCCCATTGACGTCCCTTTCTATTTGAAGTTCCCTGAGAGAGCAGCATGTCACTATGGCCAAACCAGCCAGCTGTCTGTGGCTAGACCTCCCAGGGCACAGTGACTGCCGGGAGCTGACCCTAAGTCTTGCTTCACACGACACCAGTTGCCCAACAGGGGGCTTCAGAGTGACCGTGTGTTCATTTCTAATGACATCTTCCTCTTGCTTTGCATGACTAAACCCATGTCGAATTCCCTGGATGGAGAAACATACTTGACACCAAGATCATAATAAAATCACAAATTTGGCAAACCTTTAAAATATCTAAATTTGGAGGAGACACAAGAGTTTCGTGATAAAATATTTATTTTTTATTTAATTTATGTTAATTAAGGTCCCTAGGTAGTGCAAACGGTTGGTACTATACTGCTAACCTAAAGGTTGCTGGTTCAAACTCACCCAGCAGTACCACGGAAGAAAAGTCCTGGCAATCTGCTTCAGTTAAGATTACAGCCAAAAAACCCTATGGAGCAGTTTAACCCTGTGATGCACGGGGTCGCAATGAGTTGACGTCAACTCAACGGAAACTAACAACAATATTTGATTGATTGATTGATTTCCAAATGTTAACAATACTATGAGGAAAATTCAATAATATAAATGTAGATTATCCTTGTAGAATCTCAGATTTAAAAGGCATCTTGGAGGCCATGAAGTTTCTCCCCCCATTTAAGAGAAAAATGCAGCTTACGTAGAGAAAAATCATACACCTGAAAGTCAGACAGGCCCCCACTAACTGCATAACCTTGGGGAAGTTACTTTGAGGCAGAAGTTAGCCCCAGGTTGGATCCATCTCTCCTGTGTTTTATATGATTTGCACCATTTCTTAAAACAGGTTGTGTCACATCTTAAAATTGCAAAGCAGTTAAGCACTTGAGCTTCGTAGTCAGGAGACCTGGGTTCGAACTTACTGGCTGTGTGATCTTAGGCAGATGACATAACCTCTCTGTGACTCTGTTTTCTCATGTGTAAACAAGGATGAAAGGGTCACCATCTGTTGTTCAGATTAAATGAAGTAATGCATGTAGAGTGTTTAAAATAGTGCGTGGCACTTAAGAGCAATGTAAGTGTTTGCTAGTATTACGAGTTTTAAAAATCTGGATTTGTATTTTTCCTGAAAAGCTAGAAGGTCTGACAACCCCACACAGTATTTGGCTGGAAGGGAGTAGCTGATGCCCCCTCAGAGAGGGACTGTCCCCTGCCTTCCAGATCACCACAGTCGCCAACACTCCCCATCTCCTTACACTTCCTCTGCCTTGCCCAGTCATGTTGCTACCACACCGCCCTCTAGTGCCCTTAGCTTCCATTTCTTCCTTTGTTATTATGAATAAATACATCCATTTCACAATGTTGTTACAGAAGGAGACAAGTTAATCCACATAAAGCACCTTCTACCACCATGCTAGATATATAACAGGCACACAGTAATCATTCACTCCCTTCCTGCTGCAGGGTTCCCTAGTCTGTTCATCTAGCCTCTAGGTGATCAGTGCTAAAGATGGGGAGCTCGCTACTTTATAGGCAGCATCATTGCTGAGTGTTTGTCATACACAGAATCCAGGAACAACTATCTCTCATCCGTCACCTTGCTGGAAATGCCATTCAATTTCCACCAACACCCTTTGTCTGTAATCTTAAGTAGAGGGATGTACCATCTCCTTTGGGAGCTCTGTGCCTAGCTCCTGTGAGCTTGGTGGAAGCTGTGGGGTCTTAGAAATGCCTCTGAAGAATCTAGAGCCACAATCCAAGTTGTCTTGTTCTGATTGCTTTGTTGAGCAGCTCACGCAGCACCAACTACAGGATTAGAGTACAGGGGAGGACCTCAGACCAGGTCATACAGTGTCATGCTTAAGAGCACTGAAGTCAGACCTTGGCTCCAGTGCCAACCTCACCACTTTCTGGCTGCTTTATGACTTTGGGCAAGTCACTTAATTTCTCAGTTCCTTCTCTATTGTTGTTAGCTACCATCGAGTCAGCCCCAAGTCATGGCAATCCCATGAACAATGGAATGAAATACTACCTGGTCCTGCACCATCCCCATGATTGGTTGTGGATTGGACCGTTGTGATCCATAGGGTTTTCAATGGCTGATTTTCAGAAGTAGATCACCAGGCCTTTCTTCCTAGTCCATCTTAGTCTGGAAGCTCTCCTGAAACCTGTTCAGCATCATAGAAGCACACACCCTCTGTCTTAGTCATCTAGTGCTGCTGTAACAGAAACACCACAAGTAGATGGTTTTAAGGAAGAGAAGTTTATTTCCTCACAGTCAAAGTAGGCTAAAAGTCCAAATTCAGGGTGTCAGCTCCAGAGGAAGGCTTTTCCTCTCTGTTGGCTTTCTCTTCAGTGTTCCCCCGGACTAGGAGCTTCTCTGCGCAGGGACCCTGGTCCAAAGGACACACTCTGCTCCCAGCACTGCTTTCTTGATGGTATGAGGTCCCCCTGTCTCTCTGCTCACTTCTGTCTTTTATATCTCAAGAGATTGCCTCAGGACACAAGCCAGTCTTGTAGATCCAGTCCTGCTTTACTAACACAACTGCCACCCATCCTCCCTCATTAACATCATAGAGGCAGGATTCACAACATACCGGAAAATCACACAGTACCAGGAATCATGGCCCAGCCAAACCGATATACACATCTTTTGGGGGACATAATTCAAACCATGACACCCTCCAATGACTGATGGGTTATGGCTGCACATGAGCTGCATTGGCTGGGGATCGAACCCGGGTCTTCTGCATGGAAGGCGAGCACTCTACCACTGAACCACTGCTACCCCAGTTGTTGGGTGCCGTTGAGTTGATTCTGACTCATAGTGACCCTACAGGACAGAGTAGAACTGCCCCCATAGGGTTTCCAAGGCTGTAATCTCATGGAAGCAGATAGCCACATCTTTCTCCCGCAGAGCAGCTAGTGGGTTCGAACCGATAACCTTTTGGTTGGCAGCCGAGCACTAAACTACTCTGCCACCCGGGCTCCTTCCACTGCCCCTAGTTCTTCTCTGTTAAATGATAATAATAAGACCCTCCTCATCAATGGGTTATTTGAGGATCTTTTTCTTTTCCATTAAGCCCATTAGTCTAGGGCTGTAGCATAAAGATGAAAACAGAGCCATCCGGCAGGAGCCTGGCAGCTCCGCACCCCTCCCTGCAGCCCCACTGTCTCCTGACCTGAAGCAGCAGGACCCACCAAGAGCTGCTGCCAGGCAGGAGCACACCTCTTTGCTGCGTAACCTCGAGTAGGTCGCTGCCCTGAACCTCAGATACTCAGGCTGGCTGAGCTCAAGTTCCCTCCAGAGAAGACATCCTGAAATCCACAGACGCAGCTCTTTTTCTCTAATAGCAAAACCCAAAGCTGTTTTCTAGACTGGATGACACCCGTGGGTTGTCAGGACAGCAGAATACAGGCAGGCAGTGGGGCTTGAAGAAATCTCTCCCTGTCCTGGGAGCTGTGAGTCTGCCGCAGCCCAGACCTGTCAGTGGTTGACCGGCTGGCACCCCAGGGCAGGCAGGGGGTTGGTCATTTCTCCCCTGGGTAAAGGACAACCTGTGCCACAGACCTCCACAGGGCAGCCTTGGATGCAGGAGGGGGAGTCTAAATGGGGAAAGTAAGAGCAGGGCCAACAGAGGCAGGACGGTGCCCCTTGGGCCCCCACCACAGTTTTCTGGTTTCCTGCGCTGGCATTTCTCTGCAGCTGTCAACACGGTTCTGCCCCAAAGCTGGCAGCCTTTCTGGAAGGGCTGGGTGGAGAAAGATGTCATTCCTGTTTGTCTGCAGGCTTACAGGCCCCTGAGAATCCTGAAGAAGGAAAGTGCTAATGAAACCTGGGACAACATCATCCCAAAGTATTTGTGCAGCACATCTGTGCAGGGGCAGGGTGCTGACGGGGGAAGATCACTGACTGGGTGGCCTTGGTCACGTCTCTTCAGCCCTTTGGGCTTTGGTTCCCTTTTCTGTAAAATGGAAACAATGGTAAAAAGGTTGACGGGAGGATTGAATGATGCTTGGAGACTTTCCCAGGGAGGCTAAGTGACTAGCCCAAGGTCACCCAGCAAGTTAGAGCAGGAGCTAGGACTTGAACCCAGGCCTCCCACCGACCACTACCCTTGTGAGCAGAGTAGTTCTTCTCAGAAAGTGGTGAGTGTTCCGTGTTGGGGAAATACAGTTACTAACAAAATCTCACAACCCAGCCAACTTCGCCACAAAAGTAGAAGAGAAAGAAAACAATGTTATTATTGAATAAGCATTAAAGCAGAATGTGATGTATCACAGGCAATCTGCTAAACAGATTGCAAAGAAGAAAGAAATCTGACCCATTATATAGCCAAGCAGATGCACCCCATTCCTTACATGTTCTCAAGATAAATAACTAGTCCTCAAGTAAGAGACCTGGACAGCACCATTTGCCACTCAATTAAAAAAGAAGTTGCTGTCAAGTCAGCTCTGACTCATAGTGACCCCATGTGTGTCAGAATAAAACTGTGTTCCATAGGCTTTTCAATAGCCAATTTTTCAGAAGTAGATCTCCAGGCCTTTCTTCCAAGGAGCGTCTAGGTGGACACAAACCTTCAACCTTTTGGTTAGCAGCCGAGCATGTTAACCATTTGCACCACCCAAGGACTGCTTTTCACACAGATTATCTTAAATCCACCTCCTAATCGGGGTGGCTATTTGTGTTTGCTAATTGCCTTTCCCATCTGTCGTTTGTCGTACTATGGTGGCTCGCTTATTGCTGTGATCCTGAAAGTTATGCCGCTGGTATTTCAAATACCAGCAGGGTCAGCCTTGGTGGACAGGTTTCAGCAGAGCAACCAGACTAAGACAGACTAGGAAGAGGGACCTCGTGGTCTACTTCTGAAAAAACTGGCCAGTGAAAACCTCGTGAATAGCAGTGGAACATTGTCTGATATAGTGCCAGATGATGAGTCCCTCAGGTTGGAAGGCACTCAAAATACAATTGGGGAAGAGCTGCCTCCTCAGTGTTGCCCTTAATGATGTGGATGGGGTCAAGTTTTTGGGACTTTCATGGCTGCAAACATCCATTAATAATTGGAACATGGAATGTACGAAGTATGAATCTAGGAAAATTAGGAGTTATCAAAAATGAAATGGAACACTTGCAGATCACTATCCTATGTGTTAGTAAGCTGATATATGAGTTGTGGGATGACACCAAGGACACCATACCTGAAGAAAGGTCATTAAAAAGGAAGGAAAGAAAGAAAAGACCAAAATGATCTGAAAGTTGCTCTTGAATGTAGAGTAGCTAAAGCGAATGGAAGAAATGATAAAATTAAAGAGCTGAACAGAAGATTTCAAAGGGCGGCTCAAGAAGACAAAGTAAAGTATTATAATCAAATGTGCAAAGACCGGAAAATAGAAAACCAGAAGAGACGAAGACATTTGGCATTTCTCAAGCTAAAAGAACTGAAGAAAAATTCAAGCCTCTAGTTGCAATATTGAAGGATTCGATGGATAAAATATTGAACGATGCGGGAAGCATCAAAAGATGGAAGGAATACAGAGTCACTGTACCAGAAAGAATTGGTCAACATTCAGCCATTTCAGGAGACAGCATATGATCAAGAAACAAAGGTACTGAAGGAAGAAGTCCAAGCTGCATTGAAGACATTGGCGAAAAACAAGACTCCAGGAACTGACAGATGTTTCAACAAACAGATGCAGCACTGGAGGTGCTCACTCGTCTATGCCAAGAAATTTAGAAGACAGCTACCTGACTCACTGACTGCAAGAGATCCATATTTGTACCCACTCCAAAGAAAGGTGATCCAATAGAATGAGGAAATTATCAAACAATATTACTAATATCATACGAAAGTAAAATTATGCTGAAGATCATTCAAATACGCCGCAGCAGTACATTGACAGGGAACTGCCAGAAATTTAACTGCCGGGTTCAGAAGAGGACACGGAACCAGGGATATCATTGCTGGTGTCAGATGGATCTTGGCTGAAAGCAGAAAATATCAGAAAGATATTTACCTGTTTTATTGACATGCAAAGGCATTCGACTGTGTGGATCCTAACAAATTATGGATAACATTGTGAAGAATGGGAATTCCAGAACACTTAATCATGCTCTTGAGAAACCTGTAGATAAACCAAGATGTAGTCGTTCAAACAGGACAAGGGGATATCGCGTGGTTTAAATTCAGGAAAGGTGTGTGTCAGGGTTGTATCATTTCACCATACTTATTCAATCTGTATGCTGAGCAAATAATTCGAGAAGCTGCACTATATGAAGAAGAACGGGGCATCAGGATTAGGGGAAGACTCGTTAACAACCTGTGATATGCAGATGACACGACCTTGCTTGCTGAAAGTGAAGAGGACCTGAAGCACTTACTGATGAAGATCAAAGACCACAGCCTTCAGTATGGATTACACCTCAGCACAAAGAAAACAAAAATCCTCACAGCTGGACTAATAAAGCAACGTCATGATAAATGGAGGAAATACTGAAGTTGTCAGGGATTTCATTTTACTTGTGTCCACAATCAACACCCATGGAAGCAGCAGTCAAGAAATCAAACAACATACTGCATTGGGCAAATCTGCTGCAAAAGACCTCTTTAAAGTGTTGAAAAGCAAAGAGGGCAAAGGTGAGTCTGACCCAAGCCATGATATTTATATAATCGCCTCCTATGCATGGGAAGTGTGGACAATGGATAAGGAAGACCAAAGAAGAACTGATGCCTTTTAATTATGGTGTAGGCAAAGAATATTGAACATACCATGGACTGCCGGAAGAACGAAAAAGTCTGTCTTGGAAGAAGTACAGCCAGAGTGCTCCGTGGAAGCAAGGATAGCAAGACTTCGTCTCACCTACTTTGGCCATGTTATCAGGAGGGACTAGTCCCTGGAGAAGGACATCATGCTATGTAAAGGACATCATGCTATGAAAAAGAGGAAGACCCTCAAAAGATGGACTGACACAGTGGCTGCAACAATGGGTTCAAACATAGCAATGATTGTGAGGATGACGCAGGACTGGGTAGTGTTTCCTTCTGTTATACATAGGTCTCTATAAGTTGGAACTGACTGGATGACACCTAACAACAACAGCAATTGCCTTTATCCAAAGGAATAATAAACTATTCATTTCTGTCTGACGGGCAGGTAGTTACAATTTGGAGCCAGACACCTAAGTTAAATCCCCATGGAGATAGGAGCACTATCTTCCTTGATGTTTACATTTCAAAGAGATGGCTCCTAGGTTCTTGAGAAAGACATTCCCGGGTTGTAACTGTGGCAGAAGGCTTATTTAGCTTTTACAAAGATTTATATACTTCTCAAAGGGGCAGAGAAAGAATTTACAATTACAAGTTTTCTAAAGAAAAGGCTCTGAGAAAAGCGAGAAGGGAGTGTCCTTTTTTGCACCAGGGAAAATTAATTTACCCTCATATGAGACAGGGTTATGCAGGACCGGCACAGTGGTGGTTCCCTGGTAGAATGTTCTCCTTCCATAGGCAAAGACCCTGTTGGATTCCCTGCCAGTGCGCCTCATGAGCAGCCACCACCCATCTGTCAGTGGAGGCATGCATGTTACTATGATGCTGAACAGGTTTCAGCAGAACTTCCAGACTAGGACAGACAAGCAAGAAAAGCCTGGTGATCTACTTCCAGAAGTCAGCCAATGAAAACCCTGTGGATCACAACGGTCTGGGCCGCAACTGATCATGGAGATGACACAGAACCAGGCAGTGTTTTGTTCCATTGTACGTGGGGTTGCCATGAGTCAGGGGCCTACTTGATGGCAGCTAACAACAACAATCCAGAGCCCAAAGCATCAAGTTCAACTTGGGCTTAAGAACTCAAGTAGTGGGAGAATCCAGGCCGAAACAGTCTGATTTTAGTGTCCCGCTGTGATGTCTGGCTGGGGGCTCCCAACTGCAAGGAGAATGCATACCCCAGAAGGAAAGCCTTGGCTTCCGAGTGTGCAGCTAGTGGATATTGACTGAGCACTTGATGGGTATCAGGCGCTGTGCTGGGCCCTGAGAATGCATCATCGAATGAGGTAAACACGGTCCCTACCCTCGTGGGTATACTGGGGACTCTGCTTGTAAAAAGGTCACCACAATACACATAGCATGACAAGTGCTGTGAAGGAGTGAGGAGACTCCGCAGGCCCAGAAGAGTGACGTGGGAAGGACTAGAGGAGCTGGAAAGACAGAAAAGGGGCTGATCTGGGGCTAGACACTTGGCAAGGACTTTGAGGCACAGTGAGGTCTAGTACAGTTGGAGGGGAGTGCAGCTGGGGTCAGGGATTGGTAATTGGTTCAAGAAGAGCTGGAGAGGTAAACAGTCCAGGTGGAGCCCGAGGCCTCTCGGTCTGGGCCTTGGAAGGGTAGGGCTTTATTCTGAGAGCATGGGAGGAGGATTGACTGGGGTTCCGGGGCTGGAGGAGGTGGCGGGGCTGGATCTATTTGTGAGTTCTCCCTCGGGCTGCTTGGTGAAGGAAGGATGCAATGTGGTAGGAGAGAGGTTGGTGGCCTGGCTAGTAGGGCAAGGGGGACGGACATGTTTGGGGTGTGTTTGGGATGTAGCATTGAAAGGTTGTGGTGATGGATTGAATATGGAGAGTGGAGAAAACGGAGTCACCAAGGATCACAGCCAGGTGGGCGGCTTGGCCAGCCATGGGGATGTGGTGCCACTTACTGAGATGAGGACTCGGGAGAGGTGCTGTGGGGAACGTGGTGAGTGGCTCTGGGCACGTGGGGTGTGAGTTGCCTAAAAGCCACCAAGGGGGTGCTGAGTGGGAACAGCAAAAGAGGCCAGAGCTGGTGGGGGCGGGGGTGCCAGCCACGTCTAGGAAAGTCAGACCGTGTCAGAGGGGAGCTCATGTTGGGGAAGGTGGGAAGTGGAAAGGTACAGGCTGGAGCCTGGGGATCCCCAGCACATAAAGAGAGACTGAGGAGGAGGGGCTACAGAGAGAAGGGGATCACACAAGTCAAGCAAGTGCTTTGGGAAGGTCACGTGTGAACTGCTGGTGAGAGGGCAGACAGGAAAAGGCAGAATGTCCCTTGGATTTAGCATCCTGTGACCTTGGCAAGAACAGTCCATAAAGAGGTAGATAGCGAGTGTGGACAGCTCTTTGGGCTGTGAAGGGAAGCAGAGAAAGCAGTCGCTGGAGCAGGACTGGGGTCAAGGGAGACTTTTTGGGTGGGTGATTTGTGGTGGGAGGGAACTGAGCTTGAGTCTGTGGGGACAGGGAGGTGCAGGAGAAGGAGGCGATGAGGCCCTTGGGAAACTGCTGGGGAGGGTAGCTAATAGGTGGGGTCTCTGTGTAGGCAGGAGGGGCTGGGTCCTGAGCTCAGGTGGTAGGGCTGGCCTTGGGTGGGAGGAGGGTCCAGTCCACCCTACGGGACAGCTGCCACATGTCTGTCCCTGAGCTGAGCCCTGTGAGAACCCCAAAGCTGTGCAAGCCCCAGTCCCAGCCTTCAAGGAGCAGAGAAGTCACAGACTCAAGGTCATTCAACCAGGACTGCCATCTTCAAAGCCCTGGGGCCCCTCAGTGACCATCCAAGATCTCTATCACACTGGACTGTGTTGACCTCCTTTCATCTTAGCTTCCAAACCACAGCTCTTCCATACTTCTCTGATCTTCCCTCTGACTTCTCTCTCTGGGGGCAGTTTTTTTGTTTGTTTGTTTTTGTTTTTGCCACCGTTGCATTTTGGTACTTCTCAGGCCTCTATTCCCTTTTCATTTCATATACTCTCTTGAGCAGTCATCTTCCTCCTTACAAATCTACATCTCCTGTCCTGAGTCCCAGGTTTTCAACTGTGCTATGCATTTCTTCCTGTCTCTCTCATGGGCATCTCACACTCAGCAGTTGAAAACTAGAGTCCAACATAGTTTCCATCCAAGCCTGAGAATGGTAGCACTTGAGTGAGCCAAGTTGAAAACATTGGGTCATTGTTTCTCCTTCATTCTGCCTATGCCCACCCATATGGCTGCCAAGGCCTGTGGGTTCTATGCCCAGAAGTCCCCAGAATCCCTGCCCCAGAACAAGTACATAGTGCCTGGACAACTACTCTCTCCTCCTCCAAACCATTCCCTACAATGCCAGTGAGGTGTCTTCTCATATTTATCTTTCAGGCAACTTTGATCAAATCTAAACTTTTTGGCGTGACATTCAAAGCCAATGGCGGACCAGCCTGTCCTGCTTGTCCAGCCTCATCTCCCCTCACTCACCAGACACTCCAGGCCTTTTAACACCTCCCGCCTTTGCCCCTGGGTTCCCTGGCCTGAAGCCCTCCCTTCCACCTCCATCTCTCACAGTCCTCGACTCCTCCCAACCCAGGCACCTCCCTTGTGCTTCCCAGAAGGCTGCACATAACTTCCATGAGGGTGACAAAGCATTGTACGTAGCTGTGTATGTGGCCTCCCCAGTCATGGCACCGCCCTTGAACACTCAAACAGAATCCTCTCTCTCTCTTTACATGTTTTTGTTGTTAGTTGCCATCTAGTCAACTCTGACTCATGGCGACCCTACGTACAACAGAATGAAACATTGCCCGGTCCTGCATCATCTTCACAATTGCTGGCATGTCTGAGTCCATCATTTGGCTACTGTGTGAATCCATCTCACCCAGGATCTCCCACATCTTCAATGGCCCTCCAAACATGATGTCTTCCTCTCGCGATTGATCCCTTCTGATCACAGGTCCAAAGCAAGCAAATAAGATAATGTTCTGTTATGATCCATAAGGTTTCCACTGGATAATTTTCAAAAGTAGATTGCCAGGACTTTCTTCCTAGTCTGCCTTAGTCTGGAAGCTCTGCTGAAACCTGTCCACCATGGGTGACCCTGCTGGTATTTGAATTACCAGTGGCATAGCTTCCAGCATCACAGCAACATGCAAGCCACCACAGTATGGCAAACTGACAGATGGGTTGTGTATCTATTCATTTGGGGAGGCCGTTAGTCACCTAAGCTTGATATGGAGGAAGAAATGAAGTGATCTGAGAGCAGCCGAGATGAATGGACACCATGCCTGCTTCTGAGTTGGCCTAAGCATAGAATGCAGCCAAAACATGGTCACATCATAGTGGCCATAATGCCTGTGTGGGAGTGACCCCACATCACCCACCACAGTAGTGGACATAGAGGGAAGGTGAATGCTGCTGGACTCCATTGTAGTTGGTGGTTGGGGTTAGGGGATATCATGGACCCACCAAGCACAGCACAGCTGAGTTGAGGCTGGTGTCCAGGTGGTGGCAGAGCCCCCAGTGCAAGGAGGAGACCAAGCCATTCTCACTTCCATCTTCTTCCTGCTGGGAAAGGGAGCCCCATCTCAGCCTGTCTTCACCGAAGATGGTCTCCTGTGGGATGGAAGGACATGGGAATTAAAATCTAGATGTGGGTAGCTGGTTTGGGTCTAGGAAGCCTGCCGCATGAGGGTGAATCCCTGTCACTGGGAGGCAGGCACCCCATGTTTGGCCATAGGATGCCTATTGTAAGAGCAAAATTGAGTCATTCCTCCCCAGTAACCCCACCATGGCCTGCAGTTCCTCCCATTAAACACAAGATGGCACTTTGCCCTAGAAAGTTAACCCACCTGACATGAAGACCTTGCATCTGAAACTGATGGGTCCCATGAGGGCCTGTAAAAGTGAAGAAAAGGTGGTTTTAGATGCCATGAGTGGCGTTGGTTGACCAAATCCGAGGTGGCAAAAAACAGTGTGTGTGTGTGTGTGTGTGTGTGTGTGTGTGTTGGTGATATTTCTGCTGCTGGGCAGGAATGTGTTGGCATCTTCCTCCCTGGTGTGCAGTGTAAGTGTGGGGCGTGGGCAGGGCTCTGCTAGACATTGGAAGGCAAGTTCAGCAGGGTGAGAGACCAGACCCTCCTCCAAAGCTCCTGTGCTGACAGACCCCAAGGTCTCTTAAGTGAGAAAGCTTTTTCTCCTGGAAGTATCCCTCAGCCCCGTCGCCTGCCACAGCCTCCCCCAGCCCCGCTGGAACTGGAACATGTGTAGTATTAGACCAGCAAGATGGCTTTGATGATGATCTGTTGAGCCTTGTGGCACTCGTGGATATGGAAATTAGAGCATTTCAATTCAGGTCTAGAGAATATCAGTGGCCCTGAGGCCCAGCCGGTGGACTGGCTGCCCTAAGCAGCTCCTGAAAGTTTTGGCACTTCCTATTATGATCCAAAGTGATCCCTGAAGCTCCATGAGTGTCGAGGTGGCTGTGAGTTTGGGTCCTGAAGAACTCCCAGGATGACTGGAGGTGGAGGTGCAGGAGAGAGCGCAGGACTCCTAGAAATCATGGCGGTCCCTGTTACCTCCCCTCACACAAGTGTCTGGGTGGCTTTCCAACAGACTGTTTTAGCCTTTGTTGCCCCTAATGGGAAGGTGGACAGGCTTTGGGGCAGGTTCTGATCCCGGTTGTCACTTTCTGGCTTTGGAAGCGTGGGTGTGTCTCTCACACTCTCTGACCCTCAGGTTCATAAGGGTCCTTGCCTCTGAGGCGATTATGATTCAGCTTGGGTGAAGTGCCTCACACGGCGTGAGCACTTGGTAAATGGTGACTGCCAGTGCTGTCGCTGTTATTATTTTAATCTCATGATTACTCTGTTGGCTTAGATGGTTCTTGATGGGCAGAGACTGAAGCTGGGGCTGGCTCTGGAAAGGAGGCCATCTGGGGACCTGGGGCTTCTCCCTCCCTGGCAGGAAGCACCAGTGTCTGCTGCCTACAGGGCAAAGGAAGGTGCGGCCCCTCCCATCCGTGGGCCAAGGCAGGCACAGGGATCCACCGTCAATCCCCAGGGCATCTCGGCCCACCCCACCTCTGGTTCTCTCTGGTTCCGCGTCTTCCGCTCCCGATGTCCGTAACGGGCTGGAGGAAGCTAGGCAACATGTACATCTTCTGAGGTGGGAACCTGCCTCTTCTCCTCCTTTTTTTTTTTTTTTTTTCCCTTTACTATGACGCCTGTCGCTCATAGGTACAAATCAAACGAAGAGTATGTATATGTGCGAGGCCGCGGCCGAGGGAAATATGTTTGTGAGGAGTGTGGAATTCGCTGCAAGAAGCCCAGCATGCTGAAGAAACACATCCGCACCCACACTGACGTCCGGCCCTATGTGTGCAAGCACTGTCACTTTGCTTTTAAAACCAAAGGTAAGAGACAGTCGGCTGGGGCACCTGCCCCTGCCCAGTGCAGGGAGCTCCCCTCTGAGAGCCCCAGTACAGAGCTCAGGGGCCCAGGCCTCTTTGCCTGGGGCCCAGAGCACCCTACTTTCTCATTTCCTGCCCCACTTAGCAACCAGTGGTGGAGCAGCTGGCTCCAGACTGGGCAGTGTGGCAGTGGCTGCCCCCAGTCCATCCTCCTGGATTCCACATACACTCCCCCTCTACAGCTCACCCCTCCCCGCCTGCACCACCAACCTGGCACACTCTTGAGCACAGCTCCTGTTTGCGGATTTTCCCTCATCACCCTTTCCTTTGCGTGTCTCCTAGCTGTTTAGCCACTGATCTGATGACCTCAGCATCCACACTTGTCACTGCCACTCTTGAGTTTGGAAATTCATTCCACCCTGAGCCACCTAACACACGCATCATCACTTCTCATGCCAGAGTCCGCCCCTACCTCCACCACCTCAACACTCCCACCATGTCCTGCTCCACCCGGCTTCTCTGCAGCTCTCAGGACAGGGCCCGGCTCTCCCCTCCAGATGTCAGGATCAGGACAGGCTTTGGCAGTCACCTGTAACAGGAAGGAGTCCCAGCCGTGGAGGGTATGTGTCCCAGAGAGTTATACAATGGGGGATGGTGGTGGCCTGGCCTGCTGCAGCCGCCCAGGCCTCTGGTGTGGATGAAGGGGTCCGAGTCTGCTGAGGTTCTTGGATTAAGCTCTTCCCCTCTGCTGATTCTGTTGGCTGCTCCTGCAGAACAGACAGGGAAGATACTGAAGCTTCCTCGTTCCTTGGCACCTGAGCAAACCAAGGTGACCAGGAGGGAGGCACTGGGCTCTTGGCGTCCTTGGTGGCTTCAACCTCTTATGCTTTGCAGTTTCCTGGGATGATGGTCCTATCTTCTCCTTTGAGCAAGTTGGGGGGCCTCCACAAGAGCCATTTGGTTTCTCAGTGGCTGGAACTCGAAGGCAGACTTCAGTCTTGCCCCATGTTGACCTTCCTCCTGTTGGTAAAGCTGCTCCCGGAGAGAGAGGTTGAGTAGCCTGTCTGGAGAGGCCCCAGCCCAGTCCTCCAGCCTTCGTGGCTTCCTCGGTCCTCCTGCTGCCTGGCCCCACCCACTCTCTCTGCACGAGGTCAGGGTGAATCGATCACAGCGTCTGGCTCAGTGGCCTTCTCTCTGATTGTGCTCCCGTGCCTGGTCTCCTGACCTCGTTCACTGACCCCTTGCCCTCTCCTTTCCTTTCATCCTCAGGTCAAGCCCAAACTCTCCCCCCAAGGTTTTAGCTGGGGTAGAGGCACCTGTCCTCCCGTTTCCTTTCCCTCAATCCTCTTCTTCCTTGGTGTCACATAAGCAGTATCCCAAAGGGTGCCCAGCAAGGGTGGGTGGGCCAGGAGCCCCCATACCTGCCCCATGGGTGCATCGAAGGCATCTCAAACCCTGGAGCCCTGTCACCTCCAGAACAGCTTGGCCCAAGGTGCATCAGCCCTGGAGGGGTGTTCTGCCCCCCATGTGTCCCCTCCAACCCCACTTCCTCTGACCTTAGGTGGCCAGTTGGGACTTGGTGAGAGAGAGAGGTGGGAATTATTGATTTACAATTTAAATAATAGTCATCGACTCCGAAAGCTACTAATCTCTTGTCCAAGCCCCCCACCCCCGCCCCCCAAAAATGAGGAAAGTGAGTCCCAGAAAATGAAAGTACTTTAATGCTAGAGCTATGGCTAGAGCCCAGGACACCTACCTAATGGCCCAGGACACCTATCTCATGGCCCTCCTCTCTGTGAGCAGCTCCCCACTTTCTCTGGAGGGAATGGCCGAAGGCTCCAGTCAGGTGGTCTCCAGAGCAGTCAGGGCTGCTGTCCCTATTCCCAGCCTGTGAGACTGTATTGTCCCGTTCTCAGCAGGAGGAGCCCAGCCCCTGAGCCTTCCAGCTCAAATAGACAGGCGTGGGTGGGGGACCATGTGGAGCACACCTGAGGCCCATCAAGCAGCCCCAGGTGTCCACTGCCTGAGAGAGCCATCACCCCACCACATGAGACCAAAAAAATCCATCCTGGCTGAGTTTCTAGCCTGAGCAGTCTCCCCCTGGGGGGAGGAACCACTCAATTCTGTCTGCTCGCCCATTTTGCCAGGTCTGAGAGAGGCCTGGGTCCCTAGAAGGAGCACCCATTTCCCCGGAGATGCCTTCATTGGAAGCCACAAGGAGCCTCTCCTGGGTCCCTTCCCTGGGTCTCTGAGCCAGGACAGAGCCCTGGAAGCTCAAGTCCTGGAGAGTCGAAGGTATATAATCCCAGCAGAGGGGCTGCAAACCATCTGCATTTGCCAGAGTGTGGAGCGTCCTAATGCCATCCTGAAGGCCAGTCCCCAAGGCTTTGCTCTCAACCAATACCAAGGAGTGTGCTGAGTGCTTTCTCAAATGTTCATGGGGGCTTACAGAAGAAAATACCTCAAGAGCCAAAGCAGTGAGTGAATCTGAAATGGTGGAATTTCAGACTCTGACTGGCAGAGGGGGCAGGTTGGGGTGGACAGCAGGTAGAAGCAAAGCAAGCTCCTCTTACCTGTCTCTGCCCACTGGGAAGTGAGGGAAGAAGCAGGACACTGGAGCTCCAAGGCCATGTGTCTTTTTGGAGTAGTGTGTGGTGAGCCCTCTCAGCCACCCACTCAGATAACATAGGCCGCCCTCCTCTCACAGACTATCTGCCTCCTCCATCAGTTTGCCTGTATATCCTCCCTTCCCTCTGACTCTTGAGCAGGGACCTAAGCCAGGCTGTGTGAGAACTGAGGCTGGACCTGGGGGCTCTGGTCCAGGACTGACTCAGGCAGTCAGTGGGGTCCTCCTATCGCCACCGCCTGGCTGCACCCTGGCCTGGGCAGCCCTTCCTGTCTGTGTCTGTCTGCCTGTCTGTGTCTCCGTCTCTGTGTCAGATGCTGTGACAGCAGCCTAGGCCTCTGAGAACTAACTGAGGAGTGTCTCAGTGGGATGGGACCGGGAAAGCCTGCTGGGATGTCCCTGTGGAGGTCTGAAGGTCCTGTCGCCTCTTCTCAGATGGTTCCCAGAGGCCAATGGGGTGGCTATGCCGGATACAGGCCCTCATGCCAATCACCTCAGGGGACAGTCTTCATGTCCACAAAGTGGCAGGGTGGGGTAGGGGCAGTTGGCCAAAGCCGAACAAGGCAGACACAGTCATTGGCCGATCTGTTAAGTGGAGGTTCCGTCTCTCTTCCACACTCCCCATCATTTTCCATCCACTTGCCTTTCCTCCTTCATTCCAGGACTGCTGGGCTTTTTGTGGGTGGCTGGGATGACGATGAGAAGCTGTGGACTCTGCCTGGCAAGCTGAGGTTCTGCCCCTCGGCCGGGAAAGCGTGTCCAGTCTGTAAAGAATGCCTGCAGCCATTTGGTGCACTTCCCTTACGTCACAGTGGAGGAGGCAGCCCCAGCGAGGGGAGGTCACAGAAGGAGCCAGGACTAACACCCAGGCTGCCCAGTCAGTGTTCGCTCCAGCTGGGCAAAATCACCTCAGAGTCCCCAACTCCTCCCCTGCAGCCTTCAGGGGTGGGGGCACAGGGGAGGTAGGCTCCCTGGTGCCTTCTCCTAAGAGCCCCTGAGCCACCAGGAAGAGTAAAGCCCATTCCATCCCAACATCATCTTAGCATCTCTCTCCTCCACACCCAGCACGATGCGTGGCCAGAGTGATTATTGTGGGAGCCACGTGGTACGGGAGGTAGGGAGGTACCAAGTGGTGGGCGTCTGCTCTCTGCCAGGCACACTGTGCTGCCCCTCTACATGCATTAACTCATCAAGCCCCCTCCAGGGCCCCCACAAGGTAGGTATTATTTTACAAGTGCAGAAACCAGGGCTCGGAAGATTAAGAAACTTACCCAAGAGCACACAACTAGCAAGCAGCAGAGCCCAAACTCAAACCCAAGACCGTCCAGCTCCTAAACCATTCTCATTCCATTCTGCCACAGTACGGAGCAGGCAAGTCCCCTGGAGTCAAAGGACCTAGTTCTGGATGGGGTTTTGCACCAACTAGCAGTGTGACTTGGGGCCAGTTGGTCCACCATGTTGGTTAAAGGGAGCCCTCCCATGGTATCCCAGCACCTGATCTTGTCTAACGTCATCACCAGAACCTGAACCCAGAGGTAAATTGAAGCAAAACCTGGGCCTGATGGGGAAGGGATTAGATGGTCTGTGAGGCTTCTTCCGTGAAGAGCATTTTCCACACCTGGCCGTTGTACACCCATCATGTACTCGTCATCAAACTTGGTTGAATAGAAACCTAGACTTTCCAGGCAGAACATGTACGATGAGTGATGTAGAAGCCAGAACAAGCAGTGTTCAGAGTCTTCTGTGACCTGGGGTGGTCAAGGGAGGCGGGGTCTGGTTCCAGAACCTCAGGGCACAGTTGGTATCTCTGGTCCGTGGAAAACCTCGGTTGCCTATTCCCGCCTCCTGACTGTCCTACTCAGGCTTGACCTATTCTGGACAGTGAGGGTGGAGGTCCACAAGGCTGAATAGGGACCTTTGGGGACCCTCTGGTCCCAAGATAACTCTGAAAGGTATGGCCCTGCTTCCCTTTGCCCAGGCGTAGAGGATCCAGGTTTCTTTACGGTTATAGCAGGAAACTCTGAGTTGAGAAGATTACACTCATAGATGAGGGCCAAGGGTAGGAAAGAGGAAAGGATCCAGCTTCTCATCTATCCCTGCTGCCTGGATCTGCACAGCTTGGGGGATCCCAGCTTAAGATTCCCCCTTAGCCTCTCAGCAAAACCCTAAGGAGCCCTTGAAATTCTGAAAATGGTTAGGAAGCACTCTTGCCTCATTAACGAACTCTCTGCCTATTCACCCATCCATCCATCCATTCATCCATCCTGTTTATCCATTTCTCCCATCCTCTCATCTGATAGTTTGTCTTCCTCTCCATTTACCTTCCCATTTATTTTGTCACTCATCCTCACTGTCTCTCTCATTCTTCCACTCGTCCTCCTGTTCATCCATCCTTTCACCCATCTTCTCATTCTTTTATTCTCCTGTCTGCCCTCCCATGCATTTAAATATGCATGCACCAGTCAGCCGTTCTCCATTTCATCCCATTCTTCATCCTCCCATCTGTTTACTGACCCATTGTCCATTCATCCTTCCATTTATTTATTCATCTGCTCCTCTATCCACCATCTGTCTATCCATTGTTTATCCACTCATCCAGCTCTCATCCATCTGTCCATCTTCCTGTTCTTCCTCCACTCCATATTTTCTCTCATCCACTTATCCATCCATCCATCAAGCTCTCTGTGCATCCATTCCAAGAGTGTTACATTTGTCTATTCTTCTGTCTTTCATCCATCCATTCAAACTTACCAACTAATAAGATTAATGAGTCACAGCACCTGACTCTGGGACCTTATAATTTATTATATGAATGACCATATCAAAATATAGCAATTTCCAGAGCAACAGTGAACCTATCACAATTTAGGGGTGGCTGCTGGGCTGAAAGGAACACCCGGAGGCAGCTAGCTTGCACTCTCCTGTGGGCAAGCTGGAGTGCTCTGCCCCTCCTGCCCAGGACATTCCTGCCCACAGAGCCCTGGGGCCTGTGAAGTACTGTGCACCTGTGGGGCAGAATTGCAGCAGTTGCCACTGCTCCCTGATCCCAGAGCTGCTGCCCCTGCTCATTATGCTGTGGGCTGGACTGAGGACTTGGGGCAGAGGCAGCCTCCCCTACGAGGGCTTTGTAAGCATGGAGCCAGACAGAGCCTTTGCCCCGGCCTTCCTGGCACTGCTCCCTTGAGGAAAAATGAGGCCCAGGAAGGAGACCCAACTTCTTGATGGAAGTCAGGGCTTGAACCCCAGCCTTCTGGCTCCTGGATTCATGTCCACCACACTTCCCTGCTCTCACTGTCTGCCCTCTCCCCATTCCCAATAGTCCTGGTTCCTCTCCCCAAGCCCTCTGCGCTCCCCTAGAAGTGTCTTCAGCCAGAAGGGGATCCTCAGCACCCACCCACTGTGTTGGTTAGCAGGAGCCCCCCCCCCCCATGGCATCCCCGCACTGAAGATAGTCAATGATCCCGTCTAATGATTGTCACAGCACCTGAGCCAGAGTTAACCCAGGAGCAGGGAAAAACTTAATGCACTTGAGGTCTTTTTTAATTTCTTTTTTTGTTTGTTTTTAACCAGCATCTCACTCCCTCATTAAACCCTCTGCCCCTCACAGCCCCACGCCCACCCAACCCAACTCCAGCGTCCACCTTAAACAGCAGCTGTAGCTGCACATCTGGCCTGAGGGCCTGAGCACTGGGGCATAGGGATGCCCCAGCCCCTGCCCTTCCTGCAGCTGGCACAGCCTGGACTGTGCTGAGAAGCGACAGCCTGCAGCCAAGTGATGCCTCTGAGCCCCAGCCTGCCCTGGCACCTGACCCTCCAGCCAAGCCTGAGTCTGCTTTCCTTTTTTTCCAGGGAATCTGACTAAGCACATGAAGTCGAAAGCCCACAGCAAAAAGTGCCAAGAGACAGGGGTGCTGGAGGAGCTGGAAGCGGAAGAAGGTAAGGAGTCGCCAACTCCCTCCTGGCTGCTCCTCCCTCTTCTCCCTCCTCCTTCCCCTCTTTTCCTTCTCCCTCTCCCCCTTATTCCTCTTTTCCCTCCTCTCCTTCCTTTCGAACCTCTTCCCCCTTTTCCGCTACTCTTTCTCTCCCCCTCCCCTTCCTTTCTCTCCTCTCGCAGCACCCTGTCAACCTCCTCTTCCTCCCCTCTCCCATGCCCTCCCCTCCACTTTTCCCAACCACTAGAGACAGAGGATGAACAAGGTTAAATTCACAGAATGGCAGAGCCTGTCCTCATGCTCTCATAGGACATAGGACGTGCAGCCGCGGCTGTTGGGCATTGTGTTCTACCGTGCAGTGCTGATGTGTTTAGGACATGCCTGGCCCCCAGTAGGTGCTCAGTGAATGTTTGTTAAAGAAATTAATTCCTGCGTAATTATAGCCAACATTGATTTGAGCACCTACTATGTGTCAGGCATGTTCTAAATACATGCCATGAATTATCTTAAAGACTCCTCACCATAACTCTGCAAGGTACATACTGTTACAAGCTCCGTTTTACAGATGAGGCCAGAGAGGTTAAGTGACTTGCCCAGGGTCACACAGCTCAGGAAGTGGGCTGAGCTGCAGTTTGAAGCTCAGCTGTCTCCAGAGCCCATACTCTTCCCCACAGAATGAGGATAGGACCACAGGGGTGCCAGGCCCTGTTGGGAGCCATCAGGTAGGAGGGTCTGAGACTCTCCACATGGTACAGACGAGGAGGCTGGGGCTCAGGGAGGCAGGTAACCAGCCAAAATCATAGCTCATCGGAGGCAGAGCAGGGTCTGGAGTCCACGTTCCCTGTCTCCCAGCTCTGCTCGTCTCTTACGCACCTGGTTTCCAGGGCCCAGAAACCGAGTATGAAAGAGTCCAAGATGGTGTGTGATGGCAAGAGAGCCAGGGGTGAAAATGCACACAGGGCCAGCTTGCTGCTTTGGGGTCTTCCTGGGTGTCCATTTCCTTGCACCTGTGAAACACTGGCTTTCAAGACATGGGATTCTGCTGAAATAATTTGCTGAGGCCTCCGAATTATGCTCTACATACTCCAGTCTTGCAGGAGCATGACAAATGTGCAGAGCCCTCAGCGAGGCACCTGTGTGTGCACACGTGTGCAGAGCTCCCTGTGTGTGCAGAGCCCCCTCAATCATCACGATTATGTCCGGGGAGTCAGAAGCTTCTTCCCCTGTCTGCATCCTGGTTTCCTGGCCCACCCTATACTTCCCTCCTCTCCCCTCTTCCCCCTTTTAGAGCTGAGCCTTTCTTTACCAAGGTCCCCTTCGTCCTGGGACCTGGAGGGCCATTCCTCCCACAGAGCTGCTGCCGGCCCCTCTCCCAGCGCAGGCCTCTGGGCTTTCCCCAGCCCCTGGGCTGCTCTGCTGTTGCTCAGGGTCTCCCAACAGCTCAGTGAGGCAGTCAGGGATACGATTCCCGCGTATAGATGAGAGATCTGAGCTCCAGGATTTCCCACTAATCCCTGATCTCTGTTTTCTCTTGTCCGATGACCAGCTCTTTTTCTTCTGAACCAGATTAATGGAGGGAAACACTCACAGGCAGAAAGGGCAAGGACATCCAACCCCCCCATCCACACACACACACATACATACACAGGGTGGTAATGAGTGGAGGGGGATCCCAGCCCCCTGACCAGGGCCAGCCCAGACACATCTGAACCAGAGCCCTCAGCCCTCTGAGCTCACCCAGTGTGGGGGAGCATCTGGCACAACGGGAGGGAAGATGGGGTAGGGAAGTTGAGGGTCGGGTGCTGCAGGGCCTTGAGGCCTTGTTGCCTGTTTTTACACTCCAAAATTCATTCCAGATAGCCCTGGTTTTCAATTTATGCTGTATTGTAATGCTGACACTAAAGGCAGTTTGCTCAGTAAATCCAGCTACAACCTGTCACCCCACACCACGCAATTCTTGACTCTGCCCTCATCCACACCCACACTCACAACTGCACACTCAGCCCTGAGCACACTGGGCCTTCTGGAGAATCTGGGAGGCTTTCAAGAGAGCTGAAGCCAGACCTGACAGCCCCTTGTCCCCACTCCACCCCATCCCCATCCCCATCCATGTCCTCCGTCACTGAGAGGCATATTAGAGCAAGTTTTTTTACTAGACAAGGGAGAGGAGGAAGGTGAGTCAAAGGCAGTGGGCCTGGCTGGCACCACACAGCCTTGGCATCAGGGGAGGGGGCTAGCAGGGCCCTGGCAGGTTGGTGGACAGGCAGTCTGCTGGAGGAGGCCAGAGGCACTTCCCCACACCTGGCGAGACTTTGACCACTTTCCTGAAATCAGACTCAGGACTAAAGGTGTGACAAAGGGGTGTGTGAGTGTGTGTGTGTGTTTTGTTCCATTTTTGTTTTCTCTCTTCTGGGGATGTATTTGTAGTCCTACAAAAGAGTAGGCATTAAATCACATTTTCTCTTGACTGAAATAAATCACTTTTATTGAACAGGATGTTCAATAAAACTAGGATGTGGGGTTACCATGTTTTTCAGGCATGCACAGCAGGCTATTTGCAGACATTGTCTCATATCAGGCGGTGGAAACGTGTGTCACCCCATTTTAAGTTGAAGGAAGTAAAGCTCAGACAAGGTAAAGGCATTTGCCCAAGGTTATACAAAGGCCACTGGCTCCCTGTCACCCTAATGCCTCGGGGGAGGCTGAGCGTGAGCCTGGAGCTCCCCTGGGCAGGAGAGACCCTGGGCAGGTCCCTGGCTGTCTCCAGCCCCCTTTTCCCCATGAGGCAAATATGGATGATCCGGCCCACCTTTTGTGAGGATGAAGTCAGTGCACTCATTCCAGAAATAATTAGTAAGCACCACCCTATCTCAGGCCCTGTTCTAGGTGCTGGAGAGACAGCAGTGTACAAGACACAGCTCCTGACCTCAGGAAGCTTACAATTAGAGGGGGGCACGGGCAATGAATGAAGATGGAACGTGGCGGGGGCAATAAGTATGAAGCAAAAAGTAAAAGACCGAAAGTGCCAAGTGAGAAGCTGGACAGTGTGGGGAGGGAGGGCCCATGCTATGAAATAGGGAGGTGCAAGCACAGAACCTGAATGGAGCCGAGGATCAAGGAGCCAGGTGGTGTCTGGGGGCGAGTGTTCCAGGCAGAGAGAACAGCAGGTGCAAGGTCCCTGGCGGGCACAGGGCTTGGTGGGTGTGGCTGGAGCCCTTGGGCGAGGGGGGCAGGGTGGGAGAGATGAGGTCAGAGGGAGCTGGACCAGAGTTTTTGGGGCAGTGAGATCTTGGCTTTACTGAGTAGAGTGACTCCTTTGACTCTGGCTGTGCTGGAGAACCGCCAGTAGGGGGGCAGAGGTGGAAGCAGGGATCCAAGCAAAACACACATTGGCTTGGACCAGGTGGGCGGGCGCGGTGGGAGTGGTGGGCGGATTCTGATACATTTTGGAGGTGGAGTGGACAGGTTTTGCCGGCATATCATAATGGGGGAGGGCGGCTCTTGAGAAAAAGAGGAGCGAGGATGACTCCAAGGTTTATGGCTTAAGAAACTGGAAGGATGGAGTTGCCATGTCCCGTGATTTGGAACATTCAGGGAGGAGCAGTAGAGTTCGTGTCTCTTCTACAGAAAGTAAAGATGTGGGAGGACAGCCTGGACCTGCGGATGGCCGGGCTGCCGTCCCGCCCCTGACGGTGATGCAGTTGAGCACTAACGCCACCTTGTGGCGAAATCCTAGTGGCGCCGTCTGCGAGCTGCATGGCGTCTTCGTCTGCCGTCCCAGGCCCCACGCCTCAAGTGGCAGGGCTTTGTTGAGTGTTGGTTGTGATGCCAGCAGTGGCCGGACAGCTTTATGAGGGGCTTTAGAAATGGGTTGCCCAGATGTGGAGGACCTTGCGAGCCCTGCACTAGTCAGGGGACCCTTGGCTTCTTGTAAAGTTTCATTCATGCGCGGGGTGCTTCCTCGTCAGTAAAGAGGGTCTTTAGGGGCCCTCCTTTGCTAGATATGAGGAGACACTGGGCTTGTCCCTTGCTCACTAGCAGCACTGCCCTTCCAAGCCTCATCTGCAAAGTGCTCACAATGCCTGACCCCACTGCCTTTGCCTGAGATCGCTGAGGTAACCGGAGATGGAATAAAAACCAAACCTGGCGCTCTCAAGTCGATTCCAACTCATAGTGACCCTATAGGACAGAACAGAACTGCCCCACAGGGTTTCCAAGGAGGGGCTGGTGGATTTGAACTGCCGACCTTTTGGTTAGCAGCCAGAGGCTAACCACGGAGATGGAATAACTAAGGTTTATTAGGCACTGTAGGAGCCCTGGTGGCACAGTGGGTTAAGCTCTTGGTTGCTAACCAAAAGGTCAGCAGTTCGAACCCACCAGCAGCTCCGTGGGAGAAAGATGTGGTAGTCTGCTTCTGTAAAGATTAACAGCCTTGAAAACCTTATGAGGCAGTTCCGCTCAGTCCTGTAGGGTGCTATGATTCAGAATTGACTCGATGGCAATGGGTTATTAGGCACTGTGTGCCATGCCGGCCCCAGATGATACATGCATTACCTCATTCAACCCTCCCACCAGCTTCATGAGGTAGGTTCTGTTACTATTACCCCCATTTTACAGATGAGAAAACTGAACACAGAGAGGGTTAAGTAACTCGGCCAACATCACACTACAAGGGAGTGGTGGAGCCAGGATTCAAACTCAGAGACCGTTGCCTGCTTCTCAATGCATAAACATCATTTTAAACTGGCAGTGTAAGAATGCAAGGGTTGTAAACTATAGTCTGGACTGAGCCACTAGCTTACTGGGTAATTCTGGTTAAGCCTTTGGGTAAAATCTGTGCCTAGGGTTTTACCATATGTAAACAGGTGTGGGGCTAGGTGAGTTCCTGGGGTCCTGTGAGTCCTCCACAAGTCAAGCCTGGGGTGAAACCGCTAAGTGGGTTTTGTTCCCGTCCCCCATCCTTTTGTGGTTGTTAGTTGCCTTCAAGTCTGCTTCAACTCATGGCGACCCCATGTCCAACAGAACGAAATGTTGCCCAGTCCATTTTTGTGACCACTGTGTATTTTCAGTGCCTTCCAACCTAAGGGGCTCATCTTCCAGCACTGTACCCAACAAGATTCTGTTGTGATCCCTGGGGTTTTCACTGGCTGATTTTCAGAAGGAGAGGGCCAGGCCTTTCTTCCTAGTCTGTCTTAGTCTAGAAGCTCTGCTGAAACCTGTCCATGCTGGGTGACCCTGTTGGTATTTGAAATCCTAGTGGCATAGCTTCCGGCATCACAGCAACACACAAGCCACCACAGTACAACAAACTGACAGATGACTGGTGGGCTGAGGTGGGCAGCCCCCCAGGCCCCCATTCCCTTCTGATCTCCATTGTCATTCTGCTCCCAGCTGCCAGGAGACTTTGCCCCACAGCCTTGGCTCCCCCTTCGCCTGCCAGCCCCAGTTCCACCCCGGAATCTTGACCTCCATCTACTGAATTCACACGTTTCCTGCAGTTGTGCATTTTACAGTGGCATCTTGAGTGACTTGGAAGCCTGAAGCCTTCGCTCTCTGGCCCCAGGGCAGCTGGGCATGGTGGGGCTTGGAAGCCTGGTAGCATTAGAGACCTCAGTCAGCACATGCATCCAACTCCCTTTGTCAGGATTGGGGCCTGATTACACCAGCGGCCTGGGCCTGGGTCAGTGTGTACGTCCAGCTGTCTTGGTCAGGAGTTGGGGTGGTGCTGGCATCTCAGAATGAGGTCGAGAGGCTGGCTGGCTGGCTTCTCAGCCCACCTGTCACCTGCCCACACCCTGCAGGCCAGAAACATGGTTCACAGCAGTCTGGCTTGGCAACAGGCTGGCAGAACCCAAACCTTCAGGAGCCTGCCAGGTGAGCCAGATGTTAGCTGAGCTCTCTGTATCATCCAGATTGCTGCCCATTTCAGAGATGCCCAAACTTGTTAGAGGTGGCCTGGCTGGTTGGGGCAGCCCCATGAGAAGCCAGACCAGGAGGCTAGTATTTCAGAGCCTGCTCCCCTCTGCCAGGAGTGGCACAGGCTCCCCAAGGGCCGTGGCTCCTCTGGACAAGAGTGCGGCTGGGATGGGGCCCCACTCTGCAGCTGGTGCCAGCCGAGACCCACAGAGGCCCTTGTGCCAGCCAGCGGCGGCCCAGCCACAGTGGCACATGTGTGTCTTGTCTGACTGTGGCTCTGTGCTACTGGTCCAGCCAGCATGACTGCCCTGTCTCCAAATAGTAGATTCCATCATTCATATATTAGTAGTGATCATCATTATTTGAGCCCTTGCTGTGTGCTGGGCACACGGTGACGCCTAACAAACCCTGGGAGGTGAGACCCTCACATTCATTTGACACAGGAGACTGAGGCACAGCAAGGTGACGTGACGTGCTCATGGTGGAGCCAGTACTGACGGCTAGTAAAAAACAGCCCAGGCCACAGTCTTACTTCGTATGGTTCAATCCCAGCCCTGCCATTTACCTTACTTGGGCAAGTTACTTCATTTCTCTGTACCTCAGTTGTGTCATCTGTCACATGGGGCTGACAGCCTCAGAGGATTATTGAGAACTAAATGAATTAACACAAACGAAGCCCTTAGAACTGAACCTGGCACGTGGCAGGTTGTTGTTAGTTACTGTTAAGTCTATCCCGACTCACGGTGACCCCATGTGTGCAGACTAGAACTACCCCGTGGAGTTCTCAAGGCTGTGACTTTTCAGAAACAGGTCACCAGGCCTGTCTTCACATTAGCAGTAGGCAGTCGATAATAGTACTATTATTATTTACAAAGTGTTCTCATATCTATTATGTCCCTTAATCGGCCCAATAATCCTGTGCTGTTGCCAGGGCTACTATGCCCAGTTTGCAGATGAGGACACTGGGGCTTGGAGAGGAGCGGCTGTGAGGCCAGCATGGTCCCAGGGCCCAACTGTGACCCCATGTCTCCTGCGTTTGTCCCCCAGGAACCAGTGATGACCCGTTCCAGGACTTGGAAGGGCGAGAGGGCTCAGAGGCTGTGGAGGAGCACCAGTTTTCAGACCTGGAGGACTCTGACTCAGACTCGGACCTCGACGAAGAGGAGGATGAGGACGAGGAGGAGAGCCAGGATGAGCCATCTAGACCGTCCTCGGAGGCACCCCCGCCTGGCGCGCCAGGCATGCCGCGGGCAGACTCCTCGCCCAGGCAGGGCCCTCAGCCCCCAGATGCCCCCTTTGGCAACCAGGCTGCTCGGGGCAGCTCAGTCTCGGAAGCTGAGCACTTGCCAGTGGGCACTGGCTCCACGTCCAGCCAGAGCATCCTGTGCCTCCCCCAGCTGGGACCGGCCCCTCTGGGCCCGGTGGAGAGGGACGCAGGCTCGGCCCTGAGCTCCAAGGCTGTGTCGCCGAGAAGGCCGTGGTCTCCAAGCAAAGAAGCGGGCAGCCGCCCACCGCTGGCTCGCAAACACTCACTCACCAAAAACGACTCATCTCCCCATCGATGTTCACCGGCCCGAGAACCACAGGCCTCAGCCCCCAGCCCGCCTGGCCACCAGATCGGCCCAGGGAGGGACATGGGCCCTCTCCCTTGTGGGTCCCCAAGACTCGAGCTGTCTCCTCTCAGCCCCAGCCCCCTGCGAAGAGAACTGCCCCCTCGATCGCATCTGCCCCCCGAGCGCGAGGGCTCCACAGATCCAGGCCCTTCCAGACACTCGCCCACCAGGAGAAGGCCCCTGGGTCAGGCCGAGTCACCGCCACGGCCAGCGCTGCCAGGGAAGGGGGCCTCGGGTGCACCAGGCAGCCCCGCAGCGGGCGAGCATGGCCTAGGCTTGGGGCTGGCCCCGCGGGCTCTCTTCGCGCCCGCGCCTCTACCTCACAAGCTTCTCGGCAGAAGCCCCGAGACTGGCGCCTCCCCCTGGGTGAGTTCCTGCCCCTGTGGTTCTGGGCTGGTTCTCCCCTGTGGGTGGGGAAATTGCACCATTCACTCCTCTCTCCAAGGCACACACCTGGAGTTACATAGCTCGGCCACCTCAGTAGCTGATACAGTGAAACCTGTGAGAGCCGGAACTTGAAGGGACTACTTTGTTTTTCCAGGTCTCCCAAGTTTTCCACCTTTGACGGGATGCAGTCCTACCACTTTTCTGTCACTTGTTTTAGTGGAAAATATTTCAGTACCCCCTCCCCAGAAGACAGACAGGCTTGGAGGCTTGGAGGCCTGAAGGGGCTCCTGGTTCCTGTGGGGTGGTGGCGGCCCTTGACAGTCAGGGCAGCCAGGCACAGGGCAGCCCATGGGCAGGGAGCTGGGGACTCCAGTTCCGGCCCCAGCTCGGCCGTGACTTGCTCTGTGATCTCTACGCTTCATACACGACCAGCATGGAACCCTCTCTTTACCATGTCTTGTTTTCTGACCCCAGCAGAAGGCCGAGTACCGAAGTCCCTCCTGCTCACCTGGCCCTGCTCATCCTCTCTCCTTCCGGCCCTTCTCCGCTCCCCATGACTTCCATGGCCACGTCCCAGCCCGGACAGAGGATAACATCTTCAGCCACCTCCCTCTGCACTCCCAGCAGTTGGCCCGTGCCCCGTGCCCCTTGATTCCCATTGGTGGCATTCAGATGGTGCAGGCCCGGCCGGGGGCCCACCCCACCCTGCTGCCAGGGCCCATCAGGGCCTGGGTCAGTGGCTTCTCTGGAGGTGGCAGCGACCTGACAGGGGCTCGGGAGGCCCAGGAGAGAGGCCGCTGGAGTCCCACCGAGAGCTCGTCAGCCTCCGTGTCCCCTGTGGCTAAGGTCTCCAAGTTCACACTCTCGTCAGAGCTGGAGGGCAGGGACTACCCCAAGGAGCAGGAGAGGACGAGCGGGGGCCTGGGCAGACCGCCCGACTGGGAACCCCCAGAGCCCACGCCCACAGACAGCCCCTGCACCCCGCCGGAGGCCTTGCCCCGGCCACCCCAGGGCTGCCGGGCAGAGCAGACCTGGAGCTCCCGCTTGGAGTCACCGCGCACTTTCGCCAACCCCAAGACCTCGGCTGCCCCGCCACTGGACCGCAGCAGCTCCACGGGCTGCCTGGCGGAGGCCTCCACGCGCTTCCCAGCTCGGAGGAGGAACCTTTCTGGGGAACCCAGGACCAGTCAGGGCTCCCCCGAGCCCTCAGGAAATGGGGCACGTGGGGCACCTCCAGAGCAGCCCGAGGACAGGGGCACCCCAAGCACTTAGTCTCTCTCCGCTGCTTCAGCATCTGGCTTCCGGTGTCGGCAACAGACGTTTCCAGCCAACTTCCTCGAATCATCTTGCTCTCACGGGCCCCATTCCGTCTGTCCATCCGTCCAAGCAGCTTCTGTCTGCTCAGACCCCCGTCTGTTTTAGCTTTCATGTATGCAGTTACCTGTGCCTTTTCTGTACCTTTTGTTGCTTGAAAAGAAACAACACACACACGTGGAACACCCCACGAGGAGTTGGAGGCTGTGAATATTTCATGCTTTTTGGGGTGTAGGTGGAACCTCACCCTCTGCTACTGCGGTCGGCAGCCCCCCACCCCCAAGGCCTGGCCAGCAGTGGCCATTTGCTGAGGGGAAGGGGATGCACTGAGGGGAAAAAAAGACTTTTAAAAATAGATAATTAAATGTAAAAGCCAACGCTCCTATGTACAGAAGTTTATGGTTCCTATTTATTGCCACCTTGTCCCACCCAGCTAGTGACCACCCTCTCTGCCAACAGCAGGGCCAGCGGCCCAAGGCAGAGGGACTCAAACACAGGCAGGCCCAGAAATATCAACTTTTTATTGTTTTGTTTTTTCTCTTTTATTTCTAAGAAAGGGAAAATATGTTACTTTTGTTAGGATTTAAACGCAAAAAAATAGGAGCAGGTGGAAGGTAGGTGCTGGTTCCCCCAGGACTCCCAGATACCCGCTTGGATCTAGCATTTGACTGGTGGACGACCCCCCTCCCCAGCACCTCCCTTCTGTGCCCCCCCACCCCCCACCTCCTGGGCTGGGACAGGAGCCCTGACCGTCCACTTCCTTGTTCCTGAGCACCTGCCCTAGGCCTTGCTCCCTGGCCCCATCCATAGTCAGCCTTTCATGTTCTAAAAGCTACCCACAAGGGTGATGGGGCAGGGCCCACCCCTTAGTGGTCAAGCTCGCTGTGTCACCTTTCAGCTCCTGAGGCTGGAGTCTGGGTTTTGTTTCACATTTGGTCCTTGGGGTACAGGGGGCCCTACTTTTTTCATGCTCAGGTCCTGGAGGTTTGCAGGGACATACATCTGAACCCCTTTGTAGCAGCACTGCTCCCTCCCTCCCTCCCTCCTCAACCCCATACTGTCAGACTGCACCTCCCCCAAGGAAATAGCCCAAACCGTTACCAGGGTGAACCACCTGGGCCTTTTGGTTAGCTTAAACTTTTTAAAGAAATATATGAAGGAACTGGAAAGAGAGGATGATGTTTGATTCTTTCCCCACCATCCTCAGATTCTCTTGACTTAGAAGATTGCTTGGTTGTCCTAAGTCATTTGAATTCTTCTCCAAAGCTATCAGTTCAGAGCCAGTGCCCCTTCTTCGTCCCCACCTTCAAGAAGCTGCCCTGCATTTCCCAGGACAAATTCTACTTTGCAGGAAAAATAATATGACCAAAAATTAAAATCCCAGGTTGAAATATGGACCCTGGATTCTAGCATGTTTGCCTGCCCAAGGGGGGTAAGGGGTGGGGGGGTCGGGGTATTTGCATCTTTCCAGAAATGATCTTCTTTAGTTTCTACAAGGGGGATAAAGCAAAAAACCCCAGGACCAGGGCCATGGCTCATCCAGGCTGACGCTGTTGCCACCTTACAGAGCAGGGGCCTCGATTCCCCCCAGGTCCTCAGGCAGGCCCATCCCAGGGCTCTTGAGCTGATGAAGCTGTTTGGATAGGACACAGTAAGAACGGAGGGTTGAGACACTGCCCAGCTCGCTGGGTGTGGCCATATCCCCTCCTCCTCCTCTGGGTCAGGCCTTCCCCTGCTTGGCCCCTTCTGATGGACAAACCAGCCATAGACTCCACCTCCAGCCAGACCACCTTGTTCATTCTCCTTTGGCCTCTCTCAGAGCTAAGACAGGACAAAAGGGAAAGGCCTCCCTCGCCACAGGAAACTAAGAGGCCCACTGCCCCAGCGAGCTGGCAGGGGTTAGCAGTAGCTCTGTGCTGCTTGACTCAGAGTCTGGGGCTCCCGCCACCCTGGGAAAAGGCAGCCAGCACAGCCTTGACCGTGCTGGCACTGTTATGGCCTTCTTGGGCCTGGCAGCAAGTGGCAAGGAGCCTGGGCCCAGTCACAGCATAGGCCAGCGTTCCCCTCTCGTCCCCTGTCTTGCAGCCTGAACCTACAGGGCTGCCCGAGAATTAGACTTCAGGAGCTGAGAGCTGGGCATTGCTTTAGCCAGGTTTGAAACCTTCCTGTGCAAGATCTTCTGCAGGGCTAGTGCCTGGCCTGGGGTGGGCACGCCTCTCCACCCCTGCCCTGCACCCCCAGCTCTCCTGGTCATCGTCCCCCCTGTACTCCAACAGCCCACTCACCAAAGGCGTCCTTGCCTGGGAAGCCTTGTAATGGACAGTGTGGCCAGCAGGGAAGAGCCCCACAGTCTCTCAGGGACATCAGTCACAGGCAGAGCGGATGTAGCAGCGGACAGGAGACCCAGGTCTGATGATGCACAAACAGAATCTGGCCCAAGGGCTGCTGCCCCACACAGGCGCCCAGAGGGAGGGGTCTATGCCACCAGCCTGGGGTGTATGTCACTGGACACAGCTCTAACCCCCTCTGCCAGACTCTATTCCTGCTCCCCTGAGCATAGAACCCAAAGCCCATGCTCAAATCTTTGTAGTCTGAAAGAAGATTTACCCACGCCCTCCCCCGGACACCCCTGCCCTGCTCCCACATTTTCAGTTTGCCCGTGACGCTCTTGTCCCTGCCAAGGGGAGCAGTGGAGGCAGCAGTGCTAACCTCCTGGCAGGGACACATGTAGGGTGCCGGGACACAGGATGGCCCTTCCTGAGTACAGACCAGCTCAGGCCTTTGGGTGTTGGCAGTAGGGAGGAACCAACTCACTGGGGTTTCAGGGCCAAACCTTGCCTTTTGTTGAGGACGCCAAGCTACTTGCCCCTAGGCCTGCGTTCCAGAAGGTCACTCCTGGAAAACTCAGGGCCATTCTGGGTACTAACTCCATTCCTCCCCGAGGCCACCTTTCCCCAGGCCTGCCCCCTCCTGCCCACCCACTCCATGGCTTACACGTTGGCCCCCCAACCACTGAGATCCCCCAGGAACCAGATACAGAAGTCCCTCTGCCTCCCTCAGTCAGAAACAGTCTGAAAGAATTCGCTTCCAGATTCCTCTAGCCCCTGCTCCATTCTCACCTGGTTCTTCTTGAAATAGGAATGAGCAATATATCTGAGCTGAATTTCTCTCTAGTTCTTTCTCCAGGCAAATCCTTCTTTAAGCAAATGTTGCAGCTGAGCAGCCATCTATAAGGACAGCCCTGCAGTACTGACCAGAAGGGGAGAGTTTCCGAAGGCCTGTCCCACAAATTCTGCTTCTGTGTTGTGAATCCAGTCTGCCTTCCATTAGAAAACTGCTTCAGCACTTTCGATCACTTTACTAAATTTAGTGTTAAAAGAAAAAGAAAAGGAAAAAGAGAAAAGAAATGTGTAGGCAAATGTAAGATACACGCTCTCTGTAAGATAAATATTTGCCTTTTTTTAAAAAAAAAAAAAAAAAGGTGTATGTATTCTATACGTGAAATTGTCTGTAGAGAGTTTCTATGTTCTTAAATGGCAATACATTCCAAAAACCGTACTGTAGATATGTACAGCAACCACACTGGGATGGGGTAGTTTTGCCTGTAATTTTATTTAAACTCTAGTTTCTACACTTGCATCTTGCAATGTTGGTATGGTATATATCAGTGCAAAAACAGAAAAAACAAAAAATCCACGCAGGTCTAAAGCACAGAGTCTGACGTACAAAAGGAAACCAATGCTCAGTATTGATGTGTGTGACCTTTGTTGTAAATTACATCTGTACTGTGAATGAGAAGTTTTTACGAGTCTAATAATTGCCTTTATTACAGCTCTGGCTGGCTGTTCAGCCTGAGGATATTTTTTAAAAAAAAAACAGCACGTTGGAATAAATTTTAAAATCCCAACACAGCTCTGCTTGCCTGGCTCACGGTTCTTTTTGAGGGTTGTAGAATGTCGGAGTTGGCCCTCAGAGAAGGGAAGTGACTGAGCCACAGTCACCCGGCCTGGGCCTCTCTCATAGGCCCTCACTTTTAAGCCAGGTGAGGAAGCACCATGTGGTTTGGTGTGAGACCTGGATTCAGATCCTGGCATAGTCATTTGCTGACTTTGTGACCTCGGGAAAGTTACTGAACCTCTCTGTGCCTCTGTTTCCTAATCTGTAGAGAGGACGGTAATAATCTGTATCTGTAAGGGTTGTTGTGAGGATTAAATAATGTGGTAGATGTTGTTGTTGTTAGCTGCCATTAAGTCGACCTCTGACTCGTGGCTACGCCACGCACAATGGAACCAAACGCCACGCGGTCCTGTGCCATCCCCATAATCAGTTGCAGATCAGAACTTGCAGATCAGACTGGTGTGATCCATAGAGTTTTCACTGGCTAATTTTCAGAAGCAGATTGTCTAGGCCTTTTTTCCTAGTCCGTCTTAGTCTGGAAGCACCACTGAAATCCGTTCAGCATCATAGCAACATGCAATCCACCACTGATAGACAGGTGGTACCTGGGCTTATGGTTCACTGGCCAGGAATCGAATCTGGGTCTCTTGCATGGAAGGTGAAAATTCTACCACTGAACCACCACCACTGCCCCTGAGGTGGTATATTTAAAAAAAAGTAGTTGTCATCGAGTTGATTCAGTCTCATGGCAACCCACGTGCGCAGAGTACAACTGAGCTTCATAGGGTTTACAGTGGTTGTGAACTTTCAGAAGCACATTTCCAGGCCTTTCTTCCAAGGTGCTTCTGGATGGGTTTGAGCCTCCAACCTTTCAGTTAGCAGCCAAGTGCTAACTGTTTGCACCACTCAAGGACTCCAGGTGGTATATACAGGGTGGCAAGTGGAGCCTTGAACACAGTAAGCGTTTCACAAATATGTTCTGAGCATGAGCAGGCCTTGCACAGGGTACTGGGGCTACAAGGGTTAAAACGACAGCTATGGGCCCCACCTTTTGTATTCAAAAGCAGTTTATGGAGTGCCAGTGATGGGCTTATTGTCTGGATACAAGAATGAGCAAGACAGACACAGTTCCCTCTTTAAAGAGCCTCCATTCTAACAGGAGCGACCTTCATTAAACAAATAAAAATGTAATTAATTGCTTGATCATAGTGGCCGTAATTGCTGTGGAGAAAAAGAATAAAAGCTCAAGTCCATAGTGAGTCATCCAGGAGATCTTTCCTGGAAAACTCCGAAGGGCCGGGTGGGTGGAGGAAACGGAAGTGTGAGAAGGAGCAAAGAGGTCCATGGACAACCAAGAGGGTGCGTCAGGGCAAAACACTGCCCAGAAGTTTAGAGGCTGGAAACCTAAGGGTGTTTGAGCAGCAAAGTGACATTGTTGACTTTGGGAAAAGCGGCCAGCACAGAGCCTGGTGCATAGGGACCCTCATAGACACTGCTGAGTGCTGGGGAACAGACGGTGGTGGGTGAGAAGGTGGGTAAGTCATGACAACAGGTAAAGGCGCCTTCTTAGAGACCTGGAGAGAGAGCACAGGCGGGCTGGGGCAGCCACTGGAGGGGGCGTGGGGTCCAGGGAAAGACAGGCTGGAGTGTGTTTGACGGGCTTGTGGGAAGGAGCCTGTGGGGAGAGGGAGGGGTGGGAGTGGAGAGGGAATAATCAGAGGGAGGGGCCCTGAGGAGGTGGGACAGATGTGAGAATCAAGCCTTGCCTGACAAGGGGAGATGGGGGAAGGCAGGGAGGGGAAGAGGAAAGGCGGCAGGAAGTTGAGGGCATTCGCCTCAGAAAGAATTATCTCTGTGAAATAGAGAACGAGCTTCCTGCTGAGAGTGGAGGAGTTCCGCTGCAAGGTGAAAAGATTGAAAAGGCTGGAGAAGATCTGAATGACCTTTGAGGGAAGGGGAGAGAGGGCTGACCAGGGAAACAAGGATGGCATCAAGCGGGTGGTTTCTCCAGCCCTACTCGGCAGCCGTGCCATGGGCATGGAGAAGGTGCCACTTAGATTCATCCAAGGTGGGGGTTTTTCCAGGCCATGGGGCAGAAGGACGGAAGGATACAGGAATGGAGGGTGTTGGCAAGTGCAGAGGTGTGGTGATGGGCCTCTGAATCCGTAGGCTGGGAAGCAAGCAAACATGGGTAGCTGACATGCAGAAAGTCCAACAGTCAAGTGATGACTGGAGGTTTGGATGAAAACAGAAGAAAAGGCGGTAGGTCATCTTAACTCCTCATCTCACAGGTGAGAGAGTCGTGGGAAGACAGAGTCGACCACAGGTGTGTGCAGCTGAGGTGGAATGAAAGAGAATGTCACTGGAGGTGAAGGGGACAGGACCTGGGTGTGCAGGGGGCTGAGTGAGCCATGCAGGTGGCCAGTGAGGGTGTCTCTGCTCTGGCAGAGATCTGGGCCGGGAGCCAGGGTGGCTCAGTTGGAACAGGTTCTGTTATGCTGCAGAAACAAACAACCCCAGAAACTCAGGGGCTGGATGCAACAAAGGTTTATTTCTTGCCTTTGCTGCATGTTCAGTGTAGGTCAGCAGGGGAATTCTATGCGTCCCAGTCACTTGGAATTCCAGCAGGATAATGGCTGCATCCCTGTGCTCCCAAGACAGCAGGGGCAGAGAAAAGGAGGGTGCTGAGGTACCTTGCCCACTCAATTAAATGCTTCTACCTGAAAACAGCAAGTATCCCTTCCGTTCACATTTCATTGGCCAAAGCAAGTCACATGGCCATGCCTGAAGGACCTTGTTGTTATTAGGTGCTGTGGAGTCGACTCCAATTCATAGCTACCCTATGTGAGAGAGTAAAACTGCCCCAGAGGGTTTTCCAGGCTGTAATCTTTAAGGGAGCAGATCTCCAGGTCTTTCTGATGGAAGAGAAGGGGAATATTTGTAAACAGCCCTAATGACAACCACACAAGGCTAGGGTTTCTGGAAGTCAAACTGCCCAGGAAATGAACAAGTGTCAGCGATGGGGTAGAGGTGGGGGCTGGACCTGAGAGTGTGAGCCTCAAAGGTACTGCATTTTTACATGCTGAAAAAAATAATGGTCTGGAAGAGGCACCTTTAGAGATGGCACCTGGCATAAGAATCAGGACATGGGGAAGAACGAGGAGCCCAACAGAGCAGCTGCCTGGGGGCAAGTGCTGAAGGACTGCCCAGGGCTCCATCTAGGCCAGGAGTGAAGCTGACTTACCGAAGCCCTGAACAGCCCCAGAAAAAGAAGAACAGAATGTGCCAGGCCCTGTGTCCAGCATTTTACAAACCCTATTGTCCTTACAGTAGGATCCTGGTGGTGTGCATGGTTTGTGCTCAACTACTAACCCAAAGGCTGGTGGTTTGAACCCACCTGATGGTGCAACAGAAGAAAGGCCTGGCAATCTGCTTCCATAAAGATTACAGCCAAGAAAATCCTATACAGCAGTTCTACTCTGCAACACGTGAGGTTGCCAGTAAGTCGGAATCAACTGAGTGGCAATGGGGTTTTTGTTTTTATTGTCCTTACAACAACTCAGCAAGACGGGAGTTACTGTCTCCATTTTCAGAGGAGCAAAACATAGGCTCCCAAGGGCTCCTCACCAGCCAAAGGCACACAGCTAGTTGGTCGCAGAGTGAAAGCTAGAACCCTAGTTTAGCTCCAAAGCAGCCCTCCAGGGAGCCCTAAGTTCTCCCTCTCCCTGCCCTGCCCTGTGCTCCAGCTTTAGGGGAGACCTGGATCTCAGGCTGCTCAGCTGCTGCCCGGGGACCAGCTAGGGCAGGGCAGGCCTAGGCTGGGGGCTTCTCCCCAAAGCTGCCTGGCTTCTCAGCAGTGCCATCCGGTAGCCGTCTGGGATCCCTCTGCTGGAGGCTGCAGGCACAAGGACTGGCCAGGAGGTACCAGAGCTTAGATCCCAGTACCTGAGAGTACGGAACGTGTATGAGAACTTTTGCAAAGACCAACCACCAACCCACCCCAAGCCACTGGGCCCAAGGTCCACCTGTCATTCCCACCCTCCCTGACCACAAGGCCTCCCATGGCTGCTCTCAAGTTCACAAAGCACTCTCCCTTTCATAGTGGGGCAGGACACGGGCACACACACACATTTTACAGATGAAGCTTAGAGGCCAAGATGACACCCTCAGCACATGACAGGTCACTGGAGAGCTTTGTCCACTGCTGATGAAGCCTGAGCCACTGGCCCCTGCTATCCTTAGCCAGATCTCAAGACAGCTTTGTCTGCTGCTGATGAAGCCTGAGCCACTGGCCCCTGCTATCCTTAGCCAGATCTCAGGAGAGCAGTGTCTGCTGCTAACGAAGCCTGAGCCACTGGCCCTTGCTATCCCTAACCAGACCTCAGGAGAGCTTTGTCCACTGCTGATGAAGCTTGAGCCAAGCTCTGCCTGGGTCCCCATCTAGGGCCAGGCTGTGTCTGCAGGACTTGGGGTCTGGCCCTCACCCCAGGCCTGGCGCCACCCTGGGTTCAGAATCTGGAATCCCCACTCTGTCCTGGAGACCCCCAGGACCAGGCCACTGCAGGCAGGACAGCCTCCGAATCCCAGGCTCACCTGGGATGGGCACGAGCAGAGAGTACCATGGCGAGAAGCATTTGCTTAGGAGACTCTGGGAGCTGGGGACTTGTTACCTCATCCCCTATTACAGAGGGAGGAAACTGAGGTGCAGAGAAAAGATGACGCTTCCCAGAGGTCATGTAGGGGTAAGTGGCAGGGTAGGAATATAAAACCAGGTCCCACGTTTGTGAAATGGTTAGCTTTCTATGGATAGAGAGTCTGAGCCCCTTTGCTACTGCGCTGCCCTGGAACCTGGTTCGGTCTGGGGGACCCCAGCATAGACATCTCCCAGTCCCATTCAGGCCTCAGATACTTAGGGAGGTCCAGCTGCCAATTGCCTCTGTTACAGATGAGAACATTGATGTCCAGAGCTGGGAAGCACTTGGCCTAAAGCCAGGGCTAGGATTCCCGAGCGCTCTGTGGAGCCACCTGTGCCATCCCACCCACCCCACCTCTACCCCAGGCCCGAGTGCAACTAACTACCTGTTTATCCTCCCTAGCCACCAAGCTCTGCCGATTTAGGAAAGGAAAAGAGCAGCCCTGGTGGCAGGCAGGCGGGCATGCTAATCCTCCAGCTCCTGGCAGCTCCTGGCAGCTCTGGTTACTGTGGTTTGGGGCCCGGGGCAGCCCCGGCTGGGAGTGCCAGCCCAGCCAATGGGTGCCGCCGGCCCAGCTACTCTGCCAGAGCCATACAAGGCCTTGCCCCAGCCCAGTGCCAAGAGTCGGCATCAGGGAGCCCTAGGGCCGGCACCCGCCCCACCCCTGTGCCTGCTAGCCCTGCACGTCCTCGGACTCTGCCTAATCCAGCCCGAGAGCAGGCAGGGCTGCAGGGCACGTGCACCGGGCCCAGGGCTCTCCAAGGTCAGGGAGGTGGCATAGCCCGGGCAGAGGCCAGAGTAGGACAGGGGCCCAGCCAGCCATGGGGATTTCGGCTGGGGTTGGGGCAATGGAGCCCAGGCCTGGCCCAGGCTAAGTCATCTTTTGACAACGTCCTTCTATCCCCATTATCCTTCTGGCCTGGCTGCCCATCTGTCCTGCCCCTCCACTTCTGGAAGGGTCTCAGGAAAATTAGCATTTAGTTCCAGCCCCTCCTGGGGCCTCACCTGGGTCCAAGCAACAACCCGTCTAATTCATCCTAGGTCCAAGCTTGCATGCACCTCTCAGAATTAGGGACGTCTGCAAGTGTGTGCATGTATATGAGAGCCATGTACACATATGCCCCTTGTGCCCCATATGTGTGCCCAGTGTCACTGCTGTGGGTCTGGGGTGTTGGAAGCAGGTGGGGGCAGGCAGTCCCGTAGGGCCCATCCCATTTGCCAGCTCTGTCATATTGCCCTCCATAATGCCACTAACTTAATACTCACAAGATCCCTGGAAGGTAGGAATTACTGGCCTCATTTTATAAACAGGGAAACTAAGTCACAGAGAGGTTACTTGCTCCAGGTCAGGGTCCCAGGATTTCAAATGCAGAGCTGTCTGACTCTAGAGCCTGTACTCTAAACACCAGCACTACACAGACTTCTGACTCTGTGAATTGCAGGCCCAGGAGGGAAACCCAAACAAAAACCCATTGCTGTGGAGTCGACCTATAGGACAAAGTAGAACTGCCTCCATAGGGTTTCCAAGGAGCGACTAGTGGATTCGAGCTGCTGACCTTTCCGTTAGGAAAGGGGTTGCTATTTAGACCAAAGTGTTAGTGGCGGAATGAAAGGCATGGTGTGAGACAGAAGGACCCTTCGTTCCTGAGTTGGGTAGGTCTTTCCCAGAACCCAGGGCACCAGCATTCCCCAGGCTGCCCCACAGCTGCCTACCATGTTTGGAGTCACCACTAACTATTGCATTTTCATGGAAGCCATTGGGTTTGAGCATCCGTGTCTGTCCTACGTGTGCCAAGCTGAGCTTGGGGCCAAGACTGTGGTACTCTCCAGGGCCACCCGGCAACTGAGGGAAACGTGCTGCCACGGGGTGGCGGGCCCGGCTGGCATCCAGCTCTGTTTGCTCACCTAAGAAAGGAAGAGATAAATATAGACACAGGATTACTCAGATATAGCCTGGGAAAACCGGCTCCTGAGCCTTGGCTTCTGCTCTGGCCCAGCCTCATCTTCACCCGCCTGTTCACACAGTGCCCGCTGCCAGCCTGCCCTGCCTCCTCCCAGGACTCCTCACCTGGAAACTTCGGGAAAGCCCTTCCTAGCTGCTCGCTCAGGGGGTGGGACAGAAACTGCAGCCTGAGAGAGCAAGATGCTGGCCTCAAGTCACATGGCAAGCGAGGAGCAGGCAAAGCCAGGGCTGGCTGGGCTTCAGGAGGCAACTTTTCAGGCCCAGGCACTACATCAGTCCAGACTCAGTTTCCCCATCTGTGAGGTGGGGGGCTGGCACACCCAGCTCTCAACTTCCTTGTGCTTGCATGGCGTTAAGGACCTCCTAGCAAGAAGGGATGAGGCTGGGATCTCACGCACGTGGAGACACTGGCCAGAGCAACATGTGTAGGTTGTGTACACACTCTGGAGCCAGACTGTGTGGCCTCATACCCCACCTTTGCCATATTTTAGCTGTGGGACTCTGGGCAAGTTACTTAACCTATCTGTGCCTCAGTTTCCTCATCTCTAAAATGAGAATAATAATCGCACTGGCCTCCTAGGATGTTAGTGAGGATTAGATGGGTTACTACATGCAGTACACTTGCAGCAGGGCCTGGCACAGAGCAAATGCTATATGCATGTTTATTATTATCATTCAACTGAAGCAGGTGGCATCTGGGATACAAGTGGCCCGGGTGGGTGGCTCAGAGGCTCCTGCCTTTCAAGGAAATTGCCTGTCCCTGGGTTGTCCATGAAATGGGCAGATCCCTGGTTCTGTCACCCCTGCAGTAGCTCCTCTTCCTCCCTGCCCTGCCTGACAGCCTCTAGAGTCAAGCAGACAAGGACTTGAACCCTGGCTTCACCACATATGAGCTGTGTGACCTTGGGCAAGTGACTGACCCTCTCTGAGCCTCAAATGATGAGAACATTCCTCCTACTTCTGTCCCTCCTGGGATTGGTAAAAACAAAAAAAATCCTGTTGCCATCAAGTCAATTCCAACTCATGGAGACCACATGTGTGCAGAATACAACTACTCCATAGGGTTTTCTTGCCTGTGACCTTTCGGAAGCGGATCACCAAGCGTTTCTTGCAAGGTGCTTCTGGGTGAGTTCAAACTCCCAGCCTTTAGCAGCCAATCAAAAACTGCTTGCACCACTCAGTCTCCTGGTACAAAGGTTAAATAGGGGAACATAATGGAAAGCATCCAACTTAGTCTGGCACATGAGCTCTCCACCTTGGTCTCACCCTGGCTCCCTTCTGTCACTTCCTCCGGCTTGAGCTGGGCCTGAAAGAGGCCCCACTGGGTACATGACCCTCACACATCCAAGAGTCCTCAGGTACGGGAAACATGCATGGCCCCACAGTGCATGAGCAGGTCCCTGCTCATTGGTTCATGGGACCATAAAGATGTATATGGTTCCCTCTTGCACAGTAGCCCCTCTGCACCCCTCCACACACTCTTGCATGTCCACATGGTGTCCATGTTCCCCATGTGCATTCCTGCCCGGGCACACGCACACACCCATGCCCATACAGACACACAGGGGCACAGTTGTGCACATGTATGCACACCTATGCACGAGCACAGAAAGGCAGGTGCCCACAAGTGTGCACCACCAGCATGCACGCTCCCACACTTGGGGTGTCCTGGCCAGGCCTGGCCCCATGGTGGCCATCTTCATGGCAGAGGAATGCAGATGGCTGAGGACGCTTTGCCAGCAAACGTGATGGAGGGGCCAAGAGGAAACCACACAGGCAGGAATCCGGGCAGGCATGCCAGGCTGAGGTGGGGTCTCAGGTGCCAGGAACTGTGAAGGTGAGGGGGGACACATGCAGATGCTCGCTTACTCTAGCCTCTCCCATCACCCCGTGTCCTCAAAGCCTCTGGGACTTGGAGGCCAAAAGGGCTCAGAGGCCATCAGCCCCCACTCAAGGCAGAGAGCTGATTCCACCTGCCTAGTCTGGCCATGTGGCCCGGAACAGGACACTGTCTCTTTCTGGGCTGCAGTGGCCTGGTCCAAGCTGTGAAGGTCATCCCGTGCAGTCTTCCTAACTGGAGACCCAAGCCATCATGAGCATGGAGACCTACAGTAAGAGAATGCTGTCATTGATTCAAGCCAAGGGGAGATGATGAAGACCATGGGGAAGTCACCATAACTCTCCAGGTGGGGCTTGGGGTAGGGCTCAAGCTGACCCAAAAGCCACCATGTGCTAAGGCGTTTGCACAAAAGGGAGCCTGCTCTCCATTCACAGATGAGGAGTCAAGGTGCAGAGAGGTGCAGTGGCCTACCCAAGGCCCTGTGCTTTCTGACCCCAGAGCCCAGCGTCTCACCACCTTGTGTGGACTTCTGCTTCTGTGCACATTTCATGCCCCGGTGGAGAGGTTTGCAATTGAGGCTCAAGCACTGAAGGCAAAATGAAAGGCACTGTCCCAAACGCAGGGACCTCTGGCCCCAGGTGGGAGAGATGCCTTCCCCAGACCGCAGCTGTGCTACCTCTGGGTAAGACTGCCAGACAGGGAGGGGGCCAGACTGACAGCTAACTGGGAGGTTTTGCCTCTTCTGCCAGAACCCATCACTGGTGACCAGCCGAGGCTGGGTGGGGGTCATGTCAGGATACCAAGACAAGGAAGGCACTAAGGTGGGACCAAGGCCTCTGTAAGGTCAGCCCTGGGGTGGGAGAGGTCATTCCCCATCCCCACCCCCCCACCCCACAGAACGTATGGCCTAAGAGGGACAGAAGCCAGTGTTCCAGACAGACTAAGCTGGAGGCGGGGCTGGCAAGGATCCCATTGAGGACCTGGCCCAGTCCCTGCAGCCAGGGCTGATGGAGGCAACTTTCTGTGAAAGGCCTCAGGCCCACTAAGAGTCCCATGCTCCAGCCTTGTCTGTGTGCTGGATGGGACTGTGAGGTGCTATATTCTGGTGTCAGGGCTCTGTGGATGAGGGAAGAGAGAAGGGAGTGTGCATGGAAAAGTTCTGTCCAGAGGACCCACCCTGCAGCCCCACTGGTCACTCTGCCTGCCCCCTCCAAGTCCCACCATAGCCTGGGCCACTTAGCTGCTGCCCCCAGGCAATGGGGAAACTAAAATGGGAACCCCTGTGTAAAGAAGCATGTGACATGCCCAGGGACACATAGGGCAGGAGGCTGAGCAGGACCCCAGCTCAGGACTCTGACTCCAGCCACCTGCTGCTCCTTCTCAGAACAGCCTGAAGTGGAGTGCAGACTTCATGCTCCGCTCGTCAGGGCTGGCCACGTCAGCAACATCCTGCAGCCCAGGGAGCCTGAGACGGGCACTCCAGCCCAGAAGGGAGGGTCTGCACCCTTCTGGATGAAGGAGGGCCCAGTCAAGCAGCCCTGGGTTTCTGTCCACTCTCCCAGGCACTAGCTGTGACCCGAAGCAGATGACCATGCCTGAGGCCCAATTTCCACAAGAAGCAATGCCCACCACACAGGGTTGTTCTAAGAATTAGATGACATTGCATTTTAAAAAATCCAGAAACTGCCTGGCAGGCAAAAGGCCCTCAGGGTAGTCATACTGTGGTTTCCACAATTCTCGAGGACCCGCACTTGCTTCCCAAAGCACTTCTAGGCTTGAGGCCAAATGACCCAGCACAGGCCTCTGGGGAAGAGCTGGACAGCCAGTGTCACCCATGTGCCAGCTGGACAGACCCAGGCCCAGACAGGTGGAGTGATTTGTGGGAAACACACAGCAAGCTGGAGCCAGGGCTTGAAGGAGGACTCATCCTCTGCTTCCTTGTTCCACACCCGCCTCGAAGTGGAGAAGGGGCCACGGCCCCCAAATAGGGTCCCCAGGGCAGCCTTTGGGTCTTGCTGTGGCCGTTCGAGGCCTCAGTTCTGCCCACTGGCCTTGCAGGGCAGCTGCCTTCCTCCTCCCCATAAGCCTTTCTCCAGTCAGGGGATTGGGTTGCCTGCACCATTTAGAGCCAGAGCCACAAAGGCTTGGGAATGGAGCCGGGCTTCCCCAGGCCCCTGGAATCCTGCATGGGCCAGCAGACCCTCCAGGGGGCTCTTCTCCCCAGAAGCGGGAGCTGAGGCCCCAGCCACCCGGTGGTGGTGGCGGCTCGGGGCGCACGTGGCCGCCTGGCCCCCGCGCGGTGATGTCAGGCCTCGCCGCGCCCCGGCCCTAGCACGTTCGTTCGCCGTTCTCCGAGCGGGAACAAAGCGTCCTGCGCATTCCTGCGCGCTGACTCACCGCCGTCACGTAGCGCGGCGCCGCCGCTGCCGCTTTGCCCAAAATTGGTCGGGAGGCGAGGGCGGGCCGGAGCTGGGCTGCCGGCATGTCCGCCGCCTGCTTGCAGGCTCCACGCTCGCCGCGGTCGCTTTCCGCTCGGCCCCCAGCCCAAGGATTTCCCAAAACAGGCATGAGCGGGAGAGAGTGGGGCTCCGAGGGCCCCGCGATGGATGGCAGGGTCAGGCAGGGGACCAGGGTGGGGGGAGCTGTGCAGGGGGTAGCGGGGAGCAAGGCGCAGGCCGGCAGGCTAGGGTGAATCCCTGCCAGAAAGCTCTGCTCCTCTTGGAGCCTCGGTTTGCCCAGATGCCAAATAGGATGACATTATGGCTGTAGAAATTAAAATAGATGAAGACATGGAATTCACTGCATGCCAGGCACGGTTCTCAGCCCTTCGTACGGGTCATCTCCCCTAATCCTCGCACCAACCATGAGGAAGGTACTATTATTATCCTCATTTTACAGATAGGGAAACTGAGGCACGGAGAGGTTAACTAACTTGCTTGAGGTCACTAGTGAGTGGCCGAGCTAGGATTTGACCCCTGGCTGTGAGGTTCCAGAATCTGCCGGTATCCCTTACATGGTAAAGTGCGCAGCGCAGCGTCTGGCACGCAGTGGGTGCCCTCCCCATCCCTTGCCCCTTAGTGACTGAGACCGGTGTCAGTGGAACCTCGCAATGTACCACTTGACCATCGCTTTACCTCTGAAGCCTCCAGTCCCTCATCTGTAAAGTGGGTGCTGGAGAAATGGCGCCCTCCAGGGGTTGCTGGGGAAATTACAAGTGAGGACCGAAGTAAAACTGGAGGAGGAAAAAGGTAGGTTGGGCTCAACAACCCTTTCTCCCCAAGGGCTGGAGGTCATTCCGGGACAACATCAAAGTTCAGAGAGGGGCCAGGCTAAGCCTGAGATCCCCAACCAGGCCGGACCTTACTGGGATATGCCTCCTTATGGCAGCCAGGAGGTTGCGAGCACTTCTGTGCTCTGCACCCCAGGGAGCCTGTGCTTATCAGAACAGGAAAATGATGCAGTGGGTGGAGGGTGGAGGAATTCCCTGTCTATGACCCCTTGGCCATGCCTGGCTTCCTTCTCTATTGCAACCTGGTTTTAGAGGACATGGAACTTTGAAGCTATGGGGTGTTGGCAGGGGCAGATTACCCAGTAAGCAAGGTAAACCTGTGATTATGATTTTGAAAAGAGGCTTTGATTCTGTAGGAAGGTGCTGTGGGATTGGGAGAGAGACAGATGCCAGCCATACGTAAAAGCAGAATCTTTGATGTGGTGAAAAAATGTGAAATCGTTCACTGCAGATTGGTAAGTAAGCACAAGTAAGGTCATGCTTACCTTGCTTAAGTAATCCGCTCCCGGGTGTTGGGATCAGGAGCCTTCCCAGGATTTGCAGGAATGAAGTGGCCAGAAGGTGGCCTTATTCTCAGGTGCCAGGTTAGACTGGGAAGCTTTTCCCAAGCTGCGGTGTCACCCACCTGGGTGTCTCGGAAGGCTGAGGGCTGGACTTCTCTCCCTCCCTCCCCAGGCAGGACTGGTTTGGGAGCCACCTGGCCTGGCCCATCTATACCACAGATTCAAGGCCTCTGCCCCCCACCCCCTTTTCCTGCTGATTCCACTTTAACATCAGGAAAAGGTCAGTTTCCCAGCATACTATTCAAGGCCGTTGTGACTTCCAGCCACCTCTCACCACTGGCTCCCTTAAGCTGTTCACTTCAGCTCCTAGGACACTCTATGTTCTTTCAGGACTCCTGGCCTTAACCTGTGCCATTCCCTCTTTCTGGAATGCCTTCCCGACTTTCAAAGTCTGACTCAAATATCTCCTCTGCCGAGAAGCCCTCCTGGCCCTCCAGGCAGAGATGGGCACTTGCTCCTCAAGAGTCTTGGAATCCCTTGTCTGTTCCTCCCTTTCAAGGAACCAGACATTCTCTTCAGGCTGGTCGTTAGGCTCAGAACCTTCATCCCCAGGCACTCCATGTTCCCAGCTTCCTACCCCCCAAACCTAGCTGGACTAGAGACCCACAGACCCAGACCCAGGCTTGACATAGATTGGGACTCAGCACATGTTTGCTGCGTGATGGCAGAGAGCATGGCCTTGGGGACGCAAAATTCTTCTCTTCTGCTCCCTGGCTGTGTGACCTTGGACAGTTTACGCAGTCTCTCTGAACCTCACTCCCAGGCCTTCCCCTCCCAGCTACTCAGGGCTGTTGAGGGGATCAAATGAATGAAGGCAGGGAGAGTGCTTGGCATTATTATGGACCTTCCCTGTGGCCGCAGCCTGGGTTCCAAGGCTGGGCGGCAGGCGATGAACTCAGAGGCAGCCGTAGCCCCTGGCTGACTCAGGCTGAGGAGGTGCCAAGAGAGATGGTTGCTTTATGGTCAGTCTGAGCCAGCCTAGCTCCTCCCCTTCTTCCCACCCCCTCCCCCGTTTGCACCCAAATCCGAGGCCACAAGGCCTTCCAGGCCCACTCCAGGCCTCTTATCTAGAGAGATAAAGGCCCCCTCCCCTTGGATGGTGAATCCATTCAGCTGGCTGCTGTGCGACCTCAGATAATCCCTGTCCTCTAGGGGCAGCCTTGGGGGAGTGCTGGGTCAGGGGCAGGTGGTGACCTCAAAAGGCTCCCAGGCAAGTGTTTCAGGCAGACATGATGGGAATTCAGGCTTCAGAGGAATGGACCCTGCTCTACTCCCCAGTAACCTACCCAAGGTGTTGGGACCTTACACTGTCATCCGCCATCCATCTCTTCCTGAGAGGCCAAGGTTAGTATTTCCACTTGACACATGGGGAAGCTGAGGTCCAGCAATGAGAAGAACCTTGTCCAAGGTCACACAGCCTATAGCCAGGACACTGGTGTGTGGGCCTGCAGCCAGGATAAGCAAGGCCAGTCTGCTATGGCCTCCCCATTCTCTGGTGGGCTCCTGACTGGTGGTGGCTGCCCCCTACCCCCAGGACCAGCTGTGTGCCAGGCCTTGGACAAGAATCTTCAGTTCATGGGATCGTCATGTGAATCCACAGTACAGAGGAGGAAGTTGAAGCTCAGAGAGCTGAAATTGCTTGTCCCAGTTCACAAAGCATTAGTGGTAGATTCACACCATTAGGCCCTGTTCCTCCCGTAAACCAGCTGCCTCCCATTCTGGCAGGATTTTGGGGTTTCAGCAACAGCAGGCCTCAGGGAGCCTGAGGGGAGGCCCTCTGGTCTCACAGATACCCCCTGGCTGTGGGCGGCGAGGGAGTGGGCATTCCAGGCTGGGCCCACCAGGCCCGCCTGGGCCCGCTGCTCCTTGCCAGGCCTGGATGAAAGTGTGAAGTCATCGAGCCATCCCAGCTTCCTGTCCCATCTCGCTGTCATGACTCAGTCCCTGCATTACCCAAATCTTCTCCTTCCAGGGGACCCTAGAAATGACCTGGCCTGGCCTGGACTGCCCCACTGCATGCCTGCCTGCTAGAGCCTCCCACCCTGAGTCACCACTCACCTCACCACCCAGCGCACTGTTCAGCCCACTGCATAAACAGCCTACTCCTCTCCCACAAGCTCCCAGGCCCCTGCTGCTAAAGGCCCAGGAGCCAGGCTGAGGGCAGGGAGGGACTTCTGCTGTCCTCAAACTCAGGCCCTGAGGTTGACCCCCAGTACCTGTTTTGGGGAACTGTCTGACCCTGACAGGAAAATCCAGCATTGAGGCTGATAGCTCAGGCCAAGGTCTCAGACTGTCCAGGCTTCAAATCCCAGATTCTGCTTTGCTAGACGGGTAACTTTGGACAAGGTACCTCAGTTTCCTCACCTGAGAAATGAGGGTAATAATAATAAGCTGAATCACAACACAGATTCTATATGGTATCACAATAGTGGTTAAGAGCGCAGGCTGTGAGTCAGGCAGACGCAGGTTCAAATGGCTGTGTGACCTTGAGCAAGCTACTTCACCTCTCTGAGCTCCAGATTCCTCATCTGTAAAGTGAGAATAGGAATAAGAGTACTCTCCTGCTATGATGATTAAATGTGAGAATATATGTAAAAGGTTTCACACAGTGTCTGGCACATGATAAGTGCTCAGTAAACGTTTGTTTTTGTTGTTGTTAGATGCCATCGAGTTGGTTCCAACTCATAGTGACCCTGTGTACAACAGAACGAAACACTGCCTGGTCCTGCGCCATCCTCACAATGGTTGCTATGTTTGAGCCCATTGTTGTGGCCACTGTGTTAATCCATCTCGGTGAGGGTCTTCCTCTTTTTTGCTGACCCTCCACTTTACCAAGTATGATGTCCTCCAGGGACTGATCCCGTCTGACAACATGTCCAAAATATGTGAGACAAAGTCTTGTCATCCTTGCTTCTAAGGAGCATTCTGGGTGTACTTCTTCCAAGACAGATTTGTTCGTTCTTCTGGAAGTCCATGATATATTCAGTACTCTTTGCCAACGCCATAATTCAAAGGCATCAATTCTTCTTCGGTCTTCCTTATTCATTGTCCAGCTTTCGCATTCATATGAGGCGGTTGAAAATACCATGGCTTGGGTCAGGCGCATCTTAGTCCTCAAGGTGACATCTTTGCTTTTTAACACTTTTAAGGGGTCTTTTGCAGCATATTTGTCCAACAAAATACATCCTTTGATTTTTTGACTGCTGCTTCCATGGGTGTTGATTGTGGATCTAAGTAAAATTAAATCTTTGACAAATTCAATCTTTTCTCTCTTTATCATGATGTTGCTTATTGGTCCAGTTGTGAGGATTTTTGTTTTCTTTATGTTGAGGTGTAATCCATACTGAAGGCTGTAGTCTTTTATCTTCATGAGTAAGTGCTTCAAGTCCTCTTCACTTTCAGCAAGCAAGGTTGTGTCATTCTGCATATTGCAGGTTGTTAATGAGTCTTCTTCAATCCTAATGCCATGTTCTTCTTGTATATAGTCCAGCTTCTCAAATTATTTGCTTAGCATACAGATCGAATAAGTATGGTGAAAGTATACAACCCTAATGCCACCTTTCCTGATTTTAAACCATGCAGCATCCCCTTGTTCTGTTTGAATGATTACCTCTTGGTCTATGTACAGGTTCCACATGAGTGTTCTGGAATTTCCATTGTTTCCAGTGCTACCCATAATGTGTTATGATCCACACAGTCCAATGCCTTTGCATAGTCAATAAAACACAGGCAAACATCTTTCTGATATTCTCTGCTTTCAGCCAGGATCCATCTGACATCAGCAGCAATATCCTTCATTCCACCTCCTCTTCTGAATCTGGCTTGAATTTCTGGCAGTTCCCTGTCGATGTACTCCTGCAATTGTTTTTGAATTATCTTCATCAACATTTTACTTGTGTGTGATATTAATGATATTGTTTGATAATTTCCACATTCTGTTGGATCACCTTTTTTGGAATGGGCACCAATACGGATCTCTTTCAGTCGGTTGGCCAGGTAGCTGCCTTCCAAATTTCTTGACATAGGCAACTAAGCCACCTCCAGCACTTCATCCCTTTGTTGAAACATCTCAACTGATATTCTGTCAATTCCTGGAGCCTTGTTTTTTGCCAATATCTTCAGTACAGCGTGAACTTCTTCCTTCAGTACCGTCAGTTCTTGATCATATGCTACCTCCTGAAATGGCTGAATGTTGACCAATTCTTTTCGATACAGTGACTCTGTGTATTCCTTCCATCTTCTTTTGATGTTACCTGCGTCGTTCAATATTTTGCCCATAGAATCCTTCAATATTGCAGCTCCAGGCTTGAATATTTTCTTCAGTTCTCTCAGCTTGAGAAATGCCAAGCGTGTTCTTCCCTTTTGGTTTTCAAACTCCAGGTCTTTGCACATTTCATTATAATACTTTGTCTTCTCGGGCTGCCCTTTGAAAACCTCTGTTCAGCTCTTTTACTTCATCATTTCTTCCATTCATTTTAGCTACTCTGTGTTCAAGATCAAGTTTCAGAGCTTCTTCTGACAACCATTTTGCTCTTTTCTTTCTTTCCTGTCTTTTTAATGACCTTTTGCTTTCTTCATGTATGATGTCCTTGATGTCATCCCACAACTCATCTGGTCTTCAGTCATTAATGTTCAATGCATCAAATCTGTTCTTGAGATGGTCTCCAAATTCAGGTGGGATATACTCAAGGTCTTATTCTGGTTCTTGTTTTATTTTCTTCAGCTTCAACTTGAACTTGCATATTAATAATTGATGGTCTGTTCCACCACTTGTCTGTCAGTTTGTCATACTGTGGGGGCTTGTGTGTTGCTGTGATTCTGGAAGCTATGCCACCGGTATTTCAAATGCCAGCCGGATCATCCATGATGGACAGGCTTCAATGGAGCTTCCAGCCTAAGACAGACTAGGAAGAAGGACCTGGAGATCTACTTCTGAAAAAACTGGCCAGTGAAAACCTTATAAGTAGCAGCAGAACTATATTGTCTGATATAGTGTCGTTAAGAGCAACCCCTAAGGTAGGAAGGCACTTAAAGTATGACTGGGGAAGAGCTACCTCCTCAAAGTAGAGTCAGCCTTAATGATGTGGATGAAGTAAAGCTTTCAGAACCTTCATTTGCTGATGTGGCATGACTCAAAATGAGAAGAAACAGCTGCAAACATCCGTTAATAAATGGAATGTGGAATGTACAAAGTATGACTCTAGGAAAACTGAAAGTTGTCAAAAATGAAATAGAACGCTTGAAGATCAATATCCTAGGCATTAGTGAGCTGAAATGTAATGGTATTGGCCATTTTGAATCAGACAATCATGTGGTCTATTATGTGGGGAATGATAAATTGAAGAGGCATGGCGCTGCATTCATTGTCAAAAAGAACATTTCAAGATGTATACTGAAGTATAATGCTGTCAGTGATAGGATAACATCAATAAGCCTACAAGGAATACCAGTTAATACATCTATTATTCAAATTTATGCACCGACCACTAAGGCCAAAGATGAAGAAATTGAAGACTTTTACCAACTTCTGCAGTCTGAAATTGATCAAACATGCAACCAGGATGCATTGATAATTACCGGTGATTGGAATGCTAAAGCTGGAAATGAAGAAGGATTAGTAGCTGGAAAATACGGCCTTGATGATAGAAACGACACCAGCGATCTCACGATAGATTTTGGAAGACCGATGACCTATTCAGTGAAAATACCTTTTTCCAACAACATAAATAGTGATTATACATGTGGACCTAGCAGGATGGAATACACAGAAAGTAAATCGACTATATCTGTGGAAAGAGACGATGGAGAAGCTCAATATCATCAGTCAGAAGGACAGGGGCTGACTGCGAAACAGGCAGTAAAAGGTAGTTATGATTAACTCTTAAAGGGCCAGGCAAATAGGCTCAGGGTTGTTTTCAGTGAATGATGGGGAGATGGCCAGTAGATTGTCTGGTTCTTCCGTTGATGCTGGGGTAGCATCAGGGAAAGGTCCCTGGGGCACTGAAGCTCCAGAGCATCCTCTGCAGGCTGAGCACTAAACTTCCCCAGGCAGGTCCAGAAGGCTGTCTGAGAGGTCTTTCTGGGCCATGGCTGACCTCACAGTTGACAATTCCCAAGACACCTATAGAGCCACCCCGTTTCATGGAGGCTGAAGCTGACATTCAGACCAGGAAAAGGGCTCACCTGCAGCCACCCAGGTGGCAGCTGAGCTCAAGCCTTTGACTTCATGTCCCTCTCTTCCTGGGCTGGGAGCTGCCTCCCTGAACCCAGGGCATCCTCACTGCCCAATCTCAGAGAGGCCGTCTGAGAGACTGACTGAGCTCATCTGCCCACTGAAGGCTCTTGGAAGCCCTGCTAGAAGTCCAGTTTCCCAAACTCATTTGGAAACAGGGTCCTGCCTGCCATCAGTGTTTTCCTCGGAACAGACTATGGGGAATGCTGAGCTGAGCTCTGATCAGCCTGTGAAGCCTTTGTCTTTGCATTATCCTGTTATGCAGCAACCAGAGCTAAGGGGACCCAGTGGGCCTGGTCTGGCGGCAGCTGAGAAAGAGCGGATACTAGGAGGCAAACTTCACTGACTTCCCCATTTCCGGTTCAAGGCGTAGTTATTGAGCACATGATCTGGACATGGGGAGGGGAGTTGGGGGAGGTCACATAAGTGAAGAAGGTCATAGGAAGTGGAAATGGCACTGACTTTGGGGTCAGACAGACCTGGGTTTGAACCCCAACGCCTCCACTTTATAGCTCTGGTCAAGCTATCCAACCTCTCAGAGTCTGAGGTCCCATCTGCAACATGGGTGTGTTGACATATCTTGAGGAGTTATTGCTGTAAGGAAGACATGAGAACAAGAGTATGGCTATAATTTGTAAATAGGTATAATTAAAAATGGCTACCACTGACAAAGCTCATTTACTCCTCACCAAAGCCCTGTTACCTGGATTATACCCATTTTATAAATGAGGAAACTGGAACTCAAAGAAGGAAAGGGCACCTGCAGTAGGAGGTGAACCTCGGAAACAAACCTAGCTCAGCCTGAAACCAAAATTAGAGTCCTGAGCCAGTAGCCTTCGCTGTAGGAGAGGCAAGATCAGGGGTGGTTGTGCATGAGAATGATGTGGGAGTTCAGAGGTGGTTAGAGCTTATGTCTTGCATGGAGTTGGGAAGGCTTCTTGGGAGAGAAAACATTTGTGATGGATCTCAAGGAATGGACAGAATAAGTCGAGAATGGAAAGAGGGTGGCATTCCTAGGGGGCGGAGGACCCAGCTTGCAGGGAGGCACAGAGGGGAGAAGGTCTGCCGTGCTTCAGGGAGTGGCAGGCACTGTGATCTGTTGGGTTAAAGTCTTGCGCACCCAGAATAGCACTGGCGGGATGAGGCTGGAAGGATAGCTCAGGGACAGACCCCAAGCATGCCTGCTTAACCCTGCTACCAGGCCAGGCCTTGGCCGCAGACTTCCAGGTGAAGTCTGCTTTTCATAGGAAGGCAGCTTTGGCCCGGAAGCCTCCCAAATCTTGACACAATTCTTGTGTGGTGTGGCATTAACCAAAGCAAATGTGGTGAGTAGAGAAAGCCAGGGTGGCCACTAGCTCTTGGAGGGACTATGCAGTCCAGGGTGGTAGAGGGGCACTCATGGGAGTCCGGCCAGTGGCACAAGGACAGTGTGATTTCTAGGAACCACACACACACACACACATATATCACTCCTTGCCAACATATCCACACTGTCAGGCCCACAACCACACTGCAGCCCAGAGTGAGGAAGGACAGAGGGCAGAGGTTGACTGACAGAGCCCTCCCCGTGCCAGGCAATGCCACAAGCCCGTTGGCTCTGCCATGAAGCCTCCAGCAGCTGTGAGATGAGATTTGTCTTCCTTGATGCCTTTGACAAATGCGGCATCTGACACTCAGGATGATTAAACCATGGCACGCCCTTGGTCACATGGCCTGTGAGCAACAGAACCAGACCTCAGGCGGGCTGACCTCGGCCCTGCATTACTTCTGGCCTGGCACAGTGCCGGGCACTTGTCCATCGGGGGACAAGGGGGGATTAAAGCCTGAGTCACAAGGCTTTGAAGCTGACAGCTGGATCCACCAAGCCACAGAGGTTCTAGGGGGTGGCCGGCCCCTGACTCACCCCCACACCCTGAGCCAGCCCCAGGCAGCGGCTTTAGCTCCTGACTGCCCTTCTGCCTGCCAGGGCCCAGTTATGCCCCTCTTAGGTCATTCATAGCTCAGAATTCCCAGGAGCCGGGTGACAAAGCCAGACCTTTAGGCAAGGAGCTATCCCAGGCACACCTCTGCTCAGGAATGTCAGCCTGAAGTCACAGTGGGAGCCCCGGCCTTCACCTGCCTGCTGGGCACTAAGTTATTCTGATGATACACTTATTTTTAGCTGACACCTAATTCTAGAACGAAGTACTGTACTTCTGTGTGGCCCAGCCTCCTGGTGGCTCACCCCTTCCCAGAGGGGAAAGGCGGCCTCCTGGTGGGGCACTGGGTGCGCCTTTGAAAACATAGGTTCTAGGCAACACAGTGGGTGTGACTCTGAAAAAATACCAGCTGCATGTCTTGGCTGGTGGTGGTGGTGGGATGGAGAAGAAATCTGGGTTTCCAGACCCTCACAGGATTCTAGAAGCCAGGCCTGGCAGGGTCACCCCTTGCTGACCATTCCTCCTCTCTAGACCTCTGTTTCCTCATCTGGGTAGAGGCCAATGGCCCTTCCATCTCTGACCACCTCTCTTATTTTTTTTTTTTAAGTATCATCTCAAGTCTTCATTATCAGAGCATTTTGAAGATGTATCAGGTAGACCTTCCTCATCAACACAGGCTTTGTCTGGTGAGACAAAGCCATCTTGTTGTACTCTATTTCACTGCAATGTTTGGCCCAGACCATGAGCCCAGGCCTGTGCTAGGCCCTGGGGTAGGGATTCCAGAGGAGATCATGTCTCAATGAGCTCATCGTATCAGTGGAGAGACACACCTCTCACCAAATAATGTTTTTCCAGGACAGTATCCAGGACACGGGAGCCCTGGTCACGGAGTGGTTAGCTTGGCTGCTAACCAAAAGGTTGGCAGTTCGAATCCACCAGAGACTCCTTGGAAACCATATTGGACAGTTCTACAGTGTCCTATAGGGTCACTATGAGTCAGAATCGACTCAACGGCAACAGGTTATTTTGGGGGTTCCAGGACAAGTATAGTATGCCCTTCAAAGCTCTTCTAGATTCCACTCTTCTAATATCTCCAACCTTATCTCTCGTGAAGGAGGATGAGTACATGGGAGGCTAGTTGGGAAAATGGATGGATGGAAGAATGGATATTACTGTGGTTGTTAGTTGCCATCAATTCTACTCTGACTCATGGCGACCTTATGTATAACAGAACAAAATGTTGCCTGGTCCTGTGTCATCTTCATAATTATTGGTATGTTTGAGTCCATTGTTTTTGCTATGGAAGAATGGATAGAAAGTTAGATAATGGGTAGGTGACTGGATATGTAGAAGAATGGATGGATGAATGGATGGCTGGATAGATGGAAGGATCATTGGGTAGATTTAATGCAGCCTGTTGATTCCAGCAGTAAGTAGCTATCTTTCAAAGACCAAAGACTACAGCCTTCAGTATGGATTACACCTCAACATAAAGAAAACAAAAATCCTCACAACTGGACCAATAAGCAACATCATGATAAATGGAGAAAAGATTGAAATTGTCAAGGATTTCATTTTACTTGGATCTGCAATCAATACCCATGGAGGCAGCAATCAAGAAATCAAAAGGTGCATTGCATAGGCAAATCTGCTGTGAAAGACCTCTTTAAAGTGTTGAGAAACAAAGATGTCACCTTGAAGACTAAAGTGCACCTGACCCAAGCTATGGTGTTTTCAATCATATCCATGTGAAAGCTGGACAGTGAATAAGGAAGACTGAAAAAGAATTGATGCCTTTGAATTGTGGTGTTGGTGACGAATATTGAATATACCATGGACTGCTAGAAGAATGAACGAATCTGTCTTGGAAGAAGTGCAACCATAATGCTCCTTAGAAGCAAGGATGGCGAGACTATGTCTTACATAATTTGGACATGTTATCAGGAGGGATAAGTCCCTGGAGAAGGACATCATGCTTGGTAAAGTATAGAGTCAGCAAAAAAGAGGAAGACCCTCAACGAGATGGATTGACACAGTGGCTGCAACAATGGGCTCATGCATAACAACGATTGTGAGGATGGCGCAGGACCAGGCAGTGTTTCGTTCTGTAGTACACAGGGTCTCTATGAGTCGGAACCAACTCGACAGCACCTAACAACAGCAACATCTTGATTCCATAGCAGATGAGTATATGGGGAAAAGTTCTAACCCTAGCTCTTGTTCATTGTGTGACCCCAAATCACTTCCTTTGGGACCTCAACTGTAAAGTGACAATCATGGGGTCAGCCTGCCTTCCAGATCTGTAGTGGGGATCCAATGACAAAAGAATGGACCGTCCATGCCTACCTAAAGGCTGACCAGGCCTCAGCCACTGGCCTCTTAGGCATGGCCTACATGCTGTGTTTTTGTCTTAGGAGTGAGCCCCCCCCCCCCATGAGCACAGATGGGAGGCCTCCCTGTGCTCCTGGGCTCCCGTCTTTCCCAGCCTGCATAGGGCTTTCTTCCTGCAAGAGGAGGAAGGTGTCCCCTAGAGAACAGTTATTGCAGGATGGCTACCCAAGGGCTAGAGAGTCAGGAATGGGCAGCACGTTTGGGGCACATGGTGTTCACGACTAGGGCTTTGGAGTTGCACAGATCTGCTTTCTGATCTTGGCTCTGCCACTTTCTAGCTGTCTGACATTGGCCAAGTGACTTACCCTCTCTAAGTCTCTGCTTCCTCGTTTCTAACATGGGGACTGATTACAGTATCTACCTCATAGGTGTGTTGTGACAGTTGACTGAGATAATGTATGTAAATCACTTAGCACAGTGCTTAGAATATACTACGTGCTCAGTAAATGCTTGTTTATCCCACACCCCAAAAAGGCTAAGTGGGGAATCGAGCCCTAGCACTTTGAGGATGGCTCAAAAATTTTGAGTCCAGAGATTTCCATGCTGGCATGCTGAGTCTCTGAGATGGTTTTCTTATTTCAAAAGGTCCAGCAGGACTCACAAGGCTTCTTGAAAAGGGTACCCTGACAGAACAATATCTGCTTTCGGCTGAAATTCCGGCAGTTCCATGGGCCTCGCTGCCCCTGTTCTAATTACCCTTAGATTAATAACAAACAGGGTACATGAATTATTCTTTTGAAAGTACAGTTTATGTGGGAGATATAAATCTTTCCAAATGGGCTGAGGTGGAGGGAGGAGAACTAACAAGGGGGTGTCCTCCAAGGGAAGCCATGAAGACCAGGGGAGGTGGTCCCACAGGGCTGAGGCTGCCCTTGTGGAGACCCAGCGTGGGGACAATGGTGTGGGCAGTGGCAGGCCCTGCTGGCTCAGAGTGAGCTGTGGCCTATGGCAGGAGGCCCAGACCACCCACCAGAAAGAGGCCCTGAGGCTGAGTGGCCCAGGCCCGAGTTGGGGCAGCCCCAACCTATACCCTCAGGGACAAGTGGTGACAGGAATGTCTGAACCCTCTCAAGTCCCTAAACCCCCAGCCCAGGCCAGCTTCAGGGCTAAGGCTTCCCCAGCACCCCCTTCCCTGCAGACTCTGGGCATCTCCCCTGGCCAGCCCCTCTTCCCAGCTGCTCATTTGGCTAAGCCGCCTGCACAGTGTGTGCCTGCAGCCAAGATGCCGTGTCCCTTCTACTGGGGCTGCAAACAGAACTAGAAAATGACTGCTTGTCCAGAGGTGAGAGAACAAAGGGACCCGAGCTGGAAGCAAGAATGATGCAGCCACAGAGTCTGCAGGGCTGACATTTGGGGAGTTTTGAACTCAGGTCAAGTTGATTCTGAATGTCATAGGCTGTCAGAGCTGAGAGGGCCCCGCACTGTCAATGGGAAGGCAGGGAAACTGAGGCCAGGGAAGGGATGAGACTTACCAAAGACCACACAGCATGATTAGAAAAGCTGGGACAAGGCCTCCTGGTCCAGGGCCTTGACTGGGACACCAGGCACCTGCCCCAACCCATCCCTGCCCTGTTGGACAGTATCGCCAGGACATTTAGTCCTCCTCCTATGCATCCTCCATCCTGGGCAGCGTACACCACTGCTGGACAGCTGCTCAATGGTGCCTTATTGACTCTTGGTGCAAGGATTATAGAGGGGCTTGTAGCGTATGCAGGGAGATGGCCTAGCCCTGTCCCAGTGCCCAACCTGCCTGCGGGTGGGATCCTTCCTGACCAGCCCTTCCTAAAGGGACCCAGGACATCAGGCTCAGCCTGTACCCCTGGGAGAGTTTCACTGGAGTGTGAGAAAGAGCGAGGCTGGGTTATTAGCCAAGAGCACACACCCAGTCCCATCAACGTTTTGTTTTTGCGCAAGTTGCCCTCCTCTTGGGACCTCTGTTATCTACCAAATGGGAGTGAAGATTAGAAAGGATTTCTAAACCGGCAGCTTCTAGCACAGCATCTCATCCAGAAATACACCTAAACTGCCCTCTTCTACTAGCCTTGCCTCCACCCAAATCTCTCCTTCTTGGATTGGGCTGGTACCAAGCATTAAAAAGTAACAGTTGCCATCAAGTCAACTCCAACTCATGGCGACCCACGTGCGTCCGAGTAGAACTGTGCTCCACAAGGTTTTCAATGGCTGATCTTTCGAAAGTAGATCGCCAGACCTTTCTTCCAAGATGCCTCTGGGTGGGGGCCAACCTCCAAACTTTCAGTTAGCAGCTGAGTATATTGACCATTTTCACCACTCAGGGATTCCACCAAGCATTGGGGGAGCAAATTATTTTGTGAGTAAAACGATTCCTTCCAAATTCTGACAGGGTGCATTCATCTTCATGAATCTCTGCCCCTCTCCCTGCAACCTTTACAAACCCTGGCTGGTAGCAAGGCCAGGTTGGGGTTGGGGGTGCAGCAGGGCAGCTGGTGGGGCAGTTGATGGGGGTCAGAGCAATGCGGACAGGGGCAGTGCAGCCAGGCCAGCCAGAAAGGGCAGGAGTACTTGTCAGGCCAGAGGACGGTGCAGGCTGCGGAGAGCTGCGGAGGAGGAGGGGCTCGGGCCCAGCGATTTTTAGCTCACCTTAATTTTCTCTACCTGGAAACCAACCCTAGCCAGTAGAGTAGCACTGTTCCCGGGATGATTTCATCCCCTAAGGCCTGGGCTCACTCAGGTTCCTGGGTCAGGCCTCTCCATTTCATGGGAGCCCCGCATGCCCAGCCCAAGCCCAGGGCAGGAGAGAAGGAAACTGGAGCCAGGCCAGCTCGCAGCTCGCCACCTGAGCCTGAGAGCCAGCAGTGGCCCCCGCCCTGTCGTCATCCTCCTTTCACACCAGGGAGGGAGCCTGTCCCCAGGTCCGTTTAATTCTTCTATTATGTTTCCCAGACTGAAGCCTCTGGTTCCCTATTGTCCTGAGCAGGCATTCTGCATTTGTGTAACGATTAGACACGTTAGAACCTTTGCTCTGACTCCCTCTGGGCTTTCTCTTTTACTTTCTGAAATCCAAGTTATTTCTTCCTCTCTACGCTACGCGCTGCTTCCTTGTTCTCGCTTTCTCTCCCTACCTGTCTTTATCTGCCTCTCTGTTTGTTTTCTTCCCCACCCTGACCCCCTCCTTCTCTCAGCTGATTTGATTTCTCTTCTTTCTTCTCTTCACAGTTCAGTAGTCTGAATTCTCTATCTACCACCCCCTCCACCACCCCAGCCCAGCTTATTCTGTATTTATATGCTCTCCGAGGCTAACAGAAAGGACAGGGTGTATCGCTCACCTCATTCCAGAAATGCTCTTGTAAATTCTTAGAGAGGCGCGATGTGGGGAGGGCACTGAGCACTGCAGGGGGAGTCACCCGGGGTGTGCTGGAGACCCCAAGATCTAGGTTCTAGTGCCGACTCTGAGCTCGGCCAAGGCTCTGCTCTCTGAGCCTCTGTTTCTCCTCTGGCAATAGTGGATACCCAGATGACAACAGCTGCCTCATAGCTTTGCAGGGAGGCGGAACTGTAAGTGCCCTGAGCACACACACAGTAGGTGTTCAGGAAATGTTGGTTCCTGCTTCCCCTTCGGCCTGGCCCAGGCTGGGGAAGGAAGACAAGGCTGACAGGTATCTCCTTCCCTCAGTTTTGTTCGGCTTTACCAGGATCTCACACAGACATGTGCGTACACACACACCACACACACATGTGCACACGTGTGCACGTGCACCCACACACACGCATGCATACTCTGGACACACTCTAGGCAGAAGCAAAACTGCCTGTTTGTTTGTGGTCATCTATTCTCCCCTCATAAATATCTAATAGGGTAACCAAAGAGCTGCTGAATGCTGAATACAGAAACTAAAATGGGCAGCCTGGGTTCCCAAGGACCTAATGTCCAGAGTTCAAAGCCAAGCATTTGTTCATTCATCCTTCCCTCCCTCAGAGAACACTCCTAGGCTCTTACTGTGTGCGAGGCAGGCTTGAGTGTGAGGCTCCGGGCCCTGCAGCCCCGGAGTTCTGTCCTCCGATGCTGGGGCAGATAAGCCAGAACATCATGACTCAGGCAGGCATGAGAGCCAGGCTCTGGGAATTCTGAGGAATGAGAGGGCCTTTCCTGTTGTGGGTGAAGATAGGGTTCCCGAGAAGATGCTGGGCAGGAGGTGCACTCTGAGCCAGGCCTGGCAGGAACAGAGGGCAGCTGCCCTTCCAGATGGCCCCAGCTCTTGTCCCCAGCGATGCCTGGCTTCTGGGCCATCGGAGGAGCAGGAACAGAATGCCAGCCCCAGGGAGTACCCCCCAACACACACCTTTTTTACAGAAAGTAGTCTCTGAGGTGAACCAAGACATCCTGCCATGTCCAAGTGTCCAAGTCGGGAGACCACTCAAGGGGCATTTTGTGTGTGTGCCCATGGGGGTATCTTCTGGAAAGAGCTCTGAAGCAACCTTCTTAGTCTCAAGGGAATGTATGAGCCAAACAGTTTAAGAATCCCCCATTTTGCCCTCATTTTGCAAACAAGGAGACTGAGGCCCGGGAGGGACATCCATGGCCATGGCTGCATTGCTGAACAGCTTCTGGAAGGGTCCAGGACTCCTGCCCCCAAGCCTGGGCAGGGGAGAGAGGAGGGCTGTTCCTTGGTGAGCTGGGGATGAGACAGCTTCAGGCTCCTGAGTGGTGTCCTTCACTGAAGACAGCAGGCCCAGAGAGGGCGCTGACTCACCCAAGGCCACACAGCTCTGAGCAGGCCTTTCGCCTCCCACACAACGGAAGCGGCGTCCTCAGCCTGGTTGAGGGAGAGGCAACTTGGCAGGGTCTCCTCCGAGAAGCAAGGAGGATTTTGTGCATGGGGTGCCCTCTGCCTTCCAAACTCTCAGTTCTGAGCAGTCCCAGGGAGAATTACGGAGGGGGGTTGGGGCACTTTGGGGGTGATGGAGAGTTAGGGAGGGGGCCTGGGGCACTTTGGGGGTGACTTGGGAAGCCCAGCAGAAGGCCAGCGGGACTGCGTGGGGCCCCTGGGGGCTGCAGGTGAACCTCAGGACTCCCCAAAGTTCTTCTGGCGCAGAGGAAGGAGCCGGGAGTGGGAAAGAGGCATTCCCCCTCCCTCCTGAGCCCCTCCCTCAGAGGCCTGGGCGGGCCAGGCGCCCAGGGAGGAGGTGGTGCCCCTGGCGCCCTGCCCGCCGGTGCAGCGGGGCTGGGCTGGACCGGCAGGGGCGGGGCGCGGCGCGGCGCCTGGTATAAGCAGCAGCACAGGGCACCAAGGCAGAGAGCTACGGGCTCAGCTTTGCTCAGCCACAGGACGCTGGCAACAAGCTCTCCCTGCTCCGGTCGATCCAGCCAGCGCTCGCTCAGCCACCGCCATGGTCGCCGTGCCCACTGCCTGGTGCTCGGTAGCTCTAGCCCTGCTTGTGGCCCTGCACGAAGGTGAGCCGCCCTGGCCTCGCCAGCCACTGCGGCCCCCTGGGGTTGTTCGTCGAGGTGTCCCCTGGGGCTGCGGAGCCTCAAAGCCAGCTGGGGGTGCAGGGGGCGGGAGCACAGTGGCGGCCGCTGGGCTCTGTCGGTGCAGAGGAGCAGCAGAACAGGGCAGGGCTGGTCCTTCCCACGGGGCTCTCGGGGCTTCCCCGGGCTGGCACAGCACTCCTGAGCAGCAACAGTGCCAACTAGTTCGATTATGCAAGAGGAGGGGGCCAGCAGGTCCCCTTGCCCTGACCGTCCCAGGCACCTTGACCCACCTCTCTTCTTCTCTCTCCCTCCTGTGCGTGTAGAGAAGGGCCAGACAGCTGCAGCCACAGAGCAGCCTGCGCCCTCAGCCCGTGCCTGGGGCACCCACCTTCGGCCTCGGCGGTGCTCCTGCAGCTCCTGGCTCGACAAGGAGTGTGTCTACTTCTGCCACCTGGACATCATCTGGGTGAACACTCCAGGGTGAGCTGCCATGGGGAGCCAGGCGGGGCTGCTACGGGCAAGGGGCCGGGCTGGGGGCTGCTGACAAGCCAGGAGCTCTGGCAGAGTGGAGCTCTCCCTGGGCCTCCAGATGGGAGCATTGGGCTAATGTCAATAGTTAGCGATTGTTTTTGTTCCCACGTGGGGGCCAGCCTGGGCACTATAGAGGGCTGTCTCCTGGGAATTCCCCCAATAGCCTGGCTAGAAAGGGTCAGCCCCATTTTCCAGACTGGAGAGGTTAGGTGACTTCCCCAAGATCACAGAGGAAGGAGTAAATGATAGGGCAGGACAGGGACACCATCCTGGATCCTTGGATGCCAGAGCTCATGCCCGCTCTGCCATGCTGCCTCCGCCCTGCCTTCCAAGAATAATATGACTGATGACAGTGCCCATGTCTTGGCTGTGCCAGGCGCTCTGCCAAGCATTGCACATGCAATGAGCTCCTCAGCTACCCCATGAGGTAGGCGCTGCTGTTGTCTCCAGATGACAGATGAAAAGCCTGCCCTGTGTCACCTGGTGGAGATGGGGTTGGGGCCCAGCGCTGTCTTTTCTGCAGCTCCGCGCTGCCTCTGGGCCACTGCATACCTGAAGTTGAAGTTTCTGTGTGTGTTTGTGTTGTTTTTTTTGTTTTTTTTTTTTTAATTCCTTTTCCAAATTGCAGAAGGCAAGAGAAGCCCTGCACGTAAGCTTGTGTGGAGCTAATCCACATCCAAACACTTGCTCGGGGCGGGAACCCTGCCAGTCCCTGCGTGCTAGGTCTGCCTCCCAGTCATTACAACTCCCAGCTATTTCGTCTAAAATTAGCTCTGTGACTGGAAGGTGCTGATCCAGTGGCCCTGGGTCCCCACCCTGCCCCCTGCCCACTTTGGCCAGACTTTGAATCTGAAATCAATCCCACCTGATTATGTACACGTGCAACAGCACACAGGCAACACTTTAAAGTTAGGGCCCTGCAGCACATTTGCTACCCCTCCAGGCAGGCGGGTCACTGAGTGGGGGCAGCTCAAACTTCTGTGAAATGGGCTGTTTCCTCCCTTCCTCCAGGGCTAGCTGAGAGCATTCTTGGAGATCAGGGAGACCAGCCTGGCTCCATCAGCTCACTTTCCTTTCTGGAAGGGGACAGGGATTAGGGGGACTCCTCAGTCCCCACCCTCTTTCCTCTCCATGCTGGGAGTGCATACTGAGCTGAGCCTGGGGGCAGGGGCCCAGAGAGTGGAGGGGCCTTGTCCAGGCCTCCCCAGCACCTGTGGAGGAGCCTATGACTTTCAGTGACAGGGCCTTTGGAGGAAAGGGGCTGGTGACCGTTCACTGCCACCCTGGTGGAACAGGTGGCTGTCCCAGTGTGCAGTGTGGACAGTTCTGCTCACAAATGGTCGTGGTTTATCTAATCCTCTCTCTTTCTTTTTCTGTCTCTTCCTCTCCCCACCCCACACTACCTTGCTGGCTGCACGCCCACAGACAGACAGCTCCTTACGGCCTGGGAAACCCGCCAAGACGCCGGCGCCGCTCCCTGCCAAGGCGCTGTGAGTGCACCAGCGCCAGGGACTCCACCTGTGCCACCTTCTGCCATCGAAGGCCTGGTAGGTGGGCACCCAGCCTGCAGGGGCCCGGGGTGGCTGCTAGCTTGGACCTGCCCTGGGCAGCAGGGTGTCCAGGAAACTAAGTAGAGGAGCAGAGTGGTGGTCGGGTGAGCAGGGCCCTAGGGCCCCATAGGCTGCCCTGGGTCTGTGGGTAGCATCCCCTTCTGCAGGGAACCAGTCACCTGAGTCTCTCCCACTGCACAGCAAGGGGACTTCTGAGAGCACTCATGTCCTCACTCCTGGGCAGGAGGAACTCCCCCTCGGTAATAGCTGAGGCAGCTCAGGCCCAGAGAGGGGACAGACTTGTCCTGTCAGGCCACACAGCTAACCAGAAGTCCATCTGATGAGTCCACTGGGCTTTGGATTCTGACTTGAGGCTCAGGGGAGAAATGACATCTGGAGTTTGGAGTCCTTGCACCATCCCAGGGGTGTTACAGAGTTGCTGCACACCTTTGCCAAATCCCTTAACTGCCTGGGCCTCAGTTTTCCCATCTGTGAAAGGGGAAGGGAGACTTGAAGCATTTGGGGAAAGCAGGAACTGACTTCACAATCCCAAGTTCCACTTCCTATGATGGTTTCCGAGAAACTCTTCCTCAAGGGCTCAAGCTGTGGCTCCACCCTTGCCTCAGTTTCCCCTCCACAGTGCTGTGCTCTGCTGCAGGTGGCCGGATTCTGGGAAGGCCGGCCACCCATCTGCCTCTTTCTAAGGCTAAGCACACATTCCTGGTAGCTCAGTTTTCCTTGGTCCCCACCCCTCGAGGGAAAGGAAAGATGCCAGGTGCACAGGGGTGGAAATGGATCTGCTTCTGAGGGCAGGTGGGGTGGGGTAGGGGATGGGCTGGGCCTGCAGCCAGGTGCTGCAGAGCCCCAACAGCCCCTCACTCAGACCCTAATGCCATTCGTTCAGGGCTGATGCCGTGGCGGTCCCTGGCAGCAGGTCCCATTCCAAAGCATTCCAGGCTGACGAGACATGGGGCTACTGCAGGAGCGTTCCTCCAGCAGCTGAGGTGAGAGGCTTCTGCACTGATTGAGCGCCTCCTGTACGCTTTGCACATTTCCTTTGTTCTCCTCGTGGTCCTCTACATGAGGCAGGATTGACTCTTCATTAAGCAGCCAAGAGAGCTGAGACCCAGAGAGGTGAAGCCCCTTGCCCAAGGTCACACAGCAGTCAGTGGCATCTGGCCGACTCCAGAGTCTGTGCTCTTAACCACTAGGCTCTTGGTTACCACTGGGCCTGGAAGTGGACTTTCTTAGAGGATGGGGGTGTTTGAGGGTTCAGGACTGTGGAATTCACCACTGTTCATTCAGGCTGTGTCTGAATCAAGCATCCCGCATATGCTGGGGTCCAGAGGGACCGACTTATCAGCCTGCTCCTCCCTGCTGCCCCAGGCTGGATCTCTTCCCTGGTGGCATCAGCATGCCTCAGTTCGAGGCCTGGCACACATGTTTTTGTTAGCTGCTGTCGAGTCTGTTCCAACTCACAGCAACTCCATGTACAACAGAACGAAACACTGCCCAGTCCCGCCCCGTCCTCACAATCATTGCTGTTGGAGCCCAATGTTCGGCCGCTGTGTCAAACCATCGTGTTGAGGGTCTTCCTCTTTTTCGCTGACCCTCTACTTTACCAAACAAGATGTCCTTCTCCAGGAACTGGTCCCTCCTGACAACATGTCCAAAGTGGCAAACAGTAGATACCATGAATGTTTGCTCAATCAAACTGACTTGGGGACAGCAACCGGCATCTGGCCCAAAATCCAGTGCGGAGGCTCAAGGCCCAGGCTCTGGAGCCAGAACCGCCTGGCTGAACCCCAGCCCTGCCACAGACAAGCTCTGTGGCCTTGGACGTGTCACTTAACTTCTCTGTGCCTCAGTTTTCTATTTTGGAAACAGGGGTGTTAGTTGGTGCCTCACGGGGGTGTTGTAAGGATTTAGTGCGTTGACTCCTGGGAGGCATGTCGAGTGGTGCCTGGCACCTAGTGGGAGCTCTGGAGGTGTCAGCCCTTCCTGCCTCTGCTGCTGATGGCTCCTAGGGCTGGGAGTGCCAGGCCTAGCTCTGCCCTCAGGGGCTTCCATCTGTGGGATGAGGCAGGAAAGTAGAAGAAAAGGCAGGATGGTGAGATGGACACGACCCGGCATATACTTAGGAACTGTCTTAGGTGGAAATAATCAGGATAAGACTCTGCAAGTGCACAGTACTTCACAGTGTGCAGACCTCGCTTTGCTGCCCCTGCACTGGCCCTCATACCAGTTCAGGCCTGCTTTATGTTACAGACCGAGACGGGGTTTTGAGAGGCTGAGATACTCCCCAAGTTCCCATAGCCAGCCTCCTGGCTCCCAGGCTCCAGTTCTTTGAGCCAGGATGTGGCCACTTGAATGAGTGAATGAATGAATGAACCTGGTCTCAGCCATATTCAAAGGACAGCCTGGACCCACATCTGTCCGGGCCAGTCAGGAAGAGCAGCCTGGAGCTGGACCTTGAAGAATAGGTAGAATTTTAGTAGGTGGAGTGTGAGTGTGAGGAAAGGTATATAAACTGAAGGGAACAGCATGAGCAATGGTATGGAGGCAGGATGCAAATCATGGGTGATACACTGGGCTGTTCTTGGCCGTCCAGTCATTCTGGTGGCATTTGACGCTGTTGAGCATCAGCTTTGCCAGGGAAGCTTCAAGGCCTGATCTGACTCCCTTATATGCAGACCCTGCTTGCTGGGTCAGCCATGGCCACCTTCTGACCCCAGAGCAGCCATGATCCCAAGTCGGGCGAGGGTCCCAGTCCCCATCACCCCTGGCCTACTTGGAGAACTCTTGGATGGTTCTTAGTTCCTGAGATGCTAAGTTGACCCTTCTCGATTCCCAGGGACATTTCTGCAGCCAAGATCCGCCTTGCCAGGCAGCAGCAGAAGACAGCAAGGAAGCCTAGGCTTACACACCCCAGGTGGAGGAAGAGATAGCGCTGGGTGCTGGAGGACCATTGGGAAGGAAGCCCGTGTGGAGACAAAAGGAGAGGCAGCCCAGGGCTTGTGGGAGACCCTCTGCCTGTTCCCTGGGGACAGGACCCTGGTGGCGACCAGCTGGACTGTCTTGCTGGGATTAGCACAAGCTCTGGCTCCTTGCCCTGGTGAGGGAAGCTCCTGTCAGGCAGCTCTGTTCCCTCACACTGCCCAAGAAAGCCTTCAGCCCTTGACTGCAGAGAGGCCTCCTGACACTGCCTCCTGGCCCAGCAGCCCTGCTAAAGGAACCTCGTGAGGAGTGTGTGAACCTGGAGTCCACGTTCCTAGGGGTGTCCTGTCGGCCAGCCTACAAACCAGGAGCAGCTGTGCAGCAGGTAGATGCTCATGCCAAGCCAGCCCTGGAGGCTGGACAGGATCCCCTCTCCCCCAGGACTGGTGTCCCCGCCACCCCGTCTGTCCTCTCCAGCTCTCCACCCCCAGAGTCTTCGTACCCGCAACCCTGAGACCATTCCTGGTGAGAAGGGCCTGCTCTGCTCACCTGTCTGTACATAACTTATTTGCTTAAGAACTTGGAGAATCCCTATTATTTATTTTAACGTATTTTTTTAGACTCTCAATTATTTACCTGTGAACTTCTGTTTATAATAAATGATGAAATGATACTCTGGTATTTTGTCTTGGCTGGGGGCAGGGGAGGTCCCTGTCAGGAGGGGGCTGCTGGGGAGTCAGGGGGACACAAGAAGGAGGGGAAAAGGCCTAGGGTAGGGGGCTGGAGCCCTGGCCCCCCCCCCCCCTCCACCTGGCTGCCATCTCTGACTGCTAACTTGTCCTCTCTGGGCTCTTGCCTACCACGTGCCCGGACGGCCACTTGCAGCTTTGACACCCAGGGTTCCAGGACCTACATTGCCCCCAGGCCAGGAACCCATGCTCAGGCCTTTCCCGAGAGCGTGCTTGGAAGGAGCCAAGAATGTGAGGGCACTGAGACCCATGTCTGCTCCAGGGGCTGGCTGCGAGCCCAGAGCAATCCTGTCTAGTGAGGGGTGGGGTCAGATGAATTCTGAGGCTGAGTGAGCCCTTGTGGTCAGTGATCGGGGTTGTGGGGGTAGGAGAGGAGCTGTGGCTCTGCCGCCCGAGGCTGGGCCCCTCCCTCCCATCCCAGAGTCTCAGGGCAAAAGGCATCCACACCTATCTGAAGCCTCAGTGTCCTTCGGACAAACCCCAGCCTTTGCTCTCATTCCTCTGGCAGGAGGTGGCACTGTCCCCTCTGGTGCCTCACACCCTCCTTGGACGGAGCTGAGGGCCTGTGGCATCTCCTGAGGGGCCCAAGGTTCTGGCCATATCTCTCTGATCAGAGGACTCTGGGGAGCGTGCCCTGCTCAGCCCCAGAGTCCCCCTCTTTCTCTAGGACCCTGGCTTCAGGATACTCCTCTCAGCCTAGTCCCTGCCACTCATCTCTGACTGCAGGGGCCCAGGGCCGTAGGACTGGGTTGGCCAATCCTGCCAGAGCCCAAGCAGTAGCCCACCTGGGTCTCAGGGCCAGCCCACAGTCAGGGTCACTCTTGCTGGGTGCCACCTGGACCCACAGCCTCCATTCTTGCCCAATCCTTTTGTCAGCAAGCTGTGCCCCTGTCCTGCAGCTGGCCCGTACTGGGAGTGGCAGGTGTTGCCTGAGCCAGCTCTCAGAAAATATTTATGAGCTGAGAAATAATCATTTACACTCTGCTCTGATTCTGCCTTGTCCATGGACTCAGCCCTGACCCACTTGTGGAAGAATAACAATAACAGCTGACATGTACGGAGCTCCTGCGTTTTACCCAGATTAATTCATTTCATCCTCAGGACAAAAACCCTATGTATGACGAAGGTACTGTCATTATCCCCATTTTACAGATGAGAAAACTGATGCACAGAGAAGGTAAGTGACTAGCCTAAGGTCACACAGGAAGCAAATGGCAGCATCGGGATTTCAACCAGGCATTCTGGCTCCAGCGTCTGTTGTACGTACGTACTTACTAAGTATTTATTGATTGAATTCATGTGTCACCACTTTCAGTGGTATGACCTTGGACAAATCTCGTTCTCTTTCTGAGCTTTAGTTTTTTATCTATAAAACAGAAAAGAATAGTCCCTACCTCGTAGGGCTAGTATGAGCACTAAATAGATAAGTTACAGTAGGGGGTTCAGCCCAGGGTGGGAGAGATTGTGGTTGGTGGAGAAAATCTCCTTGAAAAAGGCGATACTACAGTAGCCTCAAAAGATGAGTAAGGAAAAAAAAAAAAGATGAGTAAGACTCAGATAAAAGTCCCTGGGTGGTGCAAATGGTTTGCATTTGTCTTCTTATCTAAAGGTTGGTGGTTTGAACCCAGCCGGTGGCATCTCGGAAGAAAGGCCTGGTGATCTGATTTCATAAAGATTACAGTCAAGAAAACCTTATGGAGCAGTTTTACTCTGTAACACATGGGGTCGCCATGAGTTGGAGTTGACTTGATGGCAGTGGGTTTTTATGGGTTTAAGACTCAAATAAAGAGAAAATAGGGAATTTCAGGCAACCAGAAGGGTAAAGGTGTGAATGTGGGAGTGACAAAGGAGGTTCTATGGAGGGTCCCCTTTGGCTGGAGTATGGTGAAGGGAGAACTGTGGGAGATAAAGCCAGAGAGGCCTTGAAGGCCAGCTTAAGGAGCTCGAGTTTCTCTTGCAGGCCATGGGAAGCCATGGGTGGTCTGTGAGCAGGGGAGAGATCTGGTCAGAGCTGGACTTTAGAAAGATGTCTCTTGGAGGCTGGTCAGAGCCGAGAAGGAATGAAGAGATTAAAAAAAAAATCAAACTCATTGCTGTAGAGTTTATTCTGACTCATGGCAACACCATGTGTTACAGGGTAGAACTGCTCCATAGCGTTTTCCTGGCTGTAATCTTTATGGATGCAGGTAGCCAGGCCTTTCTTCCTTGGTGCCACTGGGTAGGTCTGAAACCAGCATTTAGGTTAGCAGTCGAGCGCAAAGTGTTTGCACTACTCAGGGACCTGAATGAGGAGACAGAGGCAGGGAAACAAAGTCACCATGGGCAATTAGGGGTCCATGCTGCATCCTGAGTGGTGAAGGCTGATGCAATGGGGCCCACCCAGGCACTTACTTCCTTCTCCAGCCCAGAGGCAGAGCACATCTCTGACATCGCAGCTGAGCCTGATGCCGGGGAGCTGTCACTCCCTGGCAGTCTAGCATCTCGTTCAAAATGACCCTGCCCCCTTGGGAACACAAAAGGCTTCTTAGGGGGTGCGATAGGACAGGCAGCTGGGTGAGACAACCCCAGAACCACAGGTGTGATGGAGGCTTGGCAGAGGGTTGAGGAGATTCTGGTTGAGGCCCAGGCAAGCAAGCCATTCACTGTCCTTGGCACAGGTCCCAGTGGCCCTGGTCAGGGTTCAGAGAGCAATATTCCAGATGATTAAGGGGAGCAGAGGAAGTCCAGGAAGCAGTGAAAGTGGAGATGACATCTTAGTCCCTTAGACCGGTAGTCCTGAGCAATGGGGCCTCTGCGCTTTAGGGAGCCTTGCTCTGGCCTCATTCTGCCATACCTCTCTCCACAGAATGAAGTTTGCAGCACCTTAGGGTCATGTGTACCCAAAGTCTATGACTACTTGTAGACCAAGATCACCAACTGGACCTCAGAAGGATGGTAGAAGGTGGGCTAAAATTTGGGGACAGACAGAGAAGAATTTGTGAGGGGCAACTGCCAGGTCACATGGAACCCTGGAAAAAAAGGTGTCTAAATTTTAGGAAATTTGGGTTTTGTGGGTAAAAATCTCCCCTTATTCTGCCTTGACAGTAAATACTTAACAGATTTTTTTTTCCCAAGGCTTTTGGAGTCAAATTTGTGTTCTTTTTGACTGGAACACTAGGCAGAGATAGACCAGAAGGGGGCACATGAGGACCCCAATTTATTCGGGTTATATGCACAGGGAGAAGCTGAGGCACAGCTTGATTGGGTCCTGTGTCCAGGGCCATGTAATCTGGATGCATATCCAGGCAGGTAAGGCTGAGACTGGGCCCTTTCCGGCTCTGTCTGCCTCTCTCCCACCCTTCACTCAACCAAGACCCAGGAAAAAAAACACGGGGGATCATATCTATCTATCTATCTACATCGATCAATCGATCTAGCTCTAGCTCTAGCTCTCCGATCAAAAATGGAGACCAGGGAGCTGGGTTTCAGTTCAAAAAAGTCATTTGCCTATGAGGTCAATGAATCGTTGCAATGTGGCCATCCATTAACTTAACAATTACGAATAATCACCTCTAGGAAGACTCTTGTGAGCAAGACAGTCATAGCCCCTGCCCTCACAGGCCAGTGGAAGAGCCATTCAAGGAAGCAGATGGTTAAACACTCTGACTGATATAAATAATAATTTACATTTATTATTCCCATCTGATAGAGGCAACAACTGCTATTGACTGACTGGTCTGTGATTTAAACCCTGGACTCTTAACTGCTATGCTATCCTACCTTTCTGATAGGGTATATCCACACTGTGATGGGGCCCCTGGGGAAAGGAAGCCCAGGGTGGCTTCCTGGCAGAAAGGACATACATCTAGGCCAAGTTTTGAAGGAGTCAGTTAAGTGAAGGGGGAAGGTGGAAAAGAGTGTTTCAGGGAGAGGGAACAGCATTGGTGAAGGCTCTGTGGGCCAAGGGAGATTTTCTCAGCTCCTTCCGGGGAGTGAAAGAAGGAGGGGACATGAGAAAGGCTGGAGAGAGGGCAGACAGGAACGGGCAGTGCCTTCCTGAGCGCCTGGCATAGGAGGGGAGGCTACAGGCAGGGGAGACCTGCAATAGCGGTCGCCTCTCCTCCCACCAGAACCTCAGAAAACATCCCCGAGGAGAATGTTCCGCTACCACCATCGCCACCACTTGCCATCAGTTTGATTCCGACTCATGCCAACCCCCGTGTGTCAGAGAAGAACTGGTTTCCATGGGGTTTTCTGTGGCTGCTTTTTCGGAAGTAGGTCGCCAGTCCTTTGTTCCAAGGAGCCTCTGGGTGGACTCGAACCGCCGATATTTCAGTTAGCATCAGAGCGCATTAACTGTTTTCACCACCCAGGGACTCCCCAGGAGAATATTACCATGCCTAAAATGCCCTTCGCTAGTGCTTCATGCCTCTGGGTCCGACCACACTCGCTGCCTTCAAGGGCCTCACAGACTGGCAGGGAAGACAGACAAGGGCAAAGTGAAGGGAAAGGAGGTGGAATGTGTTATGAGCTGCCCTTCTGGCTGGTGGGGGTGGGAAGAGGGAGGGAGGGTCTGAAGAATGAGTAGGGCTTGTACATCCTAGGCTGAGGGAAAAGGGCATCATGCTGGGAGAACGGTGTGAGATGTATCTGGCCAGGTGGAAAGAGTACCGGCCAGGAGAGGCAGCTGGCCTGATCGGCGGGGCCAGGCTGGGAATGGCATCCAATGCCAGTACTGGGAATTTGGACCTGAATGATGGGGAGCCAGGGAAGCTTGCTCAACAGGGGAGAGCCAGGATGGGAGGTGGCCTTGGGCGGCGACTTACTGTCGGCCCCTCCCGTCCAGCCCGCGCTTCAGCTCAGGAGGGCCCTCCCAGCTCTCTCAGGGGAGGGCAGAATGTGGGCCTCGCCTCAGCCTGCCAGGGAACACAGCCAAGAGCCCTCGGCAGCTTGGCAGCTCAGGAAGGGGCTGTGTGCTGCCCGCCGGGAGCCCTGAAAGAGGAATGCAGCCTAATTAATTCTCTGCTGCTGCTCAGAGGGCCCTGCCTTGTGAAAGCAGCTGCCAGGACAGGCCTGCCAGGATGCCACTGGCCTAGCCTGTCGATCACTCAGCAGCTGAAGGGAGTGAGGGGGACTGCAGGCCAGGAGCTGGGGGACAGGGGCTCATGGGGCCCACCCCTGCCTCCAGGCATGCTGGCTTGTATAGTCTGGGCCCCTTGACAGCTAATAAGACAACAATAGTAAGAACAGCCAACAGGCCTGGAGAGCTTCCAGTGTGCCAGGCCAGTGCTAAGCACACGGTACTTACTTCTCATCTCATCCTCACAAGGACCAGTGAGGTGGGTACTGTTATTATCTCCATTTTACAGATGAGGAAACTGAGGCTCAGAGAGGTGAACTTCCCTGGCCAGGGTCTTGCAATCAGAAAACAAAAGCAGGGATGCTGGGATTTGGACCCAAGGTAGTCTGGGCCCCAAGAGTGTGTTCATCATAACCACCATGCTAGGCTGGCTCAGAGGGGGAAACTGAGGCTCTGGGAGGCAAGGTGCTTAAAATGGGCTCTGGGGGCACTGGAGTAAGGACCTGCGGGGGGTTGGGAGGAAGGCCACCCCCCGGCCTCTGCTTGAATTGCCCACTCTCGAGGCTTCCCATGGGGTTGTTCCTCTCCTGGCCACAGGCCACCCTCAGGAAGCATGCCTCACTACCTCCAGGCAGGTCAGGCTGCAGGAAGTTTTCCTTCCTCCCAAGACTGTCCCCCTGCGGTCTCCGCCCATTTGGTCCCAGTTTGGCTGCCTGGGATCCACAGTGGCACAAGTAACAGCACCACCAGCTGCGCCTCACATTCAGCTGTGCACACTCAGAGAATGTTCCCAAAAACCTTATTACCCCCATTCCACAGGTGGGACAACTGAGGCTCAGAGTGATGTGGGGATGGACTGGACCAAGGCCATACAGCTAGAAAGAGGCAGAGAGAGGATGGGCACCTAGTCTGGCCTGACGCCAAAACTCTTCCCCCTCGGCAGACCACAAAGAGGGCCGTGCGACCACGTTAAGTTCCCTCTCTGAGCCTCAGTTTCCTTAACTGGCCAATGAGGAGGAGAGGCCGACTTTACAGGGTCATTCTGGAGTTCATCAATAACAGCTGACATTAATGGCACTTAATATGTGTTAGGCACTGTTCCAAGCACTGTATTTTTATTTACTTGTAATTTTCAAAATAAGATTTTATTTATGGATGCATGATATATCGTCATAAGGCTTTGCCACAAAGCATTTGTTACCCTAGCGGTGCCTCTGAAGACAGGCTTGGCAATCTGCTTCTGAAAGGTCACAGCAGTTCTACTCTGCACACACTGGGTCGCCATGAATTGGAACCAACCCCACAGCAACTAACAATAACAACAAGGTATATATTTAAGTTCGGTCCATGTCCTGCCAGTAAAATAACACTGTGTGGTACACTTGTATATAAATTTTTATATTTATTCTAATATTTTTTGCTACATAGTTTTTGCTGAGATATAATTCACATACCATAAAATTTACCATTTTGACTGTATAGTTCTGTGGTTTGTAGTATATTCACAAAGCTGAGCAACCACTGTTGTTGGTAGTTGCTGTTGAGTCAATTCCAGCTGATGACAACCCCAGGTGTGCAGAGTAGAACTGCTCCATAGGGTTTTCAAGTCTGTGACCTTTCAGAAGTAGATAGATGTCCAGGCCTGTCTTTCAAGCACTCTGGGTGAGTTTGAACCACCAACCTTTCAGCTAGTAGTCGAACGCTTAACCATTTGCACAACCCAGGAACTCCTTGAGTAACCATTAACACACCAAAAAAAAAAAAAAAAGCCTTTGCCTGTGAGTAGATTCCAACTCACAGCAACCCTATAGGACAGAGTAGAACTGCTGTAATCTTTATGGAAGCAGACTGTCACATCTGTCTCCCTTGGAGCGGCTGGTGGGTTCAAATTGCCAATCTTTCAGTAATTCAGAACATTTTTCATCATCCCAAAAGAAACTCCGCACCCTTTAACAGTCACTCCCCATTCTCCCCTCCCCCCATCTCCTGGTAACCAAATCTGCTTTCTGTCTCTATGGATTTGTCAGTTATGGATATTTCACATAAATAGAATCATGCAATATGTGGCCTTTCGTGTCTACTTTCTTTCCCCTACTATGTTATCAAGGTTCATCCATGTTGTGTTATGTATCAGTACTTGCAAAGAGTTCTGACTCCAACTACCCAGTGTTAGGCCAGATTTCACAGGTTATGGGCACAGTCCTCCAGACTTTAGACCTTAAACACCAGCTGCAAGTTTGGGGGGCCCCAGAACACCCTCACTTACGACCAGCAGGCTCCAGATTCAGGGGTTTCCACTACTCCCTCAGCCCAGCATCATCGGCCTGCAACCCTGAGCCCATTTCTTCCCCATCCCCACCTCAGAAGCCATGGCTCCTTTCTTGGCCCCAAAGTCCTGCCACTGGGCAGCAGAGGGAGGCTGTTTGGTTAGGGTCAAAGCTGGAGCCCCCGTCTTGGCCAATACTGCCCGACATGTAGCCTTGGGCAGGTCTCTGCCTCCTGTGGGCCTCCACGTATTAAATAATGGGACTAAAAACCTTAACATTTTCATTTTTCAATTATAAAGGTAATAAATGCAGCATATGAAAAAAATGCTCATAGCTAAAAAATGTAAAGGATATAAGAGCATCTAGAATAAAATAAGTCTCTTCCCTGACTCCTCACTCCACAATAAGTGGTATGTCGTATATATGTAGCCTTTCCCCTATGGATTCAAATATATGTTTTATAACTAAATTTTTAGAGGTGTTTTAAGATCATACACGGAAGTACAAGTCTCACTGTTCTGCGACCTGCTTTCCTCACACCTCAGACACAGCTCCAGACCAGCATAGCCAGCTCCACCTCAGTCTTACTTGTAACAGCATAGTAGTGTCCGCGGAAGGAGCCCCCGTGATGCAACGTTAAGCACTCAGCTGCTAACCGAAAGGTAGACGGTTTGAACCCACCCAGAGGCTCCTCGGGAGAAAGACCTGGCAATCTGCTCCTGTAAAGATTACAGCCTACAAAACCCTATGGGGCGTTCTACTCTGTCTCATGGGTCACTATGAGTCGAGAATCGACTCAACGGCACCTAACAACAACAGCAGTGCCTGTGGCACAGACAGATCACTGTTTAGTTAACCACTTGTCTACTGATGCCATTTGGATGACCCTCATCTACTGTTTGCATAAGCAATGCCGCTACAAACCCTTTGTTGATATATCGACGTCGACGTGTCTAAGCATTTCTATACGACAGGTTGTTAGAAGTGGAATCTCTGGGTAAGAGGATATGCACATTTTAAATATTCTGCCAAAATATGTGGTTCCGATTTGCGCTCCTACCACCACTGAGTGGGAGTGCCCTTTTCCTCACGTCCCTTCCAGCACTGGGTTTTATCAGTCTCTAATTGTTGGCTCAGGCCTGGTGAGCCACTTCTGAAAAATTAGCCATTGAAAACCCTATGGAGCACAATTCTGCTCTGACACATGCGGGATCACCATGAGTGGGAATCGACTTTTTTGTTTCATTTTTTTGGTTGTTTGCAGATCTGATGGGGAAACCATTTCTTCAAATGGAATCTGATGTGCAAAAGAGAGAAGCTTAATGCTGCTCTAGTTGAAGTAGATGAGCAGTCTGGAGACCACCAATGTCTCTCCTCCTCCCAACTGGCATCAACGATCCTGGTATCCTGAATTTTGTTCACTGCAGGTCTGTCCATCTGTGGTGTCAGATTGGGGGCAGGGGAGGGGACCGCACCTATGCCCCCTCCAGGCCAGGAATCTAAGGCTCTTTCCCTACGACTCCGATGCAGTGTGGTGAGGTTGGTACACCAGAGTCCCACTGGCTAATATGAGAATGTGTGGGTATGTATGAGTTGGGGTCACTTGGTGGTGCAAACTGTTAACTCACTCTTTCGGTTAGCAGCTCAAGTGCACCCAGAGGCATCTCAGAATAAAGACCTGGCAATCTACTTCTGAAAAATCAGCCATTGAAAACTCTATGGAGCACAGTTCTACTCTGACACACACACACTCATTTTTTTTTAAATGCATGAGCCATTCATGCATGAGCTCATATGTCCACAAGTGTACACTTCTGTGTAAAATGCCTTCCTGCATGTGCAACTGGGGTACTTCTGCATGTCTACAAGCATGCAGTTTTGTACCTCATGGAAAGAGTATTCCTGCACAATTTGCGTATGTGTATGCTCCTGTGCATGTCAACGCGTACCTGTGAGACTGAGTGCCTCTGAATGTGTGTGTCTTTGCCTGGTTGTGGCTGCAAAGACATAGAGGGGACTCATGTGTGCCTGTGGGACATGTATGCAAGTCCATGACTGCAGTGTGTGGGCACACAGGACTGATACACACATGCAGGCCTCCCTTCTGCCTCCGGAACAATTTCTACCCACCTCTTTCCCCCAGGCTCTCTTGCACTCTAAGAGTGAGCTCACCTTCCCATTGAGACAAACTTCTACTCACCTGTCAAAGCCCATGCCCCTGTGCCCATGTCATTACCTGGCCACACATTTGACTGTCTTCCTGACTGGACTATGAGCTCCACAGGTCAAACACAGGCTTAGGGCTTTCCTGGGTCCTCAGAGTTCATCCTGGGCCTGGTATAGCTTAGGTATCAGTCACTGTTTAATTTTTTAAAAAATTGAAGATAAAAAAGGAGGGGGAGGGAGAAAGAGGGCTCTGTGAGCAGCAATGTTTGGTACCAACAGCAGGTTGTTGGGTGCCCCCAGACCAGCTGAGTCAACCTGACCCTTGCCCAAGAGGATAAAGGGAAAGCTCCATTATCAGTTTCCACCAAGTGCCAGGCACCAACCCAGGCCATTACAAGTCTTATCACATTTTATCCTCGCCACACACCTCAAAGGTAAGCAGTATTTTTATTCCCATTTTATAGATGTGGAAACTGACCTTGGGAGAGGATGTGAGCCCTCTTGGGATGCAGGCCGTCCTGATTCTAGGGCCGGCTCCAGGCTCTCTGTCTCCCCAGCCTCTTTCTCTTCTACCTGGAACCCCACCCTCATCTCCTTGGTACTCAGTATTGCACGTGTCTGTGACTCTGCCCCAGGGGCTGCTGAAAGTGCCAGGAGTTTTTACCCTCTGGAACAGCCTCTGGATGGTACAACTGGTTAACACACTTGGCTGCTAACCGAAAGGTTAGAGGTTCATGTCCATCCAGAAGCATCTCAGAAGAAAGGCTTGGATCTACTTCTGAAAAATCAGCCATTGAAAACCCTATGGAGCACAGTTCTACTCTGACACACGTAGAGTCACTAGGAATCAGAATCGACTCAAATGAAACTGGTTTGGGTTTTGTTTGTTCGTTTGTTTTTGGAGCAGCCCTTGACCCATGAAGAGCAGTGTAGGATAAAGATAAATGTCCCAGCTTCCTCACGCCTGACGTATGACAACTCTGGAGCATGCTCTACACTATCTCCTGGGGGCACCCAATGCGAACGAACCCCAGTTGCCCTCCTGCTGCCTATTACCTTGCCTGTATTGCCTTCCTTCCTGTCTCACTTCCCCAACCCCTTGCAGCCAGTGTTTGCTGGGATCACCTTGCAAATAAACTCCCTGCCCTCAAATCCTAGTTCAGGTCTGTTTCTGGGACTCTGGTCCGACACAGAGGCACAGCAGGTGTGGGGACTCTGTGTGCCCAAGTGGCCAAGAGAACCTTGCACCAACGGGCCCATCTCAGGGAGGCCATGCGATTTGCTCAGGGTCTGAAGCCTCTTAGCGGAGCCCTGGCAGGCGGGGGGTCATCCCAGCTGTGGCCCTGGGCTGCGCACAGCAGCTGGGCGGGGCGTGAGCTGCTGATGCACTGAGGTGGGGAAGGCATGGGTGTGAGCGCAGCCAACTGGAAGTGCAGCTTATCGCAGGGCCCATGACCCCACCACGCCTCCCTCCATCTGCAGAGGTGCTCCTGTGACACCTCCACCTGGCAGGCCCCAGGGCGCCCCTCACTCAGCTGGTCCTTGCCGGCTCAACCCCCTCTGGCCTGGGTCCTTCCAGCAGAGTAGGGAGGCTGCCCAGGTAGAGCCCTGGACATGAGTCTGAGCAAGCCGGTGCCCCTCTCTGGGCCTCAGTTTCCTGCTCAGAAAATGATATGGGGTCTGGGTGGGGAATGACAGGTGAATGAAGTGAACCCTTTGAGGGCTCATATTGTCCAATTCTGCCAGACAGTCCTTTGCACATATTTGCAGTCCCATACCTGCTGCTCCTCTCTGTTGGGTTGGAGCTCCAGAAACAGACCTGAACTAGGATTTGAAGGCAAGGAGGCCATTCGCAAGGTGATCCCGGCAAGCGCTGGCTGCAAGGAGTTGGAAAGTGAGAAGGGGAAGGAAGACAATACAGGCAAGGTAATGGGCAACTGAAGCTCAGCCCCCCAGGGACCTCCAGGAGATGGAGTGGAGCATGCTCCACAGTACAAATTAGATTTGGCCCATCTTGCTCTTTGTATTTACATGCTTTCAGACGAGAGTATTGTTTAACCCAAAGGAATAACATTCTAATGGTGGAAATCCAGGCCTTGGAAGAGACATAGCTTGACTTTGGGGATTGGCCTTCCTTAAACCGCTAATTCATACAATGTCAGCCCCAAGGCAGGCACCTCAGGAAGTGGAAAGAGCACAGGCTCTAGTGCCAGATGGACTTGGACTCAAATCCTGTGTGATTCAGAGAAGCGCCTTCAGAGAAGCCCTTTCTGAGCTCCGGCTTCCTGGGCTGTGAAATGGGCTGACAACGCTCCCATTGGCCCCTGGCAAGAATCTGGGTGGTACAGATGAAGCCATGGAGGCCAGGAAAAGAGCTGGCAGGCACTGAGGAAGCCAGGCCCCCTCAGGTGGGCACAGAGTGGTCAGGGCCCTGCCTAGTCCCTGCCCAGGGGCCCCTGGGCCCCTAAGCCCCAGTCACCACCTGGCCTCTGTCGTGGCCTGACCATTCCAGCCTTTCCCTTGCCTGGCCCAACCCTGGCCCTTGGCTCACCCATTGCCCTGATTCCTGCTTCTGGCATGTGAGGTAAGCAGTCATGGCCCAGCTACAGGGTAAACTGAGGTTTGGAGAAGAAAACCCAGGCCTGCTAACCTCAGCCCAGGGCTTTCTGTGCACCAGACCCCTTACTCTCTCTCCTTCTCTCCCAGTCCTTCATCCTTCCAAGGCCTACTTATTGAGCATCTGCTGGGCACTAGGGAGATACTGATGATTAAGACAGGCAGAGACTCTGCTCTCAGGGAATTCACACAGTAAAAAGTCCATGTATCTGGAACATAGTGTTTGAGGGAGAGCCATGTGGGGTACAGGAGAAGGTCAGCAGTGACCGGGACCTCATAAGTCAGGGGAAGGAGTTTGGATTTTACTCTCCATGTGATGGAAAGACATTGGAAGATTTACAATATTCTTGTACTTTCCTTTCTTCTTATGAAAGTAATACCTGTTCCCTGTAGAAATGTTAGAAAATATTAAAAAGGCACAAATAAATCACCCGCTCCCAGCCCCCCAGATACAACCACTGCCAATAGGATGGTGTATTTTCTTCTGTTTTGTTCTTTCTTCAATTATTGGATCATATCACTTTACATTGTTTCATAACCCATTTTTGTATGCAACATTTCACAAGAGGCTCTAATCACATTATTTTAAATGGCTGCATAGTATTCTAGGGCAAAACTTCACCTTCTTTCATTCAACTTATCCCCTATTATTGGACACTTAGGTTGTTTCTGATCTTTCCTACAATAAACACCACTCTGGTAGGCATCATTGTAAGAAATCTTTGCATACATTCATGTGTATGCTCTTAAGATGAGTGCCTAGATGTGGACAGAATAAGTTTTGTTTTGTTTTGCATTCCATGTTGGTGATGTTTTGTTTGTTTTGGTTTTAGGGGGTGGGGTTCAGAGACTTCCTGAAAAGGGAACCAACAGGGGGAATCAGACGGCTCCCTGGTTGCCCTAGGTGGGGCTCAGGACAGCAGAAAGGGTGGGGGTGTGAAGACAAGTAGAAGGTGAGAAATCAAATCAAAACAAGCAAGGCATCAGCAATCCCACTTCTAGGTAAATACCCAAAAGAAATGCTTAGATATGGCCACCGGCTGATGTATACTAGAACATTCACAGCAGCACTATTTATAATAGTTTCAAACTGGAAACTACCCAAAGAGCTCAGCAATAGTAGAATGAATATAAAAATTGAATTACAACTATACAAAACAATATGTATTATCTCACAAACAAAATGTACAAACGAGTACAAATATTGGCTTAAAAATACGGTAAATACAGTTTTAATACAGGTAAGAGGCATTGGTGGCTCAGTGGTAGAATTCTCACCTTTCACGCAGGAGACCCGGGTTTGATTCCCAGCCAGTGCCCCTCAAGTGCTGCCACCACCCCTCTGGCAGTGGAAGCTTGCATGTTGCTGTGATGCTGAACGTGTTTCAGTGGTGCTTGCTTCCAGGCTAAGATGGACCAGGAGAAAAGGCCTGGTGAAAAATCATCCAGTGAAAACTCTGTGCATCACAACAGTCCCATCCACAACTGATCATGGGGTTGGTGCAGTACCGGGCAGCATTTCCATCTGTTGTACCTGGGATCACCATGAGTCAGAAGCTGACTCGACGGCAGCTAAAAACAACACAAGCAAAACTAATCTATGGTGTTAGAAGTCAGGATGGAGCTTTCCTTTGTGGGCGGTGACTGAAAGGGGGCAGGCGGAGAGTTTCTGGGGTAGTGGTTGTATTCTCTTTCTTGATCTGGGTGCTATCAGTTTGTGGAAATTCATCAAGCTGTACATTTATGATTTGTATCCTTTGTATGATTATTATGCTTTTGAACTTCATATACATTGAATCTTTGGTATGCACTCTTACGCATGTGTCTTCTTTAGTGAAACATTACATTCTGAGATCCATCCGTGTGGTTGTATGTAGCAGAAGTTTTTTCTTTTTTCATTTCAGTGTCGTATTCCATGGTATGGATACACTACACTGTGTTTATCCATTGTACTGTTGATGGAGTTGGGGCTGTTCCCAGTTTGAGGCTATTATGAACAGCGCTGTTTTGAACATTCTTGCACATGTCTTGTGGAATATATGTATGCATTTCTGTTGGGTGTATATCTAGCAGTGAAATTGCTGGGCCATGGGGTATACCTATCTTCAGTTTTATTAAATACTGGAAAATGGTTCCCCAAAGAGATTACACCAGTGTCCACTTCCATTAGTTGTATATGAGTGCTCCAAATGCTTCACATCCTCACCAACACTCGGAGTGTTCAATCTTTTCTATTTTCGCGGTTCTGGTGGGTGCGAAATGGTATTATATTATGATATTAATTTGCATTTCCCTGATGACTAGTGAAGTCAAGCACCTCTTTTCGTTTGAGTTTCCCTAGGAGCAGACTCTGAGTCAATGATTCGAGAGCAAGTAGTTCCTCTGGCTGGTGATCCTAGGAAACTCTGATAGGGGACTGAGGAAGTGAGACAGAGAAGAGGAGGAGACCGATAAAGGGTGTGTTAGCAAGCAAGCTACCACCCTGGGCATCCAGAGTTTAATCCTGCAGGGAAATTCTGGGAAACTGTGTAAACCACATACCTCAGCATTATCCCACCCAAGTAGCAAGGGAGCTGGGGTTTTTTATACACCAACTCCCATCTGTCATTGGTTGAGGGCTTTTCTGGGAGGGGAGGGTGCTAACTTCCTGGCACTTTTACCTGCTGTGCACTTGGGCAGTGAGCCTTCCCAGGCTCAGAGCTGTAGAAACTGGCTTCTGGAAGGAGCACTCTGCTACAGCACATTTTCACATCCTATGACCACTAGATTTTCACTTTCGAGAAGTGGAGCTGGATTTTGAAAGATAAGTATGGATTGACCAAGCCAGAGAGAGCATTCCAGCAGAGGTGAGGGGAGGGGCACATGGACAAAGGCCCAGATGTAAGAATGATATTGTCTAGCCTGGTGGGATACATAGGGAAGGGGAAGGATACGAGGCTGAGGTGGGGGCAAGTAGAGACCCTACCATGGAGGTCAGATGGTAGGCTTGTGGGCTCTGAGGAGAACATCCCACCTTATTTCTTGCCCCCCGAACAGCCAGTTTCCTCCTTCATTCTGTGTCCAAAGCTGCTGATCTGCTCAGAAGCCCAGTCTGAGCTATGTCCTTAAGACCTTCCCAGAGAAGTCAGCACAACTGGACTAAACCAAAGCTAAGAAGTATCCTGAATACAACCAAACACTTCGAGGGACAGAGTAGCAGGGGCAGAGGTCCGGGGACCATGCTTTCAGGGGACATCTAAGTCAATTGGCATAGCAAATTTTATTAAGAAAATGTTCTGCATCCTACTTTGGTGAGTGCTGTCTGGGGTCTTAAAAGCTAGCGAGCAGCCATCTAAGATGCATCAATTGGTCCCAACCCACCTGGAGTAAAGGAGAATGAAGAACACCAAAGCCACAAGGAAAGTATTAGCTCAAGAGACAGAAAGGGCCACATAAACCAGAGACTGCATCATCCTGAGACCAGAACTAGATGGTGCCCGGCTACCATCAATGACCACCCTGACAGGGAACACAACAGAGAGTCCCTGTTGGAGCAGGAGAAAAGTGGGGTGCAGAACTCAAATTCTAGTAAAATGACCAGACTTAACTGTCTGACTGAGACCAGAGGAACCCCAGAAAGCATGGCCCCTGGAATCTCTGTCAATCCAGCACTGAAACTATCCCTGAGGCGAACTCTTCAGTTAAAGATTAGACTGGACTGTGGGACATAAAATGATACTCGTGAAGAGTGTGCTTCTTAGCTCAAGTAGATACATAAGACTAAATGGGCAGCTCCTGTCCGGAGGTGAGATGAGAAGGCAGAGAGGGTCAGGAGCTGGTTGAATGGACACGGGAAATCAAGGGTGGAAAGGAGGAATGTGCTGTCACAGTACAGGGAGAGCAATTAGGGTCACATAACAACATGTGTATAAATTTTTGTATGAGAGACTAACTTGAATTGTAAACTTTCACTTAAAGTACAACAATAAAATAAAATTAAAAAAACAAAAAGACCTTCCCAGAATTCTGTCTTCCAGGCTCCCAGTCCTCTGACTGTCCCAATCCGGCCCCCAGCACTGCCAGCACCCCCAAATCCAAGAATGCCTCCTGTAGACAGGAGACACAGCTACCACTCCCAACAGAGAGACCCCAACCAGAATGAAGGGGCTGGGATGCCCATGGCAACAGGTGCTGGTCCCTCCTCCAGAGGCTGAGACTACAGCCTGGGACTCAGGGGAGCCATGAGCTGACCTTAGGGGTTCGGCCTGGGTAAAGAGATAAGGTACCCTAAAATGCTGAGAAGGGATTGCTTAG